>OW964564.2:36502971-37826761 GCA_943138885.2 Tholera decimalis | reverse complement strand
AACAATACCAAATAGTTGAATATCAGTGTCAAAGTGCCCATGCTGTCGCTTCTTTTAGAAAGATAGGGGAATGAAATTGTTAATTGATCATACCCTAAAAGTATGATTACAACATAGCCGGACACATAATAATATCGACACAAAAGGAATTTTAAAACCTTGCATACGTTCAAAATACAAAATAACATATTGTGTAGTCATCTAATGAGTCTGATGACAAGTAATTAAGTAATTAGAATGATGGTTGTAGTCTTCTGATTCTAATGAGCCTATTAAGTGATTAAATGATTTGAAATATCTCGCAACAATACCAACTAAGAACTGCATTCACCTTTTTATAATTAGTGAGCTAATGTGATTTGCTAATGTTGATTAGTTCTACTATGAGTTCTACGAAATGTTTTTGACGATTATAAATTTTTATTATCATATCTTTTATAACTTTAATGAGGGTAGTTAACTAATTATTGACTTTATACAATAAAAGGGCTATAATTTTGTTCCATAATTTAGATTGTTCACAACCGTGTAACTGCTAACACTAAAACTATTTGCTTTGCGACTACAAAATCTTAGAATGGAAAGTTTAATCACCAACTTAGATTTGTTTGTTCTTCTAAAAAGTGAGTGTCCTTCATTTAATCATGAAGTATTGTTTAGTGCAATTGTGTCCCGCATAGGCGATTGCCTTTCTGCCGAAGATCAAGTAACTCTCAAAGAATTTTGCCGGAGATTCACGCGAGCTGCTTTAAGCAGGTGGCAGAAATCTAAACGATTCTTTGATAAGTTTAGAAATACGTACGGAGAGTGGTTGCAAGCAAATATTGATTGGCCGAGTTGCGTGCAAACTTTAATAAATCAAGAACCAACTGTTGATGAGATACCAAGAGCACGCTCAGTCTCTCCAGAACCTTCGACATCATCGACTGTTGGAACAATGACAAAAAGGTCCCGAAAACCATTCAAAGATCTGGGAAGCAAACAGAAAAAGAGAAGATCTAGTGAGCACATAGGCGAGGATTCCTGTGAATTGGCATATGCAGCTGCAGCACGTTTAAAAGAAGAAGGTTATGAAGATATCGCATCTGTAATCAATTATATGATCAAAAATCCAGAAGCTGCCGTTAAAATCAAGGAAAGCATTAAGAAAACAGTAATATTTACACCAGAGAAAGCACTTGGATTGCTTCTTTCACTTAAGCTTTCAAAGTGGCAATATATTACGTTGCGAGAGACTGCCATTCGGGAAGGTGCTAAGGATATTTACCCATCCTACTATAAACTGCAACAAACTAAGCTTGCATGCTACCCTCCTAATCAATCAGTATCAGTTACGGATTCATCAGCTAGAATTACACTTCAAGCTTTACTTGACATCACGGTGAAGCGGATTCTTCAAAGTCTTTCTGATAATGTGGAAAATAAGCAGTTAAAGCTGATATCGAAGTGGGGATTTGATGGTGCTTCCAATCAAAGCCGATACAAGCAGAAAATGGACGGCGAGCATGATGATTCAAGCATTTTCATGACCTCCTTGGTGCCACTGAAACTGACAGATGGAGATAATACTATATGGACAAACCCGAAACCATGCTCAACTTTTTATTGTCGTCCGGTTCAGTTCACTTTTGTAAAAGAAAGCCATGCAGTTGTCATTGATAACAAAAGAAAAATGGATGAGGAAATTGAGGCCCTTAACCCCACAGAGTGCATTAATAGTAACAGGGTGACTCATAAACTAATGATGACAATGATCGACGCAAAAGTCTGCACGTACCTTTCTGAAGCTAGATCAAATGCATCATGCTACCTGTGCTTAGCAAAACCAACAGAAATGAACCACTTAGATGCTGTAACATCAAAAACTGTGTGTTCTGACATATATGAATTTGGCCTATCATCCCTACATGCCCGTATAAATTGCATGGAATGTCTGTTACACATTGCGTACAGACTTGACTTCAAACAGTGGGCAGCAAGAAGTAATGAGCATAAAGATATGTTACAAAACAGAAAAAAAAACATTCAAAATAAATTTAAAGAGGAGCTCAATCTGTTAATTGATATAGTAAAACAAGGCTCGGGAACTACCAATGACGGGAATACCGCAAGGAAGTTTTTCGAGTTTCCCAATAAAACTGCAGCTATTACTGGGTTGGATCAAAACCTGATAAAAAGATTTGCTGTTATTTTGCAAGCAATAACATCTGGTGAGAAGATTGATGTCATCAAATTTAAAGATTTTGCTCGCAAAACAGCAGAAAAGTACGTGGAATTATACGACTGGTACTACATGTCATCAACCGTACATAAACTATTAATACACGGAGCTGATACTAATACAAGATACAGGAAACCCATAACCTATTTTTATCCCCTCCCCGTTCCCCTCTCATCAGCTGGACGTCCTCAGGGAGTACGCTAAGTGACATGCCTCGTTAAGGGACCGACCCGAACTTTAAGATGCCTCTAGTTCATTCATTCATGTTAAAGATACACGCACGTTCGCTTAGCGTGACGTCTTTGGTCATGGTGTGACCGAATTTGGGGCAAGGGTATGTGGTTTTTTTACGGCCCGTTTAATTGACACGGTCTTTAAGATGTGATGCAGTGGTTTTCTTGGGGTATTTTCTTTATAATTGTTTTAGTTTGAGAAAGCTAAGATAAGAAGACTTGTGTACTAAGTACTTAATGCATCTCGCAAAATCAAACCATCTAACCTGCCTACCTGGGGCCTACGTATTATTTTTAGATTATACCCAACGAGCACATTAGTGGAAATAGCAGCCTATTTTGTTACTTTGGGCTGTAAATAGCAGTTTAAGGGTTCAAAAAGCAGTTCAGAGTTGCATATCTGCATCCGTAAACGTCTATAGTTATAAAAGTTACTTAAGGTACTATAAGCTGAATCAAATACTACCCTAAATTACTAAACTAACTAACTAACTAATTATTATTAAAACTAGATCTTATAACCTCAAAAACAGGAAAACAGGAGCTTTTTGTGGCTGTGAGTTACACTAGGAGAACAAAAATCACTGGAAGCGTTAGAAGGGTGAAAATTAGCGCTATGATTCTCAAAAGGGAGTTATTAGAGCTCAAACTGCAGGTTATGACTACAGTACAATGACGCCATGATTTTTTAAGAAAACTTATAATTCACTTGCAAAATTGACTTGATATACATTGGTTTTTCAGTTAAATGTGCATTAAATGTACCGGTAAACAATCGGCCACTTGCGAATAGTAAGTTATCGACACGTAAAAATACGGAAATAACATTTATTCTGTATAACAAATAAAAAATATCACATATCTTTTGTTAATTTTTTAAATATCATAAAAGCGCGTTAAAATTACTCGAAAATTATCTTATATATCTACAGTAAACTGGACAGCGTTTTAAGTATCTTTATATATCTTGCTAATACAGATACAAACATTTACTTCTTTTTGTTTTATTTTCATGATGGCGACGAAAACACTTTACCAAAATATTACAAACAATGTCAACTGAAGATATACAATAAAGAACTATAATCAATTCATTCGTTCAAAGTAGTTCAAAATCATTCAAAAGTAGCGCTACGAGAGCTTTAGTATAGCGTTAATAAATCGTTATAGCTATTAAGGAACCTTTATGCAACCGTTGTGCAGGTTAAATGGAACTTTAGGTTGCATAAAATGGCGCCCAAATAGCGCTAAAGCGGCTGCTTTAAGTCTGCAGTAGACGCTCTAGCGCTTACGTCTATTACCATAAGTAATAATCGGATTCGCTCCAAAGCTCTAATGCAGCCCATTTGTGCTAGTTGGGTAGTATATTTTTCTGCATTATTGAGTTTTTTTTTTTACAATAAAACCGTTTAACTTATTTGTGTTTTTTTTTTAATAATTTGATTGTACTTATGTAACATTTAATTATAAAGTTTTGATATTTATTTCGTATGTAGGTTAAAATACGACTTTTACACGTCAACCTGATCACTTTTTTATTATAGATGAACCCGCTTTTGACCTCGATCACCCCTGATGTTAGATGAGGTCTACGATACCAGTTCACTCTTGCTTTAAAGGCTGACGGATCATATTATGAGGTAGGGAATACAGAAGCCGGCAGAGCGTTCCACACACTGGCCAGGTCATTAGTACTACAAGACGGAATATCAATTAAGTGTGGATGGCAGCCTGCAGTATGCTCGTCTGCTAGACTGATTCGCTAATATTACCAATAACAATTTTGAAACAGTTACACTGGTGACTACTACATAAATGACCTCATTATTTATTTTATTATTATTATTAGTTCAATATTGCAATAATATCAAAATGTGGTAGCACACAATACCTACCTACTGTATTGGTTAAAGTTCATGATGATATACGATGTGTAAGCTAAATTGATATTGGGTAGCATTTACATCGGCTATGGTACCGCTTCATATCGCATACGCTACCAAGACACCGTAGTAGGAAGAAATTATTCTTCGACGAAATTGTTTAAGGAATAAGGTTTAATTTTAGCATATTGGTGGTTTTAGATTAGACGATAGAGTAAGAGAAATGCAGGAGCTCGTACCTATACAACGTGTAATTTTAAGGGTAAGGGTAAAAAATATATCTTATCATCCAAAAAAGCCGTGCACTCGGTACATACCGAGTGCACGGCTTTTTTGGATGATAAGAAAAGATATGGCAAGGGTTTTCTAATCCTATGTCTATATGTGTGGAGCATATTAGAAATTTCAATACATTGATACCAGAGGCCGAATTTTTCAAATTAAGAAGAAGAAGAGAATTATCGTTTTATTGGGAAGTGACGTGGAAAGTGATGACCCTCATAGTGCTGTGACACGTAAGTTATTATTATTGGTATTCAAGAAACATATGCATCCAATAATTTGGGGTCAATTCTGTGAGTCACTTATTTTGAGCTGAAACTTTGCATAGAGACTCCATACCAGATGTTGTCTTTAGTGCTTTTGGATAGATACGGGGTTTCCGTTACACGTTGTATAATAATCTGCTGGAGTCTGTGTTTCCTGATAGCTATAACCTTGGAGTCTTTAAGTCAAGAGTGAATAGGTTACTTCTAGGCAAGCGTGCTCCATCTTCGACTACATCATCGCGTAACAACGGGTGAGATGGTGGTGAAACGCAAGCCTGTTTACAATAAAAAAAGATACAGCCACATGAATGGATCTTCAAGATTATGCAACGCTTGTAGAGGTTTTACAGTGAACGGGGAATCTTAACATATTTTTCGTGCCTCGAAAAGCAAGTTAAATCGTTAGTTCCATGTGATAGGTGTGATTTCTACATCTCAGACAATCCTTACGGTCATTCAGAAGCCAGAAAGCTTGTTACTGTTACGCCAGTCGCTTAGCGAAGTACGTCGAGAAACTTCGACAGAAATCTAGAATGTTCGAGACACTAACGTCATCTAGCGGCGAGTAGCAGTACTGAGTATATCGAGAAAGTTCGACTGACTTCTAATACGTTCGAGACACTAACGCCATCTAGCGGCGAGTAGTGGTACTGTGTATCTCAAGTAGCTTCTGGAATATTCTTGGCAGTGTAGGCAGTGAGTCGAGTGTACAAGAATGTTCTAGAACGCAGAGCGAGGTATAAATAGATCGCAAAGGGACGCAGAGAGTCAGTCTTATTTCAAGATACGAGGCGATATAATCGAAGCTTTACAAGTGAATTTCGGTGCGATTTAAGTGTTAAGTGACAAGTATTGTACTGTGAATAATTGTGTTAATTGTTGTTTTGTGTTTTTTAAACAAAGTGTTAATTTTGGTCTAATTGGCGTAATTATTTCTATCCTGAACCCCTACTGGGTTGTGAAAGTCTGATAGGCAGTCGCCCCAGGTAAAACACTAGTTCTCAGCTGCATCTGGTTATATTAGAAACAGAACTCAACACAGACTTGTGGATGCTTTGGCGCACGTGTAAGCGGACACTCAGAAGATTATGTAGAGTTATTTGATGAATGTAAGAAAATTTCTACGACCTACATACAGAGTGATTCACATAACCTGAAAGTCTTGAAGTCAAGAGTGAACGGGATGCTTCTAGATAAGCGTGCCCCATCTTCAACCACATCATCACTTATCCTCAGGAGAGATGGTGGTCAAACGCAAGACCATCAACAATAAAAAAAAAACATATCTATCATCCATAGATTGCCATAGATTGATTGAAAATGAAGCACGCTCGCCTAGAAGTAACCTAGAGGAAACACAGACTCCGACAGAGAATTAGCTGTACGCACAATGAAACTATTACCAAAACGTTTTGTGCGTATGGGTGGGATGTCCACCATGTAACGATGGCGCATCGCCGTTTGTCTTGTAGTCCGATGATGAAACGGACTTGGTGGAATTAGACTGTGCAATTCCATCGCACACTCCCCGAAATGTAACCGATACAAAACTGGATGGATTTGGCTGATTATGAAAAAGTGTTAAATCAAAAAGTTTCCTGATAGTTATAACCGGGGAGTCTTTAAGTCAAGAGTGAATAGGTTACTTCTAGGTAAGCGTGCTTCATCTTCGACCACATCATCGCTTAAGATCAGGTGAGATTATGGTCAAACGCAAGCCTATGAACTATAAAAAAAAAGTGTTCAATATTACACAGATATTATAAAGAGTAAATACTTATTTGTTTTTTTTTTTACAAGCTACTGATTCGATTGTAATTATTATTTCACATAAGTACATATATAAAGCAAAAACTATAAAACCACTTGACCGCGCATACAGTGCCCCGACGTACGAAGACTACTAGCATTTTTGCACCTATATATTGGCTACGGTACACGAACCAAACCATTTTAGTTGTGACCAAGTGTTAGACCTGTGTGCATGCTAAACAATTACAAATATTAAATTCCTGTATCCTTTTTATAACGTATAATAATGCCTTCATGCGTGTTAAAGTGGTGTGGAAAACATTCCCAGACATCTAGATACTAAATAGATGACATAACTATTCATCAGTAATGAAATACTACGAAAATAATACTTTTAACCGACTTTAAAAAAGGAGGAAGTTCTAAAGGTTTTTTTTCTGTGTGACATGCATGTTTTCATTTAAGATTTCGCAAGGTTCCAGAATTAAAATGACAGTGGATAGATAAGGTTACTAGGGAGTATTGGTTTCTAGTTTTGTTTTTATTGATATAATGTTGAGAAAAGTCAAATCGTGAAAACAAGATACCTATATTCAATCTTTTTAGGCTTCAAATAGTGTGGTGGACTCTAACACTAATTAACTTGGGCATTAATTAAAATATTTTACCTATGGGATTTTTACCCGGTATTTTTACAATGTTAACATCAATTTTATCGATATCGACTAATTTTCTTTAATCAAGTAGACCAATCCCTAACCAGGCATTTCTACGCAACTTGACCTTGAACTGACCAATTACAGCTCTGCATTTTTCTTTCCCGCCCGACCCGTAACAGTGCGTCGTGTTCTTCAAAAAAATCGGCCTATACACTCTTTAGTGGTTATATACTCTCTGATATAAAGCTACATTATCTGCGAGTAATTCTGCATTAGTGCTATAGTTTATTCTGAAGAAATAGGTATGTAATTATTATAGTTATGTTACGTTCTTGGTTCAAACTAACACATAGATGGGAACAAAAGTGATTAGGTATATTCGTTTTTTGACATGAATCCTTATCCGATTCATTTTTTAAACCATTTACGCTGTTTGGTTAGGACTAAATTACTTTTCGAATTACCCAAATCGATGTTATTCGTATTAAAATTTTATCAGTCAAACAAAAATTTGATGAACTGGAAGAAAGCCTGATGAAGTGGTACTAATGACAGCATTGCGGCTTCACGTGCTTTCTAAGAAACGAAAAAGTCAAGATCATGGAGTAACAGGATAAAAAAATGTTCGCGACCAATCGGACAAAGTTTTTTAGTCACAAAAGCAAGCGGTACCACTTAAGTCATTAACGGGATATTCCCGGCATCTCATTATGCAATAATTACTCTATTCCGGTAGCAATTTTACGTGTAATCCGGTGATTTTGTCGCCAGCGTCCCGGTGTCGGCAGATTTACGTCCCACTTCTAATTAATGGAAGCACGGACTTAGGACTTTTATGCTTGACAACTGACAATGCATTCAGCATCACAATTTACAGTAATAGTATTAGACAGAAAAAAATGACAAACACAATGAAAAAAAGTTATATTTACGGTTTTATAAAAAAATTTTTAGCAAAAAATAGAACCGACTTCCATATCAAAACACTACAAAGGCAAAAATAACTTTAATTTCAGAAGGCGGTGTCAAAAACGAAAATATATACAAAACTAAAGACACCGCCTTCTGAAATTAAAGTTATTTTTGCCTTTGTAGTGTTTTGATATGGAAGTCGGTTCTATTTTTTTCAAAAAAATTTTTTTCACGCTTTTTAGTGGGTCGGTTTGTAATTTATCTGGTTACAAAAGCCATAATGTCAACAACTTATCACCTTTTACAAAATATTGCTTTTCCCGATACATAGCCGTTAATTTTTGAGGAGTTCTCCTGGTACTTGACCATCAGCTCTACATCACCATATATATTGTGACGAGCATAAAGTGTTTAACATCCGTACCCAAATACCTAATCGAATCGCAATCCACGAAATACTTATTATTGAGGAGTTTCAGAGGCCATCTGTGGTCTTCGTCATCAGTTAAATTTCCCCAAATGGTACTTTTCGGAAGCAACTGCTCAAGGTAATATAATAAATACCCAAAACGCTTTAGGTGTGCCTATAATATTTGAAGAGTTCCCTCGATTTCTCCATGATCCCATCATCAGATCCTGATTTCGTAACAATGGGACCAACTAGAAAGTATACCCATTCAAACGCAAAAAGAATTTTTCAAATCGGTCCAGCCGTCTCCGAGTTATGAGGTAACATACAAAAAAAAAAGTTCAAGACGAATTGAGAACCTCCTTTTTTGAAGTCGGTTAAAAATGTGCTATATCTCAAAAACTGCTAACCCGATCTCGTTCAAACCAATTTTCGTTGAAAGTTTTAAGAAAGATCTACAGTATATATTATTATTTTTTTGATTTTTCACTCCATTATTATAAAAGTTAGAGGGGGACACACATATTACCACTTTGGAACCTTTTAAATGATTGCCTTTAAGAAAAAGTGGTTTAGAAACCTTAATGTCATTTTTAAAGACCTGTCTATAAATATAGGATTGCCATCACCAAATTTGCCAGCCCCAGACGAAGACTTATAAACCCCGGACATTTGGGTAAAATCACAGTTTTTCCCCGGACAGCGTAGAAAAATAAATTTTTGAACTTGAAACTAAAAACAACTATGTTTAATTATGGTTTTTGTTTATTCATAAAGTGATAACACTGTAGAGCTTTAGAACTTTTTTAATAAGCGTCTCTTCCTTTTCATATAATCAACGTAACATAAACAATGATATTAAATACCATAGGAAAATAATAATACAGATCGTGCTTTTTGGTACTCGTAAGACCAATGTTTGTCCGGGTTTTACGCGGACGCTTATTGGGAAAATCCCACCGGATGCCCCCGGACGCTCTCCAAACTATGACAAATCCGGGAAAATCCGGACGGATGGCAGTCCTATATAAATACCACACACGTATAGGTTTTTGAAAAAAAAAATATTTTCCGTTACAATTCCATGTATGGGGAGCCCCCTTAATTTTATATATTTTTGTCAATATAATAATAAAATCGAAAAACGGTTACAAAATATTGTGGCATTGTATACGCATTCATTAAAATAACTTTCTTGGAACTCATATGACGCCCCACTTTTTAGGTTATTTTTATTGTGTCGAAATTGCCTTTATTGAATTTTTGTATTTTTTTTTTTATATTTATAGAATTAATAGACGAATCTTGGAAAAAATTACATTTTAATGAAATTATTTATTTTTATAAATTCACTCATTCTGTTTATTATTATGATTAATTCCGTTTAAAATAATTGTGTTTTGCGTTGTGTATTAATTAATTATAAGTTAAGATACTAACATTAATTTTAAGAGCACCTACTAACAAATGTATGGATATTTTTGTCTGATGAGTAAATAAATATATAATAAATATATAAGTAGGTACATATTCTCGATATGTTAGTATGGTCGACCATTCACGTATGTACCTCGGAGAACGTTGCTTATCTTTGAAGAGCAACCCATGCAGCTATCATTATTTATTCACAAACTCGTCTAACGTACATACTTCTCAGATAATACTTCTTTAAAGATTCCTTGTTTAACAAGTAATTATTTACGACCTTCAGCCCGCGCTTTAGTTGGCGAGGGAGGGATTTCCCGCGTAAATCCCAGGCACGTGGGAATTCCGGGATAATAAATGGCCTATGTAGATAGATAGATAAAACTTTTATTGGTCAACAGAAGACACAACACACAAAAGCACATTTACATATAATACATAAATTACAGGAAAAAAAAAGAAAAAGTACAGAACAAACGTATACATACAATCAAAAATATTATAAACGAAAACAGAAACAAACAACCTTTAAAAATTGTGTGTTATTCCAAGATGTCAACTATCTACTTCTAAATTTCATTGAGATCCGTTCTGTAGATTTTACGTGAAACAGTAACAAACATCCATACATCCTTAAATCCATCCTCACAAACTTTTGCATTTATAATATTAGTAAGATAGTAAGAAGTAAAATTAAACAATAAAACTCTGTTTGTAAATTCCAAACAAAAACAGAAATAATGGTGGTATTTCTATCTATACTGGCATTCTTTGTTTTCTATGTTCTCTAGCCGGCAGCTATCCGGCCCATCCCGACGCCGTGAGCAACACAGCTCAAATATACATCGCAGTTTGTCCGGCCATCGGGTAAAAAACGAACGCCAATGTTTACGGATCACTACCGGAACACTTTAATCCGGTCCGAAAATCCGGCCGATAGCCTAGTGTTGATAAAAGGATGAGAAACTTAGTTCTAAAACTCGGAGAATAACCGTCAATATTAATTGTCTATTCATAACGGAGCACAGACCAGTGAATAAGTTCTTTCTAATATCTAATCTCAATCCGATTTTACTATTCTATATTTTGTTATAAATTACTGTGTATATTTTCTAAGGACGATTAACTGCTGAGCAAATAAACTTATCAGACAATACTTCATTAATTATGTCTTGAATATAATTTCTTGATATATGGATAAAACAAAAAAAGTTACTTAAAGTCATTCTCAATTGCTTAGCCCTTCCTTTTCTTTTAGCCAACGCCATCGCAGTACACTTGTTGTAATGACATTTGAAAATTGTAGCAGAGGGTGTCGTTACTGCTGTTGTGGAAACTGTATAAATTAACTCAGATTCTTGTACTACCCTATCGTTAGAATGTGTCGCCTTTATGGTGAAATATCGAAAGATACCAGAATTAGTATTGACATCTTCAATGCTCGTACCATTGCTTTTAAAAGACTTGTAAGTACTGTCTGTTAATGTTTTATTATTTATTAGGTATATACTAAACACTGTTTTACACTGTTTTAGTTTTTAAACACTGTTTCTAACCTATTGCTTGTAGTTAAATTTATATTTTTTGTTGTTGACGTCATGTTGTGCGATTACGCTCTGGGTCACAATCAGCCCAAAACATATTATGTGTATTTGTTATTATAAGTGGATTGTAACCTGTTGTAATTGCCTTGTGAATAAATAAATAAACGTTCAAATGTATAATTTATCATGTGTTTAGGCTCTACCCGTGTCAGTAAGACAAGCACAAACCCTATCTTCTTTCAAAAACTTAGTAAAAGATCTTTATCTCTCTCCTTAAATTGTTGTTATTATGTATGTCTTTGATTATTTTTTATATTTATATGTATACAACGTGTAACGGAAACCCCATATCTATCCAAAAGGACTGAAGACAACATCTGGTATGGAGTCTCTGTGCAAAGTTTCAGCTCAAAATAAGTGACTCACAGAATTTACCCCAAATTATTGGTTTCATATGTTTCTTGAATACCAGTAATAACAAACGTGTCACAGCACTATGAGGGTCATCACTTTCCACGTCACTTGCCAATAAAACGATAATTCTCTTCGTTCTTCTTAATTTGAAAAATTCGGTCTCTGGTATCAATGTATTGAAATTTCTAATATGCTCCACACATGTAGACATAGGATTAGAAAACCCTTGCCATATCGTTTGTTATCATCCAAAGAAGCCGTGCAGTCGGTATGTATATACCCTTTAAATTATACGTTGTATATATGTTTTGAGAACGTTATTTATTGTTTTTGTATTTTATATAGATAAATAGTACACCGTGGACTACCCGCGTATTTATTTTCTCCTTCTGTGTCAAATCTATCTAAAGGTTGTCTGTAAAAGATTGCTTTTAGCGATAATACTGCCCATTGTATCACCCTTTTTAGTTGTTAAGTCCATATTTATTTTACTGTTATGGTGTACAATCCATACTAATAATATAAAAGTGAAAGTAACTCTGTCTGTGTGTTACCTTTTCACGCCTAAACCACTGGACCGATTTAGATGAAATTTAGCATGGGAATAGTTTAGGACCCGGGAAAGGACATAGGGTAGTTTTTATCTCGATATTCCCACGGGATCGGAATTTACGCGGGTAAAAACCTCCCACGCGAACGATGTCGCGGGCAAATACTGGTAAAGAATATATCTATCTATCTTTCCGTCTATTTTGGGGTCGGTTGCCAGTCTGGCCAGATGAGTACTGGTGTTTTACATGGAGCGACTGCCTATCTGACTTCCACAACCCAGTAACTGGGTAACACGATATCCTTTGGCAAGGCTGGTGTTATATTTTCTGGCTTCCCGTGACAACTAGCAAAGATGTACAAATGTCAGCTGGGACTAGGGTTGCCGTACGACCGGAATTTTCCGTACATGTCCGGAATACGGAGGGAATCGTAAGCCATCCGGAATTTCTACAACTGAATAAAAGAGTGAAACATAAAACAATATAATGTTTTTCTTTCAAATTAAAGAAAGTCAGGAATTTTCATCAAATGTCCGAAATTTACTCCGATTTTCGTTTTTTTTTGATCTGGCAACCCTAGCTGGGACCAACAGCCGAAAGTGCTTTCCGAGGCAAGGAGGAATGTTGATGTGTTAGGTCACTTATTCGCAAATCAACCTCAACTAGCGGTGCTTAACTTTGAAGAGCATCCCGCAGCTATAATAATTTTGCCTCAAACTCCTCTAATGTATATACATATCGGGTCAATGCACCGCGGGCCAGCTGTCATCCCATAGACCGCTGCCAGCGCCATGACAGTCACAACTCCATTCGGGGTAACCCGTTCAAAATCCATTTGCCAATTTAACTGTCAAACACCGCAAATTGCACCGCAACGCAGTAATATTTGCATTATCCTCTAAAAGAATTCAGTGGTATTGTGTAAAGATCAGGGACCGAAAGGTTAACCCGTATGAGGGTTTTAACCGGGTTAATTTTTAGGATTAGGTTAAAAACCCTCAATAAAGGTTAACCCGTATTATAGGGTTAATCAGCTTATAAGAACCGGTTTCGACATAAGGTGCATTTTAGCACATAAAACATCTGCAAGAAAGTGACAGAGATAACTACCACGCGGTGTTTGATCGTGTACCGACATGACTCTCGTAGTCACCGCGCAGAATGCATGGAATTTTGAGCCCTATTAATGTTGCACAATACTGTTTTTAATATTGACTAATGTTCGACGCTAAAATATTAAAAATAATATTTCGATTCTAGCGCATTTCACCGACCGACACGGTTGAATTGTGAGTGTGTTTGTACTTGTACAAATATCGTCGTTTGTCGTAGGTACTTAGTAGAACTTTGTTATTTTTAACAAAGGAAATCGCAGTAAAGATCCTTAGACTTGACTTCGCTTTGCTTAGAGATTTCATTACTTTTTATAGAGAAACAAGCAGCTTAGGCGAGGCTTGGCTAATTTTTTACAGGATGTTTTGGTGGGATTTCACTTCTTTTTGCAGAAAGCTATTTTTTACTTGATTAGTTTCTTAATTATTCAGACTCCAGTTTCATATTCATTTATAAGGGGCTCGTCACATTGAATAACTTTTGTCAAGGCGCATTTCCATATCTCCCATAGTTCAGCTGAGCTCTAAGGGTTCTTCATTAGATACTTCAGACCTTTAATTTTTTATACACATCAGTAGAAGGGACTCGTCACTCTGAATAACTTTTGTCAAGGCGCATTTCCATATCTCTCATAGTTCAGCTGAGCTCTTAGGGATTATATATATCAGATACTTCAGACCTTCAATTTTTTAATTTCAAAAGATAGGGCTAACCACGCTTAATAAACTTTGTGAACATAGCATGTCGATAATTTTAATAGTTTGGCTGGTCTGTTACGGTTTCTACTCAGGGTCGTAAGGTACTCCAGATCTTCCATGATCCTAGTTTTGATAGTTTGCCCTTCATATAGGCACTAAACCCTACCTCTATGCCAAATTTCAGCTCTCTAGGTTTATGGGAAGTACTAGTTCTATTTTGATGATCAGTGAGTCTATACATGTCGAAATAGTACTTACTACAATAATAGTAATACTTTGCTTTTGCATAACTTAGGAAATAAACAAGCTACAAACATGAAATTTTCTGGTTTAAGTGTGTGCTAGTAGTTTAGTAGATAACGATAATTTCAGCGTTCTAAATCTATCCAGAGGTCCCCAAATAGGGGCCTGAAAATACGCCAAAATGGTTCCAGAAAAGGATGGTACGGCAGTGTTTGCTTTGCGCTCGACTTGGCAGGGGCATTGCCGTGCCCTCAGATATATGATTGCTGACGAAGCATACGAAATTTAACAGAAATTTTCAAAAGAATTACGAAACAAGCTTATGTGTTTGAAATTTGATTCAGTGACCTATTTAGACCGTGCATTTATGGGCATAAATGTACACTATATTAAAAACGGCATTATAATCATACGCAATTTAGCGACAGAGGAAGTCTACAGGAGTCAAGCAAATTCAGCGTATATTCACCAAACTTTACTGCGTTAACAGAAAATCCTGATGACATAGTTTGCAGAATTATGTATAATCTCTTGATCAACTCTTCATCGATACCCGTGATTTCTGCAGAACATTTATAGGTTTGGAAGAATCTCCTTGCCGTATTTCCGTCATTGCTGTTTCCAGAATCTTGACGAGGTTTATCAATGTGTAAACCAAGCAATTTCCGGAAGCGAGTTTGAACGTGCTTCTTTTTCTCTTCTTTAATCTTTTATTCTCTGGAGTCGATTCAGCCCACTTTTCAAATCCTAGGTTATAAGAAATATGCAGAATCATTTCCATACATCTTATCCAAGCATGTAATGTAGACAGCCCGTATTTAAACGTATCTTCATTCTCAATGTTTGCAGTTACTTTTGTTAGATTGTTCATCTGTCTAGGAGTTGCTCCACAAACAGTACATGAAGCACTCGATGGAGTCTGCGTTAACACTTCAGCAACTTTCCCGTCGATCATTGTCATAAACAGCTCATGTCTTACTCATGTTACCTTCTTTTGCTGCAGGCGTTCGCGTTTGACTTAATTCGTTAATTTTTGCTTCAAGTTCACTTACAACAGCTGTAGTTTTTCCAGGAGTTTCTTTTGCTAATTCCAGAGAAATGGGTCTGCAATATCTAACTGAAGAACATGTTGGATTTTGCGATATTACTACTTTACTTTATTCATCCACTAGTCTCAATGGTACAAGTGAAACTATAAACATATTAGCATCCGATATTTGTTCATTTTCTTCCGGTAAAACTTGTTTATACTCACTTTGTCTCGAGGATCCATCGCAACCCCATTTGCTATACAGTTTGAGACGGGTGAACTTTTTCGAAACCGAGTCTATTTTTAAAATACGACAAGCAGTATGATCTAAGAGTTCTTGAAGGTTCACTTTAGCACTTATATTCGTTACGGGTATGCTTGACGCAAGAGGATAGCAATCCTACTTTGCTTCAGCCAAAATTTGGTATGATGGAAATACCGAAAATAAGTTTTTCTCAACAAGTCTCAGCCTCAGGTAGGAATATTGAGCTTTGGATAGATCGGTTTCAATATATATACATAATGCTTCTTCTTTGGTATGGGAAGGTACACCATCTGGACTTCGTAAAATGTTTCGTAAAATGACTTTTTCTCCTCCTTTTCTGTATTTCTCGTAATACTCACAATCGAAGCTTCATCATTTTCACCCATAGATCGTAAACCTTGAACATAAGCGTAATGCACATGCCCCATTCCATACTCCTGGAGTAATTCCAAGTTTTTACGTTTTTTTCGTACTCTCCGAACACGTCAGGATTTTCTTTTTTTTCACGTACTCTAAACTCGCCATTTAACCAATTTGTGTTTTGGCTCTCAAAGCGATCTTGTTTTCTTTGAGCTTTCACCCATTTTTGGTTACAAATCGTAATCAAATTTCTTTGAATACTTTGCATAACCGTGCTCACATCTGTTGTTGATAAATGGATATTGTCCAACAAATATTTTTCAATATCTGAACTACTTTTCCCGCTTATTATCTGAGCACATAATTATATCGCGTCGAAAATACACAAATTCACTCATTTTAAACTTTTTTCAGCAAATTCACAGTTACCGAAGGAAGGTATTCGAACACTTTGATGAACACGCTGCAAACCCGAGTAATTATAGGACTCTAGTTTCAGTAACTTGTGCAAAACCAATAAGAAAATTGATAAAAACAGTTTTCACACTAATACTTATTATAATTACAACAACAGATAAGAACTATGCAACATGATTTTTATCATACGTGTGGTTAAAATGGTCACCGCAAAAAAAAAATATCGTGTGAAAATATATTTAGGTTGACATTTTTGCTTCTAGTTCGAAATGGCGCGCAGCAGTGACGCAGGTTTTTTTTTGTATTACTGAATAGTGTAGCGTAAATAAAATTAAGTGCTCAGTAAAACACAAACCGCTACTTAACACGTTTAATTTTGATTAAAAGGAAAAAGATAGAAAACAAGTACTTAATTAAAAAATATAAAAAAGTTAAATTTTAGTTATTATTGGGAACCTTTCAATGATGGCGTGGGTTAACTTAGCGGAAAGAAAAAGAATGTTATCGAAAGTATTATGCAAATATTTTTAACTTACCTAACAAAAAATCGATTGCAATCGGTTATAGCTAGGCGAATACGCATTATTAGTAATTTTAATTACAAAAACACTAAGAGCATCCAACGCGTCTTGATAGGCCTTAGGTTAGAAAGAGTTTTTGACGTGAGAATTTTTAGATTAGAAATATACAAATTAGGTGCACTATTTAAAATAGAACTCCTGCTGCGAAAACTCGGTAATTCCTGGACGGCTGAACACGACTGTGGGAAGTAACGTAGAAATCACGGAGCCACTGCGCTGCGGGGTCCGCATCTACCTCGTACTCTCTTCAGGCCTTTGAGATGGACGTCTCAGGCACAGGATGTGCTCGGATATCGGGCGAGAGCGCCCCGACCTCCGTCGTCGATAACCGACGTCGCTTGCCCGTAGGGTGGAGCCAAAAATTGGCTTGTAACGGGATCTAAACAAAAAAGAAACTTCAGACCACCGATGCAAGCTGAATCTTTGATTAATTATGAAACTAGTGCGAAATGGATCGAAAAGAAAAAAGACGACAATACATACCAAATTAACCAGAAAATCACCCACAGACTATACTTTTGCTAGGACACTTTATATTTTTTATTGGGTTTACACCAACAAAAAAAAACTTTCACTTCATAATTTCGATATTAATCACAAAAAATAAGGTCGACCATCACTTATCGGGTCCCAAAAATGTAATGACGCCGTCAAAAGGCAAAACAACCGACGATTTTTTCACGATTCCTGGTTCAAATGTGAATAACAGCTATGAAGAAAACATTTATTGAAAAGTTTGCATTAGGATTGGAGGAGGTTTTAACCGTAGCGGTTTTACGCTACAATAGGTAAGGGTAAGGTATCTAAACATGTCATTAACTTGTCATCGGGAGCCATCGGTGACAAGGAAACCTCAACTTGAAAATTAAATAGACGTACAATTTCCTTATGACAATTAAAAATTGAATTAAAAAATTCGAAAAAATATTTTTCATCACAAAATAACGTAGTTATGAACTAGAAATCTTGAGCAATCTAAAAATATATAATACTTATACATTCCCTTGAAGAACATAGAAAATATCTTAAGTTGAACTTCCATAACGAGTAGTCTAGTTAATATCAAATTATCAAAGTATAAAGTTTGGGTGTAATTTTATGTACCTAAAAATTTTTTGTATTTTTTTTTTTTACTATCATATCGGATGGATTTATCATCTTAGAATGTAAAACAATCAAAACAGTTTCAGTAACACGACTTTTGTCCCAACTAATTTTGAGATGGAAAATACCGGTTGGTACCCATAGTGCGTCGCGCCGTGCGCATCTAGTGGCGTGCTGCGTGACCATATACGGCGCGCAACACAGCGCGCCGTATCATTGCGTATATATGCTACTAAGTGTCCAACTTGTAACTTGTTTTTAAATATTTTTGGGGCAAAAACAAAAAAGGTTTATAAAATATTAGATTCGATTTAGTTACTTATTCCGAACGAACTATATTCACATTTCGCATATACTAAACATAATGTTGTATACTTACGGGTAAAACATTCCCATCTCGGAATACCTTTCAGGTGTGAAATATACAGAACAAAGTAAACCAATAAATATAGTAAAATAAATAAAAAAAGATACCTAACCTGTTCTACCGTCTAACTATCTACTTACTAAAAAAAGACACCTACCTACTTACCTGCCTACATTTCTCAATTTGCTTTTGTCATTGAATTTTTAATGTTCACCATACACTTACCTACCAAACATTTTCATTCCACTGTATGTGGTTACGCACATAATTTTGAATAAGTGCAAAATTCAACAAAAGAGCGACAAATAAACCCGAGCAACAAACAGCCGCGTAACGTAGCCCGCCGCGTGACGTAAGATACCGCGACGCAACTTACTGGTTCTGTCTCTTTCATTCAGATTAATCAGCAATATTTTATAGATTAACCTTAATAGTATACAGGTTAACCCGTATAAAGGTTAATCAAACAAATGGGTTAAACGTCTAACCGGTTAACCTTTTAATCCGATTAATGGGTCCTTGGTAAAGATATAGTCTGTAGATATTGATTTTGAGAGTATTATTTGGAATTCCTGCACCTAAACGCGCATGTAAAACTAACATACAAAGAATCAGCTGGGGCATGTCAGTCGCAATCGCTCGGTGATCCGGTATACATTTTATACATACCTCTCTCAAATGCAAGTAATAAAAAAACCGCGTTGCACTCCGGGAGTGCCGGCCGAAGTGAAAACTTGAATATTAACGTTGTGCATTTTTGATATTTTGGAATGGTTAGGGAATAATTTTGCACGAATTGCTTTAATTATCAGTATAAAAGTACTATCATTTATGTGGTAGAATACAATATTTATTTATTGCGCTATCGTACACAAACATGACAATTTATATTACATTAAAAAGTTTATCTCTTAGAAAAGTCAATGACGCCGCGCCGGCTGTCTACTCTCCGTCCGTCTTACGAATTTTCGATCAGGTCATGTGTCCTGACGTGAGTTTAACATTTTTTACCCATTACAAAAAAAAGTGCACAACGCCGCTAAAGAAGTTTTCACTTCAAAAATATTAAGTCAAAAATAAAGGAAAGAACTAAACTAACATAGCTTAACCAGCATTAGGTATGTACTTCAAAACTTAATTTAATTTAACAAAAAATATTAGGTCTCGGGCATTATAATCACACAAATTGCATTTAATAAATCTTTTAATATTGAAAACGTCTTTGGGGAATGTCGGATTTTTCATGAGGAAAAATTTTTCATAAATCAAATCGCTCCCCGGATCGCAACAAAAACTTTTTCTATTACGAATCCTATTTAACGGAAAATTTTTGAAGAAAAATTTTTATACAGGGAAAACAAATCGAACGCTTAACAGATTTTGTTCCCTTGTTGGGTAGGAAGGAACTGGAAAACTAAAGTAATTGATATTTAATTAAGTGAGTTATTACCGAATGTTTTTCTTTAAGTAATTAAGCATCTCATCTTTGGGTACGCTTGGTTGTCAAGCGTACCACCAAAGATGAGATGACGACAACAAATAAATAATCTTTATGTCTCACTACTTGCAAACTAACAGAGTATAACTTAACTTAAATAACTTAACTCACATACATGGTTTGAAAAAGAAGAAAATATATGTAAATAAAACTGAAGTAAAATGAAACTACATTGGCATTGATTGTGGCGGTTATAGAGGTTGCACAGTGTGTTGACCTTGTCTCCAGAACTAGGTGGTGGCCTGCATCTCAGTTCATGTTCAGCCATGAACATCCCAACTAGACATGCGAAAAACAGTCCGTTAAAAAGTAATGCCATATGGCATGACATTTCGTACCGCGTAATATGACATTTTAGCATTACTCATTACTCTAAACATAACGCGCTATGCGAACGGCCCGCTATTACGTAGCGGGCGGGCGGGCTGATACTACATTGGTAACATTAAGTACAATCATGTACTTGTAATTGTACTGAATATTCAGGTGTAATAAAAAAAAATATATATATAATACCTTTATTCTTATTTCATAGCTATAGCACTGTCGTAATGTAGATACGCAATATAGGTTTAATATTTGACAAAGTTGATTTCCTTTCATACTTAGCCCTAATTATAAGTTAATTAACAAAATGTTATTAGTAATAATAGATATACGAAAGAAAGCGCGCAACTTAAAATTTATGCTGTGCCCAAAGAAATTAAACCTTATCAAGCACGCAATTCTGATCTAACTTTTAAATAAAACCTAAACTGCGTGACCGAGACACACGTTTCTCGCTCGCAGAATTACTCAAACTTTTACGATGCTGACCGAAGACACTCGAAGTCGAAACGAAAATGACATGACAGTACGCGACCGTGCCGCCTTAGTATTATACTACAATATGTCCATGTCGCCGTCGCCATGCCATGTTTTAGTGTCATGTGCCATGCTTAATTTTATCGGGTATAGATACTGTTATAGTTCGCGGTCGTGCCATATTACGCGTTATGCATTACTCACAGTACTTACAGATCTCTAATCCAAACTAGCACGCCTAACTAGCACGCTAGCGTTAAAGCAACCTGTATATCGTTTCCATTTGAGTATAAAAGTTGTAAGAATAGGTGTAATAGCAGAGTTATAGGGTGTGGAACTCTCTGCCGGCTTCTGTCTTCCCTGCCACATATGATCCGTCAGCCTTTAAAGCAAGAGTGAATAGGCATTTTCTGGGCTCGCTCGATCGATCGTAGACCTCATCTTACACTTACCATCAGGTGTGATCGAGATCAAGAGTGGGGTCATTCGTAATAAAATAAAAACGTATACCCACGAAAGAGGCCCTCAGTTTTACAGGTAAAGGTTATAGAATGCTCGTAGAATGGTGTTATTGAAGAGCTAAAGTAACTGCACAATTTGCACAATTTTCACATTGCTTTTACCGGTATTTCTTTCTTACTTTCGCATTTATAATAATAGTATGGATATACTAATATTATAAATGCGAAAGTAACTCTGTCTGTCTGTTACCTTTTCACGCTTAATAGTTTAGGACCCAGGGAAGGACATAGGATAGTTTTATCCCGATATAAGGTTCCCGTGGGATATTTTTAGAATTGCACGCGGACCCAGCCGCTATCAAAAGCTAAATTAAATTAATAAAATTTGATTTTTAAATTCGGCATGTGAATAGTTTAGGACCCTGGGAAGGAAATGGGATAGTTTTTATCCCGATAAAAGGTTCCCGTCGGATAGTTTTTGAATTGCACGCGGACGCAGCCGCTGGCAAAAGTTTAATCAAATTTTATTTTTAAATTCGGCATGGGAATAGTTTAGGACATAGGACAGTTTTGATTTTTAGAGGTGAATCCCAAGTTTTGGCTCGAATCATGTAGCGTCCGACAGACCTTCTAAATTAATGATAATTATACTATATAAAGCTAAATTACCACTGACTCACTGACTCACTCACTGACATAATTGTTCTCCCAGATGGTGGATGGGGAGGTGGGTATATTTTGACAGATTCGTAAACAAGTAACTCTCAAACCTACGGGAAAAGTGCCAAACCTACCCTTTTCACCCCCTTCTCCCCCCTCCCTATCGTATCTCGGAAACTACGAGACCCGTATTTTTTTGTTGTACGGATTCGTATAGAGGAGGCTCGGTAAAGTAAAAACCATTTTTCAAAGTCGCCCCCCTTGCCCCCTTCTCACCCCCCTTAGGCGGATCTCGGAAATTAAGAGAATTGGAACATTTTTTTGGTGGTGCTTGCACCTCGCGCAACACGCAAATACTGAACCCCCCCATCTCCCCCATCACCCCACCTCACTTTTTTTTTTTTTTGTTTTTTTCACAAGCACGCGAGGTGCTTGCACCTCGCGCAACATGCAAATACTAGTTATTTATACTATATAAAGCTAAATTACCACTGACTCACTCACTCACTCACTGACATAATTGTTCTCCCAGATGGTGGATGGGGAGGTGGGTATATTTTGAAAGATTCGTAAACAAGTAACTCTCAAACCTACGGGAAAAGTGCCAAACCTCCCCTTT
Organism: Tholera decimalis; assembly: GCA_943138885.2. Classification (NCBI taxonomy): domain Eukaryota; kingdom Metazoa; phylum Arthropoda; class Insecta; order Lepidoptera; family Noctuidae; genus Tholera; species Tholera decimalis. Next base: position 37,803,990 of record OW964564.2, on the reverse strand, counting down.
TCACCCCCCTTCTGCCCCCTCCCTATCGTATCTCAGAAACTACGAGACCCGTATTTTTTTTTTACGGATTCGTATAGAGGAGGCTCGGTAAAGTAAAAACCATTTTTCAAAGTCGCCCCCCTTGCCCCCCTTCTCACCCCCTTTAGGCGGATCTCGGAAATTAAGAGTCTTGGAACATTTTTTTTTTCAGATTCATTTAGAGGGGCAATGCTTTAGTCGAAATAATTGTGCAACATCCCCCATCACCCCCCCCCCCCTACTAGTTCATTATATAAAACTGTAAGAATTATACAGTATAAATAAAATCTGTAGAAGTACACCATTTAAAAGTAATTTTAAATAGTTATTGAATTTATCAACACGTTTTCTATCTACAATTTCAATTAGAAATGTTGCCAATACCAAAATAAAATAATATTGATACGAAATTGCACTTGCAAATCGATTACATTAATATTATTATGAACCTACGTAAGAGATTTATTAGTTACTAAAGTCATAACTCGTAATTCTTATAATAATTAATAATATTTAGTTATATTTTCAACCGACGACAAAAAAGGAGGAGTTTATCAATTCGACGCGTATATTTTTTTTAAATATCTTATAATAATTTAAAGTAATTCAATTAAATTATCGATACAGTTTAGAATAGTTATTTAGTGCTGGTAACACTTAATCTTGTAGTTGTCACTGATGATTGTCAAAAGTTTTACTTTTCCCGCGTTTTATGACGAGCGACGAGGTATCTTGTGTTTTTTGAGTTTTGTGTTATTTATTGCTTTTTTACCGGACTCCGATTTCTGTATTACTAACCTTAGCCGTTGAAGACGAATTCAATAGTCATTATTCAATAATTTTATAGTTTATTTCATGTTATCGTTAAAATTAGAAGTATTAAGTGGTCAACTTCAGAGAACTATAACTTTTTTGGTGTTCTTATAGAAAACTAACTATACAGTCAAATTATATAATTATTTTCCTTTTTATAGTTCATCTTTGTCGGTTCTGGCCGAGTCTTAAAGGAAGCTTTGGCATTCTCCTTAGGCATGGGAATAGTTTAAGACCCTGGGAAGGACATAATTATGACAGTTTTTATCCCGATATAAGTTTCCCGTGGGATAGTTTTTGAATTGCACGTGGACGCAGCCGCTGGCCAACGCTAAATTAAATTAATTAAATTTGATTTTTTAATTCGGCATTGGAATAGTTCAGGACCTTGGGAAGGACATAGGATATTTTTTAACCCGATATAAGGTTCCCGTGGGATAGTTTTTGAATTGCACGCGGACGCAGCCACTGGCAAAAGCTAAATTAAATTAATTAAATTTTATTTTTAAAATGGGTATGGGAATAGTTTAGGGCCCTCGGAAAGACATAGGATAGTTTTTATCCCGGAAATCATCCCTAAAGGATGTAAAAAGAGTGTTGGAATTTCGTATAGGGAATCAATAAAGTCCCCACCCTCCACACACACATAATACACTTAGACCGCTGAACCGATTTAGATGAAATTTGGTATGGAGATAGTTTAAGACCCTGGACAAGACATATTATATGATGTAAAAAGGGTGTTGGAACTTTGTATTCCCCCCTCCAAATTCATTCAAATCGCGTATTTAAGAACCACAAAAAAAATTTAAACTTTCTACATATGCGAGTACTAACGTCTTCACCCTACAAAAATCAATTGTGCGAATCTTTGCACTCAGTAGCAAAAATGCTAACGTCTTCACCCTACAAAAATCAATTGTGCGAATCTTTGCGCTTAGTAGAAAATCGTAGACGTGGAAGCGGACGTGGACGCAGCCATCAAAGCAGCCAAAATGATAGAGAGGATGACGTCAGCAGTTCTAACCGGTACCAAAGAAACGTCATATCCAGCAGTAGCTCCGATAATGAAGAAGTCGTAGAAACCTACTCGTTTGAATGTGATGAAAATACCCGTCCTTCACTACCTGTACCTGAGGACTCAGATATATTTTGTATATTTTGTGACACCAGTTATTCCTGCTACAGACGTGAAGAAGAATGGATTCAGTGTCAGAGCTGTAACTTATAGGCGCATACTGACTGTGTAGGTCCTGAAGGCGAATATTGTATCTGCCATTTTTGTCGTTAAATTCAATACATTTAATTTGGCCCCCAGGGTGTCATATAACACTTGATCTCAAATTGTTAAATTGGCGTTTTTTCAGAATACATATATTTTTTAATTTTCTGTTGCATTTTTTTTATTCCATAGTAGATCATATATAGGTAAATAAATACGAAAACTGGTAATGTATTATTTAGATTTGTATTGCTTTTACTTTTTACACTAGACCTCAAAAACAAAGTGAGGGGCCACATTACCACCTTCTCCTCTACGTATCTCTATGAGGAATGCTTAAGTTCAACGTTCTCTATGAATCATCTATATATATAAAAGAAAGTGGTGTTAGTTATACTGTTTATAACTCAAGAACGGCTGAACTGATTTGGCTGAAAATTGGTAGGGAGGTAGCTTAGAACTAGGAAACGGACACAGAATACATTATATCCCGAAATTTTAACGGGATCGGGATTTACCCGGGAAAAACTTCCCACGCGAACGAAGTTGCGGGCAAAAGCTAGTTGTTGTATAAATGATCAGCTCAGCTGAACAAGACTCAAAACTGGATTTAAACAGCGGTAAATGCTTGAGTTTCTTTACCAATCCAACGAAAACAAACTAGGCAGGTTGGTTTTGACAGTTCCTCCGAATTCAGATAATGTTTATTGCACCGCTTGTGCAATCTAGGTATATTCTACTATTTACTTTGTCTTATTATTATTCATAGATAGATAGAATATACTTTATTGTACACCAAAAATTGAAACACACACATAACATTATTGTTGAAACTTTGGTTACAATGGCAGCCTTATCACTGAGAGCGATATGTTCCAGACAACCTTATTAACCTTATTCATAATTATGAATAAAAATGAAAGTCGAAGACAGAAGTTACATTATAGCTTCTGTCTTCAACTATGTCCACGTGAAACAGTTATATAGTTCTATATGTTCCTAACTATATAGTAGGTAACTATTACTAACAAGGTATTGGTGTTACTTTATTATAAAACGGTGAAATGTTAATAATATTCATGTTTATTTAGGTACACAATTATTGACGAAGTGAATTCTGTCACGAAATCATGAATAATATGTGGATTATAAATATTTAAAACACCTTTAGTTGGGGCTGCAAATTTAAAATTTGACAATTTTGAATTCCGCGGGCCAGAGTAGAAAATGTATCGTAATAATTGTTTATTAGAAAATAATTTGTTTTGGGGGATCCAACACCAAAAATATTAAACTGGGATTCAAAACAGGAATTACAATTATTCCACATAAAAAAGTTAAACGGATATCTAGTATATATGTTGAAACACGAGTTACAGTATTTTCTCAGACTAGCAGATTGAGTATTCTAGATAATTGACCATGACTTTCTCACCATAGGTTTCGCATTTTTTTAACTTCACCATGAAGTTTTCACAATTCTTTCTTAAATTCTTTCTTTTTTTATGCAATTTTTTAGATGTTTATATGTAGTTTAGGGTTTTTTATTTAAGTAATGTTTTAGTAATTATTCTAATGTTTTAATTCTTTCTTGATTTCGTAAAAATATAGCTAACTGTTAAAAAGAAGCACTCAATCCACACACACAGAGGTCGAGCGTTTGAACTTACCTATCCTACGGCTCTGAGTTTCGTGTGGGGTTTTCCTCATTTTTTTCCTTGTACTCTTTCTGATAAATGGAACATAATGCAGATTATGGTGAAGCGGATCGACGAAAAGTTGTGTCGATATTTTAATTAATACGTTACTATGCAAAATAGCGATCAGTAATATAATAGTTGGCTAGTGACAGAAAGGAAAGTGTCACTAGGAGTGCAGTTAGGTGTGCAAGTGGTTATTAAGGAGAGAGAGCGCGATGAGGTCGCGCATGTGAGGCATGGTGAGCTGGCTGCTGGCGCTGGTACTGCTGGCTCAAGCGCGCGCGGCACCACCCGCGTGCCCGAGCGCGCGCTGCATCGCCGCCAGCCACAGCGACAAGTCCGAGAAGTACGCCTACACCGTGGACGGTAAGCCCTGCCCGCGCCAGCCACAGCGACACGCTTGACGAGTACGCCTACACCGTGGACGGTAAGCCCTGCCCGCGCCAGCCACAGCGACACGCTTGACGAGTACGCCTACACCGTAGACGGTAAGCCCTGCCCGCGCCAGCCACGGCGACACGCTTGACGAGTACGCCTACACCGTGGGCGGTAAGCCTTGCCCGCGCCAGCCACAGCGACACGCTTGACGAGTACGCCTACACCGTGGACGGTAAGCCCTGCCCGCGCCAGCCACAGCGACACGCTTGACGAGTACGCCTACACCGTGGACGGTAAGCCCTGCCCGCGCCAGCCACAGCGACACGCTTGACGAGTACGCCTACACCGTGGACGGTAAGCCCTGCCCGCGCCAGCCACAGCGACACGCTTGACGAGTACGCCTACACCGTGGACGGTAAGCCCTGCCCGCGCCAGCCACAGCGACACGCTTGACGAGTACGTCTACACCGTGGACGGTAAGCCTTGCCCGCGCCAGCCTCAGCGACACGCTTGACGAGTACGCCTACACCGTGGACGGTAAGCCCTGCCCGCGCCAGCCACAGCGACACGCTTGACGAGTACGCCTACACCGTGGACGGTAACCCTGCCTGCGCCAGCCACAGCGACACCCGTGACGAGTACGCCTACACCGTGGACGGTAAGCCCTGCCCGCGCCAGCCACAGCGACACGCTTGACGAGTACGCCTACACCGTGGACGGTAAGCCCTGCCCGCGCCAGCCACAGCGACACGCTTGACGATTACGCCTACACCGTGGACGGTAAGCCCTGCCCGCGCCAGCCACAGTGACATGCTTGACGAGTACGCCTACACCGTGGACGGTAAGCCCTGCCCGCGCCAGCCACAGCGACACGCTTGACGAGTACGCCTACACCGTGGACGGTAAGCCCTGCCCGCGCCAGCCACAGCGACACGCTTGACGAGTACGCCTACACCGTGGACGGTAAGCCCTGCCCGCGCCAGCCACAGCGACACGCTTGACAAGTACGCCTACACCGTGGACGGTAAGCCCTGCCCTCGCCCACCGAGTGTGAGTCAGATTGGCTGACCGAGAGTTCCGTTACATGCTCTAACAAAAACAAACTACCTACTCTGTTTTACTCGAATAAGAACTTGATCTAAATATTTTTCAATGGAATTTGTCCAAAAGCAAGTAGAATACATTTGGTCGACTATTCCTCGTAAATTTGTGGAGCCAACTTAGGTCTGATGACTTCATCAAATGGTGCTTCTCAAGAGCCGGAATAACAACAATAACCAAATCGCTATAGGTGTGTCTATAATATTTGAAGAGTTCCCTCGATTTCTCCATAGTCTGATAGTTTTCCCTTTAACTTCTTTACATGTAGGAACTACTACCGTGGCGAATGAATTCCTACCTACAACCACTTAGTTGGTCGGGGCCGGCACACGACTCTTTCCAAAATTAGCACTTTGAACTTTGAAGCATATTTCGCACGGATCACCGAATCGAAAATTGGTTTATCCACCCTCTCATTTTTTTTGAACGACCTATCCAACGATATACCTCACAATGGGGTAGGCGAGATAAAAAAATATTACCTCTTTACGTATAGAGGAAAGAACCTAAATGTAGATAGACCCAGGTAGAATTAAAAGCGGACTGTATTTCACGGTTATACATATATTAGTTCTTCTACAATGGTCAAAATTAAAATAAATATTGTACGAAAATTAAAAATAATACGACCATATAGAAAATGAAAGGGAGTGAGAGCTGAGAGATCAGATGGATCGGATGAATGATGTGTGAGAGGCCTTGAATTAAGAATGCCTTCTATTTGGACTATCTGTGTACATTTCCTCATATGTGAGGTGTGCCATCCCTAGTACTCTTTTGAGATGATGTTTCACTGATTTAACAGTACTTTCCCATAGACCCCCGAAGTGGGGTGAATATGGAGGAATGAAGCGGAAATTTACACCTTGTGCAATCTCTGTTCAGGTAACTGTCCCATGATAGGTGTTACAGTTTTACCTTTAAGCCGTTTGTATGTAACACGTTATTGTGTAGTTTTTCTAGCCAGGTTTCAACCAGAAATTGGCCAGAAAGCTTGACGTATGTGAGACAACAACAGTTGTGGGTCAGCGTGTAGAAGTGTGATGTGATATGTTGAGAATATGATTTGAGTAATGTGATGAGCTGGATGAAGTAGGATAGGAAAATTTTCTATCGTAATTGTATGGCGATTGTGCTAACCTTCCGCTCACACGAATGAGGTGATTATTCCCTATAAAAGGATTAAGTGAATTTAATTTATGTGAAGTAGGTAACTGCTTGTTATGTAGTAATAGTTATTTATTTATTTATTTTTATCCAATACACATTACACAATAAATAAAAAAAAATGTTTTGCCATACACAAAAGCCTCTTAGGGCTTATCTGTGTGCTGGCGAGTCGTAATTAGTTAATTAATTGACAATACAGAGAAAAGGAAAATTAGGAATACTAAATATATTTACCTATTTTTTAAGTAAAAACGTTTGTGTCTGTACTTACAACTTTTCGTTTTAGATATGTATAGCGTTTGCAATTCCTCTGGGAATTTGTTAATATAGTAAGGTACTACATACGCCGAAACCCTAGTCCCTTATACATTTTTGTGTTTTGGGACAATATATTTATTTTTAATCACTGTTTCTTAGGAAATTCGGTCTTGTTTTTTCCGTTAGCAACTCGGGCCTATTATCTTCAGTGAGGATTGAAAATTGGACCTTGTTGTACACACTCATCACACCACAGTATTTAAATAGTTCGTGTTCACTATTTTTAACCGACTTCTAAAAAAGGAGGAGGTTCTGAATTCGGATGTTTGTTTGTTTTTTTTTATGTTTTTTTTATGTTTTCGATTTGAAAAATTCTTTTTGTGTCGGAAAGGGTATACTTTCTAAATGGTCCCATGAAAATTTTATCGAAATCGGACAAGCCGTTTCTGAAAAATAGACAAAAGTCTGAAAAAAATATTTACATTGACGATCTTTTCGTTTACTCTGCTGGTGAAGGTGATAAGTCGTTGACATTTTGGCTTTTGTAACTAGATTCAGTAGAAAGTGACCCACTAAAAAACGCGAAAATAAAAACATTTTTGCAAGAAATAAAACCGACTTCCATATCAAAACACTACAAAGCCAAAAATAATTTTAATTTCGGAAGGCGGTGTGAAAAAAAAAGAAAATACAAAACCAATAACACCGACTACCGAAATTAAAATTATTTTTGGCTTTGTAGTGTTTTGATATGGAAGTCGGTTTTATATTTTGCAAAAAAGTTTTTTGACATTTCTTTTTAACATGTTTAGGCGTTATAATTTTTAGCATTCTCAACTGTAACCTGTAAATTACCGCTAAGTTTTCCCATAGCTACTTAGTCCGTAGTTAATAACCAAGTCGGCTAGGGCCATGTATAAAATTCTAAGGGTTTTATAGGGTAATTTGTATTAGGGTATGCTAAGTTTACTAAGTATAGACCTAAGTTTGTTGCATACGTAGTCTATATGTGGTCCCCAGCAGAATCGGCTATCCACCAATAGACCGATATGCATATGATTATTAACTACATCCAAGCGCGGATATTTGCAGGCTATTCCCGAATTATGGAGGCAACAATGTTCGTGTGCAATGACCGTAGGTATAATGGTACATTTGTTGTGTGATGAGCGTACGTGAACAACTTTTGTTTTAGCTGCATTTATTACTAATCCTGCGTCATGAGCCCATTTACACATTTGATTGAAATTTCGTTGTAACGATTCCTGAGCAATCTGGATGTTATTATTGGTGACCAGTATACATGTGTCATCCGCAAATTGGTATACAGATCCCGTATGTATAACGTTACTCATGTTATTAACATATAATAAATATTGAGTCGGACCTATAATTGAGCCCTGGGCCGTTCCTTGCTCTGATGATTCCTCACAAAAGAAATCTAATTGTACTAGCTTCGCTAATTGGTATCTAGCTGAATTAAGTTCTCAGTAGATAAAGGCATGTTCAAAGCTCTAGTAGACAGGCACCTGTTGTCATTTTTTTGTACTGATGTTGTTTGATTGTTTATGTTTGCAGTGATTTATGAACCGAAGTACGTAAGCTACGATGCGTCTAAATTTGTTAAAATTAGAATATTATTTGTAAATATATTAATTGTTATCAATTATATGTTTGTGCGTGAGATGTGTTTGAGACCGGACTTCTGGAGGGTCAGATACGCTGAGATTAGTTGCCCTGGTTGTTCAGGCTATTTTTTTTTTTTTTAACGTGGTATAATTATCAAATAAGTCCTCCCACTCCGGGCAGGGTGGGAGGGACTGTCAGACTTTTACTGACTAAAATCCACGGTGTTCCTTCAATAACCCTTTACATACCGGGGCCACGGTAACGGGTTGAGTCCCACGACCCCGGCGGGCTTCGGCCCTCTGCAGAGGGGGCCTCGTCATGTTGCTGACACTCTTTGAGGCGCGCGTGGAACACGACGCGCCGTCGACCCGGGCATGGTCCATGGTCGGACAGCGAGTTGCCCTTTACTCGCTGTCCGCATGCCCGCGCCTACGGTGGCCGGAGATCGTCCGCCGACGTCCGACGCCGTGGGCGTCTACCACTGCGTTTGGGCTGGAGGGAGGACGCCATCCTCTCCCTCACGCGGCCCACCTCCTCCTTCGAAAGCATGACTGCTTCGCAGAAGGAGGCGACCGCTTCCCACTCCCTCTCGCCCCGCAGCATGGCCTCGACCAAGGCCGGGCGCGAGAGGTCTCCGCCTATCGCCGCCGTGAGGACACGTCGGTGCTCTGCCCAGGCGGGGCAGTCTTGCACCGTGTGCTCTACGGTGTCCTCAGGGCGATCCTCGCAGTGGTGACACCCAGGCGTTTCCTCCTTTCCCATCAGACACAGGTACCTCCCGAAACTTCCGTGTCCGGTGAGAACCTGCGTCATGCGGTAGGTCAGGACGCCGTGACGCCGATCTAGCCACTCCTCAAAGAGGGGTCTTACCGCCGCAATTGCGGCGTGCCCGGCCGTCGGTTGCGACAGTCGTTCCCTCCATACTGCCCTGAGATCGCGCCGGAACTCTTCCCGCCGCGCCTCGACTTCTCGAGGCAGCGGGGATACGCCCCGGCGCTGCGCCTCCACGCGCCATTCATAGACGCGCTGGAGGGCAGTCGCCTCCAGATCCCAGGGCAGAAAATATGACCTATAGTGGATAAAATTGTGCGTTTTGTGATTTGTTTTTGTGATATAAATTCTGAATGTATTGTGTATGAAATTATCTTTGTTGATGTTCCAATAAATGCCTAATGTTTTTGATGGATCGTTTGAACTAAGATCAAATGTTGTTTGTCTGAATCATTGAAACCTAGTTTTTTTTAGAACAGCGGGACAGTTATACTGCCATTTTCTAAGTGGAAATTTATATTTTTATAATTCGAAAAAACTCCTTTGGCAATTTGCAATAGTACCCACTCATCATCTGTCCCGGTCAAAAGGTCATCACAATAAAAATCGTGCAAGATGATCTCGGAGACCAGTTTGTGATCATAGTTGTCTGAATGATTTTGTGTGTTTTGACAATCTAGGCTAGGCCTATTTGTTTATGCAACGTGTTGCTAAAAACGGCACCGATGCCGTGCCATATGTGACAGTGTTGAACGTGTATGTTTGCAGAGGTTCCGTAGGATTGTATCGCCATATCGATGCCTTAGTTCACAATTGCACTAACCACAAAATTGACAATTTTGGGGAGAGAGCTTTAAAGTTTTTTAAAGTTTAAACAAGAACGGTACAAAAAGAAAATAAAATACAAAACAAATATGCATCTATTCATAAGACTAGTCTTTTAACTCCATCATATCTCAATATTGTAATATTAATATATACGTAACCTTTTCAAAATCGCTAAATAAACATACAACCCACCATTTAATACATTTGTGCACTAAGATTAATTATGTTGACAGGCATTAAATGAAAAACTCAAAAATATTTAATAGCATTACCAGGCTGGTTCAAGGTCAAAGAAGAAAAGTAATAATATGTATAAGTATTGCATTAAATACACACAATAATAAACCAATAATCCATATTCATAATGTTTATTTTTTTTTTATAAAACACAAAAAGTTTTTATACTACAATCAAATCCATTACACTCGTCCCATAAATAGCAGTAGCCAGTGTTAGAGGTCACAATGCCTCCTTTCATTCGTCCCTATAAGAGTGTCGCCTTCGATAACTCTGAAAAAACAGAATGCCTAGCCGACATCCTCGAGTTCCAGTGTTCTCCCAGCTCTCAACCAGTAGACCAAGCCCACCTCGATAATGGTGAACGCTGAAGTCGAACGTAGAACTTCCTTTCCACCCGTTGAAGATCCTGATAATGCACTGGCCACCATCACTCCTGATGAAGTCCAGGATATCATTAAAATTCTCCAACCGCGAAAAGCCCCTGGCTCCGACGGCATCACCAATAGGGTTTTCAAACTTTTCCCCGCTCAGCTTATAGTTCTAATGACTGCCATCTTCAATGGCGCATTGAGCAATAATATGTTCTCCGCAACCTGGAAACAGGCCACCATCATAGGTATCCCCAAACCAGGCAAGCCCAAGTCTGACCCGTCTAGCTACCGTCCCATTAGTTTATTCAACGTCCTCGGCAAAATCTATGAAAGGCTTATAATATAAGCGGCTCTAAGATTTTGCCGAAGCAAAGAATGAGCAGTTTGGATTTAGAACCGAACACTCATGCATCCAACAAGTCCACCGCATCGTAGAACACCTCAGCGCCGGCTTCCAACGGGGCGCGATAACGGGAGCCTTATTCTTCGACATAGCGAAAGCGTTCGACAAAGTCTGGCACAATGGCTTAATCTATAAGCTATACCAACTCGGCGTGCCTGACCGTCTCGTGCTCATCTTACGGGACTTTTTATCGAATCGCACCTTCCACTATAGAATTGAGGGGGAGCTTTCCTCCCCCCATCCCATTCGTGCAGGAGTTCCTCGAGGCTCCGTACTGTCCTCCCTCGTTTTCACGCTATTCACTAGCGATATCCGCAAGCACAAAAATAGCCAGCTAGCCCTATTTGCCGACGATATGGTTATCTATTATACCGGTCCGAAACTCGATGCCATCGCTCGCACTCTCCAAACTTCCGCAAACACTCTGGGCAAATGGTTCCGGAAGTGGAGAATCGAAGTCAATCCAGACAAAAGTCAGGCGGTCCTCTTTTCTAAACCATGGATAAACCCACCCTCCCCCCGTCCGATTACCATGTACGGCAAGCCGATCCCTGGGGAAAAGCAAGCCAAATACTTAGGCGTCATCCTCGATTGACACCTCTTCTTCGCTGAGCACATAAAGCAGGCACGTTCGCGCGCCGCTTTCGCTCTAGGTAAGCTCCACTTCATTTTTAGCTCCCGAATCAAATTATTACTCAGGTGCAAGCTGCGTATTATCACCGCGGTCATCATGACCTACGCCTGCATTGTTTTCGCACACGCAAAGCTCCACCTCCTCCACAAGATGCAGACCCTCCCAAACCAATTCCTCCGTAGAGTCACAGGAGCCCCCTTTTATGTTAGAAAAGTGCTTCTTCACGTAGACCTCAAGATGCCCACCATCCAACAGTTTATGGAACGCGTCTCCAAGCGTTTCTTTGATACTACAATCAAACATAGGAATCATCTTATCGCATCGGCCGCCCGATACGAACCCTCCCGAATTTCCAAGATTCGCCGACCAAGGCATACCTTAGTCACTCCCGATGACGCAATCACCCTGCTCCAAGAGAGCCGTAGGGAAACCAGCACAGTTTACAAAAACAAAAACCGACCGTCCTTCCGTCCTCGCCGTGGAGGCCCGCCGCGACGTCCCCGTAATTGTCTGCCCCGACCCTTGCCAGAGCCAGCCCGCGACGCTGAGCCAGTAGCTTTAAATTCCCTTCTTAATAATTATAATGATATGATCCAGCCTGTCCCTAGCTGTCCTCCCCCTGCGACGCCTTAAGTCGTGGTCCGTACCCCACAGGGGGTGCCCTTAGCGTGTAGTCGCCTAGTTTGTAAGTTTTATAATAAGCCCTGGCTTAATTAATTTATTAATTAAGGCAACCACAGGCAAGCTCGGTTAAGCCGCCGACAACCTCAGAGGTTGAACTGCGAGATGCCACACATACAAAAAAATCGTCTTCCACAGCGCGTTCACGCTGTTCATTGAAAATTACGCGCCAAAGTTATTAATTAAAACAAAAATTAGTTACTTTTTTATTTTTTTGGGGTGGTAAAATTTCAAATGAGTCCTCCCGCCTTATGTGGGATGAAAGGGACAGACTTTTACTGACTAAACATCCACCCTGTTCCTTCAGTTGCCCTTTGCGTACCAGGGCCGCGCATCAGGGTATCCTGATGAGACAATCTCGCGACCCCGGCAACACATATGACTTAAAGGAAAGTAATACTATTGTAAGTAATACTAATTAAATGGGCTTAGTTTATTTTCGCTTTTCTATTTATTTGACATGTACACTGGAAATATCTCAAAACGATTTAATGCATTTGTGCACTTAAAAAATTGCGAAACCCCTTCAAGTAAAAGTACTTAATACATTTGTACATGAAACTTTCTTGAACCTTCTATACTATCAACACATAATACACTCCTAAAGCACTGCTAACAAGTGTGAGCAGATATTGCAAATGTATTTAATATGTTTGTGTTTTGAAACATTCTCCAGTTGAAAAACTTAAAATCAGTTGAAGTATATTGTCTAATTAGCATCATACTACCTATACAAAGTTATGAGTATGTACCTATGTATCTATACAGTCCACACCTTAAGTGATTTTTTAGTGCAAATATAAGGATCGTACCGAAAACACGTTGTTTTAGTTAAAATCTAATCCCGCAAACGAAAAGAGTCCTTATCTACCTAAACATATGGTCCATAACGAGCCGGATTGTGTTAATGATTACCGAGTTAAAACCGCGTGCCCGAGAACAATAGATCGCATTCCTTAGATAAGGATTCGCCCGGTGATCGGTAAAAAAGTGCACAACTCTTATGTGTTACAACTAATTACGAGTTATGAGTTATTTATTACGTTAACTGATTGAGTGGATAGAACATTTTGAGAACTATTTCATTACAAGTGTGTGGCCTTTTAAGTACAATACAGTGCGTGAGTGAGCTTATTCTAGAACAATTTGAGACATTGAAAGGCCAATAAACTAATAGTGAGTATGAGTGGGATTACGACTAATACGATTCTAATTAAATAATTACAATGGATGTGCATATAACGTTACAAGAGGAGTTGATGAACAATTTAATAAAAGCCGAACGAAATTTTAGAAAAACGCCCAAAGATAGGATAAAAAGACAATATTTAGAAACTAGATTGGAGGTACTTGAGCAACAGTACAAAGAATTTAAAGATGGACACAAGGCTATCCTTTTGAAGGCATCCAAAGAGAAGAAGGAGATATACTTCACCGAAAGCTATTATGAGAATTATGAGGAACTTTATGTGCAATATAAAACGTGTTTACGTGAAGCTTTGCAGCCGTTTCTGCCACCGCCATTGTCTCAAACGCCGATCTCCGCGACGATGGATGCTAATAACGCGAATAGTTATATTAGTTATGGTGATATTAAGCTACCGCGAATCACGCTACCGACTTTTGAAGGTAAGTATGAAGAATGGCAAACTTTCTACGATATGTTTTCTTCATTGATTCACAACAACAAAACCATAACTTCAGTTCAAAAGTTACATTATTTGAAGAGTGATTTAGCGGGTGAAGCTTTAAATATATTACGTAATTATTCAACTACTGAAGCTAATTATGAGGAGGCGTGGAATCAATTAGTGAAACGGTATGATAATAAGCTATACAATTGCAATGCTATTTTAAAAAACCTGTTTGCACTTAAGAAAATAACTAGTGAGTCAGCTTCTGCAATAAAACTATTACTAGATACCACATCAACGTGTCTAAAGTCACTCGAGAGTATAGGCATAAGCACGAAAACCTGGGATGTTATTATTGTTTATCTAACCGTCTACAAGTTGGACAATGAATCAATTAAACAGTGGGAACAAAAGCTTAGTACTTCAAGCGATGAACTACCTACCTGGTCACAATTGCGAGACTATTTAGAGTACAGGTTTAGGTCATTAGAGATGATTGATTCCAATGCCCAGCGATCGACACACACAGTAAAGCCTACACAAAAGCCAAAATCATTTCACACGTCAGTTGACAACAAAGTCAAAACTAAAGAAGTTGAGTGCGCCATGTGTAAAGAAAACCATTACGTATACCACTGCAAACGTTTTGGACTGATGACGGCGAGGGAAAGACAAGACTTCGTGCAAAACAGCAAGTTATGCTTCAATTGCCTGTCTCCCACACACTCCGTGTACAAGTGTCGTCAATCATTGAGCTGCAGAAAATGTGGTAGAAGACACCACACTTTACTACACTTCGAGAGAGAAAACCACGAGGCAACCAAATCAACAAGTGAGGTAACAGTGTCACCGAGCGACCAACATGAGAAGCCGAGCACATCACGAGGTGACACATGCATTACTACTACGTTTACTAGGAAGGAGCTGCAGCCCACTAGAGTGCTGCTTGCAACGGCTACAGTAAAGGTATTTAATTCAAATGGTTGTAAACAATTTATTCGAGCTTTAATAGATCAGGGTTCTCAAGCGTCTTTAGTTACCGAGGCTACTGTTCAATTACTTGGATTAAAACGCATACCTGTAAATGGTTTTGTGTCAGGGCTGGGAGATGGTCATACGAGAGTAAAACATAGAGTTTCACTACAAGTGGAATCACGCTATAATCCAGTCAATTAAATCCAAATTAACGCTTATGTTATTCATTCTTTGACGTCTATGCTTCCCACAGCCAATCTGAGTTCTCATGAGTGGTTTGAAATCAATCATTTACCTTTAGCTGATCCTACCTATGCAACGCCAGGCAAGATCGATATACTGCTAGGCGCAGAAGTGTATAGTGAGATATTGCTTGATGGAATGGTTAGGCAATCTCAGGGTAGTTTGATAGCGCAAAACACAGTTTTAGGGTGGAGTATTTCAGGAATAGTATCAAATAGATCCAACTCGTCCGCAGAAAACAATCTTACTAGCATACATGTACATTTGGAAGAGAATGATTTACTTACGAAAATTTAGGAGATCGAAAATGAACCTAACATAATACAAAAAAAGATGACTGAGAGTGAGAAGGAGTGTGAGAAATTATTTGATTTAACTACTACTAGGGATGATGAAGGTAGATTTATAGTACGATTACCTTTTGCAAAAGATGATCCTAAATGTCAGTACGGTCATACAAAAGAAAGAGCTATCAAGATGTTGGAGAGTTTAGAGAGAAAATTAACACGAGATCCTAAATTGAGAATAGAGTACAACAAAGTTTTTGAAGAATATTTAAGTTTAAATCACATGAAAAAGCTGAGTGAGAAAGAGATAGAGAATACACGAGCTGTTTATCTTCCTCACCATGCAGTGGTGAGGGAAGACAAGGACACTACAAAGGTGAGAGTGGTTTTCAATGCTTCAAGCAAAGGAAACAACAATGTTTCATTAAATGATGATCTTCTTGTTGGACCAAAGCTGCAACAGGATCTGAGGCACATATTAATGAGATGGAGAAATCATAAAATATGTTTGGTTGCAGACATCACAAAGTTTTATAGAATGGTCCGAGTCACAGATGAAGACGCTGATTTTCAGAGAGTAGTTTGGAGATTTGATCCATCTGAGTCCATACAGCATTATAAGCTAGCCAGATTAACGTTTGGTACAGCACCCGCGCACCATACTTAGCAGTTAAAATTTTACAAAGACTAGCTGAGCTGGAAGAACATAAGTATCCGTTAGCTGCAAAAATAGCGAAGAAGGACTACTATATGGATGATTTGATGTCAGGAACTGAAACAGTGAAAGAAGCATTACAAATACATGATGAGATGAACAAATTGATGAAATCAGGTGGATTTGAACTTCAGAAGTGGAACAGTAACAGTGAAGATTTTCTACATAATATTGGGAAAAATGGAGAGCAAGCTAGTGACCAGAAAACGCCTATCAAGGTTAATAATTCAATAAAGGTACTGGGAGTAAGTTGGTGTCGACAATCTGATAACTTCGAATATGTGCTTAACATACCTCAAACAAAAAGTGGTAGTTATTGCAAAAATATTTATTCAAAAGCTTTGGAAATCAAACCTGGGTTGGGACGACTGCTTAACAGAAGAACCATTGTTTAAGTAGTAAACAATGGTTTATGTATCGGAGTGAGCTTATGAATTTAAAGAAACTTACTATTCCGAGGTGGTTAAATATCACGCGAGATGCTAAAACAGAACTACATGTTTTTTCAGATGCCTCAAAATCAGCATATGCAGCTGCAGTTTACATAAGAGTTACTGATGAGTTCAACAATGTACATGTGCATTTAGTAACTGTAAAGACCAAAGTTGCGCCTATTGTTAAGGAAATTTCGATTCCTAGACTGGAGTTGTATGGGGCAACTTTGGCTGCTAAACTGATTTTCGAAGTATCCCAGGTAATGGAGATACCCAAAGAATATTTGTACGGTTGGACAGAATCTACTGTTGTTTTAGCATGGCTCAAAGGTGGTTGTAGTAGATGGACTACTTTTGTAAGTAACCGAGTGTCCACAATTTCAAATATTCTAGATTACGAGCAGTGGGGTCATGTTTCTACTGATGTGAACCCTGCAGATTGTGCGTCGCGAGGCTTGCAACCACAGGATTTAGCAAATCATACATTGTGGTGGAGAGGACCTCAATTCTTGGCAGAAACAAACATTCAAAGAAGTGATACAAATATTATAGATACACATGAAGAGGAGAAAATCCAATCTTTGACAGTTTCTACTAATATTAACGAGCTATGTGTTTGGTCAAGGTTCTCATCATTATCAAGGTTGTTAAAAGTGATGTCATACTGCAGAAGATTGTTGAATTTGAAGTTACCTAAAATTGAGCGACCGAGGTTACCTAAATTCATCACAACAAGCGAACTAAATGAAACTTTACATTCATGTATTAAATTAATTCAAGGACGTGAATTTTCAACTGAAAAAAATCAACTTAAGACTCGAGAATGTGTCCCGAAAAAGAGCCCTTTACGAACTCTTTGTCCGTTTTTAGATCAGAAAGGGATATTAAGAGTTGGTGGTCGAATAACACAAGCTGACGTGTGTTATGATATGAGACATCCGATAATCATGCCTGCTAAAAATCATATTACCATTCTCATAATTATCGACGCTCATCACAAAACTTTACACGGAGGTCCACAGCTTATGTTAAACGTATTGAGAACTAAGTATTGGATTTTACGAGCTAAACAATGTGTTAGGCTTAGACAGATGGCGTCTTACACAAAAAATTGTAAATGACTTCTGGAATAGGTGGTCAAAAGAGTATCTTGTAAGTCTTAGTCAAAGGTATAAGTGGAATTCAAAGGGTTCAGAGCCAGAAATTGGTGATATTGTTCTATTAAAAGAGGATAATATTCCTCCTTCAAAATGGTTACTCGGTAAAATCGTACAGAAACATACAGGCCCTGATAATATAACACGTGTCGTATCAGTTAAATGTAAAACCGGGGAATTTAAACGTCCACTTAGTAAGATTTGTGTTATAACAAAATGAAATATAATTTGTTAGATAAATATGTTTACTACTTTTCTTTAGATGTAAAATTTGTATACTTTTACTTTTAAGTTTGTACATTTTTACATATTTTTTTTGTTGAGTTTATATACTTAAACATTTTACTCTGTTGGGTTTGTATAGGTTAGTTTAAATACACTTGAGAGCAATAAAATCGCACACCTTGACTTTTTTTTGTTAAGGCAGTTTTTTTTCATGAATCTGAATAAATATTTAAAAACACATACACTAATTGAAAGTCTACCTCATTACCTTTCTAATGATATCAAATACAGTATAAAAAATACCCATAAGAGGTTTTACGGCACAAAACCCAACAAACGGGTAAAATTACCCAATTTCGCTTAAGAAATAATGAAAATCAAACTCAAAATTCTTGATCAAATTGTTTATTAATAAGGTGTATTCCCTCCCCTAGCCTTAATTACAGCTCTTAATCGGTTTTTCATGGACCGTATTAATTTTACCATGAAATATTGTGGTATAGCGTTCCACTCCTCTTCAATGGCAAGTTGAAGCTCTCAGAGGCGCGTAGGAGCAGGGCTTCTTGCTCGAACTCTTCTTTTTAGCTCATCCCAGACATGCTCAATCGGATTGAGATTAGGACTACGAGCTGGCCACTCCATCGCGGTGATTCCATGTAGTCGCAAACTGTTCTAGCGACATGCGGTCTCGCGTTGTCGTGCTTTAGGAGAAAATCTTCTCCCATAAGCCACGCAAGCGGCCTCACATGTCCTTCGAGCACTTCTTCGACGTATCGTGCAGCTGTCAACCCTCTCGATCTCGGGCCGGTATTCGCTCCAGTGATGAATACAATGTCAGTTTTAGTGTCCAACGTTATGCCACCCCAAAACATACACGATCCACCGCCAAAAGCCACACGTTCGCTTATGCAGCATTGTGAAAATCGCTCTGATGACCTTCTGTAGACCATAGAGCGTCCATCATGACCATGTAATGTCATTCTGCACTCATCGGAGAACATAACAGACCGCCATTGGTCATACGTCCAATTTAAATGTTCCCTAGCAAATTGTAGTCGGGCTTGTCGGTGAGCTGTGGTCAATTTGGGACCATTTGCTGGGCGATGTGAAATCAGTCCTGCTTCACCAAGTCTTCTTCTGATTGTCCACCGACTTACACCGACATTGCGAACTTCTGGAAGCTCTTGTCCCAGTTGAACCACATTCAGTTGCCGATTTCTTAAAGACCTCGACACAAGAAAGCGGTCATCACGCTCTGATGTTCTTCGTCGCCGGCCAGATCCTGGTCGCAGAATGTAGCCACCAGTCTGTTGAAACCTCTGGTACACACGACGAACAGAGTAGCGGTTCAAATTTAGTCGTCGAGCAACTTCAGTTTGATTAAGGCCTACTTCGAGCAAGGCAATAACTTGAGCGGCTTCTGCGGGCGTGGTATCCATATTTTTCAGTATGCTTTCGGTAGAGGTGTTATCACGTTGACCTTCGGTATGCAACTGATTAGAATTCCATTTTTTTTTTATTATTATTTTTTTTATTTTTTTATTTTTTTTCATTTTTTAGGTAGGGTCACTCGTAGATCAGCTCAGTAAGGCTGTGCGTCTACTTAACCGGTCTGTCCTGTGGTGACCTCTAATAAATTAAAGGCCCCCAGCCAGGGCTTACAAACTAAGATATACTTAAAAACTAATGACCGCTCGCTAAGGGCACTCCCTGTGGAGTACGGGCCTCGGCATAGCGGGGTCATTTCGGGAGGGCAGCAAAAGGGACAGGCTGGGTCATATTATTTACGGGAGTATTTATTGCTACTGGCTCAGCGTCACGGGCTGGCTCGTTTGGCAAAGGTCGGGGAGGATTTTCATTACAAGTACGCGGACGTCGCGATGGGCCTCGTCGGCGAGGCCGGAATACGGAACGCGTTTTGTATCTGTATTTTGTAAGAGTGCTGGTTTCCCTAATGCTCTCTTGTCGGAAGGTGGTGGGGTCGTCAGGCTCGTCTAGGACGTTACGCGGGCGACGAACCCGAGAAATCTTGGAGGGTCTGTATCGGGCGGCCGATACGATCAGGGGGTTAGTGTGGGTATCAGCAGAGGTGAAGTAACGCACTGACATGCGTTTCAACACTTGCTTTATGGTCGGGAGTTTGAGGTCTACGTGGAGATCCTCATTCCTAGAGAACCAGGGCGCGCCCGTGGCCTTTCGAAGAAAACGGTTCTGAATGACTTGCATCCTATGGATCTGATTGGGACTGGCATGAGCAAACACCGGACAGGCGTACGTCATGATAGGACGTATGCATGTCGTGTATATTCGGATTTTACATCTAAGGGAGAGCTTACTGTGTTTATTCAGCAAGGCGTGGAGCCTACCGAGAGCGAAAGCGGCTCGCGAGCGAACCGACTTTATGTGCTCACTGAAGTTAAGGAACTGGTCGAGGATCACACCTAAGTATTTGGCTCGCTTCTCCCAAGGGATTGGCTTGCCAAACATAGTGATCGGGCGGGGGGTTAGAATTCCAAAAAAACCGACCCTTTCATACCTGCGGGTAAGGGGTGCAATTAGTGACAACGCTAACGGGTGAATTTGGGGAATTTGGTGTACGGCTGGTTTCTGTTAGTTACGTGAAGGTCAATGATTTTAATTTTGTGTTTTTTTAAAGCTAAGCTTGTATTTTTTATTTTGCCTAATGATTTGTACCCAATATCTTTAGATTTAAGAAGAAAAAACAGTTATAAACCAAATTACAAGAGGTGTGCGATTTTATTGCTCTCAAATGTATTTTTTGTTGAGTTATATATTTTTCTATTGTTTACTTATTGAGTTGTATACTACGTCGAGTTACTAAACAACTTTTTTTAATTAACTAGAAATAAGTTTAGCTTAGTTTTCTTTGTGTTGTGAATTTGAGTTAGTCAGTTACAATGTGTAACTAAAGAACTATGTTCTTTGGTGGGCGGAATGTCTAATTAGCATCATACTACCTATACAAAGTTATGAGTATGTACCTATGTATCTATACAGTCCACACCTTAAGTGATTTTTTAGTGCAAATATAAGGATCGTACCGAAAACACGTTGTTTTAGTTAACATCTAATCCCGCAAACGAAAAGAGTCCTTATCTACCTAAACATATATCTTGATTGGGATTACAAAAATAAAGGTCATTAGTATAATACAACATTCATGGAACATTAATGGAACATAGTTAATACAACTGTGACCTACGTTTTTGGTAGAAAGAGACGGAATAACAGTATTTCGATACGCGCATACGAAAGAGCACGAGATTTAGTGTGTTTGGCATTAAAAAAGTGAAAATTTAAAATTTTTTAGATATTGCAATCGTGAACTAAGGCATCGAGACTCTAATTGTTTTACTCGATCGCGAAGAAGCTTAATTCTTCGCGAACGAATAAAACAATTAGAGTCACAATGTTACTAAATCTATTTGAACCTTACAGAAAAATCTATAAAAAACAATCCAAAATATTTCTGGACTTATGTAAAGAAACGTCATAATTCAAATGCTATCCCGAGCACTTTAAACTATAAAAACGATACCTTGCGAACCAGCGAATCTATTTGTGAGGCATTTTCAGCTTATTTCCCTTCAACTTGCCCCAAGTCACCAAGGCAGACCAATGCATTCTCCTTCTTCTTTTTCTGATATTGATAACCT
Source organism: Tholera decimalis (assembly GCA_943138885.2). NCBI lineage: Eukaryota > Metazoa > Arthropoda > Insecta > Lepidoptera > Noctuidae > Tholera > Tholera decimalis. Next base: position 37,782,426 of record OW964564.2, on the reverse strand, counting down.
ATCGGCAGATATTTTTAATATTCGAATCGATGTCGATGAAGTTACTAATTTGCTTCGTGGGTTAGATACATCAAAAGAGGCTGGTCCAGATAATATCTCACCCAAACTTCTAGTACGATGTGCGCCTGCTATTGCCAAGCCTATTTTAATTCTCTACAGTAAATCCCTACGTTGGTGTTGTGCCTAAACTATGGAAATCGGCTTTTATAACGCCTGTGCATAAAAAGGTATTAAAACAGACATAGTTAACTACAGGCCTATATCGAAATTATGTAAGTAGCTAAAGTCTTCGTGAGGATTTTTTATAACCAAGCGTTTTCCGCTCTTAAAAATTCATTTAGTTCTTTCCAGCATGGTTTTTTAAAGGGGAAGTCTACCGTTACTAATCTTGTAATTCTTAATGATTATATCACTGACGCTATGGACAAAGGTAAGCAGGTTGATGTCGTATACACAGATTATAGCAAGGCTTTCGACCGTATTAGTCACTAGCTTCTGCCCGCGACTTCATCCGCGTAGAAGTCGAAAATATTCCACGGGATCCCGTCCCCGGGATAAATAGTATCCTATGTTTTATTTCAGGACATATTTATCTATCTGTGTGCCAAATTTCTTTCAAATCCGTTCACCCGTTATAGCGTGATTTAATAACAAACATCCATCCAAACTTTCGCATTTATAATATTAGTATAACAATCCTCTTTTTAAATATGAAAGATTTCGCCTATGACTTCGTCCGCGTGCAATTTTTACAGGCGGTGTTTTTTTTTTTAATTAAATGCAATACTAATCTAAGAGCTTTCAGCTCTTTAATGTCCCACGGCTGGACAGGAGACTCAAAGGTAATGTAGGCAAATTATTTCAATATATTCCGCTGGCTAGATAGATTTAATAGTGTTTTTATACTGTAACTATACGGATAATGATATAAATGTAGGTAATATTTAATAATATAAAATTTAAGTAAGGGCCCTGTTTAATTTAAAACTTCTCTGTATACAATATTTGAGGTTGTTTTATTTTCCGGTAACAAAATAATCTGCTTTTCAGATGATCCAACTCGTGATAGACCAACATATAATTGCCCATTGGCTTATATTTATTAGTTTTTAACATTACATTTTTAACACTTTAAAAACTTAAATAAAAACCCTAAACTACATAGGTAATACATCTAAAAATAAACTAAAATTTGGCATCCAGAAATTCGTGTGCATCGCTGTCCACTGGAAATGTGCCCAAAAGACTGGCGGGATTTGTCCATGGGAAAAACATTTTTTTCGTAAGTCAATGCCAACTAAAGAGAAAGTTTGTCCTTGGAACTTATTTATAGTCAGGGCAAATGATGTTTTTATGGGAAACTGGAGTCGCTTAAACGGTATAGGCAGGTCCGCAGGAATCATTGGAATTTTCGGAATGTGCGCCAACTGGCCAGCTTCTGGTCCGATGAGAATAGTTGCCACAATTAAGTTGTCTTTTAAATCTTTAATTAGTAGCCTTGTGCCATTATACAGGTTGGGCGGGCTTAAATTCCTTAAAAGCATAATAGGCGTTCCAGTTTTCAAGAGCAGTTCGTGAGGTGGCAGGCCAGATGGATTCAAGGAATTTAAAAATTCTTGCGGATAATGGACTACATCCTCGACATTGCACACTGTATCCATGGACTTGTAAATTTTGTATTGACCGGAGACTTTTTGTAAAATTAGGTTATTGATTTCATTGACTGTATCGTTTCTTGGTATCTCTATCTCTATAATATCTCTATCTAGTAAATATTCAAGGTCTGGATAAACTGCATCTATGAGTTGCTGCAAATTGTGAACTATTCGGCCTACAGTCTCATTTATAACGATTTCCGCAACGTTAGTGCCCAAGGTTTGAGAAGAAAAAGACCCTTCTCCAACTTTGAGTAGCTGTTGGGGAAAATCGTTATCTGTATTTCCGATTCGGTGGGCTCTCATATTAGTTCATAAGTTTTAAAGTTTGGAGCATATTCCATAGAGGTAACGATTTAAGACACACCTTTATGATGTCCACACGGGTCTCTTTTGTGATGACGGGAAGTGTCTGCCGAAAGTCACCAGCAAACACAAAGGTGACACCACCCATGATAGCAACTGAATTTCTCAAGTCCTTAAGCGTTCGATCCACTGCTTCAACATGAGCTCTATGGCTTATTGTGCATTCATCCCACATTATCAGCGACGTATTCTGTAATAACTGTCCAAGGGGCCCATTTTTGCGAATTAAACATACCGACTGCTGCTCCAAAGAAACTGAAACGTAAGTATGTTGAAAAATCTTTTTTTACATAAATCCTCCTATATCTGCTAAAATATAAAATATAATTATTTGAGACGGACCAGATTGCCATACATTGTTTTCAGTTTTATGCAACTGTTTAGGCAGCGCATGCAAATAATTCTATTTTAAGAGGTACAATTTTCTGACTTGCTTCACAAAGATTATAATAGCTCGGCTAATATGCATGATATAAAGATAATTTATAGCCTATAGTACTTAGGGATAATGCAGCTACATGTAAGCGAAAGAATTTTCAAAATCGGTTCGGTAGTTTCAGAGATTACCCCCTACATACAAACTTACAAATTTTACCTCTTTATAATATTAGTATAGATAATTATTTAAGACGGACCAGATTGCCATTAATTGATTTCAGTTTTATGCAACTGTTTAGGCAGCGCATGCAAATCATTCTATTTTAAGAGGTACAATTTTCCGACTTGCTTCACAAAGATCAGCTAATATGCATGATATAAAGATAATTTATAGCCTATAGCACTCAGGGATAATGCAGCTACATGTAAGCGAAAGAATTTTCAAAATCGGTTCGGTAGTTTCTGAGATTACCCCCTACATAAAAACTTACAAATTTTACCTCTTTATAATATTAGTATAGATTATATGTATACTACTAACAAAGTTAAATGACATAGGAATACTCGGCGGCTTATTGAGATGGTTTGCTTCTTATCTAGAAAAAAGGTCCCAAGCTGTTGTGCTGAACAACTACATTTTAAGTTGGGTTCCTATACCAAGCGGAGTTCCTCAAGGCTCGTTATTAGGGCCCTTGCTTTTTCTTATCTACATAAACGACATTGACTCTTGCCTGACTTCATCCAAATTATTGTGCTTCGCTGATGATATGAAAATTTATACCACAATTTCATCACCTTCTGATGTAACAGCACTTCAGAACGACCTTCGGCGTCTCGAAGAGTATTGTCGAAGAAATAAACTTGATCTCAATCCCGCTAAATGCTCGGTTATTACATATTCACTTAAACGCACGACTATACCTGCAATGTACACCCTTGTTGGTCAGCTATTGCCTAGATGTACTGCCATTCGCGATCTCGATGTTCATCACGATTGCAAAATTACATTTGAAAACCATATTAATACAATCGTCGCGAAAGCATCCAAATCTCTCGGGTTCATTATGCGTCTATCCAAGTTCTTCACGCAAGCAAAAACTCTAAAAATCTTATACTGTACCTTTGTTAGAAGCCACTTGGAATACGCATCCGAGATATGGAATGCATGCTTTTTTTTATTAAAAAATAGGTTCACGTTTGACCACCATCTCACCTGATGGTAAGTGATGATGTGGTCGAAGATGGAGCACGCTTACCTAAAAGTAACCTATTCACTCTTGACTTAAAGACTCCTAGGTTATAGCTATCGGGAAACACAGACACAGAATTCCACTCCTTAGCCGTATGCACAATGAAGGTATCTATACTTTAAGATTATAAAGCGGAAAAGTTTGTTTGTTTGTTTGCTTGAACACGCTAATCTTCGAAAGTACCGGGTGGATTTGGATGCAATTTGGTATGGAAGTAGCTTGAAGCTTGAGGAAGGTTATAGGCTACTTTTTACGCGACTGCAAAAAAGGAGAGTTATGTTTTTACCGTGATAGAATCCACGGGAGCGAAGCCCCGCGTGAGTACTAGTCATAAATATATTGACCGCATTGAGGGCATCCAAAAAAGGTTCATTAAATATCTCTGTTTCCATCAAAGAATACCATATAGGTCCGTAAATTACCTTGATCTATGTAAGAAATGTCATTTACTACCGCTAAATTTTCGTCGTGACGTTTCTGACTGCGTTTTTTATTGAAAACTTTCAGCAATTCAATTAACAGCCCTGATATATTATCAAAATTTTATTTTAATGTTCCTTGCAAATCTAAACGGTTCTATTTACCGCTAAAAATGCCACTTGCTACCTCGAAATATAGACAGAATTCGTATGTGTTGCGTGCAAGCAGGAGCATTAATGAGGTGTGCAAGTAGCATGACATTGATCCATTTAGTACAAGTATGTCATCAGCGAGGAGGTGCTTAAGCCTTAATTTTTTTAAGTAATAATTAGTTTTAAGTAATCATGTAATTTTATTTAGTTGTGTTTAGTTTTTTACATATTATAATGTTATTAGTGTTATATTAAGTGTACCGTTTTCCTGCTGACAGTACTATATCGTTCACGGTGTTCCTTAACTTCAAATGTAACTATACGTGGAGACCTGTAATTGGCTGTCAAATTTTCACACTGTTTCTTGATTAATTTAAGTAGCTGTTAGTCTCCCATGTAAATAAATAAATTAAATACAGAAAATATATAATAAAGTAGACAGTGAGCCAATTAAAAGTCCTCACGTTTAGAGGCCGGAAAATCTTACAGTGAACACTTAATGGGTACTTAATATAACCATACAATATTCAAAATGATTAAGTAGATAGCACATATAAATAACGCATACCACACAGTAACTACAGATATTAATTATTTTTGAAAAAAACAAGGCTTTGGCGTCTTCTGGCTGCAATCACACTTGTTGTAAACGGGTCAAAATCATGCTGCTTACACCGGTTATTAAAGCTTCTGCTTGAACGCACAATACTCGTAAATTAATTCTGCCTATACTTAGTTGAGCTAAATGGTACCCGTAAAGGTGGATTATACCGACACCTAAACCCTACGAGATATAAAAACTTTCCTTGTAAAATGTGCTTTCGAACAACGAAAATACGATGAAACTTTGAGAAAATCGCAGACAGACCAACATAAATACATACTGGGCGAATACAGAACCATCTTTTTTTAAGGTCGGTTAAAAATGACGCGTACCTTCGCGGGTTCAGTGCAAGTTACAATAATTGCGATTGCGATTTTTTTTATTTGTAGTTAAATTAATTTGTAGGTACCACGTACGTTAATTTTATTTTATTTTATTCTATTCGGGATCTTACAGCTAACTTATACAGTGTTATTAAGCAATATACAATTGAAGGCCATTTACAAGTTTCCACTGTTAAACACTAAAAACAAAAACAAGAAGAGAAAAAAAAAAGGTAATTACAAAATACCTATAACATTAACGATCGACAAATACGTACAAACAGAAAATCATTTAGACGCAAATAATTACTTTTCCATAAAAAAGCTTTTCACCAACAATTGCTTAAGTCGAGAAGCGCTGGTATTGAATATAATTATTCAAATCGTGTTCATCAGATAGTTTATTAAAACTTCTGCTCGCACTGATTAAATAGATTAGGATTGCGAACATTTTGCAATCCTAAACAGCTTAACAGCTCAGGGCAATCTACAGTACCATTTGCAATCTTAAATAAGTACGCCATATCCGCAATGCGTCTTCGTTCATGCAGTGGGTAAGATGTGAAACCTCTTACATCGCGCTATATAATTGGAAGTATATTTCCTAGTTTTGTACTGCAAGAAACGTAGGAATCGCTTTTGAATCTCCTCAATTCTGTCAATATAAATATTGTAACTAGGATTCCACACTTGGGAGGCGTATTCCAAATGGCTTCGTACAGAGGCACAATAAAGAATTTTATACGTTTTAACGTTTCTAAAATCAGCTGATAACCTAAGTATAAATCCAAGTACTTTGGGAGCTTTATTAACAACGTTATCGATGTGTGCATCAAAAAGAAACTTAGAGTCAAACGTTAGACCCAGGTCCCTAATAACGCTTATCCTGTTTATAACAGTATTATGTAACTTATACTGAAACGCGATTGCAAGTGGTTTGCGAGTGTAGGTACTAACAAAACATTTAGAAACATTCAGTTCAAGTTTGTTAAGGAGACAATAATTTTGGAATCCGTCCAAGTCCCGCTGTTAACCAAAACAGTCAGAAAGTTCCGATACAGGTCATAAAATTTTCATATTGTCGGCGTACGGAATTATTTTAGAAACGGGTAAAGTATGAACCAATGTCATTTAAAAAATAATAAAAAGTAAAGGACCCAGAAGGGATCCTTGTGGTATTCCCGAGGGTATTTTAACGGTTATAGAACTGTAACCATTTAGTACAACTGTTTGACATCGATTCTCAATATAAGATGTAAACCATCTGAATAAATCACCTCTGATACCCACTGCCAGCAGCTTACGTAAAAGGACACTGTAGTATTTACGGTCAAATGCCTTGCTGTGATCAGTGTAGACTACATCCACTTGAGATGGTTCAGATATGGTGGAGGAGAAGAAGTCGGAACAGACGAGCAGATTCGACAAAATAGACCTGTTTTTTAAGAAGCCATGTTGATAGTTATTAAGTTATTGTTTAATAGCACTATAAACTGAAGAGTACACAATTTTTTCTAAAACCTTTGCAAACAAGCAAAGCTTAGATATGGGCCTGTAGTTTTCTACATTGTTTTTAGGACCTTTTGTATGCACGGGGGTAATAAATAAAAGCTGTTTTCCAAACATCCGGCACAACTGTCTCACTAAGAGAACGTCGAAATATTAGGGTAAGTGGTAAAGTTAAGCTTTGTGCGCACTGAATTATAAGTATAGCAGGAATCAGCAATCAGGCCCCGCCGATTTATTTACGTCAATAGCCTTTAGTAGTTTCAGTACCTCAGTTTCAGAGACTTCAATAGAGCTTATATCAGAGGCAGACGTTTGATAAAGACAATGCATGTTACTGTCCAACTGAGTTACACCGGGGACAGTGTTCTGGAGAAAATTAAACTTAAAAACTTCACTGAACATGTTGCATATTTCATCCCCCTGTCCCGATGAACTATGTCTATACTTCATAACCGATGAAAATGTATATGAAGACCGTTGCTTGCTTTTGACGAAGGACCAAAAAGCTTTAGGCGATTTATTAATACTATTTTCTATTACCTCGATGTAAGCGTCACATATTTCTTTTTCTAATAATTTAGTAGACTTCGCAAAATTAAAAATGAATCATAGTCCGATAAGTTGCCGTATTTCTTAAACTTGGAGTGATATTTAAAATTTTCTTTAAGTATTTTGATTAGCCCCTCGAGTGTCGCATGTTGAATTTCCTTATGATTTTTGGGTAGGACTTCAGAAAAATGATAAATCGGCAATTTATCGCCATTATCATGATATATATTATACCTTTCTGGCTTCGTTATGAGTTTATCTAACTATTTATATCATTCAATAAGCAAATCAAACTGACCTTATCTCGCAGTGATGTGATATGTTTTCCCTTTTATAATGTTCAGTCACATACGAAAAAAAAAATGTGTAGACAATTTTAACACAAATTATTCCAAAAAAAAATAAAAACTATTATAAAATGTAATAAAAACTATTTGATAACACAACGAAAAAGTCTGCGGCGTCACAACAAAAACCACAGATGCATTTTGTAAATTTTTTTCGTTCATTTTAGCGGTGTATGCAGAACGTATTGCTACTTGCAACACAACCACAGATATTTATCGACCAATCCTGACCAAGCCCTTAAGTGTAATTGTCTGACTTAAGACATTTGGAGCATTTTTTTTTATGTCGCACTGTGTAAATTAAGACACGTGAGAGGTTAGAGGGATTTACCAAGGGGGATAATTAGACATAGATTTAATGATTTTCGTTGGTATAAAAGTTTCACACATATTATTTAGTCTGACGTACAACAAAAACAAGGCATCTTCCACTAACCCTTTGGCGAGATCACAGCGCCAGTCGAAATCATCAAGTTTTTTCATTATTGAAGGAAAATCGGCTGACAGATAAACAAACAAACTTTTTTCTTTGCTGTGATGGCAGCGCATGATAGTCAACAAAATCTACAAAAATACTAATAGCCATATGGCCCACCATATGGTGGGGGTCTTCTGGAACAAGAGAGTCAGAGCATTTATCAACGGTTAGGTGACTGTTACAAAAAATTAAGTCCAGCACCCGTTCAATAAGGTTCCTATGACCGCAGCAGGTCTATACAGTCCTCTCTTACCTACTATAAAAACTGTATTATGGAAAAATTATGAACACTTTCTACGAACTAACAGTTTCTTCTCCATAGAAAATAGCCAAAATAAAACAAACAAAAGAAATAAATTTTATAAAATAAAACTGTTATTACCAATAGCGTTGCAAGAAGAGTCACAGACAGTCGCGTACAGGTCGCCGCTCACGCATCACATTGACGCCGCCGCTAAACTAAACCTCTGTCTAGAGATATACCTTTTAAACCCTCTTTTTTATAGGTGTGAACCTGCTAATCGAATACACCGACGGCGACTACTTTAAGCTGGAGTGCCCTACAAACCTGACGCTCGACAACCCGGCCCTACCGCGGTTTGAGTCACAGCTGCGCGTGTTCAAGGCGCAGTTCTTGAAGTGCCCCGCGCCGCGCGGCTCTTACGGTGACGTGCTGCGGCGCCTCAACGTGGCCGTGTCCGACAGGCTGCGCGTGGACGGCGCTGGCGTGCTGGCGGCCGCGCAGCTGCGGGACCTGGACGGGGCGCCTGCGCTCGATCTCATCAGCGTCACGCTGGCGCCGCGCGCACTGGCGGCGCTGCCCGGCCTGCGCGCGTTGTTCCTGGACACCGTGCCCCTGTCGCCCGCCGCGCTGCTCGAGCTGCCAGCCGAGCTGCAGGTGCTGGAGCTCATACGCACGGGCGCCGACCTGCCGGCCACCGTGCTGGAGCGCCTGCCTGCGCTCGTCAACGTCACGGTGAGAGACAACAGCAACGTTAGCGTGGCGGTGGGAGGCGCGGTGCGGGTGCTTGTGCTAATGCTGCCAGCGACGCGCGTCCCCAGCCGCCTGTCGGCCGCGCTGCGCAGCCTCACGGTGTTGAGCTGGGACGAGCCCGCACCCGCGCCCTGGGAGGAGTGCGCGCTAGACGCGCTCAAGCTGCGCTTTGTGAAGACGACGTGGCTGCCGGCGCACTGGCTGGCCGACTGCGCGCAGCTACAGGTGCTGGTGGTGGAGTACGGGTCACTGCGCGAGCTGCACGCCACGTCCCTGCGGGGTGCACGGAGCCTGCGGGAGCTGCACCTGAAGTTGTGCGCGCTGGAGACGCTGCCGGTGGGGTTGCTGGACGACGCGACGCAACTGGCTGTGCTTGACCTGTCCGGAAACATCCTAAAAGAGCTGCCGAGGTGAGCGCTCGTCGGTCATCATATGGTCGTGGAGTGGTCACTATTACACGTTAGCTTTAAATTGGTTCGGTACGCAGTGGGCTGTTCGTGCACTCGCGCGCGCTGCATACGCTGAACCTGTCCATGAACCGGCTGACGTCGGCGGTGTACGCGTCGCTGAAGTCGGTGACGTCACTCGACACGCTGTACCTGAGGAACAACAACCTGCGCGACTCGTGCGGCAGCGCCGCCGACACAGTGAGAGGTAAACTAGCCGAGCGCGGATGCTTCCATATCCAACACGAAGAGTTCACGTGTTATGCAAAGTCTAATAGCTTAATTGATTTAAATCACCGCTGTACATACTACTCATGTACATCATACCACCGGTTACGTGGACCATGGTCAATCCATTTCTTATGTATTTTTATCATTACTCTAAGAACTCCCCCGCCGCCGCTGGCTCAGAAGCGAACGGTCGTGTATCTGTGAGCTCCGTGAAAATAAATACTAAAAATTGGCCAAGTGCGAGTCAGACTCGCCCATGAAGGGTTCCGTAGTAACTATAATAAATATAATATAATATATATATTTGAAAAAAAAAAACCTTACAAATTTCTTAAAATTAGCTTATATACACATTAAAATTAGCTTATATACAAATTTTACAACTACGCCAAATAACTTTGTTTTTATAGTGTTTGTATGAATTACAAAGTTATATTTGCGGTTTTAGAAAATATGCTGTATCTCAAAAAATGCTGACCCGATCTCGTTCAAACCGATTTTGGTTGAAAGTTTATATTAAGATCTACAGCATATATTTTTTAGATTTTTCACTCCATTATTATAAAAGTTAGACCGGCCGCTCATTACAACTTTTTGTCACCGTGACTTTTTGTCACTTAGTCAAGTGCTATGAAAACTATACTGAGTGCGCTCATTATGGTGACTTGATAAGACGGCGACAAAAAGTTGCAGCGACAGACAGTACCGGAGTGACGTGACTGTCACTCGCCCTGTACATTACTATGGGAGTCCGCTCACTGGTGACTTTTTGTCACTCAGTCGTAAAGATGGGCGTTTAAACGAAAAGCATATAATAAGACATGTTATTTAAAATAAGCTTTTAAGCAGATTAGTTCGACAACCTCGTTGAAGTCCATTACAAAAATGAACGCGATATACATATGTGACAGTTATAACAAAACGCAACTGAAAACGGTTGCCGTAGCAATAACGTAAGGTATCGGTATCGTCTCAACCGGCAACGGTTATCAATCTGCAGAGTACGAGTAGCGAGCGAGTAGCTACAACTCAACGCGCAACTACGAAAACATTAGAAACCGGAACCGATGATAACCAACCGGCAACTGGCAACCATGCCCTCCCTCTCTCACTTAGCCGATAATTAGGTGCAAGAAACAGAAGATGCGATTATCGTTTTGTTGGCATGCATTGGTTATCATGGATATCTTAAGGAAATAATATAGTTGTATATACCAATTGCTGGTCTAATGATGAACAGTTTTGATGTGTTTGTCGGTTATCACAGATATTTTTACTAAATAGAAATACTTTTAGAACTAAAGTTATTAAGGAACTGAATATATTAGATACCAGTCATTTTGAAGTTGCTGACTAATTTTAAAGTTTGTTGAGTTATTAAAATATAATAGTTTACTTGAATGTGAACTAAATTGAACTAACTAGCTTGACTCTTCATCACATCATACCTCTTAGCGTATGTATATGTAATATGTGGAAAATGTTGTTGTGATTACATTTTTTTTTGTTATAATTTACTTATTATTATTATGTTTAATGTAATGACGTTTTTTCCAACATGTTTCTGTGTGTGTCTGTTTCGAATTATTGAGTGAATTATACTTGTGCCGGTGTCGGTTGTCTGCTTTCTTGTCGGTTATTTGAAGAACTTGTTAATTGTTTTATGATTTCTCTTTTTGGAGATTTGAGACGATTTATTATTTTCTGAGAAGAGACTATTCAAATTCTTTAGTTTATAAAAGTTAAGTGCGTAATAGTAGTTGTGTATTAAATTTAAGTGTGTAAATAGACAATGCAAACACAGTTTAATAATAGCTTTTAGTGCTAGATATACTCGTGTAGACATAAACTGACTTATAGAAATGAATTTAATGACATAAATCGAGTGTCGTTCAACTGCCTAAAGCTTAGCTTGTCTTTCATACAATGGTACACTCTATAATCGTTACACCTAGTCTCAATAGCGACAGCAATTAAATAATAAAATGTACTTTTTAAGTGGCCGAAATTAGTAAAAACTGCGGAGCTATAGGTTCTTTTGTTACTTTATTATTCTAGTACGTAATAAACTCGACTGTTGGCATCATAAATACTAAATTTTTTACGACATCTGTTCTTTTATTCACAAATTGCACGTGTAGACGGTTATTAGTAGGATTCGTGGATTACAAACTAAAACATACAACAAAATTACTGGTGCAGCTTTCAGATGAAAATGACAAAAAACACACTATGAAATAGCGTTCAAATAAGATTTGTTTTTTCTAACACTAGTCTGAAATATTTATTTTATCATTTTCTAATATAGTTTTTTTCCTATAATATCAAAATACACGAAGTCCCTTGAGTGTAGTTATATAGAGTTAACACTGTAATAATATGATGATACTAGCTTCTGCCCGCGACTTCGATCGCGTGGGAGGTTTTTCCCGCATAAATCCCGATTCCGGGGAATGCTGGGATTAAAAGTAGTATATGTATTATTCCAGTATCTCAACTATCTACTTACCAAATTTCATTGAAATCCGTTCTGTAGTATTTACGTGAAAGAGCAACAAACATACATATATCCTCACAAACTTTCGCATTTATAATAACAGTAGGATTGATTAATTGACCATTGTTTAAATAGTATAATTATGATGATAGCGATTATTAGGTGAAGGTGAGTTAGCGAGCCCTGTTAATTTAATCAATCAATGTGAATATGATAATTTTTAAATGAGTCGCATTTTTTGTATATTTTTCATATAAAAAATGTGCTAGTCCTAAGCCTAGAAGAAAGCTATGAAGGGAAATTACCAGTATCGTTATAATCCCTTTACTCCACTCCTTGTTATATTCATACTGTGGTTATTTTAGCTATCCAGTTGTTGTAATAACTATAGAGATACAACAACTGAATAGTTAGATTAACTGCATTTGTGATACCGTTAATCAGCAACCGTTATCAATAACGTTATTGCCACTAAATCCCGGTTAGATAACGGTTATCAAAAATAACTAGTAGCGCCCATGTCTAAAACGTGATTTGTTACCCAAGAAGTCACCTCAGTGAGCGCATCGTGGGTGACAGCAGGCGACAGTAACAATAAGTCACGGTGACAAAAAGTTGTAATGGGCGGCCGGTCTTAGAGGGGGGGGACACATTTTACACTTTGGAAGCGTATATCTTTTTAACCCATATATGCCCAGTGATTCAAAAATGAAACAAAACATTACCTACTCTTTTCAACCGACGACAAAAAGAGGAGGTTATCAATTCAACGCGTATATATATTTTATTTTTGTATGATCACCGATTACTCAAAGACGGCTGAACCGATTTAGAAAATTATTTTTTAGTTTGAAAGGGTATACTTCGAAATTGGTCCCATTATCACCAAGTCAGGTTGTGATGATGGGATCCTGGATAAATCGAGGGAACTCTTCAAATATTATAGGCACACTTATGGCGTTTTGGGTATTTCTTATAGTAACTTGTGTAGTTGCTCTCAAAAATTACCATTTGGGGAAGTGGAACTGATGATGAAGACCACAGATGGCCGCCGAACCTGCTCAATAATAACTATTTCGTGGATTGCAATTCGATAACTTGAATATGGATGTTAAGCACTTTATATTCGTCACAATGCATATGGTGATGTAGAGCTGATGGTGAAGTACCAGGAGAACTCCTCAACAATTAACGACCCAGCATTGGGAAAAGCAATATTTTGTAAAAGGTTATAAGTAGTTGACATTTACGCTCTTTTAACTAGGTAAATTAAAAATCGTCCAACTAAAAAGAGTGAAATAAAAACTTTTTACCATAAAATTAAACCGACTCCCAAAAACGAAGATACAAAACTTAAGACACCGACTACCGAAATTAAAGTTATTTTTCACTTTGCAGTGTTTTTGGGAGTCGGTTTAATTTTTCAACCGACGACCAAAAGAGGAGGTTATCAATTCGACGCGTATATATATATATATATATTTTTTTTAATGTATGATCACCGAGTACTCGAAGACGGCTGAACCGATTTGGAAAATTCTTTTTTTGTTTGATAGGGTATACTTTGAAATTGGTACCATTTGTCACCAAGTCAGGATCTGATGATGGGATCTTGGAGAAATCGAGGGAACTCTTCAAATATTATAGGCACACCTATGGCGTTTTGGGTATTTCTTATAGTAACTTGTGCAGTTGCTCTCAAAAAGTACCATTTGGGGAAGTGGAACTGATGATGAAGACCACAGATGGCCGCTGAAACTACTCAATAATAAGTATTTCGTGGATTGCGATTCGATTACTTGAATATGGTTATTAAGCACTTGGTGCTCGTCACAATGCATATGGTGATGTATAGCTGATGGTGAAGTACCAGGAGAACTCCTCAAAAATTAACGGCCCAGTATTGGGAAAAGCAATATTTTGTAAAATGTTATAAGTAGTTGACATTTAGGCTCTTGTAACTAGGTAAATTAAAAATCAACCAACTAAAAGGAGTGAAATAAAAACTTTTTACCAAAAAATTAAACCGACTCCCAAAAAACACTGCAAAGTGAAAAATAACTTTAATTTCGGAAGTCGGTGCCAAAAACGAAAATACAAAACTAAAGACACCGACTACCGAAATTAAAGTTATTTTTCACTTTGCAGTGTTTTTTGGGAGTCGGTTTAATTTTTTGGTAAAAAGTTTTTATTGTTAAAAGTTTTTATTAAGTCCTCGGGTATTAGAATCTAATAGATTAAAATTTGATGTAACGCCCACTATCGCTGACTTTAGGAACAATCTTTAAAGTGCATCGCTCAAATGTCATTACTGTCTACGTTTAGTCCAAATAAGTAGTTAACAGTGCAAGTTGAGACGTGTTTTACATCACGCAAAAATCATGTCGTCTCCCAAAAAAAAAGTAAGTATTTGTTTTATTGAATAAAGTTTCACGATTATCAAACTTATTGTGGTAAATTTGAATACATTATTGATTTATTAGTGTAGGTACTCGTTACGTGTAAATAACAATTTATAAATACCTGACATGTCTTCATAACTTTGGTGTTTCGAAAACGATACACCGAGCAAATATGTGGATGAGACTTGTACTAAGAAAATTTTTTGTATTCTAGGCAGCGTGTGCAGTTGACCACAAATGAAATCATTGATATCATCAATGATTTAGCTTCGGATCATGAGACTACAGGAGCTGACATATTCTTCGATCCTCCAGGTGACGTTGTGTCGGATTCGGACTTGAGGGATGAAACAAATGTAAATTTTGAAAATTTATCGTTTCATCAACTTTTGGCACGTGCTGAACTGACATTACGTGAAAGAACCATTAGTGACGATAGCGATCCTGAAGACAAAGTACCTTCGGTGTCTAACGAGTATCCCACTCGCAAGAACAGTGTGGGTATTAGTAATGAACCGCAATGTTCCTCAGTACACACTGAATTAGTAAGCCCGGGTACGTCAAGTCAGTCACAACAGTTATCAACTCGTAAGCGGAGCCGGCCATTGGAATCTAGAGGTAACCTCCCTTCACACCTCCACCACCTAAGGTAGCTCGAAAATGGGTGAAAAGAGACTTATCTCATCAACATGATGAATGGATCGCACCATATCCAAGAGCAGTAACTAAATTATGTGAAGTTTCAGAACTAGTGATTTTTTTTAATTGTTTTTTAGCCATGAAGTAATTATAGTATTCACATTGTACGTCATTCAGTTATGTATATATGCGGTACAAAAAAGAAATTTATTGTTTCATCGCTATTCTGATATTGACTTCCCCTTTGCCACAGAGTCGGATGTATTGGGAAAATAATGAAAACACACACAATGTCTTGGTTGCAAAGTCCATGCGCAGAAATCACTTTGAAGAAATTATGCGTTATTTCCACGTGGCCGACAACACTGCTCTTTACCCTTCTGATAAAAAAGCCAAAGTCCGCCCCCTTTTTGTAATGTTGAATGAGAAGTTTCTACAATATGCAGTGATTGAAAAGGATATCAGCATAGATGAATCCATGATACCTTACTATGGTAGACATGGATGTAAACATCACATCAAAGGAAAACCCATTCCCAAATGTGCCACAACCGAACGTTGTATACCAATATAATCGTTTTATGGGAGGGGTTGATCGATTAGACGCTAATATTGGTACCTATCGAATAGTAATCAGAGGTAAAAAGTGGTATGTTCCCTTAATTTTTTGGTTGATGGACGTCGCAGTCAACAATGCTACCCTCTTAGAATTACTGTAACAGTGTGGATACGTTAGAGTTTCGACGTAGCATTGCGCAAAATTTACTTCAAAAAATATGGTAATGATAAGCAGCGTCCAGGACCTAGCATACGGATCTCTACGAATGTGCCTGTTTCAGTAAGGAAACATAATGCCGAGCACATGATCGGTAAGGCACCGAGTAGATTGCGATGTGCTTATTGCAAAAGTCTAACAGTTACTTTTTGTCAAAAATGTGAAGTTAATTTACATTCAAAATGTTTCTCTGCAGTTCATTCCTAATTATTTTGTATAAGTTTGGTTTAAAATAATGATTAATAATAAATATAAACAAAAAAGTCATTGTTTTATTTAGCTATAACAAGTGTAGCACAATTGGCCGTTGTTTCGTTTTCGAATACCGTTTTATTCTTTATTAGAATAAGAATAAGAATATTTATTTGCATAAAACATTGTTTGATTTTTCTGCTGTCTGTATGGTAATAAACTACTTACCTCTCTCTAAAATACTAACTTAACGATGTTTTTTTCCCTAAAACCGTCCAATACTATGAAAGGGGCCTATAAACATTAACATACCCTGATTCAACTAAAATCGGGATTCCAAAATAGTTCTGGGCACATATGGGTACGATTAAGTTTATTAAAAAGTGGTCTTAGAAACCTCAATGTCATTTTTAATGAAAAAATATATTTTTAGGTTCAGTTCCATGTATGAGGAGCCGCTTTTATTTTAAATATCTTTTAATTATTTTCTTAAAATTGGAAAGCGGTTCACAGAATACATCTATCTATCAAGATTCACATGTATAATTTTAATAGTTTCGGAATAAAATGGCTGTGACATACGGACGGACGGACGGATGGACAGACAGACAGACATAACAAAACTATAAGGGTTCCGTTTTTTGCCATTCGGCTACGGAACCCTAAAAATGTTTCCATAATAGTATCTACCAAATTATTGCTCTAAAGCGAACTTTACAACAATATACAAGTGCGAACTAAATTTACATGATCAAATTATGCATGTGAGCGTAAATTGTTGATTAAAAATCAAAGAAAAAACTTTTAAAAGCAATATGACTGTGTCTGCAAAGTACCCACTAATTAAAATCCCTCACTTCCTGGCTCCGCCCACTACAGGCATCAAAATTTCTACAAAGCGCCTGCAAAAACTATCAGAACAAATTGAGGTTCATAACTATATTTCCTCGCTTAATTGAGTAGTCATGTTGCAGTCATCCACAAAATGTGTACGTCGGAGAGTGTATGTCGGAGTCTGAACTCCGATTTATCAAAGCCCCATCACCAACACAGGCCACTCACATTACCACTAGATCCAAGCGTAAACATGACGACGTTTCCATCACCAAGGAGGATTTTCTCGCCTTTAAGAATGAGATTAAACAAATGTTGAACACCTAAAATATTGATCAAGATAGTCAGTTGAAAAAACTAGAGACCTCAATTAATAACTTACAAAAGATGACGTGTGAGTTCGAAAAATCTATGCAATTCATATGTATGAAGTATGTAGTACAGTATGAAGACATCCAAAAACAGGTATTGAATTTAGAAAAACAGTGCAAGGACAACTTGTTATACATGTCCTCACTCGAGGAGAAAGTAAAAGACCTACAGTATAATACCAAAATATAACATTGAAATTCGAGATTCTAGATAAAGAAACTACCGCTGATTTAATGCAGCTAATGCTGAACCTATCTGTTCGGTCCGACGTGAAACAGAACGCACCTTTGGTTGGCAACATTAATTATCTGTGGGCTTGACATAACTTTTTGACTTGACAGATAGACTTTGCTTCCTTGTTGAAAGATGTCCGATTGGGACCTGTTGAGTTAATTATAATTGGTAAAATATCGTTTGGAATCGCCGTTTGCAACCGATAATTGGGTCGCGAGTTAACTATTGTTTGAAGTTGTAATTCCCATTTGACGAAAACCCCGGGATATTTTGGAATTTATCGCCGGGTTGTTGCCACCTCGTGGCACGCGCATTTGTTGGAAAAAAGTAGTGATAAATAGCTTCAATCCGGTGCGAGTTTGTGCTGTGATGCTGATCTGAACCGCGCCATCTGGAGACTGACGCCTTGTGACCGTTCAGAACACTTGACTTACATCACACTTTCAATTACTCACCTCATTTACATACATACCACACTTGAGCGTGACCTAGGAAGGTCGAAGTTGGCGGACCCAGCGCAGAAGGTAAGTGGTACCGATAAGTTATTTGTATATATGGTTGTAGGCCGAGGAGCCTGTAGTTTTAGCCTTTTGTAAGTTTATTGTTGTTTGAAGAGCAACGTTAAGCTCCACGTACCGTGGACAGTTTCAGACACACCAGTATCATTGCACTGGACTATTGTAGTCCCTAACATTTTGGTAGCAGAAGCGTGGTCTTATAAGATCCACTGGTTTAATTGGAAGTTTTGAAAATAACTTTAGTTTAATTACTTAACATAACTTATAACTTAATAAGTTTGAATATATTGCTTTGTCAGCCGGGCTCAAATAGTACTTGTAGTTTGTACTGTAATTTGTAGTGCTAGCCCCTTGGTATTGAATTGACAAGTAGGATTTATTTCTGAAATTAGGAATTATTGGTTGTATTTGGTGCATAGTTTGGTATTTGTTGCAATTAATAATTGAATGTCACTGTTCTGAATTTAAAAGGTTATCTAAATAATAATTACACATAGTCTAACATAATAGGACTTGAATTGTGTGTATTGGTTATTGCATTTGTGGTACTTATTGGACTGTGTTGATAGAGATTGTCCGGCTCAATATTATACAGTCAATTGTTGTATATAATTGGTGTGATCCTGCACAATATATACATTGAATTGTTATTTATTTTGTAACTAGCCATCTGTACCAAGCTAGATTCATACTTGGAATAAGTACAGGGTCGGATTTGGACTTGAAATAATTGAATTTAAGTTTTATTTTGGTGAGATTATGTGGTCGGCTAACAAGTCATTGTTGTTTGTTTAGTTAATTTTAGCCTGTTGTATTAATATTTGATTGTTGCAATGGCCTCATTAAGGGCAGTCAGGGAGGCTGCTGCCGGATTGACCTCACAGTTGAGATGGTTCACATCGGCAGCTGCAACGGTTGAGCGTGTAGAATTGGAAGAGCTCACCCTTGCTCGGTATGGGCAAGTGATTGAGAGGATCAAGTCAGCTGATGCTGCGCTCACACGCTTCAACGAGTACATCATGGACGTGGATTTGGGGGTGATGGATCAGACAGCCCGCGATAAGATTTTGGGTGACTATGACCAGATTGTCCACCTGGGGGATGTCATATGTCTACGAGCGCGGGAAATTTTGAAGAGTCGGGTGCCTGATGCGGCCAAGCCGCAGACCCCCGTTGTTGCAGGCCCTGGACTATTGAGTAGGCTGCCCACCCTGGAGCTGCCACATTTTGACGGTCGCTTGGACCACTGGCTGGGCTTCCTAAATCTCTTTGAGAGTCTTGTCGATGCACGCTCGGATCTCGGACCTGCCCAGAAGCTGGCCTATTTATTGTCTGTCCTGGAGGGCGAAGCCAGAGCCTTGGTGCAGCACTTGCCGGTGACGGATTCCTCTTACCCGACCGCTCTGGAGCTTCTCTCCCGATGGTATCAGAACAAGCGCTGCCTGGCTGATGTGCACATCGACCAGATTTTGGGGCTACCGGCCATTGTCAGCACGTCGACGTTGCGCACTGACTTGCTGAACCCGTTGGTCTAAGCGACCAACGCCTTGAGACGCTTGGAGTTACCGGTAGAACATTGGTCCTACTTGTTGGTGCACATAGTGCTGCAGTTGCTCCCCGCGGAGCTGAGGTCACGCTTTGAGAAGAAGTATGGTGGGGATAGTGCCACCCATCTTCCCCCCTTTGACGACCTCCTCAAATTTTTGGAAGACGAGTGTCGGTTTTCGGATACCACTCGTGGCGCCACGGGGTCACCCCCACTACCTTCTCAGCCCAGAGACCAGGGACGGACTAGGGCTCGGGGGCCTGTTGATGTTCCCCCCGCCCCCCGTTTTGTTGGCGCCCGGAGTCCTCGGGCTAGGGGGCCTGTTGATGATCGCCCCGCCCCCCGTTTTGCTGGTACCCGGAGTCCTCATCATTGTGACTTTTGTAAGGCAACGGGGCATGTCATGGCGCGTTGCCCGGATTTTTTGAATTTGCACGTAAGTGCCCGCCGCCGCATTGTCAACGCACGCCGTTTGTGCTTTTCGTGCTTGGGGGCCCACTTTCATCGGGACTGCCCCGACCCCCGCCCGTGTAGAATTTGTGAAGGGTCCCACTTGGAGATTTTGTGCGCCAACGCGAATCGCTCCAGCAGACCAGCTTCTGAGGGGGGTTCGCGCAAGGGGGGGTACCCCGGAGACGAGCACCGGGCTGAGACCCGCAATTCTGTACGCCGCACTCCACCCCCCGCGCAAGTTGAACGGGAGCCCCGCGAGCGCCATTTGGTCTCCCCTCGTCAGGGAGAACGCGCATTGGCTGCTAGGCAGCAGTGGCCGGGTCGGCGCCGCTGCCTTTCCCCTCCGTTGGCGGAACGTCCCCGGCTGGAGTCGCGCCCTCCGCCATTCGGGCATCCGGTGGGATATGCCCCTCCAGTGATGGCGAGCGGCTCGGGACACCGCGCAGACGAATATTTTGATTGTTGGCCTCGTCGTGAACGAAGGCAGCCTGGAAGCGGCGATCGGTCGCCGCCCAGGCATCACTAAGAGATTGACGCCTGCCCGCTAAAGGACCCCCCCGATCAAGATGGTTTTGTTGCCAACGGCCTCGGTCAAGGTCTGGAGACCCTTGGGTGACTCGATTGTGGTCTGTGCCATTTTGGACACGGGAGTCCAGGGTTGCCTTTTGTCGTCTTGGTTAGCGGGACAGGTTGGCCTGAAGGTGAACGACCTTTCAGGCAAGATTTGGGGAATTGGCGAACCGGCTGACACCACTGTTGAGGGAAGGACCTGGTTTGAAATCACCCTTGTGAGTTGTCCGTACCCTAAAATTGGTGCTCCTGCCCTTGTTATAACTGAACTTGGTTGGGACGAGCCACTTCGGGAAACCCTGTTGGAGGACGGTTGAGGCACTCTAGCCTTCCTTATGGGGCCCGTCACCCCCTTTTGTTGCCCAAGAAGGGCCACTTGTTTCAATTGTTGGTGACTGATCGTCACACTAAGAACTCGCATGCCGGTTGCAATGCGCTGTTGGCCATTCTGCAGCGAGAAATTTGGATTTTGTCGGCTGATCGCGTCAATGAGGCGAGGCCCTTTGCTGGCGTCGTAACGGACTTGTTGGTCCCCTTTTGTTGAAGACGTCCACCCTTCGTAATAGTAAGGCTTATTTGTGTGTTTTTCTGCCTGTCAACCAAGGCAGTGCATTTGGAGCTGGTAACCTCCCTCTCGACAGAGGCCTTTGAGGCGACTTTGGAAAGATTTGTGTCTCGCCGTGGGTTACCTTCTTTGATTAGGTCTGATTGCGGTACGAATTACAAGGGTACAAGTAACTATTTGAAGGAGGTATACGCCTTCCTTAGTGAGAGCCAGGTTGACATTGGTAATAGTTTGGCCCGCCGAGGGGTCACTTGGTTGTTTGACCCGCCAGCCTGCCTTTAGGGGGGGTATTTTTGGGGCCGCGGTGAAAGCGGCAAAGGGACGCTGGCGGAGATTGTTGGGAGACACCGTTCTCACCTTTGAGGAACTAGCTACGGTATTTGGCCGCATTGAAGCTGTGTTAAATTTGCAACCTTGTCAAGACTCTTAATTGATTAGCGGACGGGTAGGCCCGTCCGGGGGGGGGGGGGTAGATGTTCAGTCCGACGTGAAACAGAGCGCACCTTTGGTTGGCAACATTAATTATCTGTGGGCTTGACATAACTTTTTGACTTGACAGATAGACTTTGCTTCCTTGTTGAAAGATGTCCGATTGGGACCTGTTGAGTTAATTATAATTGGTAAAATATCGTTTGGAATCGCCGTTTGCAACCGATAATTGGGTCGCGAGTTAACTATTGTTTGAAGTTGTAATCCCCATTTGACGGAAACCCCGGGATATTTTGGGATTTATCGCCGGGTTGTTGCCACCTCGTGGCACGCGCATTTGTTGGAAAAAAGTAGTGATAAATAGCTTCAATCCGGTGCGAGTTTGTGCTGTGATGCTGATCTGAACCGCGCCATCTGGAGACTGACGCCTTGTGACCGTTCAGAACACTTGACTTACATCACACTTTCAATTACTCACCTCATTTACATACATACCACACTTGGGCGTGACCTAGGAAGGTCAAAGTTGGCGGACCCAGCGCAGAAGGTAAGTGGTACCGATAAGTTATTTATATATATGGTTGTAGGCCGAGGAGCCTGTAGTTTTAGCCTTTTGTAAGTTTATTGTTGTTTGAAGAGCAACGTTAAGCTCCACGTACCGTGGACAGTTTCAGACACACCAGTATCGTTGCACTGGCCAATTGTAGGACTGAACACTATCTAAAACGCTTAGCTTTAATCCTCATTCTGGTGACAAACGCCATATTTACCGCGTATCAGGCAGAAAACGAACTTCATGACACACATGTTAGAAATTTGAGATCATCGGAGAATTTGAGACTTTCAATGCCTGCACATTCCACAAAATTCTATGGCTCATCATTTACGGTGCAAGCTGTTCGCTTGTGGAATGCATTGCCGGCGTCAGTAAGGCAAGCTCAGTCTCTCGCTACTTTTAAAAGCTCGGTTGCTAATCATTTTCTTTCAAAGTTATGATTATTCTTTTGGTTCTCCACATGGTGTTAAAGAACACATTATATTTATATGTAATGACGTGTATTGTATTGTATACTATAGGGTTACATTAATATAAAATTCAAATAGCGGACGTGCAAGTGGAATGTGTCAACAGTAATGCTTATTTATGTGGCAAAGTTGACGAGTGTTAGTGTGTGGTAGTGGCAGTGTGGTGTGTATGCCTGTGTGTATGTGTTTGCATGTGTATTTGTTGTATTATAAATGTGGTGAAGTTAAGTAAGTGAGATGTTAAGTTATTGTGTGATATGATGTTATGTGTAGTTGTTTGTTACGTGATGTAGGTTAATAGTGACTCCGTTTCATAATAGTCGAGATTGAGCAGCCATACTTTTACTGTGTATTTTAGTTTAGACCCAGTGAGACCAAGAATATTTAATTTCTTAGAATATTTAATAAGTTATTACGTAAAATTTATGTTTTGCAAACGTAGTCCTGTGTTTTGCTGTTAAGATGTTTTGTTTGCGTTTGTTAGGGTCAGGGGGAGCCACACTGCCATGTGTCCTAAGGATCGATTGAAGCACAAAAAGCTGTCTCACAGTTAAAACCTTAGTTTGCATAAAGTTGAGCTGTAGGATATCCGCGTGGTTTTTTTGTCATCACTTTGAGGACTGCTCTTTGTGCCCTCTCGAGCCTCAGGACACATGTCTTTGCGGCTCCACCCCATACATTGACACAGTACCCTAGTACCGACTGGCATTGAGCGAAATACACCATTTTAAGGGTATGATGGTCAGCTGATCCCCTAAGCGACTTAGAAATGGTAATAAGTCTCATTGTTCGGGTGGAGAGTGTATTTACGTGTTGGTCCCATCTTAGACCGCTGTCTTTGACACCGAGGTATTTTACGCAGTTAGCTCTATTTATTTTTGGACAACTGAAACATATTAAGAGACTTGTACATGAATGTGCCATTAAGGAGAAAGTAGTCGGTGGTTTCAAGTTACAGCAGATAGAGTCGGGAATAAATAAGGTTTTGGCCAGATTTAGTGTCAGTAGATTCATGTTTAACCAGTGCATGATTCTACTTAAGGTAGATTCTGCGTTCCTCTTAACAGCTTCCCAAGATGGACGTTGGACGATTATTGCGGTATCATCTGCATAAGTGTATATGTTGCAGTTTGGGGTCGTTATATTACATAGGTCGTTTATGTATATTTGAAAAAGTGTAGGCCCCAATATGCTACCTTGTGGTACATCGTAGGTCTAGTGACCTACGATTTTCTTCTTTTCTAAAATAGGTACCAGTTTCAACTTGTTGGAGACGGTTTGTTAAATAGTCTGTAAAAATTTCAAGAGGTTTGCCACGTTTACCCAATGATTCTAGCTTTGAGATAATTTGGGTGCAGAAACTGTTTCAAACACTTTAGACAGATCCAAAAAAAAAAATCCCAAGACACCTTGTCTTGCCATCGAGCTTCCTGGCAACTAATTGCGTAAGATCCAGTACCGCGACCATCTCTACAATAGCCTTAACAAAATTCTAAGCTTCTACTCACACACTAAAACAAAACTTAAAAACAAATTGACCAATTGGCTACTCAACATTAATTATCATGACACAGAGCACTTATTACTGTCTCAATTCAGCTCACGCTAATCAGACTAGTGTACGCTCACTTAAAAGTGTACATACAAACGCACAGACACCCTAACACACAAACACACATAAATTTTCACTCACGCACTCACACACCACATACACAAACAACTCACGCATCCACGTACACGTAGGTAAGCACAATGCATATGATTATATTTTTATTATGCACATAACATATTTAGTCAATAGTGAATAGGTTACTTCTAGGCAAGCGTGCTCTATCTTCGCCACATCATCACTTACCATCAGGTGAGATGGTGGACAAACGCGAGCCTATTATCAATAAAAAAAAATATGTCTAAATAATTTAATTAATAATTTATTTATAATACAATATTTAATTTAATCATTTTTATTTTATTACCCGACTTCAAAGGAAGGGTTCTGTTTTTCGCGCGTATCTTGTATGTATGTAATATTCTTTATCACCTCATATCTCCAGAACTGGTGAACGGATTCACATAATTGAAGTATCATTAGATTTGTCTTAGCAGCCCAATGTGATACGACCGGGAAAACTAAAAAATTGACAATTTAATATTTAAACTAAAAAGCTGAAAAAAAGTTGTTTAAAAAGTTTAAATAAACCCGACTGCTCAACTGAAATGCAAGAAACAAACACATGTTTATTTAAAAAAATGACAAGCTGGCGGGACCCAATTGAACATAATATTTTTTTGACTTTTTAAATAACTCTTTTTTATTTGTTACTTTATATAATTTATTTGAATTTATGATGTGAAACCAAATATTTGTGCCTCTATACTTATTATTTTATTTATATCTATATACATGAAACCTTGGCTTTTCAAGCATATCACATTGTCAATTGTCTGAGCTTAAAATTCCCGTAAGCATAGATATAATATGAATTTAGTTACGAATTAGAATTGGAGACCTCATTATTAAAGGGCAGTTTAACATTTTACGAGTGTTAAATTAATTTGATTTTTTTAGTTATGACCTATCATTATACGCGTTGTGTTACAGAATAGGTAAATTCTTATTCTCTACAACGTATATCTTTAATAGTAGGTATATATTCTTAAAGTTAGTTTCGTTGATAAAAGAAAGTATACGCTGCTGTTAGCTTTGGAGACTACTGCCTATATGTATTATAATTAAAATGGATCAAATTCTTTTTTATTATGTCCTATAAGTTCTGGGAATTATTTTACGTTTTCTTTTCGATGGCCAATTGGCCATAAAGTAAAAAAAGTCTTTATTTTGGACTCATAGACAGTTGACTACATTATGTAGCGTAAAACCGCTACGGTTAAAACTTCCTCCAATTCTAATCCAAACTTTTCAATAAAATTTTTTCTTCATAGCTGTTATTCACATTTGAACAAGGAATCGTGAAAAATATCCTCGGATGTTTTGCCTTTTGACGGCGTCATTACATTTTTGGGACCCGATATGTGATGGTCGACCTTATTTTTTGATTCATATCGAAATTATGAAGTGAAAGTTTTTTTCTGTTGGTGTTAAGCCAATAAAAAATATAAAGTGTCCTAGCAAAAGGATAGTCTGTGGGTGATTTTCTGGTTAATTTGGTATGTATTGTCGCCTTTTTTCTTTTCGATCCATTTCGCACTAGTTTCATAATTAATCAAAGATTCAGCTTGCATCGGTGGTCTGAAGTTACTTTTTTGTTTAGATCCCGTTACAAGCCAATTTTTGGCTCCACCCTACGGGCAAGCGACGTCGGTTATCGACGACGGAGGTCGGGGCGCTCTCGCCCGATATCCGAGCACATCCTGTGCCTGAGACGTCCATCTCAAAGGCCTGAAGCGAGTACGAGGTAGATGCGGACCCCGCAGCGCAGTGGCTCCGTGATTTCTACGTTACGTCCCACAGTCGTGTCCAGCCGTCCAGGAATTACCGAGTTTTCGCAGCAGGAGTTTTATTTTAAATAGTGCACCTAATCTGTATATTTCTAATCTAAAAATTCTCACGTCAAAAACTCTTTCTAACCTAAGGCCTATCAAGACGCGTTGGATGCTCTTAGTGTTTTTGTAATTAAAATTACTAATATTGCGCATTCGCCTAGCTATAACCGATTGCAATCGATTTTTTGTTAGGTAAGTTAAAAATATTTTGCATAATACCTTCGATAATATTCTTTTCTTTCCGCTAAGTTAACCCACGCCATCACTGAAAGGTTCCCAATAATAACTAATATTTAACTTTTTTATATTTTTTAATTAAGTACTTGTTTTCTATCTTTTTCCTTTTAATCAAAATTAAACGTGTTAAGTAGCGGTTGTGTTTAACCGAGCACTTAATTTTATTTACGCTACAATATGGCGCCCGAATTAAAGTAAGTTTGCATATTAATTATTACTAAAATACCTTTTTTTTTGTTATCTCGTGTGTGGTTGCTCTTGAGAGCAATCTTTAATTTTCATCTTTCTTGTTGTGAGTTTCAGGTTTTAGAATTGGTCAGATACCCGTATGGAAGTTAAAAGGATTACCTGTCTTGAATGTTTTCCCGATTCATACGACTGGACTACAGAATTGCTAACTGAATTTATGTTCTTTGCTAAATTGTGTGATGTTTGTGAAATTCAATTTTAAAGATTAACTTTGTAACTATACCCAATTTCCCATTCTTTTATTTTCTCCCAAAATATACGCATCTATCCCGAGTTTTATTTTATCCCAGTAGGTAGTGGTAGTTAGTTTCCCGTAGAGTGTGTTTGATGTGTGGATGGTTAGGCATCGTGACCAAAGGTAAGCTTTTTGAATGGTCGTGTGCTAGTGTCTACCTTTTTTATTTTTTAGCCCGACTGTTTGCTTTTCTGCTATTTGCTAGTATCTGTTTTTGTTGGATTCTTAGCCCAGCGGATTCCTTTGACGTTCATTTTGTTGTCTTCTTCCCGCATCGATATTACGGCACGATATCTAACGATTTCCTGCTAAGTCCCGCTCTTTCATTTAACCTATTTCTATTTTGTGTTTAAAAATGTCCGAAGAAGGTTCTATCGTTGAGACTCCTTTACACGGAAGTATTATTATTTCTAGACCTCCTCCCATTCCGCCTAGGCCCACTCCGGGTACTAGTCGTTCTAACTTACCTTCTCCGATGAAATCCGAGGACTGTCCCGGTTACTTTCTAAAACGATTTTCGCTAAGAAAATGGAACATAAATTATACTGGAGATACCAGTGTTCGAAATTTTTTTACCAGTATCGAAGAAGAGAAGGATTCAGACGACATAACTGACAGTTATCTGCTTAAACGCTTCCACGAAGTGTTATCCGGTCGCGCCTTGAATTATTATAGGTCAATCCGTCGACCTGATATGACTTACCCTGAATTAAAAGAAAAATTCTTCAAAACATTCGGGGAAATTGATTTCGAATTTAAAACCGGTCAACAAGTTAGGAATACAAAACAGAAATCAGATCAACCTGTTTTACATTTTGTGCATCAGATTTCTCAATTGAATGATACATTACGTAAACCGGTCGATAAATCTGAACTATTAGAAATTATCACTCACAACATGCATCCTAGATATTTTCCATGCTTATCGATACATAAATTTACTGACCTAGATGCGCTCATTGACACTGCATCGCATTTTGAAAGTTTTTTGCCCAAATCTACAAAATTAGTTTCAAGCGCAACAAATCAATCACAAATCTGTCCAAAATGCAATAAAACAGGACACCCCTATCGTACTTGCCCTGATTTCCCTGGTATGCTATGTTTTAAATGCCGCACACCTGGTTTTATAACTCGTGATTGCCCAAAATGCAATCCAAAAAATGTTTAGCCCACCGGCGACACGCATTACTCCGTACAGTGTCACCGGTGATAGCGTCCGATTCATCTGATAACCGTCCTTTCATCGAGATCATATTGTGTAACCGGGTCGTTAAAGCCCTTCTTGACTCTGGTGCACAAATGTCCCTTATTAGTGATTGTTTAACCCAACAACTGGGTATTTCTTTAAAATCAAACGTTCAGTGCCCACGTGTTATTTCCGCTAATAACTCTCCTATTGATATTTTAGGAACTATCTTTCTCCCAGTTAAGTTTAATGGTACGACTTTTATCCACGAATTTTTAGTAGCACGTTCTATGTCTTCTTCAGTTATTTTAGGTATCGAATTTTGGAATAAGTTCGGTTTGACTTCAGTTTTTAGTCAAGCTTTTAACAAAAATATCAAAGGTAATATGTACCTTCCTCCCGACTCTAATTCCCTACCTCCTGAGCCACATACCCTTCCTTCTGACTCTCAATCCCTTCCTCAGATTAATTGCATTAGCGAGGTTCGATACATTCACCCTCGTAACGTTTTATTACCAGACCAAGAGCTAAAGTTGCAACGGGTCATTGAGGAATTCGATGTCATTTCATCCGATAAAGTTGGCCTTGGTAAGACTACTTGGCTATCACACAAAATAAACACTACTGGACCACCAATTAGACAACGGTTTTACCCTCTTTCACCTGTTAAGTTAAAGTTGCTCAATGAGGAAATCGATAAGATGCTGGAGATGGGTGTCATTCGTCCCTCACGTTCTCCATGGGCCAGTCCTGTTGTGATGGTTACCAAAAAGGACGGTTCTGTACGTTTTTGCGTTGATAGTAGGAAATTGAATAGCGTTACTACTAGAGATTCTTATCCGCTCCCCCGTATTCACGATATTCTTGACAACCTTCGAGGTGCAAGGTATATAAGTTCTCTTGATTTTAGGAGTGCATTTTGGCAGATTCCTCTCGCTGATGATGAGAGTTGTGAAAGAACCGCGTTCATAGTTCCACAACGAGGTTTATTTGAGTTCGTCAGAATGCCATTTGGTCTCACGAATGCAGCTTCCGAGATGCAGCGCCTTACTGATATGATCGTTAATTTTGAATTCACTTCGACCAGTGATAATTGCGTTTTCGGTTACGTCGATGATCTAATCATAATATCAAAAGACTTTGATAGTCACCTCTCGCTCCTTAGAAAAGTACTAGACCGTCTCAAGGAGGCCGGTTTAACTATTAACCTAAAAAAATGCGAGTTCTGTAAAAGCGAATTGAAATATTTGGGTTATATCATCAACGAAAAGGGTTTACAAACTGATCCCAGCAAGCTCGATGCTATTAGGGATTATCCCGTTCCTACTACAGCTAAGTCACTACGTGGTTTTATTGGGTTATGCTCATATTATAGGCGTTTTGTTGATGGTTTTTCTTCTATAATAGCTCCACTCACTGCCCTTATAGGAAAAAAGAAGGGTCGTGACCCTATAAGTTGGGATGATGCCGCCGATCAAGCATTCCTAAAATTAAAGGATGCGCTCATCAATACTCCCGTTATGGCTTGTCCAGATTTCTCGAAGCCCTTCATTTTGCAATGTGATGCGTCAGCTGTCGGTCTTGGTTCGGTTCTTTCTCAAAAGTTCGATGGTGTTGAACATCCTATCGCTTATTATTCACGCTTATTCTCAAAAGCAGAACGCAATTATAGTACAACCGAACGTGAACTTTTATCCGTTCTTGATTCCATTAAGCATTTTCGCTGTTATTTAGATGGAATGAAGTTTTCTGTTATAACTGATCATATGGCCTTGAAATGGCTCCTCACACTAAGTAATCCCTCAGGGCGTTTGGCGCGATGGGCTACTGTGATTTCCCAATACACGTTTGATATCATTCATCGCAAAGGGTCGCGACACGTCGTTCCAGACGCTTTATCGAGAATGTACGCGAGTCCGGTTACATTCGATCAAGGACCTGACCATACCAATGATAGATGGTATAAAAAGGTGTATTTAGGGGCTCGTGACTCCCCTCAAACGTTTCCAGCTTACGCCATTCGGAACGGTGTTCTGTTAAGACGCATGCCAATCACTAACCCATTGTGCTCTGATCCTTGGCGCATAGTTTTACCCGTTGAAAAGGTTAAATCCGCTATATGGGAAGCTCATAATAATCCTCTCTCTATACATCCTGGAGTTTCAAAGACTTATTTTAAGCTCAAGGATAACTTTTACTGGCCAAATATGTTTCGAGATGTTTCTGAGACTTTAAGGCAATGTGAGGTTTGTAAAGCTTATAAGATCGCGAATTCCCAACCACGTGGTCATATGTGTTATCCAAAGGAAGTCTCTTTACCTTTACAAATGATTTCTATCGACGTTATTGGACCGCTTCCAATCGCTTATTATGGGTTCAAATACATTTTATCTATGGTCGATGTTTTTTCTAAATATGTTTGGTTAGTCCCCCTTAAAAGGATTGACGCCAATTCAGTTATAAAAGCTTTGGAATCTGAAATATTTTTTAACTTCGGAGTTCCACGGTCTATTCTCTGTGATAATGCTACCGTTTTTCGTAGTAATCAGTTTTTAAATTTTCTTAGATCGTTTCGCATTGAATCCCCTACGTATACCCCTTATTACACTCCACAAGCAAACACGGTAGAACGTTATAACCAAAGTGTCGTTACTTATTTGAGCATATTGGTTGGCGAGAACCAAAGGAATTGGGCTAAATTGTTACCCAAGGTCAAACTTTACCTCAATTCATGTATTAATTTAGCCACAGGGTTTACGCCAAACTTTCTCATATTCGGTAGAGAAGTCTGTATGGATTCATCGCGTGCGAATATCCAGACTCTAAGCACTAATTTAGCTGAAAGTCGGGAACAACACGCGAGTAATCTGACTTCGCTCGCCGAGATTTACGCAAAAGTAGCGGACAATCTTTCTTCTGCTTTTCTCCGTAATTCACGAAATTACAATACGAACCGCACGGCTATTACACTCAATGCCGGCGACATTGTATGGAGGCGTAATTTTTCAAAATCGTCAGCTGCTGAATACTTTACAGGAAAGCTTGCTCCTCGTTTCATTAAATGTCGTGTGATCAGAGTCATCTCCATGACTACATATGTCCTACAAGACTGTGATTCTCATCATATTGGACAATATCATATAAAAGACATACTTAAATGAATTAATTTGTTCCATATTCTTAACTTAATCAGCATTACTTATGTTAGGCCATGAGTTTTCAATTAACGACACCTCTTTTATTATTTCGATCCTCATTCCTCCCTGGAGTTAATATTTATTCATAACCATTTCCTCTCATTAGGCGTCGTATTTTTGATTTTGATTTAAGGTCCACCCTCTTCAACTTAACCCTCTCTCTTTAACTTAACCTTCTAACTTATCCCTCTATAAGTTAAGCTCTTAAATTCAGTCTTGAGTCGTGTTTGACTTTGAGTCGTGTTCGACTTTGAGTCGTGTTCGACTTTGAGTCGTGTTTGACTTTGAGTCGTGTTTGACTTTGAGTTGTGTTTGACTTTGAGTCGTGTTTGACTTTGAGTCGTGTTGGACTTTGAGTCGTGTCCGAGTTTTTATCTGACTTCGAGCTTTTGTGTTCGACTTCGAGTTTTTGTTTGACTTCCTTTGAGTTTTCGTCGTATTTTTAAGTTATTTCTTAATCTCAACTCTATTTGTTTCGTGTTGATTATTGTTCTTTGTTCCTATATATATTTAAGAATATTACTCTATATCTATCGTTTGTTTTTCTATTCTAATGTAGGTTTAGGAGACGCATCTGAAGCTCGCACTGTTAACGTCTAAACTGGAGGCCGGCTTTCAATTTTATTCAGTATCAGCTGCACTTCGATGTTGTTGATTTGATGTATTTAGTTTAAAGTTAGTTAGGCTAGTTTATTTAATTTGTATATTATGGTTTTCACTCTTGGTTGATGCTATCCCTTTTGTGTTGTCAGTCTGTTATTGTGTTTTCAATCTGTTGTTGTGTTTTCAATCTGTTGTTGTGATGTCAATCTGTTATAGCGTTGTCACCCTCTCACTGGGTTGATACGTTCACTTGGGTTGTCAACCACCTTTCTTTTAGGGTTGTCACTCACCTTTCCTTTAGGGTTGCCACTCACCTTTAGGGTTGCTACTCTCAATTTTTTTTTTTTACTGGAAATGGGGTACTGTAGCGTAAAACCGCTACGGTTAAAACTTCCTCCAATTCTAATCCAAACTTTTCAATAAAATTTTTTCTTCATAGCTGTTATTCACATTTGAACAAGGAATCGTGAAAAATATCCTCGGATGTTTTGCCTTTTGACGGCGTCATTACATTTTTGGGACCCGATATGTGATGGTCGACCTTATTTTTTGATTCATATCGAAATTATGAAGTGAAAGTTTTTTTCTGTTGGTGTTAAGCCAATAAAAAATATAAAGTGTCCTAGCAAAAGGATAGTCTGTGGGTGATTTTCTGGTTAATTTGGTATGTATTGTCGCCTTTTTTCTTTTCGATCCATTTCGCACTAGTTTCATAATTAATCAAAGATTCAGCTTGCATCGGTGGTCTGAAGTTACTTTTTTGTTTAGATCCCGTTACAAGCCAATTTTTGGCTCCACCCTACGGGCAAGCGACGTCGGTTATCGACGACGGAGGTCGGGGCGCTCTCGCCCGATATCCGAGCACATCCTGTGCCTGAGACGTCCATCTCAAAGGCCTGAAGCGAGTACGAGGTAGATGCGGACCCCGCAGCGCAGTGGCTCCGTGATTTCTACGTTACGTCCCACAGTCGTGTCCAGCCGTCCAGGAATTACCGAGTTTTCGCAGCAGGAGTTTTATTTTAAATAGTGCACCTAATCTGTATATTTCTAATCTAAAAATTCTCACGTCAAAAACTCTTTCTAACCTAAGGCCTATCAAGACGCGTTGGATGCTCTTAGTGTTTTTGTAATTAAAATTACTAATATTGCGCATTCGCCTAGCTATAACCGATTGCAATCGATTTTTTGTTAGGTAAGTTAAAAATATTTTGCATAATACCTTCGATAATATTCTTTTCTTTCCGCTAAGTTAACCCACGCCATCACTGAAAGGTTCCCAATAATAACTAATATTTAACTTTTTTATATTTTTTAATTAAGTACTTGTTTTCTATCTTTTTCCTTTTAATCAAAATTAAACGTGTTAAGTAGCGGTTGTGTTTAACCGAGCACTTAATTTTATTTACGCTACAATTACTAAGAAATCGTTGAAACAACAAGTAATTAAAATAAAAAATACAAAAAATAAAAATATATTAAAAAATGAATATGATATATGTGTCTGTGTGTATGTCTGTGTGTAGATAAGTATGAGGGAGTAGAGTGTAAGTGAGTATGTTTGGTCAATGTGTGAAATGTAGGCAATATATGTGAGTGAGAGTTTGGGTGTGTGTGTGTCAGTATTTGTGCTATTTAAGTATCCACAATATATAATGTTTCACTTCCTAATACAAAAACAAAACTCGATAGCGACCACGAATCATTAAATACGCTCGGGCAATCCGGGCGACGAACGGCCGCCCGACCGTTGACACGCGTGCTTTTCCATAAGTTGATAACTTATTCTTGATAATAATAAGCTTTACCCAAAAAGTTACTCAAATTTTTCCTTCATACTTTTAGCATTTCATTTCAAACATTTACTGAATACGAAATTAAATAAAACAAGTTTATCGTCTAAGAAAAATAATTATAAATACAAGGTGTCTCAAAAGAAAGTTCACATTTAAATCTTTTTTTAAAAGAAAAGTCTTAGCTTTATTGAAAAAATGTTTATTTTATATTGAAGTACACTGTTTGGGAATTAATTTTTTAAAAATAACATCGTCCAAATGTAAACCGTTGCGCTCTCGGCATTCATTTAGTCGGGCACTAAAATTGCCTATAACAGCTCGGCAGGTAGTCTCCGTGATGGCTGCCATTTCATGACGGATATTTTCTTTTAATTGTGCCAGGGAAGTCGGTTTATTAGCGTAAACTTTTGATTTGACATAACCCCACAGGAAAAAATCCATAGGCGTTAAATCGGGACCCCGTGGAGGCCAATTTATGTCACCTCGCCAGGAGATTAATTTGTTCGGAAAAATTTCTCGAACTCGAGGCAGAGATCTGTTGGACGTGTGTGAAGTTGCTCCATCCTGCTGGAACCATGTTCTTTGGTTGTAACCAGGAAAGTTTTGCAGTTGGGGTACGAAAAACTCGTCTAACATCTCCACATAACGCTCTGAATTCACTGTGAGTGTGCGTGCCCTTCCATCTTCAAAAAAGTAAGGGCCGATAATTCCTCGCGCCGACATCGCTGCCCATACGGTGACTTTGGGTGAATGTAGCGGTTTCTGATGTTTTTGTTTTGGGTTGGTTGCACTCCAGTAACGACAATTTTGCTTGTTTACATGCCCATTCAGGTGAAAATGGGCTTCATCGGAAAACAAGATGTTGGTGAACGTTGGAAAGCGCTCAATCATCTGATTTACAAAGGCAAGCCTCTGACCAGCATCTTGAGGCTTCAGTTCTTGCACTAACTGAATTTTGTACGGGTGCAGCTTTAAATCTTTGTTTAAAATGCGGCATAATGAAGATCTGTGCACATTTAAAGCAACAGCACGCTTCCGAATCCAGAGGTTTGGATCATCTCGAATAGACTGAGTAACACTGTCCACGTTTTCGGCTGTTCTTGATGTTCTTGGTCGCCCAGATTTTGGTTTCTCCAGAGTTGACCCAGTCTCTTCAAACTTCTCAACCCATTTTGCAATGAGACGAGTGCTAGGCGCATCATTTAAGTGACGAATATGTCGAATACTGCAGAATTTTCTACGCGCTACAGTCGCCGAATTACCGTTTTTGTAAAACTCACGTACGCACAACGCACGGTCCGCACCAGAGAAACACTCCATAGCGACTAAATTCCCAAGAGCCAGACTACCGACTGACATACCCCCCGCGCCCCTCAGAATAGTTGCTTTCGCGTAATAAGATAAGCAAATGTGAACTTACTTTTGAGACACCTTGTACCTTAGTTTCGCCTTATATAATAGGGTCTCCGTATTGCCAATTCCAGGTGAGGCAGCTCGAGAGATTCGTCTCGCCGCCAGGATCTAGAGGCGCCTCTGGAGCCTGACCGCGAGATACGTTCCTCGAGTCCTCTCAAAGCCTCCTGTGGAGACGATTGTGCGGTGGTAGTGTCCGCCTAGCGTTCTAGCGCAGGCGAGACGGTTTTGCTTTTTTCTTTTTTTATATAGATTAATTTACCCCTTTTAATTTATTTTCTATCGGTTCATGTAGGAACCAGTTTATTACCTGTCCGGTTTTCAAAATTAGAAGCCGGTCTTCAATAAATTTAATTTAAGGACCCCGGATTCGACACCTAGGCTTATCTGGAAGAATATTGAACATCTTCGTCGGCTCAGGGATCCGGGACTATTATACCTTTCGTCCTTTTTTATTTCCAACACATCAGCTTTACGTGGCATGCAAAGTACTAACAGTTCGTCAATTATTTATAATACTTCACACCTTACTAAAACAGCATACTGATCTACCTTTTAACCCAGCACCATCAGTCAAGAGAAGGAAAGACCTGGTCTGTACTCGACCACAAACTAGACATGCATTTGTTTATAGATTTTACATATTTTTAGGACCTTTTTAGGGTTCCGTAGCCGAATGGCAAAAAACGGAACCCTTATAGTTTCGACATGTCTGTCCGTCTGTCTGTCTGTCCATCCGTATGTCACAGCCATTTTATTCCGAAACTATTAAGACTATACATGTAAAACTTGGTAGATAGATGTATCCTGTAAACCGCTTTCCGATTTTAAGAAAAATTTAAAAAACATTTAAAATAAAGGGAATGGAACTGAAACTGAAAATATTTTTTTTTATGAAACCTATACGTGTGTGGTATCTATAGACTTTAAAAATGACATTAAGGTTTCTAAAATGACTTTTTCATAAAGTTAATCGTTTATAAGCTTCCAAAGTGGTAAAATATGTGTCCCCCCCTCTAAGTTCTATAATAATAAAGTGAAAAATCTGAAAAAAACATATGTTGTAGATCTTAATGTAAACTTTCAAACAAAATTAGTTTGAACGAGATCGAGTTAGCAGTTTTTGAGATACAGTATATTTTCTAAAACCGCAAATATAACTTTGTAATTCATACAAATACTATGAAAAACAAAGTTATTTGGCGTAGTTGTAAAAATTGTAAATAAGCTAGTTTTAAGAAATTTTTAAGGTTTTTGTTTTTTGTTTTTTCAATTAAATACATAAAGTATATTATATTTATTATAGTTACCACGGAACCCTTCACGGGCGAGTCCGACTCACACTTGGCCAATTTTTGTTTATATAATAAAATTATTAAGATAATAGACACACATAGCAAAAATTACAAAAAAATGCAGTATCATGTTATCGGAATATTTAGCTAAGCTTAATTATGCAGACACTGAGAATGTGTTACAAATTTTAAAATAATTTAAAAATAGTTTTATGTGATTAGTTTCCATTTTGAATTTTATATAATGTATCCATATTCCTTTAGTTATTAAACATTTATTGTATAATTGGTCTTGTTTAGACTAGTTTTACAAATAATAATTGATCCTGCAATAAAAAACATTATTATCGACAGCCTGAAATACAGGTTTAACCTAGCTCAAGCAAGCCGGTAAGAGGTATTTTAAGTATAGGTGATTTAATCTTAAAGTAAATACATAATAGTTGTAAATCAATTATATATACCTAAGCATTAGTTTTAACATTTATGTAATCTTTTGATTTATTGACCATTATTGTAAATTTTGGATGAAATCAATATTAATATTATTATTATAATCAATAAACTAAATAGGAAAGTGAGATGTGCGATACGTCTGCGCTCGTGCAAAGGCAGAACATGAAATTTCTTACACCGACATATATAGTTAGGAAGAAAAATTATGAAGATAAATATGATTAAAGAACATCAGCGAAATTAGGCCCACTAGCAGTGTAATAGCAGACATAAATGAAATATATATTAAAAAAAAACTTTTACTTAATAGTTATTTATCGTAATTTTTATACGACTTTTAATCATGGGATAGTGAAAAACATAATAAAAAGAAGATATAGCGAAAATCTTTTCTATTCTATTTTTGGTTAATGGCAAGTTGTGAATAAATTATCTGTCAGCCATGACATCTGCATTTCCGAATTCCAGGGTTGCCAGGGGGTTAAATAGTATAATATTGTATGTAGATGGGTCATGATATCTCATTATTTTGTATATTATTATTGAAAATAGATCCATTTTGAAAGTCTAAATATATCAGTTAACGCATTACGTAAATATTTTTGTTAATTACAACGTTTTTGGTCCATAATAACTGTGGCTTTGTGCAGATTTCAATAGTGGATAAAAATGCTAGAAGTCAAATTATAAAAACTCAAGAAACGTCAAATGAGCTGAAAAAATCAATCAAAGTCATTCACTCCGCGAAGGCCATTGAGATAGGAAAAGTATCTACCTAGGCGCGAACTCGTATAGACCACAGAGTACATTTTTAGGGTTCCGTAGTCAACAAGGAACCCTTATAGTTTCGCCATGTCCGTCTGTCTGTCCGTCTGTCCGCGGTTTAGCTCAAAAACTATTGGTACTAGAAAGTTGTACTTTGACATGAGTATACATGTTAATGACGCCAAAAAAGTGGTAAAATAAAATTTTGAAAAAAACAATTATTTAGGGTACCTCCCATACATGTAAAGTGGGATGATATTAATTTTTTTTTTCGTTCTTCCCATAGTGTGGGATATCGTTGGATAGGTCTTTCTTAGGTATCTCTTAAATATTAGGGGTTTGGTAAGATCGTTTTTTGATTAAGTAAACCGTTCGTGACTTATCAAGCTTTAAAGTACCAATTTTCGTTAGAGTCAAGTGTCCTCCCCCTCTATCAACTAAACGGTTGTAGTTAGAAATTCAAATGTCACGGCAGTAGTACCTATATATAACGAAATTTAAAGGAAAACTATCACACATAAGTGGGCTTTACAAGTTTACGAGTAATAGTCGACCAATTGTATTTGACTCGAAAATTTCGAACAACTCTACAGAAATGTCGATAGATGGCGCTAAGCGCCAGTTGTATCGTGCTAGCTTCTTGTGACGATTGAGTAGTGTAGCTCTGTGTCCGTATTAAAATTCAAAACATCGGCTATGACAAGTTTTATACAAATCTCTAAAAAAAATTAAAACTTTTCGTGCAAAATTGTCGGATCAGGTGAGGATTTGCATAGGAAGTCAAATTAGTTAGGTAGTCATGTTTGGCTTTTAGTTAGAGCATGGTACGAAACGATCAGTCAGCGAATACGACACGCACTTGGCTGTTATAAAAACTACGGATTCCTACACCGCGCGTGGCCCGACACGCACTTGACCGGTTTTTTTTTGTTTATACTCTTACGCCGCTGTGAATACTCCTATTTTTTAGATGATTTATTAATTATTTATGAAAATGAATAAAAAAGAACTTAATTCAAACTACTTTTAGTTTGAATTAATTTCTTTTTTATTAATTTTCGGTTTCATTTTTCATTAATCTTAAATGTTTTTACTTTTCATAACCTAAAAAACGTTTTTGTTATCTCTCTGTTATCTCAGTATTCGCATGATTATTATTGATATTGATGTTTTTATAGTAAATAGTGTTTATTACCAGTCAATTTAGTATTCATATTATTATTGTCTGTTAAGTTGAAAAAGTGGGCCGGATGAAGTAT
Source organism: Tholera decimalis (assembly GCA_943138885.2). Lineage (NCBI taxonomy): Eukaryota > Metazoa > Arthropoda > Insecta > Lepidoptera > Noctuidae > Tholera > Tholera decimalis. Next base: position 37,743,477 of record OW964564.2, on the reverse strand, counting down.
GGGCCGTTGCCGGAGTCCTTTGATATAGTACTCAGTACTCAGTACGTGAGTAAGTGAGATGGTGGTCAATCGCGAGCCTTTTATCAATAAAAATAAAATGGTACTGTCGTGCCGCTTTTTTGCTCGACTTAATTATTAATTACAAATTATTAATGACAACTGAAGAGTTACGGTTTTGTTCATTACTAAGTAGGTATATTTATCTACTTCATCACCAAATTTCTTTTTGTATTTTTCAGGAGTATCACCATTGCAAAATTTAACGATGTTAACCATTCTGGACCTGAGAAAAACCAAAACCAGTCTTATCTGTCGCGACTGGCGCGAGAATATGCCTCTGCTGAAGACGCTCAATCTGTCACGGAACAATTTCTCCTCCGTCACGGTGCGTGCCACTCGCGTCACCCACCCATCCCCGCTAGACTAGCCGTAACCGGCTGTGTGTTCACAGTACGCAGACCTGCAGTTCCGCGGCCGCGTGGACTTGAACGTGGACCTGACGGGAAACAACGTGCGTAAGCTGCAGTACACGCGGCACGACTACGAGCTGGCTACCGGCGCCACCGAGCCGTCGCGCGCCCACGTCTCGCTAGACGACACGCTCGCCTGCGACTGCGACACGTACTGGGCGGCGCGTGCGCTGCGCGAGCGGCCGGGGCATGTAGTGCTGCGCGGCGGCTGCGAGATAGAGCCGCACTCGCTGCGCGCCGTGCCGCTGGACACGCTGCTGTGTGCCGCGCCCGCGCTTTGCGCGCACTCGCCGGGCTGCGCGTGTGCCGAGCGTGAAAGCGGCGAGCGCGCGCCACCGCGCCTGCTGCGCGTGGACTGTGAGCGCGCTGGCGTGTCGCGCCTAGCCGACGTGGTGGCGCCGCTGGCGGCCGTGGCGCGGGACGACTACGTTTGGCAGCTGCACCTCGCGCACAACCGCATCGCCGATATCCATGCCACCGACTTACCGAAGCATTTTTCCGTAAGTCCAATGAGAATATGGAACGCTCCACTTCAGCCTCCGCGGTCGTAGGTATTCTATTTAGTATGTTGTTAATTGAACCTTGCGGTATGCCCGACTTGACTAGAGACTATGAAGATAGTCGCTCCATTTACAACCAAATGAAAGCAGATATCAACTGCAAAATGTGGTCTGTTTCATACAGGGTAAAGACGATGCCGACTATCGAAATTCCAGCCTTTCACTTATCAGCACCGGATTTCATCTATTCGCAAGTCAGAAACAACAAAAACGTCTCAGTCTGAATCTACACAGAAAAACAAGAAATTTCATTAATATAAAGCATTCAGCGCAAATCATAACAAGAATTATAATTCTAGATCAGATTCGTGAAGTAAAGGAAATGAGGACTCGTCAAAGTGCCCACATTGTAATCAAATACATAAATTGTTTTCGTGCAAATCATTCCTCAAATTACAACCGCATGCTAAGCGAAAAATAGTTGCAAAACACAATTTATGTAAAAATTGTCTCTATGCACACAACGACAAATGTTTGTCGAGAAAAAATGCCTTGTCTGCAATTCAGAACATAACACATTATTATTCGATGCTTATGGCAAAGGGGTGGACAGAAATTTAACATCAAATCAGAGCAGCAAGATACTTCCGCCACTAATAGCAAGAAAACGGCAAGCAACAACAGCAATCATGTGTCTCAAGAAGATTTATTAGAAGTTCTGCTTACTACAGCACTGACTAAAGTACAAGCAATTGATGGGTCTCTGATAACTTTGCGAGCACTCCTTGATCAGGGTTCACAAGTATCCTTGATTACGGAAAAAGCAGCGCAAATGCTACGATTACCGCGTGGCCGGTGCAAGGGTGTCATTTTCAGTGTCGGAGCTAAAGAAAACAATTGCAAAGGTGCAATACAAATCACGTGTAATGCCATTCACAGTGATTATATATTTGACACCAATGTATTCATTATGCGCAATTTAATTAAAAATTTGCCGAATAAGTCATTCACGAAGCCAGAATCATGGACATTTTTAGAAAACATCAAGTTGGCTGATCCGGATTTTCATTTAAGCCGTCCTGTAGACATAATATTACTGGCGAACAGAGTCAAACAGATCAAAGAAGTGATAGCATCAGGACATTGGAATTACATTAAACCAGCTGATAACTCAGCTGATTGCGCCAGCCGCGGCGTCACAGTACAATAACTGAATCGGCATCATCGGTGGTGGAACGGACCGCATTCTCTCCCTGAGCTCGATGAGTCATCAATATCAGAGAAGCCTGTCTACGTCACGGATCAAACAAAACAAAGCAACGTCACTATTCGTTAACCTTACAGCGATGATGTCATACAATCCATAATACATAGAAAAAGTAATATGACACGCGCCGTGCGCGTACTTGCATGGGTATTACGTATCACACGACGTCACAGCGAGCGCTCTGTTTATTTGAATGCAAACGAGTTAACAACAGCAAAACAGATGATCATCAAATATGTTCAAGAAATGGAATTTTTGAAAGAAATTAGTAAGCAATCACAGCAACAAGTACACTGCAAGAGCAAGATTTTGAGCCTCAATCCATTTCTAGACAAGTACGAACTTTTGAGAGTGGGAGGCAGACTCAAGCATGCAAACATTACCGAAGAAAGGAAACATCCTCTCATCATCCCACACAGCAGTCATATTACCGACCTAGTTATCGACCAAGCCCATCTTCGCACGTTTCATGGGGGAGCTCGGATTACACTCGCACAAATCAGACAGAGTTATTGGATATTAGGCGGAAACAGAGCTGTAAAGAAGCATTTATATGCATGCACTACAGGTTGTAAGAAGCATAAAGCGATCAAGCAAAAGCAAATGATGGGGGACTTACCTGAACCTCCGAGCAATCCTTCGCGTCCTTTCCAACACACTGGCGTAGACTTCACAGGATACGTTGACGTGAAATTCAATAAAGGGCGAGGTGTCAAGAGGAGCAAGGGATATATTGCGGTGTTCGTGTTCATGGTGACCAAAGCCGTACACATCGAACTCGTATCAGATTTGAGTACAATGAGTTCAGTCAAGTATCAAAACATTCAACGATGAATTCCAAACAGAGATCAATGAGATGGGAATCCAGTGGTATTTCAACGCTCCTACTTGGCTGAGTGCAGGAGACCTATGGGAAGCGGCGGTAAAAAACCTGAAACATCATCTTCGACGTGTTGTTGGTGAGCAGAAACTCACGTTCGAGGAATATAGTACTTTACTGGCTCAACTCGAAGCTTGTCTCAACAGTCAGCCGCTGTACGCAATCACAGAAGACCCAGATGATTTAAATTATCTGACACTGTCACTATTTTTGAGCAGCGGCTCTCTACTAACTATCTTGGATACCGAACAAGATGACAGAACAAGGTGGACGAGAACTCAGAAATTGTTCGAAGATATTTGGAAGAGGTGGCAGTCTGAATACCTTGGCCAACTTACAACTAGAAGCAAATGGCATAGACCTCAAGAAAACGTAAAAGTCGACTACGTTTTTATCATTCATATCACACTGTATCTCCATATACGGTGACAGCAATACACAAATCACTCTATTTTGACCGAATATCAAGCATGCAGTTTATTCGCGACGAATGGAAACTCATCGTGTATTACGACATAAACCCGTATTGGGAGGGAGCGGCAGCCTTCGAGAAACGGCGTGTGTAAAACAGAAACAAACAAGGCACTATGTGACATCATCCTCCTGCAACTTCGTCACTCTCAGGACGAACTAAAATATTACAATGGAATGTTACTCAATCAGCATTTTGAAGAACGCAAGCGACGAGGCCTTATCAACGGTGTAGGCTATGTTGCTAACAGCTTATTTTGAGTACTAGACCAACGTTTTGCCGATCAATACAAACAAGACATATCACTCATAAAGGAAAACGAAAATCACTTAGCACTCTTGTAGAAAAATCAGCCCTCAGTAGTGGAGGCCGAATACAACTTGCTCAAACGAACAGAAGAATCGATCAGCCGTCAACATAAGGTCATCAATCAACATCTGTATAACCTACAACGCTGACATTGCATGTACTTGTCCCACTTTAGCGAAAACAGACAATATGCAATATATAGGTGTCACTCTTGACCCTAACCTAAATTTTCGTAAACACATCGACTTATTATGCAATAGAGTACGTAAATTAATATATATATTTAAAAACTTACGTTACATTACAGACTATAACTTAATAAAACAGGTATATTTATATTTAGTTCAATCCATACTTACCTACTGCATAATTGCTTGGGTTGGTGCCGCAGAAACTATCTTACTTCCTCTAGAACGTGCTCAAAGAGCAATTCTAAAGGTAGACCTTTCGTCCTTTTTTATTTCCAACACATCAGCTTTACGTGGCATTCAAAGTACCAACAGTTCGTCAATTATTTATTCTCCACACCTTAATTAAACAGCATACTGATCTACCTTTTAACCCAGCACCATCAGTCAAGAGAAGGAAAGACCTTGTCTGTACTCGGCCACAAACTAAACATGCATTTGTTTATAGATTTTACATATTTTTAGGACCTTTTTATATAATAAAATTAATAAGATAATAGAAAACATAGCAAAAATTAGAAAAAATGCAGCATCATGTTATCGGAATATTTAGCTAAGCTTAATTATGCAGAAATTGAGAATTTGTTACAAATTTTAAAATAATTTAAAAATACTTTGATGTGATTAGTTTCTATTTTGAATTTTATATAATGTATCCATATTCCTGTAGTTATTAAACATTTATTGTATAATTGTTCTTGTTTACACTAGTTTTACAAATAATAATTGATCCTGCAATAAAAAACATTATTAGCGACAGCCTGAAACACAGGTTTAACCTAGCTCAGGCAAGCCGTTAAAAGATATTTTTAACCGACTTCTGAAAAAGGAGGAGGTTCTCAATTCGGATGTTTTCTTTTTTTTTATATTTGCAGGTAGGTAGGGTATACTTCCTAAATGGTCCCATGAAAATTTTATCGACATCGAACAAGCCGTTTCTGAAAAATCAACAAAAGTCTAAAAAAAATATTTACATTGATGATCTTTTCGGTTACTCTATATTGTGTTTTTTGTTCGCGCGTTTTTAGTTTTTTTTTAGTTGACATTTTGGCTTTTATAACTAGATTAATTACAAATCGACCCACTAAAAATCGCGAAAATAAAAACTTTTTTGCAAAAAAATAAAACCGACTTCCATATGAAAACACTACAAAGCCAAAGATAATTTTAATTTCGGAAGGCGGTGTGAAAAAAAAGAAAATACAAAACCAATAACACCGACTACCGAAATTAAAATTATTTTTGGCTTTGTAGTGTTTTGATATGGAAGTGGGTTTTATTTTTTTGCAAAAACGTTTTTTAATTACAGGTGATTTAATCTAAGTATATAAATGACAATATTAACAATTCCAAATCATTATGGTATAATTTAAAAAAACATGTGCTTCCAGTGAGTAAGGACGACGGAGTGCTTATGGAACAATTTGACGACCCAAATGAGATAAATTCAGCATTCCTAGATGTCCCGGGCAATCCAAATGTGAATACTACTCAACAAACCTTTTTTCAAAATAATAATTTCGGTACCGCTAAATTCACACTGACGCCAACAGATACGAAAACTGTTCTAAATATTTTTAAAAACATATCCACAAATGCAAAAGGGATTGATGGTATATCGAAGGATATGTTATTACTTACGCTGCCACAATCATTGACTGCAATAACAGAGATAGTAAACAGATCCATTACCTCGAATGTATTTCCTACTTTGTGGCGTAATGCGATCGTGCGACCACTCCCAAAAAATAATAACCCACAAAGCTACAAGGATCTGCGCCCAATAAGTATTCTGCCATGTTTGTCCAAGGTGTTGGAGAGAGTGGTATATCTGCAGGTTGTCGAATTTCTCGAGGCGCATGGTATTCTGCCAGAGCTGCAATCGGGTTTCAGAAAGGGACGAGGTACCGCAACTGCCTTGGCAGACGTCTTGGGTAACATTTTAGAAGCACGGGACCGTGGTGAAGGATCCATTCTTGTACTGCTTGACTACTCGCGGGCATTTGACTCAATTAATATTTCTTTGTTATTGTCAAAACTGTCATATTACGGCTTTGACAGTCAGACAACAGGTTGGTTTGAGAGTTACCTCACGGATAGGTCGCAGCGGGTTGAGTTACGCAAGAAAGACTGTTCCACGATATCTTCCTCCCCAAAATTGGTCCCAAGGGGAGTTCCCCAGGGATCGCTGCTCGGTCCGTTACTCTACATACTGTATAGCGCAGACATAACTTCATGTATTAAAATCTGCAAATATCATATATACGCGGATGATACTCAACTCTATGTCTCGTTTAAAGCCAGCAACACAGCTGCCGCCGTACGTACCCTAAATGAGGAACTTGACAGAATCGCTTCGTGGTCTGTGGATAACTCACTTGTGCTGAACCCACAAAAATCTAAGTTTATAGTCATGGGAAGCAGAAATCAAATAAATTCAATTCTTTCTGCGAAACCTGTGGTAGAGATCAGGGGAGAGATTATTCAAAGGGTAGAAATTGTATGCAACCTAGGTTTAGTCACGGACCCAGAACTTCGTTTTGAGAATCATATCAATGGCGTCGTAAGAAACTGTTTTTATAGGTTGAAGATTCTGTACAGGGTAAGGGACCTCCTTAGTGTAGCAATGAGGAAGAGATTGGTGGACAGCCTAGTACTATCCAAGCTGAACTATTGTGACATAGTATACGGGCCGTGTCTCCTTTCCCGTACAGAACGTGTAATACAGCGTGTACAGAATGCGTGTGCGCGTTTTTGTTTTAGTATACCCCGGAGGCATCATATCACACCATATTTAAACAAGAATATGATTCTAAAAATGGCTGCACGGCGGAAACTACACTTAGCAGTCTTAATGTTCGGTGTCATGCAATCCCACAATCCGGATTACTTGTTTAAAAAACTCAAATGGAGACATGAGCACTATGAATATTCCGCTCGTTCCACGTCCAAACCGCTCTCGTTGCCTCGACGTAGAACCACAGTATTCAGGGGATGTTTCAAATATGCTGCCACCCACTGCTGGAATGATTTACCGCCTCCCATAAGATCGCTGAAAACAAAACATATGTTTAAATTACATTTAAAAAAGTATCTTTTAGAAAATCAAAAGCGTGATGAACAAAAATTTTATAAATAACTAGTACTCACGCGGGGCTTCACTCCCGTGGATTCTATCACGGTAAAAACATAACTCTCCTTTTTGTAGTCGCGTAAAAAGCCTATAACCTTCCTCAAGCTTCAAGCTACTTCCATACCAAATTGCATCCAAATCCATCCAGTACTTTCGAAGATCAGCACGTTAAAGCAAACAAACAAACTTTCTTTGATGTCACTATCTACTTGGACTTACATGGACTTCTGTATCACTATTTATTTTATATTACGCTATTTATTTATTTTACTGTACTTATTATATATTATTGTATCAATTATTTAACTAATATTTTTTGCCGGGCTTGATTTCCGTACGTCATACATATTTATAAGGCAACCACTGAAAACCAGCGCCGTGCTATGGGCATGCCCATGGCATAGCATTATGCTGAGTGGGAGCCTTGTTGCCACGACCACGACGTGCATTTGCCTTGTTTTTTGTTGTTTCCTTTTTCTTCGTATATTGTCAATATCTAACTCTTTGTCCTTAATTACTAACATAATTATAAGTACCAATTACTAACTCTAGTCTAAGGAACTAAATAAGTTTTTAATATTGTTAGCATGTCGTTTATCTGTTGGCAATAAATACTTTTTCTTTCTTTCTTTCTTAAAAGTAAATAAATAATAGTTGTAAATCAATTATATATACCTTTTTTTTTTTTTTTTTTTCTAGGTTGGAAAATCATCAAATGACTTCTTCCGCTCTGGGTCAAGCGGAAGGGTGTGTCAGATTTCTACTGACTAAAAACCCACCCTGTTCCTTCAGCTACCCTAAATTTCCGGGGCCGCGGTAACTCGGTAGAACTTTCCCGCAGACCCCAGCAGGCAATGGCCCTATGAGGCCCCGTCACTAGGGTTGACAGCTCTTTGAGGCGCGCGTGGAACACGACGCACCGCCGACCCGGGCCTGGTCCTTACCGGACGGTGAGCGACCCCTGCTCGCCGTCCGCAGGCCCGCGCCTACGGTGGCCGGAAATCGGCTCGTGATCCCCGACGCCCGGGGCGTCTCCCGCGGCGGCTGGGGCGCGAGGAAGAGAGTTGCCTCTCCCTCGCGCGTTCGGCCTCCTCCTTCGCTAGCATGACTGCTTCGCAGAAGGAGGCGACCGCATCCCATTTCCTCTCACTCCGCACCATACTCTGAACCAGAGCAGGGCGCGAGAGGTCGCCGCCGCCGACCGCCTCTACGAGGACATGGCGGTGCTCCGCCCAAGCAGGGCACACCTCCACCGTATGCTCCACCGTGTCCTCCAGGTGGTCCTCACAATGACGACACCCGGGCGTGTCCTCCCGCTGAATCCTAAACAGGTACCTCCCGAAACAGCCATGTCCGGTCAGCACCTGCGTCAGGCGGAAGGTGAGGACGCCATGGCCTCTCTCCAGCCACTCCTCAAAGAGGGGAATTATCGCCGCGATTGCGGCGTGCCCAGCCTTCGGTTGCGACAGCCGCTCTTTCCATGCTGCCGTGAGATCACGCCGGAGTTCTATCCGCTGAGCCGCGATTTGCCGCGGTAGCGGGGTTTCACCCAGGCTTAGCACCTCTGCGCGCCAATTATGCACGCGCGCGAGGGCTACCGCCTCCAGATCCCACGGCAGCAATCCGGCAAGGAGGTTCGCCGCCTCCCCAGAGATCGTGCGGTATCCCCGGATAATCCGGATAGCCATGACCCTCTGAGACGCGACCAGCCGGCTAGCTGGTTGCCGCTGCAAATTCAGCGCCCACGCAGGGGCCCCATAGAGGGCCATGGACCGCACGATCTCCGCATAGAGCCTCCGGCAGGAGGCGTTTGGCCCTCCTAGGTTGGGTAGGAGCCGCTTGAGTGCAGCCCCCGCCCAGTCCAGTCTTGGAGCCAAACGTCGTAAGTGCTCGACGAAGTTCCACCGGCTGTCTAGGACGAGTCCCAGGTACTTCATCGTCGTCTCGACGCCGATGCAAACCCCTCCCACCGTTATCTGGGAACCCGAAGGTGGCGCGTTCCGACGGCCATGGAAACACATGGCCTCGGACTTGTGCAGGGCCACCTCGAGTCCCAGTTGCCGGATCCTCTCTACGACTGTCGCAACCCCTCGCATCGCCAGTTCGGCCGCCGCCTCGTACGACCCCCCATGTGCCAGGACCAGCGTGTCGTCAGTGTAGCAAACTACACTGACGCCTGTAGGGAGGTCGGCGCGCAACACCCAGTCGTAACCGATGTCCCACAGGGGTGGCCCCAGAACCGATCCCTGTGGGACACCGCACGACATCTCTCGCCGATTCCACTCTCCCTGGTGACCAGGGTAGATGACGGCTCTGTCCGTCAGGTAGGCCTCGACCACACGACAGAGGTAGGTCGGCATCCGGTGATACCGGAGTGCCTCCCGTATGCAACTCCAGGGCAGGGTATTGAAGGCATTGGCGATGTCGAGAGACACCGCCAAGACGACCCCACCCCGGAACACCGCAGCCTCTGTCGAGAGAGCCCTCACACGCATGATGGCATCCACCGTAGAGCGCCCCTTGCGGAAACCGAATTGGCTATCCGCAAGATCCGGCCCCACCCTCTCCAGGTGCCCGACGAGGCGGTTTGCAATAATTCTTTCAAAGATTTTGCCCACCTCGTCGAGCTGCACAATAGGCCGGTATGCGGACGGAGTGTCCGCAGGGCGCCCCGGTTTCTTGATGAGGACCAGTTTTCCCGTCTTCCAACGAAGCGGGAACTGGCCCCTCTCCAAACATGCGTGGAAGAGCCCTAACAGTCGAGGCCCGAGAGCCTCCGAGGCCAGGACCCAGGCTTTGCCAGGTAAGCCGTCGGGTCCCGGGGCGGTATTTTTGGCATTCAGCCTACGTACCGCCACTCTCAGATCTACCTCGGTCGAAATATATATACCTAAGCATTCGTTTTATCATTTATGTAATCTTTTGATTTATTGACCATTGTATATTAATTGTAAATTTAGGATGAAATTATCTGTACAGTCTAGCAAAGGCCACCAATACTTTGAACAAAAATCTACAAGAACAAGAAAAAATTAACGAGCTAGTACTTTCCACAATAATTGCAACAAATATGCTGGCAAAGCTAAAGTCGATACAAGACACTATGGTCGATACCATAACAGATATCCATCATGGGATGTGCAGTGTTCATTTAATCTCACCAAAGCAGTTACGAGATCAACTCAACTTTACCGCTGGGCAATTATCGCGAGAGCTATCCCTACCAATAGAAAACATACGGACTGAACTACCAAAAATTTACCATCTTTTGAATGTCAAAGCAAGAGTAACAGAGCAGTACCTTTTATTTGAAATTAGAATACCACCTGTTAGCAGAGAAAACTATGACGTTTATCAGCTGATTTCAATACCATAACAATGTGGAACTACTACAATCGCTGTTGTACCGATATCAGATTATATCGCAATTAATTTACGCAAAGATACATATCTGGCTATGACGGAAAGAGACATAGAACAGTGTATCTAGTACGATGAATCTACTCGTTTCTGTCACTCCCGCAAACCTATTTTCCAGTTTAAGTCAGAAGATAGCCTGTGTATCAAAAATAAGAGCACAACCACTTGCCTAACAAACATTGCAACATGTCGTAATACTTGGATGGAGTTATGGAAAACAAATACATTATTATTGTTGCAGCCAGTGCGCACTGCGGCGACAAAGGCGAAGACTTCACTGTTTTTTCACATAAACAACGATACTCAGAAATAAAAACTGCATCTGACTTGGAAATTCAAGATACAGCACCGATCAATCACATCATCAACGTGTCGGTGCCATCAATGGAAGTCAATCTCACCGACCATCAGGCTTCATTACGGCACATCAAGGAACAGATTGACCAAATAAAATCAGAAAATGCATTGAACTCAGGATTAACAAGCCATAATAGCCAATACACAGTTATCTACGTGTTGATGTTGAGCGCTGTATTAGCATTCGCATCTTATCTTTGTCGGTGCCTTTATCGTCACCGGGAGAAGAGCGCCAACTTATAGTTGGACTCGGGAACACAACCACAAGCGGTGACGTCACGCAGAGAACCCGCCACCCTGGTCAGCCCGACGCCACGCACTAGAAACGCATATCAACAACGAGAAGAGGCCATTGAATTAAAGAACCTCTCTAACATATTCAACAGCATAAAGCGTCACAAGAAGACACCACCCACTTTCAGCAAACCAGTGTCTAGTGATAGTGACTAAAATTCAATTTATAAGCATAGATTTAAGTCATGAATTATAAACATGGGTGAAATTTATAAGTTAGCATTTAAGCAATTGTAAATTCATCTTCATTCACTCGCATCTCTCAAATTCTCATCTTTCTTTCCCGCCTCGCCCGGGAATATGTACGACTGTACGAGCCACGCATCGTACATGAGACAGGCGCGCAACGCAAGATCAGCAATTGTTCGTCAATTCGTACAAATTATATACTTTATAATTTTATACTTGCACTCACCAGCAATAATTCACAATTCATACATTTTAGCATAGTTACGTGATAGTCAGTTATCAATATAGTATTTCATATTAGTTAGCTATCAGTGACTTTCATTTCAAACATGCATCCATACATCCAAGCTGTGTGCGCCTCACTCAACAGCGCACACAGTAGCTGATCTAGCATGTTTTTATGTTGAAGTTTTGCTCAATGCTGTAAGTTCATTTATTGGTTTGTAATTAAAGGGACTATACTTACAACTCGACTTGAAAATTGGTGTAATAAGGTTTTAATTGGTGAAATAAGCTTCGAATCGAAAGTAACTCTAAGGTCCTTGATCATTCTAACCCTTTCTGTTGGGGGTTACAGTTACCAAAACTTCTAATCGAGACCATCATAAATATGGCACGCTATACAATTTATCAGTGAATGATGCAGTGAAGGTACGACATAATTATACCTAGATACATAATAATTAAGCACTTGATTTTGACCAGACTAAAGAGATGACATTGTTTCTTTTTTTTATATATAAAATAAATAACAACAAAGCATTTTCTCTAAGACTCCTCGCAATGCCTGCAGATTCTGGACCTGAGGAACAACTCGCTGACCCTTTTGAGCGAGGACGCGGTGCGGGCCATGGGGTCGGGCGAGCGGCGCGTGCAGCTGGCGCAGAACAAGCTGGCTTGCGACTGCCACGCCGCCGATGTGCTGCTCGCCATGCGCGCGCACCAGAACAATCTGGACTATAAACTGCTCACCTGCACCGACGGCTCGCCGCTAGCCGAAGCGCAAACCGCGCGCTGCGCGCCGCGCGGCCCGGGCCCCGGCGAGCTGGCGGCCGCCGCCGTGCTGGCGACGGTGGTGCTGGCTGCGCTGCTGGCGGCGCTGCTGTGCCGCCGCATCAAAGCGGCTCTGCAGCGGCCGCCGCCCGAGGACGACGCGCGCCGCTTCGATGCGTTCGTGTCGTTCTCGCACGGCGACGAGAGCTTCGTGCGCGAGCAGCTGGTGGCGCGCCTGGAGGCGGGGCCGACGCCCTACCGCCTGTGCGTGCACTACCGCGACTGGGCGCCGGGCGGCTGGATCCCGGCGCAGATCGCGGCGTCCGTGCGCGATTCGCGGCGCACCGTGGCTGTGCTGTCGGTGCACTTCCTGCGCTCGGCGTGGGCACGCGCTGAGTTCCGCGAGGCGTACGCGCTGGCACTGCGAGATGCGCGGCCGCGCCTCGTGGTGGTTCTGTTGGACGACCCAGCCGCGCTACCACTGGACGACGAGCTGCGCGCCTACCTGGCCACCAACACCTACGTGCGCTGGGGCGACCCCTGGTTCTGGCAGAAGCTGTACCGGGCGTTGCCGCGCGGCCGCGGGCGCGCGTCGCCTGCTGGCACGGAGCCGACGCCGGTGAGCGACGCGCTGAGCGTGTGCAGTGGTGCACCGAACGCGTGCGGCGGTGCGCTGGACGCTAGCGGCGGTGCGCCGGACGCGTGCGGCGGTGTGCCGGATGAGTGCACGTGCCCGCCGGACGCTGCGGAGATGCACCGGCTGATGGCGCCGGCCGCTACTTCCAACGCAGGCCGTGTTGTGCCCGGCTAGTGTGCGATAAATTTTTCTCCCAGCCGGGCGAAGCAGACACGAAATGCGAGTGCTGTAGTGTTTACGGTAGAACATCATATTCAGGTTTAACGAGTGAGCGACACGAACATGTTTTTGTTAGTGTCTAGGAAGAAACTGGCATCTTAATCACATTTCATACAAAAACAACGGAGAGTAACACCGGAAAATAAATGGACGAAATCCGTATGTGGACCTAGTGTTTATTATCATACTGTGAGGATCGTTACGTGTACAGTAAGCTTCAGAGAAAAGGAACCCCTTTTGGTAATGATATCAAACTGTTTGAGATTTTTGTAATATAACGGAAATGGCGTATTGGTCTAGTGGTTAAGACTGCGGCTAAGCAATGCAATGGTCGCGAGTTCTAATGTAAGGATAAGGAGAAGTTTTTCTTTTTTTAGTTTATTTAATAGGTGATTTTCGTTAATTATTATTTAAAATATCAAATGTTAAAATAGGTATGAGGTTTGTAAAAAAGATAGGCATGTTGCATAAACAATATTAATTTATTTCTGTACGAGTGACCTGCCCGTACACTGAGATGTAGTTGTTGTATGTTGTCACCGAAGACGGAATATTCACAGGAAATTAAATAACTGGGTTTGTATCCGTTTTCGAAGAGAATGTTTAATGTAGTGTTTTACAATTAAATGAAAGCAAATATAAATAGAATTACAGTATGTAGGTTGCGCAGTAAATGCACGCTCGCCTATTCAGCTAAATGTCAAGACAGCATAATATGTTAAAAAGTAAAACAATTAACGTCATGTGGCGATGCTCGTACATCCTGACAACTACAACAAAGAAATAAAATGTAAATATAAAAACAAACAAATGTTATGTAAAAACATTGTAAATCATAACAAGTAAACATGATAAATTATAAAATGTATGTTAATCAAAATGTTCTGTGTTTAACCCTGAAATGGAATAGGAGATGCCCCGTTGTCCACCTTGTGGTTGAAGCTTGGGTTTGCTTGAAGTCGGTATTCAGTGATTTGATCTACAGCTGATTCGTTTCCTTCAGTGTTCATGCTCTTAGGACCTTCCACTGCGACCATCTCGATTTCTTCCTTGGGTACAGTTGGTGATACCTTGTTTGTTTGAGAACGATAGACACAAATTCTCTTCACCTTGTAGTATACCCAAATGCAGTACATAATTCCACAGATTGACATAAAACCATACAGTACGTAATGATGTGGTTCCGCATCAGTTGATTTTATGGTTTGTATGTTCTGTTGCTCCTTAAACTGTTCTATTGTCTTCTTTAGACTGTTAAATTGTTCTTCATGTGTCTCAATTTTTAAGTCCGTGTAGTTACCAATGTTGTTGTTGTTTGTAATTAACTCATTAATGTTTGTTTCAGGAATATACATTTCTTCATTATTTCTTATTTCCAGTTTGTTTTGTAGATTGTAGTGTGAGTGAAAGAGATGGTTGTCCCCGCGCATCATACATCTCGTCGCAAAGGTGATCGTTCCTGTATGACGTAGTGTCTGTGACGTAATACCAGCTGGATAAAAAATGCGCATAGTGCATTCCTCGCAACATGTATACAACCAAGCGTCCTTGCTGTGTAGCTTAATCCATTCATTCATGCAACTTGACACCTCTGTGCGGCAATGTGATGCTCCACGATTGTTTATAATGTCAGCTTCGCATATGTTTGTTGTAGTTTTTATTTCGTATATAGGTAAATCGAACTTGCATAAGAGTTGATATTTATTTGCTTCTATGCATGATAGTATTTGCTGTTGGTTCAAGGGTATTAGATATATACACTCGAGAGCAATGAATCCGGGTCACTTAAAGAATCCTAAAAATCTCGGAAACTAAAAATGCTAGGTTAATGCAATAAATTGTATTTAATAGACAATGTAATATTCCTTAAATGAAGGTATTAAAACTTCTTAGTTATTGTAAAGTTATATCATAAAAAAATCAAATGTGAAAAAGGGCCACTTTCGAAGATGGAACTATGAAATTACAGCATTTGGTTTTGCTTTTGTTTGTAATCTGTCATTTATGTGGGTACATAAACCATGTTGATAGTGCTCTATATTCATTATTCAAGCTGAAATTATGTCGCTTACGCCTGAAGAATGCACCAGAATACTTACAATGCTGGAAACCGGCCGGAGTCAGCGCGATTCAGCCAGGACTGTCGGTGTGTCGCTGTCAACAGTACAAAGAGTTCTCCGACGTTACGAAGAAACTGGTTCTAACCTACGCACACCAGGAACGGGCAGAACCAGGTGTACCACAGCACGAGAAGACCGATACTTGGTGAACACTGTGCTTCAAAATCGCTTTCTCACAGGAACTGAACTCACCAATCAGTTTCGACGCCTCGGAGGAAGTAACCCAAGTGCATGGACAGTAAGACGTCGGCTTGCTGAATCTAACTTAAAACCCCTTAGACCTGCAAACGGCCCTAAACTGGAGCGTGGGCATCGTATTTCAAGACTAATATATGCCCAGAGCCACGTAAATTGGAGTATTGAAGATTGGTCAAAAGTTATGTTCTCCGACGAATCAAAATTTATGCTCTACAAGCACGATGGAAGACACAGAGTGTATCGAAGACCAGGGGAAAGATTCAAGCAAGCATGCATCGAAGAAAAAGTAGCCTACGGTGGTGGGTCTGTACTTGTGTGGGCCGGAATTTCTTCGAAAGTCGCACAGAGCTGGTGATCATAGAAAACGGCTCTTTAACTAGCGTAAGATATGTGGAAGAAATCCTCAATGATCACGTTGGTCCATTTATGGTCAATTTAGGTGAGGATGCTATATTTATGCATGACAATGCCCGACCTCATACAGGTAGGATTGTGAATGACTACCTTCAAGAGATGAACATTACTCGTATGGAGTGGCCAGCGCGCATCCCGGATATCAACCCGATCGAGCATGCTTGGGACGAGCTAGGCAGATGCGTAAAACAACGAAACCCTCCCCCAATCACGCTTCGTGAGCTCAAAATTGCTCTCACAGAGGAATGGGAGAATATTCCCCAAAATCGTATAAGGAACTTGGTGTACAGCATGCCAAACCGCGTAAACGCAGTAATGGAAGCACGAGGAGGCAATACGAAGTATTAAAATTCAAGAAAATCGTAATAAAGTTCAAAAATTTCATGTTTCCTATTTTTGTTTTAAGGAGAGATCAGCAGTTTTTTTTCTTTATGTAATTTTGTGTTAATAAAATGTATGGTGACTCATATTTTTTTTACTTTCATTTAAGGAGTATTACATTGTCTATTAAATACAATTTATTGCATTAACCTAGCATTTTTAGTTTCCGAGATTTTTAGGATTCTTTAAGTGACCCGGATTCAATGCTCTCGAGTGTATTAGATCCTTTTTTAAGTTCACAGTGATGTATTTAGATGAGGGTATTATGTTGATCGTGGAATCTTCCTTTATGTTGCGGATTGGTATAACTTGCGTTATTTCGTATTGGTCGTCCGTTATTAAGGGAATTTTCACTTCAAAAACTAAGGAAGTCCTCGATAATTTCCCGTGAACTCGTGATAGTTTGTAAAGCGTTCTGATGCATTTGAGGCTATTGGTGCAGGGTAGAGATAATCCTTTTGGCACTTGTCCTGATATAGTATTCAGCTCTCTTTTAAAGGCTTCAGGTTTCAATAAATGCGTGTCGACTCGTCCGTTGCGAAGATCTGTAACTAGGTCGATCAGTGTGTCTTGTATTCTTCGTAAGTTGCCAACCATCATGTTCGCGGTAAGTGCAGTTGCGATGATGAACGTTGACTGTTCTTTTTCTGTTTTCAGTTGGTTCACTGAATCTCTTAATTGTCTGTTCATGACTTGTTCGTTTCTTTTCAACAAGTTGTATTCGCTTTCAATAACCGAAGTCTGGTTTTTGTAAAGATTCATCAAGTGATCCTCGTTGCTTTGAAGCAATTTTATGTCTTCATGGTATTTTTCGGCGAATTTGTCATCTAGGACACCAAAGAGATAATTAGCAGCGTTACCAATTGCGTTTATGAGGCCCCGCCTGCTGCGTCTTCCATGTTCAGATAGTAGTACAGTATGATAATGTCGCAGCTGCTGATTCAGTTCGTGCTCCAATTGTGTAGATATAGCAAAATAAGCCGTATTTCGTTGACACAGTCCATGTAATTGCTCGACGTATTGTTCAACAGCAGATACACTTTTCCAGTATATCGACATGTTATAGTAGACCACCAGTTTCCATTCGTCTTATATTATCTGTAAGTCTGTGATTTTGTCGAAGTATACAAGACGGGATGGATCGAAAGATGTTACGTTGACCAGTTGCTGTACGGATGGTGTTATGCATGTAATCATGAAAAAAAGTAATCCACTAAGGCAGTTCATGTCGACACCTTTTCTTGATATTGTAGGTCTCTGTTTACGCCGACTTGGTCGTAACGGCTCTGTTTGTTCATCAATTGGTTTCTGTGTCATCTTATCTTGTGTATGATCCTTTGTTTCAACGGGAAGTCGGGATAATTTTGTTACAGGCCTTTTTATAGTTTTGGATTTAGTTTTTACGGTTACGAGTCGTACTAAGTCGTCAGCTCCCGGGCACGCCGTAATTGCTGCGGTAAGACCCGTCTTTGAGGAGTGGCTAGATCGGCGTCACGGCGTCTTGACCTACCGCATGATACAGGTCCTCACCGGACACGGAAGTTTCAGGAGGTACCTGTGTCTGATGGGGAAGGAAGTAACGCCTGGGTGTCACCACTGCGAGGGCCGCCCTGAGGACACAGTAGAGCATACGGTGCAAGACTGCCCCGCTTGGGCAGAGCACCGATGTGTCCTCACGGTGGCGATAGGCGGAGACCTTTCGCGCCCGGCATTGGTCGAGGCCATGCTGCGGGGCGAGAAGGAGTGGGAAGCGGTCGCCTCCTTCTGCGAAGCAGTCATGCTGCCGAAGGAGGAG
Organism: Tholera decimalis; assembly: GCA_943138885.2. Taxonomy (NCBI): domain Eukaryota; kingdom Metazoa; phylum Arthropoda; class Insecta; order Lepidoptera; family Noctuidae; genus Tholera; species Tholera decimalis. Next base: position 37,725,241 of record OW964564.2, on the reverse strand, counting down.
GCGGGCCGTGTGAGGGAGAGGATGGCGTCCTCCCTCCAGCCCAGCCGCAGTGGTAGACGCCCACGGCGTCGGACGTCGGCTGACGATCTCCGGCCACCGTAGGCGCGGGCATGCGGACAGCGAGTAAAGGGCAACTCGCTGTCCGACCATGGACCATGCCCGGGTCGACGGCGCGTTGTGTTCCACGCGCGCCTCAAAGAGCGTCAGCAACATTACGAGGCCCCCCCTGTAGAGGGCCGAAGCCTGCCGGGGTCATGGGACTCATCCCATTACCGTGACCCCGGAACGTAAAGGATTATTGAAGGAACACCGTGGATTTTAATCAGTAAAAGTCTGACAGTCCCTCCCGCCCTGCCCAGGGTGGGAGGACTTATTTGATAATTTTACCACGATAAAAAAAAAAGTCGTCAGCTCCAGGATGTACTTCTATAACTCGTCCCAATAACTATCTGGCAGGTGGCACATGCTCTTCCTTGATAAGAACCACATCACCCACTACGATGTTTTGCGTAGGAGTCTGCCATTTTCCCCTTATCTGTACCGTTTGAAGATAATCGTTAGACAATTTCTTCCAGAAACCTTTGTACATGTTTTCTGTTAGACGCCATCGTACAGTTAGGCTGGTGTTTTCAATATCTGACGTTACAGGAGGAGCGAGAACAGGACCGCTGACTAAAAAGTGTCCCGATGTCAAATAATTGATGTCGTCGGGATCATCTATTAAGGCAATAAGTGGCCTTGAATTAAGACAGGCTTCTATTTGTACTAGCAAAGTTCTCTCTTCTCTTCTCTAACTCTTCGTACGCTAGCTTTTGTTCGCCAAGAACGCGTTTGAGATGGTGCTTCATGCTTTTCACTGCAGCTTTCCACAAACCCCCAGCTGTTGGCCACGAGAGGGCATTAAAGTGCCATTCAATGAATTCAAATATCCGGAAATATTGCTTACGAGGTCGTCGTTCGCTATATGTCGCAGTGCCTCTTGACGTTCCTTTGCTAGTGCTTTTGCTGCGCCGACAAAGTTTGTTCCATTGTCACTGTAAACATGTTTTGGAGTTCCACGTCGCGCACAAAGTCGTTTTAAGGCTGCTAGAAATGTAACAGTGCTGAGGTCTGACACCAACTTGAGATGTGTAGCCTTAGTACATAAACAAAGAAAAAAAACCGATATATGCCTTTACTGTTTTGATGCCTCGCCCCTTATTAGATTTAATTTTCACATGCCTAGTGAAGTCTACACCTGTATGTGTAAATGGCCGCGACGACGGTGTAACTAGAGGCGGCGGTAGGTTGGCCATCAGCTGACTGCTGCGTTGCGTTTTGTAACGATGACAAGTGACACATTTTATTAATTGCGACTTGATTGTTACTAATGCCGCTGAGTATCCAATACTTGTTTCGAATGTGTCCCAAAGTTAGTCTCACCCCGTGCAAGGTATTTTTGTGAGCTTGGACAATTAACAGTTGAGATAATTTGTGCTTGCTCGGTAAAATAATAGGATGTTTCTGAGAGTTGGATAAGTTCGCATGTGCAAGTCGACCACCCACTCGAAGAATGCCTTGTGCATCTAATATCGGGTTCAAACTTAACAGTTTGCTTGTAGTTCGTGGCTTGTTGTGCTGTCGTATGTAAGCTAAGTCATCGCCAAAGTATTTTTTCTGTGCTGTTTTGACGATTAATTGCTGAGCTGACTCTATGTCCGATGACGTTAAATGTGAGGTGCGCTTGGCTTGTTTTATTGATACAAAACAAGCCAAGACCACAGTATAAAAATAATAGACAGACAATATGGAATCTACCTACAAACGCTCGAAACAGCACACTCACACAAATATGCGGACCGACGAGACCTCTAAGTCTTTGTTGCAGTGCTCTCAGTAGTGCGTGTCGCATCGAGACGAGTGATCACGTTTAAATTTTATTTATCTCCGAAAATGCCAGGAACGTATTGCGTTGTGTACGGCTGTTTGAACTCGGCTTCAACAAAACCGAAGCTATCGTATTTCAGACTTCCTGCTGATTATAAAAGATAAGAATGATTTATTTATTGTATCTGTTATAAGTACTTATAATCGTTGTCGAATTATAAATCCGCGATCATGATGAATTAGTGATCTTATTACTTACTAGCGACCCGCCCCGGCTTCGCACGGGTGCAATGTTTATATTAAATATACTATAGAATGTCTTTATATACATCGTTGACAGCCTTATTGTCATTTGACACAGGTACATGTTCTCTTTAGTAATTACTCTTGAAAGTGCGACACATAATTTACCATGGGAAAAACATTCAACGCTTAAATCTAAGCAACGTAGGCACGCGAGCCGTGCCTCCGGCGGCACCGCGCCGCAACCGCTATGTCCTTGCATTTTAAATCTGTAATATCTTCGAAACTATTTATTTAAATTATATTCTGTAAAGGGCAATATTGATTTATATTAAATGCACAATGTATTTATGGTACTTAATTGGATAAGAATTAATGCTGTATTGCTTAAAATCGCTTCGTAAAATATGCTCGTATTTCTCGTAAAAAGTACAGGATAAAAAATGGTTGTTGTGGGTTATCTATAAGAGACAGATAGATGCCATTCAGGACTTTTTTGTACACCTTTTTAAGGTGTACAATACTGTAGTACATTATTTTGATCTATCTCGTAGGGTTCAGCCAGCGGTTGCAAAGCAAGCGCAAAAAAATGAGTTTATTTGCAACATCACATTAGAAACGTCAAAAATTATCAGTGTTCCTCTACTATATCATGCATGTTATATACTTGAAAACCTTCCTATTGAATCACTCTTTCTGTTGCGTCCAAAACGTATTTGAACGCATATTTTTGGTGTGGCAATATTCTATTGTCTTTGATGTTGACACTTGACAGATAACCTTGTTCCGTTGGAAATAATGTCCGCCGTTTGATGAGATCGATTTATTGATTGTAATTAAAATCCTGTTGAATCTACGCAGTTAAAAGACAAGTTGGTCGCAATTAACGATCAATTGAAATTGTAATCCCGAATTGACGAAAATCTGGGATATTTTGAACAATAACGCCTGATGACGCCAGACCGTATGGCACGCGAACTTTGCACAAAGTAATTGTGAATTGGTGATAAATAGCTACCAATCTGGTGCTAAAGTGTAGCAAAGTGGTGCTGTGAATGCTGCCGGGACCGCATTGTAAGGACCTGCATCTTTGGAACCTTCGTCCATCAACACTTGCCCACATTACACGTTTCAATTACTCATTACATACCTACACACATATCACGGACGTGGCCTGAGGAAGGTCGAAGCTTGTCGTCCCAGCTCAGAGGGTAAGTATTAAGTATTGTAATCCCTAAGAGCATATTGTGTTTGTAAAGCAACGTAGTTAGAGCTCCACGTACCGTGGACTGTTCGGACACACCAGTTACCGTTGGCTGGCTTGGGACTGAACAAACTGGTAGCAGAAGCGTGGTCTTATAAGATCCACTAAGTAAATTGGAAGTTTGAACATTGTTGAAAATAACTTAATAAGTTTGAATATATTACCATGTCATCCGGGCTATCCAATTGAAATTGTACTTGTAGTTTGTACTGTAGTCCCTGTATTGTATTAACAAGTACGATTTATTTGTGAAATTAGGAATTATTAGGTTGTATTTGGTACATAATTTGGTATATTTGTTGTAATTAATAATTGAATGTCACTAATCTGAATTTAAAAGTTTATCTAAATAATAATCACACATTTGTTAACATAACAAGACTTGAGTTGTGTATATTGATTTATTACTTATAGTATTTATTGGATTGTGTTGTTAGAGATTGTCCGGCACAGTATTGTACATTCAATCCACTTATGTTGTGTTTAATTTGTGTTGATCCAGCACAATATATACATTAAATTGTTATTTTTTCTGTAACTAGCCATCCTTAGCAAGTTAGATTCATACTTGGAATAAGTACAGGGTCGGATTTGGACTTGAAATAAGTTGAATTTAATTTAAATTGTTCGGTCGGCTAACAAGTCATTGTTGTTTGTTTAGTTAATTTAGCCTGTTGGTATTGATATTTGATTGTTGCAATGGCCTCATTAAAGGCAGTCAGGGAGTCTGCTGCCGGATTGGCCTCACAGTTGAGATGGTTCACATCGGCAGCAGCAACGGTTGAGCGTTTGGACTTGGAAGAGCTCACCCTTGCTCGGTACGGGCGCTTGGATGAGAGGATCAAGTCAGCTGATGCTGCGCTCACACGCTTCTACGAGTTCATCATGGACGTGGATTTGGGGGTGATGGACCAGGCAGCCCGCGATAAGGTTTTGGGTGACTATGATCAGATTGTCCACCTGGGGGATGTCATAAGTCAACGAGCCCGGGAAATTTTGAAGAGCCGGGTGCCTGATGCGGCCAAGCCGCAGACCCCCGTTGTTGCAGGCCCTGGACTATTGGGTAGGCTGCCCACCCTGGAGCTGCCACATTTTGACGGTCGCTTGGACCACTGGCTGGGCTTCCTAAATCTCTTTGAGAGTCTTGTCGATGCACGCTCGGACCTCGGACCTGCCCAGAAGTTGGCCTATTTATTGTCTGTCCTGGAGGGCGAAGCCAGAGCCTTTGTGCAGCACTTGCCGGTGACGGATTCCTCCTACCCGACCGCTCTGGAGCTTCTCTCCCGACGGTATCAGAACAAGCGCTGCCTGGTTGATGTGCACATCAGCCAAATTTTGGGACAACCGGCCATTGCCAGCACGTCGACGTTGCGCACTGACTTGCTGAACCCGTTGGTCTCAGCGACCAACGCCTTGAGACGCTTGGAGTTACCGGTAGAACATTGGTCCTACTTGTTGGTCTACATAGTGCTGCAGTTGCTCCCCGTGGAGTTGAGGTCACGTTTTGAGCAGAAGTATGGTGGGGATACTGCCACCCATCTTCCCCCCTTTGACGACCTCCTCAAATTTTTGGAAGACGAGTGTCGGTTTTTGGATAACACTCGTGGCGCCACAGGGTCACCCCCACTACCTTCTCGGCCTAGAGACCAGGGACGGACTAGGGCTAGGGGGTCTGTTTATGTTCGCCCCGCCCCCCGTTTTGCTGGCGCCCGGAGTCCTCATCATTGAGACCTTTGTAAGGCAACGGGGCATGTCATGGCGCGTTGCCCGGCCTTTTTGAATTTGGCCCGCCGCCGCATTGCCAACGCACGCCGTTTGTGCTTCTCGTGTTTGGGGGCCCACTTCCATCGGGACTGCCCCAACCCCCGCCCGTGTAGAATTGGTAAAGGGTCCCACTTAGAGATTTTGTGCGCCAACGCGAACCGCTCCAGCAGACCATCTTCTGAGGAGGGTTCGCGCAGGGGGGGGTACTCCGGAGACGAGCACCGGGCTGAGGCCCGCAATTCTGTTCGCCGCACTCCACCCCCCGCACAAGTTGAACGGGAGCCCCGCGAGCGCCATTTGGTCTCCCCTCGTCAGGGAGAACGCGCGTTGGCTGCTAGGCAGCAGGGGCCGGATCGGCACCACTGCCTCTCCCCTCCGTTGGCGAAACGTCCCCGGTAGGAGTCGCGCCCTCCGCCATTAGGGCATCCGGTGGGATGTGCCCTTCCAGCGATGGTGAGCGGCTCGGGACGCCGCGCGGACGAATATTTTGAATGTTGGCCTCGTCGTGAACGAGGGCAGCCTGGATGCGGCAACCGGTCACCGCCCAGGCATAGCTAAGAAATTGGCGCCTGCCCCGCTAAAGGACCCCCCCGATCAAGACGGTTTTGTTGCCAGCGGCCTCGGTCAAGGTCTGGGGACCCTTGGGTGACTCGATTGTGGTCCGTGCCATTTTGGACACGGGAGCCCAGGGTTGCCTTTTGTCGTCTTGGTTAGCGGGACAGGTTGGCCTGAAGGTGAACGAGTTTTCAGGCAAGATTTGGGGAATTGGCGAAACGGCTGTCACCACTGTTGAGGGAAGGACCTGGTTTGAACTCACCCTTGTGAGTTGTCTTTACCCTAAAATTGGTGCTCCTGCCCTTGTTATAACTGAACTTGGTTGGGACGAGCCACTTCGGGAAACCCTGTTGGAAGACTGGCTCCAATTTGTATCCGCACTCCCTGCGGTGCTTCTTGTGCGTCTCCTAAACCACGTTGCGCACACTTTGGGTGGAACTGTTGACATTCGGGCTTCTTACGCCTGGACGGACAGTCAAATTGTTTTGTGTTGGTTGAAGACGTCCGTCCACTCTTTGGAGGTCTTTGTTGCGAACCGAGTGTCGCAGATTCAAGGTTCTGAAACGCCTTTGATTTGGAGGCACGTGCCTGGTGACCTGAACCCGGGCGACGTGGCCTCACGCGGGTGCATGGTCCCCCACTTGATTGCTCACCCCCTCTGGTGGGGACCGGACTGGCTGACTCGCCCCGAGGACGATTGGCCTCGAACGCCAGTCTTGATGTCGGGTCCTTTGCCCGGACTAAAGGTGTTCGCTGTTGGGACGAAGGATCCTCCGTTTGATCCTGATTTTTTGATGAATCCATATAGCTCCCTCGACAAATTGTTGAACGTCACCTCGTCGATCAGGCGTTTTGGCCATAATTCTAGGAATCCAGGGGACAAGCGCCTTTCACCAGTTCTCTCTCCTCAAGAGCGACAGGATTCACTCCTCTTTTGGGTCCGCTCTGTGCAGGCTGCACACTTTGGGAAGGAGATCGAGGTCTTGAAGACTGGTAGGATTAAGTTGTCGGGAGCTGTTAGTGAGCTGAATCCCTTCTTGGATAGGACGGGTCTTTTGCGTGTTGGAGGACGGTTGAGGCACTCTAGCCTTCCTTATGGAGCCCGTAACCCACTTTTGTTGCCCAAGGAGGGCCACTTGGTTCAATTGTTGGTGACTGATCGTCACGTTAGAAACTCGCATGCCGGTTGCAATGCGCTGTTGGCCATTCTGCAGCGAGAATTTTGGATTTTGTCGGCTGATCGCGTCAATGAGGCGAGGCCCTTTGCTGGCGTCGGAACGGACTTTGCTGGTCCCTTTTCGTTGAAGACGTCCACCCTTCGTAATAGTAAGATTGTCAAGGCTTATTTGTGTGTTTTTGTCTGCCTGTCAACCAAGGCAGTACATTTGGAGCTGGTAACCTCCCTCTCGACAGAGGCCTTTGTGGCGACTTTGGAAAGATTTGTGTCTCGCCGTGGGTTACCTTCTTTGATTAGTTCTGATTGCGGTACGAACTACAGGGGTACAAGTAACTATTTGAAGGAGGTATACGCCTTCCTTAATGAGAGCCAGGTTGACATTGGTAATAGTTTGGCCCGCCGAGGGGTCACTTGGTTGTTTGACCCGCCAGCCTGCACCCATTGGGGGGGTATTTTTGAGGCCGCGGTGAAAGCGGCAGAGGGACACTGGCGGAGATTGTTGGGTGACACCGTTCTCACCTTTGAGGAACTAGCTACTAGGTATTTTGCCGCATTGAAACTGTGTTGAATTCGCGCCCATTGTGTCCGCTCTTTTCGGACCCGAATGACTTGAAGGCTCTAACACCGGGCCATTTCTTGATTGGACAGCCACTTGTCGCCTTGCCGGAGTACCCTTTTGTTGATGTGAGCCAAAATCGGCTTTCGCGGTTTCAGTTGGTGCAACGGCTCGCTCAGAACTTTTGGAAGCGTTGGAGCTTAGAGTATCTGCACATCCTCCGGCAACGCGTCAAGTGGACGGATAAAATTCATCCGCCCAAGATCGGAGACCACGTCCTGATTAAGGATGCCAACCTTAAGCCTTTGTATTGGCGCAGGGGGCGCATTCTCAATTTAGTGGCTGGCACCGACGGGGTCCCTCGTTTTGCTGAGGTTTTGGTGGACGGATCTATCATAAAGAAAGCGGTCGCAACTTTGTCAAGGCTTCCAATTGATTAGCGGACGGGTAGGCCCGTCCGGGGGGGGGGGGGGTAGATGTTGCGTCCAAAACATATTTGAACGCATATTTTTGGTGTGGCAATATTCTATTGTCTTTGATGTTGACACTTGACAGATAACCTTGTTCCGTTGGAAATAATGTCCGCCGTTTGTTGAGATCGATTTATTGATTGTAATTAAAATCCTGTTGAATCTACGCGGTTAAAAGACAAGTTGGTCACAATTAACGATTAATTGAAATTGTAATCCCGAATTGACGAAAATCTGGGATATTTTGAACAATAACGCCTGATGACGCCAGACCGTATGGCACGCGAACTTTGCACAAAGTAATTGTGAATTGGTGATAAATAGCTACCAATCTGGTGCTAAAGTGTAGCAGAGTGGTGCTGTGAATGCTGCCGGGACCGCATTGTAAGGACCTGTATCTTTGGAACCTTCGTCCATCAACACTTGCCCACATTACACGTTTCAATTACTCATTACATACCTACACACATATCACGGACGTGGCCTGAGGAAGGTCGAAGCTTGTCGTCCCAGCTCAGAGGGTAAGTATTAAGTATTGTAATCCCTAAGAGCATATTGTGTTTGTAAAGCAACGTAGTTAGAGCTCCACGTACCGTGGACTGTTCGGACACACCAGTTACCATTGGCTGGCTTGGGACTGAACACTTTCTATTGAAAGAAACTGCATCAAAATCCGTTGCGTAGTTTTAAAGATTTAAGCATACATAGGGACAGACACAGGGAAGCGACTTTGCTTTATACTATGTTAAGATAAATCCAGAATGCGGACCGCCGCATTCTGGATTTATAAGTAATAAGACTACTATCGGTTTTAAATATCCTCATAACCGTATGAGGATATTAAAAGCCGATAGTGCAATAGTTGTAACAAAATGTAAATCAAAGATAGGTAAGGCCGCAATAGGTATCAATTTTTTAATCATGGGTGTCGTTTTCATGGTGTTCGAGGGTGCTAAAAACGATAGTGCTGTCAAAACGTGAATCCAAGATGGTGGCTGCAACAGGTATCAAATTTTTCGTCATGGGTGTCGTTTTCATGGTATTCGAGGGTGCTAAAAACGATAGTGCTGTCAAAGCGTGAATCCAAGATGGTGATGGTGGCTGTAACAGGTATCAACTTTTTCGTCATCTAACATCTAACTTTGATGTATGTTGCGCTCTTGCGGTCAGGATCATCTTTTGCAAAATTGATACCAATCTTCCTGATACCTTCAATAATGATCTGCTGCCGTTTGAGAAGTTCTTGTTGTTTAGAGTTCATTACTGTTATAGAAATGTTACGGAACACTAACTCTGTTAACTTCAAATAGCTTCCGGATCACTGACTATGAGGTTGATTCTTGTTATGATGTCACTACGTGTGATATGTGCGCCTTCTCAATTTGTCCGGGGCGATCCGTTTGTGGAAGGCGGGCCAAACTGATTCGCTATCGCAAATAGAGACTTCATGTACCTGATAAGGTTTGCAGGGCTATTGTTCTACTTGCGCAGTAACTCGGCTCGAAGGACCATTAATGTACGAGTGACCAGCCCGTATACTGAGATGTAGTTGGTGTATGTTGTCACCGAAGACGGGATGTTTACAGGAAATAAAATAACTGGGTTTGTATCCGTTTTCGAAGAGAATGTTTAATGTTGTGTTTTACAATTAAATGAACGCAACTATAAATAGAATTACAGTATGTAGGTTGCGCAGTAAAGGCACGCTCGCCTATTCAGCTAAATGTCAAGACAGCATAATATGTTAAAAAGTAAAACAATTAACATCATGTGGCGATGCTCGTACAATTTCTCTAATTACATTTCCTGGACTTCATGGAATCCACTTCCTGGTTGAGTATACAGTTTTATATATTTACTTATAACTAAACACAAAATAGATACCCTGAGTGAGGTTTAGAACGTTTAACATTAGATACCGGTTCGTTTATAGATATTTCTAGAAACATAACTACAATATTAATTTATTTAAAGTTGTGAAACCATATCATTTTTATACTCTTTATGATCTTATCGGGAAAAAAAGCCTGGTTAAAAAAATTAAATGTTTTCATTTATACCTGTGAATTACAGAGGAAGAACCGACGTGCTAAACTATAACAGTAAAGCAATATACATCTTTCTCTTTTATCACATTTTCTGATAACCGTTTTAATACAACTTTAGAAAAATATGTGAGGTCAGATGGTGCAACGTTAACACATTATAAGACTACTCGTAAACCAGAGTAACTGGATTGATAATAATAAAGGTTTTTTTATTTTTGATTAACGAGATAGTGATCCCACAAATATTGGGAATTATTAACACTTGCTCATATGTTCCAATGCAATTTTATCAGAATATAAGTTACACAATTAATCTGTCGAGTTAATTGACTATTAATAACGAAGAGGATGTCTGTCACTGTCTATCACTTCTTGAAGTCAACTTTTCTTGCCCGAAACTATATTAAAGCATGCAGCACTATTTCGCATTAGTTCCCAAGTTTTGTTTACCTCTTTATCAATTTTTTTTTTACTTTATTTCACTGTAGTCCCAGTTCAAAACCATCTGACCCCACAAATTTTCAATAGGATTTAGGTCCGGGCTTTTAACCGGCCACTCAAACACCGTTATGTCTTCTTGGGCCTTCAGCCAGTCTTGCATGATTTGAGACCGATGCACTGAAGAATTATCCTGAATCAGGTAAATTGTGCCCTCTGGATATGCGACCCGCACTGACGGCAGCATCACGTCCTTCAACACTTCAAGGTATCGCTCACTGTTCATGCGGCCACCTATTTCCACAATCTCGCCTGGGCTCATTGAAGACATCCATTCCCAATAACCTAAAACGGTCAACCTTTTAAAATCTGTTGCAATATGTAATCCAAGTAAATGTCAACAAAAATAATTAGAAATAAGAATTTCAATAAGAATATTATTTACCTAGTGTTAACCGCCCGCTTGTTCTCAAGTCTAATACGTTTTTAGGGTTAAACCTTTCTCTATTTCTTCTCCATAAAATTTTTCTTCCTTCCTTGTCTGACTTAAAGCACTTTTCATCGGTAAATATAACAATTTCGTTTTCCCAGTCGAAATTTAAATAACGAGTAGCAAAATTTACTCTGTTGGTAAGGTGATCGTCAGTAAGCTTAATTTTTCTGGCTGGTTTATAATTATGGTTGTTCGCAGCGTGTAGATATCGCCGAACAGTCCTAAGCGACACTCCAAAAGTTTCAGCACTTGAACGCGTAGTTTTGAAGGGTGCCACTGACTGAACTTCCACAATATTACGGTGTCACTCCGATTCATTAGTGTAAGCAATTGGGCGAGGGCCTTGGCGTTCACATTTCATATCACCCGTAGCTTGATACCTTTGTATCCATCTACGAACTGTTTTTTTCTTTAATGAAAATGTTAATATTAGAAATACATAAATAAAATCCAACTTGTTAATAATAATGTAACATGATTGCAACAATAAATATATGTGTATAACGTAAATCCTTCGATCAACAATACCAACTAGATAACGGGTCACGTACAAAATCAAAGCTAAATGCTGTCCGCGTGAATATGTACTTATACGGCTACTAAAGCAATAAATTACTCCTGTTACTTAGAAATGAAAAGACATAAAATAAATATCATTTAGTGTGAAATCAACCTTAAATGGCAACAGATAAAGTACATTTTCCCGATATTGCCTCGCGAGCTACATCGTTTTGTTTCGTTTCAAAAGTTTGCGAGTGTATTGGCCAACCTTGGCCAAACATTTGTAGCGGTGGTTTAAAATCGGTAAATTTCTTCAAAATTTGATATTATTTGTTGGTTTAAAGTTTAAAATGTAACTTATTCTACAAGTTCTTACCAAAAGTAAGACACACCTGCCGTTAAATTGCTTTTTCGGGAATTATTTTTGCAACTTTTGAATACACATTGCGGCATTGTGAAACGTGTTTACATTGGCTGTGTGTCAAGCGAACTAAACAAAATAAGAGCTCACTTCTCAAGTGCGCTGTTATTTACCGAGACGTATTTTTTGCGCCAACCCGATATCTAGTTGGTATTGTTGATCGAAGCGTAAATCTTACCGTTATGCCCATATCTCATGCTATTTTCTTTATGCTTTGTTCCTGTTCCCAGAGAACAACAATTTTACCCTTAAAAAAAGTTGTTCATCCAACCATAATATCGGTTAATAGAATTAACTGTTCTAAAACTTAATAAATTGTATAATATTACGACGAAGATATTACACACAAGAGGATTCGCATGAAAACGAAACGATTTGAAAAGTAATTTATACCCTCAATCACAGTAAATAAGGCGAAGAACTATTCTAAATTCAACCTTAACTCGCAGTTCATACAGTTACGGTTCTGAAGTAAAATGATGGAAGTGCAACAATCGGAATCAAGCACATTCTATTTAACCAAACAAGAAATCTATGCTAATTTCAACCTTATCTTTTAGTTAATTGAGGAGTTACGTAGGTATATACTGTTACATTCGTGATTTTGTCCCTCTAGAGGTAACGGAACTAAATCCCAGATGGAAGGTGGTTGGTATTGAAACAATAAACGGTTTCAAACACCATTAATTTATTAAAACAAGGAAAAGTTAAATACATAAAAAAAACTTTTTAGCAAAAAATAGAACCGACTTCCATATAAAAACACTACAAAGGCAAAAATAACTTTAATTTCGGAAGGCGGTGTCAAAAACGAAAATATATACAAAACTAAAGACACCGCCTTCCGAAATTAAAGTTATTTTTGCCTTTGTAGTGTTTTTATATGGAAGTCGGTTCTATTTTTTGCTAAAAAGTATTTTTTCACGCTTTTTAGTGGGTCGGTTTGTAATTTATCTAGTTACAAAAGCCAAAATGTCAACTACTTATCACCTTTTACAAAATATTGCTTTTCCCGGTGCAGAGCCGTTAATTTTTGAGTAGTTCTCCTGGTACATCACCATCAGCTCTACTTCACCATATGCATTGTGACGAGCATAAAGTGCTTAACATCCATATTCAGGTAATTAATCGCAATCAACGAAATACTTATTATTGAGTAGTTTCGCTGGCCATCTGGGGTCTTCATCATCAGTTCCACTTCCTCAAATAGTGCTTTTCGAGAGCAACTGCACAAGGTACTATAAGAAATACCCAAAACCCTATAGGTGTGCCTATAATATTTGAAGAGTTCCCTCGATTTCTCCATGATCCCATCATCAGATCCAAACGTGACGACAATGGGACCAACTAGAATATACCCTTTCAAACAAAGAAAGAATTTTCGAAATCGGTCCAGCATCTGCGAGTAATGAGGTAACATACATTAAAAAAAGTTCAAAACGAATTGAGAACCTCTTCCTTTTTTTTGAAGTCGGTTAAAAACGAATTGACAGCATGGTTTAACATTACTTTACCTACTATACTGATTCATTTGCATCAAATCATTCAAACAAAAAATATACAAAATGGAAGCCCATGATTTGACTGATCTTCATAAATAGACACATGCGTTGCTGGATAGGTACAGAAATGGAGGAAAACTCGATCGAATTGTGACATCATTATTATTTTATTTCTGCCTGCGTTAATACATATAAGTAATCAGTGTAGCTAGTGTCTAGTAATAATGAAAAAGTGCAGTGTTTGCAACATCAGTTCCAACCCAACCAGCAAAAACTAGGCTTACAACAATCTCAAGACTACCGTTTTGTTGCTCTTAAATCACTCCTATATAATGATATAAGCCTGGGTTTGGGCACCAATTATAAGCATATTAGTTTAATATCGTTCTAATATCAGTCTAATTGAATGCTGTTTGCACTTACTGAAATCTAGCCAAAATTAATTTAAGCCGACTAAGGCTAATATTGCTTTTACGTAAGTATCATGTAAGCATGCATAGGCTTATATTGGTCTAAGGTTAGAATATTTTGAGAATTTTTCGTCAGACCCAACTTAAAAGTTCGTGTGAGTGTTGGTTTGAAATTAAATGAAAACAAATTAAAGTTGCGTGAAGTTAATGTTTATACTGTGCGGTACGGTATTTTAGTATAAAAGTTATACGTAAATAATTGTATTGGAATTTATTATTTACTGTTAATTAGACCTCTTTTTACGCTTCAAAATTCATGCGCCTTGTTAAATAAGGTATTTCCTGTTCTTGTTTAATTATTTTATTTGTTAATTTGTATTGACAGTGTCGCCATTAGTATAGCTGCATTTTACAAGCGCACTATTAAACTAGTGTAAGATTGTTTACTCTAATTTTAGCATTCGGTATACTAAAGATAACTCCATATTGGAATAAATTATGGTTCCTCGCAATTTTACTTAAAACCTTAAATCGACAGAGAGAAAAAACGAAGTCGGCGCGCGCGGCGCGGGTGGCGGGGGCGACGACTTGAACTATTAGATACTGGCAGTCCGTCTATTGCCCAGTTCCTATAAACCAAAAACGAATCGTTTCTATTACGAACAGTTAAAATTTTTACCAGGCGTAACACGAAACCGTTCCTATAAAATACTACTCGTTAACCAAATAACCGACGTCTGGTTACCTACGGATGGGAGGACGTTAGTAAGCATTTTGTATGGAGATACGTTGTAAGGTGTTCCTATAAATATTTTCTGCTGTCACTGAACTGTCAAAACAACGACCCGTTACTGTTTTGGTTACTAGCCGAATTCGGGCGGTAATACCATTGGTAATACCTATCAATTGCATTTTATTCTGGTTGTAACAGTGTTTGAGAGGTAATATAATGACAAGCTTTAAAAGTGATAATCTAATCTTGGCTTTGTTTCCTGACGAAGATACAGATCAAGAAGCGGGAAGAATATACAAACAAAGAGTTGATTATTTTTCAATGCTTGATTGCCCAGAATTTCAGCTAAGATTTCGGCTCGATAAACCCACTGTGGAAGACTTAGGGGAAGCCCGGGCAAGATGAATATGTTAAGGGGTAGTGTGAATAAAAACACTATCTAATAATCAATAGAACTCTTCGTACTTTTAATTTGTACTATGTTTAATCATCTTTGGAAAATAATCATTAGAATTAAAAAACTTAAACAATTTCTATATTAATTTTGAGAATTAACAAAAAGTATCAATTATCCGTTTTGCCCGGTGGGGTCGGGCAAAACGGATACGCGCCAAGGGCAAAAAGGATAAGTAGAATTAGTTTAGATCAGTCTTCGTATTCATCACAGAAGTCCAACTCCTACATAAGAAGTGCAGTCTTCACGCTCCCAACTTTTGCACTGATTACACTGAATCCAATCTTCCACTGGTGGTTCAGTGTATTTTTGTCAGCGCACACTAAACAGTAAAAATCTGGTTTTGGATTTTTGTTTTGTTATTTTGCTGGGGCCTGCTAACTCGGAAATCTTGGTCTTCTTAATGCTTGCCTTCTCAAATTTTAAAGCTTGCTCAGCTTTGACAGGAGTAGCTACGTCAACACCTCTGATTTCTGCCTCTTGTGTTTGCGGCCTGTTTTAGGAGCAACCATAGTTGGAACAGGTCTGTGGCGGTGGATGTTTTTCTCCTAGTGAAAAAGCTGATCCTTCTTTCAGTGTATTGGAATCAGGCAAAGGTGTAGGAGACCGTTCAGTCTCTAATTCTGAAATCATAACGGACTGTGTGGAAGTTTCTTCGACGTATTATCGGACTTCACATGTCTCTGCAAAGTTGTAAATGGAATTCCAAATTTCTTTGCGGTTGAATTAGTTGTTTGTCCATCATCTTTAACAGCTCTTACTGCTCTGAGTAATGTATCTTCAGACCATGCTACTCGATTAGTTTTGCGCTTATAATTAAACTCCATTTAAAACAAAAAGCAGCCGTAAATTTTTTAATTTCATATAAATTATAAGTACCAAATTTTAAGTAAATGGAGATCTATTTAAAATTAACATTAGTTATCAAAAACCTGTTAAAATATCTCTTACTTAAAAAGGAGATAATGAAATAACTAAACGGGCAAAACGGATACATATCCGTTTTACCGATATCCATTTTGCCCAACATGCTAATATTAGAGACAAGTCAAGACTTGAAATGTTTTTAGTAGGTAAACAAAGAGTATTGATTACAAATAATACTTAAATAAACATGCAATTGAATAAACAAAATATATTTGAAGGCAACTGATGACTAGTACAAAAAGTTTGTGTACAAACCTTTACAAAAATCGTAACAAAACACCGATAATCCTTTTTTGTTCCTTCCAAAACAGATGCACTCGCTTATTGTTTTGGTTGAACTGTCATGGCACTGCCAATTGCACGTGTCGCGACTTAAGAAAGTGTTAATAGCGCCATCGATTATATATTTATGGAAAAATCTGTTATTCTTCTTACCCGCACTATGCTTCTTGCCCGGGCTTCCCCTACTCAGCGACATTTATCCTTATTTAAGAGTGAAAGGAAGACGGTTTGTACATATTAAATAGTATTTACTACATAACCTCCAAACATTTTATAAAGTTGCGATTTTACTCGATATACTTACCTAACAATAGTTTTTGTTTTAGAAACCATGGAATACCACCAATACATCAGTTGCTACTTACTCTACGTTTCTATGCTCTAGGAACAATGTAGGTAAGATATTTATCTGTATACTAAAAATTTCATTGATTTATCTACTTATGTCAGATTTAGTTTAATTATAAATGTTATCACTTATTACAGGTTCTCAAATAGGTGAAGAATTCAGAAATAGAAAAGGCTACTTTAGCATGAATGTGCAAGCTGTATGCAACGCTAATTTATTATTTATGAATGTTGTTGCACATTGGCCTGGGTCAGCTCATGATGCCACTGTTTTTAATCATTCTGAGCTGAGAGGTAAGGAAAATTAATGTACTTCTTATTCTTTTGGGTAATCATTTTCTTTATTATACTTTTTGCTTGTTGCAGCTCAGTGTGAAAGTGGATTATTTGGTAAATGGTTACTTGGAGATAGTGCATATCCACTAAAACCATACTTTTTAACACCTTTATTAAACCCTCAAACACAGAGTCAACATCTTTATAATGAAGCCCATATTCGCACAAGGAACTGTATTGAAAGGTACAAATTTATTATAAGGCTTATTTTTGTTAAGGTGATATACATACGTATTTAACTATAATATGCCAAGAATACTAATTGTTTTGGCTTTGTTTTAGATGTTTTGGAGTTTGGAAACGAAGGTTTCCTGTCATAGCCTTGACTTTGCACCTGAGCCTCTTAAGAGCCAATGCAGTGATTATGGCTACAGCAGTACTTAAAGTACTTAAATGTTAAGACATTTGCCATTTGAGAAGCCTAGGTGACATACCACCAGAAGTTGAAATTCTAGATGCAGATGTACCTACACTGAATTATAAAGAAAGTTATAATCAGACAGGTACTACAGAAAGAGAATCTAATGACAGAATATTTTAACAAGTGAGTAATCTAGTAGATACGTTATTGAAACAATTTGTTACAAGTCACAGTGCATTCATTTCAATATTTTTGTTCACAGCTTGATATGAAATGTCACTCCTATTACTATCGCCACTACCGGTATGACTTCTGAAGATTTGTTCCATAAAAAAATAAACTACTTTAGACCCTATTTTATTACATGTCCGATGTGTACTATAATGTCTATATTTTCTTTTTCATTATTTTTTCCCCAAGTACAAGCTTTTTATTTTTGTGTATGGTTTTAGATTATACTACTAACCCATAGATTGAGTTTTTGTATTTTATTAACAATTGGAACATTGTGATAAACTGCTATGAATAATAACATATAGTGTCTATATTTACATGTGCGAGCATCATGTACATAACTATGAACTAAATTATTTTATCTATCATGTAATAACTTGTAACAATTGTAGTAAAGTAGTTTTATGATGTGTACACTGCCCTCATATGTAAATTATGAACTTATTGAATAAAAATAATATTGTGTTTTATGTAAATTTTGGTGTACATTAAAGAATATTCTATCTATCTTTTGTTTTTTTTTTATTTTATTTATTAATTTTTTTAAATATTATGTTCTGTTTCCTTTGTGCAACTACTACTGTTTGTATTGTTTTGTAGTTAATAGATTATTCTAGATACAATAAAATTAAAAACATATTGCCATACTTAATAATTATTTATTTAAATTACAACTACAATTATTTTCCTTATTTGCTAATTCTATTTTAAGTAACTTAATTTCTATTTCTAGTTTTTCTGCCTTCTTCTCATAATCATATTTTGCAGCAAAGTTTAGTGACTGTCGAGTGTCATCTTGGTTTAATCATTCATCCTTTTATTTTCCTTCTGAAAAATAAAAATACAATTAGCATTTCGATATGGTGATGAGATTAGTACACATAATTATCGTTAATTGTAACTACATATGTCATGAGTAAACTACCTCTGGTTTTTAGTGAGTTGGACATTGTGGGCATGCCAAACAACATTTTTCTGTCGATACATTTTCTTTTTGACCTGAAATTGAGAAATATTGATTAGTAGGCAAATAGAAACAGGTTAGGACTATATACTTATACTAAGGTAATTAATTTAATAAATTCATTAATTAATTACATGCAATATAAAAAATCGCTACATAACAAAACTATTTGTATTACCTATACCTCCACTCATAGTAGGGGTTAAAGTTAAGTCATTACAGGGGGTTTCATTGTCTGTAATAAGACTACTTCCACCACAATGTTGGAATCACCTACACCATCCCCACCAAATGGAACATCAAACCCACTGCATGTTGATCCCATCAAGGCTTCAACTCTGATTAGGATTTCATCTGGAGGTATATAGTCGGGCTTTCCACCACCAGTCTAAACAAACACAATATTTTAGTATTAAATTAGGTACCACTATGTATGTTCACTTTCAATGTATATTGAGAAAAATCAAATTAAGATTAACATGGCTTTAGCCGACAGCAGCAAGACACAACACAACATCCAATTATATGTACCTTTGAACACATCGCAGACGATGTATCGATCATATCGCGAGCTGTGGAAGTTATTTCATAGAAAACAGTAAGTTCTGCGACACGTTGCCTGCCGCTATCATCTGCAGACTTGGTACCTTTAAACCTACAGATTAACCTAAAAGAGCTTACAAGTTATAATACCTTAAGATGATTCATTCGTATCTGTTGGGATCGTGTACGCGCTGCCTTTTTTAACTTATCCCACTTGGCTTTTATTGATATTTCTGCCTGGGGATAGATCCATTTCTGGCATTGAAGGCAGCTGCTATGGAAACCCATGCTTCATCTTTGAGGTTGTTGGTGTAGCATTGGTCTCCTTGTTGGTAATAATTCTATTAGTTTCGATTAATTCCACCAGACAATGGATTTCCTCCTTACTCATGACTTTATTTTTCTGTAAAATAAATTACTGGCTTTAGACATACTGTTAAACAATAGTTCGTAAGTATTATTGTGAGTTAAAAAACTTACAGTATTACGTACAGACGTAGCAGAATCCATTTTATTTCACTTTATGTTGAAATGTTATGTACTTTAATAATTAAAAACGCTATATTATAATCCTTCACGAAGACGACCAGACGCCAAAAACATCTGTCTGCGATTTGTTTGTAATTGTAATGCAATGTAATGTCACACGTTTTGTGTACACCATGCGCGCCAAACATCAAACTTGCATTATTAATGATTTATACTAATTTTAAGCCTAGAAGTCAACATAAATAAAATTATTATTTTAATTGTACAGTAATATGTACAAATATACATATATTATAAGAAAATATATGATTTTAGTTGCAAGATTGATGCACGATGTTTTCATAAAACTAAACGTAAAGAGGAACAAGAGTATATTCTAAAAACGAGTCGTATACGGTTTAACTACGGATGCTCGTCGCAGGTAACGCGTTGTGGAACGCAATTTTTTCATCTGTATCGGTAGTTGAATTACGGATGGTAAATTTTACCAATGACGGCTCGTATATTATAGGAACCGGGCATATATTGACATTCAAATGAATAATATCTGGAGTGCACGATAAACGTCCTAAAATATCAATAAGTCTTGTAATCAAGCCACTGTGCCAATACATTCCTGGAGCCGAATTACTAATGTGTACTATCTCTTTGTTTGTTTCAAGTAGTGTTCGCGCATCTTTGGGTAGAACACCATTTAGATTCATGTTTAAAATAAATAATAGTGCTGCATGTGATATGTTAAATTTCAACGCCCATTTCTTGACATCATTTTTTAACACGAAAGTTTTTTCATAGTCGGTTTCGTCCTCGCTCGGAGATTCATCTTCACTGAAATCATTTATCACAAAATTCCCGTCGTAATTATCGACCTCTTGTATGAAAGCAAAACCTGCAGAACCCTCACTGATATTTTTCTCAACACTACTTTGTCCTGGCAGCGGTATATTTGTTTGTCTTTTTAACATTTCATTGTACTTCTTTACAATTTTCCTCCTGTAGCCACCAGTTTTGATAAATCTTTTCCATTTTTTGTAATCCATTAATACTATTAAATTTAAAAACTTAAAATAAAATATGGGCAGCAAAATTACTCTTAAAACTATTAAAATTAGTTATTCCCAAAATCGATCTAAGATCAAATGCTCTTATATGGGGTCTTGTCTTTTGTATTGTAAATATGTTGAACCAAAATCACTCTAATATCATACTTATCCAATGGTATTGATCTTATATCAGTTTCAAATAAGATCAGAAATGCACGTACTCACAGTACTCTTATGCTATGCTGATATTAGTCTGACATCTTACAATAGCATTTAGCAAGTCTAATATAAAATGAGCTTAGAAAATAAGAATAAGAATATATAAGAGCATTTTTTTCTCAAGTGCAACTAGTCTTAGTAAATGCTCTTATATACATATATATGAGACTTGGTTATAAGACTGAGCATTCTTGGGGCCAAACCGGCATGTCTAAAAGTAATATAGGATCTATGGTATATTCTAAAAAATATATAAGAGCGCTTTAAGCCTACTACTCTTAAAAGTGCGAGTTTTGAGACTGGTTTGCTGGTTGGGAATGATGGCGTCCAATGCTCAAGTTGCAGCAAATTCATGGATTATGGATGTGCAAAAATATCTCAAAGGGGCTGGAAAAACTAGGTGCCGACAAAAGAGCGCAGTGGAAATGTCCCGGATGTAGAATTTCCTCACCAGCCACAACTCCCAATGAACCAGCATCCTTGGAAACCATTCTGTCAGAGTTAAAAGAGATGAAATGTCAACTAATGAGCTAACCGAAATTGATTGATGACATCCAAGAGATTAAAGGAGAATTGTCCCAAGTGAAGGTTACATGTGAATCTACCACTACTAGGGTGTTCCTATTAAAAAGGCGAGAATTTATTTTCAATCTTCGATGCTATCAGCAGCAAAATCCGATATTTGTCCGAAAACTCAAATAAATTATATCTCCAGAGTTCCCATATTTAATTACAATGAAAAACTGATAATTGTGAGTATATTAAATCGATATGTTAAGGAGGATTTTATTGCGGCTGCACGAGCTATCAAGGACCTGTCTGCCTCCGACATTGGTTATCAAGGTTCGTCGAATTGTATTCACCTAATGATCACCTGAGCGTTGAGCATAAGAAGTTGCTAAGCCAAGTCAAAACCGTTGCGAGAGAAAAATCATACGACTACGTATGGGATAAGCACGGTAAAATCCACGTCTTAAAAATAAGTCTTCAAAGCTCATTGTTATTAGAAATTAGACATAGATTTAAACAAGATTGTTTAATATGCTTCTTACTTGGCTTTTTCTATTTACTGCTATGTGTTTTGTCTTTCAATATAATACTTCTCACTAAATTAAAACGTTATGTAACTATATTTCAAATCAAAAACATTCATATTAGTATTTCTAATTGTTGTAAAAGGTTCGGCTCCTCTACTGCACAACCGAGCCTATCACCTACCACTCCAGCGGGCCTAGACAAAATCCATTTTCTGTAAGCGTTAACGCCAACGGAAAAATTAAATTGTATGGAGTTGACATTTGCTAACCACATGTCACGTGATTGACACGTGTTAGTAAATGTCATATGGAAACTCCATACAATTTAATTTTTCCGTTGGCGTTAACGCTTACAGAAAATGGATTTTGTCTAGGCCCGCTTATCGCGCTGTTTACTTTGACGCTTACATGCACGCTATTGTATCTGTCCCGTTCGCTCGCGCACTAATGTGTGCGCGTAGACAGTGTTGCTTGGTTTTTAACTTTTTAAGTATCACCGCTTTTGTATAGTATTAACTTAAATGTACTCCATTACTCCTAAATTAATATAATACGTATTCTGTTTTTGTTTTTATTTGCAATGTCTGCTAGTCGTAGCCTAAATGATTTTTACCAAAATGTTCGAGGGCTTCGCACTAAAACCGATGTTTTTTATCGTAATATGTCAACTAATTCTTTTGATGTCATTGTTCTCACCGAGACGTGGTTGTTAGATGGTATTTCAAACTCAGAACTTTTTGACGAGCGATCAAGCGATACATTGTTTGGCGCCGTGATCGAGACTACACTGCAGAGAGTATTAAACCTAGAGAGCTTATAGGCCGATGTCTTTGAAGAACACAATTCACCAATACGGGTTGGGAGGCGAAGAAAAAATGCGCTACTGCAATTGGTCAGTTCAAGATCAAGCTTCATAGATATGCCGAGTTAGGAATTGCTCTACTTGATTGAGGGAAAGTTATCGATATCGATAAAATGAAGTTTAACATTATAAAAAATACTCAATAAAATCACATAATAATATTTAATCATTATCAGTCTCAATTACAAAAAGAAAAACAAGTATGCTGTTATTATTGATTTTTAAAATGAATTAATTTGGTAAATGTTTTTCGAATTAAAGTTTTAGGGTCCTGATTGTTTTTGCTAAAAAAATGATAACCGAGCGTATATTTCTATATGCTATATATTTCTGAATTATGCATCTTGCTAATTCAATCAAATGATTGGTAGTTTCTATTTCATATTGATGAAAATTAATATCCGGGAATAAATTATAGCCAATCAGTGATTTTAAAAACCGATCTCATAAAATAATTGGAATTATATTTCTGAGACAGTACTTTCGAACCACTCTCGTTGATCGCCCTTTTAATATAAATTTCACAACGACGACAAATTTCTATTACTGTGGTGGATCCGTACAATAACTTGTTTTTAGTGTCTTTTTGAAATTGTAAGGCGTTTTGATTTGTAACATCAATCAACGCTCCAATACAAGTTAGGCATTTTATTTGCTTTATCAGAGCATGGACAAAGTAGCTGGCCATATATTATTTTTATATTTTTTTTTTATATTTATTTTATATTCCATAATAAATATATTTTCATTAAAATCAGTTGTGTCAACAACTGTAGCTTCAGCAGGCACTCGGTAATAATTATTTTTATGGTGGTGAGTCATTAGATGATTTATCTAATGACTCCTCCCTCCTACATACACTTAACCCGTGGACTCGACATCGAAACAAAGTAACCTGTTTTTTTTCCTGGGTGGGAAAATCATCGAATGACTTCTACCGCTCTGGGTAAAGTGGAAGGGAGTGTCAGACTTCTACTGACTAAAAACCCACCCTGTTCCTTCAGCTGCCCTTAAGTTCCAGGGCCGCGGTATCTCATTAGAACATTACCGCAACTCCGGAACCAAAGTAATTTACGAGGGCGATATTCTAATGCAAAGGTCCAAGTTAATTAATATTAGACTCCGTCATACTATTTCAAGCCTAGAAAGATTGGATATTGGTATCTTATATTATTTTGATTTTCTCAACATTATATCAATAAAAACCAAACTAGAAACCAATGTTCCCTGGTAACCTTATCCATCCACTTTTCTTTTTAATCTGGAATCTTGGGAAATCTAAAATGAAAACATGCATGTCACACAGAAGAAAAAATATCAGAATTTTCTTCTTTTTTTAAAGTCGGTTAATGTGGATAGGTATTTTATGACAACTATCTGAATTGAATTAAAAAAAAGTTTAATTTTATAATTATCGATATCGTATTCAGCCGTTATAGGTAACACAGCACAGCTTTTTACGATAAAAATACGAAAGAAAAGACAGGGATAAAAGAATTAGAATTTCTTCATGTAAGAAAGAGACATTTCCAAAAGACATCAACGCGCGACACAATTTTGTCCTTGACCACCCAAACCACCACTTTAAATGGACCTCTGCGGTAGCTTATAATCTGATTAAATGATAAATAATTTTCATATTATTTCATTACTGATGAATAGTTATGTCATCCATTTGGTATCTAGATGTCTGGGAATGTTTTCCAAACCACTTCAACGCGCATGACTTATTATGCGTTATAAATTGGATACAAAAATTTAAAATTTGTAATTGTTTAGCATGCACACAGGCCTAATACTTGGTCACAACTAAAATGGTTCGTGTATCGTAGCCAATATATAAGAGCAAAAACTCGCATAGTTTTCGTGCGTCGGGGCAACGTATGCGCGATCAAGTGGTTTTCATATCAGTGCTACACTGCGACTAGGACTGGGCAAACTAAAGGAGGTGGCGTGCTTATTGCTACGCGTAGGGAATTATCCGTTGTCTCTCAACCACTTTTTCACTCTACAGCAGAGGACCTTTGGTTAAGTATTCGTTCGAAGAACTCGAACAGGTAATCCTACTTTTCTTTACATCTTTGTGTTATCTATATGTTATATATCTATGTGTTATATATGTATATACATATAAACACTTCTTGCCTCTTAAAGTGTTAATAATGACTCACACATGCGTGTCTAACACCATAACTTGTTAGACACGCATGTGTGAGTCATTATTAACACAATGACTTTAAATTGTGCCGACTTAAAACAATAAGTATTATTGAATTTAATATTACAGTTTAAAACTACATAAATGAGTTTTTCAATACTTTTAACATCTTGTCTTAATACATCCTTCACAAACTCTCCTTAACAACCAATCTCTGCACCCTAAAGTCAATATAATACCTTAATATACATATAATATTTCTCTTCATAGCAACAACTACACAACAATAATATTATTGTTGTGTAGTTGTTTACTTAAGTGTCAGCGGGTGTCAATGAGCACTGTTGTGTAGCTTTAGCTGCTGGAATCCGGTTAAACCTATAACATCTTAACTACACGTGCTGTAATTAGAACCATTCTAAATCTTAAAACTGTTTAACGTCCTTGATTACAGTTCTTGAAGCATTGTTGGACCTAAATTTATTTTGTAACACTTTTATAACGTTTTAAGTTAGAACTGAGATAATTATTACACCATTGAACAGATTAAAGTTATAATGAAACCTGTATCTGACGGCAGAATGTTAGTTGGGATTGATCCGATGTATGCTTTTAAAATGGTCTATGTGCCATTGCTATGCATAATACATAGGTGCTCTGAGGGATTGAGATGACTGTGTTTGGTTACTGATATAGATATTTATGCGAGGTTTTGCGAGTTAAGAGTATGTGAAGGAGTGTTCGTATGAAATGAAAGTATAATGGGAGTGTGTGCGATATGAAAATATATGCTAAAAAAATTATTCTAAAACGTGTTTTTTCTCCCGTAACCTGTGCAAAGTATGCTATATATTATCTTAAAGTTACAGATGGCGTACGAAACACACTGCTCCAGAACATTCTTCTTAATTCATCTTCATTGATGCGCCGCAAAATGCTATCCCAATTAAATGGGACTAAGTAGGACACTTCGGCCGCGTTCTGTGGACTCGCAAGACTATAGGTGCCCTGAGACAGCTACACAGGGTCTCGACAGACTGCGAACGAGGTGTTGGGACGACCTGGATGGCGTCCTTAGGCCCAGAAGAGGAAGAGTAGAGGCTAATTGTAATAATTCCAAAATTACTTGAAAAAACACTTTCAGAATCGAAGCCAAAAATAATTAACATTATCCTTAATCATAAATAAAAGCGTGTTAAAATCGTGAGAATTACAAAGATCAACCAATATTATTATACAAGAAAAAAAAACACGATGTCGGCTGCCAAATACCATCTTAAACCTACTTTTAATAAAACAAAAAAAATCTTAAAGAAAAGGCAAAATCATTGTCTGCTTTATTGTTTGTTTCTAGGCCAAGTAAATTAATTATTTTCTTTTATATTAAGGAAACAATGAGAATTGTTAATGAGCGTTGGCTATTCTCGTTTCTTTTTATCTTTCTCGTATTGCGTATTCATTTAGAAATATTGGACGAGGTCCGAGTGGCAGCGGGTTAGATGGATTATAAATGCACCAGAGCTACTCGTCCCAGCTTTGCACGGATGCAATGTAGGTAACAACGTGTTTTCACTGTAGAGTGATAAATTACCACGACCATTATTACTTCTAATAAAGTAAAATAAAATGACCACTCTTGACGACAGACATCGACGATATACGACCCGAAGCAACGACCGCTCTACCCCCGCATCTTTAATCTGTGATAAAGTTATTCATTTGAATGGTGTGCTTTGTAGGGCAATTTTAATCAATATTAAATGCACAACGTGTCCAACGCTTTTCATAAAGCTTCGTAAATATATATTTTTTATAATAATTATGTAAAAATAATATTTACTGTCTTGTCTGATCTTTAAGAGATATTCATAATATAAGTACTATTGCAAATTTTTTTGTACACCTTTCGAAGATATAAAATTTTGCAGACTATTACTTTGATCTATCTCATAAGGTTTCGCCAGCATTTATGAGGAAAAAACAAAAAAGAATTGGCAACACACACCTTTTAAATTCTGACCTTGACTTTAGTTTGACTTGAGTTTAGTTTAGTCTGCATTTATTATCCATCCTCTTATATCAATATGTCTAAAGATGAAAGCCGCAGTATGATACGTTACGGAGTTTGAATCTTAGCTAACACACAGGAACTGGCATGATTTTAACTTTAGGTATGTAGAGATTTTTTATTGTACAGTGTTGGTTTTGAATATAGTCTGCAAAGGACATCATTAGAGTAAACCACAATATATTGGGCTTTTTGTCAGTCAATGACTCACAATTGCTACACAAATATTTGACAGTTTCGATGCGTGGTGATTTGTGAGTTTAGACGTAAGTAAATTGTGAAATTCTGATTTCCCTAGGCACGACACAAATCATGTCCATGAATCAGATATCTTTGTACATACGTATGAGGTTTTGACAGTTTAAAAAAATATGTTGTCGATTTTAATAGGTTTTACGCAATGCACGGCGTTATCAATGAAATAACATAATTGAGAACACAGGCTATACTTATTTATTTATTTATTGCGAGAATTTAAATATCAAAAAAATATTTTTCCATATCGATTCATACCTATACTACCCACATACATAAAAAATAAAAGATTCCGACGAACTGTGCATTAAGATGAAATTTTAACAAGTGCTTTGACGTACCTGAAAATATCAGCGTTATACAATTTGACATAATACAATTATTTTTATTGAAGAAGTGTTCTGGTCCTCGCTATCAAAGACACCACACCCAAATGGGTTCCCGTTTTCTTGGCACTCGGAAACTGAAATGTCTGATGAATTGCTAATGATACGCCGAGTTTCTTTTTGTTAAATCTTGTAAATGTTATTCTTAGTTGTATTTCTACGTCGTGATAACCTTTCGAGGTTAATCGTAACTTTTTTATGTGTTACGAGAGGACAAGGGACGAATTAGGCTTGTAGGTCAAAGGGACGCTTAGTAGCTTTTTCTTTGCGGCAACATTTTAGGCAAAAGAGATTTTATCCGAAGGAGTTTTCTCTTGTGGTTCATTAAAATTAATTATAAATTTTAATATTCATCACGGTGTTTTATATAAATAACTAGCTGTTGTCCGCGACTTCGTTCGCATGGGAGTTTTTCCCGTGTAAATCCCGATCGATTGAGGAACCTATATAAAAAGTTTCAAGAGAATCCATTGCAGAAATCAAAAGTGTCATATAAAGTTTGACTCCCTTTTTAACCCACTTATCGAGAGAATTTCCAAAAACCCTCCAATAGTGCTCCCCTACACACCCCAAGGAACATACATGCCGAATTTTAGCTTCTTACGCCCAGTAGTTTCGGCTGTGCGTTGTCTATCAGTCAGTCAGTAACGGAAGCGTTTCATATAAATATTGATAATAAACAAACAAAAACAAAGACGTACAAAAAACAGTCGGGCCAACGGCTTAACGTGCTTTCCAAAGCACGAAAGAATCTCGGTATGTTAAGATGGTCACCACCCATCCACGAATTGACCTAGGCAACCGTTACTTAACCTTCGACCCGAGCAGCTGTTATTATTGACGCACGAGATCCTCTAGGTTTTATTTAGGCCTGAATACATAGACGTCAATTGATGAATACTAAACACGGACTAAACCTGTGCAATATCCTTTGTTTGACAGCTCTTAGTCTTGCCTGAACTAATAATGGAACGTGCCAAATTCTACTGTCTAAAGCCCGATTTACACTTCAATAAGTACAGTAGCGAGTTAAGAACTCAGACAGTCAAGTAATAAGTAGTAAGTTGTAAGTAGCGTCCAAACGTAGGCGAGTGAGTAGTCATAAGTTGCCCGAGAAGAAGAAAAGAAAATAACACGTGTTCGCGGCCGCAACCTACAAATTTATGGACTGTACTAAACTCGCCCGTCTACATGCCAGCCAGTTAAGTTGGAGGGGTGCGGGAGACGCGAGAGAGGGGGCTACTTCGCACTGGACTCGCCGAAAAATAGGATCGCGATCTATTTAACTCAACTTAATCAACAAATTCCTACTTAACTCGCTTTTGCCGTTCAAACTACAATAACAACTTAAATCGCCGATGACGCAAGTTAACTCGCTACTGTACTTATTGAAGTGTAAATCGGGCTTAATATTCACTAATAAATTAAACACCATTATCAATGAAATAGCTGAGTAGGTTTGGTCCAGTAGTAAGTGTCGGTTTGACTTACGTATGGCTTGAAGTGTGTAACCGAATAGGCACTTTTTTCGGTATCGTTAGTGTATTTTACAGACACTCAGACCTGGAACTATTTGTAAGGCATAAAAACATTTGTTCCGGTATCGGTAAGCTTTTTCATGGTTATCAACATTCCAGCTTAAATCCACTGCTGGACGTCGCATGCACCGCGACATCTACGAATCCAGTGCCTGCCTCATCCAGTGAACACCAGCGGCGATCTGATGATCTCAGAAGGAGATCGCAGTCTTGATAGACTGCGATCTCCCTCTGAGAGGCCATCGAATGGTATTTAAGTTGAAATATACACATCATATAAATGCACCTAGACTAACTCTCAAGTGTACTAAAACGGTAACGATTAAACAGCTCACATCCAAAACCACGAGATTAATAAAAACAATGGTTCAATGGCGATTTAATTTTACATATTATTGTCGAAATTTGAATTACATATTATCGTCGAAATTTGAATAAAGGTAACATCGGAAGCGTTTGAAAAATGATTATTATGTTTTATGTTAATTTTAAGAGAACGGGCTTATTTGATTTGAAAGCTATGCCGTTTGCAGCCAGTGTAGAAGGAAAGTAAGTCCCAAGCCTCCCCTCTAAGGTCCACATCCCCAGTGGAGTGGAGTGATCAGAGGGAGAACGGTAGCACGGATAAATAGATAAAACATTAATTGGCGTGTTTTCTTGTATAATAATATTGGTGGATCTTTGTATATCTTATGATTAAGGATAATTTTAATTCTTTTTGAATTATTATTTTCATCTTAAAGGCAGCTTTTGGTTATTTTCTTAAGCTACTTTTTAATATTCGACTTTCTGAAACTCCTCAAATGTTTTTGAAATTATTATTACTAGCTTCTACAGCCCCACTTCTGGGCCTAAGGAAGCTATCCAAGTCGTCCAGTCACCTGCTTCAAGGTTTACTGATACCCCGTGTGGCTGTCTCAAGGCACCTGTATCTTGTGAGTCCACAGAACGCGGTCGAAGTGTCGTACTCAGTCTACCCCCATTTAAGTGGGGCAGCATTTTGCCCCACATCATTGTAGAAGAATGTTCTGGAGCACAGTTTGTTTCGAACGCTGTCTGTAACTTTAAGATATAAGTTAGTAGATATGAGTGCTATGGGAGCAAACGCACGTTTTAAAATAACATTTCTTTAGCATATATTTTCATATCACACACACTTCCAATATACGTTCATATCATACAAACACTCCTTCACACACTTTTAACTCGCAAAACCTCTCTACATATCTATATCAGTAACCAAACACATCTCAATCCCTTAGAGCACCTACATATGTATTATGCATGGCACATAGACCAGTTTAAAAGCATACATCGGATCATAGTTCATGGCTGAACACTCTCTTCTGGTACGGGCCACCACTTAGTTC
Organism: Tholera decimalis; assembly: GCA_943138885.2. Classification (NCBI taxonomy): domain Eukaryota; kingdom Metazoa; phylum Arthropoda; class Insecta; order Lepidoptera; family Noctuidae; genus Tholera; species Tholera decimalis. Next base: position 37,694,926 of record OW964564.2, on the reverse strand, counting down.
TGGAGACAGGGTCAATACACTGTGCAACCGCTACAACCGCCACAAACAATGCCTATTTTCCTTTTTACTTCAGACCTAGTTTAAATTTTATTTATTTATTTAAATAATAATTATTTAAATAAATAAATAAAAAAAATTTACAAAAAAAATTACAATGGTGGTACATGGGCGGACTTAATAGAATAGAATAGAATCTTTTTATTTCGGACCACAAAAATCCATAAAATGTTAGTAACTGATACCTAATAACTTATTATCTAGGTAGTGTTAGTACCCATCACCCTCCGCACAAACTACTTCATAATAGGAGAGGACACACTCTCACTTACCGTTCTCAGGATGCTGTTACGACTGTCCCTTACTCTCCTCAGAAGTGAAGCCGTTTTCTTACGTATAATCGCTTGAAACGTGTCCGTACGAGCTTGTTCAAACATTTCTGAGGCGCTACAGTAACGAGGCAGTCGCAAGAGCATCCTGAAAGCATTATTATACTGGACGCGGAGCACATCTAGCGATCTTTTGGCGTAACTGACCCATAGATTGCCCGTGTACAGACTCTGGCAATAAGCCTTAAAAAGAGTAATTTTCACTAGGTCTGTACACCGCGCAAACCTACGGGCCAGCATATTGCTCCGGACCGCTAGAGCCCTCCGCTCCCTCTCAATGTCTGCATCGTCTCTAAGGTCGTCAGCAAGAAAATTCCCTAAATATTTAAAAGACGGTACCCTTTTAATTACTGACCTATTTATCAGGAGATCGGGTCCATCTTCACGGCACTTGCCGCCGACCTTAAAGACCATGCATTCACATTTTTTTTACATTATATATTAAACCATGCGCGGCAGCGTAGGCTTCACATGTCTTCAGTGGCTTTGCGATTGCCCCAGCAGACGGACCCAGCAAGACCATGTCATCTGCATAGCTGATGTTGTTAATGCTAACCCCACCAACGCTACATCCGACACGCAAGCCGCTGAGTTCCGCTATGAGGCCATCTATGTATAGGTTGAAGAGCCGAGGAGACGTCAGACCTCCCTGCCTCACCCCGCACTCCAACCCATACGACTCAGAGAATGTACCGTCCCATCTCACTTGATTGGTTTGGTTACCATACCAATACTGGAAAAGCCGACATATTTCCGCGGGTACACCCCTGTCTCCCATCTTTCCCCAGAGCACATCATAGGAGAAAAGATCAAATGCCCTGGAAAGGTCAAGGAAACAGGCGTACACGATTCAATCTATGTAATATTGAACGGTATACTTGAGACTTAAAATTGCACTTTCGATTGAAAACCGAACTGCGCATCTTGCAGACGTATATAATTATTTAAACAAGTATCATTAATGCAGCAAGGTATTCTCTAACAGTCTGTCATTTGGTTAAAAGACTACTATGTGGTAGGTGTACAAATAAAACAAATGTAATTATCGAAAGAATATATGTTTATCTATACACATGATAAACAATAAAAAAGTGTGTCTGTACATTTAAATTTTATACAAATATAATAATTGAGGTGGGTTGCGAAACGGTAACACGGCAAAAAATTTAAAAAAAGTCTGTCTGATTTTGATGAAATTTGGTAGTAGATAGTTGACATCCTGGAATAACATATAGGTACTTTTTATCACGGACTTCTCACGGGATCGGGATTTACGCGGGAAATTCTCCCACGCGAACGAAGTTGCGGGCAGCGGCTAATATAATAATAAAATACATATATATTTTAAAATAATAGACTAATAAATACGGTGCTTTATAATAATCTTTCTGACTAAGAGAACTTATAATAATTATATTTTTTTAAACCATGAATGTAAGTTAATTCATATAAGTTAAGTTATACTCTGTAAGTTTGCAAGTGGTGAGAAATAAAGATTATTAATTTATTTATTTCTTGTCGTCGTCTCGTCTTACGCTTGAATGTAAAGCAAAACAAGCAAAACATATACAGTTTAATATGTATATAGGTGGGAACCAGTTTTAAAAGGGATTTACATGAAAACATTACAGGTATTCGTAAAAGCGGAACAGTCTTGTATGTGCGAACTATTACAATTTAATAATCAGATAATTATGTACTTTTCTTAACCCTTGGTGTGCGAGTTCAACTCGCTTTTGGCCGGTTTTTTTATAATAGTTTTAAAAATAATGCCTGCATCAGCAAGGCACTTGTCACAAATATTACAGTAACTAGACTTTTAATTGACATATTGTGCAATTCTAAGCACTGAGGCGTTTGAGCCGCAACATAAACAAAACATAGTATTGTAATAAATTAAATTAAATAACTTTTCTTAAGATTTTGTCCCCTGTATAAGCACACTCTGAATACTGGCTTAATTTTTTGGGGTTACAGTTTTAAAGCGCTAGCTTACAAAGGGCGATTAATTTTATGGCGTAGGTATAATTCATATACTACAGGTTTACCATATTGTTTTGTTTTGTCTGGTTAGTTAATTACTTTTCATAACACCTAATTGTCTTGGTGGCTAGATAAAACAGCAAAGCTGAATTAAGTATAAAATTATGTGCAGGTAAGTAATTTTTGTGTTATATTATGTTAATAAATAAACTTTTTCACATCTGTTTGGGCCATTCTGTTTGTATAATAGTTCTTCAACCTTAGCAAACAGAGTATTGGTGAGCTTTTTACGCCAGACGCCTTCGTTTCAGCGGAAGCAGAAGAAAGTGGATCAAGTAATAAATCTGTATAATAACTATACAACGTGTAACGGAAACCCCATATCTATCCAAAAGAGCTGAAGACAACATCTGGTATGGAGTCTCTATGCACAGTTTCAACACAAAATAACTGACTCAAAGAATTGAACCCAAATTATTGGTTTCATATATTTCTTGAACACCAATCATAACAAATGTGTCACAGCACTACGAGGGTCAATAACTTTCCACGTCACTTGCCAATAACACGATAATTCTTTTCATTCTTCTTAATTTGAAAAATTCGGTTTATGGTATCAGTGTATTGGAATTTGTAATAAGTTCTACACACGTAGACTTAGGATTACAAAACCCCTGCCATATCGTTTGTTATTATCCAAATAAGCCATGCACTTGGTATGTATATACCCTTTAAATTACACGTTGTATAAAACAATATAAAATAAGTGTTTAAGTTTTGGTGTATGTAAAGTACCAATGATGAATTATACTGATATTATAAAGCGGAAAAGTTTGTGGACTTGGATGAAATTTGACTTAGGGCTTGTAAGTCGTGCCTGTATTCACTAGGTCAACACTGCTCTTACTTGCATAATCCGAAAGACACTAAAGCCTGATCCTCGCTTCAATACCCACTAAATCACTGTAGCAAGAACTGTGAAATTCAAACTGCATGCATATTGAGGTACAATTACAAGGGGCTTAGCGGAGCCGTCGCTAGCGGTAGTTCCATTAATATAGAAGATTATCTGATATGGCGCGGATTAACTGTTGTATTAAACGTGCTCCGATGAGCGGACTCCCAGAATTTGCCTACAAAATGAACTAGCACGATCAGCTTCCAGGCTAGCCTGTGATTAGATTTTGGAAATTTTTGTGCTGTTTTTATTTATTATTAACTGCCTACAAAAAAGGAAGAGATTCTCTATTCATCTGTTTAGGTGCCAGTCGATGCGGACTTACACAGCCTATTAAACCTATTCATTTGGCTTAGCACCGACTTTTTCAATCAACATGTCGCTGCCCGGCAAAAAAAGTGTCATAACATGAAAATGACTAATTCGAGATAACGAGACTTTTAAGGTTTTTAATGATAAAGATTTGATTGGTAATGTAAAAATTATAGGAGTTAAATAACTGAAAATTTATTTACAAATAATAGTATGTTTGTATATAAACATACTATCTTAAAAGTCTCGTTATCTCGAATTAGTAAATTTTACGTTATGACACTTTTTTGCCGGGCAGCGATGTATACATACAAGGCATGGTTCTCATCCACTCCACTCCACACCCTCATCCAAAAATCCATTCACACACACTCAGCGACTAATATTTAGTTTATTTTTTAATTATATTATAATTCAGATTATTATTATTAATAAATAAACAAGCTTTTTAATTTTACATTCACATTTGTATTTTTGGCTTCAATAACTACTTAATATATTAACTTTTTAACGAATAAAAAATTTTGATTTGATTTTGATTGTTTTGACTTCAACTAAGTGAGTAGGTACCAAGTCATTACTATACACATAATTAGACATTACAATGATACAGTCGTTTTTTTTTTCTAGGTAGGAATATCATCAAATGAGTCCTCTCGCTGTGGATGGAGCGGAAGGGAGTGTCAGACTTCTACTGACTCAAAACCCACCCTGCTCCTTCAATTTCCCTTGCGTTTCGGGGCCTCGACATTTCGTTAGAATATTCCCGCAACCCCGGAAAAATTATACAGTCTGATGCGCCTTATTAGCACCTTGCATGAAATATTTAACTCCAAAAAAGGTACGTTTAGGAAGCTACTTTTATCCTCTGTACATGTCGATTTACTTAATCAGATCCTAACAGAAGTAAAATAGTATGAGATTAAGTATGGTATACTACAGGCATTCATCACACACCACATACCTACACACACTCACAAACACACCAAGACACATTCATTTCATACTCCCCATTCACACTTCTTAATACTGTATAATAAATTTAATCAAAAAAAAAAAAATATTTGTTACATGTTTGTTACTAGTGAATAAATTGTAAATCCGTAATTGGCTGTAAGATTAGATATAAGTCACTATAAAACATTGTTTTAAGAGCTGTGGATTTTGTTATAAATAAATAAATATGTAATTAAATTTATTTTAATATTTTTTTTAGTGCAGGTGTGTTTTCGTTTCTACTGTTGTATTATGCCGTAACATCATACCGGTATATCCTGAGAGTTGGGCAGAAGTATCCCTATTATACCTGCTATAGAGGGTCGACCTATTCGCATTAACCGGGTATACATTCTGACACCAACGGTCTTTGAAAAATGTTTGATTGAAAAATACAACAAATCTTTGATTTCTTTCATTCATCTTACGAAAACGAAAATATTAAGACCGAATTCAAACTTTATTTAGACATAAATACATACTATATCTTGCGATGTCAGTTTCTTTGGGTAAATTTTTATAAACAAAAGATGTAGCCTCTAGCCGGGTTTTCAAATAGCTCTATTCCAAATTTAATCCATATCAGATTAGCGGTTAGCTATGAAAGCGTAATAGACAGACTGGTAAACATACTTATTTATACATTGACTAGCTTTTGCCCGCGACTTCGTCCGCGTGGAATAGTTACTTTGGGCTAACGTTAAATTTAACCCCGATTTTGAAGCATTCTTCATTGGCGCTCCGCTCCTATTGGCCTTAGCGTAATGATACAATATAGCTGTGCCCGCGACTCCGTCAGCGTAAGTTAATGTATTGGTAGATCACGTTCACATGAGGCTTAAGTACCTAGAGAACGCTTCGACCGCGAGACGCGTCGAGCGCGGCGACCGATTCTCAAAAATAATCCTTATAGCATGATTCAGTATTCACGCGCGATGGCTTATTATTATAAGCGTATTTCATGTATAACTTTGGTGTTTCTATACCGATTTCTATGATTCTTTTTACGGTTTCGTAGCCGAATGGCAAAAAACGGAATCTTTATAATTTCGACATGTCTGTCCGTCTGTCTGTCTGTCTGTCTGTCCGACCGTCCGTCTGTCACAGCAATTTTATTCCGAAACTATTAGGACTATACATGTGAAACTTGATAGGTAGATGTATTCTGTGAACCGCTTTCCGATTTAGAGAAAAAAATTAAAATATATTTAAAATAAAGGGGGATACCCCATACATGGAACTAAGCCTGAAAATATTTTTTTTACATGAAATCGATGCATGTGTGGTATCTATAGACAGTTCTTTAAAAACGACATCGGGGTTTCTAAAACCACTTTTCCATAAAGTCAATCGTTTAAAAGATATAAGCTTCCAAAGTGGTAAAATGTGTGTGTGGCGGACACAACCTCTAACTTCTATAATAATGGAGTGAAAAATCTAAAAAAAATATATGTCTGTAGATCTTAATATAAACTTTCAACCAAAATTAGTTTGAACGAAATCAGTTCAGCAGTTTTTGAGATACAGCATATTTTCTAAAACCGCAAATATAACTTTGTAATTCATACAAACACTATGAAAAACAAATTTATTCGGCGCAGTTGTAAAAAATGTAAAAAAACCAGTTTTAAGAAATTTGTAAGGTTTTTTTTTTTCAAAACATTTATTTGGCGCAGTTGTAAAAAATGTAAATTTTTTCGTCAAATAAATTTGCATATTATATTATAGTTACTACGGAACCCTTCATGGGCGAGTCTGACTCGCACTTGGCCAATTTTTTTATGGAATAGTTAATAATGTTAACTTTTTCAATTAGGGGTGACTGAGAGTGTTATACTTATAAACGTAAGAGTAGACAAATATTATAATCAGAAAGCTTCAAACTGCTAAGCTATCGGGAGTTACACGTGTTATTGTGAGTCAACCATAAAAGTTAGACAAATGCTGTCGTGGGATATTTTTTATATAATTCTAAGGAGAACATTTCCGTCATGAAATGATTTGTGTAGCTTTAACCATTAAGGTTGCACACGCGACGGAAGCTTAAAAAATGGAGTAACTTCTCCCGTTTTCCCAACATTTCACTTCACTGCTCTGCTCCTATTGATTGTAGCGTGATGAAAAGTATACTATAACCCGCTCAGGAGTATGAAAAATAATTGTACCAAGTTTCGTTAAAATCCGTCGAGTAGTTTTTGTTTCTATAACGGTTATACAGACAGACAGACAGACAGACAGACAGACAGACAGACAGACAAAAATTTAACTGATTGCATTTTTGGCATGAGTATCGATCCTTAATCACCCCCTGATAGTTATTTTGGAAATATATTTCATGTACAGAATTGACCTCTCTACAGATTTATTATAAGTATAGATATATAGATAGTAAAATAATTATGAATTTTAAGAATAATCATAAACCACATAATTACACGTGCTTTATTTAATAATATATTATTATTAAATTTATTTAATTATTTTTTTCATATAATCGTTTTCTCTGAAAATCTGATCATGGTTGGGCTAGCAAAGCTCAACTTCGATTCGAAGTTAATACTTAGAACTTAGACATCCAATTAAGTCGGCTGCAGCTGAAATAATACCAGTATTTTTCATGGTGACTGCCTATATAATCTCCACAACCGAGTAACTGGATAATACGGCAACTCTCATCCTCTCGCATTAGTGAGAGATGATGATGAGCGTGTGAGAGATGCTCTGGGGAAACAAACCTTCGGGTTTTCCCTTGGCTAGATGGAGTGATGGCCGACTTGGCCCAAGCACAATTTTTTATTTTTATTTTTTTATTACGGATGAGCCCAGTCTTGACCTCGATCTCGCCTGATGGTAAGCGATAGATGAGGTCTACGATGCAACGAGCGAGCCCAGAAGATGCCTATTTACTCTTGCTTTAAAGGCTGAAAGGTCATAACTGGCAGGGAACACAGAAGCCGGCAGAGAATTCCACAGCTTGGCTGTGCGCACAATAAATGTGGAGGAGAAGCGCTTGGTACGACAAGACGGTATATCAACCAAGTGTAGATGGTACCCAGCCATGCGTCTGGTAGACCAGTAGTGAAATGGAGATGGAGGAATCAGGTCATGGAGCTCCTGCGCGCACTCCCCAAAGTACAATCTATAGAATACTGACAGGCAAGCAACGGTTCGCCGATGAGCCAGACTATGAACCTTGCTCGATAGCACCTCGTTGCCTATAAGCCTTTTAGCCCTGTGCTCAATCGAGTCCAGTGCAGCAAGTTGGTAACAGTGGTCCCGTGCAGGGACTATGTGCGTAAACCAAACCACAAAGAAGAAAAAGAAGATGCACTGGGTTCTATTTCACCGACAGTCAAAGAGTTGCAGTTTTTCAAGTGGAAGTGAACCAAATAGCAGAACTGCCCACTTAGCTCAACAACGTGCCGTGTCGTGCCAATGACAAGAAGAAGAAGCAAGATTTGCAAATAACTATCAATCTATAAAAGTTACAAATAGAATTAAGTTGTTATGTATGTACTTTATCCGCGCGATACATTCCAAATATCTATTTCATCTGCAAGTGAATCAAAGTAATCAATTCGCCAGCAAGGGGAACACGGCGCGTATCACAACGCTCGTAACTACGGGGGACTAATGACTGCGCATCACTAACCTAGCGGCTGGTTGCACTGTAGATGGTTAAGTAGAAGATAATTACGTTAGGAACAGTTTAGTCTAGGTTTATAAAGCTACATGTTGGACATGGGGCTTGATAAACCTTCCAGTGATTGTGAGTTGTCTGTGTGCCTAATTGTTCTTACTAACATAGTTTTTCAGTAATTTGTTATACTTACTCTATGGGCCTTGGAAGCCGGAAAATTAAAGTTTTTGTTTTTTGTAGTTAACGGTTCGGTTCCGTCTCTTGCTTCATGAGGAAGGAAATGAAAATTACGCCTTCATTGTTTCGTTTCTGACTAATTTAGTTGCCGGATCCACGTCAGTCAATTCATTTCTCAGGGAGTTGACAAGTAGGTATAGGCTCGGCGTTTATTGGTTTTTACTATTCTGGTTCTGGTTCTAAAGTGTTGCAGTTGTTGAGAATGTTGTGACAGACTTGGCCGCCAATAGGTAAGTTCAAAAGGGTTTAGAAAGTTTTTGTTTTGTCAGACATCACAAAATTAACTACCAGTTCTGTTAATATACTCAGTCCTACGCTAAAGTTGTTTACTATAATCTTCAATTCTTTCCAATATCTTTTTTACACATCAAAGGTAGCCTAAACTCCCGTTAGCGCGGTATGAACTGCCTAACAATCCTGAACTTAAGTGAGTTAGGAGCAAGTGCAGCTACATTTACAAAGTTAGCAAGTTGACGCACGCCAAGTTTTTGAATCGTGCCGACACCGAATGCCTTGATTTCTTTAATCAAGTATAGAAGTTTTGAGCTTAAACTTCTGATCTGAGCTCTCCTTGGTTGTTTGACGCAGTTTTATTAGTTGTGGAACTGTTCGTTAGGGAACTATTTCTGCTATGACGTCACGATTATGATGTGTGCCTATTAAAATGTGACTGCGTGTTGGGAAAATTATAAGGAATACTTTGGATATTATAATTAGCGTCATTATATATACCGAAATATACCTACATACAATACAAATTTTGTAAAAAGACATTCAGTGGTTAGCAACCTTTAAATAAAAAAGTTTTGTAATGATTTTCAGGTTTATACTGGGACAACAGCTTTAGCTAGGTATAGGCTGGTGGCTTTTATGAGAAGTTGTCCTCTTGATCAGATAGCCAAGTTTGGCCCAATGTTGTTTAGTGTATAACGACTAAGCATATTAACAAAATAGAGTCAATAAAAACTAACCCTACCTGTTAGGTTTGCATGTGAAACGGATGATCTGCCTCCACCGGTTCCTATCCAGCGCGTCTCTTACGACATTGTGAATTTTGGAAGACAATGACCTTTTGCTTGATCCATCCAACTTATTCAGAATAGTATTAGGCATTACTTTGCAGATATTCATATGCTAATACTTCGGAAAAATATCTTGTATTAATTCCGCTGAAACCCAATGTTCATTCTTGTGTGCAGTATGCAACACTATCCTTCTGCCCGCAAATATTCTCTTAAGTGTCAACGGTACAGCATATGTAAGTACATAAGAAAAAGGGCTCGAAATGACAACGGTACACCGTTTGTACATAACGTCACGGCTCCCATTGGACGATGATATTTTACTCTTAAATCGTTTTAGCTGTATCATTCGAATAATCGATTCATGCTTGACAGGTTTTAGTAACATTTTAAAGGGACCACTAAAATGAACGAAAAAAGAAGTTTTTGAAGCGAGACACCATGATTTTTCGTTGTGTTATCAAATAGTTTTATTACTTTTTACAGTGTGGGACATTGTGTCTAAGTGAAATAATTTGTATTGACATTGCCTACACATTATTGTGTTATCGTGTAAGTCTTTTTTGGTAAATATGTGCGTGAATTCATTTTATTATGATAAAGTTTTATGGTTATGTGAGTGAAAATTATAAAAGTGAAAACATATCACATCACTGCGAGATAAGGTCAGTTTGATTTGCTTATTGAATGGTATAAATACATAGTTAGATAAACTCATAACGAAGCCAGCAAGGTATAATATATACCAGACGTGTGACGGGATATATATACAGAAGTGATGCAATAAAAATACCAATGTTCATTCTTGCATGCAGTATGCAGCACTATCCTCCCGCCTATAAATATATGCTTATGCAGAAGTGATGCAATAAAACATGCCGTATGCAAGAAAACCACACTCGACACGTATTTCGTCCTTCCGCGGAGCATTCTCAGGAGGTGTTGACTTGTCGAATTCCAACTTGTACACTTTGTACGTGATTGATTGTGCAATCATTTGCCTTCGGCGTTCCCATCCAGAATTAGCTTCTCCAAACTTTTGTCGCCTCTACGCACTTTATGTTCACTGACCCATGCTTCCTTTGATATATTTTTTCAAGTCCATTTTATTAGAAGAACGCTCAGAACTGAAGATCTATGACTGGAAGTGAGCCTCAATGTTCTGGCATTCATTTTGTTTCTATATTGTAAGCTATTTATATTGTTTTAATGGTGCGTGTATACGAGATAGGGGTGATAAATATTTTGTAATGACTACAGTTTCAGCTAAGTAGTGAAGCGAAACCATTTAATAGATCGATATGGTATTTAGGCCTTTAGTAGCTGGATAGAAAAAATACACTATACTAGCTACAGCCCACGGCTTTGCTCGAGTGAAAAGTTGTTTTTCAGTGAACTAAATTCCTAGCCTATGTTCTTTTCAAAGTTCTTATGTATAATTTACCAAATTTCATCATAACCGGTTAAATGGCAAACTGTTTCTTTCTGTTATACTTCACGTGTTGACGTGACGTATAACAGTGCTTTCGCATTTGTAATAAGTATTAGTAGGGAACTGTTTTACAATATTGCTTGACCTAGGTAATAATGGCGGTCTTATCGCTGATAACGATATCTTCTAGACAAGTTTTGGAAGTACTAATCGGAGCTATTCGGAGTTCAGATTTTTTATCAGTCGCCAGCAATATAAATGACATATTGTGAGTGTTCTATAGGTACCCCTCTACCTAGCCAATCGAGGAATACTATCATGTATATTGAGTTTATCGCAATGGTAAACTACTCCATTGGGAGTTGAGACCTTTTATTACGATAGTAACAGGAGACCGGATTTAGAAACTAAACAAATAAATAAAATTAAAGTGGCTGTGTGTGATTTCGAAACAACTGTGTTTTCTCAAGTCTTAATAGTTATTTACACTATATTTAAACACAAACGTACCGACATTTTTTTTTGTCTGTCTATCTGTTTGTCCAGCCTAAATATCTATATCCTATTATCCCAGAATTCTCATTCTCCAGGGATCGGGATATATAATCTATACTAATATTATAGAGCAGAAAAGTTTGTTTGTTTGTTTGTTTGCTTGAACGCGCTAATCTTCGAAAGTACTGGATGGATTTGGATGCAATTTGGTATGGAAGTAACTTGAAGCTTGAGGAAGGTTATAGGCTACTTTTTACCCGACTTCAAAAAAGGAGAGTTATGTTTTTACCGTGATAGAATCCACGGGAGCGAAGCCCCGCGTGAGTACTAGTTATTAGATAAAACGTTATTACACTATCCCCTGAAGTAGGTACTAGGTACTACTGCATCTCAGGGGGCTATCAAATATAAACTAGCTGTGTCCCTTGACTTCGTTCGCTTGATAGCTGATATTACGTACGAGGTTTTTCCCGCGTAAAACGTGACACTGATCGTGTGATAATATTTGTACCTATTCTATAACATAACGCTGCCCGGCAAAAAAAGTGTCATAACATGAAAATAACTAATTCGAGATAACGACACTTTTAAGATTTTTAATGATAATGATTTGATTGATAATGTAAAAATTATAGGAGTTAAATAACTGAAAATTTATTTACAAATAATATAACATTAAGATAGTATGTTTATATAAACATACTATCTTAAAAGTCTCGTTATCTCGAATTAGTAATTTTTATGTTATGACACTTTTTTTGCCGGGCAGCGATAATAATAGATATACCCACAACATAGGCATTTTACGTTTATTCCATAAAAAAAGAATCATTATCTGCTTAGCCTTTTCCCAAGTATATTCGGGTCGGCGTCCAGTCTAACCTGCCTCCACAACCCAGTAACTGGGTAACACGATACCCTTAGGCAAAACCAGAGCCTGTAGGCTTCATTAGCGGAACGACGGGAAGGAAGCGCGATTAAAGGTTTAGCATACGTTCCGAGGCACGCAGGAATCTCGATAGTGGATGGTCGATGATCCATAGATAGACTTCGACTCAAGGGCGGATCCAGCTTTGGTGCCAGGGGGGGTCACATAATCGTGGTCAAGTCACAAGAAGTTATAATTTGTATTTCCTGACTCCGCTGCCACTTGGCCATCCACTGCCGATATTCGTTTACAACGACAGAAACGAGTATTATCTAGTAACAATGTTTAAAAATTTTAATTAGTGGTCCACCTAGGTCCTGGATCTAGCCCAGGGGGGGGGAGGGGGTCATGACCCCATGACCTACTAGTGATCGACTAGAGTAGCTTAACCTTAGAAATTGACTCATGTAGCTGTTATTATTTAGTCACAAACTTCTCCTTAAAACAAGAATGAACAAATAAGTAAAACAAAAGCAAAATGATACTCTTAAAACGTCAAAACTTCTCGTAACGACGCCAAACTTGGATTGAAAAAAGGATCCCTTTAAACACTGTTATTGCAAAAATGAGTGGCGTTCAGAGCCTGAATTTCAACTTTCAAGATTTTGGTTTCCAAGGCTTAACCAAATGCCAGCTAAGAAAATAAACTCTAATATACTCATTTTAAGATTCTATTTTATTTTTTCTTTGTGACTTACAATGTAACGCATTTTCTTGCAATTTGAAAGTGTATCTGTTGTGGGTGGGAGAAAATGTATGTTTTATGGGGAGGTTAAAAGTCAGATTGAATTTGGCTTAGGCGGTATTTGGGAATTCGCGCTTAAACTGTGAATAAGCGTCAATAGCCTAATGGATAAGGTGTCAGACTTGTTATTGAGAGGTCACTATTGCCGTAAAACCACTCCAGACACAAGCATATTTAGCTTAGTTGGAGGGGTTAACAAGATTGCTAGTAATGTGAATTCTACCCACATAGCTAGCATCCTAAAAAAAAAAAAAAAACCAGATACAGATATCCAATAAATGATTGTAATCTCAATCTGAGTATTGACTGAGTTTATTTTCATTTAAGGTTACATTAACTTTTTAAATGCATTGGCAATGTAATAAAGAAACAAGTTAAATGTGTCTCAATATTCATTCTATATTTTAATAGTTATAAAACACATATTTTTGTCGGAAAATCTCAGAAAACTTTGCCGGGAAGAACTGCCTTTGACAACAACCAATTCTGATTTATTATGTTTCTTGGCCTAGTACCAGTATTTTACATGAAGTGACTGGTAATTATTTTTATTTTAACAGCCCAGTAAAACAATACCATTTGTCGGGATGGAAATCATCAAATAGCTCTCGCTCTGGGTGAAGCGGATCGGAGGCTCAGACTTTTGCTGCCTTAAAATTCCACGCCTTTCCTTCAGTTTCCCTTGTGTTCCAGAGTCGCCGAACCTCATTAGAAAATTTCTGAAAACTTGGAGACTGGTACTATATTTCTTGGTATCCAAAAGGACTGTTAAGGACTCGTTGTCTAACAACTTAGCGAGGCTTTTAACCCCTCAAGTGTCAATGGTACACGGCTTGTACATAACATTACGGCTCGCATTGGACGATGGTATTTTACGTTTATGTTGCAAGTAGCACGATGTGGCTGTATCATTCGACTAATCGATTAATACTTGACCGGTTTTAGTAACATTTTAAAGGGACACCACTAAAATAAAATAAAAGAAATTTTACAAAATGCATCTGTGGTTTTTGTTGTGACGCCGCAGACTTTTTCGTTGTGTTATCAAATAGTTTTTATTACTTGTTACAGTGTCTAAGTGGAATCATTTGTGTTAACATTACCTACACATTATTGTGTTACCGTGTGTCTTTTTTCGTGAATACGTATTTTTTCGTGTTTATGACTTCAAATGTGAGTGAAAATTATAAAAGTGAAAACATATCACATCACTGCGAGATAAGGTCAGTTTGATTTGCTTATTGAATGATATAAATAGTTAGATAAACTCATAACGAAGCCAGGACGGTATAATATATACCTTGATAATGGCCATAAATTGCCAATTTATCAAGTTTCTGAAGTCCTACCCAAAAATCAAAAAGTACATTCAACATGCGACATTCGAGGGGGACACGCATGAATCTTCATACCTGCGTTACGATAATCACCCTGACCATCATTATTATATAAAGCTGTGTTTCCTGAGAGCTATAACCTACGGGACTTTAAAGTGAATAGATTATTTCTCAGTAAGCGTGCTTCATCTTCGACCAAATCATCGCTTACTATAAGATGAGATGGTGGTCAAACAATAATTCAATACCTACAATAATTTATTTCTCAAAAAACTTACTTAGTGCTAGTTTACAGAATTATAATATGGTAGTGACTTTTTCCGTAATATGGATATAGCTATTGAAACCGAACTAAGCAATGCCTGTGTTTCGGTTAACAATTAACCCGAACCAAGAGTTTTCCTAAACGCAAGCCTATCAATGATAAGAATACTGTATCAAGCTACAGAACACTTAACCAAAGTAACAATCGAATGACAAAACATTCTTTCAGGTGAAAATCTTATAGTCTCATTTCATTGGTCGAAGCGACTTTCTGATTTAACCGCGGTAATTCCAGACGCCATTCTCCCACAATACAGAATGAAAAAAGATAAAACCGGCATAAAAGAATGAATACCGTAATGCTTTACTTTTAAAAGGAATACGTTTATTCTATTTATGTATGAATGAATGGATGCTAAGTGTGTCCGTCTCTATTCAAAAGATCTACGAGTCAAAAGGTGAATGTAATATTTTATTCTACTATGTATGTTCTTTGGTGAACTGCGAAAATGTTTTTCTGGTATTTTATATTCTATACACTACTAATATTACATTATTACGGTTACATTTCGGGGAGTGTGCGATGGAATTACACAATCTAATTCCGCCAAGCCCGTTCCATCATCGGACTACAAGAAAAACGGCGATGCGCCATCGTTACATGGTGGACATCCCACCCATACGCACTAAACGTTTTGGGCATACCTTCATTGTGCGGACGGCTAAGGAGTGGAATTCCCTGCCGGAGTCTGAATTTCCCGATAGCTACAACCTAGGAGTCTTTAAGTCAAGAGTGAACAGGTTACTTTTAAATAAGCGTGCTCCATCTTCAACCACATCATCACTTACCATCAGGTGAAATGGTGGTCAAACGCGAACCTATTTTCAATAAAAAAAAAAGATAAATGTGAAAGTGTAGGTGTATGAATGTATGGATTTTTGTGATTTCATCATGCCAAAATGGCTGAACGAATTTTAGCGACACTGTTGACTGTTAGCGCTGTGGTTTAGCGATTGGCGGCAGCGCTGTGTGTCGCGGATTCGATTTCCGCATCGGAACAAATGTTTTAGGGCCTATAAATAATTGTTCCTTGTAGGAGTGTTTATAATTATGCTCCCATGATACAGTGAAACTTCCTAGTGTGAGGTAATAAAAAGAGCAAATTTTGACACAGATAACTACGATTTATATATAGTTTAAGTTGTGTCCAGTGTAAATGTGCAAAACTTTCACGCGTTGCAAGTCACGGGCAATAGGAAGTATAGTATTATTGAGATTTTTGCAACAGCTAATGATAAAGCAGCTAATACAGGTGATAATGGATGCTCTGACGGTGGACCCTGCGGGTCCCAAATGACCGCCGTTGTATGCTGTTTGCTGATGACATTGTACTGATTGCTGAGAGCGGCTAAAACAGAATATTTGTTTAGGGATTTCGGCGATCGCTCCAGTCTTGGGCCCATTATTTTATCCGGAATGCTCATACCGATCCGTTCCGGCTTTTGGTACCTCTGCCGGTCGCTTCTGCCAGGAGATGGCAATGTAGATCGGGATATAATGCACCGGATCCACTCAGAATGGATGAACTGGCGAAAGGGCACTTGAACAACCTATGAACTACCTCTTAAGCTAAAGGCTAAAATGTACAAGTCCGTCGTTAGACCTGTCGTAATAATTGTTTGGATTTTGAAGGATGAGAAACGACTCCATGTAGCGAAAATGAGAATGTTGGGATGGATGTGGTAAGATTGTATGAATGGAGAGATAGTGTAAAAAATGGGTACCTACAGGCTACATTAGAGAAAGTTTAGAAAGTGACGCCTATTACGATTAAAAAATGAATAGCATTGCCTTGGTATATGAATATCAAAATATGAATATCGAATAGGTAATGAAATATCGAAAGACGCCAGTATTAGTACTGACATCTTCGATGCTCGTGCCGTTGCTTTTAAAAGGCTTGTAAATGTTCTCTCTATTAATGTTTTAAACACTGTTTCTGTAATTAATTTTTTGCTTGTAACACTAATCTGTTGCGTGTGGTATCTATACATTACCTATCTACATAAGCTAGAAGTGTGTTGGAGGGCAAATGAGCTGCTTTCTTTTTAATAATGTTTAATAATATTAAAATACATTAAACTTGTGAACCCTGTTATATATACCTATTGCCTGTAGTTTTTTTTTTGTCATGTTGTGCGATTACGCTCTGGGTCACAATCAGCCCGAAACCTATTATATGTATTTGTTATTGTAATTGAATTGTGACCTGTTGTAATTGCTTAGTGAATAAATAAATAAAGGATAAGGTAAATTGCTGTATATTAAGAATTCCCATATTTTGAAGGAGCACAGCTCATATTTCGCAATTGCATCATGGACGCAAACAGTCAAAACAATCTTTTGTTTCTTTACATTGAATGACTTGATATTTATTGTCACTGATATAGTACTGCAAATTAAATTTGAGTGCTATTTAAGTGTAATTAGGTTTCAGGTTTCTTTGAACTGTGATGACTTTAGTTTGACTTACAACTCTTAACACAAAAAAAGTATAAGTCTCCATTTAATTATCTCTGTAATTATAGAAGTCTTGCCAAAAGATGTAAGTGTTACCCAGTTACTGGCTTGTGGAGGATAGATAGGCAGACACTGCATTCGAAATACTGGTAATTAGCTGGATGCGGTCTAACACATTAAGCTTTTTTCCCGAGTGGGAAAACCATCGAATGACTTCTCCCTCTCAGGGTTAAGCGGAAGGGTGTGTCAGACTTCTACTGATTAAAAATCCACCCTGTTCCTTCAGCTGCCCTTAAGTTCCGGGGCCACGGTATCTCGTTAGAACATTCCCGCATCCCCGGACATTCCCGCAACCACGGTAGATCTTAAGCTGACCCCGATATATCTATGTATGTAAAAGGGCTTGATAGTTCTTGATGATTATAAATTTTGAATAAAGAATGCAAAAAGTATTTATGCTTAATTTTATGGACAAGTATTCGCTTTGACCATAATTCATTTAAATTGTGGATTTGGAAATTGTTAAAAAAATATTAATGTTTAGCACTCTTTCTCCATATAAACATTTAACTGTGTTAAATTTCATACACCTCTGTCCAAATATTTTTTTTTTTGTAAAAAGAGGTATGAGGTTTTAGTTTAACGTAGATATAGAAGAAGAAGAAGCCCATTTATATAGACTAAGAAAATACGCGCTATGAAATGTAAAGAAAAGCTAACTTACTGTCGGTCCAATCAAGGTTTATTACGCTCAAACTCATTTTCAAATAATACGAGTAGCTAACATTCGAAAATTAAACAAGACCCTATGAAACTAACAAATATGTTTTTATAGAATATCAAGCTTGAAATATGAAAGATCTTAGTGGCCAGTTTCATTAAAAGAGCAATGCTTCTATTCTGTGAATGCTATAGACAAAATCCTAAATTGACAGTATTATAAAATTTTATAAAGAGACCCAGCAATGTGGGTAGAATTCACATTACTAGCAAGCTTATAGAAAATAGTGTAATGGGAGAGGTTCGAACCCGTGAGTTCTCGATCACAAGTCCAATATCTTAAGCATTAGACTATTGACACCCCTAAACGTTTAATCTTTACATATTGTTTCAGAATGTTACACACTTTCCACACATTTCTTATCAGAATAACTTAATGACTTCATACAACGCCCCTGCATGCGAAACTCCCTCTACCAAGTCAGCGATGAAGAAAGAAATATCCTACAAAGCAACAACCAACCTAGTATCACGTACAGCCTTAAATAAAAACACCACATATTGTCACCCTTTGAAACGTAACCCCAAAAAAAACACACTAAATAATATATTCGGTGTCCGCAAAACACACGTAGTGTAAAAAAACACCAATAATATCCTTTCGGCTGCAACAAAGCTACTGATAAAAAAAAGATGGCGGGTAAACTGCATCGCGTTGAAAAAAAAAATTGTTTGAAAAAAGAAACTTTTTGATTTGTCCGCTTTGCTACAAACGGTTACGTGTAGCGGCCTCGTGCGGAATACTAATGAATTGGTTACCTACCCGCTCCCGGAAAAATATGCGACAAGCGAGTTTGCTGATGGACGCAGTTGGTTCTACGGGTAGTTAGACAAAAAGGGTAACGTACTGTCCTGTGTTATGGGGGTATGCATGCATTTACGTGTCTGCTAGTTAATCAAATATTAACACTGATATTATTACGCAGATTATGCTAAGTAAGTTGTATGGCTCAGTGGTTGCAGGCACGAATTACGGGTTTGTAGTCGTGGGTTCCACGCTAGGCAGGCACATTACTTTGTATAATTACCATAAACAGCTGCTCTGTAAACTGTGAAGAAAAATATCGTGAGGAGGCCGGCAAAACACATGCAACGTCCACCAACACGCACAGAGCCAGCGTGGTGAATTACCCCACTTCGCATAGAAAGATTATCTACAACACGGTTAATTACTTACACTTTCTTTAAATATTTTGGTTATTTTTCATGTGATTTATTTATTTATTTAGGTTTCCCAACAAAGAATACACTTACATGCTAAAATATCTTAAAAAACTATATCACCTTGTGTTTCTCCAATTATAGGGGAACACATCATGCATGAGTATATAAATTACAAGAAAAAAAGTACTTGAAAAACCTTAAATACACGAAAAGAGTCACTAATCTATTTCTTAAAAAAAGTAAAATTATATAATACTACTAGCTGACCCGGCCACGCGTTGCTGTGGCTAAAGTTTTTGTTATATTACATTATAGTAAACAATCTAAGAGGAACAATAAGAGAACATCAGTCACGGAGTCCACTATGCTTTTTCACACAGATGGTATTTGTAAAAAAATATGGTGATCTCCTTATTTGACTTTCTACTACTATAACCCTTTAGTACAATGAAATTATTTATGAACAAAGACGAAAATGTTGATGTTGGTATACAAATTCACTGGATTGAGATTTGAAGGGGAAGTACGTTGAACACAATTAATTAAAATGTTCTTACACTTGATATTAAGCAGAAATCAATAGGTACAAAATAAAAATTTATCAGATTTATTATTTCCATTTAATTTTATAACAAATATAAGTATATTACAGTATAATACAGTAAATAACATGTGACGCTTAAACTCATGAATGAGATAGGCAAGGCAGACAGTCTTAAACTTTTAAACATTAATATCTATTTTTTTGAATTATAAATACTTTCAATTTCAATTTAATTTAATACCAATCGGTGCACAATGTTTTTGGTTAACCTGTCTTTAGCTAACACAAATAGATTCGACGGTTTCCCAACACGTGAACACGCAACATATAGTTGCCCATGTTTTTCTACATGGATTTTCCAAATCTAAACCACAAATGGACATTGTTTGACCTTGAGATTTATTTATAGACATGGCGAAAGCTAAACGAATTGGAAACTGTAGCCTTTTGAAGGGTATGGTAGAATCTGATGGTATCATCGGAATACGTGGCAGCAGGACCACTTTTCCTTTAAACTTCCCAGCCAAAATGGTTGCTTCAAGAATGTTTCCGGTGATCTTTTTGATGACCAAACGCGTACCGTTACATAATTGAGGTGGATTCAAATTACGGAGGAGAATAATAGGGAAACCAATCTTTAATCGAAGATTATGTGGTGGCATTCCAGGGATATCTAATGAATTTAAAAATTCAATCGGAAAATTTACACTTTCATTTTCATCAACAACAGTATCGATTGATTTAAAAGACATCAGATCGCCTGGTAACAACTGTTGTATCTGGAAGTTAATTTCGTCAACATCAACGTTTTTGGCTGCCAAAATCGCCCGTTGACTAAGCCATTCATGATTCAAATAATTATTCTGTATATCCGGGAAAATACTCTGAATCAATTCATTTTTATCCTGAACAACAGTGCAAAAATTGTCTGGTAGTTTAATGCATTGCGTATTTGGTTGCAGTTCTATTTTACCGTTCCCAATATCTAGTAGTTGTTCGGAAAATATTTGTGCTGATGGATCATTTTGCAATTGTACTCGCATATTTATGGTCAATCGAAGTGTTTCAACACTTCGCCATAAGAATGATTGTTTCAAACATGCATTAATCTCATCCGCGAAAGTAGAGCGAGGTATAACCGGTAAGGTCTGCCGGAAGTCATCAGACAAAAGTAAGATAGCACCATCGAAAAGTTTATTATTGCTGTTCAAATCTTGCATAGTTCTGTTTAATGCTTCAAGTGAATATTTGTGTGCCATTGTGCACTCATCCCAAATTATTATAGAACTCTTCCGCAACACTGCAGCTATTCCACTATTCTTTTTGATGTTACACATTGCATCTGGTTTATTATGAACGTCCAATGGCAGCTTGAATGTTGAATGTGCTATTCGCCCACCATCCAGTAAAGTAGCCGCAATGCCTGACGATGCTACTGCTAATGCAATTTGGGAATATATTCTTCCGATCGTAGTTTTGCCTGGTTGAATCGATGGAATCGCAAGCGTTCGCTTTCGACCTTAGCATACATATCAACAATGTATTGATGGAACAGCTGACGATATCGAAGGATATAATTGTCTTGATGTTGTCTAACCATTATTCGGTGTGCGTAGTAGTTCATTGAGCTAACTTTATTATTTCTGTAATCACCAAAAAAAAAAAAAAAATGCAATACGAAATTAAAATCTATACATACAGTAAGAAAGTAAATAGATAATTGTCAAATTTACCGGTATTTGGATCATACTGTTTGATATTAAGGTGATATTCATCTTGTCCTTGCCAAAATATCAATGGATATTGTAGTGCGTCATATGAACGGTGTAGATCCGAAATCGTACTGACAGTGTTGTCTCGCCGTGTAATTTTTATAGATCTTTTGTCAACTGGATCACCAACCATGATAACAGCAACCTCATCAACAGTTGGAGCGTTGAATCTACCAGCATGTTCACCTAATGGTACTTTGTCGGCTTTTATGACGATTTGATAATTGTCATTTTGCAGTCGTGGCGAAACTCTTTTGATCAATTGAATTAGTTGATTGTGATCTTCTAAAAAAATTTCCAATAATATCACAATTGCTCTTTCCTCTGCTTGTTCAATAAAATTATACAGGCACCGAGTCGTCACGCGCTCTTCACAATCGCTCATAAAATAAATTTGAAGAAATTTGGGATTGTTATCAGGCATTGGCATCAGTGATCCGATTTTATGGTACACCTGGCCTTGAATTTTGAATGTAGTTTCAAAATTACGTCCATCGGATGCACGATCGCAAATTTTAGTTGCCCCAAATGACGTCATTTGGAAGCAAGAATTAAATTTGCGTATCTTACTCAAAAATAATTTGGAATCATCTGAATTGCCAGTAAGAAGGGATAATAAAGGCTCCGGCGGAGCGGGTAGAGGTGACAGCACAACTTTTCCTGATGCGCAGCACATGCCGGCTGCTTCATTCCGAAATTTCAATGCCTGACAATATTGATATACTTTATCCATTCCACCGATAGCAATTTTTGAATGCGCTGAGTAGTTAATATCTGGTGCATATTCAAAGGCAAGCCGAACGAATGATGCACGTGTTAATGAGCGGCTGATCCGTTGCCTTTGTCGATCTAGTACTCGTACTGTAGCTATGTTTCGTTCTCGTGCCGCTCTTGTTCTCGTAATATTCTGTTGCAGACATTCGTCACGCTGTTCTTGAGATTCTTGTGCACGACTTTCTGCAGTCCTGATTCTTAGAGCTGCATTTCTTGTTTCGATTTGTTCTGGTAATTGCTGAGCTCTTTCAACACGTTTGCGTCGTGGCCCTTTGCTGCTCGCGTTGTTGAGGTTAGATTTTTTCGGTGGCATTTGACTGAAAATAATAATTTAATCGTTTAAATATTAGAAAGAGGAACTGAAAAACGTGTTATCATAGCACATTGAAATAATAAGTGCAAAATAATTTTCAATGGAGGTTAAACAAAAATAATATAAAAATTTTTGTACAATTATTGAAAAAGTGTGGGGAGCTTTGTGCCATTTTCTCATTGATTATTAATTAACTTTTATAAAACTATGTGATATTACTTACATGTATAAATTGAAATTATTGTTCCTGTGCTCCTACTGTGGCTATGTCTCGTTCTCCTGCTGCTCTTGTTCTTATGATATTCTCTTGAAGACGTTCGTTACACTGTTCTTGAGATTCTTGTGCATGACCTTCTGCTGTCCTGATTCTTTGAGCTGGATTTCTTGATTCAATTTGTTCTGCCAACTGATGGGCTCTTTTAATACGTTTGCGTCGTGCCTCTCTCGTGCTCGCGTTGTTGAGGTTAGATTTTTTCCGTGGCAAAGTAACACGTGGCCGGCTATGCTAACACCAAAAATTTAAAAAGTGGAAATAATTGAATTATACGGTATTTCGTTCACTACAAAATAAATTTAATTAATTTTATAGCGTCAACAACACGTGGTAATTATGCTGTTAAAATGTAGCTTATATGACACGTTCGTAGGTTTACCATAGCAGCGCCATCTATTGATTACTTACTCAACCCAGTCGAAAGGTATCGACATCTGTTAGAATCATTTGGAGTTAACAGATAATTGTGACTGTCAAATAATAACAGACAAATAATTTGCTGAATTATACGGTATTTCGTTCACTACAAAATAAATTTAATTAATTTTATAGCGTCAACAACACGTGGTAATTATGCTGTTAAAATGTAGCTTATATGACACGTTCGTAGATTTACCATAGCAGCACCATCTATTGATTACTTACTCAACCCAGTCGAAAGGTATCGACATCTCTTAGAATCATTTGGAGTTAACAGATAATTGTGACTATCAAATAATAACAGACAAATAATTAGCAATAAATTAAAATTTCGACTACAATTTGAGATTTAAACCACCTATCTCTCAAGTTGGATCGAACTGCACATGGTGTGCGAATTTTATTATAATCGGTTAAGTGGTTTAGGAGTCCATTGAGGACAAACATTGTGACACGAGATTTATATATATTAAGATTATTAACATAATAAACTGTGCGCTACTTTATAGCGAACAGCAAAGAAAAAAAAACAATAAAAATTAAGATAATTTAAGATTATAATGTGATTATGATTAGTATTAGACATAATATAATATATCTGGTATATCAACACATATTTTTCAATTGCAAAAGGATACTTAGTGGATTTATATTTTAATAATGTATTTGAGGAAATGTCTATGTCTACCGTGTGTCTATCTAATTTTTTTGGGTACCCGAAGACACTGGGGAAAAAAGCGTGCTTAAGCGCAACAGATCCATCACCAAAGTTTGACGAGTATTTGAGCACACAGTATTTGAGTGACTGGCTTAGGTATTTCACATGTTGGACTCCCACACTATAACAAATATTTGTATGGAATCCCAATAATTGTTCCAAGTCTGGGTGTTTGCAAAATGCACTTACGATGTAGGGGATTTCCATAGGCAATGTTCAAAAATTTTAAAAGTACAGTAGATCTTTTTGCCATGTCATTGTTTCATTAGGTACTTACATAATCAACAAACACTCAACCCACCAAAGTGTAAGATCCCTACGGAACCCTAAAACAAATTTCAATAAAAACAAAACAAAAAACCTAGATATACACGCTTTTTGATGGCAACTCGGGGCCGGCATGCATATTCATAATCGAGGGATTTTCTAACTTGCATCGGAAAATTGAATATTACGAATATGGAGTTGTAATTTGCATATACACCGTGTTATTAGTATATGTAGCTTAGGATAGGAATATTATTATTTATTTAAATCTCTAACACTATGGAATTATATCAGAGTGTATTTTGTATGTATAGACTTCTAATGAGACGTTTTTGTTCGGTTTTTTTTTTATTATTATTATTATGGATGAGCCCACTTTTGACCTCGATGTCGCCTGATGGTAAGCGATAGATGAGGTCGATGAGACGAGCAAACCCAGATGATGCCTATTTACTCTTGCTTTAAAGGGTGAAATGTCATAAGTGGCAGGGAACACAGAAGCTGGCAGAGAGTTCCACAGCTTGGCTGTGCGCGTTATCATCATCGCCTGGGTGACTAACTTCTCCCGCTCTGGGTTGAAATGAATGGAGTGTCAGTCTTCTACCGACTAAACATCCAAAAGGCTGAGTCTAAATTTTCTTTTAAGCTTAAAATTTAAAACCACTACTTAAGGGGCTGTTATTATTAGTATGGTCTTGGTCATAATACGAGCTCTCTTAATCAGAAAGAATATTATAAAGCATCGTATTTATTAGTTAGCCATTTTAGCATATATATGAATTTTATTAGTATTTTATTATTAATATTGTATATTAGTATTAAATATATTATTTCACTCCATTTTCTCGTACACCTACCACAATGTGTTTTTTTTTGTTGACTGGTAGAGAATGCCTTACTGCATTAAATCCGCTCATGTGACACTATTGTACAAGTTTAAATTAATTGATAAATAAATAAAAACTCACCCTGTTTCCTCAGCTGCCCCTGCGTTTCATGGTCGCTGTATGGAGGTATCAGAACACTCCCGTAACCCTTCTAATGGGACTAGAACCTTTAAGTTTGTTTCAATGTTTCTTCTCAGGGTAGTCAAAAACCAGCCTCATCTAATTTCTTCTTCTTCTTCTACCACGCCTGCTCCCTTTACATGGGGTCGGCTCTCCTCATTTTAAGGCGCCAGGACATTCTGTCCTGGGTTGTCTGTGCTTTCAACTGAGCTCGCTCCATGTCCTTGGTAGCGGTTGTCCACCACGTGGCTGACGGTCTTCCCCTGCCCATTCTGGTGTCTGGGATAGCCAGTGCCTTTTTCACTGGATGTCCTTCTTCTCGCCTCATGACATGGCCAAACCATCTCAACCCGCTCTCAACCATCTTTTCTGCAATGGGAGCGACCTGCATAATCTAATTTTATTTTACGAATTACCAATTTGCAAAAAAAATATCCTTCGTGTCTCGGCAAATACTATAAGCAATTGGTCCGGACTGTCATTAATACATCTTTGACAGTCGTTACTGGTGGTCAAAAACTAGGAAATATGACATTAGTCTCTCTAATGGGTCATATTATGGTACCCAGTGACTGGATTACGGAGGTCAGATCTGCGGTCGCGCCATGTAAAATAATGGTTCTTTCTACTAAGCTACTTTCGGTTAAACTGAAAGCCAACACCTACTTACATAGTTGGAAAAAAATAGGCAAATGACTTTGTTTTAATGGTATTTCAGATGCTGTGAATATTCAAAATATTTAAGACGGTACCGTCAATTTGGACGGAAAGTAATAAATAATAAAGAAACTAATAAGGTAGCAATATTAATGATATAACTTACGTAAACATAAAAATTATAATATCTAAAATGTTCTACTAACTTAGTACGGGCAAATAAAGTATTCGAACAATTTGCAAATATTTCAATAATAGTCTGAGTGATTAAAATAAAAATAACTGTGGGTTCCTAATTATAAGATTTTTTTCTTGTAAAAGAAATGTAATATAATATAATATTCAGCCTATAATGTAACCTGCTATAACGTAGGCTTCCTCTCTATGTGTTAGTTGGTGGATATTACATGTCTTCGGATTTTTAGGTGGGTACCAGGGCATGCATGAGGACAGTGAGGGACTAACGCAACAGCATCCTGAGTAAGGTAGGTGAGAGTGTATCCTCAAGGGGCACACTTAACACTGTCATCAATTTCAATAGACGACAGCGACATCTAAAGTTTGGTGGGTTAAAAAGACTTGGCAGCCATCTTGTCTTGTTTGTCAACTTGTCAAACAAATATCATTGTCGGCCATTGTCAACTCTGGCTTTCCCGACGTTGATGCGCTTCCCGAAATTCCGAGTTTATCTCAGCTAATTCTGTTAAAATTTTTACTTGTTACTGTTTTTTGTTTTGTTGACATTATTCTGAACTTCATACGTGTTCTTTTTTATTTAGGTCAAAACCCTGATTGTGACCCTAATAAAATATAAGAAAGACTCGGTACTCTTAGTAAGTATGCATACCTACGTAGGTGTAAATTTATTAGAGCCTTAGTTCACCCACCAAACTCAAGGTGGCAGCACTTTCCACACATGCAAATTTTACCACACAGTTGTTACTCTTTCCCTCTATAGTTACTTTACTCTTTGGTACCCTCTCCAACTATGAAGCAGTTTGTACGGAGGGTGATGGGTAGTAACACAAGATATGCTTAGGTATAAGTTACCTGACATTTGGATTCTGTGGTCCGAAATAAAAAGATTTTTTTTAAAATATCGTTCTTAATGCTGAGACACAGGCTTCCCCTTTATGCAGTCTGGTTTGGTGGATGTCAAATGTCTTTGGATTATTCTTACGTCTATTTATTATTATTATGTCTTCCTTCGCGCGGGAACCACGACCTACAACTTGAAGTCTCAAAAAAATTTAATAAAAAATACCGGACTTTTAACTACCTAAAGCAGCATTACATATTATTATTTGTCCTTCCAATTCATTATTTGTTATTCCTATTGAAGAACTCGCAACTCCCGTTTGAATCCAACCGAAGGATAGAAAAAAAAGTATTATCGAGGCACTCTTGAAACTGAAGTCCCTTTTAATTAGATTCCTTTTCGACTTTTTTTCTATTTATTTTTATTTTTTTGTTTATTCCGTTCTCACCTTCTAAATTACTTCTATATAATGAGAAAAGTTTCCAGTGGCAAAAAAAAAACGTAGAGATAAGATGTTTAAACAGTGATATAGTTCGGGGGTAATGAAAATGTTTAAGAATTCTTAGTGTATCTTATCTCTGGGCTCTTATTTTATTAAAGGGATGGGAGTTTTAAGCGATATCGCCACTTTGTGTTTTAGCTAAGCCTCTTGTAGCAGCGTGATAAGGTTTTAATTTCATGTCGTTGATAAGGAGCTGCGTAATGTATAGCTTTGAGATAGAAAGCCTAAGTGTATGATCTAGTTTCTTTTGAAAAGTGAGAACAGCGCTGTGTTGTAGGCATGCTCATGGCATAGCATAATGCTTAGTAAGAGCCTTTTTGCGGAGCGTCGTGCATTTGCTTTGTTTTTCCCCTATTTTTTGTTTTTAATTTTTTATGCATGCGTGTCCTGTGGCAAAGAATACTTTTTGTTTCGTTCTAGAATTTTTTAGCACAGCAATGCTTAGAAAAGCAATGTTAATCTTCTTTTTTTTAATTTTGAAGACATGTTGGTCCAGTTGTCTGTCGGGTTCTGTGTTCCCTGCCACTTATGACTTCCCGATCCCGATCCCATGGAAATTCCAGGATAAAACTACCCTATGTCCTTCCCAGGGTCCTAAACTATTCCCATGCCAAATTTCATCTAAATCGGTTTAGCGGTTTAGGCGTGAAAAGGTAACAGACAGAGTTACTTTCGCATTTATAATATTAGTATGGATGGATATGGATTATACATGTAAAACTAGCTTTTGCCCGCGGCTTCGCCCGCGTTAATTTACACTTTATCAATAATTCTTGTTGCCAAAAAGGTGTACCGTATCTTTTTGGGTGGTTAAAAACGCATATAATATTTAAAAAACCATCACCAGGGTCCATCCATCCCCAAAAGCAGACAGACAGTTAGTATTTAAAATTTATCTTTTTAAAACCAAAAACGTAGTTTACAATACATTTTTGTAAACTACGTTTCTGGTTTTCCCGTCCTTGGCGTGTTGATTTTGTACGCTTGATACTCGTGAGCACGCCACATACAATTGCCCATGGGAAAATTTTTCTAAATGTATACCTGCGACTTTCAGTGTCTGTCCTTGAGCTTTGTTTATGGTCATTGCGAATGCCGCTTTTACGGGAAATTTGAGTTTTTTGAACTGAATGTGAGGTATAAATACGTTTTCACCGCTTGCTGTTCCTGTCATAATTATTGCTTGAAAACATTGCATCCAAGGTGTGTAATTTGTAGTCGCATGCCATTACAGAGACTTGGTGCGCCCTGATTACGCATCAACAGGACTGGGACACCAAGTTAAAGCCTCAAATAATGTGATGGGGTACCCTGACAATTCCAGAGAGTTGATAAACTCTACAGAGTACGACGTCACTTGCTTTGTATCCATGACATTTTCGACGGACAGATACTCAATAACATTACAATCTATATGAGACAATCTTTTCGTTGATCTGCTTACAATTTCGTTAGTTGGTGCCAAAATAACTCTTTCACGCAGCCATTCTTTAAGATAAGATAAGATAAGATAAGATAAGATACTTTATTTTGCAAATATGGGTAGTACAATAACATGTGGTGTAAGGGTACAATGTGAGTTCAGCCATATTTTACCAGAAGGCATGCAAAGGTACAATAATTTAATTCACAAAGTAATTCAACTGTAAATTACATAATGCAATTAAATAACAAAAAATTATAAATTAAATCAAATTCAAAATCGATTATTATAACTAAACAATAATTACCAAATAATATGTATATAAAAAATAAAAAAAAACAAATATATAAATCATAGCATTAAATTAAATGTTAAAATATAAATGTCAAAACTATAATGTCAAAAAGGTAAGTTGTATAATTAAAATTGAATAATAAATGATCACAGTTTAATCACAATTAATAGGAAGCGCCAAAATATTATTAAATTAAATGTTACAAAAAAAATGTCAAAATATAATGTCAAAACTTAAATGTCTAATGTTGAATGTCAAAAATTAAATGTCTAAATTAGGTTGTACAATTAAAATTGAATAATAAATTATCACTGTTAAATCACAATTAATTAATTTTTTATCCCTCATATTTGTTTTCAAATCAGAATAAACGTGGTTTATTAAATTATCTGTATCTTGGAATACGTTCACTATGTATGTTACTTCAGTTTCAGTTTCAGTTTCAGCTTCAGCTTCAGTTTTGGTTTCTGCAATAGTTTCAGTTTCAGCTTCAGTTTGGTTTCAGCGTCAGTTTCAGCTACAGTTCCAGCTTCAGTTTCAGCTTCAGTTTTAGATTCAGTTTCAGCTTCAGTTTTGGTTTTTATCTTCAGTTTTGGTTTTTAGCTTCAGTTTCAGTTTCAGCTTCAGCTTCAGCTTCAGCTTCAGTTTCAGCCCACCCACACGCACAAAATGTTTTGGGAATACTTTCATTGTGCAGACGGCTAAGGAGTGGAAGTCCCTACCGGAGTTTGTGTTTCCCGATAGCTATAACCTGGGGGTCTTTAAGTCAATAGTGAATAGGTTTCTTCTAGGTAAGCGTGCTCCATCTTCCAACATCATCACTTACCATCAGGTGAGATGGTGGTCAAACGCGAACCAATTCCAAATTTAAAAAAAACAGACAGTTTCAGATTCAGCTTCAGTTTCAGCTTCAATTTCAGTTTCTGCTTCAATTTCAGTTTCAGATTCAGCTTCTATTTCAGCTTCAATTTTAGCGTCAGTTTCAGTTTCAGCTTCAGTTTTGGTTTCAGCTTCAGTTTCAGTTTCAGCTTCAGTTTGGTATCAGCTTCAGTTTCAGCTACTGTTTCAGCTTCAGTTTCAGCTTCAGTTTCAGTTTCAGCTTCAGTTTCAGATTCAGTTCAGCTCAAATAAATCATCCCGTTGCTATCTGTTGCCACACGATCTTCTCCTACTTTTAAAAGGGCAAACGCATATTGCCCCGATTTTGAAATAGAAATGATTCGTATATTAACTTGATTGGTTAAAATTTAAGCGATACGGTTGGCGTAACTGTTAACTGGTGCATGACTTGGGTTCGACCCCAGCCCTAAACAAAGATTTGTATAGCCTACATGCAGTTGTGTAGTTAAAAAAATGGTATGAGTGGTTCTTGAATACGCGATTTGAATGAATTGAGAGGGGGGAATATAAAGTCCCAACACCCCTTTACATCTTTAAGGGATGATTTCCAGTATAAAAACTATCCTATGTCTTTTCCAGGGTCTAAAACTATCTCCATACCAAATTTCATCCAAATCGGTTTAGCGGTCAAGTGTATTATGTGGGTGGGGAGGGCGGGGACATCATTTATTGCCTATACAAATCCCAACACCATTTTTACATCCTTTCGGAATGATTTCCGGGAATAAAACTATACTATGTCTTTTCCAGGGTCTAAAACTATCTCCATACCAAATTTCATCCAAATCGGTTTAGCGCTCTAAGTGTATTATGTGTGTTGGTAGGGCGGGGACATTATTGATTCCCTATACGAAATTCCAACACCCCTTTTACATCCTTTAGGAATGATTTCCGGGACGAAACCTATGCTATGTCTTTCCCAGGGTCCTAAACTATTCCCATGCCAAATTTCGTCTAAATCGGTTCAGGGGTTTAGGCGTGAAAAGGTAACAGACAGACAGACAGAGTTACTTTCGCATTTATAATATTAGTATGGATATGGATAGTATGGATTGTGTTTGTTTGTTTGTTCTTGTTGTTGATAAGAAAAATGAAACAGATCGATGTGATTTACGGTGTGGAGATAGTTTAAGGGCTGCCCTTAAACTAAACGGCTAAGACTTTTAAAATAAGAATGTTCTAGCGATCGAAACCGCTGACAAAAGCTGGATATGAGAAGACTTAAAACTGAAATCCCATAAAAAACAATACTTGTCAAAAACCCAAGTCTCGTAAATTAGTTGTTCTACCGTAAAAAGTTGTGAGATCCAAGTAATACCAAGTCGGTTATTAATTTATTCAGTCCCTACTTAAGGGACCTTCTGTCTTAAGTTGTTACTAATTATGTAACCTAACGACATCTTATAGTGACCATATCAATATTAAAAATCTTTACCGTTTTAAGTAAATAGATTAACTCGGCCATCGCATGAAAACACAATATATCTCACAAGTAATACATATATAAATTAAATTGTTTATTGCGATTGCCAAATCAATCTATTTACTTAAAACGGTAAAGATTTTTAATATTGATATGGCAGGCGCGTGCATAGGATTATGACAGGGCATGCGGCGGAGTAAAAACACACAAAAACTTGTTCTTTTATAGATTTTTAGCATAGCCACAGCCACGCATCGCCACCATGCTACGATGCGTGGCTATGGCTATGCTAAAAATCTATAAAAGAAGAAGTTTTTGTGACCGATTACTCACAAAAACTTCTTCTTTTATAGATTATTAGCATAGCCACAGCCACGCATCACCACCATGCTACGATGCGTGGCTGTGGCTATGCTAAAAATCTATAAAAGAAGAAGTTTTTGTGTGTTTTTACTCCGCCGCATGCTCTGTCATAATCCTATGCACGCCCCTGTGAATATGGTCACTATAAGATGTCGTTAGGTTAGGTAATTAGTAACAACTTAAAACAGAATGTCCCTTAAGTAGGGACTAAATAAATTAATAACCGACTTGGTATTACATGGACCTCACAACTTTTTACGGTAGAACAACTAATTTGCGAGACTTGGGTTTTTGACAAGTATTGTTTTTTATGGGATCTCATTGCTTTTTGTAGAAAGTCCTACTTTTTTCCTTTCCGGTACCTTCTACTTCTTGTATACCAACAACGAATTTTCTTAAAGCCCTCTCTCTGTCTTATGAGCTTTTCTTATTTTTGTAGGTAGCCTTCCTTTTTAGGGTTCCGTAGCCGAATGGCAAAAAACGGAACCCTTATAGTTTCGACATGTCTGTCCGTCTGTCTGTCTGTCCGTCCATCCGTATGTCACAGCCATTTTATTCCGAAACTATTAGGACTATACAGGTAAAACTTGGTAGGTAGATGTATTCTGTGAACCGCTTTCCGATTTTAAAAGAAAATTTAAAAAATATTTAAAATAAAGGGAGCTCCCCATACATAGAACTGAAACTGAAAATATTTTTTTACATGAAACCTATACGTGTGTGGTATCTATAGACAGGTCTTTAAAAATGACATTATGGTTTCTAAAAACTTTTTACCAAAAAATTAAACCGACTCCCAAAAAACACTGCAAAGTGAAAAATAACTTTAATTTCGGTAGTCGGTGTCTTTAGTTTTATATATTCGTTTTTGGCACCGACTTCCGAAATTAAAGTTATTTTTCACTTTACAGTGTTTTTTGGGTGTCGTTTTAATTTTTTGGTAAAAAGTTTTTTTTTCACTCTTTTTAGTTGGTCGATTTTAATTTACGTAGTTAAAAGAGCCTAAATGTCAACTACTTATAACCTTTTACAAAATATTGCTTTTCCCAATGCTGGGCCGTTAATTGTTGAGGAGTTCTCCTGGTACTTCACCATCAGCTCTACATCACCATATGCATTGTGGTGAATAAAGTGCGTAACATCCAGGATATTCAAGTAATCGAATCGCAATCCACGAAATACTTATTATTGAGTAGGTTCGGTGACCATCTGTGGTCTTCATCATCAGTTCCACTTCCCCAAATGGTATTTTTTGAGAGCAACTGCACGAGTTACTATAATAAATACCCAAAACGCTATAGGTGTGCCTATAATATTTGAAGAGTTACTTCGATTTCTCCAGGATTCCATCATCAGATCCTGACCTAGTGACAATGGGACCAAATTCGAAGTATAACCTTTCAAACAAAAAAAATATTTCCAAATCGGTTCAGCCGTCTTCGAGTAATCGGTGATCATACATAAAAAATATATATATATATGTCGGAGTTGGTTGTCAATTACAATTAGTTATTGTGGGTATTCATCATATTTTGTTAAGAGTTGATTTTCTTGTTATGAATTTAAGTAATCTTTTAGTATCAATTACTGTCTGATAAATCGAAACGTAATTTATTAAGTACTTAGTGTACGCACTAATTGATTTTTGGCAACTTATTTCGATAAGTGTGACTGATAGTTTTGATCAAAACAATGGATGACATGTTTCTTTAATTTAAACTTTGTGAAATCACCATTGTTTATTATCGATAATTGCTCTTGTATTATTTGATTATTTTATAACGTAAGTCTCATTAAATTTAGTACGTTTTGTATCAAGTAAACACGTGACGCACTTCCTCGCGCCAATGGACAGAGTTGGAGGGATTTCAAAGTGCGGGTATCGTCTTATAAAAGACCGTGCACTTGGTAAGCTCATCAACATTCCGCTTCCGACGCTCGCCCGCGACGGTCGTACCGCTCCGCGCTCTCGATCGTTCCGTGCCTGAGTCATCGCTACGCTTCGTCACGCCCGCCGTGACGTCACTCGTAGTCGCCGACTACGACGCCTGGTCCGGATCCGCCTTTTTCGAGGCGGTGAAGGATATCCTGTTTCTATAACAGAGTATCGTCAAAAACAATTTGGTTTGGCCCCTTCAGGGTAAAACCACAGTTTCGTGGTCCTTGGTTGGAAACCTCACGGTGTCAACAATACCAAGGGGGTGCTGACCCGACGCACCCGCTGATCCCCTTCAGGGTGAAGCAGTAAATTGGAGTCGAGTGCTAGGTTTTGGCCTTGGGGGATCTCCTAGTCAAACCTAGTTACTGAGTTTCCTTTTCAGCTACACACCTAGTGTCGGTTGGGTGTGTCTACCCCTTCGCACTAGACCCAATAGGGCCCGGTTCGCACAATAAGACTGGCGACCGGTTACAAGCTTAGGGCTCACCATTAGGTACTCACCTCCCAGTCTCTACCCGACTGGGAGGGTTACACATCCCCGGACCCATCCATCCGGGGAGTTAGGCCAGTTAGGCTTTAAATAGGCCCCCCGCGGGAGAGAAATCTCCAAAATTTCCCCATTCAATTTTGATCCAATTGCCAATCATGGCGAACTCCAATATTTTGGAGATTCTGTTAGAAATCCTTAGGGAAAACCCTACTATTTCCGCCAAATATGGCGGAAAAATCCAGCGTGAAATCGCTAATTGTCCCCCGGCTACCGAAGCCAACGTCGCTGATTTTAGTGACGCGCTTGACAGCCCATTATCTCCCCCGCTTGCCGATCAAGGCATCCCGGTAGGTCAGTTCACGGAAGTATTTATTAACTCCGATCCCATTGTTCGTCAAACAACGAACGACTTCCAGGTAGATAGCCCTTTATTGCCCCCGCCCGCCGACAAAGTCGTGCCGATCGCCCGATTCCCGAAATCACCCATTGTTTCCGGCCCACCTGCTAATCCCATTGTTCCTAAAACAATGGACGCCGCGCAGGTGTGCGCTGCACCTGAATTCCGTGAAATGGGGTGTCCAATGGAGTGTCACTGAACCTGTGTCCAATAACAACTCTGACAATGATTTGTCATCATGCCCCTCGTCCTCGGAAGACGACTTTCAAGTCGTCACCGGTGGCAAGAGGAAGAAAGGGAAAACCTCCCAGGCCAGCAAGGCCAAAAAGACCACCGCGTCGCCCCCGTCCCCAACTCAAACGC
Source organism: Tholera decimalis (assembly GCA_943138885.2). Classification (NCBI taxonomy): domain Eukaryota; kingdom Metazoa; phylum Arthropoda; class Insecta; order Lepidoptera; family Noctuidae; genus Tholera; species Tholera decimalis. The sequence goes on along the minus strand of OW964564.2, from coordinate 37,659,846 downwards.
CCGTTCGACCCGCTATCCCCGCCCCAACTACCTCTGCTCGAGCACAGAATAGTCGTCCCGCCAGCCCGATAGCCCAAACTTCCTCAGCCCAAAGGAAGCAACGCCCTCCGCCCCCGTTTTACATCCAGGACAAGGGTAAATGGACTGATGTGTCCAAGATGTCTGTTGATCGAAAGATCAACTACACAAACGCCCGTGCCTGCCAAAATGGCATTAAAGTCACCGTCCCTACGTCGAACGACTATAGGGAACTATATCGCGCCCTCCGTGAAAGGAATATTTCCTTTCACACTTTCTCCTTCCCCGAGGACACGCCCACTCGTGTTATTATTAAACGTGTCCCTAAAGAAATCCTAGTACAGGATATTAAAGACGACCTTGCCGATCAAGGTATACCAGTGATCGCCGTCCATCGCTTACATAAAGCGAGAGGCGGTGATTTGTACGACATGGTTCTTGTCATTTGTGAACCAACCGAAGGTCATCACCCAATATTTAAGATTAAGTCTATTTGCTCCCTATCCGGTATCTCAATAGAAAAGCCCTACAAAACCGCAACAGTGGGACAATGCCACCGTTGCCAACTGTATGGCCATGCGCAGAGCAACTGCTATGCGACTCCCAGATGCGTCAAGTGTCTGGGCGAGCATAGCACTGCGGACTGCCCACGGCCTAAAGACCGAACCCTCTGTTCGGAACCACCCAGCTGCGTTCTCTGCGGCCAGACCGGTCACCCGGCAAACTACCGCGGCTGTCCCAAAGCCCCCAAACTCGCTCCTAAATTAGCGAAGCGCGCCAACGCCCGCCAACAGAGAGAGGCATCTTCTTCTCAAATTCCCCAACGTCTCGCTCCTCAGAGACCGTCCCCGTGGAACAGGCTAAACCACGAAAAAGCCTTTCCCTCCTTGGCCCCTGCCAAACCTTTGCAGGCACTGATGGATATACCCATCGCAGCGCAGATCCTGCCTATAGCCGTGGCTACAGAGCCCACAGCCAGTCACAAACCCGCGCCTCAAACCACTGCTGCTCCTGCAGTCAAACAACCGCCCAATCCCTCACCCGTCGCGCATGGCGAGGCTTGCGCCCAGACTATACTGCGCCATTATAGGTTATTTATGACCCGCCAAGCCAGATCTCTCCGCGATGCCCTTCTGGCTGCCGAACAGCAGAATAACGGCAAAATTACGACGGCAATGTACAGCCAAATATTCAGCACACACAGTGATGTGGTGCTAGGTCTCGACCAGATGGATGCGATGGACTGATCCAATGGATTCCCAACGCACAAACCACACTAGGCCTCGATCCCTCAAATTAGGTTTTTTCAACGCCAATGGAATTTTCAACCAACGCGCCGAAATAACTAAATTCCTCCGCGACCACCAATTAGACGTCCTCCTTATACAGGAGACCCTTTTGAAACCCCACCGCGCTGATCCCAAAATTGCGAATTACCGTCTAGTTCGCAATGACAGAACACGTTGCCACGGCGGCGGTACCCTTATTTATTATAGAAAGGAGTTATACTGCATCCCTCTGACCCCACCCGCGCCTATCTCTCACCTAGAGTACTCTGCCTGTCGACTAGGCATGACTGGTCATCCTCCGATAACCATCATCTCTGCCTACCATCCCCCACCATCGGTCGCGTCTTTTGCTTCAGACGATCCTATCGCGCTCACCAGCGATCTCACGACTCTCTTCGGCCTGAGTGACTCCGTCTTACTAGCGGGCGATCTCAACGCCAAACACCCCGCTTGGAACAGCAACACGACAAATGCCAGAGGCAGAATCGTGTATAACCTAGGCGCGACCCTAAACTACGACGTCATCGCTCCGATGACTCCCACCCACTACCCACACGACCCCAACCATAACCCCGATGTCCTCGATGTGGCGCTCCTAAAGAATGTAAACCTCCGTTTACACTCCATAGAAGCGCTTCACGAGCTCAACTCGGATCACCGTCCCGTTATCCTACACCTAGGTTCCCGCTCGGGTAACCATGATCCTACCCAACCTCCTCCGACCCAATTGATCACCGACTGGAGGAAAGTAAGTGAAAAACTGAAATCCACCACGTCGCCTCAATTGGACACCATTCCTGACCACATAGTCTCAGTCGCTGACACGACGGCGGCGATCGACTCGCTTACAAATCACGTACAATCCGTCCTGAACGATTGTTCAAGGGAAGTTCCTGTAGTGGAAGACCACCGCTGGAAACTCCCGGACGATGTACGGAATCTGATAACCGAGAAGAACGCAGCCATCCGTGCGTACAGCGCTTTTCCCTGCGCCGCAAACAAAGCTCACATGCGCAACTTACAGCGTGCTGTAAGGAAACGCATTACCGAGCAGCGTAATGCGAGCTGGGACAAGATGCTGAGCGAACTTGAGCCCACCCATCTTGCCTTCTGGCAGCTTCAGAGGAAGTTACGATCCACTGAAGAGGCCACAATGCCTCCTCTCATTCGTCCCGATAAGAGTGTCGCCTTCGATAACTCTGAAAAAGCAGAATGCCTAGCCGACAGCCTAGAGTCCCAGTGTTCTCCCAGCTCTCAACCAGTAGACCAAGCCCACCTCGATATGGTGAACGCCGAAGTCGAACGTAGAACTTCCCTTCCGCCCGTCGAAGATCCCGATAATCCACTGGCCCCCATCACTCCTGATGAGGTCCAGGATATCATTAAAAGTCTCCAACCGCGAAAAGCCCCTGGCTCCGACACAATCACCAATAGGGTTTTCAAACTTTTCCCCGCCCAGCTTATAGTGCTAATGACTGCCATCTTCAATGGTGCATTGAGCAATAATATGTTCCCCGCAACCTGGAAACAGGCCACCGTCATAGGTATTCCCAAACCAGGCAAGCCCAAGTCTGACCCGTCTAGCTACCGTCCCATTAGCTTACTCAACGTCCTTGGTAAAATCTATGAAAGGCTTATATATAAGCGGCTCAAAGATTTTGCCGAAGCAAAGAGTCTTATACCCAATGAGCAGTTTGGATTTAGAACCGAACACTCATGTATCCAACAAGTCCACCGCATCATAGAACACGTCAGCGCCGGCTTCCAACGGGGCGCAATAACGGGAGCCTTATTCTTCGACATAGCGAAAGCGTTCGACAAAGTCTGGCACAATGGCTTAATCTATAAGCTATACCAACTCGGCGTGCCTGACCGTCTCGTGCTCATCCTACGGGACTTTTTATCGAATCGCACTTTTCGTTACCGAATTGAGGGGGAGCTTTCCTCCCCCCATCCCATTCGCGCAGGAGTTCCTCAAGGCTCCGTACTATCCCCCCTCGTTTTCACGCTATTCACTAGCGATATCCCCAAGCACAAAAATACTCAGCTAGCCCTATTTGCCGACGATACGGCTATCTATTATACCGGTCTTAAACCCGATGCCATCGCTCGCACTCTCCAAACTTCCGCAAACACTCTGGCCAAGTGGTTCCGGAAATGGAGAATCGAAGTCAATCCAGACAAAAGCCAGGCAGTCCTCTTTTCTAAGCCGCGGATAAACCCACCCTCCCCCCGTCCGATTACCATGTACGGCAAGCCGATCCCCTGGGAAAAGCAAGCCAAATACTTAGGCGTGGTCCTCGATAAACACCTTTCCTTCGCTGAGCACATAAAGCAGGCACGTTCGCGCGCCGCTTTCGCTCTAGGTAGGCTCCACTTCATTCTTAGCTCCCGAAGCAAGTTATCACTCAGGTGCAAGCTGCGTATTTTCACCGCGGTCATCCGTCCCATCATGACCTACGCCTGCGTTGTTTTCGCACACGCAAAGCCCTACCTCCTCCACAAGATGCAGACCCTTCAAAACCGATTCCTCCGTAGAGTCACGGGAGCCCCTTTTTATGTTCGAAATGAGCTTCTTCACGTAGACCTCAAGATGCCCACCATCCAGCAGTTCATGAAACGTGTCTCCAAGCGTTTCTTTGATACTGCAATCCAACATAGGAATCCCCTTATCGTATCGGCCGCCCAATACGAACCCTCGCGTATCTCTAAGATTCGCCGACCAAGGCACACCCTTGTCACTCCCGATGATGCAATCACCCTGCTCCAAGAGAGCCGTAGGGAAACAAGTACAGTGGCACACAAAAACAAAAACCGACCGTCCTTCCGTCCTCGCCGCCGAGGCCCGCCGCGACGTCCCCGTAATAGTCCGCCCCGACCCTTGCCAGAGCCAGCCCGCGACGCTGAGCCAGTAGCTTTAAATTCCCTTATTAATAATAAAAATGATATGATCCAGCCTGTCCCTAGCTGCCCTCCCACTGCGACGCCCTAAGCCGAGGTCCGTACCCCACAGGGGGTGCCCTTAGCGTGTAGTCGCCTAGTTTGTAAGTTTTCTAATAAGCCCTGGCTGGAGGCTTTAATTAATTAATTAATTAAGGCAACCACAGGCAAGCCCGGTTAAGCAGCCGACAACCTCAGAGGTTGACCTGCGAGATGCCACACAAAATAATATTATATTGGTAAGCTCATCAGTCTATCTTCGGATCTGACTCAATAAAGAGCTTCCCTGCTCCCGACAAAACTGTCGGTTTATTTGGTACAGCGCTGCTGTATATTTACAATAGCTGTATAACCCTGCTATTAGCAAGCGGATACACTGTAATTGGGTGGTTTGACCACTATACGAACTGTGACCTTGAGAGGGTCTGTTCGCCTAACTGTATTCTTTGTAATTGGGTGGCTTGGCCACTATACGAACTGTGACCTTAAAAGGGTCTGTTCGCCTAACTATATTCTTTCTTTGTAATTTGCTTTATCTTTTACCTAGATTGTATGGACTTTAAAAGAGACGTTGACCTCTGAGTTTGTTTCAGTGTTTCTTCTCAGAGTAGTCAGTTAGGAAACACTGGCCTCATCTAGTTTGCAAAATAAACATCATTATTTCATTACTAGTAAACTCAGTAAATAAATATCAGATTTTGCTTGTACCAGCGTATTTATTCCAATAAAATCGGGACTCCAAACCCTGATGCTATACCTCTCGGCACTCCTCCTGATGATCCTACATATATATATACGCGTCGAATTGATAACCTCCTCTTTTGGTCGTCGGTTGAAAACAACTTTTTCATAAAGTTAATCGCTAAAAGATAATTACGCTTCCAAAGTTGTAAAATGTGTGTCCCCCTCTAACTTATGTTGTAGATCTTAATGTAAACTTTCAACCAAATTTGGTTTGAACGAAATGGAGTCAGCAGTTTTTGAGATACAGTATATTTTCGAAAACCGCAAATATAACTTTGTAATTCATACAAATACTATGAAAAACAAAGTTATTTGGCGTAGTTGTAAAAATTGTAAATAAGCTGGTTGTAAGAAATTTGTAAGGATTTTTGTTTTTTTTTTTTCAAATAAATATATTAAATATGTTATATTTATTATAGTTACTACGGAACCCTTCATGGGCGAGTCCGACTCGTACTTGGCCAATTTTTTTTATTTTCCTGTACTACTTCTTGAACTTCAGCTAAAGTTTTTTTCAAAGCCCACTCCCTGTCTCTATGGGTTTTTTTTCGGAGGCTTTGATACGCACATATGAATACGCACGCACGTCTTTTGCATTAGTTAGTAATAATTAATGCCGCACTCGTCAAACGTCTCGGTTAAAGTTAATCCATAAGTAAGTAAAATAATTTCGGGAAATTTACTCTACTTAATACTCCCCAATACTCTTAATACTTCTTGCTTTTTTATTCCGTTGACCATTTAACAAGTTACCTTTGAGCATAATTATTATATCTAGGTACCTATCTACACTGGAAGACACGGTGGAGCATATGGTCGAGGTGTGCCCTGCATGGGTGGAGCACCGTCGTATCCTCATAGAGGCGAACGGCGGGGGCGACTTCTCGCGCCCTGCTCTGGTTTAGACCATGGTGCGAAGCGAGAGGGAATGGGATGCAGTCATGCTAGCGAAGGAGGAGGCCTAACGTGCGAGGGAGAGGCAACTCTCTTCCTTGCGCCCCAGCCGCCGGGGGAGACGCCCCGGGCGTCGTGGATCGCGAGTCGAATTCGGGCCACCGTAGGCGCGGGCCTGCGGATGGCGAGCAGGGGTCGCTCACCGTCCGGTAAGGACCAGGCCCGGGTCGGCGGCGCGTTGTGTTCCACGCGCGCCTCAACGGGGCCTCATAGGGCCATTGCCTGTCGGGGTTTGCGACGGGGCCTCATAGGGCCACTGCCTGTCGGGGTTTGCGGGAAAGTTCCATCGAGATACCGCGGCCCCGGAACTTTAGGGCTTCCGAAGGAACAGGGTGGGTTTTTAGTCAGTAGAATTCTGATACGAAATTTTCTGATGAAAAATTCTGGTAAGAAAAAAAAAACGTACCCATCTACATCTATTATTTCATTATATTATACAGGTACACTGATTAATTAACTGCAAATGTAACTTTGTAATCCTATATATTTATATGGGATTGCAAAGTTATTTATGCAGTTGATGTATCTAGAAAACTGGAACGAAATTGAAAAATATTATAGTTTTTCCTTGATTCATATACTAAACACTAATTGTATTCTAAATTTGAAGCTTCTATGTCTGCTAGAAGTGCCTTAGACTTTTGATGATCGGTCAGTCAGTGAGTGACAAAATTAACAAAATTAAGGAACTTTGACTCGTTATAATTCTTAAACTACTGGTTCAAATTGAATGAAATTTGAAATATACCGTGTTTATACAATGCCTGTTTGGTTACTGCAAATTCAGGCTTCTAGTTTTATCCACAACGAAGTTATAGGGGGTCGAAAATGGCCTGAATTGCTTCGAGAAAAGAATGGTACGGCCGTGCCGCTTTTTTGCTCGACTTGGCGGGGGCACTGCCGTGCCCCCAGATACACAATAGGCTGCCTTATTAAATTCTGCGCAGCAAGGGGATTAGATATAAGTGACCACTCCAGATTAACTCTTCCAGGTAATCTGGAGTGGTCACTTTATATTGACTGGACAGAAAATGTGTTTTTTTTTGTGCAAACATAACAATTCTTACATAATGAATTTTATTACACAATTATTACATTAGCTGCTGTCCGCAACTTTGTTCGCCTCCCACGCGAACAAAGTTCCAGGTTCCCGCGTAAATCTCGATCCCGTCCGAATTCCGGGATAAAAAGCCTATGTGTTATTCCAGGATGTCAACTATCTACTTACCAAATCTCATTAAAATCCATCCAGTAGGTCCGGAGATGAGCGTATACAAACAGACAGACATTTTTTTAAATTCTTCCTCTATTACTGTTTCTTAAGTCTCTTTATTCTAAACTCACTATTATTATTTATTTTTTTAAATATGAAATATACAGTCACACTTTTTTACTGTTTTATTATATGTATGTAGATATATATAGGAAAGCACGAAGCAAACCCAGCTACTGGGTCATTTTTGGTTAGATAAGCCGTCTTCTTATCGTGTAATGTAATGTCTAACGACCCCATACACCCTAGTATCAGAGTTTCTAGACCGCCTCAAGGGCCTGTGACGTGGTCTATTTTGACGACCGCCATTTGGCGATCGGGACCACCGGCTTATACGTGCCTTCCGAAGCACGAAACCATCTTTTTATCAGACAATCAGGTGATTCAGGCCTGCAATGTCCTAGCCAAACTGGAAACCACTTTACAAAGTATGCTTCCCGCGGGAATGGAACCCACGACCACCGGGTCACAAGGCAAACAGCAGCATTGTGCAGTCGCGTCATTTGAAATATTAGTAGGTACTCATCTGCATCATGATAGACTGGAACCTCTTCAGGTCTAGTCGCAGTTGGCCTTTTTTTATGGGTGGGAAAATCATCAAATCAAAGATTCGTTCAGCCTCCTCCTACGCTAGCATGACTGCTTCGCAGAAGGAGGCGACTGCATCCCATCCCCTCGTCCCGCACTATAGCCTGAACCAAGGCCAGACGAGAGAGGTCGCCGCCGCCGATCGCCTCCACGAGGACACGGCGGTGCTCCGCCCAAGCAGGGCACACCTCCACTGTATGCTCCACTGTGTCCTGCGGATGGTCCTCACAATGACGACACTCGGGCGTATCCTTCCGCTGTATCCGAAACAGGTACCTCCTCAAATAGCCATTCAGTATCTGCGTCAGGTGGAAGGTGAGGACGCCGTGGTGTCTCTCTAGCTACTCCTAAAAGAGGGAACTTATCGCCGCGATTGCGGCGTGCCCAACTCGCAGTTGGCCTGGCACAATCATATTATATTCTCTTTCACTCACCAAATTAACGAACATAAACTAAATAGATTATAATTATTATACCAGCTTAATCAAATTAAGCAAAAAATATATATTAATTTTCAGCTTATTTCGCAATATAAATTAAAAGGAAACTTAACAATGCCCTTTAATTAAATTACGCAAATTAAACATTGAACAAAGACTTGTTCTCCCAAATTCTCGTCTGACCCTCACTACAAAGATGGCTTTTTAAATGGACCGTGTAATCTAGGAGATAATAATTATATCACGATTCGTTTCTGAAAAGCAAAGTTATAATATTTTTTTGAAGGCAGCGGCATAAGTGATAGAAGGACAGTGATAAAAATAAATTCTATTCATCTATTTGCTCAGCTTTTTTCTCAATTATGTTGTTGGTATTTGGTTGGTATGCAGCAAAATATTAGTATTTTGAGCCGCTTGAAACGAAAAAAAGGTGTCAATCTTCAAACAGTTCAGTATAAAATTGCATGTTTCGACATCATGCTAGCAGCGTGTGCTCACTTACTTAAGGCACGTAATGAGACATGGGGACTACAGCCTGGAAAGTTATTTATCTATTGATTACACCTGACACACTAAAGAGAAAAAGAAAACAAATTAATTAATGATCGTTGGAAACACAAGCGGAAAAGACCCAAAGGCCGAGGAACAACCAAATACTCTGATCAATGTAAGCATCCAGCCTTATCTAAATTCTACACTAGCGTTAAAATTTCATGTGACAAGAGAAGATGGAGACAGTGAGGACGGAGGAGCTCGTGGCTAAATTATAACAGCCACACAGGTTGATCTTCTAGATTAAGCAACGCTTGACGAGGTCAGTTTGTAGATGGGTGACTATCTTAACATTATTATCGACATTTCTCCATGCCCCGGAAAGCACGTAAGCCGTTGGTCTCAGCTGTCATTTCTACAAACGTCAGCACATGAAGCTACCCGAAACTGTCAAATTTTCCCAATCAACCTTGAACCTAATTTCTCCAACATTAAAGTTGAAAATCTATTAAACAAATTTGACAGATTTAGATGTACATCAACAGAAACCTGAAAAGCAGACATTGGTCTGGCCAAGGAGACAGGTACTTTCTTTTTCTGGGTGGGAAAATCATCTAAAGACTTCTCCTGCTCTGGGTGGAGTGGAAGGGAGTGTCAGACTTCTACTGACTAAAAAGCCACCCTGTTCCTTCAGCTGCCCTTAAGTTCCGGGGCCGTGGTATCTCGTTAAAACATTCTCGTAACCCCGGCAAGCAATGGCCCTATGGGGCCCCGTCGCTAGTGCTGAGACTCTGATACGTTACCCAAGTAGGTACTGGATTGTGGTCAAATAGGCTGTCGCTGTATGTAAAATATTAATAGTCAGCTGTATCTGGTTAGACTTTTTTTGTCGGGTGGGAAAATCATTGAATGACTTCTCCCGCTCTGGGTTAAGCAGAAGGGTGTGTCAGATTTCTACTGACTAAAAACCCACCCTGTTCCTTCAGCTGCCCTTAAGTTCCGCGGCCGCGGTATCTCGTTAAAACATTGCCGCAACCCCGGCAGGCAATGGCCCTATGGTGCCCCGTCACTGGTGCTGACAGCTCCTTGAGGCGCGCGTGGAACACGACGCGCCGCAGACCCGGGCCTGATCCTTACCGCACGGTAACCCTGCTCACCGTCCGCAAGCCCGCGCCTACGGTGACCGGAGATCGCCTCGCGATCCCCGACGCCCGGGGCGTCTCCCGCGGCGGCTGGGGCGTGAGGAAGAGAGTTGCCTCTCCCTCACGCGCTCGGCCTCCTCCTTCATATCTAGTTAGACTGGAAGCTCTTAGTTATCCCCAACATAGTTGGAAAGAAACTAAGCGGATGATGAGGAGAAGATGGAGACGGTTCTTACATTCTAGACTCATCATATCCACGATCTTCAGACATGAACCACCGGCCAGAAATAAAGAGAAATTGTTGCCATCTGTGACCTTCACTCAGAAACTGGGACACAATACCTTTTACATTGTTTTTAACACGCTTTTTATTAGGTTGAGCTTTAACAAACTAAGTAACTATGTAATAATATCAAAGAATCTGAATTACACCCACTTTTTTTTTTATTTTTTTTTTTTTAATCTTTATTAATTAAAGAGGGTTTGTTCACAATACGAACATGCCACCCTCATAGGAACACTTTTGAGGAACATAAAAACTTACAATCTACGCTTAAGACCTAATCTAACTAATTTATAAATAATCCTAGCAGTTTTAGATGTTGGAAAGGCTAGTATGGTATTACATAATCCTATTTGATTTAAATTTATATTATATTCTTGTTCAACCAAATATCTTTCTGCTTCGTTCCGGACACACTCCACAATAATATGATAAACATCTTCCACAATGTCGCATTCCGTGCAGTTTGGAGATGTTACTTTACCCATCAATGCAGCAAAACTATTCAATGGGATGTGTCCGGAGCGAAGTCTCAAACTCGTCACGATTTCTTGTCTACCCATATCGGCATTATCAAACCAGGGATAGCTGTTTATTGTCGGTTGCATCGTACGGTACCAAATACCTTTGGTCAGTGACTTTTCATCGAAATATTCTTTCCAATTGGCATAACATTTCAATTTCACTTCATATAAAATATCAGTCCAGTAAGGTTTATATGTCAATGGAACACCCTCAAAACATGCTTCCTTAGCAAAATTATCAACTTTTTCGTTTTCTTCAATGCCGATATGGGAAGGCAACCACTGTAAAATAATATGTTTATCTTTATCTCTAAGTTTGTTAATATAATCTATAATTTTGTATGCTACCGGGTAACCATTATTCTTTATACACCTCATCAAATGTTGGAGTGCGCTTTTACAGTCCGAATATATGACACAATTATGAAAATTAACCGACTCAAGGTATGAGATAGCTTCAAAAATGGCGATTAACTCAGTATGCATGACCGAAATTTTTGAATTTAGTTTAAACTTGCAGGCAGTATTACTTTGAGGGTCGTAGAACGCAGCTCCAGCACTAGCTTGGATTTTAGATCCATCTGTATAAATTGTGTAATAACCAGTGTATGTCTCGCTAAAATTTTAAAACTTAAACTTGGCAATGTGCAGATTACATGATAATACAATATTATGGTACCATCGAGTTGGTCTGATGATGAAACTTTTGAGCGCAGTAAAGAAAAGCGTTTTTTTTTTAACTATTGATTTATATAGTTTCTATGAATCATTAATGACATGTTAATGACATATTTATTATTTCCATATTCTACTGTTCTTATTGCAGCTCGCCTGCCCACTATAATTTAATACCTACTTACTGTTATCATTGACGTGCCAAAACAAAAATAAAAACTTTCAACTTAAAAGTTATAAAAGTTTTATAACATCAACGGTTTTATAGTCTACTTGGTTCATTAATATTAAAACGATACAGGCAACAAAGTATAATTCTATTTTATGTGGAAATGTTAAAGATGGTATGAAATAGGGTTTCAATCATTGGCCGAATTAGTAGTTTATTCACAGTATCAAGTCTATTGGTTTTTATCGGTTATATTTGAGGGATTATGCTATGGAATTCACAATGTAATTAAACCAAGCCCGTTCCATCATCTGACTACAAAATGAAAGGCGATGCGCTTTCGTTACAAGGTGCACAGCCCGCCCATACGCACATTAAGTTTTGGGAATACTTTTAAAGTGCGTTCAGCTAAGGAGTGGAATTCCCTACCGGAGTTTGTGTTGATAGCTGTAACCCCCAGATTACAGCTATCAACGCTCTTAAAGTCAAGAGTGGTGACTTCTATGTAAGCGTGCTGCTTCATCATGCTTCCTCAACCTTTGCCCACCATCAGGTGAGATGGTGGTCAAACGCGAGCCCATATCTGTGACCATATATTCCATATAAATTGCCATTGGACGGCTAACATTTTATAGAATTACATGCAAAAAATAAAATAAAAAATAATAACAGTGAAATTGAAATTCAATTACAAATAAATTAGAAACGAAAAACACCCAGTGCATGAAAAACTTCTGTACGTTCCTCACTTAAACCATCAACTAACGACCTTCTTTCAAACTGAATATTTATATAATGTTCGCGCAAAGAGCGTGAAATCGCAAAGAAAACAGAAGGTAACCTTTCTTTGATGTCTTTTTGTAGTTTAGTGCTAATATATAGTAGGCTTTTGACGTTACTTGCCTCTGAAACTGTTATCTAAACATAGTTGTTTAGTTAACACTCTCAGAGACATGTACCGAATTATTTTAGCATTTTAAGTACTAGCCTCTGGGCACCTCTTTATGAGATTCAAGGATAAGATTTTAGCATGCTAAAAATATAAAATAGAGAAAGAAATATGGCAGTAATGTATATTTTAAATGAATAAAATATTAAACATAAGAACTGTCGTTAAAATAAAATTTTAAATTCAATAAAAAGTTTATGCATACCCGAAATTAAATACAAACAAGCTACATTAATAAACTTTATAATTAGTTCAAACTATTTAAAATGCTTTTTGTATATTTTCATAAAATAAATACAAAACTTAGAGCAAAACTTTTGTGAATAAAATATAAGTACAAAAATGGTTATTTATGAAATAAAAATATGAAGTTTGATAAATTACTTACTGAAATGAAAAAAAAATTAAATACCTACATGATTAATTTGTTACTAATGTTTATTATTGTTGACAATAATATAATCAGCCTTTGAAGTTCCAAACACAACTCTTTAGTTTTTTTTTGTATTATTTCTAATTTAAATTAGCAGATAGAACAGTTTACCTTGGTAGTCTAGATTATTTCAGCTATCGAATCAATGACTAAGGTGTCCTGCTCAAGTGCCTAATATTACTTATCCGTACGTTAAAAATCAGAAAAACACACAAACATAACATACACACCTTAACACACCTTTATAACGTACTAGCTTCTGGCTGCGACTTCATTCGCGTGGGAGGATTTTCCCGCATAAAACCCGATCCCGCGGGAATTGCGATTTTTGCGTGAAAAAAAAAATCAAATATCCATCTATCCATTCTCACAAACTTTCTCATTTATAATATTAGTCAGAATTTTATTGTGTCGCATCGACGGAAAGAGACCCCACGACAAGAATCCTAGTGTGGGGTAATCCTAATATTTAGCGCAATAAAGATAAGGTATTTATTTTTATTTATTATATAAATACATAGTAAATTCATAAACGTTTAGCAGAAAACGGGATTGTTCTAGTCAGTTACTCTGGCAGACTCCTTCACTCACGTCAGGGCGGAGGAGATTCACATCGAAAAAAAAAGGTTTGATAACTTTATCATTAGAACTTAAAACGGGATATTTACCCGGGGAATATCCCGTTTTAAGTTCTAATGATACTGTCAGTGACCATGTTAGCTTAAAAACAAGAGGACAAAGTTATCAAAATAACTTTGTCCTCTGACTTCGTGGCTAAAGCTAATTACTTCTGTACGGGTCTTCAAGGTTATACAACGCTTTTCTAGGTCAGTATGTGGATGAGTGACATATTGAGTATCCTCTGTGCTTTGGAAAGCACATTATACGGTTGGTCTCGGCTATCATTTGTAGGTACATCTTTGACAATAATTACTGGTAGTCAGCAACCAGAAAAACTGTTTTTTTTTAATTATTAATTCGGATGAGCCCGCTCTTGACTTCGATCTCGCCTGATGGTAAGCGATAGATGAGGTCTACGATGTGACGAGCGAGCCCAGAAGATGCCTATTTACTCGTGCTTTAAAGGCTGAAAGGTCATAAGTGGCAGGGAACACAGAAGCCGGCAGAGAATTCCACAACTTGGCTGTGCGCACAATAAATGTGGAGGAGAAGCGCTTGGTACGACAAGACGGTATATCAACCAAGTGTGGATGGTACCCAGCCGTGCGTCTGGTAGACCGGTAGTGAAATGGAGATATAGGAATCACGTCATGTAGCTCCTGCGCACACTCTTTGAAGTACAATCTATAGAAAACCGACAGGCAAGCAACGATTTTTGGTCTTGTCAAGAGGTATCGTGTTCCCCAGGTACTGAGTTATGGAGATCAGACAGGTAGACGCTCCATGTTAAACTTACACTCACCTACATCCAGTAAGATTGGAATCCGATTCCAAATTGGATGAGAAAAGCCTAAGCAGATGATAATGACCTTATATATACCTTCAGCAATATATTTCTGTATACACAATACCTCAATGCTTTGCATAGTTTACAGTATACGTACGTTTCGCTTTAGCATTCAGGGCGCGGGTCGCCGGCGGCGGGGAGTCGCGCGCCTGACTTCAAAGCACAGCTTAAAAAGGCTTTCGCCAATTAAATATTGAAGGCAACGTCTGTTACAATGTAACGGAGTGGGGTGTTGTTGCGTGTTCTATGTTATTTTTTTCATCAAAACTTTTGTGTTTGGGCTAAATTTTATATAAAAAAAAAATATTTTTGAAAAATATTTTTTTATTGTTACGAGCTGAGGTTCGGGGTAGAAATAATTACGCCCATTAAAACAAAATTAACACTTTAATTAAATAAGTACAACAAAAATTAACACAGTTATTCACACTACAATACTTGTCACTTAACACTTAAATCGCACTGAAATTCACTTTTAAAGCTTCGATTATATCGCGTCGTATCGTCGTAATAAGACTGACAATAGCGCTCCTTTGCGATCTATTTATACCGCGATGTATGTGTTTTAGAACTTTCCTGTACAATCGACTCACTGTCTATATTGCTAAGAATGATCCAGAAGCTACTCGCCGCCAGGTGGCGTTAGTGTTTCGAACATTCTAGATTTCGGTCAAATTTCTCGAACTTCGTTAAGCGAATGGCGTAACATTATTTTAAACATTGAACAATCCATAATATAAACATACCCAACGTACACCTCTATCACCACTTATTTTTCCGGTGGGAAAATCATCTAATGACACTTCTCGCTATGGGGGGAGTGGAAGAGAGTGTCAGACTTCTACTGATTGAAAGTTCAACCTGTTCCTTCAACTGCTCTTACGGTCCGGCACCACGGTCTCGTTTTAACATACCCGCAATTCCGGCAGGTAATGGTCCTATCAGACTCCTTCACACCTCCACCACTGGTGCCCGCAAAAAACATTACATTATATTATACTACGTATTACATTATATTTTACTACTTACGTATTACATTATTACGTATTTTCGTCATAATTTTAAAATATACCTTATTTAGAAAAAAATATCAGAACTTTACACCCATCATCATTTACAGATACTAAAGGGCGTAACGTAGTGGTCTGCATAGTCTTGATATGAAACGAAGCTACAAACGCCCATAGTTTAAGTCAATTTCATGGACATCAACTGGTCATAGCTAGAGTTGTAAATAAAGGTTTTTTTTTCTAAGATGAAAAAAAAACGTTTAAAAGAAACAGTTTTATTTCTGGAGTAGGTTTTTTTCCATGAGTAGGAAAATAAAAATATGGTAAGGCGGTTGTCGTATGTGAGTTGATATATATTTTTTTTGTTCAATAATAAAATACCATTTGTTTTTTTGTTAAATAATACACGTCTTAACATAATTGGCTACACCAAGTGTAAACTACATTTACGGACGGGGATTTCCCTAATCCTCGTTTGGTTTATGTTTTGGTTGATTTGCGTGCAGACTGCAGAAACATTTAGTACGTACAGCGACATTCATACCAAGAAACGTAATAGACTGACAAATGACAGGGCTAGAAAAATAGTGTACATTGTGCAATCAGTACAATCATCAACAATATTAACACAAGCAGAATGTAATAGAGTCCCTGATAGTATATTCGTTGATTCAGAATCAGATGAACAAATACAGACACAGAACATTATTCCGAAGCTGATAAAACAAGCGTAGCCGTAGCTACTGATACTGATGATACAATCATCACACATTAAGTATTTTTTAAGTTCATAATAATAGTTACCCATTAATAATTTAAACATTATTTGACTTGAATAAAAACAAAACAATCAAATTTAGTGTCTTATTCCACTTTAGCTATAGAGTTTCACTTTTTCTGAAAAAAAAAAAAAACTAAATGTAGAAAAAAACAACGGTGCCAAGATTTTTTTCATGTTTTTTTTCAAGATTGTAAAAAAAACATTTTGTTTTTTTTTTTCAATTTACATCTCTAGTCATAGCAATGTTTAATGTCCATAACAAAACAAAGTACAACAGGTAATTTGATATTAAGGTATTTTCAAACTTGTGGACTTGTAATGCAAATGTTTGATCAGATTATCATTCAGTACACTAACATGCTTTAAAGGTCAATGTTAACATTAAGTTGTTGTAACACTATAAAAAATCGATGAAGTTCTGTTTCTGAATTCAGTCTGTATGAGATTATTATTTTGGCCACATAATGCGGATAGGGGACTGCAGCCTGGAGAAACTGGCTGTTGTTGGCGGAGGAGAAGGAAATAGAGCCCAAGGTTGCTCACCAACCAGATGATCTGACCAAGTAAAGGATGCATTAGCCTCAAAAATATTTCACCTGGCGTTGAGGGCATTATTTATTTATTTTAGGGAAAAACAAACAGTAACATATTACATAATTATACATAGTAAGGCTTACATACAAAAATATGGTAAATATGCTACCTACAACGTTTTCCACGGATTACTATATAAAAACTA
Organism: Tholera decimalis; assembly: GCA_943138885.2. Classification (NCBI taxonomy): domain Eukaryota; kingdom Metazoa; phylum Arthropoda; class Insecta; order Lepidoptera; family Noctuidae; genus Tholera; species Tholera decimalis. The sequence goes on along the minus strand of OW964564.2, from coordinate 37,642,935 downwards.
GAGTGACATAATTATAATACGGTGTGATGTACTTTATAAACTAAAAGAAAAACAACAGTTAATAAAGTGTGATGCAGGATATATAAAATATAAATGATTTCATAAACCGGGCAGACAAAATTACACGTTAATCACAAAGTCAACTGCCGATCCTTAATTATTGCCCGGATTTGTTTCCTGAAAATATTTTTGCTGAGGAAAATTATTAAAGCAACAGAAGCAGTGATCACGATCCTCAGTAATGAGGGAACGATCAAAGACAGAGAGCGTGTGCTAATATTGTACAAAAGTATGCCCAGTCAATGTCTCTTAAAATACAGATATACCTTAATTTAAGAGACAGAGAACGTATGTTGTCAACGGATGTAATTTTTTTTTTCTTTCAGGGGAAAGCTTTAAAAGGCGCCTGGACTTTTAGGGTAGAAGAATGAAGAAAAGATCAGGGAGTGTGGGATTTCTAGCTCACAAAAGCCTCCTCGGTGATTACCATCCGCACATAGAAAGGGACCCAATACCTCTTAGAACATCACTCCGGAACATCCTGTGTGCAACCTCCTATTAGGGCCCATAACTGGGACAACGGATATACCTACATAATCTTTTACCTAAATTATAGTTACTCACTACTCCCGTGGATTCTATCACGGTAAAAACATAACTCTCTTTTTTGCAGTCGCGTAAAATGTAGCCTATAACCTTCCTCAAGCTTCAAGCTACTTCCATACCAAATTTCATCCAAATCCACCCAGTACTTTCGAAGATTAGCGCGTTCAAGCAAACAAACAAACAAACTTTTCCGCTTTATAATATTAGTATTGATAAGATTGTATGTTTCATCATAGTTACTAGTTTAAGATTTATACTTCCCTCTGTACTTTTATTCAATGATTCTTTATTTAACTTATTTTCACGCTGTGATATTTGAAAAGTAGAGTCAAAAGTATTTAATGTACGCGAAGGGCTAAATAATACCGGTCTGGATGAAAACAGAGGATTAAAACTTGCAACGAGTGGGCTTATCGCCTGGCTTGTGGGCAGTTAATAGCTATAATATTTTATTTAATTAACACATTATTATAATGTAGTGTTTCGAGGTTTTGACTGCGTTTTACGGCAGCAGAATAACAAATACTAAAAGTTTTTTTATCATATTCGTATTTTTGTCATCATCAATGTCAATGCAAGGGTTGCATTTAATATCAATTATGATGTCATGGGCAGAAAATAATAAGAAGCTTCTTTCTTGCTAGCTAGATTCTTGAGCCGGTCGCCATATTTGATTTAAAATGACGTAGGTAGAACGGCTTAGCAGACCACGCATTATCATCTATACTAATCGTTCATGCAAAATTTCATCTTACTGGTTTGAGGAATAGGTAAAGAGCTCGTGACTAAATAATTAAAACCGAGCGGGTCGATATTGACAGGTAACCAGCGCTTGCTGAGGTCAACATTTCGAGATTCTTCCATACCTCAAAAAGCACGTGGAGCAGTTGATCCCAGCTGTCTTTTTTATTACGAATAAGCCCGCTCTTGACCTCGATCACACCTGATGGTAAGTGTAAGATGAGGTCATCTGTGTTCCCTGCCACATATGACCCGTCAGCCTTTAAAGCAAGAGTGAATAGGCATTTTCTGGGCTCGCTCGTTCGATCGTAGACCTTACCTTACACTTACCATCACGTCATCGAACGAGCGAGCCCAGAAAATGCCTATTCACTCTACATTGCATCTGTAGTTGGCACTGGTACAGAGTATTGCTTTTCTGTAATCTAATTTTATAAATGTTACAAGATATTATAGTGCACAAGTATGTGCGCAGGTACAATTGTACTATCTGTTTCTTTACTCTCATAGCCCGATGGGATGGCAATCTGACACGATCAGAGAGAGATCGGGCGCTGTACTAACGCCTTAACGGGCTTTACGAGTCACGCCGGTATCACACTGCCAGCTTCCAAACTCCAGCCACCACTGAGAAATTTCTTTAACACTTTATAGCACCTTTTTCCTGACCCGGGAATCAAACCCAAGACTTTATGCTCAAAAGCCACGCTTGCGATCACTAGACGAAAAGAAACTTGTAATAAGAGAATCTTCATCTCAAACTTTATCAACAGAATTGAAAAAAGTCGCGTATCTTTTTAGAAGAAAAAATAGCTTTCATTTCCAGCAAATAGTCTTTCAAGCACGAATAGGTTTTCCAGCTTTTATCGGTCAAACCAGCAGAGCGAATTGAAGTTTCAGTTAATTTCTTATTCTAGACAAATATTAATCTAAACCTAAATATTCCAGACTTACGTTTATCGAATATTTAATACGTTTTAGCAAGAAACTATTGCTCTCTAAAATTTTCACAAGCGATTTTCGTCTAACCATTTGTTTTCTGAGAATTTTGAGGTTCTTGACAGATCAAATTAGGGTCGAAGTTTTAAGATTTGGCGAAAGCAAAGGATCACAATGGTTCTAGAATTTCTAAGTTTAATTTTATCTTGAAGATTGTTTAAGTTCAGTCATGCGAATAACTATAGAACGAATGAGATAATTATGGCTGATTCATTTGACATTTGAACTAATAATTTTGCAACGAAACTAATCGTTAGATAGGTCCTATTTCTTACAACTATTTCTAGAATATTGATTTAAATTAAATAAGATAAATTCTAGACTAACTAAAAAAACTACTTTTATTAATGAAAATTACTTATAATAATTAAAAGACATTTTAAACAATGTTAGCGTATTAACTGCTTGACTGAACGGACTAAATATCTCAAGAAAATTAAATCAAAGATAAACTTAATTAAATATGGAACTTATAATGATTCAGTACTAAATTATAAGTTAAGTCGAACTTGAAAAAGCTTTTGATACTTTGTGGCAGTTTATAAAATATATAATAAGCTACATTTAATAATTAATTTAATTTATTATACAACTTGTAATTTAAAGGGTATATACATACCAAGTGCACGGCTTCTTTAGATGATAACAAACGATATGGCCAGGGTTTTCTAATTCTATGTCTACATGTGTGGAACTTATTAGAAATTTCAATACATTGATACCAGAGACCGAATTTTTCAAATTAAGAAGAACGAAGAGAATTATCGTGTTATTGACAAATGACGTGAAAAGTGATGACCCTCATAGTGCTGTGACACGTTTGTTATTACTGGTATTCAAGAAACCAATAATTTGGGATCAATTTTGCGAGTCACTTATTTTGAGCTGAAACTGAAGATGTTGTCTTCAGTCCTTTTGGACAGATATGGGGTTTCCGTTACACGTTGTATAGCTTATGTGACTTTAGTTGAAATTATTTTTTGTTTTTGTTTTAAATGCTTTTGCATTGCTTGTAATCATTAACGAAATTTTAGTTAATTTTTAGTTGGATTACTACTAATTTTATATAAGTAAAAGTACAGTGTAAACTCTATATAGCGACACTGAAGGGACTGTGCATTTTATGGCGTTATAGAGAGTTGTCGTTAAATGGAGAGAAGAAACATCAGAATTAGAAAAAGAAAAAGTTTATTGTTAGTAGTTATGTGCATAAAAAAGAATGTTATTTGAACGCTATTGCGTATAGTCTGTTATTTTTGTCTGACGTCTTTTGCTGCACCAGTAATTTTGTTTTGTGATTGTTGTAAAATCCCAATTTGTAAACAAAAGAACGAATTTCTTAGAAAGTTCGGTATGCATGATGCCGACAGTCGAGTTTATTGCGGGCTAGGATAATAAAGCGACAATAGATCGTACACAGCTGCGCAGTTTTTACTAATTTTAGCAACTTAAAAGGTACTTTTTATTACTCAATTGTTGTCGTTATTGAGAGTGGGTGTAATGCTATGTAGAGTGAAACATTGTATGAAAGACAAGCTAAACCAACCAAAGCCAATTGATTTCGACGCTTAAGGGAGTTTGTCGTTAAATAGAGTGACGTTACATGGAGTTTACACTGTATTTAAGTTTTGTACTCTAAAACGACTGAACGAATCTGGATGAAATTTACTTCATAGATAGATTATAGTCTACACATATAGGTTACTTTTTCTCCTAGAAAAATCGAGTTCGTGATGATTCCTCGTAAGCTAAGTCGCGGGCAAAGCTAGTATTTAATAAATCATAGCAAAACTAAGCTAAAACGTTCCCGCAGTTTCTGTTATGCTGGTGCGTAGATAAAATCTGTTTGTTGTATTGCAATTTAAACCTTATGTGAACAGCAGAAGTCACACACCCGTGATATACACCGACTAGGTAATGTGCGGCGATGCGTCGGACAATTGGCCGAAAAGCTAAACTCCCGTAACTTTCTGATCACGCTAATGGCCCCCGCGGGAAACGGCATGCTATAGAATTTAAAGCAATTGTGAAATTAGTGTAACTATCGAATTGTTGCTAACGAGTGTATCCTGTAATTTATGTATGGTGATAAACTTTGGTAATAAAAAGTTACGGGCACTATGATATTATATTATATATTTATTTAGCTCGAATAATTTTAGTGCATAAAAACCTGTCTCTGACAACTCCGTAACTTTTGACTCAGTATCCAGTACCTCGACTAATATTAAACTCGTAAGTTTAAATATTAGTTGAGGTGCTATTGAAAACTGAAACATTACTAATCGTGATTAGTCATGTTTTTAGTAAGCTACATTATTGAGCTTAGTTCTAACAGTCAAAAATACTGAAGTCTGTACTAAAGTCACAGAGCTTTCGAAAAGTTTCGCATAATTATAATCCAACATATAGTTGGAAATATATAAACTTATAGAGCAATTCATTATCATTCTATATAATCTAGTCAAATAACAGCACTTAAAATAGAAATAATTTTTAAAGATTTTAAAAATTCCTATAAATAGTAATAAGAAAGTATTATTTTCCGTTTTTTTTAATAAGCCAAAGGACGGTATTTAGAAATTTGGCGCGTCTCGGACCTCACGTCACATTTTTCTTTATGTTAAAAAATATCGACGGTTAAAAGGTAATAGGATATAAGCGACAAAAATCAAATTGTTCAGGAGAGCAGTTTAATGTTTGATATTTTAGAAAATGGGTATAATTTTCTGTAAAACGCAGTTTTTGCTTGGCCATAAGTGACAAAAAGTCATCACAGAGCAATGAGAATTAGCGCATTCGAAAGAGCGGAAAATTTTAAGTAGAATGGCATTCATAAAGTCAATTTCGACCAAAATGTCGCTTATTTACCTTTTAACCGTCGATATAACTTTTTCTTTTCATAACGTAAACTTATAAATGACAAAATTGTATTTACGGTATCATTAGAACTTAAAACGGGATATTTACCATGTGTACGTATTGTTTCGAGCTTTTCATATTTCGGTACTGTTGCAAGCGCTATGATCACGGATGAACTGAAATAATTGCGGGTGGACGTTTATGCTCAGATGAATCGGTCTACCTCTTTCTCGTTCGTTTCTGGATGGTCACCGCTACAACTGTCACATGTGTCACTCAAAACTCGATTCTGTTCCCGACACATAAACTCCGTGTCCGCTTGCGAACTTTACCCAATTAAACCACTGGATTCCAGGCCCTCGACAGTTGAAACCCGACCTCCCGGTTGAAGTTCTTGTATTTGGTAATAACAATCGCTTCCCTTACCAGTCTAGGTATAGTGGCGTTCTGTCGAGATGACCTAAGGGTTATGTAACTCAATCCAATGGTTCGATCCTGCTTCTAAAAGATTTTGTGCTATTGCCGATTCTTGAACATCATTATTTTCACAGCCTTAACGTGTTCCGAAATTCTGCAAGCTCGAGGGCCTGGAATCCAGTGTTTCAATTGTGTAAGCCCCGTAAAAGTGTTCAATAAAGTTCGCGAGCGAACACGGTGAGTTTTGTGTGTCGGGAACTGTAGGGGATCCCTACACTTAGTGATAGATAGCGAGGCGATTCTATTGGGATGATGATGATGAAATAAAACCAACCGTCGCGAATGTTCGATAAACACTGATTTATTATAAAAATAAATTTAACACAATGATTTGCGTAATTGATATAGTTGATGTGTGTGCAGAATGCACGGAGCGTAAGTTGTTAGATTAATGTACGGTTCCGTACATCCTGCCCGCCCAAATAGAAGGTAAATTTAAGTTAAAGATTAATTAAAAATGACTATTCTATGATACATGATAAATGTCCCTAATCGTCGAAAGTTGATGAGGTAGCCTTATCTACACCACTGATTGTGAACACTTCACTACACTTGTGCACTGTGTCCGTCGCCGCTACTGCCACTGGCTCTGCCCTGACAGCCGCCTGGCCCTGGGGGGCCGGCGATTCTGGTACTCTGCCCGCACTTCGATGTTGTCTGATGATGTACCCGACGACGCCGCTTAATATGATTACTGAAGCTATACTGATGTACACGACGGTATAGTGATGAATATCGTGAATGCTCAGATCCGTGGACGACTGTTCCTTAATCTCGTCAATCTGAGCCGTAACTGACGCCAGATGAGCTGATGATCTTCGGCCACGCTGAAGTTCTCTGGTGCAGACGTTTTAGTGATTTTATTTAGAATAGACACCTCTGGGACTTCGATGAGATGATGAATATTTATATGATTTATGAAATTATTGTGAGTGGTACGGAGATGTACCAAATTATGTAGGCGAATTGAAAATGTTTGATTTTAAGTGGACTGTATTTTGAGGATGGCTGGTTTCGCCTAGAAAGAACAGGATGATGAACGGGCGACCGAGTTTCAGGGATTATGAGGGAAAAGCACGTCTTACCTGAAGTCTTCAAGATGGCGCCTGCTGGCGCCTGCCTACTTCGAGCTTCGAAGTACACGACGTGTTGATATCAGAATGCACCAAACCACTCAATCACACCCGCGGGCGGTTCATCTTAGTTCAATCACGATTTATATAGATAAATAAGCGGAGTTTTAGCGGTATAACACACGGACGGCGGAGTACGGTAAGACATCGACAATACGTCCGCGTGGAGAGGCGTACTTAACACGTTCTGTCATTGCGGTGTCATTGCTTGCCATAGATTCGTGGCAGACATGCTTTTTTGGGGTAGGGAGAGGGAATGGTCGTCCGTTCTGACAGTAAACGTCAAAATGTGGGAACAAACTATTTAACCAAATTTCAAAATGAGATGGCGTTACCATTTCCCCCCGGCTTTAAAGGGTTGCCTTTAAAAGGAAACAAATAAAATAAGCTACGTTAGGTATACTACCGCATAACCTATCCACGAGCTAAAACAGCGTTATGATATTAAATTAATCTAAATTAACTTTAGCGGAACAATTATAGCGAAAACTATTAACTAAATACCTAAACTAAGAGGGAGATCCAACTTCAGGCTAGATCTCACTGAGTCGGTAGCGGACAGAGACGAACAACAGGGCGCACGTAACTACCCTTCGCGGTTTTTACAGTAACAACGCGGGTTGTACCGTCTTTAGATGTATGCAATTTCTCAACGATAGCTAAGGGCCATGAAAGCGGCGGAGAATTGTCATTTATGACAATAACCAACGTACCCTCCTGTATAGGGGATGCAGGACTATTCCATTTGGATCTAGCCTGAAGCTGGTGAAGGTATTCCGACCGCCAGCGCCGCCAGAACGACTGTACGATATTATCGAGCAGAGTATGTCTCTGAAGCAAGCTAGAAGAGTCTGCTTTAGGAGCGGGAAGTGACGATAATGGCGCTGTGTTCAAGAAATGCGCAGGAGTTAACGCGGATGGTTCAGCAGGGTCGCTACTCAGTGCTGTGAGCGGCCGCGAGTTAACCAGTGCCTCGACTTGAGCAAGGACAGTTAAAAGCTCTTCATAAGAGAGGATCTGTTGACCTACGATTTTGAAGAGATGCGTTTTAATTACTTTGACCATGCTCTCCCAACATCCACCGAAATGTGGTGAAGCAGGCGGAATAAACTTCCAATCAATGTGATTTACGGAAAGTTCTTCCTGTAGACTTGTACGATATTCTTTATTAAGAAACTTATAAAGATCGCGTAAATAAGAGTTTGCACCCACGAAACAAGTGCCGTTGTCCGTGTACAAACATTGTATAGGGCCGCGTCGCGAAAGAAATCGTTTTAGGGCTGCCAGAAATGACACCGTGCTTAAATCCGTCGCAACTTCAATGTGCGTGGCGCGCGTCGTTAAACATGTAAAAATGCACAGCCAGGCTTTACGGCTTTTAACACCTCGACCACGCACTGGCGTGTACTGCATCGGTCCTGCGTAATCACAACCGGTATGTGTGAACGCCTTATCTACTTGATTGACGCGCTGGCTAGGAAGGTCAGCCATGAGAGGAAAGACCGGGCGAGGACGAAATTTAAAACACGCGTTACATTTGTGTATTCTGTGGCGAATTATTCGCCGTGCAGCTAAAACCCAATGTTTATGCCTGAGTAAGGACATAAGCAACTCTGGACCGGCATGGAGATGTTTCTTGTGATAAAAATCAACAAGAAGGTCGACAACGTGGTCATGACGCGGTAAGACGCAAGGATGCTTGTAGTTGTATGGTTCGTCCGAATTTGACAGACGACCGCCAACGCATATAATGCCGTGCTCATCGAGAAACGGCTTGAGCTTAAGAAGCGCGGGAGAACAAGATACATTATTTTTTAAATTTTGAATGTCGTTACTAAAGTGAACAGCCTGTACAACTCGCAATAATTTATACTCTGCGAATTCAAGATCAGAGCTCGAAACAGAAGCCCCATTAGGTAGTTGCCTAAGAAACCTACAGACATAAACGATGGCGCGTAGTAACTTAGACCACGACGACATGCGCAGCGCGAGTGCATAGATCGGAGATTGTGCTACCTCAACAATCACGGGGTGAGAAACAGATTTCCGTTCGGGTGCATCCTCGGCTTCTGCACTGTGGTCACAATGTTGTATGGGCCACTCTGACGGATCATGAGAAATCCAAGAAGGTCCACGGTACCACAAAGGATGTTGCAGAAGTTTAAGTGGAGTAACACCACGAGAAAGGCAATCAGCAGGATTCTCAACGCCCGCGATGTGATTAAAACAAGTAGCAGGAACAAGTTCTATTAATTTAGTAACGCGATTGGCGACAAAAGTCTGCCAGCGGTGAGGAGAGGAATAAATCCAGGCGAGCACTACCTTGGAGTCAGAAAATGCGTATATTTTATTGATGGGGTAGTGGGGCGAAACTGTGTCTTGAACCTTGCGGAGCAACTGAGACAGCAGAAGGGCCGCGCACAACTCCAGTCTCGCAACCGAAATGGTTTTGACAGGCGAGACCTTGGACTTGGCACAAACTAACTGCACCGAGTAGTTAGAACCAATGCGGACTTGCAAATATACGACTCCGCCGTAAGCGCGTTCGCTGGCGTCAGCAAACCCTATTAAGTTGATAGTACATCCATCGACCAACCCAAGATGCCGCGGTATAGTTATTTGATTGAGCGCGGAAAGCTCAATGCAAAATTGTTTCCAAGCGGCGACAATATGGTCGGGAGGTACGTCATCCCACTCACACTTTGATAACCAAAGTTCTTTGATCAAGAGCTTGGCGTACAAAATTGTGGGAGCCACAAAACCCATGATGTCCCATAGTCGTGCCACTGTGGACAGCATAGTGCGTTTGGTGCACTTATCATCAGGTGGTGCGACATCAAACAGAAAACTATCACTGGATTTATACCAACGTAAACCGAGAACTTTATGCGGTACAGACCTCTCAAACTCAATGTCTGGAGAAGCCTTATGAGAATTAGGTAAGTGCTCGAGAACCTGTTTATAGTTGCTTGTCCATTTGACAAGATCAAACTGGCCTCGCTTGAAAAGCTGAATAAGCTCTTCACAAAGCGAAATTGCTTGCGGAGCGTATGTGACACTACAAGCGATGTCATCCATATATAAAGCGGAAGTAGCGGCAGCCGCTGCGGCGGGAAAGTTGTCGCCTTCATCAGCGATCAACTGGCGGACAACTCGTAACGCGTGATATGGACTGGACTTGAGTCCAAAACAAACACGATTAAACTGATACACAGATAAAGGTTCATTTTTGTTAAAACGATAAAAAATCCGTTGAAATCTACGGTCAGATTCACGAACGCCGATATTGAGAAACATTTGGCGGCAATCAGCTGACAGAGCAACTTGGAAAAGTCGAAATTTTATTTATATATTAAATAAGTCACCCTGTAGATTAGGGCCGGCATGCAAAATGTCATTGATCGACTTACCCGATGTAGTCCTGCAACTAGCATCTAAAACCACGCGAAGTTTCGTGGAGGTTTTATCTTCGCGAACTACGCCGTGATGCGGAATATAATACGCGGGAAGAGAATTGTCCTCGTTGTTAACAACCGGACTCAAAAAACCTTTATCTATGTAGTCGCGCATGACGTCATTATAGGCGCCGCGCAACTTGATCGATGCATCCAGTTTGCGTTCCAAACAATGAAAGCGTCTAAGCGCCGCAGCGTACGAGTCGCCTAGCGAATACGGGTCACCACAAAAGGGTAACGCCACAACATATCTACCACTGTCGTCGCGAACAGTGGTAGTGCGGAAGTGTTCTTCACACTCGAGATCCTTAAGGCTCATCGAGGGCGGGGCGGAGATCTCTTCAAGCTCCCAAAATCGCTTGAGAAGAGAATCAATATTATTTTCTTGAAGAACAGCACAACAAGACGTAGTATATTGAGAAATATGTGACGTAGGTACGGTACCCATAATCACATATCCAAATACCGTCTCAATAGCGGGTGGCAAATTATGTTGTTCACTACGTATCACGTTAGGTAGGAACAAATGTGGAAAGATAGATGCGCCGAGCAAAGCGTCGATATTTCCCGGTTGCGAGAAGTCAGAGTCTGCGAGCGATAAATACTCGAGATGCTTAAGTAAGGACACGTCCACCTGAGCGTTCGGCAGTGTGTCCGTAATACGTTCCACGATAAGCGAGGAAATATTAAAATTAATATTCTTATTGAAACGGGAATGTATTCTAACATCTACGGAACCCTTACAAGATTTTTCCGACCCACCGATCCCCTTAACTACTAAGTTAGTATTTTTAAAGTTATTCCACAGTCCGAGGCGTTTAAAACAATCAGAAGTAATAAAATTACTTTGTGAAGCACTATCTAGTAAACAACGAATTATGTGCGGTGAGTTATTGACATCGTAAACAATAACTTGCGCTGTCGCTAACAGTACCGTTGTGGACGCCATACATTGCGGCTCTGCATCGCGCTGAACATGACAAGTGCGCGAGCGCTGACCGCGCGCACACGCAATGGATGTCGTACACAGCGACACCTCGGGCAGAGACGCGGAAGCGGCCGCCGCCGTGGTATTGGCGGTTTGTGGCTGTGACGGTGACTCATCCGTTAGCGTAGATTTTTTATCGAAATGTAATAATGTGTGATGACGCTGATTGCATGAGCGGCACCTTGTCTTACTAGAACAATCACTTGTTTTATGTTTTATGCTTAAACAATTAACGCAAGCTTTGTTGTCTTTCACACATTTGAAACGAGCAGTCGGATTTAAATTACTAAAAGCGGGACATTTAAAATAGTGGTCGTGCACAATATTACTGCACAGACACTTAGACGAATTATTTTTATTAGGTTCCGAACATGCTACATAAGACTGCGGATTAGGGACCGACCTATTGTTACTATTTCGCGATTTATTCGAACTTTGTCTACTATTGTTATCATTCGACGAGCTGGATGAACTAGGCTGCGTATTATGATATATTCGGCACTGATCTTTGATGAAGGTAATAAAACTATCTAGAGTAGGTATTTTATGATTACGTTCCGACATCTCGTAAGCACGAATGGTTTCAGTGTCGAACTTCTTTAAAGTGAGTTGTAACAATATGAAGTCGGAAAGATCTTTCAATTTTAAATTTTTAAGTGAATTAACTGCGGTAACAAAGTTATCTATAAACAGCTGGAAATTCGATTCAGACGCGGGACCGGACAATTTAAGGTTTAAAGCCTGATCAAAGTAAGTAGACGCGAGGATACGAGTATCCTGATACCTATCAAGGAGTGACTGGAATATGACCTGATAATTCTCAGCACTGGGTGTGACACCCGCGAATACGGACTGCGCTTTCGGCGACAGCTTCCCTATTAAATAGTACAACCTGTCAGCGTCTGTCAGAGAGCCATTATCGTGCACCGTTGATTTAAAACTTGCATGAAATAACGGCCAGTTCCGTATATCGCCATCAAACGACAATAGTTCAATCGGAGGTAGTCTAGGCGGCGCTCGGACAACCGGTGCGGCGCTCGTGGAGTATCTACCCTCTAACTGTAATTGTATGCGCTTGATGATGCAATAAAGATCCTCGAAGGATGTGTACGCTTGGTAATTCGGTTTTGAATCAGGATCAAAAGAAAGTAATTTATCGTTATATGTGTCCAACAAATTATGAAAGTCTGATCGAATATTATCTACTGTTACACAATAACTAAGAAATGATTCGGTACTAATTTCGGAAGAAGCGGCGGTTTTTGAGCGCTCGTAAATATTTTGAATCCGCTCAAATAAAACATTACGTTTAGCTTCCAAGAATGTCAGCTCTTTTTCTTCCGAAATACACGGCTTATTTTGTTTCGACATGTTGTGTGGGTATGAGTAAATAAGTTGTTAGGAACAAACTAACTAAGAATGACCAAGTAGCCACTATTTTTGCAACTGAAATAAGATTCGTAAATATGTTTATGCGGTAGTTATTCCTAGCTAGGCAAGAACTATGATAATTATAATTGGCGGTAAAACTAAAAGATGCTTGAAATATGGAATTTACAAGGCAACTATGATAGTTTGTATAATGATATTTAGGAATGTAGGTAGCTACTTTAAGTATATTACCTACAGGGGGGCGAGATTTAACCACGTAATGGGTATGGATATGGACTAAGGCGTATAGCTAGGTGCTATAACTTCCTAGGTAGGTACTTTTATAATGTACCTACGCGGTATATAGAGAATATGGATTATGAATCCTTCTCTTGCGGGGGCGAGCTATGAATCCACTTGAATAGGATCAAGCAATGGATCCGGCTCGTAGAGGACCAAAAAAATGGTACGGAGATGTAAGCACTAGCGTGCTGATGATGTGATGTAAAGGTTATCTTCATTATTCAGACGTATTTTGTTTGACTCCGATGATATGTTTTGAAGACGTTGCTTGATAAACGAAAATTGTTTATTCATGATGTTTTCATTACGACGTATGATGTTAAACTCTGATTCTAAAATACTTGTCTGATTTTTTATTAGATTTTGAAGATGTCCTTCATTGTGGCTGATCTGCTCGATGTCCATCTTGTATTTTTCGGCAAACCTCTCGTCTAGAACGCCGAACAGTGAATTGGCAATGTAACCCAAGCCATTGATGAGACCTCTTTTCAGCCGCTTCGGACTTTGATATTTAATCAAAAGGTCATAGTGTTCAATTTCCCTAATTTCATGCTCTAGCTGATGAGTGATACTCTGATATTGTTTACTTGTATGATTGTTGCATAACGACTTGATGTGATTGACGTAATCCTTGATATCCGATAGGCCTTTCCAGTAGGTCGTCATGTTGTAGTAGACAACTAGACGCCATTCGTCCTGGATTTACTGAAGATTTGATATTCTATCGAAGTAAATGGCTTGGTCATCTCGTAATGATGTTATATTATATGATTCATGATTAGGTATATTTTTGCTTGAAGCAGGTGATAATAACATAAAAAATAGTAATAAGAAACTAGTGAACAGGCTCTTCAATGATACGTTATGGAGAGGAAGTCGCTTCCTTCTGCTTCGCTCGTCTGAATTGTCTTGATTGACGTTCTGATCCTGCGTTGTGTCCTGGTTTACTGGTAACAGCGCAAGTCTGGTGACAGGGCGTTGAATGATATTATTCTTAGTTTTTAAGCTGACTACTCTTACATGTCCATCCTTTCCAGGATGAACCGCTTGAATACGCCCTAATGCCCACTTGCCCGACGGCAAGTTTTCGTCCTTGATAAGAACGACGTCATCGATTTCAAAGTTCCTACATGGCTTACGCCATTTTGATCTAGCCTGCAGTTGCTGAAGATATTCGCTTGACCACCGTTTCCAAAACTGCTTGTTCATTGATTGAATGAGTTGCCAACTTGTTGATAGATTGATGTGATCTGGATCGATCTGTGGCCTAGATAGAAGTGGGCCGCCGATCAAGAAGTGACCTGGCGTCAGAACGTCGTCTTCTGGGCTCTCGGTCAACTGACAGAGAGGCCTTGAGTTAAGACATGCCTCGATTTGATATAGGAGCGTAGTAAACTCCTCGTAAGTGAGTTTCTGATCTCCGATGATACGCTTTAGGTGATATTTGAGGCTTTTAACCGCAGCTTTCCAAAGACCGCCTGCACTTGGCCATGCAGGAGCATTGAAGTGCCACTTTATATTCATGGCATTGATATTATGAAAGAATTCGGTGTTGATGGTAGCAACGATGTCTCGATACTCTTTCTTAATGATACGATTGGCACCTACGAAATTCGTGCCATTGTCACTGTATACGTGACTAAGCGTTCCACGTCGGGCCGTAAACCTTCGAAAAGCTTCTAAAAATGATGGAGTACTCAGATCCGATACTAGTTCTAGATGAACAGCCTTGGTAGACAGACATACAAATACTGCAATATATCCCTTGACTGTTTTGATTCCCCGTCCTTTATTGGCCTTCAACTCGACGTGTTCAGTAAAGTCGACACCAGAGTGAGAAAAAGGTCGTGACGGGGTGACTCTTTGTTGTGGAAGGTCAGCCATGATTTGATGATATTGTGTTTGATTGAAGCGCTGACACTTAACGCATGAACGCACTCAACGCTCTTTACGGTACGGATTCCACTGATTATCCAATACCTATCTCTGATGTATGAAAGAGTAAGTCGCACGCCTCCATGTAATGTGGTAATGTGAGCTTGATCGATGATTATTTATTTATTTATTTATGTACACACATGACACTTATAAAGGAAAAAAAATTAATACAGACAAAAGAGCACAAAGGTGCTGCTTATTTCCAAAGAAATTTCTTCCAGCAGACCTGCGACAGGAGAGTTGAAGAGGAGACGATAGACACAGTGTGTATAAATACTAATTACGATATAAAACATACTTAGCTATAAAATTAAAATAAAATGATATATTTAATAAATATATACATACATAGAATTAAAATACATGCTATAAAAATATATACCTATAATAAATATATAAAATTACGGGATGTTAGATAGGTAATGATCTTTGACCTGCTTTTTGAAAATAGTAATGGATTTAGCTTCGCGGATTTTAGCGGGAAGTGAGTTCCACAGTCGTACCTACTGCACGAAAGGAGAAGGAGTGGGAATAGAAACAGGTTTTTTGGGATGGGAAATTGAGATGGAGTTTAAGGTGGGATCTACAAAGTGCATCAGTAGGACGAGTAGGACTGCATATCCTAGCTACCTAGCTAGGATATGCAGGATTGAATAGGATGTTGTACAGAAGGAATAATATTCGAGTGTTCCTGCAAGACGGATAGGGAGCCACTTGAGATCCTTGCGAAACTGAGAGACATGATCGTATTTCCTCAGACCAAAAACAAAGTAAATACACAAGTTTTGCAAGCGCTCAAGCTTACATAAGAGCTCCTCAGTGGCATCCAAATAGCAGGCATCGGCATAATCAATAATCGGCTGGATTAAAGTTTGAGCTAAAGAGATTTAAGTTTTGAAAGGCAAGAAGCTTTGAAGGGATTTTAAAGAGTGGAAGGAAAAGTGCACCTTACGACTAACCTCACTTACTTGCGCTCGCCAAGAAAGATTGCTGTCAAGTAATACACCAAGATTCTTTGCAATATCCGTGTACGCAATGACCGAGCCGTTAAGGGATAATGGCCTCAAAGAGGAAGTGTCAAGTGTAGAGCGATAGTATCGACTACCTAAGATCATAGCCTGGGAACTGGACGGGTTAATCTGTAATCCGTATGATTTAGCCCACTGACTAATATTCTTTGCAATATCCGTGTACGCAATGACCGAGCCGTTAAGGGATAATGGCCTCAAAGAGGAAGTGTCAAGTGTAGAGCGATAGTATCGACTACCTAAGATCATAGCCTGGGAATTGGACGGGTTAATCTGTAATCCGTATGATTTAGCCCACTGACTAATATTCTCCAAGTCACAATTCATGGCACTATTCGCCGAGTCCGCGTCAGCCAGCAAGAAGTGTCGGTATAGCTGCAAATCGTCTGCATAGAGATGGAAGTTCGAGGTGATGATCTGAGTAACTGTATTAATAAAGACAGAGAAAAGAAGAGGAGAAAGAACGCCACCCTGAGGCACACCAGCAGTGAGATCACACCAATCAGAAAAAATTTCATCAAGGCGGACACACTGAGAGCGACCCCGAAGATACGAGTCAAACCAGGATAGTGCAGAAGGCGAGAAGTTAAATGAACGAAGGACTCCAAGAAGTATGTCAAAATCTACTGAGTTGAACGCGCAACTGAAGTCAAGTAGGACTAATACGGTGAGAGATTTATTGTCCATAGCCCAGCGGATGTCGTCGGTGACTTTCAGAAGTGCAGTTACTGTGCTGTGACCAGTACGAAATCCAGATTGGAAAGGGGAAATTAGATTGTGTGCTGTAAGGTATCTAGAAACATGGCCATGAACTATATGTTCAAGAACTTTAGAAAGTAAAGGTAAAATGGAGATAGGTCTGAAGTGAGATAAGGACGATAGATTGTTTATTTTGGGTACAGGTATTATATATAAAATATATATATATATATATTAAATCAGTGAGGCGACTATGACTTGATAATATGATAGGGTGTTTTGATGAGTCGCTGATGCATGCATTTTTCAGTCGTCCACCAACTCTAAGGATATAGTTCTCATCCATATAAGGATTGAGACATGATATTTTGCTTCTAGGATGCACGTGACCCTTTTGTTTGATAAACAAAATTTCTTCATGAAATTGATTTAGTTGGTCATCTTTGATTATGATGTTCAGTGCATTTTCCATCTCTAATGACGTTAATTATCAGTTCTTGATGTGTGTTTACCTCGTGATTGCGTAATGAAACGTAATATCCAAGCGACTATTTTCACAATGCGAGTTAATGAGCTGTAATTATGTAAAAACTCTTGCGTTAGTGAAATATGATTTTGGTATAAGGCGGTGTTTACACTTGGCTTCTTGATCTCCCATTCTGGTGATTGATATGAGATGATAGGTAGCAAGCTGTGTTCGAAGTTGATAATCCATTTCGGACCCTGCCACCACAACGGATGACTTGATAACTGCTGTGACGACAGACCCCGAGTAGCACAATCTGCCGCATTCTCTTCTGATCTCACATGATGCCAACATGATGATGGAATGATACTAATGATTTTGATGATTCTGTTAAATACGAACTGCTTCCACTTGTTCACGTCCCCTGTGATCCAGCCTAAAACTATCATGGAGTCTGTCCAGGCGTGAATCTCTACATGCTGATTTGATAAGGTTTCCATGACCTTCTTGACAAGTTGAGACAGCAGTAACGCACCACATAGTTCTAGTCGTGGCAATGATACCTTTTTTGCCAGAGGTGCTAACTTTGTTTTTGCTGCTGCGAGCGTTGATGTGTACACACCTTTATGGTTTTTAGCTATTACGTACACAACACATGCGTATGCCTTATCGGAAGCGTCACAGAATCCATGGATGTGATATGATTGATTCGTATCACCGAGATAACGGGCTATAATAAATTGATATTTTAAGCTGAAATCCTTCTTAAGCTGAATCCAGTTATTTTGAACCGATTGCGAAACTTCATCGTCCAACGATAAATTCGATGACCATGCGTCTTGAAAGAGCAGTTTTGCTCTGATTGATAGCTGTCTCTTTGTGACTCGTTTATCATGATTTTGTAACTGATTTTGAAAGCTAAAGCTATCCGTTGATGGATTCCATTTCAATCCCTGTGTTTTTCTTGATTCCGGACACTTGAAGTCTAATGGATTATTAAGTTGATCAGGTGATAGATCTACCAGTAGTTCTGGTACGTTACTGGACCATTTCCGAAGGTTCATACCAGCGCCCTTCAGCATCTTAATGAGTTGATGCTGAAGCTCCCTGGCTTGATGAATGGTATTCGCCCCACTAAACAAATCGTCCATATAAAATGATTGATTTATTGCTGACGCAGCTAGCGGATACTTCTCAGCATCATCTATTGCCAGCTGCTTAAGTGTTCTCATAGCTAAGTATGGCGCGGATTTAGTGCCATACGTCACGGTAGTAAGATTATATTCATTGAGTGATTCTTGAGATGATTGCCTCCAAATGATTGATTAAAGATGATGATCTGATTGCCTGATAAAGATTTGCCGAAACATTTTCTCAATATCGGCTGTAATTACGTAACTGTAGGTTCTCCAGTTTAAAATGAGAGTCATGAGGTCATTTAGACTTTTTCCTGAACAGGATTTTACTGACGCATTGAAAACGACTCTCAGTTTAGTTGTTGCTGAATCTAGTTTCAACACGCCATGATGTGGTAGGTAGACGGCACGATTCGATTCGTCAACATTATTGGCAATACACATGTGACCCAGTTGCAGATATTCAGACATAAATGATTTATAATTTTCAGAAAACGATGCGTTATTGCACATTTTTCTTTCCAACTGTTTAAATTGTGCAATAGCCTTTGATTTAGATGATCCCAGCTGATTTTCATGTCCGGGTTTCATGGGTATTGGGTATGCCAATCTCGTATCTTCCAGTATCTAACCGACGAGTAGCTTGCTGATAAAATTCTTCACAATACTGCTCTTCACTGGTTAGAGGTGATGATGATGATTCAATATCCTCTATCTCCCAATATTTAGATAGATCTGATAAGTCATTTGTTATGATATGACAGTTAAATGTGCGTACGTTGCCAGACAGGATCCATCCGAGTGCTGTCGATCGATACTCGTCCTTTGCTTTGCCTAGCACTTGCCCCTATCCCTGATATTGATGCATTGTAGCGTCGCCGCTGTAACCCTAATCGCTGTGTGTGTTGCGTTTTCCGATATTAATGATATTTGTGATCCTTGGTCTAGAAGAGCTCTAAGGGTCAAGAAGCTGCCGTCAGAACACCTGACATTGATTGACAGCGTGGTCAACAATAACTCTTCATCATCCCCTGCGACATGATTTGATTGCTTGTTTGATGATTTGGGTGATGAAGTGATCATTGATGATGATGATGATTCACGAGTTGATTTTGATGATGAAATACATGCTTCATGGAGTATTGT
Source organism: Tholera decimalis (assembly GCA_943138885.2). Taxonomy (NCBI): domain Eukaryota; kingdom Metazoa; phylum Arthropoda; class Insecta; order Lepidoptera; family Noctuidae; genus Tholera; species Tholera decimalis. Next base: position 37,623,587 of record OW964564.2, on the reverse strand, counting down.
ATGGTGATCGCCTTGACAAGTTTTGCAGCGTTTTATTGATGTGCATTGACTTCCATCGTGACTGAATAGGCAATTTCGGCAAATATCTGAATTCGCCATCGTCTTCATTTGCACGTCGGGCGTCATAGTCATGAATTTTTTGCACGAAGAAAAATTTCGAGCATGATTTAAATTGCATACAGATCATTTGGAAGTTTGCGTAATGATGGCCTGATAATTTTTGCTAATGTAACCTTTAAAGTTGTTTTGCATATTGAAATTATTCGCGTACTTCGATTTATTTGGGTTCCGCATGCTAGATGATGATGGTTCCTTATGGTTTTTATGAATGGGCTCAAGAGCAGTAAACTTACTCTCGAGGAATGTCATTAATTCGTCCAGCTTTGCTAACTCACGCGGATTCCTGCGAGCTTCTTTGTAGGCAGCGTATGTTTCCGGGTCCAGTTTTTTTAACGATAAATGAACCAACAATGGATCCCACGTATTTGTATTAACACCGAGGTTGTGAATCGCGTGAATACATTCAGTTGACGTGTCATACAACCTTTTGATTTCAGATGATGATTGCTTTTGAATATTGGGTTGATTAAGGAACATTTCGATTTGATTTGTGAAAAGAACTTGCGAATTATTGTACCGATGTAATAAGATCTCCCACGCAGTATCGTAATTCTCTGATGAGATATGCAGATGATAGATGAGACGCTCAGCTTCGCCCTTAAGCTTTCCCTTAAGGTCTTGCATTTTCTGAGCTTTAGTGATAGAATTATTGTTATGAATTGTCTCGGTGAACAAGTCATAAAAGGTTGGCCACTGAGTATAGTTCCCGCTGAACGATGGTATTTCAACGTGCGGGGTAGATTTTTCCAAGTGAGTCGTTGATGAGATTTTTTTATTCAAGTCACGCTTGATCGTTTTATAGGCCAATTCCTGATGAGAAAATTCGTCGTCGTATGAGATATCTCCCCTCAGCAAGTATGTGATCGATTTGCAAATGTTGAGCATCGATAACGTTTTTTAGCTCATCTTCTAGTTCCCATATGTCTACTATTTGATCAACCTGTATGCCCTTAACAAGACGATTAAATGCCCTAAAATTAGTGCGTTGCAATGATAACAATTCGTCTAGCTTTCCGTCCGGTTGAGTTGATTTTGATGATTTGCCGTAGGATGATATGAGATTGCAAGTAGATTGATAACAGTCTTTTGATATGTGTCGTCAAGGAAATACGCAGCCGACACTTTTATATGCTCCAAAAGTTTTTGATGGTTTAGCTCGAACTCTCCCCAGAGGTTGTCTAACGCCTCTAACCGTTTCCTCAGGTATTCTGATGTCTTGCGAGAATCCGAGTCCTTGGTAAAGTTCACCTTAAGTGTGGTGATATTGCTGATGATTTCAGATTGACGGGCGAAAAGAGCTTCCATGATTTAGATAAAAAGGAACAGTCTTACTTGATTATATGATGATCCACGTGTTGCAGCTCCCAACGGGGGTGATACCGACCGCTGACCTGCTTGGCACCCGATTATAAGCTCCGCCTGATGATATTGGTGGACCGCGAGGAGGTCCTGAGATTTCGAATGCTCGAAGGAACAAAAAATGTAGGGGATCCCTACACTTAATGATAGATAGCGAGGCGATTCTATTGGGATGATGATGATGAAATAAAACCGACCGTCGCGAATGTTCGATAAACACTGATTTATTATAAAAATAGATTTAACACAATGATTTGCGTAATTGATATAGTTGATGTGTGTGCAGAATGCACGGAGCGTAAGTTGTTAGATTAATGTACGGTTCCGTACAGGAACAGAATCGAGTTTTGAGTGACACATGTGACAGTAAAAACGAACGAGAAAGAGCGTAGACCGATTCGTCTGCTCATAAACGTCCACCCGCAATTACTTCAGTTCATCCGTAATCATGGCGCTTGCAACAGTGCCGAAATATCTGAAACTCGAGACAATACGTATACATGGTAAATATCCCATTTTAAGTTCTAATGAAACTGTTAGTGACCATGTCAGCTTATAAGAATTTATATATTTACGGATTTTTTTAAATGTGCGACCTATACCTAAAAACTGCTCAAACCATTTTCTGTATTTTGTTAAAAACAATTTTCATTACAAGTGTTCATATGGATCTACAGCATATATTATTTTAAATATGTTTACTCTATTCTTTAAAAAGTTAGACGAGCGATTTCAGACGTTTTAATATTTTGGTCTCAAATCCCACCCATTTTAATTAAAGCTCGTAACGTCCTTCCAAAGTTTGTCTGGAATATCGCTCTCAGCGATAAGACCGCCATTGTAACCATTTTTTTACAATATAGTTATTTAAGTGTGATTCAATTATTGGTGTACAATAAAGTATATTCTATCAATCTATCTATCATTACATTACACTATTGCCGTGAACTCACTCCAAACACAAGTATATTTATGTAGCTTAGTAAGAGGGGTAAACACAATTGTAAGTAATGTGAATTCTACCCAAATTGTTAGTTCTCTTTAAAAAACCCCAAAAGGTAGGATCTGTATTCCACTACGCCCATATTTCTTTGAGCAAGTATCGTTCACTTAATTATTGATAATTAAAAAAAACATTCCTGAAATAATATTGCGGCACAAAACCACCCCAAAAATTTGCAAACTACGTCCCACCCTGATCTACTTAACGCCATCAATCTATTTGTGGTACAAAAATTCGTAAAACACACTACATATTTCATTGCATACCTTTAGTTAATGCACGCCAAGGGTCGTAGATGCCACGTGAATACTGAGTGGCTCCCTCAGGATAATGCTGTTCAATTTATGATAACCAGAAGGTGGGGTACTTCTTTATTGACAGCTTTCATTTTGCTTTGAGGAGAGGTTATACGTTTTTGGGGTGAGTTCGGTTTGCTTGGGTTAACCTTTTTCTGTACTAATATTTTAGGTCGCGCGGTCGTTCATCAGCATTTTAGCTTAAGGTGGCTAATGGCTAGTGGCTAAATGTCTGACTTGTAATCGAAAAGTCGTGGGTTCGTACACTAGGTACCCATTATACTATTGACGTGAACCCACTTCAGGCACAAGCATATTTATCTTAGGTGGAGGGGTTAACAAGATTGCACATAGCTAGTTCTCTTCAAAAAAAGGAACATGGTAAATAAATAATAATAATAATATTCCACAACTTTCACACAACGCCATCTAGTCCCAAACTAAGCAGAGCTTATGGTATGAGTACTAGATAACTGATAAACATACATATATATTTTTAAATACATACTTGTTATAGATAAATTACACCCAGACAAAGAACAAATGATCGTGCTCATCACACAAACATAATCAACAAGCGAATTCTTGGTCGTCTTCCATTTTGCTCAATGTCGTAAGAACCGCGTTAGATAGGAACCGAAGGAGGCCGATCATCTGTATCAGATGCATCCCTAATGCTGAACACGATCCTTATATATCAGCGACAGGTCAAAGAGAGAGAGAGAGAGATAACAACAATAAATAAAAAAATAACAAATGGTAAAGTTTGCGAGTGAGTTCTTGTTTAGGGCATGGTTTCTGCACCTAAGGAATAATCCTTTGTATGTAATTTAGAAATTCTTTAATAACCACTAGATAATAAAAAAATATTATAAATAGGAAACCACTAGATTGCTAGGTTTTTATTTTATTGATTCGCATTTGACCAACAACTCATCTGATGGTAAGCGATGATATGGTCGAGTCCATGCAGAGCACCATGGGTGGTGAAGAGATAACATGGCAGGTGCATAAAAAAAAACTAAGTTGATCAGAATATAATTCAAAGGTAAAGTTTTATGACAAGTACAACGATGGCGGATTCGTCTTGTTGTTATCAAATTGGCTGCTTTTATTTTGGTAAAAAAAAACCCTTTTTACGCGTTAAAGCCGTGGGCGGAAGCTAGTAAATTCTTGGTATATTTTTCTTATGTTTAATGAAAGCATTGAGCCTTAAATGTTTTTGAATCCTGTCTTGTCTCTAGCTTGATATGGTGAGAAATGTGAATGTGTTTTTCTTAAACCTTCACTTAATATTTAAAAGACGTTGATTTTCTAAAGAGGTTGATTGTATCTGTGACATGAAAAAAAAAACAATTTACTAAGAATTACTTTTTATGTATAATAATAATAATATTCCACAACTTTCACACAACGCCATCTAGTCCCAAACTAAGCAGAGCTTGTGCTATGAGTACTAGACAACTGATAAACATACATACCTATATATTTCTAAATACATACATATTATAGATAAATTACACCCAGACAAAGACAAAAGATCGTGCTCATCACACAAACATTTGTCCTGGGTGGGAATCGAACCCACGACCTTGTGCATAGCAGTCAGGGCCACTGACCACTAGAAATAACTATAATAACTGACTTTATGAAAGAAAAAAGAGAAGAATTCGATTTTATTCTTGGCAACCCTTAAGAATTAAAATCGGTTAATATTAGTTGTAGGGAATCAAGTGACCTCTAAGTTCAATTCAATTAAGGTTAGGCCATTATTTACGGGACTCTTACTCTCTTTTATTCTCGCTCGCTTTTAATCACTACTTCTACTGGTGGTAATCGCTTATGTGGTCGGTAATGGTTAAAGCTTTCCTAGAAAGTAACCAATTCACTCTTGACATGCGGAAATTTATGTGCCGATATTAAATCAATAGGTATCAAAATACGACCTCAGATTTGATAAATTATTTGGGATTAAATTTATAAACACGATTGCCTTACAAAACTCAACCAGAAATACATACAAATAATTATGTTGAATTAGTTGAGCTGCGGTCATCCTCAAAATTTGCATTATTTCTACTCCTGGGGCCGATAGAGTAAAGCAGCTTTATTGGCGTAGTGGGAAAGCTTACTTTGAGTTGAAAAGAATATTAATTATCAACAAAACTATGACAAATCTTTGAAATAGTGCGTACAGCGAAAGAGTGGAATTCACTGCCGGAGTCTGTGTTTCTAGTTTCGTATGCTTCATCCTCGACCACATCATCGCTTACGATCAGGTGAGATGGTAGTCAAACGGAACCTATAACCAACAAAAAAAAACATGAAATGATATTTTATTTTGCAAATTGGATATAAATTACACTTTAACACGTATTTTTTCCTTTTTAAGTTAAACTAAGCAAGCAAGAAGCAGGTGTTTCCTAACTGAATATTCTGAGAAAACTCACCGCCACAAAATCAAAGTGCAACGTCTCTTTTAAAGTCCATGCAATTCATATCTACGAATTGCATGGACTTTGAATTGGATGGAGGTTGATCGGCCGATCAACTTCATTTGAACAGAACATAACTTGGCCTGAAAAGAACTACCAAGTATGTTTTCTTATTGCTAACCGAAACGTTATCGGTTGCGATGCCTCAAACAGACACATACCTATGCCAAACTTATGACAACGTTCTTTATGGAAATCAGACTCAGAAAGAAAGAGTCGTTAAAGTACTGTAAATTTATATTTCAGGTAATTTGTAATAACCTACACCTAATTTGATCAGTATGTTACATTTAGTTCGTATTTAGTTGGGTATATCTCAAGTAAAAACTAATTTTGCTAGTTACATTTAAATAGAGTACAATAGGAAATTAGCCTATTTACCCTCTTGAAGACACAAAACCAGATACCAGACAACTTTGTGTTAACCCAAAATCAAGGTAGAAGGAACTAGAACTCGTGGGCGATAGCAGATGAGATGTACAAACAGCCATCTAAGCAGCTATCGGCAACACCATACAAGAGTGCCGCAAAAAGCACATGCCCCTGGAAGTATGGCGGCGGGTGATAGAGCGGAACACTAGACACAAAGAAATCCCTTGACAACCACGTCTCACTGTCAAGAGTGAAGTGACCAAGAAGAAGAAGAAAGCCATCAAATCCAGGCACTCATTCTTAAAAGTAGCCGTAGCAACCACTATACCAGTGACGCAATTTAAGGCCGGTATACGTTAAATTATATATGTTTTATTGCGTAAACATTGACACAACTATTTACTATACTAAACAGTTACTGCTATTCTATTATGATATTACAAAATTATATCAAGTTAACTTACAACAAAAAAAAACATTGTTTTTAGTACCATTAGGCGGAGTAGGCAACTGCTAGGGGGCCCGCATCAACTAGAGGCCCAGGCCCAGTGCACGCACCAAGAAAACATGTTTCTTCGAACGAGAATTTGATGTGCGTGTGAACTTAGGGACCTCACTGTTATCTCATAAAATACAATCGTTAGATTTTGTAGTAGAATTAAAATAATTTTAGAACAAATCTGGGAATAAGTAAACAAATATATTAACACGTTCCAGGACAGAACGTGATTGTACGTCATAATTTCAGATTTTGATATGGCACAACGTATCAAATAAAAAATATTATTTACGACAGTACGTTCATTTCCGATGAACTTTCAAGTTAAAATCCTATTGGATGTACCTTGTGCCACAACATGTGAAACACTCGACACTATAATATCATATAATATAATGGGACTCTACGTACATACGTCATATAACTTTGTATCGCCATTTGCTGTGTCATTCTAGAACACAGATTCAAGTGGTAGCGTCCGCGAAAGTGTTAAAAACCACAGCCCTTAATATGCGTTTCCTCAGTTCACACACGAGTTGGTCAGTCAAAGTAAGAAAAGGGGCCCCGAGAATGCCATTGCCTTAGGGCCTCTAACAGGGTTAATCGGGCTCTGCATTTGGGCATAAAGAATTAACACTAAACATAATTATTTGTTCACGAATGTGATAATATTATTGCATTTTGCTCTTACTATGAGTTTGTTGTCCTTAGAACGATTCATTCTATACCCCCGTAGCGCCCCGTACTGCTACGTCTACGTCTTTCAATCACATCTCCTTTCTCACATTATCTTAATCAATACCCTACACGGTAAACAACAAAACAGTTTAAAAAGTAACCATTTTCCTGCTACGAGAGTACGTTAGGTATACGCACGTTCATTACTGACAAATGACTGCTATAATTTACAGCACGTACCTGGTGGCGCCGCTATCGCATCGCTTCGTTGCCGACTCGCTTGGCCAACTGAAACATTCCGCCATAAAAAAATATGTCATATACTATGATGGAGATTGATCGCTTCTGTTAAGGGGTATACTCCAGTATCCTATTTTTATTATTTTAAGCAGTCAAGTGGGGCTTCACTCCCGTGGAATTTATCATTATAAAACCATAACCCTCCTTTTTTGGAGTCGGGTAAAAAGTAGCCTTTATCCTTCCTCAAGCTTAAAGTTACTTCAATAGCAAATTTCATCCAAATCCACCCAGTACTTTCGGAGATTGGCATGATTAAACGAACAAATAAACTTTTGCGCTTCATAATATTGGTACATATAGATAGATGGGTCTGACAAAAAAGGGCGTAGTGGTTTTTTTACGGTGGGAAATTCATCAAATTACTTCTTCCGCTCTGGATGGACCGGCAGAAATCTCTGCCGGTCCATCAGAGCGGGGTGTTTGAGATCTAGTGACTAAAAACCACGCTATCTCGGGCTGCGGTATCTCGTCAGAACATTTTCTCAAACCCCGGCAGAACTAAATATATCTAAGAAGTAAACGCTATCAAAACGGCGAAAGAAAACATCATTGCAAAATCCATAGATATGCAATATCTTCCAACCCCACTAGTGAGTAAGCTTAATATGATCACACAAAACTTAAGCCATAAAAAATTAGCCAAGTGCGAGTCAGACTCGCCCATGAAGGGTTCCGTAGTAACTACGCCAAATAACTTTGTTTTTCGTAGTATTTTTATGAATTACAAAGTTATATTTGCGGTTTTAGAAAACATTCTGTACCTATCTCAAAAACTGCTGACCCGATCTCGTTCAAACCAATTTTCGTTGAAAGTTTACATTAAGATCAACAGCATATATATTTTTTTAATTTTTCCATCTATTATTATAGAAGTTAGAACTTAGAACGAAGTTACGTATATCTTTTAAACGATTGACTTTATGAAAAAGTGGTTTTAGAAACCTCAATATCATTTTTAAAGACCTGTCTATAAATACCACACACGCATAGGTTTCATGAAAAAAAATTTTCAATTTCAGTTCCATGTATGAGGAGCCACCTTAATTTAATTTTTATTTTATTTTTTTCTTAAAATCGGAAAGCGGTTCACAGAATACCTTTTTTTTTTAACGTGGTAAAATTATCAAATAAGTCCTCCCACCCCGGGCAGGGTGGGAGGGACTGTCAGACTTTTACTGACTAAAATCCACGGTGTTCCTTCAATAACCCTTTACGTACCGGGGTCACGGTAATGGGATAAGTCCCACGACCCCGGCAGGCTTCGGCCGTCTGCAGAGGGGGCCTCGTCATGTTGCTGACGCTCTTTGAGGCGCGCGTGGAACATAACGCGCCGTCGACCCGGGCATGGTCCATGGTCGGACAGCGAATTGCCCTTTACTCGCTGTCCGCATGCCCGCGCCTACGGTGGCCGGAGATCGTCGGCCGACGTCCGACGCCGTGGGCGTCTACCACTGCGGCTGGGCTGGAGGGAGGACGCCATCCTCTCCCTCACGCAGCCCGCCTCCTCCTTCGGAAGCATGACTGCTTCGCAGAAGGAGGCGACCGCTTCCCACTCCCTCTCGCCCCGCAGCATGGCCTCGACCAATGCCGGGCGCGAGAGGTCTCCGCCTATCGCCGCCGTGAGGACACGTTGGTACTCTGCCCAGGCGGGGCAGTCTTGCACCGTGTGCTCTACGGTGTCCTCAGGGCGACCCTCACAGTGGTGACACCCAGGCGTTTCCTCCTTTCCCATCAGACACAGGTACCACCCGAAAATTCCGTGTCCGGTGAGGACCTGCGTCATGCGGTAGGTCAGGACGCCGTGACGTCGATCTAGCCACTCCTCAAAGAGGGGTCTTACCGCCGCAATTGCGGCGTGCCCGCACAGAATACCTTAGTCCTAAAATTTTCGGATTAAAATGGCTGTGACATACGGACGGACGGACAGACAGACAGACATAATGAAAGTAACTATAAGGGTTCCGTTTTTTGCTATTCGGCTACGGAATCCTAAAAGTGGCTGCTATTGTTTTAGCCATTAGCTCCTCATCATTAAGAATGCACAAAAATAAATATGTATTCTAAACACAACATAATTAGCCTATAACGTCTATACTGCTGGGGCACAGTTACAATAGGCACTGCGTTTCGTTTACAAAATAATCGTATCGTACATGTATTTTAATATAACTTAATTTTGTAACATAATTCATTTGTTTCTAATGACGAACAAAAATAAATCCTTGAAGCTTATAAAATACCTCCGTAGCGCCCCGTACTGCTACGTCTACGTCTTTCAATCGCATCTCCTTTCTCACATTATCTTAATCAATACCCTACACGGTAAACTACAAAACAGTTTAAAAATTAAACATTTTCCTGCTACGAGAGTACGTAAGGTATACGCACGTTCATTACTGACAAATGACTGCTATAATTTACAGCACGTACCTGGTGGCGCCGCTATCGCATCGCTTCGTTGCCGACTCGCTTGGCCAACTGAAACATTCCGCCATAAAAAAATATGTCATATACTATGATGGAGATTGATCGCTTCTGTTAAGGGGTATACTCCAGTATCCTATTTTTATTATTTTAAGCAGTCAAGCGGGGCTTCACTCCCGTGGAATTTATCATTATAAAACCATAACCCTCCTTTTTTGGAGTCGGGTAAAAAGTAGCCCTTATCCTTCCTCAAGCTTAAAGTTACTTAAATACCAAATTTCATCCAAATCCACCCAGTACTTTCGAAGATTAGCGCGATTAAACGAACAAATAAACTTTTGCGCTTCATAATATTGGTACATATAGATCTCGGGTCTGACAAAAAAGGGCGTAGTGGTTTTTTTACGGTGGGAAATTCATCAAATTACTTCTCCCGCTCTGGATGGACCGGCAGAGATTATTTGAGACCTAGTGACTAAAAACCACGCTATCTCGGGCTGCGGTATCTCGTCAGAACATTTTCTCAAACCCCGGCAGAACTAAATATATCTAAGAAGTAAACGCTCGCAAAACGGCGAAAGAAAACATAATTGTAAAATCCATAGATATGAAAGAAAGAAAAGAAAGAAAAAGTATTTATTGCCAACAGACAAACGACATGCTAACAATATTATGCATATATTATGCATTATCTTCCAACCCCACTGGTGAGAAAGCTTAATATGATCACACAAAACTTAAGCCATAAAAAATTAGCCAAGTGCGAGTCAGACTCACCCATGAAGGGTTCCGTAGTAACTACGCCAAATAACTTTGTTTTTCGTAGTATTTTTATGAATTACAAAGTTATATTTGCGGTTTTAGAAAACATTCTGTACCTATCTCAAAAACTGCTGACCCGATCTCGTTCAAACCAATTTTGGTTGAAAGTTTACATTAAGATCAACAGCATATATATTTTTTTAATTTTTCCATCTATTATTATAGAAGTTAGAACTTAGAACGAAGTTACGTATATCTTTTAAACGATTGACTTTATGAAAAAGTGGTTTTAGAAACCTCAATATCATTTTTAAAGACCTGTCTATAAATACCACACACGCATAGGTTTCATGAAAAAAAAAATGTTTCAGTTCCATGTATGAGGAGCCACCTTAATTTTTTTTTTTTTTCTTAAAATCGGAAAGCGGTTCACATAATACCTTAGTCCTAAAATTTTCGGATTAAAATGGCTGTGACATACGGACGGACGGACAGACAGACAGACATAACGAAACTAACTATAAGGGTTCCGTTTTTTGCTATTCGGCTACGGAATCCTAAAAGTGGCTGCTATTGTTTTAGCCATTTGCTCCTCATCATTAAGAATGCACAAAAATAAATATGTATTCTAAACACAACATAACTAGCCTATAACGTCTATACTGCTGGGGCACAGTCACAATAGGCACTGCGTTTCGTTTACAAAATAATCATATCGTACAGGTATTTTAATATAACTTACTTTTATAACATAATTCATTTATTTCTAATGACGAACAAAAATAAATCCTTGAAGCTTATAAAATACGGTTTCAGTAGGTAAATCCCAAAAGCAACATGCCTCTTAACAGATAAGAACTCCAATTTGATAGCTGGTTGACCCTCTCTTTTTCCGCCTAAATAAATGCCAATGATTGATTGAAATATTTTATATTGTACTGTGAGTATGTCATTTTGCCCTGAAAAAGCGTATAATTACGCTTTTTCAGAACAAGCTGTACCTACAATATGACACGCATCATAATTTTTAAGGAACCATTTTTTGTTGCGAGCTTTTGTTTTGTTTGATATTTTTAATGATTAACATTGTTTTTTTAGGATTCCGTAGCCAAATGGCAAAAAACGGAACCCTTATAGTTTCGATATGTCTGTCCGTCTGTCTGTCTGTCTGTCTGTCCGTCCGTCCGTATGTCACAGCCTTTTAATTCCGAAACTATTAACACTATACATGTGAAACTTAGTAGGTAGATGTATTCTGTGAACCGCTTTCCGATTTTAAGAAAAAAAAAAAAAAAATAATAATGGCGGGTCCCTTTACATGGAACTGGAACTGAAAATATTTTTTTTCATGAAACCTATACGTGTGTGGTATCTATACACAGGTGTTTAAAAATGATATAAGGGTTTCTAAAACCACTTTTTCATAAAGTCAATCGTTTAAAAGATATAAGCTTCCAAAGTGGTAAAATGTGTGTCCCCCCTCTAACTTCTATAATAATAGAGTGAAAAATCTAAAAAAAATATATACTGTAGGTCTTAATGTATACTTTTAACGAAAATTGGTTTGAACGAAATCGGGTCAGCAGTTTTTGAGATACAGCATATTTTCTAAAACCGCAAATATAACTTTGTAATTCATACAAACACTATGAAAAACAAAGTTATTTGGCGTAGTTGTAAATAAATGTAAATAAGCTAGTTTTACGAAAAAAGGAGAATGCCAAGGCTTCCTTCAAGGCTCGGCCAGAACCGACAAAGGTGAACTATATATCATAAAAAAGGAAAATAATTATGTAATTTGACTGTATAGTTAGTTTTCTATAAGAAGTAAACCAAATAAAGTTATAGTTCTTTGAAGTTGACCACTTAATACTTCTAATTTTAACGATAACATGAAATAAACTATAAAATTATTGAATAATGACTATTGAATTCGTTTTCAACAGCCAACGTGGTCGTTATTAATACAGAAATCGGAGTCCGGTAACAAAACAATAAACAACCCAAAACTCAAAAAACACATAAGACACTTCGTCGCTCGTCATAAAATGCGGGAGAAGTAAAACTTTTGACAATTAGCAGTGACAATGACAACTACAAGATTAAGTGTTACCAGCACTAAATAACTATTCTAAACTGTATCGATAATTGAATGGAATTACTTTAAATTATTATAAGATATTAAAAAATATAACTAAACATTATTAATTATTATAAGAATTATGAGTTATGACTTATGAGTTTTAACTAATAAATTCACTTACGTAGGTTCATAATGATATTAATGTAATCGATTTGCAACTGCAATTTTGTATCGATATTATTTTATTTTGGTATTGGCTTTTCTAATAGAAATTGTAGATAGGAAACGTGTTGATAAATTGAATAACTATTTAAAATGACTTTTAAACGGTGTACTTCTACAGATTTTATTTATACTGTATAATTCTTACAGTTTTATATAATGAATTATCATTAATTTAGAAAGTCTGGTCGGATACTACACGATTCGAGTCGAAACGTGGCATTCACCTTTGTAAGGTTTTTTTTGGTCAAATAAATATACATATTATATTATATTATAATAGATACTTCGGAACCCTGCATGAGCGAGTCCGACTCGCACATTAGGCCAATTTTTTTATTTTAGTATAGGTTGGGATAAAATGGAATTATGATTACATAAAATAATCTATGAATCAACAAAATATATGAAAAGGTAAGATATTAAGCTTTTTTTTAAAGATGGGAAATCATCCAATGACTGCTTCCCGATCTGGGCGAAGCGGGAGGGTGTGTCAGACTTTTACTGACTAAAACCCATCCGTGTTCCATCATATGCCCTTCGTGTTCCGAGGCCGCGGTAACTCCTTCGAAGAACGCAACCCCGGCAGGCAACGACCCCCTTATGGGCCCCGACAATTTTGTTGACACTCTTTGAGGCGTGCGTGGAACTCTACGCGCCGTCTACACGGGCCTGGTTTCAGTCGGGCGGCAAACTACCCATTGCTCGCAGCCCGCAGGCCCGTGCCTACGGTGGCTGGGAGTCACCCTGTGACTCCCGACGACCGGAGCGTCTCCTGCGGCGGCTGGGGCGCGAGGGCTGTGAGACCCGCCTCTCTCTCGCGCGTCCCGCCACCTCCTTCGCTTGCATAACTGCTTCGCAGAAAGAGGTGACCGCTTCCCATGCCTCCTCGCTCCGGGCCATGGATTGAACCAGGGCCGGGAGCGAGAGGTCGCCACCTATAAGCTATTGAAAGCTATTTGATCATGTGTGTTGCATAATGTAAATGTTAGATACATCTTAATTTAATTTGTGGTTAAATAATAGAAGTAACACGGGTTGATCTTCAAGGTTAGGCCTTGCTGAGGTCGATGTGTGGATGGGTGGGCATGTTAACATAATTATCATCTAATTTTCTTCGTGCCTCAGAAATCCTGTTAAGACATTGGTCCCGGCTGCCATTTGTACATCTTTGTCAGTCATTAGTGATTACGGTTAGTCGGAAGCGAGAAAATCAGACACTAGTCTTACTAAGACGTGTATTTATTCATTCATTTGTGAAAACAAACAGTATGTAACTCAAGTGTGATTAAAATTTAAAGTAATGACTAAAGTATTGGTATACAGTATGTTAACTAACAGAGGGCATGCCCTTAACCCGCATTCATACATGCTAAATAAAAATATTACTAGGTATTCGAAAACAAAATATTTTTATATTTTTTTAATATTAAAATATTCACTTAAAATGTTAAATTGATACGTAAAAGAAACACTCTGTACACGCGTACTTGAAGGACGGCAACGTCGCAATGGATCTATGAATGACGGGCCGCGTGTGCGGCGATCTAATTGATGTGCTTATACTATTGCGGGTTAACGGGAACGCCCTCTGTTAGTTAACATACTGTATATGTAGCTCATGAAATTATCCACGTATTGTTCACAGCAATGTTATATTGAACTAAAAAATCGAAAGTTACAAATTAAGAAGAAAAAAATACCTACAGGTCTATTTAAGTAAACTATGAATACTAAGATCTCGTGTTTCCCAGCTACTGGGGTGTGGAGGTCATATAGGCAGAAACTCCGAAGACTAAGCAGGTGATGATAATAAATTAACTAGTCAATTACAACTCGATGATTAATACGTACTTTAAAACAAATTTTGCTTCTATAGGCATCCGTAAGACGGACCATCTCATCTATAGAATAATAAAATAGACCTGAATGATCAATACAAGAAGGATTATCCTCGGTAAATAGAATCTCATAAAGGACGAGTTTGAAGGGAAATTATATTTAAATGGCGGGCAAGATCAAGTTTGCGTAATTGAATGTACCTTTGGTGAAGCTAGTTTTGATTAGGGACCAGTTTTAGCGTACAAATGATAAAATAGGAAAAGTCTTTACTGTGTACAGAATGAACACATTTTAATTTCTTTCAAACCAATTTTTATTGAAAGTTTACATTAAGATCTCCAGCATAATTTTTTTTTATTTGACACTCCATTAGGGGGCCCCTTCCCCCTCTAACTTCTATAATAATGGAGTTTTAGAAAATATTCTGTATCTCAAAAACTGCTGACCCGATTTCGTTCAAACCAATTTTGGTTGAAAATTTATATTAAGATCTACAGACATATATATTTTTAGATTTTTCACTCCATTATTATAGAAGTTAGAGGGGGTGAGATACATATTTTACCAATTTGGCAGCGTATATCTTTTAAACGATTAACTTTATGAAAAAGTGGTTTTAGAAACCTCAATGTCATTTTTAAAGACCTGTCTATAAATACTAAACACGCATAGGTTTCATAAAAAAAATATTTTCAGTGTCAGTTCCATGTATGGGAACCCCCCTTTATTTTAAATATTTTTTTCTTAAAATCGGAAAGCGGTTCACAGAATACCTGCAAAGTTTCACATGTCGCTCGTTTGCGAGAATATCGACATAACTCGAAAAGCTGTCCAATTTAACTAGATACTTGTGTGAAATAATCATAAATTTAAACTGTATAACATCGTGAACTGAGACACAATGCCAATTTTGCGCCGACATTCATCAGAAAGAAACAGTGTTATTATTCATTTGAGACAAAACACTATATTTTATTTGCATGAAACATAGAATATACGATGTTATTTTAAATATGGAATCCAACATGATTTGCTTAAAACTTAAGCATGCAAAGCTCTTCTGTGAGAGAGACTAGGCCTGGGTTTGACTCAAACCCAGGCCCAGTCTCTGATGGCATTGTGTCTCAGTTCACGATGTTATACTTAAATTTATGATTATTTCACACAATAGATACTTGTGTGAAATAATCATAAATTTAAGTATAACATCGTTAAATTGAACAGCATTTCGAGTAATGTCGATATTGTCGCAAACAAGCAATGTACAGGCCTAATAGTTAGTAGACAGACAAACAGACATGACGAAACTATAAGGGTTCCGTTTATTGCCATTTGGCTACGGAACCTTAAAAATTAGTAAGTAGTAAGATTATTTACATTATATATTAATGCGACAGTTTTAATAGATGCCGGAATATTTTTTACCCAGTAAAGCTAAAATGGCTAAACTGGATGAATTTTGGCATAGAGATTGATTTATAGTTAAAATTGAATAGCACATAGGCTCTTTTTTATACCGGTAAAAAGTGCGATGCGAAAGAAATCACGGGCACAGCTAGTTTATTTACACAATTTATTATGAAGAATGGTGAAGGAGCATTACCTCTCCCTATAATTTATCCCCTTCTTTCTCTATTATGAATTAGTATATATTTATATATTATTATGTTCAATCAATATTATGATGTTTGTACACTGACAGCCCGAAATCTGTCTCCTTTAAGTTCTGTCCATCCAAAGGTTGTCTGTAAGAGAATGCCCTGTGCTATAAGACCGCCCATTGTACACTAGTTTTATTATTTGTATTCTTAAGTATATTATGAGGTGTACAATAAAGTATATAATAATAATAAAGACTTAAAACTTCTTCGTAATCGACATTACGTTTAAAAGAACTAAAAAAAATTAGTGATTGAAACTGCTCCTTTATCTGCGCAAAAATTTATAGGGGGCGTTCCCAGTAGATGGGCTGCTAACCGCTGCCCAAGGGGTCTTAGATAAGGATTATGGTATTAAAGGAACGGCCCAAGGTTTTTCTGGGAGGAAACATTTAGGCCTGTTCCATGCGATTGCTGATTTCTTAATTAAAGTTTTTCTAAGTCGTACACAGTTGTTTTGTTCCTTGAACATCGACCACGAGTTGCAAGTCTATCGGTTTTCTATCGGTTACATTTCGGTGAGTGTGCGATGGAATTACACAATCTAATTCCGCCAAGCCCGTTCCATCATCGGACTACGAGACAAACGACAAATTGCCATCGTTACATGGTGGACATCCCACCCATACGCACAAAACGTTTTGGGAATACCTTCATTGTGCGTACGGCTAAGGAGTGGAATTCCCTGCCAGAGTCTGTGTTTCCCGATAGCTATAACCTAGGAGTCTTTCAGTCAAGAGTGAATAGGTTACTTTTAGGTAAGGGTGCTCCATTTTCGACCACATCATCACTTACCATCAGGTGAAATGATGGTCAAACGCGAACCTATTTTCAATAAAAAAAAACTTCCTCAGATTATAAAACAAAAGGATACTTCATACTGTACAGCTAGAACCTGATGAACTTTTGACTTAAGTATAACAACCGCATGGGTTGATCTTCAAAGTCAAGGCATGCCTGGGTCGGGTGACTATATTACCATATCGAGAAGCCTCCGTGCCTCGAAAAGCTCGTTAGCCGTTAGTACCAGCTGTACTTACTGTTTGTACACCTTTGAGTCGTTACGGAGAGCTGGCTGAAAAAACAGAGAAAAAAAAAAAACTATAAATGCAACGCATGTCCAGTACAGCTAGGTTGTAAATAGATATTAGCACATTTGAGAAATGAATTGAAATGAAATGAAATATTTATTTGTAAATTAGTTATAAATAACATTTTACACGTCATGTTTTTATGCGTGTTAAGTTTAGCTAGATGAGGCCGGCATTTCCTAACTGACTACTCTGAGAAGAAACACTGAAACAAACTACGTGTTAAGCGCTAAATTACGTGTTAAGGGAGCGCAAGCACTAGGCTCCATAAATCCTATACTTAACCGCAAAAGTAAACTCAGTCCTAACACAAAAATAAGGTTATATCAACACTAGTTAGACCTTGCATCACCTATTCTTGTCCGGTATGGAGCAGTACTTGTCAATCAAACTACAACCTGTTACAAATTCTCCAAAATAAAGCAGTTAAAATTGCATATAATACTCCATTTAAAACTAACCTTAAAGTTCTTCACGCTAACATCAAATTACCTAGCATTACACAATATATTTTAAAATTAACACGCAAATTTTACATTAAACATAAATGTCATAAAAATACATTGATTGCCGACCTAGGACAAACAGACTTGCGAAATATCGATGGATACGGTACATACAAGCTCCCACATCACTACGTATTGTTCGCGCATAATATACGCGTCGTAGCACGAGCCGTGCGATGCGCAGGCGCTCCCCCGCTCTCGCCGCTTGCATGCGACGGAGCGCGGGGCGCGGTAGCTCGACCGATGTTGGTGGCCACGGCCGTTCGGTCGCTTTGGCCTGAGTCACAGTATCTAGTAGCACTTACGCTTGCGCGTATTTAAATTCTCCTACCCCCTAATTATGTAAGTGAAATCAATTCAATGATTTCATATGCTCAACATTATAGATTTAGTAGTATGATGATTTATGTTGTAAATAGTTTATATTCTTGCTTATTTAAATACTTAAAAAGGCGCCTATAGTCTGTAAAAGTGTAATTATTTAGATTTATTAATTGTTGCTTAGTATGTAAATCCTACAATTATTATGTAAACCTTTTACGTTAATAAAGAACTTTATAAAACAAACAAACAAACTGAAACAAACTCAGAGGTCAAAGTCTCTTTTTGACCGACTTCAAAAAAAGGAGGTTTACAATTCGTCTTGAACTTTTTTTTTTTTATGTATGTTACGTCATAACTCGGAGATGGCTGGACCGATTTGGAAAATTCTTTTTTTGTTTGAAAGGGTATACTTTCTAGTTGGTCCCATTGTCGTCACGTTTGGATCTGATGATAGGATCATGGAGAAATCGAGGGAACTCTTCAAATATTATAGGCACACCTATAGCGTTTTGGGTATTTCTTATAGTACCTTGAGCAGTTGCTTTTGAAAAGCACCATTTGAGGAAGTGGAACTGATGATGAAGACCCCCGATGGCCACCGAAACTACTCAATAATAATAAGTATTTTGTTGATTGCGATTAGATTACTTGAATATGGATGTTAAGCACTTTATGCTCGACACAATGCATATGGTGAAGTAGAGCTGATGGTGATGTACCAGGATCTTCAAAAATTAACGGCTCTGCACCGGGAAAAGCAATATTTAAAAGGTGATAAGTAGTTGACATTTTGGCTTTTGTAACTAGATAAATTACAAACCGACCCACTAAAAAGCGTGAAAAAAAACTTTTTAGCAAAAAATAGAACCGACTTCCATATAAAACACTACAAAGGCAAAAATAACTTTAATTTCGGAAGGCGGTGTCTTTAGTTTTTTATATATTTTCGTTTTTGACACCGCCTTCCGAAATTAAAGTTATTTTTGCCTTTGTAGTGTTTTATATGGAAGTCGGTTCTATTTTTTGCTAAAAAGTTTTTTTTCACGCTTTTTTAAAGTCCAGACAATTTGTAATTTTATATAAGAAGCATGTAGGTTCATGTCTGTGGTATTCTTTTGAGGAAATAACCACGAAAATTTGAGCGGACCTGTCCAGACAGTGCAAGCATTTGTCAGTTATCGTGTACCGTGTGTGTGTGTATTATTATAACATTAAAATAAAATAAGAATAAATTGACCCTTCCTCTATTTCTCTCTTAAACTATGTACCCTATTTATTGAGATTTCATCATCGTGAGAAAATCTAACACAAAACAACTTAAAAATGCTGAATAGAAACCTGATCACGTTTAATATTGTGAACCAAGCCTTAGCATGTTCGTCGCACGATTCAATGGCCGTTCGATAAGGGCTGAGTGATAGCAATTGTTTTCAGATATCTCTATAGCTGAAGTGTTATCGAATGTTGTAACAAGTTATATAAATTGCATTAGGATCGAGATCTTGGACAAAAGGTGCTGATATTTCATATTACAACACCACAATATGTTGAGAATTACGGCGATGCGCCATCGATACACGGTTCGCATTCCACCCTTACGTAAAAAACGTTTTGAGAATACATTCATTGTGCGTACAGGTTAGGAGTGGGGTTTTTGCCGAGGCCTGTGTTTCTTGTTAGTTACGTCCTGGGGTTTATAAAACTTAAATTTTATTTACATGTTTAAATTATTTTGTGTACATACAGAATATAATTTTTTTTTTCATTCATCTCTGAGCGGTCGACGAGTCAATATCTCCGAGAATGTTCCACGATTTCATTTGCATGTTGCATTACTTCACCTACTGAATGTGCCTATATACTTATTGGCAGGCTGTTCATACTGTACTCAAGCTGTGTTTGTGAAGCGTCAATAGCCCAACAGCTAAGGACTTGACTAGCTTGGACTTGTTTATCAGCATTTTAGTCTAATGTAGTTAATGGCATACTTATTACACAATTGCTGTGAACCCACTCCAGATACAAGGATATTAATTAAGCTTTAGTTGGTGGTGTTAACAAGATTGCTAGTGATGTGAATTCTACCCACATTCCTAGCTCTCTTGAAATACAAAATATAATTAAGTATGAACAGATTTTTTTTTGTCGGAATGTAGTACCATAAATATTGTATCATAAAATTCATTATTCTACTTTCCAACACTACTGCTGCTAGGCTACAAGTAGGAACGTTATTATTTCCTTGCTACCAAGTTATCTTTTGTAGCATACTCTGATTACTAATTAGATTTTTTCTTGAATAATTTACCGCAGTGCTATTAACTTTGTAAATTTTTAAAAAATTATAAATGCTATAGGAAACAGCCATACAGTTACAAGGCACGTTAAGACTGTCTTATGTCTTAGGCTCAATATTGAGGTACACAGAAGAAAATTATCATTATACAGGGTGGCGATTAGAACACACGAAGAGGTCACATTAAATCGTACAGGAATTGTATTACAAGTTGTTATCAGTCCATTAAAATAATAAAATTAATAATTTTACTAAAACTAAGAAGATGCATTTTTAGAGATGGTAGAACCATTCTTTGTAAAACTTTAAAGTGTCTTCTTTGCTCAGCATACCTATCTGTAATCAGTTCAAACTGTTTCAGCAATCATTACGTAAAAATATTTTTTAGCAAAAAATGAAACCAACTTCCATGTGAAAACACTACAAAGCCAAAAATAATTTTAATTTCGGTAATCGGTGTTATTGGTTATGTATTTCTTTTTCTTTTCACACCGCCTTCCGAAATTAAAGTTATTTTTGGCTTTGTAGTGTTTTGATATGGAAGTCGGTTTAATTTTTTGCTTAAAAGTTTTTTTCAAGCTTTTTAGTGGGTCGGTTTGTAATTTATCTAGTTACAAAAGCCAAAATTTGAACTACTTATCACCTTTTACAAAATATTCCTTTTTTCGATGCAGAGCCGTTAATTTTTGAGGAGTTCTCCTGGTACTTCACCATCAGCTCTACATCACCATATATATGCAATGTGACGAAAAACGAACGAAAAGAAAAAAAAAAACAAAAGAAAATCTAAATCGGTCCAGCCGTCTTCCAGTTACGGGGTAACACATACATAAAAAAAGTTCAAGACGAAAACCTCCTCCTTTTTTTGAAGTCGGTTAATTATTACTTTATTTTTGTACTAGATGTCGCGTGTGGGTTTGCTCCCGTGGAATATATCACGATAAAAACATAAACCTCCTACTTTTGCAGAGATTAAACTGAAGATTAGTGCGTTTAAACCTCACCCAGTGTGCCACATACCTTGGAAACCATAAGTACAGCCCAAAGTAACATTTTAGTGTATTCAGATAGTTTAGGGACAGGTTTTGGTTCACTATTAAATACTCATTGTAATCACGCTATACTAAGTCATTGTTACCATAACCTGCATTTCACTGAGCTTGTTCATAAAATTAAACAATCAAAATTGAATGAGCACACCACAGTAATTCTTTTATTTTGCAACAGTCTTAATATAACTAAAAAGGACTTAGTTAATGGTATTGACACCCACCTTAAATTAAAATTAGACAAATTAATTTTATGTGCTTTACCATATTCTAATAATTTGACATTTTATCAAAATCAATACATTTTTATCCTCAATAACTTAATGCATATGTTAGTATGCCGTCATAGTGACCGTTTATTGTATTTTGATACTAACAATTTTGTTAGAGATTTTGTTTTAACTCGGGAACATATTTATCTTCCCAAAAAAAGTCGACATCTATTGGCTACTTTGTTAGCTTTCAATATACACTCAGTTATTGGTAATTTGACTGATCCTAGGTTAAGTGACTATTCAGTTTTATCTAGGGTGTCTAATAATACTGAAATTGATTCTTTAAACTCTTAGATGTGACAAAAGAGAGGCATAATAATACCATTTTACTTTATCATCAAAATATAAATCGCTTCTCTGGCATAATACCTGATGTGGAACTGTTAATAGATAAATATCATATGGATATCTTATGGTTTTGTGAAACCTGGTTAAAATCAGATAGAATGTTATTTAATATTTATAATTTTTCGGTTGCCAGTGCATATAACAGGTCCTCAGTAGGGGGTGGTACTTTGATATTATGTAGGAATTATCTTAGACTAGCTTCTGCCCGCGACTTCGTACGCGTGGGAAGGTTTTCCCGCGCAAATCCCGATCCCGTGGGAATTTCGGGATAAAAAGTAGCCTATGTATTATTTCCAGAATGACAACTATCTACGTACCAAATTTCATTGAGATCCGTTCAGTAGTTTTTGCGTGAAAGAGTAACAAACATCCATCCATCCTCACAAACTTTCGCATTTATAATATTAAAGTAGGATAGTAGGATATAAGGAACGTAAAGATATCACCGCTTGCTCTATTGATCGCTTGTGTGAGGTAGCATGTGCAGAGGTTGAGGGCCAAATTTTCTTGTGTGTTTATAGACCACCAGCATCAAACTTTTCATCATTCTTAATAATAATGGAAGAAATTCTAACTAACCTTATAAGAGATAATAAATTAGTTTTTGTTTGTGGTGACCTTAATATTGATTTGTTAGTTAATTCGCCTGAAAAATGCAAGCTTATTTCATTGTTTAGTTCTTTCAATTTGAAATGTATATTCAAAAACATCAGCTTCATGCATTGATAATATTTTTACCAATTGTACTACTGTCAAAGAATCTTCCCTGGTTAGTGGCGTTAGGTCTGACCATACAGGTCAACTTGTATCTTTTGAGTTGATTAAAAAGTTACATTTAAATAAAACTATTGATTTTAGGCCTCTTACTAAAAACAAATTAAAAGCTTTTAATGATGACATTCTCACTAATCTCTCAACAGCCAATTTTGACTCCCAAAACCCCAATGTAAATTATAGTACATTATTTTCTACACTTTGCCTTGAATTTAACAAGCTTGTCCAGTTAAGAGAGTTCAAATTAATAATAAATCTAAGCTGGAATTAGAATAAGCAGAGATAATTTATACAAATTATATCATGAAAAATCGTTGACTTCTAATGAATCCTTCCATAATTATGTAAGAAATTATTCAAAAATATTTAAAAGAGTCTGCGCCCATGCTAAATCAAAATCGATTAGTAATAAAATTTGCACTTCTGCGAACAAAATAAAAACTGTGTGGAAGGTGATAAACAAAGAAACTGGAAACACAAATCAACGAGAACGGAATGAATTGATTTTGAACATTGATGATAATATCATCACAGATAAGTCAAAAGTGGCTGAGACGCTGGAAAATTACTTCACCAACATTCCAATAGAGGTTACAAAACCGTTGCAATCTTCTCCAATATTAGCAGAATCTTTTCTGAAAGAAAACTTTACGAAGGATATACCAACATTTGCATTTAAGCGTATCTCTATTGATGTAATTAAAAAAACATTCGCAAGTCTTAACATTAAAAATACTGAAGACTTATGGGGTATATCTGTTAGGGTTCTTAGAGATATCATAGACTCAATTGCTCCCGTCTTAACAGGCATTTTTAACCAATGTATAGACAGCGGTACTTTCCCAGACTTAATGAAACATAGTAAAGTAGTACCAATTTTCAAGTCGGGCTGCTTACAGCCCGACTTGAAAATTGGTTTTAAATTGGCTATAATTAGAGAGATCACTCTTAAGTGATCTCTCTAATTATAGACCGATATCTGTGCTTCCAGCATTGAGTAAAATTTACGAAAAAATCATGCTGGACCAGATGCTGTCACATTTTAATTCAAATGGAATTCTACATAGTCAGCAGTTTGGTTTCACGAAAGGTAGGTCAACAACTGAAGCAGGAGTAGCACTCATCCGTCACATTTTGGAATCTTGGGAGAAATCCCATGATGCAATTGGCATATTCTGTGACCTCTCCAAAGCTTTTGACTGCGTTGACCACGAAACACTAATATGTAAATTATACCATTACGGAATTCGTGGACTAGCTGCTGATCTGGTTTTTTCCTATTTATCAGACAGACAACAAAAAGTTAATGTAAACGGAGCGATATCTTCAGGATCTTTAGTGAAGATGGGCATGCCACAAGGTTCAATTCTAGGTCCTTTCCTTTTCCTTGTATACATTAATGACCTACCTCTCATGATGTCCAACTTATGTAATATAATTCTTTTCGCCGATGATACTTCACTCATTTTTAAAATAGCTAGAAGAGATACAGATGTTTTACAAATCAATGAAAGTCTGGCTGTTCTCTCGAAATGGTTCTCAGCTAATAATCTCGCACTTAATGCGAATAAGACAAAATGTCTCAAGTTTTCACTACCTAAAGTACCACAAGCTGGACTCAGTTTGATACTTGACGGCAAACAAATTGATCTTATTACTGAAACTGTATTTTTGGGTGTAACTGTTGACTCAAAGTTGCAATGGGGCCCTCACATTAAGACTCTTTCAGGTAAATTAAGCTCAGCTGCATATGCAGTAAGAAAAATTAGGCACTTGACTGATATAGCGACAGCTCGGTTAGTTTATTTCGCTTATTTCCACAGTATTATGTCTTATTATATACTACTGTGGGGATCCGCAGCTGACGTAGATTCAATCTTCATATTACAAAAGAGGGCAATCCGGGAAATTTATAAAATGGGTCCCCGCGAATCCCTTAGAAATGTATTTAAAGAAATAAATATACTGACTCTGCCTTCTCTTTATATATTAGAAAGCATATTGTATGTACGCAAAAATATAGGACTTTTTAAGATTAGAAGCGATTTCCATACAATAAACACGCGCAATAAACATGAAATTGTTATACCCAAATGGAGATTAGCCAAGACAAACAAGTCATTCCTTATAAACAGTATACGCTTTTATAACAAGTTACCAAAGTATGTGACAGATCTTAGCGAGGGAAAATTTAAAACCCATATTAAAAGTGTCCTTTTGAAAAAAGCATATTATAAGATTAAGGACTACGTTGACGATAAGACTGCTTGGCAATGATTCCTTCTGCACATGTGGCTTCCCTGGCTTATTGTGACTGCGTTATTGTATAAAGGTCTATTAACAACCCCACTTTTTTGTTGTTGTTGTTATTATTTGTTTTTATTTTGTTTTTTTTTTGTTGTTATTTTTATTTTATTTTACTTGTATATAATTTTTATTTTTATGTCATTTGCTTTAGTTTATTTGCAGTTTTGTAAAGTTAATTTTTAATGTAAATGTGTGAACACTATAGACTCTGAGATTCATTTCTGTTTAGTTATATTACATTTTATTATGTCAATTAGTCTATACTGTCCTCTCATACCAAAAAAATAAATAAAAATTGTATCTGTTATGCAAAGATTGTGAAAATCAAGATTTTTTTTTAAAAGAGTGACCGTGGAGTTTCTTGCCGGTTCTTCTCCATAGGAAACGACCAATTTCGAACCGTGCACTAACTTCTGACGTTTTATGAGTGCCCATTTAGGCCTATGTAAAATAAAAACATTTTTGATTTGATTTGATTTGAAACAAACAAACAAACTTTTTCACTTTATAATATCTATAGTATAGATATAGTATAGATAATCCCTTTATAATGATCGCGTTTGGACCTTGTTTCGTACTGCCAAAATATTATTTTAAGGAAAAACTACAATGAAAAACAATGTTAAAAACATAGTTCAATATTAATTATCTACATCCAGTGGTTCTCTGTTATAACCTATTTCGTAGAGAACGGCCGCCGGTCTTCTTTTTACGCAGCGCTGTCTGCTAACTTCAAAATTTTCTGGGATAACTTGGTGTGGAAACGGCTTTAATAATAACTATTGTCTTTATAGTGCCAAAATACATATTGTGGAATAAATACAGTTGATTAAAATCACACTAGGGTTCTCTGTGTCGTAGGGCCTAGTCTCTTCCCTTCGAGGAGACACATGATATATTATTTTCTTGAGGAAAATTATTTGTAAATATAAAAGAAAATGAAATAAAAGTACGCCAGAGTGCCATTACGCTATAATCAGTTGAAAACGTAAGATTTTTATATTTTTTAAGTTTTTTTATTCAGAATTTTTCTATAAAAAAAACGAAATTCAAATACAGATTTAATATTCTGATTCTGATTGTAACCTTTCATGATTGTAAGTTGTTGTAACTGCCTAGTTTATAAATAAATAACACTAAAATTAAATACGTGTAAACAAACAACAACTTGTCTTAGTACTTATGAGGGAATATAACATTATATAGCTGTATTGCTTACATGTGTTAAGTGTGTGTATGTTACCATTCACACACATACCACATGTACTTTGAACTGGCTACCGTTTGAACACCATCTCACCTGATGGTAAGTAATGACATGTAATGACATGCTTGTGTATGATTGCGTCAGTATGCGTCTGGACCAGACTCAGTAGCCACTTGCTTACAATTTTTTCTTTGGTAATTTAATTTATTAATCTTTAGAGAGAAGTTCATGTCTACATAATAATAGCCACATGGGTAATTCTTCAAGGTTAAGCTACGATTGCTCAGGCCGGTTTCTGGATGAGTAACCAACTTTTTTTCTGGTTGTAAAAATCATCATATAACTCCCCCCACTGTGGGTGCAGTGGAAGGGAGTGTCAGACTTCTACTGACTAAAAACCTCAGAACAGATAAAAGAGTTTAGAAAGAAAATAGTTCCTGATTTGTATGAGAACGCGTGTCGCCGCTTGTCTCCCACTTTTTAGCTCCACTACAAGCAAGAGGCTCGTTACGTATGCGAATTACGCACACAAATAAATTACACATACTTAAATCGAGAGCTTGCTACTGATTGTAACTCACTGTTGATAAACATGCCTTAAATCACGGCCAATCAGGGCAAAGGACGAAATGTCAATGTTTTGAAGTGTGGAGGATAAAACGCATGCAAGTACATTGTAAGCGGACTTGGTCATTGCGTTTATTAAGCGTGTACACATCGGGCAATGTATATTTTTTGTAACTTGTTGCAATAATGTTGTTAATGTTAGGAATTTCATAGTGATCAGAATATTTTTATGTTTTTTTACGAATAAAATTGTAATTAAATGTTATTTTCGACTTACCGATGGAAAGATCTATACTTCCTCACTCTATACTTGCAGTCTAACTTTTTGTTTTACAGGTTATAATTGCACAACACGGCGTTTTAAAGCAGAGCTCTGTGTTCCGAAGTAATCCGAAGCGCACTAAACGCGTTGAATGAATTAATTGGTCGAGCTATGATTTTCGTATCATAACTGTGGCGTGCTCGCCACGCCCACATTACCATTCCAACCTTATTCATCTATTCTGTGCTTAAAAACCCACCCTGTTCCTTCAGGTGTCCTTGTGGTCCGAGACCGCGGTATCTCGTTAGAATTTTTCTGCAGCCCCAATGAGTGACCATCTTGACATATAGTTTCCTCTGTGCCTCTAAAAGCACGCCAAGTCGTTGTTCCCGGCTGTCATTTGTACATCTTTGACAGTCTTTACGGGTAGTCGGAAGTCAGAATATCTGACACTGATGTTGGCAAGGGTTATCGTGTTGATCAGTTACTGGTTTGTGGAGGTCAGATAGACAGTCGCTTCATGTCAAACTCTGGTACTCAGCGGCAGCCGGTTAGACTAGAGGCTAACCCGATAGTTGGGAAAAGACTAAAGCTTTGGTTTCCTAGGATAGCGGTGCCGTCAAATAGCGGCCGTAATACAGCGGTGAATGACGTCACTAGAACGTTGTCTATGTAAACAAAATGGTGCGGTTTCCTAGAGAGCGGTAACCGACACCGTAACGTCAAAAAGCGGTGCCGCCATTTGCATGACGGCCGTCTTGTCGGTGTCAGATGGTTTCATGAACGTTTCCAAAGAGAATGCTATCTAGTGAGATAGCGGTGAAGCAGACAGTGTGTTAAAACGGCCGTGGAACTTTCCACATGTCGTCACCGTAAAAACGGCCGCCTTTTTGCGTCCGTAATATTACGGCCGCTATATGACGGCACCGCTTTCCTAGGAAAACAAAGCTTAAGCGGATTATAATCAGAATCATAATCAGAATATTTATTTGTGAAACATAGGTAACAAAAACGTCTTTGGTATACATAAATATTTGAGCACTATGTTTTGCCGTGAAGGCGTACAAATTTAGTATGGAACGTAATTCTAAATATGTATTTAAAAATCTAAACAAAAAATCTAACATAAACAGAAAAATTAAATACTTACAAAATTAACAACATACTATTTTAAGCTAAATTAAAAAAATAAACAAAATCAACAATAGAAAGAAAAAAAAAACAAAGAGAGACAATCTACTTGAAAATATACAATTAAAAATTATCATTCATAAAATCTTCAACATAATAATAACATTTATCTATTAATAGCGAGTAGAGACATTTCTTAAATTTTAATAATGGTATATTTTTTATTACATCAGGAATTTTATTATAAATTTTCGGAGCCAATATTTATAGTGATTATGTTTGAGAGCCGTTACGTCCTGTCAGAAGTCTGAAATCTGACATACGACGTTTCAAAGTATTACACAATAGGTACGTGGCGTGCGGTAAGGTAGACTGGAAGCCGACCTAAATATATTTGAGAAAAGGCAAGAGAGTTTATGTGGTTCCTATCTTTACTGCTGAGAAATATAATGATTTTATATTCAAAGACTGGCTTTGCTCGGGACTTTGTTTGGGTTGAAGTTAATATTACCTATGCTATTTTTACCGTGTAAATCATTCAACACATTCATTTCGCTCGGCCTATCCTGACATGATAGGTACACTGCTATTCGAACATTTAGGATCTCACCCACATTTGCAAAACAGTTACGTTTGACCTCATACAAACTAACACAAGCTTAGCGTCCCTCCGATCAGCCCTCATCATCACAAGTCATAAATGCCTATTATGCTGGTCTATTTCCTCCTCTATTTTCCAGTGAAAATCTCATTAAAAAGACAGTCAGACGGACACAAAGTTGAAACAAAATTGTTTCTAATTTAATATCGTGTAATATATAATCATTTGAGAAATCATAGGAAGACACTTTAGTTTTATTCATATACTCGTATATATAGTTGTGTCAATTATTTTCTTGTAAAATTGTTATAATTTTAGCAAAAACACATTCAGTACAGAAGAGACGTAAGTAATATTCATCATGAATTGCATCAGAGATTCTTTTTGAAATACCTAAGAAAAAACCAAAACTTATTATAACAAATGTCTATAAAGAAATTCTTAAGTACCAAGTTTAATCTTAGCCTAAGGCGTACCCTCCAAAAAACCGATATGGAAATTAGAATATGCGACATAAAATAGGAAGCTCACTGCTTGTATAATATCAAATCGATCTTGTCTGGAATTTTCGTCTTGACAGCCTACAGTTAACTGCAAGTCACTGATATAATTTGATTTAACAACCACACTTATAGGCTCTTCGTAAAGGCTAAGGCGAGGAGTTCGTGGCTAAATAATAACAGCCACATGTGTTGGTTTTCAAGGTTAAGCAACGCTTGGCAAGGTCAGTCCGTGGATGGGTGACTGTCTTAACATTTCGAGATTCCTCCATGGGTCGGAAATCACGTTAGACCGTTGGACCCGGCTGACTTTTGTACAGCTTTAATGGTATTTACGGGTACTCAGAAGTCAGAAAATCTGTCACCAGTCTTACCAAAGAGTATTGTGTTATGCAGTAGTCGTGCTGTGAAGTTGAGATAGGCAGTCAATCTACAGAAACAGGTTGCGGAAAGGGAGAGGGAGATCTCAAGCGGTCTCCCGGCCCGCAGAAGGCGCACTGGGCGTCGACAGAGGGCAGACAATGCCCTCTGGCGGCCCCCCCAAATGGGTCCAGGGACGGTGGGCTTGGAGATGCACGCCGTCCCGTATAACACTAGACCCAAGGTGGGTAGCGGCGCGTTTTGTTCCACGCGCGCCCTTCTCAGAAGTCACAGGGGGAACCAAACACATCACTCCGCCTGCTTAAAATGATGGAGCCCGCAGAGGCGGGCCGGCACTAATCGGGGCCGCGTTGCAGAATACATATATGTTCCCGCAGCCCCTGGCGCATGTGTATGAGGGAACACGGGGTGGTTCTAGTCGGTAAAAATCTGACAGAACCCTTCGCCCGCCCCGGGGCGGAGGACACCCATGAGGATAAATATATGAAATATTATAATTATAAATATTATATACATATAAACTTTGTGTTTTACAAGCTCTTGCATCTACCTCAGCTGCATCAAGTTAGACTAGAAACTGACCCCAATATAGGCTTAGCATAAAATGATAAAGGCTAAGACTTCTACTTAAGGCATTTATTATCCTCAGTCGTGAATTCTTGATAGAATGGTCGTGGTTGATGACTTTTCTTTATATATAGTAACTCTCGCGATGCGCCTCCACATGTTGCGATCATCAGCGTTTCGGGGGTTTTGGACTTCGGTCGTTCCCATTGCAGATTTTATCAGGTCTGTCGAATGTGTAGGTGATAGATTATGTCACTGCTTGCTTTCCACTTGATCTTGAACAACAAGTCGTCCTATGGAGTATTCATTGTACACAATGTGTCTGAAATATTAATATTTTATGCGGCCTTCCCAAACTTCTTTATCTGTGCTAAGATGAGTTATACGAACCCTGACAAATACTTGCACTATCTGGCCAGGCTCTTTATAATCTGTGTGCACCTTTACTCAAAAGAACATCTCGGACATTAGCCTACATGTTTCTGATATGATACCAGCCTAGATTGTAAGGACTTCAAAAGAACGCGAACAGATTATAAGCTAGGAAACACAGACTCTCGTTTAAATTTGCGAATTAATACGAATATACTAATTTCTCGTTAAAAAATAATTATGTGTTAATTTAAATAACCAATTTGCAAATTAAATATCATTTACTCATGTATTAGCAATCTTAAAATATGATCATAAACGAATGGTGGTTTATACGAACTCCTTGATATATTCCAGTTTTTCCCGCGTAATCAGGAACGCGTTTAGGCTTATCGCCTGAACCGTTGTAGATCGGACACCAGATTGCTCGCGCAACAGTTTTGGCTGAAGATAAAAATGTATAGGATTTTCTTATTAAGGATATTTGGCTGGGGACACGATTGGATACGTGATTGATGAAAAAAGTTTCGAGAAATATTAAAACATTGCATTTTTTTTTAATGGGGTAAAAATAAAATTTTTACTCGTCATTTCTTTCGCAAGTGAGGCCGGTGAGGCCGGTGTTTCCTGACTACACCGAGAAGAAACCCCGATGCAAACACAGAGGAAAAAGACAGTCTCTTTTGAAGTCCGTACAATCTGTACTGATTAAGTCATATGAGAACCTTGTAGGTCAGAGGCGATATTTTGTTCTTTTAGTATCTCGATCGAATATGAATATCCTTTTATCATAAAATAAATATGAATACCTATAACGTTACTATATCCATATATATATCTGTTTGTTAACATTTTACGTCTTAGGAACAGTTTAACAATGTCCTCTTATCTTACTTTAAAGGCTGATGGATGATATGTGGTTGGGAATCCAGAAGCCGGTAGAGAGTTCCACATCTTGGTTGTCCACACAATAAATGTAGAGGAGAAGCGATTAGTACGACAACTGTATATCGACCAACTGTGGATGGTACCTAGCAGTACGTCGGGTAGAGCAGTAGAGAAAGGGAAACAAGTTTTAAATAATTCAAAAATGTAAATATTTATTGCTGGACATTGTAACGTACACATACTTAAATTTAAATTTTCTAGATGTTAGATATAATTGCAAATTAAAGTAAGTACACAACAAGTAACTTACTGCCTTCTAAATATCACAATGAAATGCTCTACTTTGGTTAGTCAAATTGCTGTGTCTAATAGAAGTTATCCAAATCAAAATCATTTCAAATTTGTATTTTTTTTTAAAGAGAACAAGCAGTGTGGTTTGTGGAACTAGCAAATTAATTCTTTAAAGTATCATTATTTTGTAGGAACTCAATCGTTTATGGTCTGCCATTAGTATGTATATGGACTCATATAATGCCCAAATAAAGTGGCAAGTAAGGTAGCTACTTATGACAGTCCGTCAAGGAAAATTATTTTTATATTATTATTTTTATGATATACACTGACAGCCGCATCTATATCCTTCAGTTTTGTCTACCCAAAGTTCACTTCAAGAAATTGTAAGTATTTTTTTATTGATAAAGGGTTCGTGTTTGACCACCATCTCACCCGATGGTAAGCGATGATGTGGTCGAAAATGGAGCACGCTTACCCAAAAACAACCTATTCACTCCTTAAAGGACTTAAAGACCCCTAGGTTTTAGCTATTGGGAAACACAGACTCCGGCAGGGAATTTCACTCCTTAGCCATACGCACAATGAAAGTATTCCCAAAACGTTTTGCGCGTATGGGTGGGATGTCCACCATGTAACGATGGCGCATCGCCATTTGTTTCGTAGTCCATTTGTCTGTGTATGTGATGAAAAAAAAAACAAACACGTCACACACAGTGTAGGAACAAGAAATGAGGAGAATACATTTAGAATAATAACTTTGTTAGCCTCGCGGCTGCGCAAAAGGTTTATTCCAAAGCAAGATATCGTTGTTTTTAGTTTTTTGAGTGTGGAATATATAATAAAATTTAAGAATTAAGTTGCTTCTAATTATTAAGAAGCGGAAAAAAATATTATTGCAACATCTCCAAAAAGCCGTCTCCACACAAGCCTTATCTTCAAATGACCAGTTAATACAGCTTCGCTTTTAATCCACCAACGGATTTCGTATTCCTGGGAATAATTACGATTTTCATAGTGGAACCACTAGATGGGCAACTGCAAGTCCAGTGCAAATGGTGAAAAACTACTCGCGTTGGGAAATTGATTTTACTTTAGTATTCATCTGTGGGATTTGCTTTGTTATTATGTTTGGATGATGTGTTTTATTACTTTACTTCAAATATTCGCCTGTAAATCCTCTTATTGAGCTGATGTTTCGTTAGTGTGAAGCCTTCAATAAAAGACTTCTTCTTCAAAACAAATAGTTCCTTTCTCTTAATTAGCTCTTATAACAAATTAAGACTAGAGAATGATGTGTTCTTTCAAGTTTCACTTGGAGAAAAGAGTTATTTAGATTTGACTCTTAGATAATGTTGACTGTACAGCATGTATGTAAGGTTGACTGGTAGAGAATGCCTTGCTGCATTAAGTCCGCCATTGTAACACTATTGTACATAAAGTTTAAATAAATAATAATGGTAGCGAATCGAATCAATAAATAAATCAAACATATTTTATTTCACATAAGCCTACAAGGGCATTTGTAAAGTGTCAGAAACAAATGCACGGAGAAGAACCGGTAAGAAACTCCATGGTAGTAACCATGGAGTTTCTTACCGTTCTTACCATACATTCTTAACTTTTCAAATCACTAATATTGCCTGCACTAGTACTTCTTAAAACCACCACCATAGTAACATTTCATCAGCGACTAGCAACCTCCTTGTCTTTGGATTACCCAGTTCCTAGGTGGTAGAAATCTGGTTGGTAGCTGCTAAATATGCATCCCTCCTTGCGTCGTTTTCCTCTTAACTGGGGGTCGTGACCATCCTTCTGCATCACCTTCTCCCGTATTATTTTCCTCCAGATGTTTCTGTCTCTGGCGGTGTGAAAGGCATTGTGAACCGTAGAGTCGAGAGCGGTGCGGATCTGGTTAGACCAGCGTATTGGGCTACGTCCACGAGGTCTTTTCCCGTCTACTTTGCCGGTCATGATGAGCTTTTCGTGGTTGCCACTGTTTTTCTTAGCAATGTGACCGAAGTATTTGAGGACTCTGTGTAGACACACGGATGATAGCCGCTCGGAGACTTTAAGTTCTCGCAGTATGGAGACGTTAGTCCGAAATGCTGTGTAAATATGCTTGCTGGTATATAAATATAGTAGGGTAGACCATTTAAAATACTATCATTTCAAAACAACCAAAAATATGTTGAAGCACACAGGTCTACATGAGTTACTGTAAAACGTCAGGAGCTAGGGCACGGTTCGAATTGGTTGATTCCTTTGGAGAAGCACCAGCAAGAAACTCGATGGTTACTCTTTTCAATACTTACTTAATACCTTGATTTTCACATTTTTTCTAAAATATAGTTTTTGTAGATTTATAAGAGGAAAGTAACATATACATCTACATAGACGCAGAGATCTATGAACCAGTCCGTATTCAGAATGATACGGCAATAGACAGCTATTTATGGACGCACATAAAACTCTTACCTACAGTTATATTTCCGCTAGACGTCAAAGCGAAGGAAGAAAAATACGTACTTCGAAACTCCGGAACAGTTCCATTACCATAAAACCGGCCATTGTCCTGATCATGAAGAAACGAAACTACAGGCGGCGCCCACTAGAACATGCAAATGTATCGGATAACGACACGATAACTCAGATTTATAAGATACAGAATATCGTTAGGACCACCGATAGATAGGTAAAAACAGAAAAAATCCTCAACGGAGCAATATAGGCGGGTTTACAGCATTTTTACGATACCTCCTTATCTTGAGTTATGCGAGAAATCGGTGATCTGCATTGCAAATATTTTACGCCGACGCCCGGAGCGATTTGTTGGCGCTCCCGTGCTAGAAAAATATGCAATTCATGATATTAGTGAGCTGCTGGTGTAAAGTTAATTTCGGCGGAGTTTTAGAACCTGGGTTGGTTTTTGTAATTATTTTTAAATTTAATAACTTTTGGTTATGTTTCGTATTTTAATGATAAATCGTTACTTATGATGAATATAATAAAATAGTTAGATATAGTCATTGTTTAACCTGTAGGTAGGTAAGGTAAGAATTTAAGCAAAGTAAGGAAAACATTATACCGTCTTATTAATAGACCTTACACATATAATCATGTTTTTATAATAAATATATTCTATTTTATTCCAAAAAAATATTTAAATAAATTTTAGATTATGTATTTGCATTTTAAAGTTGTTTAGAATTAGTGTTTAGAGACTCTCGTTTGGGCAACACTATTTAGAATCAAAGCCGTATTTTAAGAAACAAAGACAACATGACTAATTTTCAAGAGTCAGATAACTAAAGCAAGAATAATAATATTAACCATCCGTTTTTAAACCTTTGGTACGTTTTTTTTATTCATGATGAGCCCACTCTTGAACTCAATCTTGATCTCGCCTGATGGTAAACGATAGATGAGGCCTACGATGGAACGAGTGAGCCCAGAAGATGCCTATTCACTCTTGCTTTAAAGGCTGAAAGGTCATAAGTGGCAGGGAACACAGAAGCCGGCAGAGAGTTCCACAGCTTGGCTGTACGTACAATAAATGTGGAAGAAAAACGCTTTGTGCGACAAGACGGTATATCAAACTACTAAAATAAAATACCGTTTTAAAATCATCCTTAAAATATTTTGTACTGTCACTCAAAACAATAAATACGCATGGTAAATATCCCGTTTTAAGTTCTAATTGTAGCATACGTAGCCTACCCTTCACTTGGATAACCAATCGCACATACAACGCACAAAGGAATATTATAATAAATACTATAAATTAAATATAATGTAAACAGACCTGCCCTGAGAGCGCGCTCCCATAGTGACCACTGTTTAAGTTGTGTTTTTTTTTTTTTTTTTTTTTTTTTTTTTAGGTAGGGCCACTCGTAGTTTAGCCCTATACGGCTAATGTACTACTTAACCGGTCTGTAAATTTTAAGTTATGTAAACACTACTATTATATATACACAATTCTATTTTAATAAAAAACATTCATTCCACATTCATTACTGCGACTTCACGCCTTGTCATTGCTCTCCCTTACTAATTCTCCAAAGTGCTGTCTAAAGTAAATCTCCGCTACCCTAAATAATCTCTTAGTGATACACTATTTTACTGTTTTATTATATGTAGGTATGTAGCTTGATGATATAAAACGTGTAACGGAAACCCCATATCTATCCAAAAGGACTGAAGACAACATCTGGTATGGAGTCTCTATGCAAAGATTCAGCTCAAATAATTATAGTTCATTCAGCTCAAATAAGTGACTCACAGAATTGATCCCAAATTATTGGTTTTATAATAATTATGTTTCTTGAATACCAGTAATAACAAACGTGTCACAGCACTATGAGGGTCATGACTTTCCACGTCACTAGCCAATAAAATGATAATTCTCTTCGTTCTTCTTAATTTGAAAAATTCGGTCTCTGGTATCAATGTATTGAAATTTCTAATAAGCTCCACACATGTAGACATAGGATTACAAAACCCTTGCCATATCGTTTGTTATCATCCAAAGAAGCCGTGCACTTGGTATGTATATACCCTTTAAATTACACGTTGTATATATTATGTAGATATAAATTCCAATCACCAGAATGTCTGCTTACATGGTCTATTTTACGGAAATTCTAAGTGGTGCTTGTAAGTAAATAATCTCATTCGCGTCACGTTTCTAAGAATACGTGTTATCTCTTAAGAGTTCCCCGTTACACGTAACATTCTTGACGCGTCATACCTAATTAAATCGTGAAATTGTACAACTTGAAATGCTCTGAACGAAAGAATCATTTATTATTTTATGAAGTTCTACCGGGTTATTATCTACTTGCAGGTTCCTTTTATACTAGTCTTCTAGGCGGAAATAAGATAAAAGGTAGCCTATGTATTATTGTCATGTACAAGCTATAATACTGTTAAGTTTTATCTGAATCCGTTTAGTAGTGTAATGAATAATATTGATACCACCGAACGATAGTTGTAACGAATAACCATTACCTCTTTTGACGTTTTATACTGTAACTGATATATCGATATCCAACGGTTGATATATCGAATACTCGTTACTTTTCATGTTATTTTATGTTATTTGTGGTACTGATAGTTTAACTGTCATTCCGGTTGGAAATCATCCTTGAACGAGCTCCCGCGCCGTGAAGACTAAGGTTAGTGCCGAATACCTATTTTGTTTGTACAGTGATTGTGAAGTGAATATGTATTAAATAATTATGGTTGGCTAACTTGCGTTTTATTTCTGCGACTCCCTTCTGAAGTACCCATTACAGTAGTTTTTGCGTGAAAAAAATAACAAACTTCCATTAAAGTTTGTTTTTCGCATTTATAATATCATACTTTTATATTATTAATGCGAAAGATTGTGAGGATGGGTGGATGTCTGTTACTCTCTCGTCCGGGATTGCGGCAATGTTCTAACGAGATATTATGGCCCCGGAACGCGAGGTCAACTGAAGGAACAGGGTGGAATTTTAATCAGTAGAAAACTGA
Source organism: Tholera decimalis (assembly GCA_943138885.2). Taxonomy (NCBI): domain Eukaryota; kingdom Metazoa; phylum Arthropoda; class Insecta; order Lepidoptera; family Noctuidae; genus Tholera; species Tholera decimalis. The sequence continues at coordinate 37,586,220 of OW964564.2, read as the reverse complement.
TACTCCCTTTCGCTCTACTCAGCTAAATTAACACATATAATGCCGTACTAATAAATGAACTAACCTTTTTTTTTGTAAAATACTTTCATGGAATGTGAGGAATGTCTTATTTCACTATTTTCATCATATTTTACATATTATAATAGTAAAATAAATAAATAAATAATGGTGACTGCCATATATTTCTGACACGGCTCAATTGGTTTGGAAAATGTCAGCCATATGTGGCTGACGAGGCATTATATGTGTTAAATCTTCGATTTAATCACCAAAAGTAGGTTTTTTTTATTAGAGTGCCCATTCTTGACCTTTATAACGCCTGATGGTAAGCGATAGATGAGGTCTACGATGGAACGAGCGAGCCCACAAGATGCCTTTTCACTCTTGTTTTGGCCTGCCTTTTCTCTCACGCAACAAGATAAAATTCACATAAACCCATACATAAAAAAATCCTTGTTATATGCATCATTACAACATTGTGACACCGCGTCTGATCTGGGGATTAGTTCCAGATGAGGTGAGCGCGAATATTGACTTTGGGTTTAAGGTAATCATTTCGGGTTGTAAAACTTTTTTCCGGGCATAAAAACGGTTAGAAAATGTCGTGGAAATGTTTTTCGTAAAGCTGCTTCTTACGTGAATCGGAGAACACTGTAAACTCCTTTTTTTTTTCTGGTGGGAAAATCATCAAATTTAATGGTGGCCGGAGATCAGCTCGTGATCTCCGACGCCCGGGGCGTTTCTCACGGCGGTTGGAGCCTGAGGAAGAAAACTGTCTCTCCCTCACGCGTTCAGCCTCCTCCATCGCTAGCATGACTGCTACTGATACAATTTTTTTACATAAAATAGTTAATAATTTTTTACGACCTTGTTCCATATGCATGGTTTAAAAAATAAAGATAGTATTTAGTTTATCGAAATGATGCATTCGTTCATTTCTGAATACAAATCCAATATACATGTCGACTGCGCTCACACGCCGCGAAATTGAAACTGAGCATGAATAAATTACACATCAGTGTATTTATACTACCATTTTAAATTCATACATGGAATTCTGTAAGTAGAATATTTGCCAGGAGATACTATATTTTTATCCGACTGCAAAGGAAGGGTTATGTTTTTCGCGTGTATCTTGTATGTATGTATGTATTTAATATTCTTTATTACCTCATATCTCCAGAACCGCTGAACGGATTCACACAATTGAGGTATCGTTAGATTTGTCTTAACAGCCCGAGTGTTCTTAGATAGGTGACATTTAAAAAAATTAAACATGGCGGCTGTGCGAAGCCATTATACATGGCGAAAAAAAAAAAAATGTAAATTTTTCTTACACTTCAGTTGAGCAGTCGGGTTTTTAGATTTTTTTAAATAAGTTTTTCTAGTTTTCATTCAGCTAGAAGTATTACTGATGCTGTCGGGAGTGAGCTTCTCGTCTTACCGGATGACCCTTACCGGATACCTGAGTACCTGTAAGGGTACAACTGTGCCTCGAAAGGCACGTTAAGCCATTGGGCTGGGCCTAATCTGTCTCCGGTCGTATCGGATTGCCGTCCCATTGAAAGGAGCAGAGAGTGCACCTATATTTGTGCACATACTTGTGCACTACAATATCTCCTGCGCCGCTGCTAATCTTCACTGTGATTGGCTGCCGTGTCTGAAATCGATCAAGAGAACTATTAGAATATTAGGGAGTATTTTAAATTTATCTTTAAAGTTGCCTGTTTAAAGTTGTTGTTGAAATACCAACTGGACGCATTTGAGTCCATCGAGAAGCGGGTCAAGAGACTCATTAGCAACGATGCACTGGTCGAGTCAAAGCTCCAGAGCCTTGAACATCGACGACGAGTTGCAAGTCTATCGGTGTTCTATCGGTTACATTTCGGGGAGTGTGCGATGGAATTACACAATCTAATTCCGCCAAGCCCGTTCCATCATCGGACTACGAGACAAACGGCGAAGCGCCATCGTTACATGGTGGATATCCCACCCATATGCACAAAACGTTTTGGGAATACCTTCATTATGCGTACGGCTAAGGAGTGGAATTCCCTGCCGGAGTCTGTGTTTCCCGATAGCTACAACCTAGGAGTCTTTAAGTCAATAGTGAATAGGTTACTTTTAGGTAAGCGTGCTCCATGTTCGACCACATCATCACTTACCATCAGGTGAGATGGTGGTCAAACGCGAACCTATCATCAATAAAAAAAAGAAAAAAAGTCTGACATCTCATACAATCTCGTCACTAATTACACTTAACACGAATAACGTATCACGAAATAGGTTATATTAATTTCATTATGTTAACAAGGAATTACTATCCGTATAATCAACTTCAGTTTTGAACTAGATTTCATACTCGTAATCTACCTATCCTTCAATACAAGCTTTAGATTTCGATACAAGGTTACAAGTTCCCATAGTGTACTTTACCAGTATTATAAAAGCGAAAGTGTGTTTGTTTTTCTTTCACGTCAAAATGGAGAAACGGATTATTGTGATTTTTGATGTGAAGATAGTTCAAGGGCTGATGACTGATATAGGATAGGCTTCATTTTGAGTCAGGCTGTTACGCTCTCAATCCGGCACGTCCTCGTCCGGTATGCGCCAATTAAGTAAGCGACAACGGAGTATTTATAAAAATAACTTTATTTGGACAGAGTTACAGCTAAACAGTAATTAACTTAATCTAAACAAATCTTAATCTTATATACTAACTTAATTGCTAGCGTAGTACATACATAGCGTGATCAGGTATGACGCACGTCCTAGATAATTAAGGATGCTGATCAAGCAATGGAACCTTTTGGAAATAAATGCATGTAATACACTTATTAGCTGACAAAGCTAATGCTTGTGGATTGGGGTTCCTTAACTCCTCCCCCCCCAAGAGAGAAATTATCCGAAGATGTCGCAGACGGTTTCGGAGAATTTCGACAAAAATTTATAAACCTAAATTTATACAATATAAAGATAATTATTGCTATTATAATAATCACATACTCGAAGATGGTCCATATACTAATTTCTATTGTCACTGTTTGCGTTGTATCGCCTATTTCACTAAATTTTGCACTTTGTAACACTTCTTTCACATCACTGAAGTCCACATTTCTTAGATCCACTTTCTTTGATCTTCTCTGGATGTCCTGTTGCAGCTCTGGCATCTGAATCAATGGTAACTGGAGACTAGCAACTGTAGTGTTTGTGGTAGCGGCAACGATGACTTCGCCTATTTGCGTCTCGCATTGTTGACGAGGAGTCACGATGTATGTCCCAAGGACAGTATTTCAGGATTTCTGTATTGCAATTCTAAGTGATGATGAGATTTTCTTCTGAATAGACTAACCAATGGTTGTCGGTTACTTTTTGTATCTTAGTTTTCTCTATTTCAATATGGTTCTGTATGTAGCTTTTGTAGTTGTTCTTCATCAACATTATTTGTTCAATGCAGGTCTCAGTTGGATACTGGGCAAAATTTGTTTCAGAGCAAAGAAATTTGTCGTTTTCAATTTCAGCACATGGGCTTACCACGGGCATGTATTTCAATCTATTCACCATTAGGTAAGGATATTTAGGTATAATAGTGAAGGTATTTGGGGAATGGAATATAGGAATGGGTATAACCTTGTAATAATTATGTGTTTCGTTATCTATTATGGGAACTTCTAAAACAAAAACTAACTTGTTGTTGTTTATGTATGACTTGAGTATGATATTACGTTCTAATTTTAATAAATTACGTTTACTTACTGGGTATATTGTTCTAGCATGTTTAGCAATGATTTCTAACGTATTATATAATTCTGTATTATTTATAATGGATTGGTGCAATGTGTTTAATTTGCTAAAGGCTATGGCCGTCTCAATCTCTTGTATGTTTTCGTAACAAGTTCGAGAGTTACTTAAAATTTGATACATAGTATTCAATATTTGGAAAATATTGTTAAACCTCAACTCATGTTCAACTAATTTTTCCATTTCATTGGTGTGTAAACCCAAGTTTTTAATATTTGTATTTATTATTTCAGAGTCATTTACTAATTTATCAAAAGCCTTTTGCATTGATGAAACTTTACGTTCGACTACATGCTCTTTATTTTGTATCATTTGAATTTCCCTATCATATTTAATTGCATCATCTTCATCTAAATTTCCAGCAATTGCTTTTACAAATGATCCTAATGGATTGAACAATGCTCGTTTATTTCTATAATGAAAGGGTAAGATTTGAAAAAATCTGTCCTTAGTTAGTTTAACTAGATAATCTATTTGATTTTCTATCCCTACGGTTTCATTATTGACTTTATTTTCCTTAATTGTCGTTTTTAAGTTATTAAAACCCCGAATGTTATTATCTATTTCTAATCCTAGTGATTCTAAATCTATTGTTTTATATACAGTCCAATAACTATTCCTCTTCACTGCTACTCCCTTCTTTATCGCTGCTATCCCCGGATTCTGACCGAGGTTTTGGAGGTCCAGCGTGAATGTTGGCACTATTAGTACCAGAAGTACCAGGCACGATCTGTGGAGGACATTTTACATTCTTTAACGCTACTCTTGTTTTCCTTTTCTTTACTTCTACTGGCACTACATTTCTTTCAACTTCACCTATTACTTTCGCTTTTTCGTATCGCGGTTTTTCTTTAGCTTTTCTAATCCTAGTGTCTTTTATATAGATATTATCGTCTGTCTCAAGTACCGGTGTTGCTTCACCACCTTTTTTATTTATCACTTTAATTTTATCGGCTTCTAATTTTTCTGTTATGAATTCATAAAGTTTTTTAAGGCGTTTTCTATGATCTAGCAATAGTTTTTGAGTTAAATTCTTTTCTCTATCCACGTTAAATGCGTTATCTGAATAAGTGTGACCGAATACTAATTCAAAAGGCGTAAAATCCGTTGCTGAATGAATGGTGTTGTTATACGCCATGATAGCATAAGTCATAACGGATGCTGCATCTATATCGCTCTTATCGTATTTTGCTATACGGTAAATCTCAATAATGGTAGAATGAAACCTTTCTACTATTGCCATTGAACTGGGATTATTTGGAGTCCCTATGTGAAGTTCAATTTTGTATAAGCATAGCATTTCTTTAATCAGAGCATTGTTGAATTCTGTACCGGAATCACAACTAATTTTCCTAGGTACCCCATACATGCTAAAATACTTAATTAATGCCCTATCTCCAGTGTACTCCTATTTGGTACCTCTATGGCTTGTGCTATCTTACTAAATGCATCTACTATAGTTAAATAATATTTCCCTTCTATATATAATAAGTCCATAAAAGCTTCCTGAAAAGGACCATCCTGCGTTTGTGTTAATTGAATGTGAGGTTTGATCGGTTTTCTATCGTATTTCATGCGTTTACATGTTTCACAAGCGTTTATGATTGCCGTAACTGTCTCCTTCATGTTTGCCCACCAGTAGTGTCTTTTAAGTTTGATTAAAGTTTCTTTAATACCTGTATGACAAGTTTTCCCGTTGTGATATTTCAAAATAACTTCCTTTTGATCTTCTTCTGATTCTGTCAAGTTTACAACTCTTTCTGTACACTCTATTAACTGAACTGAATCCTTTTTAAATAGTTTAATTACCATGTTTGAAAATGTTTTTCTAAAAGATGGATGTTCAAAGTATATAAAGTGCTTATGTTTTGGATCTATATACTCTTTCAAGAAGTCTACTAATGTATCATTATTTGTCGGTAAGTGAACTTCGAGAATTCTCTGTTTTTTATTAGAAATATCTTTTACATCTAATTTATTTTTAAACCATGAATGTACTAAAATCTGTTTTGGTTTCGTATCGATAGCTTCGTTTAGAATAGGAATACCTTCGTGTTCCCTATTTGAAACCGAATTGGCTGTGACCCCATCATCAGAATCCGAAAGTTCTATCGTTTCTATTGGATTTCCGAGATCTTGCAGTTCATTTTCTATTATTTTTTGTATTTGCTCCTACCTGTCTCCTACATTTACAAATATTGAATCTAAATCGTCGTCAATTGCATTAATCTTAATCCTAGATAAAGCATCTGCATTCGTGTTTTGAGGACCTTTCTTATACTTAATTTCAAAATCGTATTCTTCTAACCTAAGCCGCCATCGCGTGAGCTTACTATTGGGCTCTTTTAATGAATACAGCCATGCTAATGGTCTATGGTCTGTAAATATGGTAAACTTATTACCATACAAATACGGTCGAAAGTGCTTAACTGCCCATATTATGGCTAATAGTTCCTTTTCGATAGTGCTGTATTTTACTTCTGTATCACTCAAAGTCCTACTGGCATATGCTACAGGCTTATCTGAGCCTATTGTCCCTTGTGATAGTACAGCTCCGATTGCAAAATTGGATGCATCGGTGGTTAAGATAAAAGCTTTACTAAAGTCAGGAAATTGTAACAAAGGTGCATTTGTTAAAAGTTTTTTACACGTCTCAAAGCTTTCTTTATATTCTTCGTTAATAATAATTTTACGACCTTTCTTTAAGCAGGCTGTTAATGGTCTAGTTATTTTGGCAAAATCTTTGATGAATTTCCTATAATATCCGATAAGCCCTAAAAAGCTTTTAATCTGTGTAACCGTTTCCTGCATGGGATATCTAAGAACAGCATCTATTTTATCATTATTTGGCTTCAAACCCTCATTCGTAATAGTATGCCCTAAGTAAAGTACTTCCTTTCTAAGAAAATGTGATTTATCTAGTTGTACTTTTAAATTCGTTTGACGGAACCGGTCAAAAACTGCCCTAAGTTTTTCTACATGTTCAGGCAAACTTTTAGAGAAAATGATGACGTCATCAAGATATACTAGGCAATGTAAGCCTTGAAGACCTCGTAAGACGTTATCCATTGCTCTTTGAAAGGTTGCAGGCGCTGTCTTTAACCCAAATGGCATTCTGTTAAATTCTTAATGTCCTGAAGGTGTACTAAACGCGGTTTTAGGTCTATCTTGCTCCTGGACTTCTAATTGATGGTATCCACTAGCTAAATCGAGGGTTGTGAAGTAGGTACTATTACCTAACATGTCAAATAGATCGTTAATATTGGGCAAGGGATATTTATCATCAATTGTAATTTCATTAAGCCGTCTATAGTCGACTACCATCCTCCATTTTTGTTGACCTGATGCGTCTAACTTTTTCGGCACCAAATGTACGGGGGCACTCCAGGGAGAATGCGATTCCTGGATAATGTTATCCCTTAACATTTTCTCTACCTGACTCCTGATTTCTTTTGTTTGAATAGGAGGTAACCTATGTGCTTTAATGTTTATTGGGTCTTCATTTTTTGTTCTTATTCTATGTTTAACCTGATTTGTGAAGGTTAATGGAATATTCTCACAATAAAATATATCTTTGTATTCCCTACAAAGTCCCTCAATAGCTGTACGTTCTTCTGCGTTCATATGATCTAACTGTAATTTTTCTAAATTTTTTTTTAATAATCTGCCTGCTTCGATATTATTATCCATAAAATTAATACTATCAGATGGGTTCTGTATGTATGGTTCTACTTGAAAAGGCTCTGTAACTACTAAGTCTCTAGTTTGATTACTGTAATTCTGAATAATAGTTGTTGCGTAGCCTTTAACACACGTAACTAATGCGGCGGGCATTCGAATCCCTTCCGTAAACTGTGTAAAATCTAACACGGCTTCTCCGTCCAGTAAGTTAACTGGAAGTCTTACTCTAAGTTCACTACGAGATGGTAGATTATATACCTCTCTCATAGGTGGTGAATATACAATGGGAATATCAGTATTTTTTAAATGTAATATCTGAGTTTCCATATTAATCTTTGCCTGTAATTGCTTCAGCAAATTACTACCTATTAACCCGTCATACCTATCGTCAACACTGTAGACATAAAACTTATGGAACTCTTTACTACCAAAGGTAACCGGTAATGGGATAATTGCCGTTTCACTATGAACGCTCGATGCGTGAGTGCTATCAACTTCGAAGGGTTCATACTGTAAATAATATTTAAAATATTTGTTTGCTACATACGGGCTTATAAATGACCTAACACTCCCCGTATCTATCATAAAAACTGCTTTTAATTCTGGTATAACTATATGTGGTAAATTTAAGCGTTTATTACAGTTTATTTTTATTCGTTCTCTAGTGTAGGCCCTTATGCAAAAATTTCCCGCCCCGGTTTCTTCAGGGGGAAATTCCTGACACTCGTATGAGTTACTTGCACTTTGTTCATTATTAGTAGAACTATTTGTGTAATTAACGCGTCGCGAACTTGCAGTACGCATGGTGACGTCAGTATTCGTACCCGACGTAGATGCTTGCGCTGCAAAAGTCGGCATGCCCGGTGCATTTGCCGCGAACTGTTGGTTCTGTTGTGCAAGCGGAAAAGATGACCTACTTGACTGTGGTGACGAATTATTGTTGTTTATACGATTAAAACTATCTTGATTATTTTGAATATTATTATGTTGCTTTAAATGTCTGAACTGACGCGAATTGTTCGGTGTAAATATGTTGTTTGTCGCGTTATTCGGTACATGTGTACTCGATATGCTATGCGTATTATTCTTTTGACTATTAGAATCAGATACATTTTGATGATTAAAGAAATGAGGTCTGTTAATTCTATTAGAATTACGTCTATCGTTGGTTTTAGAATCATAGACCGCCTGGAAGTTTTGTTCTTCCAGAACTACTTTTAACGCGTCCTCTAAGGTTGTTACGGCGCGCAAACGAACTAATCTAACTAGAAACGGTGGTAAATTAAACAAGAAAACATTCATCGCTCTGTTACTATAAATTATTTGCTTTGCCTTACGTAAAGATTCATCAATGATAGTTTCTGATATTTTAGCGAATAAAACACTTCTCATCTGCTGTATTCTATGACAAAAATCTAAGTAACTTTCACCCTTATTTATTCTACAAAACTCTAACTCCATTGCTAAACAATCCTGTGTGCGTGGGTCACCGAAGTGTTGGTTTAACAACTTCTTCAGCTCATCCCACGTATCTATAGAGTCTCTTTCGCCTACCAAACTCGCTGCTTCGCCTGATAACCTACTTGTTACGATGTGGAATAAGTATTCGTTTTGGGCTACAGTTCCTTGGAACTTAGACAGAATGTATTCGCATTTTTTTATGTATAACGGTAACATTCTAGCGTCGCCACTGAATATTGGTATGATGTTAACCATTTCCTGTGGGACACGGGTTACGTTTTCCATTGTAAAAAGTTATCAATAACAAAGAGAGAAAGAAAAGAGAAAAAAAATTACACCAATGTGCTGCTAAAATAACACTATTCTAAAATATTAATACAACTAAAATCTATGCAAATATTATTACGGCGTTGTCCAATCCCTAATAATACACACACATAGACTTATTACAAGGTTGGGATGTAAATGGAAGAGCTGAGAGGAAGGTGAAAAAGATCTACTCACAATTCCGCAGCTAGCTTCATGCTCCCTGAATTACTGCTGTGGCTGGTCCTCCTCCGTAACTCGAAGTGGCTTCTTAATGAATTTATTTGTTCGGTGATCTCTGCTAAACCGTAGACACGGACGTCGGCTGCTTCTCGTAGAATTGTATACACGGCAGACTGACTACAGAGATCCTACCGGCTGCGCCAATTAAGTAAGCGACAACGGAGTATTTATAAAAATAACTTTATTTGGACAGAGTTACAGCTAAACAGTAATTAACTTAATCTAAACAAATCTTAATCTTATATACTAACTTAATTGCTAGCGTAGTACATACATAGCGTGATCAGGTATGACGCACGTCCTAGATAATTAAGGATGCTGATCAAGCAATGGAACCTTTTGGAAATAAATGCATGTAATACACTTATTAGCTGACAAAGCTAATACTTGTGGATTGGGGTTCCTTAACTCGCCCGTTTTTATTTTGTTTCCAGGAAACATCAGTAAGTACTGTTGAGATCAAAAATGTTGATGTGAAGACGTCCCGGAAAGACGTAACGGCCTGACCCTACATTTTGGCGCAAAAAATATACTTCAAATGGGTGAAGCTGCGTGCACAAGCTAGTATCCAATAAACAACCTCATTTAGCCAACATAAAATATGAACCATCCTCCCACTCATCAATTACTGAGAAAAATAAACAGCCAAAGCATGCATTACCATACATCATTGAAGAGAACCACTTAAACCGTAAATCATAACAGAAGCTTCCTTTATATTTGTCAACGTTTATCCTCGAGTACTGAAGGATGGCTGGTCATTAATGAGGGCTTCCATCTAAGGCCGTTGGGGGCAGCGCTCCTTGAGCCTATTTGTCCTCGGCAGTTAGTGATAAATGGGAGTGTCCCGGCCACTGGTATTAACTGGTGACATTCGGAAAGAGCTAGTAGGCGCTGGGGAAACATACGAGCAGGCGTTTGTGGCGGACACGCAACGCCGTTGTGAGCGATTTGTTGTTGTGGTGCCTGAACAGCCTCGGTGGCCTAGTGGTCGCATGCGCGACTACCGAACAAGAGGTCTCAGGTTTGATTTCCGGGTCGGGCAAAAACTGCTATTAGGTGTCTCTAAAAGAAATTTCTCAGTTGTATCCCGGAGTTTGGAAGCTGGTGGAGTGATATACCCATGCCTCGAAGCAGAAAAAACAGGTTAAGCCATTGGTCCTGCACCTGCTCCGGTCGTGTCAAATAACCATCCCATCGGACTATGAGAGGAAGGCAGTTGTCTCACCACCGACGATGAACGAGTGGCGAGTAGCGAGCGTGTAGTTCCGATAGTTCTGTCACTGGGCTCTTAGCGAGTGTGCGAGTGTGACGGGCGTTTACTTGCGCCACTCGCTCACGACCATGTACAATACGTGTACTTTCAAAGCCGCACTACAAAGAAATGACCGCTAGTTGGTCTCTGAGCGTTTATATTTATTCTTCTCAGCCTATTTCTGAGTCTCATTGTTGAAGCCTTCCCTTTCTTCATTAAACCTGCGTCTGTTGGGTGCCTTCTGGCCACCTAAAATTACTTATTCCATTCAACTGAAAGTTGACGGGTCAACAAAATTTTATATGAAACAATTCTGTGTTTTTAGGTGTTTCAAATGTTTTTAGGAAAAGAAAACCTATATAATTTAAAATCGGAAAACTGATGTATATTATTTGGTCAGAACAGGACTTATCTCTAATTCCACCCAACAAAAACGCACAGACTATTAATAGGTACCACGACTCAATTATAAAGTACAGTGAGAAAACCCAGCGATTCGTTCCAAGTGGGACCCTCAACTTACACCTGCGGTTGGTACTACGGCAACACAATCTCGTAATATAAGAGTCCGTAGTCTTATTATGAAGATCTATGTGGTGCTTTTCTTAGAAGGCCACTTCAGACAGTAAACTATAAATAAACTATTCTTATAATGTGTTTTAACCAGTACATACTTAGACTTTTTGACCTTTGAGTTTGTTTCGGTGTTTCGTCTCAAGGAAACTCAACTCAGGTTGAGTTCAGTTTCCTTGTAGTTTATGGACCAAAAGATTAACGTGTAAAATTGTTATTTTTAACCATAACTACAGTATTTTTTTAATTACTTAAACTGTTTTTCATTATTGCGGTCACTTTAAGATTATAGGTCCGTGTATATCACTCACTCACGAAAGTAATATTTACCATTACAAAGACATGTTTTTACGCAGTTCTAGGACTTATACTTATCGTGCTTAATGACCATTTTCCTTTCAAAGTACCTAAGAGTTCTGTAATGAAATGTTTTGATAAGTCAATATATTTTCGAGCATTCGTGCTTTTATAGCGTAGATAAGTAACTAGGTTAGTTTAGTAATAAACCTATTAAAGTCCTACATACTAACCTAATTTCTAAATACTGTGCCTGAATTATATTTTTTAATGTTTTGAACATAGCTCCTAATAAATTTCTACTGAATTACATTTTTTTTTTCTTCGAACCATCGCCTGAAGTTGTTGTTTTATTATGTGTGTGTAATTTAGCAACATATGTAGTTTTTAAGTTCTTTTTTCAATGGAGGTACTACTAAAAGTCTATGGACTGAACCGTCTGAAACAAATGTTTTAATTGAATTAAATAACGAGCGCATTTTTAAAACGTATTCCAAACGCTCCACTACAGTCACATTGGCAGCGCTTGTCACAATGTAAGGCAATATGACTATCTGTACTATTATGACAATCTAAGTTTTATTAATTGATTTACATTAGTGGCAGGTTCTCTTTTTGTAGATACGTATCTTTGGATACCTAGGAGTCGATACTCTCCGCTTTAATGTTCGATTCTTGTGGACATACCGACGCAATTTAAAAGTTTTTGCTTTCAATTTACCTTTCTCAGTGATTACAGAATTGGAGAAGATAAATTCTTCGACTCTTCGATGATAACTTTGTTCGCGTGTTACGTAAATCCCGATCTCTTGGGTAGTTGGGGATGAAACTACAGCTTTCTATATCTTGCCAAATTTTCATAATTATTATATAATAAAGCGTCAGTAGTCTAATGGCTAAGGTGTCGGATAATGATCATATTAATTGATCTATACTCTATATTGTCATCTCATACCTAATTAACCTGTATTATGGATACATTGTAAAATAGTTATTTGTTATACAAGATTGCAAAGTCACTTTTTAACCGCGTGCTCAATTTTGATGACCGAGCAAGCGAAGGATTCTAAAATTGAATCACGAGTGCAGCGAGTGATTCAAACATTAGAATCCTGAGCGTTAGCGAGGGAATCAAAAGAGCACGAGGTGAAAAATCTTTGCACTCAAGTGCAACACGTAACTTTTCATCCCACCTCAGCGAGGAAATGACTAAATGCAAAAAAAAAAAAATTACATTCACAAGATACTTTTATTTCAATTTAGGTATTAGTAAGTATTACAGAATAATCTTTAAATTGTAACAAATACCTAATACTTAGGTATAATTAAGAAAAATTGAAAGTAACGTTGCTACAGTTACTTAAATTAAGTGTAATATCGTGTCTGAGCCTGCAAAATCCACTATGGATAAAAAGCCAACTTTTCAGGAGAAGCAAAAAACTGTTATTTTTTCAAACTGTTACTATTATTTTAAAACTTAATATGCAGAAATAATTTTCTGCATATTAAGTTTGACTTTATGTCGGGACATCCAGAAATATATATTTTACGCCGTTTACTATGATATTCCAGGGGCTAGAATTTTTTAAAGTGTATTTGGGCACATATCGGTTTTTTTTCGGGTCGTAAATACCGCTATCTGACTTTTCACCACATGACGGATTTATGCTTTTACTAAATAATTTGCATTTTTGTGCTTCCTAGATCACTTAGCGGATTTACCAAACTATATTAAAATAATTAAATAGGTTTAAGTTCAGTTATAAAGTATTTACTATACATAGTTAGAAAAATAATAAACAAAATTAAATCAAGACAATAAAATAAAAATAGGTATTTAAAAATGGCACAATTATATTTAAAGCTTAAATTGCAATAGTATTAATTAATGGACGAAATAACTCACAAGAAACAGGGTTACACATAAAATTATATATGTAGACTAAAAAATAATAAGTAACGTAATAAAACAATCTTTCTAAATCCTTATAACAGCAGTCTCATCTATGAGATCAAATCAAATCAAAGTCGTTGTGTTACACTTAAATATTTGACAAACTTTGAGATCACGTTTTAACTAAGTTAAAAGTAGGTACTAAACAAACATAGTTAACAAAACAAGGTTTTAAAATTAAAAATATAGATTATCATAAAAAAAGTGATTATCTTGATGCATGAAACATTTCAAGGACTGTAAACAATCAAATTTAGTTTTTTCAATTTTTCTCGGCGTTGTATACAAACACGGAGCTTCCTCGTACAGATCAGCGTTTCTTCTTTGTAGCAACAAGGTCCATTCGGTTTCATCATGCCTTAATTTATAAAATGTATCACCGTTCAAATACAACAGTGATCTTATGTCGGCAACCGTGGGATCACCTGCTTTTTTACCGGGACGAATCGATGAAAAATTGCCAGGCACAGCTACAAAGTTTTTAAAAAAGGTATAGTCTACATATCTAATAATGTAAGGTTGACTTGGCCTGGCTTTGCGCATGCATGTTAAGCCTGCAATACATGTTGGCCGAGCGTAGGGCAACGCGAGCGTTGGTAAATAGGTACAGGGCAAGAAATAATGTCCACACCTTCGACAAGTTTGTCGAACGCCAATGCATACGACCAATGTAGAAGAAGGTCTGTAGAGCTGCCCACACGTTGGCCGAGCGCAGGCGAGCGCCTTTGTTGTGACCAAAAACCGATACCGTTCCGAAGTGAGGCAAGTGATCACGAGCAACGGGGAGTGAAGACAAGTTGCACCAAATGAGCTCTATACACGTTGGCGCTGGCCTACACTCGGCCAACTAGGCAAGTGACACCGAGCGATAGCAAGACAAGGCAAATATACCGTCTACATGTTGGTATTGGCCTTCACCCGACAACGCTCGGCCAACATGTATTGCAGGCCTTACATAATCTGCAGGTGTGTGCAACCTCAATCATGATGTGCCCTTTTTCTAAGATGATTCGTTGAATTTCCACTGACTTCAGCTTTGAAACGTCTGCCAAAGCACTAGACAAAATTTTATTCCAGTTTTGGTAACCACAACCATCTGATATTATACTAATTTTTTAAAGCCTTTAGTGGCATAAAGCTTCACAAATGTTATGATGCATGTAACAAATTCATTAGATGTAACTCCGCCGTCACCTTCGTGCTAAACAAATACAAATACATCTTTTGTGGTATTAATATAAATTGTGAAAACATGAAGCTGGAGTTTTTGTTTATAATACTGGGAGGATACTAACAACTTGGGGCACAATTGAACACTTTGTAAATCCATTGTACATACAAAACGCTCATCAGATAAGGAAGCTATGGCTCTTTTCTTCGTTTCTCGAGTCTCATTCGTTTTTGTCAAATATGTTTGATACGCTTCTTCACTTAGGTTTCCTTCTTTGAAAGATACGCAAGTATCACATTGATCCTTCCGCGGCTTATATATAGAAATTTTCTTATTTTCTAAAATCTCACAAAATTTCTTTCGTTGGACGAATCCAAAAGAGTTTGATTGGCAACAGGAGACGTAAACGTCGTGTATTTTTGTTTTTGAATGCAATGCATTCTTTTGTTTGAGGTTATAAGCTCATCATGAATGGCAGGTGCAGGTTGGGTTGAATCGTCTGTATGACACGAATTACATTCTTTAGCTTTGGTCCAATTTGTCTCCAAAATTGAGTGATCTACTTATTAGTAAATAATACAAATAGGGTATTTACATTAATTTCGCCAAACCAGGTATCTATAATGAGTTTTTTAACACTATTAAACACCTAAAACTACTTAATTACAATAAAATACTTTTTTTTTATTACGAATGAGCCCGCTCTTGACCTCGATCACACCTGATGGTAAGTGTAAGATGAGGTCTACGATCGAACGAGCGAGCCCAGAAAATGCCTATTCACTCTTGCTTTAAATGTGCAGTCATATGTGGCAGGGAACACAGAAGCCGGCAGAGAGTTCCACACCTTGGCTGTGCGCACAATGAATGTTGAAGAAAAGCGCTTAGTACAACAAGACGGTATATCGACCAAGTGTGGATGGTATCTGTAGTAGTAGTAGTAGGCTGGTGGACCGGTAGTAAAAGGGGGATGAAGGGATTCGTGGAGCTCCTGCGCACACTCTCCGAAGTAAAATCTGTAGAAGATAGACAGGCAAGCAACGTTTCGCCGGTGAGCCAGGCTGTGAAGCTTGCCTGCCAGAACCTCGTCACCATGAGCCTTTTAGCTCTGCGTTCGATCGAGTCAAGTGCAGATAGCTGGTATTTGGCTGAGCCATCCCACAAATGACTGCAATACAGAAACGGACCTGTGCTTTATATAAATTCAAAAGCTAGTGAGGCGATACTTCAAACCTGGACAGGTTTGAAGTATCGCCTCACTTTCTGTAGGATGCCCAGCTTTTTGGCTGCAGTCTGAGCTTTAGACTCAATGGTTGAGCCGAAGTTGAGGTCAGACGTCAACTCCATGCCCAAGAGCTCCAGGCGGTCGGTAATATGTGCACCTCTGAAAGTAGGGGATTTAAGGTCAAATTCGTTCGCTCTACCATGGCCTTTCTAAGAGCGACTATTTCGTCCCTACTAGCTCTAGCACTGGACAAGTATCTCTCTGAGACTGTGCTAACATCCGCGTACCCAATAGCTCCCAGCTGAAGCAGGAATACGCTCGTAACATTGCACCACGTGCCACATGTCACGTCTCCTATTTGGTAAACCCGCTATGTGTCATTTCAAAGCGCAATTCCAAGGGACTCGCTTTGAAACGAAAATACGCTATGTGTCTCCTCCACACATAGAGGGTTTTTCAAGTCCGTTTTGACCAAAATTACATAGATGATTTTGTTATCTTTTTAACCAAACGAGTTATGAGAAAACAGATTTTACAGGCGCACGTGGCTTGAGAAATACTATAAATTAGCATCAAAAACCGATTAAAAAAAAACTACATAGCAGATTTTGCAGGCGCAGCAACGATCTGTAATATTTTGTTAGGTACTGTAAATTCAATTTACTTTATCCTCTAGCGGATAAAAACGGCTTTTGCACTCAGATATCGAACAGCAAAAATACTCTTTCCGAGATGGGGAGATGAAAATGATATTTTTCAAAGAGTAACTGTGGAGTTTCTTGCCGGTTCTTCTCCATAAACCCGTGCACTAACTTCTGACGTTTTGTAAGTGCACATTTAGGCCTATGTGAAATAAAATATTTTTAATTGAGTTGAAAGGTCGCGGGTTCGAACCCGACCCATTACACTATTGCCGTGAACCCATTCCAGACACAAGCATATTTAGCTTAGTTGGAGGGGTTAACAAGATTGCTAGTACTCGTAATGTGAATTCCACCCACCCACTGCTAGTAGGCACTGCAAAACCGATTATCTGTTCTTAAAAAACGTCCATTACCTTCAATTTCCTGGTTCAAATGTACAATGTTCGGCAATAAAACGAATGTAGGCCAGTATGGCAAAAAGTATACGCAGTTTAGGCTGACTTTCTGAAAAATTGCCCCATAAAAGCAGGGTGATAACGACAGCTATGGTGTTTTTCGCACGGGTGCTATATTTCGCTTGTTATACCTTTATGTTTCCCCTATGGGAGTGTCAATGGGCGTTTCAGAGTGCGAACTCTACTGTTTGTAAAACATTAGTGGACTGATTTACGTTCCTAATCTGGATTGACCTGAAAGTCAGCAGTAGTGGTGATGTCCAAAAATGTCAGTTGGTTAATCAATATTACGCATCAAAGCTGAGCCGATTCGGATGAAGCTTTGTTGTAGCATAGATAGAGTCAGTCAAATATAAAGTAATTTCCAAAATAATGATATTTTCATCAGATTTCTAGTCGATATAATAAGACCGCTAGTCAAGTCAACCATAGTCTTCCTCTATTATCGGTGCGTTTTCTTCTCTGAACAATTCATTTGTTTACTATAATAGCGCCTGTGTTCGGTTTCTCCCTCGTGGAAAGTTTTGCATTAGGTGATCCAGTTTCCGAAATCAAGTATATTCTATTATGTTCAAATATAGCTATATAACAAACAAATAATCATTCAAATCCATCAAATAGTTCCTGAGATTGTGTCCCGTGTACAAACAGACAAACCTTTAAACAGATAGATATTTTATTTTAAATTCTTGTTCTAGTAGGGTACTGTTTCTAAACCCCTCAACTTTTTTTTCATAAATAATTAAATTCAATGTACAGACACACTTTTACTGTTATAATATTATGTAATAATGATTTATTCATAAGGCAATTAAAATAGGTTAGACATTATACCTAATAACAAATACACAGAATAGGTTTTAACCTGATTATGACCCTGATCATAATCAGGTCAAAACCTATGAGGCGTACCTAATAGCGGGACATGAAAAACAACAGCAATTATTTAACAAATATTAACTAAAAGAAATGGTACATTTTCAAATAGGTACAATACATAATATTACTTAACTAGAAAGGGGCGGGGGCCATTCAAGTATTACGAAGGTAAGAAATTATTTTACAGATAGGGTAAACCGAGGTATAACTGGCCGCTTTTAGTAATTGGCCACTATCCACTTTAATGGCATAAATTAAGAATTATCCACACGGTACGCCATTTATCATTTATTTTTCATATTACTTACTCAATTAGCTTTCATTGTAGTAACATTTTTTTTTCACAATGACACTAGCGCCAAACATATCGACCATTTTGTGACAGTCGGTGTTCGTGATTTGACATGAACGGTAAATCATTACAAAAATCTTAAGGAAATGCTCTAAGTAAAAATTTAATTTTGTGTTATTTTGTGAAGTAATCGTGTATTGATTTTCTTCAGTCTGTTGAATTACATAAGTTTTATTCTGTCAGCATCTGTTGTTAACCTAGGTTAGGGGGGTGGCTAGTATTTGGTCGAAATTTTTATATATTTTCAATTATTGGCCACCTATGCCAGTAACTGGGTTATAACCAAATATTCGAATTTTATTAAAAATTAAACGTATTAAGTAGCTGTATAAGGTGCACTATTGTATAAAAAAATATCAAATAAAAATACACACATTTATTAGTAACTGGCCGTGGTGGCCAGTAAGTGATAGTTGTATGGCCAGTTACTGACGGAATGTTTTTTGTTTCTGTTTTTTAGATTTTCCAAAATGTATACAACAGTGATCTTATGTCGGCAACCGTGGGATCACCTGCTTTTTTACCGGGACGAATCGATGAAAAATTGCCAGGCACAGCTACAAAGTTTTTAAAAAAGGTATAGTCTACATATCTAATAATGTAAGGTTGACTTGGCCTGGCTTTGCGCATGCATGTTAAGCCTGCAATACATGTTGGCCGAGCGTAGGGCAACGCGAGCGTTGGTAAATAGGTACAGGGCAAGAAATAATGTCCACACCTTCGACAAGTTTGTCGAACGCCAATGCATACGACCAATGTAGAAGAAGGTCTGTAGAGCTGCCCACACGTTGGCCGAGCGCAGGCGAGCGCCTTTGTTGTGACCAAAAACCGATACCGTTCCGAAGTGAGGCAAGTGATCACGAGCAACGGGGAGTGAAGACAAGTTGCACCAAATGAGCTCTATACACGTTGGCGCTGGCCTACACTCGGCCAACTAGGCAAGTGACACCGAGCGATAGCAAGACAAGGCAAATATACCGTCTACATGTTGGTATTGGCCTTCACCCGACAACGCTCGGCCAACATGTATTGCAGGCCTTACATAATCTGCAGGTGTGTGCAACCTCAATCATGATGTGCCCTTTTTCTAAGATGATTCGTTGAATTTCCACTGACTTCAGCTTTGAAACGTCTGCCAAAGCACTAGACAAAATTTTATTCCAGTTTTGGTAACCACAACCATCTGATATTATACTAATTTTTTAAAGCCTTTAGTGGCATAAAGCTTCACAAATGTTATGATGCATGTAACAAATTCATTAGATGTAACTCCGCCGTCACCTTCGTGCTAAACAAATACAAATACATCTTTTGTGGTATTAATATAAATTGTGAAAACATGAAGCTGGAGTTTTTGTTTATAATACTGGGAGGATACTAACAACTTGGGGCACAATTGAACACTTTGTAAATCCATTGTACATACAAAACGCTCATCAGATAAGGAAGCTATGGCTCTTTTCTTCGTTTCTCGAGTCTCATTCGTTTTTGTCAAATATGTTTGATACGCTTCTTCACTTAGGTTTCCTTCTTTGAAAGATACGCAAGTATCACATTGATCCTTCCGCGGCTTATATATAGAAATTTTCTTATTTTCTAAAATCTCACAAAATTTCTTTCGTTGGACGAATCCAAAAGAGTTTGATTGGCAACAGGAGACGTAAACGTCGTGTATTTTTGTTTTTGAATGCAATGCATTCTTTTGTTTGAGGTTATAAGCTCATCATGAATGGCAGGTGCAGGTTGGGTTGAATCGTCTGTATGACACGAATTACATTCTTTAGCTTTGGTCCAATTTGTCTCCAAAATTGAGTGATCTACTTATTAGTAAATAATACAAATAGGGTATTTACATTAATTTCGCCAAACCAGGTATCTATAATGAGTTTTTTAACACTATTAAACACCTAAAACTACTTAATTACAATAAAATACTTTTTTTTTATTACGAATGAGCCCGCTCTTGACCTCGATCACACCTGATGGTAAGTGTAAGATGAGGTCTACGATCGAACGAGCGAGCCCAGAAAATGCCTATTCACTCTTGCTTTAAATGTGCAGTCATATGTGGCAGGGAACACAGAAGCCGGCAGAGAGTTCCACACCTTGGCTGTGCGCACAATGAATGTTGAAGAAAAGCGCTTAGTACAACAAGACGGTATATCGACCAAGTGTGGATGGTATCTGTAGTAGTAGTAGTAGGCTGGTGGACCGGTAGTAAAAGGGGGATGAAGGGATTCGTGGAGCTCCTGCGCACACTCTCCGAAGTAAAATCTGTAGAAGATAGACAGGCAAGCAACGTTTCGCCGGTGAGCCAGGCTGTGAAGCTTGCCTGCCAGAACCTCGTCACCATGAGCCTTTTAGCTCTGCGTTCGATCGAGTCAAGTGCAGATAGCTGGTATTTGGCTGAGCCATCCCACAAATGACTGCAATACAGAAACGGACCTGTGCTTTATATAAATTCAAAAGCTAGTGAGGCGATACTTCAAACCTGGACAGGTTTGAAGTATCGCCTCACTTTCTGTAGGATGCCCAGCTTTTTGGCTGCAGTCTGAGCTTTAGACTCAATGGTTGAGCCGAAGTTGAGGTCAGACGTCAACTCCATGCCCAAGAGCTCCAGGCGGTCGGTAATATGTGCACCTCTGAAAGTAGGGGATTTAAGGTCAAATTCGTTCGCTCTACCATGGCCTTTCTAAGAGCGACTATTTCGTCCCTACTAGCTCTAGCACTGGACAAGTATCTCTCTGAGACTGTGCTAACATCCGCGTACCCAATAGCTCCCAGCTGAAGCAGGAATACGCTCGTAACATTGCACCACGTGCCACATGTCACGTCTCCTATTTGGTAAACCCGCTATGTGTCATTTCAAAGCGCAATTCCAAGGGACTCGCTTTGAAACGAAAATACGCTATGTGTCTCCTCCACACATAGAGGGTTTTTCAAGTCCGTTTTGACCAAAATTACATAGATGATTTTGTTATCTTTTTAACCAAACGAGTTATGAGAAAACAGATTTTACAGGCGCACGTGGCTTGAGAAATACTATAAATTAGCATCAAAAACCGATTAAAAAAAAACTACATAGCAGATTTTGCAGGCGCAGCAACGATCTGTAATATTTTGTTAGGTACTGTAAATTCAATTTACTTTATCCTCTAGCGGATAAAAACGGCTTTTGCACTCAGATATCGAACAGCAAAAATACTCTTTCCGAGATGGGGAGATGAAAATGATATTTTTCAAAGAGTAACTGTGGAGTTTCTTGCCGGTTCTTCTCCATAAACCCGTGCACTAACTTCTGACGTTTTGTAAGTGCACATTTAGGCCTATGTGAAATAAAATATTTTTAATTGAGTTGAAAGGTCGCGGGTTCGAACCCGACCCATTACACTATTGCCGTGAACCCATTCCAGACACAAGCATATTTAGCTTAGTTGGAGGGGTTAACAAGATTGCTAGTACTCGTAATGTGAATTCCACCCACCCACTGCTAGTAGGCACTGCAAAACCGATTATCTGTTCTTAAAAAACGTCCATTACCTTCAATTTCCTGGTTCAAATGTACAATGTTCGGCAATAAAACGAATGTAGGCCAGTATGGCAAAAAGTATACGCAGTTTAGGCTGACTTTCTGAAAAATTGCCCCATAAAAGCAGGGTGATAACGACAGCTATGGTGTTTTTCGCACGGGTGCTATATTTCGCTTGTTATACCTTTATGTTTCCCCTATGGGAGTGTCAATGGGCGTTTCAGAGTGCGAACTCTACTGTTTGTAAAACATTAGTGGACTGATTTACGTTCCTAATCTGGATTGACCTGAAAGTCAGCAGTAGTGGTGATGTCCAAAAATGTCAGTTGGTTAATCAATATTACGCATCAAAGCTGAGCCGATTCGGATGAAGCTTTGTTGTAGCATAGATAGAGTCAGTCAAATATAAAGTAATTTCCAAAATAATGATATTTTCATCAGATTTCTAGTCGATATAATAAGACCGCTAGTCAAGTCAACCATAGTCTTCCTCTATTATCGGTGCGTTTTCTTCTCTGAACAATTCATTTGTTTACTATAATAGCGCCTGTGTTCGGTTTCTCCCTCGTGGAAAGTTTTGCATTAGGTGATCCAGTTTCCGAAATCAAGTATATTCTATTATGTTCAAATATAGCTATATAACAAACAAATAATCATTCAAATCCATCAAATAGTTCCTGAGATTGTGTCCCGTGTACAAACAGACAAACCTTTAAACAGATAGATATTTTATTTTAAATTCTTGTTCTAGTAGGGTACTGTTTCTAAACCCCTCAACTTTTTTTTCATAAATAATTAAATTCAATGTACAGACACACTTTTACTGTTATAATATTATGTAATAATGATTTATTCATAAGGCAATTAAAATAGGTTAGACATTATACCTAATAACAAATACACAGAATAGGTTTTAACCTGATTATGACCCTGATCATAATCAGGTCAAAACCTATGAGGCGTACCTAATAGCGGGACATGAAAAACAACAGCAATTATTTAACAAATATTAACTAAAAGAAATGGTACATTTTCAAATAGGTACAATACATAATATTACTTAACTAGAAAGGGGCGGGGGCCATTCAAGTATTACGAAGGTAAGAAATTATTTTACAGATAGGGTAAACCGAGGTATAACTGGCCGCTTTTAGTAATTGGCCACTATCCACTTTAATGGCATAAATTAAGAATTATCCACACGGTACGCCATTTATCATTTATTTTTCATATTACTTACTCAATTAGCTTTCATTGTAGTAACATTTTTTTTTCACAATGACACTAGCGCCAAACATATCGACCATTTTGTGACAGTCGGTGTTCGTGATTTGACATGAACGGTAAATCATTACAAAAATCTTAAGGAAATGCTCTAAGTAAAAATTTAATTTTGTGTTATTTTGTGAAGTAATCGTGTATTGATTTTCTTCAGTCTGTTGAATTACATAAGTTTTATTCTGTCAGCATCTGTTGTTAACCTAGGTTAGGGGGGTGGCTAGTATTTGGTCGAAATTTTTATATATTTTCAATTATTGGCCACCTATGCCAGTAACTGGGTTATAACCAAATATTCGAATTTTATTAAAAATTAAACGTATTAAGTAGCTGTATAAGGTGCACTATTGTATAAAAAAATATCAAATAAAAATACACACATTTATTAGTAACTGGCCGTGGTGGCCAGTAAGTGATAGTTGTATGGCCAGTTACTGACGGAATGTTTTTTGTTTCTGTTTTTTAGATTTTCCAAAATGTCATTAAAAAAAACTTTTTTGCAAAAAATAAAACCGACTTCCATATCAAAACACTACAAAGCCAAAAATAATTTTAATTTCGGTAGTCGGTGTTATTGGTTTTGTATTTTCTTTTTTTTTTCACACCGCCTTCCGAAATTAAAATTATTTTTGGCTTTGTAGTGTTTTGATATGGAAGTCGGTTTTATTTTTTGCAAAAAAGTTTTTATTTTCGCGCTTTTTAGTGGGTCAGCGAATTTTCCAAATCGATTCGTAAATGACGGAGTTATGCGCGAACAAAAAACGCAATGCAGAGTAAACGAAAAGATCATCAAGGTAAATTATTTTTTTCGACTTTTTTTGATTTTTCAGAAACGGCTCGTCCGATTTCGATAAAATTTTCATGGGACCATTTGGGAAGTATACCCTTTCCAACAAAAAAAGAATTTTTCAAATCGGTTGGCAAGCGACGAAGTTATGCGTGGACAAACATAAAAAAAAAAAAAAAAAAAAATACAAACATCCGAATTGAGAACCTCCTCCTTTTTTAGAAGTCGGTTAAAAAAAGACAATATTCCAAAGAAGCAATAGAAGAGGCAATAAAATTTATTGAAAACGATGAAGGTTCGATTCGTCAAGCAGCTAAAAAATTTGGCGTGCCCAGAAGTAGCATCCAATTTAAATTAAGAAATCCTAACAAAAAGTTTAAGTCTGGACCTAATCCAGTTCTTACTGAAGCTGAAGAAAATGAGTTGAGTAATTTCATTATACAACAAGCTAGGCGAGGATTGCCCAGAAAAAAAAGAGGATATAAAGGATTGTGTCCAAGACTTTTTGAAGAAAAACCCACGACCTAATCCATTTGGGAATGACAAACCTGGAGATGTGTGGTTTAAAGCATTCCTAAAACGTCATCCTAACATCTCGATTCGGACATCAAAGGGAGTTACGAATGCAAGTGCCTGTGTTTCAGAATCAGACATTAGAAAATGATTCAAAGAAATAAAAAAATACATTGACGATGAAGGTTTATCTGCTGTCATTCAAGATCCTGCACGGGTTTTCAATGCTGATGAAACTGGTTTTAATATTTGTCCTGGAACCGGCAAAGTTTTAGCTGAAAAAGGATCGAGATATGTTTACGAAATCGAAAAAGCGCCAGCCAAGGAAAACATAACAGTGCTGTTTACATTTTCTGCTGCCGGTCAGGTGTGCAATCCCATGATCATCTTTCCCTATAAAAGAATACCGGATAGAGTTACGTTGAGTGTGCCATCCGGATGGGGAATTGGCCGCAGCGACTCGGGTTGGATGACGGCTGCGGTCTTTTATGACTTTATAGCCAACTGTTTCCATCCAGAACTAATGAGAAACAATATTCCTCTGCCAGTAATTTTGTTTGTCGATGGCCACAAAACTCATGTAACGTTAGAAGTATCGGAACTCTGTCGAACCTTACAAATCCATTTAATTGCACTTTACCCGAATGCAACGCGCATATTACAACCAGCAGACGTTGCAGCTTTTTGTCCAATAAAAGCTGGATGGAAAAATATGTTGCGGGCTTGGTACAGTGCATGTAATTACCAAGAAAGCCTCACTAAAGAATCTTTTGCTCCTTTACTAAAAAAAGTCGTGGATTTATGTGCAAAAAAAGAAACTTTGATCAATGGATTTAGGGTCTCAGGCCTGTATCCATTTCAAGCCGATAATGTAGATTATAGCAAATGCATACCAACCAAACAACTTATAAATAGTGCACCTGCAGCAATAACAAACACAACAGAAATGAATGTGAATGAATGTGTGCTGACTTACTACGATTTTTGTGAGATAGTAGGAGAACCAATCATTTTGAAATGTCAGACAGTCACGCCATTAACGCTACCAGATTTCGATGACAACTTTACAACTATTTATAAACTGTGGAAGAAGTTTAAATGGGTTTCGGTAGTACATACTAGTAACTACTTAATGAATACACAGGATTGGAATCTAAATCCACACATGGATGAAAGTGACTTGTTAACCGAAATTAGCTGTCCAATAGATTTGAAAGAACAAAGTGAAGAACGTTGAATTATTCTTAATGAATGCACCAGTGAATTTACAGTAAACAACGAAGATAATAAATATGAGATACAGGATAAAGAAATGATAGAAAATAAAGAGTGTAGTCTCCAGGAAGAACTATCTACAACACCAATTCAAATAGAGATACTGTTCGGTCCGACGTGAAACAGAACGCACCCTTTTGACATAAAGAATTTGATTTTGACATTACTTGACTTTGACAGATAGACTTGCTTGCTTGTTGGAAAAAATGCCGGTCGTCGGGACCTTCTTGTAATTGTATTTGTTGGTAAAATATCGTTGGATTCGCCTGTTGAAACCGATAATTGGGTCGCGAATTATTTATTGTTGAACTTTGTACTCCCGGATTGACGAGAATCCAGGGATATTTCTCGGAACATATCGCCTTATTGCGTCACCTCGTGGCACGCGCTTGGTGGAAACGAGTTGGGTGTGATGCTGAGTTGGAACCGCGCCATCTGGAGACGGCGCCTTGTGAACGTCCACACACTTGACTTACATTACACTTTTCAATTACTCATCTCATATTACATACATACCACACTTGGGGCGTGGCCTTGGGAAGGTCGAAGCTTGGAGAACCCAGCACAGAAGGTTAGTGGTTAGACCTGTAATTTGTATTGTTTGTAGGCCGAAGCCTAGTAGAAGTAGGCCTTTGTTTATTGTAAGCAACGTTAAGCTCCACGTATCGTGGAAAAGTTCCGGACACGTCCAGTTACCGTTGGCCAGTCCTGATCAAAGTGGTAAGCAGAGCGTGGGTTTTAATATAAAATCCACATAGTACATTCTGGTAGCAGGCGTGGCTCTTATAATATAAGATCCACTGGTTTAATTGGAAGTTTTGAAAGTAACTTTGGTTTGATTACTTAACACAACTTATAACTTAATAAGTTTTGAATATATTACCATGTCATCCGGGCTATCTAATTGAAGTTGAATCAATTGAAGTTGTATTTGTAATTTGTACTGTAGCCCTTTGTTGAATTGACAAGTAAGATTTATTTGTGAAATTAGGAATTGGTTGTATTTGGTACATAATTTGGTACATAATTTGGTATAATTGTTGCAATTAATAATTGAATGTCATTGATCTGAATTTGAAAGGTTATCTAAATAATAATTACACATAGTCTAACATAATAGGACTTGAATTGTGTGTATTGGTTATTGCATTTATAGTAATTATTGGATTGTTGTTAGAGATTCTCCGGCTCAATATTATACAGTCAATTGTTGTGCTTCTTGATATTTATTTGAGGTTGATCCAGCATTGTATTATACATTCAATTGTTATTTATTTTGTAACTAGCCATCCTTAGCAAGCTAGATTCATACTTGGAATAAGTACAGGGTCGGATTTGGACTTGAAATAATTGAATTTAAGTTGTTATTTTGGTGAAATTATTTGGTCGGCTAACAAGTCATTGCTGTTTGTTTAATATTTGATTGTTGGTTGTTGATTGGTGTTTTGTATTAATATTTGATTGTTGCAATGGCCTCATTAAGGGCAGTCAGGGAGGCTGCTGCGGGATTGACCTCACAGTTGAGATGGTTCACATCGGCAGCTGCAACTGTTGAGCGTGTGGAATTGGAAGAGCTCACCCTTGCTCGGTATGGGCAAGTGATTGATAGGATCAAGTCAGCTGATGCTGCGCTCACGCGCTTCAACGAGTACATCATGGACGTGAATTTGGGGGTGATGGATCAGACAGCCCGCGATAAGATTTTGGGTGACTATGACCAGATTATCCACCTGGGGGATGTCATATGTCTACGAGCGCGGGAAATTTTGAAGAGCCGGGTGCCTGATGCGGCCAAGCCGCAGACCCCTGTTGTTGCAGGCCCTGGACTATTGAGTAGGCTGCCCACCCTGGAGCTGCCACATTTTGACGGTCGCTTGGACCACTGGCTGGGCTTCCTAAATCTTTTTGAAAGTCTTGTGGATGCACGCTCGGACCTCGGACCTGCCCAGAAGCTGGCCTATTTATTGTCTGTCCTGGAAGGCGAAGCCAGAGCCTTGGTGCAGCACTTGCCGGTGACGGATTCCTCCTATCCGACCGCTCTGGAGCTTCTCTCCCGACGGTATCAGAACAAGCGCTGCCTGGCTGATGTACACATCGACCAAATTTTGGGACTACCGGCTATTGTCAGCACGTCGACGTTGAGCACTGACTTGCTGAACCCGTTGGTTTCAGCGACCAACGCTTTGAGACGCTTGGAGTTACCGGTAGAACATTGGTCCTACTTGTTGGTGCACATAGTGCTGCAGTTGCTCCCCGCGGAGTTGAGGTCACGTTTTGAGCAGAAGTATGGTGGGGATAGTGCCACCCATCTTCCCCCCTTTGACGACCTCCTCAAATTTTTGGATGACGAGTGTCGGTTTTCGGATAACACTCGTGGCGCCACGGGGTCACCCCCACTACCTTCTCACCCTAGAGACCAGGGACGGACTAGGGCTCGGGGGCCTGTTGATGTTCCCCCCGCCCCCCGTTTTGCTGGCGCCCGGAGTCCTCGGGCTAGGGGGCCTGTTGATGATCGCCCCGCCCCCCGTTTGGCTGGCGCCCGGAGTCCTAGGGCCCGGGGGCCTGTTGATGTTCCCCCCGCCCCCCGTTTTGCTGGCGCCCGGAGTCCTCGGGCTAGGGGGCCTGTTGATGATCGCCCCGCCCCTCGTTTTGCTGGCGCCCGGAGTCCTCGGGCTAGGGGGCCTGTTGATGTTCCCCCCGCCCCCCGTTTTGCTGGTGCCCGGAGTCCTCGGGCTAGGGGGCCTGTTGATGATCGCCCCGCCCCCACTACCTTCTCAGCCCAGAGACCAGGGACGGACTAGGGCCCGGGGGCCTGTTGATGTTCCCCCCGCCCCCCGTTTTGCTGGCGCCCGGAGTCCTCGGGCTAGGGGGCCTGTTGATGATCGCCCCGCCCCTCGTTTTGCTGGCGCCCGGAGTCCTCGGTCTAGGGGGCCTGTTGATGTTCCCCCCGCCCCCCGTTTTGCTGGCGCCCGGAGTCCTCGGGCTAGGGGGCCTGTTGATGATCGCCCCGCCCCCCGTTTGGCTGGCGCCCGGAGTCCTCGGGCCAGGGGGCCTGTTGATGATCGCCCCGCCCCCCGTTTGGCTGGCGCCCGGAGTCCTCGGGCTAGGGGGCCTGTTGATGTTCGCCCCGCCCCCCGTTTTGCTGGTGCCCGGAGTCCTCATCATTGTGACTTTTGTAAGGCAACGGGGCATGTCATGGCGCGTTGCCGGGACTTTTTGAATTTGCACGTAAGTTCCCGCCGCC
The DNA here is from genome assembly GCA_943138885.2 of Tholera decimalis. Classification (NCBI taxonomy): domain Eukaryota; kingdom Metazoa; phylum Arthropoda; class Insecta; order Lepidoptera; family Noctuidae; genus Tholera; species Tholera decimalis. The sequence continues at coordinate 37,557,297 of OW964564.2, read as the reverse complement.
GCATTGTCAACGCACGCCGTTTGTGCTTCTCGTGCTTGGGGGCCCACTTTCATTGGGACTGCCCCGACCCCCGCCCGTGTAGAATTTGTGAAGGGTCCCACCTTGAGATATTGTGCGCCAACGCGAACCGCTCCAGCAGACCAGCCTCTGAGGGGGGTTCGCGCAGGGGGGGGTACCCCGGAGACGAGCACCGGGCTGAGACCCGCGATTCTGTACGCCGCACTCCACCCCCCGCGCAAGTTGAACGGGAGCCCCACGAGCGCCATTTGGTCTTCCCTCGTCAGGGAGAACGCGCATTGGCTGCTAGGCAGCAGTGGCCGGGTCGGCGCCGCTGCCTTTCCCCTCCGTTGGAGGAACGTCCCCGGCTGGAGTCGCGCCCTCCGCCATTCGGGCATCCGGTGGGATATGCCCCTCCAGTGATAGCGAGCGGCTCGGGACACCGCGCAGACGAATATTTGGATTGTTGGCCTCGTCGTGAACGAAGGCAGCCTGGAAGCGGCGATCGGTCGCCGCCCAGGCATCACTAAGAGATTGACGCCTGCCCGCTAAAGGACCCCCCCGATCAAGACGGTTTTGTTGCCAACGGCCTCGGTCAAGGTCTGGGGACCCTTGGGTGACTCAATTGTGGTCCTTGCCATTTTGGGCACGGGAGTCCGGGGTTGCCTTTTGTCGTCTTGGTTAGCGGGACAGGTTGGCCTGAAGGTGAACGACCTTTCAGGCAGGATTTGGGGAATTGGCGAAACGGCTGTCACCACTGTTGAGGGAAGGACCTGGTTTGAAATCACCCTTGTGAGTTGTCCTTACCCTAAAATTGGTGCTCCTGCCCTTGTTATAACTGAACTTGGTTCAATTGTTGGTGACTGATCGTCACACTAAGAACTCGCATGCCGGTTGCAATGCGCTGTTGGCCATTCTGCAGCGAGAATTTTGGATTTTGTCGGCTGATCGCGTCAATGAGACGAGGCCCTTTGCTGGCGTCGTAACGGATTTTGTTGGTCTCCCTTTGTTGAAGACGTCCACCCTTCGTAATAGCAAGATTGTTAGGGCTTATTTGTGTGTTTGTCTGCCTGTCAACCAAGGCAGTACATTTGGAGCTGGTAACCTCCCTCTCGACAGAGGCCTTTGAGGCGGCTTTGGAAAGATTTGTGTCTCGCCGTGGGTTACCTTCGTTGATTAGGTCTGATTGCGGTACGAATTACAAGGGTACAAGTAACTATTTGAAGGAGGTATACGCCTTCCTTAATGAGAGCCAGGTTGATATTGGTAATAGTTTGGCCCGCCGAGGGGTCACTTGGTTGTTTGACCCGCCAGCCTGCCCCCCATTGGGGGGGTATTTTTGGGGCCGCGGTGAAAGCGGCAAAGGGACGCTGGCGGAGATTGTTGGGAGACACCGTTCTCACCTTTAATGAACTAGCTACGGTATTTGGCCGCATTGAAGCTGTGTTGAATTTGCAACCTTGTCAAGACTTCCAATTGATTAGCGGACGGGTAGGCCCGTCCGGGGGGGGTAGATGTTTGGTCCGACGTGAAACAGAACGCACCCTTTTGACATAAAGAATTTGATTTTGACATTACTTGACTTTGACAGATAGACTTGCTTGCTTGTTGGAAAAAATGCCGGTCGTCGGGACCTTCTTTTAATTGTATTTGTTGGTAAAATATCGTTGGATTCGCCTGTTGAAACCGATAATTGGGTCGCGAATTATTTATTGTTGAACTTTGTACTCCCGGATTGACGAGAATCCAGGGATATTTCTCGGAACATATCGCCTTATTGCGTCACCTCGTTTCACGCGCTTGGTGGAAACGAGTTGGGTGTGATGCTGAGTTGGAACCGCGCCATCTGGAGACGGCGCCTTGTGAACGTCCACACACTTGACTTACATTACACTTTTCAATTACTCATCTCATATTACATACATACCACACTTGGGGCGTGGCCTTGGGAAGGTCGAAGCTTGGAGAACCCAGCACAGAAGGTTAGTGGTTAGACCTGTAATTTGTATGGTTTGTAGGCCGAAGCCTAGTAGAAGTAGGCCTTTGTTTATTGTAAGCAACGTTAAGCTCCACGTATCGTGGAAAAGTTCCGGACACGTCCAGTTACCGTTGGCTGGCCTATTGCAGTCCTGAACAGATACACGAACCAGACAGATTTAGCGACACTAGCAATCGTCAACCTACTACACCAAAACTAATAAATACGCAAATATCAAACACTATAGAGGAACCACAACCTAGCATTTCGAACCAGATAGACCCAAGTCAAAAAGTTACTGTCGTCTCAAATGTACCATTCTCAGAATATTTGAAACAAAGTTTGCCTGACTTACCCAAACGACAAGAAAAATAGAAAGACAAGAAAAATAAAAAGCGTCAAATAGAAATATTTCCATTTGCGTTGACATCTGACCAATATCTTCAACAGATAAAAGCAAAGCAATTAAAAAAGCAAGAAGAAGATGCTGCAAAAGAGGAAAGGAAGAGATTAAGAGAAAAAAAAAGAACCAAAAAGAGAATAATATACCAAATAAGCAACCAAAGAATACAACAAATAAGACTGCTAAAAGGAAAACGAAGAATAGTCAAGATGAGTCTATGCGGTTGGTGGAAAAAAAATAAAAAAACAATGTTTAGTTTTTTGCGAGTTTTGTCTCAATCCAATACCAAAAAGGGTGATTTCGTGCAGCATGTGTAAAAAACAATTTTATCAGAATTGTATTCCATTATCCCACAGAATTCATATTCCTGAGGATGAATGCGATTCATTTTTGTGCCATAATTGTTACAGAGTAACACTTCATCTGAAGATGATGAAGATGTACATCATTTATTTAAACTTATTGTCAACCAAAAATAAATAAAACAGTTCTAAGTTCCTTCCTATAGGAATATAGAGTTTACAAACTGTGTTATACTGATCTCTTTTATAAGCTAAGATGTTGATTTTATTATATAGAATTAAGAAAAATATTGTAAGAATTTTCTTTATTGAGTTTCAAAATATTTTAATTTGCTGTTTTTAGTATTTCAAATATTTTATTGTATTTATTTTGATTGCTTTTGATGATAATTTTTATATGGCCAATTATTAGTATTTTCTTGGCCATTTTCTAAATTTTATGGCCAATTACTACTTAAAACAACTACTTTTTCATTGGATTAAAAAAATTGCACAAATTCTGTTTTATTTATTTTTTTACACATCAATATCGATAAAAAAAAATAGACGCTTTAACCAGAGGTAATTAAAAAAATATAACTTCTTTACACGTTACACTTTTACACTGACATGAACTGGCCGATGAGCTTAAGTGGCCAGTTACTGGTGAGTTTACCCTACCATGTCAGTAAAAGTAAGCAAACCTCCCATGCTTACGTAATTATTAGTAGAAACCTAATTACCTACATACATTTTAAATTTGTTGTATAATCGTATCCGTCATTAATGTATCTTAGTTAGACTAACGAGTCACGCGGCCTCGGAACGTAAAGGCAATTGAAGTAACAAGATTTTTAGTAAATAGAAGTCTGACACTCCCTTCCGCTCTACCTAGAGCTGGAGGAGTCATTAGATGATTTTCCCACCGGAAAATAAAGGCTTCCTCAGCAGTCCTCGGTGACGACGCCCGTCCTTTGGCACCTACCACGATTTTTGTTTGACATGAGTTACGTCCCTACGAAAAAGATACCTATAACTTACGAAGATCTCAAAAACGTATCATATTTTATATCAAAAGATGTAACGGCTAGGCGGCGGCGTATAGAAATAAGAACATTACAATGATGGAACTACTAACAGGCATAATCATTTACAAAATATGTGAACTTAAATCAGGTTCACATTCAGGTTCAATTCACGTAGGTTGGGGTTAAAGTATATAAACACCAATAAGTATAAAGTAAGGGTTAACTCACCATCAGGATATACCTAGTTTCCTATGAAATCCGAGCGGTTGCGCGTCGGTCGTCGTCGTTGTCGGAGCGCAGTGTGTTCACACCGCATGTAAATATTATGCGCGGGCGCAAGCTCCATCAACATGATCCGATTTAGCCTGTCCCTAGCTGCCCTCCCCAGCGACTCCCTAAGCCGAGGTCCGTACTCCACAGAGGGTTACCTCAGTGTGTAGTCGCCTAGTTTGTAAATTTAATATAAGCCCTGGCTGGAGGCTCTAATTATAATTCACTAGCTTCTGCCCGCGACTTCGTCCGCGTAGAAGTTGAAAATATTCCACAGGATCCCGTCCCCGGGATAAATAGTATCCATGTTTTATTCCAGGACATATTTATCCATCTGTGTGCCAAATTTATTTCAAATCCGTTCACCCGTTAAAGCGTGATTTAATAACAAACATCCAACCAAACTTTCGCTTTCATAATATTAGTATAGACATAGATTTACAATCCCATTTTTAAATATGAAAGATTTCGCCTATGACTTCGTCCGCGTGCAATTTTTACAGGCGGTGTTTTTTTTTTCGAATTAAATACAATACTAATCTAATATCTTTTTAGAGAATTTAGTGACCCACGGCTGGACAGGAGACTCAAAGGTAATGTAGGCAAATTATTTCAATATATCCCGCTGGCTAGATAGATTTAATAGAGTGTTTTTATACCGTAACTATACGGATAATAATATAAACGTAGGTAATATTTAATAACATAAAATTCAAGTAAGGGACCTGTTTAATTTAAAGCTTCTCTGTATACAATATTTGAGGTTGTTTTATTTTCCGGTAACAAAATAATCTGCTTTTCAGATGATCCAACTCGTGATAGACCAATATATAATTGCCCATTGGCTTATATTTATTAGTTTTTAACATTAAATTTTTTAACACTTTAAACAATTAAATAAAAACCCTAAACTACATATATACATCTAAAAATAAACCAAAATATGGCATCCAGAAATTCGTGCGCATCGCTGTCCACCGGTAATGTGCCCAAAAGACTGACGGGATTTGCCCATGGGAAAAACATTCTTTTCGTAAGTCAATGCCAACTAAAGAGAAAGTTTGTCCTTAGGACTTGTTTATAGTCAGGGCAAAAGATGTTTTTATCGGAAACTGGAGTCGCTTAAACGGTATAGGCAGGTCCGTAGGAATCATTGGAATTCTCGGGATGTGCGCATACTGACCAGCTCCTGGTCCGATGAGAATAGTCGCCACAATTAAGTTATCTTTTAAATCTTTAATTAGTAGCCTTGTGCCTTGGGCGGGCTTAAATTCCTTAAAAGCATAATAGGCGTTCCAATTTACAAAGGAATTTAAAAATTCTTGCGGATAATGGACTACATCCTCGACATAGAACACTATATCAGTGGGCTTGTAAATTTTGAATGGACCGGGGAAAATTAGGTTATTGATTTCATTGACTGTATCGTTTTTTGGTGAGACAATAGCCCTTGAACAAAGCCAATGAATGTCTCTATCTAATAAATATTCAAGGTCTGGATAAACTGCATCTATGAGTTGCTGAAAATTGTGAACTATTCGGCCTACAGTCTCATTTATAACGATTTCCGCCATGTTAGTGCCCAAGGTTTGAGAAGAAAAAGACCCTTCTCCAACTTTGAGTAGTTATTGTGGAAAATCGTTATCTGTATTTCCGATTAGGTGGGCTCTCATATTAGTTCGTAAGTTTAAAGTTTGGACCATACTCCATAGAGGTGACGATTTAAGACACGCCTTTATGATGTCCGCACGGGTCCCTTTTGTGACGACGGGAAGTGCCGAAAGTCACCACCCATGATATCAACTGAATTTCTCAAGTCCTTAAGCGTTCGATCCACTGCTTCAACATGAGCTCTATGGCTCATTGTGCATTCATCCCACATTATCAGCGACGTATTCTGTAATAACTGTCCAAGGGGCCTAATTTTTGCGAATTGAACATAGGTACCGACTGCTGCTCCAATGAAACTGAAACGTAAGTATGTTGAAAAAGCTTTTTTACATAAATCCTCCTATATCTGCTAAAATATAAAATATAATTATTTAAGACGGACCAGATTGCCATACATTGTTTTCAGTTTTATGCAACTGTTTAGGCAGCGCATGCAAATAATTATATTTTAGAGGTACAATTTTCTGACTTGCTTGACAAAGATTATAATAGCTCGGTTAATATGCATGATATAAAGATAATTTATAGCCTATAGCACTCAGAGATAATGCAGCTACATGTAAGCGAAAGAATTTTCAAAATCGGTTCGGTAGTTTCAGAGATTACCCCTACATATAAACTTACAAATTTTACCTCTTTATAATATTAGTATAGATTAAGGCAAACACAGGCAACTGGCAAGTCCGGCTTAACAGCCAACTACATCAGAGGTTGACCTGTAAGATGCCACACACAAAAAAACTTCGCCAACTTCTCACATGGGTGTACGCGTGCTGTTCACTTTTTAGTAGTCGCATGCACTTAAATCGCTCTGTCGCAATAAAGCAGCATAGGGACGGGCCGGTATCGCCTAAAGCCGGCTCTACACGTTGGCCAACACAGTGGCGAATGTAGTGGCCAATGCTTATTGGCCAACGTGTAGACGGGGTGTTTGTGCATGTTGGGTGCACAAACACCCCGTCTACACGTTGGCGAATAGGCACTGGCCACTACATTCGCCACTGTGTTGGCCAACGTGTAGAGCTGGCTTTAGGGCCCGTCACCGCTCGCCAGCAACTTTCGAAGAGTGTAAGAGCTCAGTGAAGCGAGCGCAGCATTTCTTTTTCGGGTGGGACCGCTCTAAGACTCGATCACGCCTGATGGTAAATAATGGAGGGCCTACGACGATGCAATGAGCAGCCCCGTGCCTCTTCACTCTTGCTTGAATGACTATTATAATGAAGGAACAAAGTCTTAAAAATGTCAAGAAAGTGTATAACGCTATATAGAAAGCCTAAGTAACAAAAAAAAATAAGGCCTGAGCCGATGTTGATACCTTTTTGCACGGCTCTTAAATAGTACAAGCAATACATGTTGCCAGGAATGTTCACACTACAAGTTGGCGCCACTGAGGCGAGAGGTCATTTGAAAACGTAAAATGTCGTGTTTACATCTTCAAAGAAGATTGATAAACGTCTTAAAATTTGACAGCCGTCAAATAACTTAAGCATTTGACAGGAGTCCGGATCTGCCTGTTTTGCCTTCTGATGAACGTTACTTCAGATAACCCTCATAGACTGAAACTGGTCACATAGAAAGAAAACATTAGAATCTTGTGAAATATTTTATTTATAATAATAATAATATAGTGTACAACATACAATAATCAATTCACTTTATTAATTCTATGTACAAAAGCAGACAGAGATATCACAATCACCTTAGTCGGCGCACATCTGAAGATGACAAAATCATTTGAAAAAGTTTTAAGAGCCTTTACACCTACCTATTTCATATTTCAAAAGTTAAGATTACTCTTTGGTTCAATCAAAACTCGTTATGAAAAAAATATTTACTAACAATTTAGTCCTAGGTATTTTATGCATGGCTCCAGAGTGGTCTTTTTAGAGGTAACGGGGCCCCTTCTATGTGTTGATTGTGATCACCGGAGTGGTTTTAGTGAGGTAAGAATCACACACTCCCTGGTCTTCTCCCCGAAAGTCCAGGCGCCTTTAGAAGGTTTCCCCCGAATACAAAAAAAAGTAGTTTATGCATGTGAACCTAGTAATTAGAATAATATAATTTTTATTTTATAACAATGAGCCCTTGAAAGTTTTTACGAAACATCTTAAGAATGTAAAGGCTCTTTGTGAATAAAGCTAAAGTAATTTTGCACATAAACTAGAAAATCATTAAGATTTTAAATGTGTCTAATGCATGCTTTTACAATATTCTACAATACAAAGTATAATTACCCATATTTTGGATTAGGGCCTCAGGGCAAAAAAAGTAAAATAAATTCCTAAAATTTGGCTATATCGAATCAAATTGAAAATATTAACTTTTTTTAACTTAGAAATTAAACCGCAAAAGCAAATAACAAAAAAGTACATTTCTTTTTGGACCCATTTCGCCCCAGAGACTATAGTAATGTTCTTTAAATACCAATTACTGCAATTATTTTACACTATTTTCTATCATTCTACTCCATTATCTATACAAGTTCCATTTATAGTTGTTTTGCTTTAGCGTGGCAATAGAGGTCAAAGTTCTTTTTCTAAGATTCGATAATCAATATATGTATACAAAACGCTTCCGTTACTGACTGACTGACTGACAGACAAGACAAGGCACAGCCAAAACTACTGGGCGCAAGAAGCTGAAATTTGGCATGTATGTTCCTTAGGGTGTGTAGGGGAGCACTAAGAAAGGATTTTTGGAATTTCCCACGAGATCGGAATTAAATAAAGGAAATAAGTTGTCATTTATACAACTGAAAACACAGGCTTGTTTTTTCAGCGCTAAAAGGAGCCCTTTTGAATTGGCCCCTACTTTCCAAAGTACATCTGTGCCAGTTACCGATCGCCTGGAGCTTTTGGGCATGGAGTTGACGTCAGTCTTCAACTTCGGCTCAACCATCGAGTCCAGAGCTCAGACTGCAGCAAAAAAACTGGGAATCCTACACAAGGTGAGGCGGTACTTCACGCCTGGACAGCTTCTGAATCTGTATAAAGCACAGGTCCGTTCCTGCGTGGAGTATTGCAGCCACTTGTGGGATGGCTCGCAAAGTATCAAGTTGCTGCATTGGACTCGATTGAGCGCAGAGCTAAAAGGCTTATAGTCGACGAGGTGTTAGTGGATAAGCTTCATAGCCTGGCTCATCGGCGAACCGTTGCTTGCCTGTCGGTTTTCTACAAATTGTACTTCGGGGAATGTGCACAGGAGCTCCATGACCTGAATCCTCCATCTCCCTTTCACTACCGGTCTACCAGACGCACGGCTGATATACCGTCTTGTCGTACGCACACTTGGTTGATATACCGTCTTGTCGTACCAAGCGCTTCTCCTCCACATTTATTGTGCGCACAGCCAAGCTGTGGAATTCTCTGCCGGCTTCTGTGTTCCCTGTCACTTATGACTTTTCAGCCTTTAAAGCACGAGTAAATAGGCATCTTCTAGGCTCGCTCGTCCCGTCTTAGACCTAGGCGAGATCGAGGAATAGTGGGCTCATCAATAGTAAAAAAAAGTCTGGCATTCAGCCGTATTCAGATAGATTAGAAACTGATTCTGAAATCGTTGTTCTGAAATGTTGGGGATCACAATTGACGTCGATTTAGAACAAAATATCATTATTTCCATTTTTTTTTATGAGATGGGTACTAACGTCGAAAGGTCAATGAACATTATTGCCACGCCAAAACGAAACCACATTAGCCTCCGTTTAGAGTTCCCGCACTAATTCCGTTCCGCTAAAAGATAACATTAAAATTACAAAATCAATATTTACAATAAAAATATGAGTTTACATATTTCAAATCAATCAATTGATTTACAAGTTACTGTTTGATGTAGATAATTATATAATAGTGTGATGATTTTTTCTTTACTTATATACGCATAGCGTTTCACGCATATCTATCCGTTGTTTTAAATTGAACATACTCCAAGACTTTTGGAACATTGGTAAAGATTCCACACAAGATTGTATCGTTAGCTGATAATGATTTTTCTATAATGGCGGTAATTAAAAGTGCGCCAAGCACTGACATTCAGATTTTTTTGTTTCTGTATTCACTAATCATAGTTAGTTTAGTTAGTTACAAGAGGAGGCACCTTAAGGGTCCAGGAGTTACGCAGTTTTAAGTTCGGTTTCACTATGGTAAGTTAGCGTTTCATACCAATGTGGATCTTTTTGTGAAGACAAAATTGTGATTTATTTATCTTGTTTAAAAACAATAAAATCATATACTCGCCTCTACTTACAATCTAGCGAACCTATTGGGTCGACTTTAGAGATGGGCGTTGAATCAATAAACTGTTTTTTTTATCGAATTTTCATTCGTTAATGAGTTAACTATTACTCAGCAATGTAAAAACAAATTGAAACTATTAGCTGTTAATTTTCATCAAAGCGCTCGTCTTTGCACATTATTCATTAACGAAAACAGGTTGAAAATATTAGCTGTTAATTTTCTTCAACACATTACAAAACTATTATTTTTAAATGCAAACACAGACGAAGGCCGATTTTCGACATTTAAATAGATCAAAATAAAAAAAAAAACAATAATCATAACGATTGGGATTGGAAAAACTAAAAAAATAAATAAAAGAAAAAACAATACCTACATGGCTGATTATGAGTATATAAATTCAGATGATCTTTTAAGTTCGCCTGGATACTATTTCATGGTCATTACAATTCAAATATAAATCTTAATTCTTATCAAAATAATAATTTTCAATAAATTTTGCAAATTTGAAATTTTTGAACTTCTTTTTCAACCTGTTAAATTACATAAATAAAAAATCCGTCAATGACACATACCGAGTCGAAACTGTTAACATATTTTGAAGCAAAACGCTAACGAATAAAATTTAAAAACCTGTCAATAACTTAACAGTTTTTCAACCTGTTGACCATGGAAGATTAACAGTTAAATTACATTAGCCAAAAATCCGTCAATGACACATGCCTAGTTGACTTAGTAAGTGAAAACCATAGACCACAAAATAGTCAGCAGCCGGCAATGATTTGACAGTATCTGTCAGATACGAACTGTCAGTGTCAGTTGATCATGGTGACATCAATTCATACGCTAAGTTTGTAATGGAATTTTTGATTATCTCTGGTAAGCTACTCATTATTTTTCCGTGGTCTATGTTAGAAAAGTAGAAAAATCTTCAGATGCCAGCCAACTATAGACCTCATTCTAAATGGTGCACGTGTAATCGTAGCACGAAGACTCTTCTCGTTGTCTTCTCTCCTCGTTTGATATGCGTATGTTGGATGAAGAGCCTCCCGTCTCCCATAGACCAGGTGTCTCTATGATCTAGAGTGAAAAGGAGAAGTTTCAGCAACACTCAATATTTTAATCAGCCTATAACATTCCCAGTGTGCCAGGCCTCCTCTTTAGGAGAGGGAACGTGCATTTTTTTACATTAATAATTTAATCGATTAAATCTTAACTCGAATCACAAATATAATATATTCTTTAATATAATTGAGTTTAATATATTTATCGGTCTCATCAGCCAGTACTCCTCTGCCACTGCAGAATCGTCTCTACCATTGCTGAATCGTAAATGAGCATTACCCTTCACAATATTTTTTCTCATCCTTCCTGAATTATATTTTGGTTACATAAGTATGTATTGTAAGTATTACTAATGATGTTTGTACCCAGACAGCCCAAATATGTATATCTACTTTAATTTCTGTCCAAGTGTCCACCCAAAGGTTATCTGTAAGAAATTGCCCTGTGCGATAAGACCGCCCATTGTGCTCTAGTTTTTGTCTTTTTTTATTTGTATTCTTTAAATGGTGTACAATAAAGTATACAACGTGTAATTTAAAGGGTATATACATACCGAGTGCACGGCTTCTTTGGATGATAACAAACGATATGGCAAGGGTTTTCTAATCCTATGTCTACATGTGTGGAGGATATTAGAAATTTCAACACATTGATAACAGAGGCCGAATTTTTCAAATTAAGAAGAACGAAGAGAATTATCGTTTTATTGGCAAGTGACGTGGAAAGTGATGACCCTCATAGTGCTATGACACGTTTGTTATTACTGTTATTCAAGATATATATGAAACCAATAATTTGGGGTCAATTCTCTGAGTCACTTATTTTGAGCTGAAACTGCATAGATACTCCATACCAGATGTTGTCTTCAGTCCTTTTGGATAGATATGTGGTTTCCGTTACACGTTGTATAATAACAAATATCTCACCTTTTGTACAAGTTCTTCGAAAGCCAAGCTGATGCCCTCCTGTGTCTTAGCACTACTCTCAATGAACAGCATCCTGTGTTTCTGTGCGAACGCCTGGCCTTGTTCCCGCGTTACTGCACGGTTTTGCTAAACACAAAAAATGCTGTTTAGTAGAAGATTTGAGGTACCAACTGGCTCCCAAGTAGACGGCATATTGTGTTCCACGCACGCCTCAAGGAGCTGTCAGCACCAATATTTATTTTTATTGAATTAAACTAACTTACATTGTATAATATAGGAAACATAGCTTTTAGACATTAAATATACAAGGTGTTTTTTTTATATCCCATAACTCTAGGGTATGATTGGGACCATAATATCACAGATCAACTGGTATAAGAATTATTTTTCAATTATCTTATTTTTCTGTGTTCATTTTTCATACAAAATAATTTCATGTGAACTAAACTAGGTGAACACTGGTAACTAAAGTAAGATTTAACTGTGGTTTTAGGTACTAGAGCTCCTGCGATCAACTGGACATATAACCTGCCGGGAATGCAGAAATGTTCTAACGAGATACCGCGGCTCCGTAATAGGAGGAACAGAAAAAACAGCATGGGTTTGTAGTCAATAGAAGTCGGACAATCCCTTCTGTGCCGCACAGAGCGGAAGGAGTCCTATGATTTTCCCTCAAAAAAAAAAGAACCAACTGTCTTTGTTACGGTTTATCTTATACATAACTTTGTATACTATACAGTATGTTAACTAACAGAAGGCGTTCCCGTTAACCCGCAATAGTAAAAAACAGCATGGGTTTGTAGTCAATAGAAGTCGGAGAATCCCTTCTGTGCCACACAGAGCGGAAGGAGTCCTATGATTTTCCCTCAAAAAAAAAGAACCAACTGTCTTTGTTACGGTTTATCTTATACATAACTTTGTATACTATACAGTATGTTAACTAACAGAAGGCGTTCCCGTTAACCCGCAATAGTATAAGCACATCAATTAGATCGCCGCACACGCGGCCCGTCATTCAGAAATAAATTGCGACGTTGCCGTCCTTCAAGTACGCGTGTACAGAGTGGTTCTTTTACGTATCAATTTAACATTTTTAGTAGTGTCCGACCGAAAGTTCGGTTTCGGTTTCGGTTGCGGCCAAGTTTCGGCCAAAAATCAAGTTTCGGCGGCAGTTTCGGTTTCGGCCAAAATTGGCCGAAACTTTTGCCGAAACCGAAACTGATTTCAGAAGTTGTCGTGCACGCTTGCCTAACTTTGTTTCTCGCGGCAACGCTTTGGCGGACGCTGGCGGCCCTGTTCGGGAATTGTCGTGCACCGTTCGGATAGCTCTCTAGCAACACAACTTAGTCAGTGCGCCCGACGCAAACATACTTTAGGGTTATGTTTTGATGGAACTGTTTACATGTAAGTTTTTGTTTCGTTTCTGTAGGTACTTGAATGATTTATATAGTTAAATATTGAGTCAGTAACTTTGTTTTGCTGTTATTAACAAATCAAGTCACATGTAAAAAAGATATTATAAGATTGTAATAAGATTTCAAAATACCAATACTTAGTATTAAATGAAACAGTAACAATTAGTGATTTGATTATTGATAACTGATAAACATTTTGCTATGAGAACTTAATTTGAAAAAATAATAAAAATATTATTCATATTTTTTATATTGTATTAAGTAAATAAATGATTACAACAAAATTAATATAGGTACTGTGTTTCCATTTCATGTTCTAATTAATGTAGAATAATGGGTAAAATGCACCAAATTTCAGTATTTTAAGGAATTTTATACTTGACCACGTGAGTTTCGGTTTCGGTTTCGGTTTCGGCCGAAACTGAAGCCGCGGCCGAAAGTTCGGTTTCGGTTTCGGTTTCGGCCGGAAAACCAGTTTCGGTCGGACTCTAATTTTTAGTGAATATTTTAATATTAAAAAAATAAAAACATATTGTTTTAGATTGGTAATAATTTTTTAGCATGTATGGACGCCCTCTGTTAGTTAACATACTGTATAAAAATATACAATATGTGGATATACTAGGTGTTCGGTGTTTTCACCGAACATCTCAGTCAGCAATATCGGCGAGTCGCGTTGACCGTATTATAAGTCACGTTGAACGCACCTTTTTGCTGACAATTTTACATCTTTTTAGTGCACTTTGGTCTACCGCGTTAGCCGGGTGTATTCTAGCATTTTTAACATTTCATTAACATCTTTAACATTTCATTAATATTTTAAACATTAAGAACAGTGTAGAATATAGTAATAAACAGTAGTCATATAAAACATTCTTTTTCTCCGTAAAAACACCGCCACCTTGCTACGTACCCCGACATATTTTGGTCCTTCGCGCTCGGATCACGCGTCGCGTAATTTCGGTAATTCGGGATTTCGGCGTGCGAGGTCTGAACTATCGTATAACATTAGTGTGTGTGCGTCGTGGGGCTGGCGGATCCAACATTGAAGCAGAGCAGTGCAGTAGCAGCAGAGGCTGAGCAGAGGCGGAGATTACAAGTAATAAATTTCCTTATTTTTAGTCAGTAAGGACTGCGTTTTAACATCCTACAAAAATGGCAAACCTCAACGAAACTCAATCAATGATCTACGATAGCATTATAAGGCTGGGCATTAACTTGAAGAAAGATAGTGCTGACAGAAAAACGGTAGATTATTTTAAGCGGAAGCTCAGTACTTTGGAGAGTTATTGGAGTGATTACCAACTCAATCATGAGCGAATTGAGAGAGAGGTAAGTAAATCTGACCCTTATTTTACCGCCCGACTGTACGAGAAAACAAGCTCGGTATATGAGTCAACCAAGGCGTTGCTCAACCAACAGTACCAACGTGTACTGAAAACAGGAAGTCCTACAACAGACGAGAAAACAGCGGCTCGAGGCACATCACCATCGGCGTCGAGTACACGTGCAGAAGGGATAGCAGGTGAGGAGGCGGGACCTAGTTTCTCAAGGCAGCCAAGCAGCAAGCTAGACGAGTTGCTAAAGAAACAGTATGCTAACTTTAAAGCATTTGTGCGTACAACCGCAAACATAGACGTCGACTCCATCTCAGATAAGTGGGAATTTGAGGACGTATTGAGGTCACTACAGTCAAGATGGACAGCTATCGACATACTACACTGGGACATCGAGATCGAACTGGAGGGAGAAAACGAACAATACAGCAACATGTACGACAAGTATGAGGCTAAATTCAACGGTCTAAAAAGGGCTATTAACACGAAAATGTGGTCAGTAGCACACAGGGAAAAGTCAACACCTCAACTTGAGATACCTAACTTCCACGGTAACTACAATCAATGGGTATCGTTTAGAGACCTATATACGGAAATTATACACAACAACCCCTCATTATCAAACGGCCAAAAGATGCAGTATTTAAAGGGTAAGGTCCGGGGAGAAGCCGAGAAACTCATACAACATCTGTCCATCAGTACTGATAACTATCTGGTGTGCTGGAATATTCTCAACCACCGGTATGACAACAAAAAACTAATATTCTCGTCCCATATGAACATTTTACTAGGCCTGCCAAACATTCAACAGCAATCGCTGCAGCAGATTAAGCGAATGCATGACACCACGCTGGAATGTCTAAACGCCATTAAAAACTTGGGAGTTGACACCACCTCGTGGGATCCAATGATAGTTCATATTCTAGGTCAAAAACTGGATACCGAAACATACACGGACTACATAGAGTCATTAAAGAATTCTAAGGAACTGCCGGTTCTCTCAGAGTTCTTAAACTTTTTGGAAACAAAATTTACATCCCTGGAAACAGTACGCCGTAAAGATAGTGTGCTTTCCAAGACTTCATCTCATCAGAACAACTCATCAATTTCAACATCAAACAAGAAAAATTCGTACAATAACTCGAGCAACAAAAGTTATGGAAATAGATCAGTTGCGAAAACAATGCACGCGTCAAACATAAAATGCCCTCTTTGCAATAACCAACACGGCATTTATAATTGCAAAACATTTTTAAAAATGAGTGACGACCAAAGGCTAAAAACTGCAACCAAATTAAAACTTTGCACAAATTGTTTATTTAGCCACTTCGGCAATCAATGCACGTCCAATTTAACATGCCGAAAATGCAAAGATCAACATAACACCATTTTACATGACGCATTTGTGAAATTAGCAAATGCATCAACGCTATCGTCAAGCAACAACAACATTCAGATACAAAACGCAAAGGGCAATGAACCCGTGACGGGTACCGTGAACGCATCTCAAGAAGAGAAGGGGGAGATATTGCTAGCAACGGCTCTCATAAAGGTCAAAAGTGTGGATGGAACTTACACAACCATGCGCGCCTTGATCGATCAAGGGTCACAGATATCTTTGATAACTGAGAAAGCGGCCCAGATGTTAGGTATTAAGAGACGACGATGTAAAGGAGTCATCTTCGGAGTGGGGCAAAAAGAAAACAATTCTAAAGGGATGATTAGCATAGAATGTACATCAATGTACAACAACTATGAATTCGAGTCTGATGTGCTCATTATGAACGAACTCATAAAAAGTTTGCCGAATCAAACGTTCGCTAAACCAAACTGGACTTACATCCAAAACATTAATTTAGCTGACCCCGAATTCCACAGAAGTCGACCAGTGGACTTGCTTTTCGGGGCGGATATTTATTCTAACATTATGCTAGGCGGAATTATTAAAGGAGAACATGCCCAACAACCTATGGCTCAACAAACACAGTTGGGGTGGTTACTGTGTGGTAACGTAAAAACATACCAATGTAACGTGGTTTTAAATAACATTGAGGGCATTCAGAAATTTTGGGAAGTTGAGGAAATTTTAGAACCTTCAAACTTATCTTTAGAAGATCAAGAATGTATGGACTTCTATGCGAAAACAACAAAACGAACGAGTCGGGGTCGTTATGAAGTAAGAGTACCGCTGAAAGAAGACTTAAAACAACTGTTGGGATCTTCCAAACCTATGGCAATTGCTCAGCTAAAGAATTTGGAACGCCGCCTGGAAAAACAACCAACATTAGCCGAAAAATATAAGAATTTCATGAAGGAATATGCTGAGTTGGACCACATGAAACCGGAACAGAAAAACAATAGCATTAAACTTGAATGTTTTTTGCCTCACCACGGCGTGCAGAGAGAAGAATCTTCAACGACAAAGCTTCGTGTGGTATTCAACGCTTCCGCCAAAACATCCACCAAATATAGCTTGAATGACGTCATGCTCAAAGGGCCTAACCTACAAAAAGATCTACAGGCGTTACTACTTCAGTGGAGACAATATCCTTTTGCTTTCACAGCGGATATCGAGAAGATGTACCGCCAAATCTTAGTTCAACCCATTGATCAACATCTGCAAAAAATAGTTTGGCGTGAGTCATCAACACAACCTGTCCAAGTGTATCAATTAAACACGGTAACATACGGAACAAAGGCCGCACCGTTTTTAGCAATTATGACCTTAAAACAGTTGGCGGCGGATGAGCACTGCAGGTTTCCAAAAGCAGCTGATATCCTGGAAAACAGTTTTTATATGGATGATCTGTTACACGGCTGCTACAACATAGAACAGGGTAAACAATCTATAGAAGACTTAATCCAGCTCTTAAAATCAGGAGGCTTTAATCTTCGAAAGTGGTCATCTAACAGCCAGGAATTATTAACAAACATATCAACAAGTCAAGAGGAATCCGTTTATAACTTCAAAAATGATGACATGTTGAAAACCTTAGGTTTGTGCTGGAACCCAAAAGGAGATCAGTTTACATTCCGTTGCGAATTTTCTCAAACAACAATTAAATTAACTAAAAGGAACTTACTATCTGAAATATCAAAATTATATGACCCTCTTGGTTGGCTAACACCCCTATCCACGAAACTAAAATTATTATTTCAGAAATTGTGGAAACATGACCTTCAGTGGGACGATAAGGTGTCAGATGACATACACCATGAATGGATCAAATTAACTACCGGAATTGATAGCATCAAACAATGTAAGATACCTCGATGGATACTATGCAACGAGAGTGATGTCATCGAACTCCATGGCTACAGCGACGCATCCCTTGACGCCTATGCATGCGTGGTATACGCACGAGCCAAACACCAACAAAAAACAGAGATAGTTGCAGCCAAATCAAAACTGGTACCAAGTAAAAAGAGCGTAACATTGCCCCGAATGGAGCTTTGTGGTGCTTATTTATTATCTAAGCTCATAAACAAAATCAAACAAAGTATAAGTTGTCAATTAGAAATACATGGATGGTGTGACTCTATGGTGGTGATAGGGTGGCTACAAGGAGATTCAGCACGTTGGAAACCTTTCGTCGCTAATAGAGTCAACGCTATAAAACAAATAATGCCGCAAAACTGCTGGCGATATGTAAAATCAGAAGATAACCCGGCTGACTGTGCGAGCCGAGGTTTAACAGCACCCCAACTACTACAACATCCTTTATGGTGGAAGGGTCCGGCATGGCTAGCCTCCTATGACGTAGGCCAAAAACAAAAACCGCCCATCTACCAAACAGATGAAGAGATGAAGAAGACAAAATTAGTTAACATTGTTCAAGACATTAACAGTAATAGTATAATAGATAATTTATTATTGCAACATAATTCGTTTATAAAAATAACACGAGTCTTGGCATGGGTACTGAGGGCATTGACGCCAAAGTCGCAACGTAAACATTTACCGAAGTACCTAACATTTTTAGAACTGCGAAAAGCTAAATCAGCTATCATAAAACGAGTGCAAAGTACTGCATTTACGTCAGAGATCAAAATGATAAACAAAAATGGAACTGTGGCAACTAACAGCAAATTATTGAATTTAAACCCTTTCATTGACAAAAGTGGCTTTCTCCGAGTGGGAGGACGTTTAAGGAACGCGAACATCAGCAACGAAATGAAACATCCAAAGATAATCCCTAACAATAGTAGACTAGCAGAGTTACTCATCGAAGAAGCTCATCAGTTGACATTCCATGGGGGTCCGCGACTAACCTTAGCTGTCCTCAGGCAACAATACTGGATAACAAGCGGATACAGTACGACCAAAAAACAGTTAAGGAATTGTGTAACTTGCCGGAAGTATGAAGCAAGAAAGCAATATCAACTGATGGGTGACCTTCCCGCAGCTAGAACCAACCCTGCTCCTCCATTCTACCATACTGGGGTGGACTACACAGGATTTGTGAACATTAAGGCGAACAAGGGGAGAGGGGTGCGAACACTGAAAGGCTACGTAGCAGTATTCATATGCATGGTCACAAAAGCTGTCCATTTGGAATTGGTGTCCGACCTCACTAGCTCAGCATTTTTAGCTGCACTTAAGAGGATGTCGGCCAGGAGAGGAACACCACATCACTTGTATAGTGACCAAGGAACGAATTTTATCGGAGCTAATAGACTGCTACAAGAGGAGTACCATCAATTAGAACAGGTTTTCGGGGATAGCTGCCAGGCAGAAATCGCCGAAATGAACATACAATGGCATTTCAACGCGCCGTCTTGGCCGAGCGCTGGTGGGCTGTGGGAAAGAGCCGTTCGCAGTCTTAAGTTCCACCTGAAAAGAGTGGTTGGTGAACAAAGATTAACGTTCGAAGAGTTTACCACGGTACTGACACAACTGGAAGCGTGTTTGAACTCGAGGCCGTTATGTTCGCTAACAGAAAACATTGAGGATTTGGATTATTTAACACCGGCACATTTTTTATCGGGAAGATCCGACTTAACCGTGATTGAGACGAAGGAGGATGCTAGAACAAGATGGCATCTAACCACAAATATTTTTAAACAGATTTGGCAAAAATGGAAACATGAATATTTGAGCCAATTAACAGCGAGAGAAAAGTGGTCTAAACCTCAGGAAAACTTAAAAATCGGCAACGTGGTGGTAATTCATGAGGATAACCTTCCGGCTGGACGGTGGATTATGGGCCGAGTGATAGATCTGCATCCCGGCAACGATGGCTATGTCAGAGTAGTGTCATTAAAAACGAAAAATGGCATCATAAGGCGACCTGTAGTCAAACTTTCATTATTGCCAGTAGAGATCGGAACAGATAACAAACAGAATAACTCAAATGAAACACACAATTCAGCTGAACAGAACGGCGGGACTCGGAAGAACAGAAAACGAACCAGAATAGCGACACCTGGCACGTTATCGTATGTCGCAATGGCATTGACCTTTTTCATGTCAATCTGCAGCGTTGCAAATTGTAGCTATAACATAACAACATTAAATGTGAACCAATCTTTCTATTTTGACCCAATATCTAAAATTAGTCTCGTAAAAGACAATTGGGTCCTAGTTGTGTACTATAACATGTCTCCGTATTGGGAAGGTATACAGGCGTTTGAAAAAGTAACAACATACCTCGACAAAACATGCAAAACAACAGGTAGCGAACAGTGTAACATGATAGTCCCTCAGCTGATCCATGAGAGTAATGAACTGAAATACTACAATGAACTTCTGATGACGCAACACGTAAGCGGATACTCCAGACGGCGGCGGGGACTTATCAATGCAGTTGGAAACATTGCAAATTCCCTATTCGGCGTATTAGACGAACAATTCGCGGAAAAATACAGCCGAGACATCAACATAATACAACAAAATGAAAAACATTTAGCTAGTTTATGGAAGAATCAGACGTCGATTGTCGAATCGGAGTACAATTTGTTGAAAAGAACAGAAGAAATCATGGCAAAACAACATAAAATAATTAACAAACATCTTATTACGCTGGATAACAACTCAAACAAATTACAACTACAGATAAACAACATATCCCTACTCCAAGAATTTACCATGACAGCCTTAACAGCTAGCAATTTACTGCATAACTTAAAAAGAAATCAAGATATCCTACTTGACATCTTAACCAATGTCCACCACGGACAGTTTAACATTCATCTGCTTACCCCTGAACAGCTCCAAAAGGAGCTTTATATTATCTCTGGACACTTATCAGATGATGTAACATTACCGATTGAACCGCACGATATTCGAAAACTATACTCTTTAATAAGCATCAAAGCTCGAATAACTGATAAGTACTTCCTCTTCCAAATAACATTCCCTCTTATCAGTAGAGACCGATTCAAATTGTACAGAATACATCCCATACCATACCAGATGAACAACAGCATGTTAGAGCTCATCCCGTCGTCAGAATACGTCGCTACGGATCTCAAAAGAGACGCATACCTAACCGTTACGCCAGAAGAACTCTCACTATGCAAACAAGAAGAACATATGTATATGTGCGATTGGAAAAAGCCTATATAGGTACCATCTTTCTCAGGGAAACAACTTTTGTGATCTCAACCGAGACACAGACACGTGTAAGGTACGACGGACTAAGTGTGAAAACCGATGGACATCGCTTACGAACCCGTCACTATTCCTGTACCATTGCTGCAAGACAGATGCTATCAAAGTAATCTGCGGTGAACAGTTATACAAGGTCCCTCTGAGCAAAGCTGGTGTCATTTATATAGATCCAGGCTGCCTGCTGAAAGGTCAAGACTTCACTCTCAATACTTACCATCTAAATAAAAACAGAGTAGATATGAGTCCAGATATTTTTACGCCTCATATAGACCAGTTGAATTTAATTATCAACAGTACTATGCCTCTTCAAAACCCACAAAACGTAGACGTAACAGAGTCGGGTGAGATGGAGTACGCCTTAAAAAAGCTGCACCAACGGATCGATGATATGAAAAACAGCCAAGTCGAAATCGATCAGACATTATCCCCTCATGACATACATCAGTATGCCGTGAGCTACATCGTGGTAGGCGCGCTAGCGCTGGCGGCGGGAGCGCTGCTGTACAGGCGGCTGCGCACACGAGCGCGCCGGGCGCACATCACGTCAGGCATGGAACTTCAACCTACCAGAAGTGTTAGTGAAGTGAATGTCAACAGTGTTAGTGCTAGTGCGCGACAAACATAAGTGAACGTAATCCTAGTGCTACACATAGTTAGTTAAAGTGAATTAAACAGTACCTATTACGGTGAATAGGAAATCCTTTAGGAACATTAAGCTTAGTGTTACGTCATTCAATTTTGTTTAATTTGTTCTACTAACATTTTAATCTTAAGTTGTATTGTTTTCACCTTGTAAACATGATTAACATGATCTTGCCATCATCATTTTACTAACATAACATTGTATCATCACAGAATCCCTATCTTTCGTGGCCCGGAGTATGTTCGGTGTTTTCACCGAACATCTCAGTCAGCAATATCGGCGAGTCGCGTTGACCCTATTATAAGTCACGTTGAACGCACCTTTTTGCTGACAATTTTACATCTTTTTAGTGCACTTTGGTCTACCGCGTTAGCCGGGTGTATTCTAGCATTTTTAACATTTCATTAACATCTTTAACATTTCATTAATATTTTAAACATTAAGAACAGTGTAGAATATAGTAATAAACAGTAGTCATATAAAACATTCTTTTTCTCCGTAAAAACACCGCCACCTTGCTACGTACCCCGACACTAGGTATATAAAATCACAGAGTGAAAATAAAAATGCTATAGATCATAACGGGAACTTTCAACGAAAAATCAAAATTGTTATTCTTAAAACTGATTCTTTAACTTGGTTTGAACGAGCTGCAGTCAGCAGTTTTTGAGATACTTGCATATTGCATGCATGCATTTTTTTCAAAATCATTTATACATATGAAAAACAAAGTAATTTTTCGCTCATTTACGCTTGCTACGGAACCCTTCATGGGCGAGTCCGACTCACAATATGCCACGTTTTTCTAGATTTTCCGGCACCGGATTTTTCCATTTCCTCCTTCATTTTCGAATTATTTATTAAATCAAATTAATACAAATACCTAACAATTGATACCTCTCCTACTTAGATCTATGCTGTGCCCGATATGGTCCTATATTTTTTTCCTACCAATTAGGTAACATCAAATAGATAGTATCATTAGAACTTTAAACTTTTTTATTTACCGTGTGTATTTATAGTTTCGAGTTTCCGATATTTTGGCACTGTAGCAGACCATGACCACAGATGAACTCAAGTCATTGCGGGTGGACTTTAATGAGCGGACGAATCGGTCTACCCTCTTTCTCGTTAGTTTTTAGGGTTCCGTATTCAAAGGGTAAATACGGGACCCTATTACTAAGGCTCCGCTGTCTGTCACCAGGCTGTATCTTATGAACCGTGACAGCTAGACAGTTGAAAATTTCACAGATAATGTATTTCTGTTGCCGCTATAACAACAACAAATACGACTCGCACTTGGCCGGGTTTTTTTGTGAAATATCCCGTTTTAAGTTCTAATGATACTTTTAGTGACATAATTAAGATTAATAACTTATATTAAATAATACCTTTACAACTTACTTTATCAATCTTGTTGCCGACGACTAGGCAGACAATGTTCTTCTTTGTGGAGTACACTTGAAGTTCCTCCACCCACTCGTTGAGCTTGGCCAAGGACTTTGGTTCTGACACGTCGTAAACTAAGATAGCACCGTGAGCGTCTCTGTAACAAGAATAGAAGGTTAAAAAAGCAACAACGATTACTCTTTTTGAAGTGAAAACTTCTTTAGCGGCGTTGTGCACTTTTTTTGTAATGGGTAAAAAATGTTAAACTCGCGTCAGGACACGTGACCTGATCGAAAATTCGTAAGACGGACGGAGAGTAGACAACCGGCGCGGCGCGGGGGAGGAAGTATCCCCTTCTCTTTCTACGGCGCGGCGAAAATGTATGCCTGCGCAAACTTTTTATTGTAATATAAATTGTCATGTTTATGTACGATAGCGCAATAAATAAATATTGTATTCTACCACATAAATGATAGTACTTTTATACTAATAATTAAAGCAATTCGTGCAAAATTATTCCCTAACCATTCCAAAATATCAAAAATGCACAACGTTAATATTCAAGTTTTCACTTCTGCCGGCACACCCGGAGTGCAACCCGTCGTTTTTTTTTTTTTAAGAGAACTAACAATGTGGGTAGAATTCACATTCCTAGAAATCTTGTTAACCCCTCCAACTAAGCTAAATATGCTTGTCTGGAGTGAGTTCACGGCAATAGTGTAATGAATAGGGTTCGAACCCGCGACCTCTTGATTACAAGTCCGACACCTTGGCCATTAGGTTATTGATGCTTGAATGGTTGGTGGACTTCTATACATATAAATAATATTGAAGTTTCTGTCTGTGATTTAAAAATGACTGTGTTTTCTCAAGTGCTTATAGTTATTAATACGATACTACAACATAATCTTTTTTCGTTTGTGTGTCTGTCTGCCCGTTTTTTTGTTTGTACGGGCTAATCTTTGGAACGGCTGAAACGATTTTAATGGGAATGTCACTGGAAGACAAAGGGGGTTATGGCTACTTGTCCCGGGATTCCCATATGGGATTGATATTTACGAAAAAATTAAAACACTCGTTGTCTAAGTAGAAGGCTCTAGATCGCGAGAGATCACCTACGCCGACTACTAATTAAATTATTCTATGAGAGATCCCTTAGGAGCGTTTACATCTCGCGGTATTTCATACTAACTTTCAAGGTCTTAGTCTCATAGAAAAAGAGGAAAATTAAAGAGCCTGGTAGCCTAATATAGCCGAATTTCAGTCAGTGGTAGCCTAAGTATGTAGCCTAAAATATCAGTAAAGTTTTTTATTCAGTATTTGTTACTGTTTTTTGTGAAGAAAAAACGGTGTAATTTGATTGATCTCATACTAATAGTAATACGTAAATAAACGTGGAGTTAGCTGATTAATTCATTGTTTTATTTGCCTTATATAAATGTGAATATTTTCAATATGCGGGATCCCGCAAATACCGAGATCCCGCGGGATTCAAAATTCGTAGTCCCGCAAATACCGAGATTGAATTCAGGCTGCGGGATTGGACGCCCTAATCTCACCTGATGGTAAGTGATGATGTGGTCGAAGATGGAGCACGCTTACCTAAAAGTAACCTTAAGTACTTTCGAAGATTAGCGCGTTTACACAAACAAACTTCTTTACATATATATTAAAAAGAGAACTAGCAATATTGGGTTGGTTCCAGACAAAACTCCTCTGGATTAGACTTGGCTTAGTACTCTTTAAGCGTGCAATTCTAACATACAACATTCTTTGGTATTTTTTGTCAAATTGTTGAGCTCCTTAAGTTCTAAGTTGAGCTACACGATAACTGACAAATGCTTGCACTGTCTGGACAGGTCCGCTCAAAAGACATTGTTCGATTTTGGCCTATATAACCAATGTGAATATAAATTACATGATAATTTTCATTTCT
Organism: Tholera decimalis; assembly: GCA_943138885.2. Classification (NCBI taxonomy): domain Eukaryota; kingdom Metazoa; phylum Arthropoda; class Insecta; order Lepidoptera; family Noctuidae; genus Tholera; species Tholera decimalis. The sequence goes on along the minus strand of OW964564.2, from coordinate 37,532,113 downwards.
TTTTATACTGCGCGAAACATGTTTTAGTATTTCACGGACACTTCAAATACTTAAATAAATTCAAAATAAAAAGTTGGGTTACGATTGACGAATGCGAGTTGCCGTAAAAAATGTATATTTGCCATCTAGTGTTGCCGATTTACGGGATTTTTCGGGGCAGGACCCGTGCTCCACCTGATGACGTTCTTGTACAGTGATGCAGTAAATTGTTTTCCCTATATGTTTCAAAATATCTAAACAATGATCAAATATGAGTAAGTTTAATATTTATTGTACAATAATATAATCAATTTCTTATATTCAATTTATATTATTAAATTACCTTATTGCTTTTATGATGCACAGAAAAGAGTATGAGTAGAAATTTCCAAAAAAAAAATTACAAACTTTACTGGTGAATAAAATTTATGAAAAGTAAATTCAACGCGTCTTCTTCAGTCTTTTGTTTTGTCGTTGGTGAGAAGTTGAACACTAGCTCTCAACAGCCCATTTTTATTTAAAGAAAAGGAGGAATTATACTTATATACTAGCTGACCCGGCCACGCGTTGCTGTGGCTAAAGTTTTTGTTATATTACATTATAGTAAACAATCTAAGAGGAACAATAAGAGAACATCAGTCACGGAGTCCACTATGCTTTTTTACACAGATGGTATTTGTAAAAAAATATGGTGATCTCCTTATTTGACTTTCTACTACTATAACCCTTTAGTACAATGAAATTATTTATGAACAAAGACGAAAATGTTGATGTTGGTATACAAATTCACTGGATTGAGATTTGAAGGGGAAGTACGTTGAACACAATTAATTAAAATGTTCTTACACTTGATATTAAGCAGAAATCAATAGGTACAAAATAAAAATTTATCAGATTTATTATTTCCATTTAATTTTATAACAAATATAAGTATATTACAGTATAATACAGTAAATAACATGTGACGCTTAAACTCATGAATGAGATAGGCAAGGCAGACAGTCTTAAACTTTTAAACATTAATATCTATTTTTTTGAATTATAAATACTTTCAATTTCAATTTAATTTAATACCAATCGGTGCACAATGTTTTTGGTTAACCTGTCTTTAGCTAACACAAATAGATTCGACGGTTTCCCAACACGTGAACACGCAACATATAGTTGCCCATGTTTTTCTACATGGATTTTCCAAATCTAAACCACAAATGGACATTGTTTGACCTTGAGATTTATTTATAGACATGGCGAAAGCTAAACGAATTGGAAACTGTAGCCTTTTGAAGGGTATGGTAGAATCTGATGGTATCATCGGAATACGTGGCAGCAGGACCACTTTTCCTTTAAACTTCCCAGCCAAAATGGTTGCTTCAAGAATGTTTCCGGTGATCTTTTTGATGACCAAACGCGTACCGTTACATAATTGAGGTGGATTCAAATTACTGAGAAGAATAATAGGGAAACCAATCTTTAATCGAAGATTATGTGGTGGCATTCCAGGGATATCTAATGAATTTAAAAATTCAATCGGAAAATTTACACTTTCATTTTCATCAACAACAGTATCGATTGATTTAAAAGACATCAGATCGCCTGGTAACAACTGTTGTATCTGGAAGTTAATTTCGTCAACATCAACGTTTTTGGCTGCCAAAATCGCCCGTTGACTAAGCCATTCATGATTCAAATAATTATTCTGTATATCCGGGAAAATACTCTGAATCAATTCATTTTTATCCTGAACAACAGTGCAAAAATTGTCTGGTAGTTTATTGCATTGCGTATTTGGTTGCAGTTCTATTTTACCGTTCCCAATATCTAGTAGTTGTTCGGAAAATATTTGTGCTGATGGATCATTTTGCAATTGTACTCGCATATTTATGGTCAATCGAAGTGTTTCAACACTTCGCCATAAGAATGATTGTTTCAAACATGCATTAATCTCATCCGCGAAAGTAGAGCGAGGTATAACCGGTAAGGTCTGCTGGAAGTCATCAGACAAAAGTAAGATAGCACCATCGAAAAGTTTATTATTGCTGTTCAAATCTTGCATAGTTCTGTTTAATGCTTCAAGTGAATATTTGTGTGCCATTGTGCACTCATCCCAAATTATTATAGAACTCTTCCGCAACACTGCAGCTATTCCACTATTATTTTTGATGTTACACATTGCATCTGGTTTATTATGAACGTCCAATGGCAGCTTGAATGTTGAATGTGCTGTTCGCCCACCATCCAGTAAAGTAGCCGCAATGCTAGACGATGCTACTGCTAATGCAATTTGGGAATATATTCTTCCGATCGTAGTTTTGCCTGGTTGAATCGATGGAATCGCAAGCGTTCGCTTTCGACCTTAGCATACATATCAACAATGTATTGATGGAACAGCTGACGATATCGAAGGATATAATTGTCTTGATGTTGTCTAACCATTATTCGGTGTGCGTAGTAGTTCATTGAGCTAACTTTATTATTTCTGTAATCACCAAAAAAAAAAAAAAAAATGCAATACGAAATTAAAATCTATACATACAGTAAGAAAGTAAATAGATAATTGTCAAATTTACCGGTATTTGGATCATACTGTTTGATATTAAGGTGATATTCATCTTGTCCTTGCCAAAATATCAATGGATATTGTAGTGCGTCATATGAACGGTGTAGATCCGAAATCGTACTGACAGTGTTGTCTCGCCGTGTAATTTTTATAGATCTTTTGTCAACTGGATCACCAACCATGATAACAGCAACCTCATCAACAGTTGGAGCGTTGAATCTACCAGCATGTTCACCTAATGGTACTTTGTCGGCTTTTATGACGATTTGATAATTGTCATTTTGCAGTCGTGGCGAAACTCTTTTGATCAATTGAATTAGTTGATTGTGATCTTCTAAAAAATTTTCCAATAATATCACAATTGCTCTTTCCTCTGCTTGTTCAATAAAATTATACAGGCACCGAGTCGTCACGCGCTCTTCACAATCGCTCATAAAATAAATTTGAAGAAATTTCGGATTGTTATCAGGCATTGGCATCAGTGATCCGATTTTATGGTACACCTGGCCTTGAATTTTGAATGTAGTTTCAAAATTACGTCCATCGGATGCACGATCGCAAATTTTAGTTGCCCCAAATGACGTCATTTGGAAGCAAGAATTAAATTTGCGTATCTTACTCAAAAATAATTTGGAATCATCTGAATTGCCAGTAAGAAGGGATAATAAAGGCTCCGGCGGAGCGGGTAGAGGTGACAGCACAACTTTTCCTGATGCGCAGCACATGCCGGCTGCTTCATTCCGAAATTTCAATGCCTGACAATATTGACATACTTTATCCATTCCACCGATAGCAATTTTTGAATGCGCTGAGTAGTTAATATCTGGTGCATATTCAAAGGCAAGCCGAACGAATGATGCACGTGTTAATGAGCGGCTGATCCGTTGCCTTTGTCGATCTAGTACTCGTACTGTAGCTATGTTTCGTTCTCGTGCCGCTCTTGTTCTCGTAATATTCTGTTGCAGACGTTCGTCACGCTGTTCTTGAGATTCTTGTGCACGACTTTCTGCAGTCCTGATTCTTAGAGCTGCATTTCTTGTTTCGATTTGTTCTGGTAATTGCTGAGCTCTTTCAACACGTTTGCGTCGTGACCCTTTGCTGCTCGCGTTGTTGAGGTTAGATTTTTTCGGTGGCATTTGACTGAAAATAATAATTTAATCGTTTAAATATTAGAAAGAGGAACTGAAAAACGTGTTATCATAGCACATTGAAATAATAAGTGCAAAATAATTTTCAATGGAGGTTAAATAAAAATAATATAAAAATTTTTGTACAATTATTGAAAAAGTGTGGGGAGCTTTGTGCCATTTTCTCATTGATTATTAATTAACTTTTATAAAACTATGTGATATTACTTACATGTATAAATTGAAATTATTGTTCCTGTGCTCCTATTGTGGCTATGTCTCGTTCTCCTGCTGCTCTTGTTCTTATGATATTCTCTTGAAGACGTTCGTTACACTGTTCTTGAGATTCTTGTGCATGACCTTCTGCTGTCCTGATTCTTTGAGCTGGATTTCTTGATTCAATTTGTTCTGCCAACTGATGGGCTCTTTTAATACGTTTGCGTCGTGCCTCTCTCGTGCTCGCGTTGTTGAGGTAAGATTTTTTCCGTGGCAAAGTAACACGTGGCCGGCTATGCTAACACCAAAAATTTAAAAAGTGGAAATAATTGAATTATACGGTATTTCGTTCACTACAAAATAAATTTAATTAATTTTATAGCGTCAACAACACGTGGTAATTATGCTGTTAAAATGTAGCTTATATGACACGTTCGTAGATTTACCATAGCAGCGCCATCTATTGATTACTTACTCAACCCAGTCGAAAGGTATCGACATCTGTTAGAATCATTTGGAGTTAACAGATAATTGTGACTGTCAAATAATAACAGACAAATAATTTGCTGAATTATACGGTATTTCGTTCACTACAAAATAAATTTAATGAATTTTATAGCGTCAACAACACGTGGTAATTATGCTGTTAAAATGTAGCTTATATGACACGTTCGTAGATTTACCATAGCAGCGCCATCTATTGATTACTTACTCAACCCAGTCGAAAGGTATCGACATCTCTTAGAATCATTTGGAGTTAACAGATAATTGTGACTATCAAATAATAACAGACAAATAATTAGCAATAAATTAAAATTTCGACTACAATTTGAGATTTAAACCACCTATCTCTCAAGTTGGATCGAACTGCACATGGTGTGCGAATTTTATTATAATCGGTTAAGTGGTTTAGGAGTCCATTGAGGACAAACATTGTGACACGAGATTTATATATATTAAGATGGCGGTCTTCATTACTATAAGCAAAAGACATATAAAAATGGTAACCAGTTTTGGGTGTGCAGTGAGTCCAAAAAGAAGAAAGGTGTGAAAGTTTCCTGATAGCTATAACCTGGGAGTCTTTAAGTCAAGAGTGAATAGGTTGGTTCTAGGCACGCGTGCTTCATCTTCGACCACATCATCGCTTAACATCAGGTGAAATGGTGATCAATCGCAAGCCTATAACAATAAAAAAAAATCTATGCATCATCTATCTTATGATTATTTTCAGTACTTACATATAAAACGTTACATACAGAAATTTACATGTATTTTTTTTTACTTTCTACTTCTTTATGTAGAATAACAATGCGTTGATTTTTTTTTATTGTTAATAGGCTTGTATTTGACCGCTATCTCACTTGATGGTAAGCGATGATGTGGTCGAAGATTAAGTACGCTTGCCTAGAAGTGACTTATTCACTCTTGACCTAATCATAGCTTGTTTCAGTTTAAAAAATATGGGGGTTGCAAAGTACCTCTAAGTAACGGTAAGTAGATTGTTACTCCGGACTAGGTAGGGCAACTTTTCAGTGGCAGTAGTTTGTTTGATTTTAAGTACCGAAATAACGATACTCTGTAGTGGCATTAGTTCTGATAGCGGTATAAATAAAAATGGTTATTGCAAATTACAAAAATAGTCTTCACTACACAACAGTTTGACAACTTTAATATATTTTATTTAAGGACGGCAAGTAGTGAAGGAAATGGATCACAGTACAAAAAATGGAGGTAACAGTGGCTGTATACGACAAAACCGAAGTATTATTAGCTATAGAGAAGGCTAAAGAAGAAGCTACTACTTCAAATGAGTCTTCAACAAAAATTTATAAACAGGCCGTGGAACCGCTGTACCGGAAAAGTCTCAATTTAGTTCCAAAACTATTGGCATCAAAAATAAAACTTCACACGCATTCTAGGTCTATGTTGCAGCTTGCCTCTATTGCCCTACGATAGCATTGCAGAAGTATAGCAATATAATTTGAAAAATTACAAAGTATTATTCTGTCATAGAGTACAAATTTTCAAAATGCGAAGATCCGAGAAATTTTTCAATCGAAAAAAAAAATAGAAAACATGTAGATGAATGGTGTGTAACCCCTAAGTAGATTGCTTACAGTGATATCACAAAATACTGATTCTTTAGATGTACCAACAACTAATCGCCACAAAGAAAACTGGAAAAGACCAACTTATTTTAAATTCACAAATGCAATTACTTAATAATGAAATTTTTGGTCCATTTCTGGGAAAAAAACCGCGTTAAAATAAATTCTTCTGATTACATTTTAAAATGTGTATTTTTCTTAATTACTTGACTGTACTAATCATCAGGTGGAGCACGGGACCCATATAGTACCCGTGCTCCACCCAGGTGGAGATTCTAGGTGGAGCACGGGTCCTCCCCCGATTTTTCCCCGATTTCAGGAAATACGGAAGGATGTCGGGATTCAATCAGAAATTGATAAAATTCGGAATATTTCGGGTAATTTGAACCCCCTGCACAGTTCTTAGATGATAATTATATTAGTGAGAAATATTGATAATCAAAAAACTGTTATTGAATATACATATTGTTTTTATTGCCCATGCTAGAATACCTCTTTTATTTTTATTGATATATCTCACTATAACTTTTAGGCTTATGATTCTTATGTAGTAATGGTAGTTTTAGTATGGTTTTTATTCTCGCAATTATTTTTGTATTTTCAAGTGTCCGTTAGTAAAAATTGATTTACTTACTATGATTCCATAAAATATTTAGAGTCTATCTAAGTCATTTTCGATTCAAACGACTCTTAGGCGTGACATGTATGGAGCCGGAACAATGTCCTTTGTGTGGTTATTTCCTCAAAAGAATACCACAGACATGTACCTACATGCTTCTCATATAAAAATACAAATTGTCTGGACTTTAAAAGAGACTATGACCTCTGAGTTTGTTTCGGTGTTTCTTCTCAGAGTAGTCGGTTAGGAAATACCGGCCTCATCTAGCTAAACTTAACACGCAAACAAACATGACGTGTAAAAGTGTTATTTATAACCAATTTACAAAATAAATATTTTATTTCATTTCATTTCATACACAGTTAGATGAAATCTTCTTTTACTTTATTAAATGGATTTCCAACTTCTGGTGAGGTGGTGTTGAAAAGAGAGTCAAAAATCTCGAGTTAAATAAAAAAAAATGTTGAGTTAAGAGCGAACACTCCTCAGATATTTCTGTTGAATTGCTACATAAATTAGTTACAAAAATTAATATAAACAAGCTTCAACACAACAAAGCTCTGTACTCGCCTGCCCTCTATCGTTCTATTCATTCATCCCGCCTGTGTGTTAGGAGCTAGACACATTCCTTCCAAATAAATTAAACGATTAATAAACGTTTAAATATTAAGTGAAAATTCTAATTGTGGTGTTTTAATTACTGTCACAAAATAATAAATTAATAATTTCAACTTTTTTTTTTTTTTCTCTTTATTGAGGGCTTTGTCGCTTTGCGATAACGTCGCCCTGTTTGCTAAACTAAGTACATACAATCAACAAACAAAAAGAAACTTATTACCTAATTATAATAAAACATGATACACTTGGTACAGCATCCTGGCTTGCTCCGATACTGGGTAAGCCAAGATACTGTTGCAAAACCCGACATCGAAAAATTTTGATGCACCCAAAGTGTCCACTCTCACGTCTTCGTTCCGTACACATTCCATTAACCTGTGTTGAACATCATCTACAAGATTACAGTCTGTGCAATTAGGGGAAGCAGTTTTCTTCATTAGAAAGCCAAATTTGTTAGATGGAATGTGTCCAGAACGAAGTCTTAAAGCAGTGGTTAGGGTACTTCGTTTTAACAAAATTTGGTCTATCCATATGTTTTTGGGAAGCTGTGGTTGGATAGTTTTGTACCAGATTCCTTTGTCAACTGATCTTTTGTCAAAGTATTCACTCCAAATTTGAAAACATTCTATTTTGAGACTCTTAACATAGTCAGTGTACAGAGGTTTAACATAAAATGGTATTCCATCGCTTATTGCAAGCTTAGCTAATAGGTCCACTTGATAGTTTTCTTTTATATTTGTGTGGGAGGGAATCCACTGCAAAATCACCGTTTTAGATTTAGAAGCAAGTTTATGAATTGAGTCCAAAATCTTATAGGCAATCGGTGTGCCTCGTATGGACGAGGCGCATCGAGCCAAATGTTGGAGGGCGCTTTTGGAATCTGTTAAAATAACAAATTTTTCGTGATCAATGGAATTTGCATAGGAAATGGCTTCGGCTATGGCTATCAATTCCACGTGCATAATAGAAATATTGGACTCAATTGTAAACCTAACAGAAGTGTTTTCTTGTGGATCTAAAACAGCTGCCCCGCTCCCTACCTTAGTAATAGATCCATCCGTAAAAAGTTTGTAATATTGTAAATATTGCTCATTAAGAAATTTCATACAAAATTGGTTCAGATAGTTACTGTCATATTGATGCTTAGGTTTATTTAAATTGTCTATAGAATACTTAATAGCTCCCCGAATATTTATACCACTAATCCATATTTCTAGAGAATACATTTCTAGTAATTTAACAGAATGAATTGAGACAGTTTTAAAAGAATCATGCACTGAAATTAATAATGATTGTTTATTGTTTCTCAAATTTGGATTACTATTAGACATAGAATTGACAAGAGTAATTGTGTCATTATCCTGAAATGATTTAGACTTCAGATAAAATTTTCCCGCTAGGTATCTTCTACGGATAAACAAAGGAGATAAACTGAGTTCACTCTCCATCACATGGATGGGAGTACTTCTTATAAAACCACCAATAATCCTAAGAGCTTGATTCTGAATCTTATCTAATTTATATAAGTTGCACTTATAACTAGAATCATATAAAAAGCTTGCGTAATCCAATCTACTTCGTATAATACTAATGTATAAACGCCGTAAATGTTTTTGATGAATCCCCCAATCTGAACCCGCCAAAATTTTAAGAATATTCATGAATTTTGATACTTTTGTGACTGTCTCATTAATATGTTTTCTCCACCTCAGTGACCGGTCCAACCACAGCCCCAAATATTTTACATTATTTACGATAGTTAGAGGACAACTATTAACTGTAAGTGATAAAGGTTGATTACAACGACCTTTCTTAAAAATACACACCATGGTCTTGCTAGTTGATATTTCTAAACCTAAATTCTTAACTAAAGTATCAAACACATTAAGTTCCATTTGCAGTTCTCGCGCGATTGTTTGTAAGTTCTTACCGGTCTTGTACAAAACAAAGTCGTCTGCATATTGGGATATGGGAACATTAGTTATAGAAGCACAAATCTTAAAAGTGGCAACATTAAATAAAAGTGGTGATAACGGATCTCCCTGAGCTAAACCTCGTCCCGTAGTTCTACATAATTCATGGTTATTGACTATGATTTTTAAATGCCTTTCTTTGAGAAAATTCCATAAATAGCGGCACATTTTCTCACCTACTTTTAGGTTATCTAAAGTATTGAGAAGACTGCGTATATCTACATCATTGTAAGCATTTTTAATGTCAATAAAGCAACCTACCGTATATTGGTTTTTAGAAAACCCTTGTTGAATATTGCAAACTAGACTACTCAGGTTATCTAAACATGATCGAGATTTGCGAAAACCTATGGTTTTACCTGAAAAAATATAGCTATTTTCTAAATACCACTCTAATCTATTTTTGATAATACAGTGAAAAATTTTACAAAGGCATGACATAAGTGATATCGGACGAAAAGATGAAGATGATCCTGGTTCCCGGCCCGACTTAGGAATGTGGATAACACGAATGTTTCTCCACTGTGAGGGAACAACGCCTTGTTTATAGAATTCATTATAAAGATTTACTAGCATAAGCTTGCCAATGCGTGGAAGGTGACTTATCATTGAGAATGAGATTCCATCGCAACCTGATGCTGTGTCTTTTGACTTAATACAATTTTCTAACTCGTGAAGTGTGAAATCTGAATCTAGTTTGTCATTAGTGAACTGAAATTTTGGCTCAGGAGGACATACAAAATCAGGTGTTAAGTCTAAAAGTAACCTTTCTGCCATGTTTGGGTCTACAAATTGGTTGTTTAATTTATATCCCTTTATCCATCTCATTGAGCGCCACATGTCACTTGCAGATGATACTTCATCAATCGAAGAACAAAATTTTTGCCAGGATCGACATTTAGCTTTACGAATCAAACGTTGTGACTCGCTAATTTTACTTTGTAAAAGATCATAATTTTGCGGGGAAGGATTGCTTCTAAACTTAGCAAGTGCTAAACGACGTTCCGCTACTGATTTTGATAAGTTAGTATCCCAATAAGGTTTGGGTTTAAAATTACAGCTGACGTTTTGTGGAATGACAACAAAGGGAATATGAGCATCAGATGCTTTTTGTAAAATTGTTTCAAAAAAATCATAACATAATTGAGGGTCTAATGGAGGTGATGAGTTAGTTAACATCTGTTCTATGAAGGATGTGTATCCATCCCAATCACTTTTTTTATAATTCTTTTTGCGAAAGGGTAGGCAAGGCAAATTCTTATTATTTATTGTTGATAATTTAATCACCAAATGGTCACTCCCGAGAGACTCGTTTGTGACCTTCCATATAACTTTTAATGCAAGGTCAGACGAACAGCACGAAATATCTGGCGAAGAATTCTGTAGAACTCCATTAACTAATTTTAAGCGTGTAGTGCTGCCGTCATTAAGTGTAATAAAGCTATGTTCAAGTATAGAATCAAAAATTTGCGAACCTCTATAATCAGATTTACAGGACCAACTTGTATGATGTCCGTTAAAGTCACCTAATATAAGAGTTTTGTTAGAGGCAAGTGAAAAAATAGCATCCCAGTCCCTCTGCATAGTGCGAACAGATGGTGGGCAATATAGTGAAAGAATGTTCTCAATATCCTGACAGTTAAATAATTTAACAAGTAATACTTCTATGCCTGGGTTGAAATTGTGTATGTGGCATACCTGTGCTTTTATTGACTTATGTGTCAGTATCGCAACGCCTCCATAGCCATCATCACGGTCCGATCTAAAAACATTATAATCCTTCATGTTAAAACTGGAGTCAGGGTCAAGCCAAGTCTCGCTGAGAACTGCAATATGGATTTTGTCTTGATTCAATAGTTGTTCCAATAATAATGATTTTGGTCTAACGCTCTGGGTATTCCATTGTATTATATTCAAATGTTGCTTTTTCTTACAGGAATCCATGAAGTAAATTAGATAAAAAAGAATCATCCGCGACATTGTTAACAGCTATTGATATAAACCATTCTATAATAATTTTAATAACATTTTTTGTTTTGTACTCTAATGACTCATTGGCAAACACTATTGCTACTAATTTACGAAAGATTTGCTTAAAGGACCAGGATTTGTAGTTTGTCTTTTCCTTATTTTTAGTAGGTGTGTCAAAAAGTTCTGGTCTTGATTCAGCGATTGATGAGAAGTCCGAGAACCAATCCATATCATTGTCTGGTCTTTGGGGTTTACGTTCCTTCTTTGATTGTATGTAGGCCTTCTTATTATGATTTATTGTTACGGTGGTGTGATCTGCGAATTGAGTATGTTTTTCACCTGTATTTTCAGTTGATTTCAAAATGTCAGCGTAAGTAGGCACATTTTGCGAGTGCTCTGGTAAGATGTTCTTAATATTTTGTTGCATATTGTTTGATGGCAAGTTACAGGTCTCTGGAGGGACATATAGTGTAAGCGCCTTTACGTAAGTACAATTGAAATCGGCCATAAGTTTTCGAATTGTTCGTTCTTTTATAAAGACGGGGCAACTTCTGTCAATAGACATGTGTGTACCGGGACAATTTGCACATTTAAAAGTAGACGGCTCACAATCGTCATGACTTCCACAGCATTTAGGACAAATGCGTCTTTTAGTAGGACACATCTTCTGAATATGTCCAAACTTCCAACATTTGGAACACTGCGTGACAAGGAAGGTATATTTTTCAACCTTTACTCGCATACCATATATAAAGACAAATGGAGGTAATGACGACCCTTTAAAGCATATACGAATTGATTCACTGGCTGAACACTCCTCAACTGGTTTGTCGTTATTCTGGTCTTTATTTTTACGACTTAATCGAATGGCGCTAACTACTTCTTTGTCACAAGTCACATTTTGTATGAATTCTTCCATAGAAATATCGAGCTCAATATTTTTAATAATTCCGTAAGATACCTCGACTTCGTTACGTTTTGAACATCGCCATCCCATCTCGCTAAAAGTCGTACACTTAATAAACTTTTCCGCGTACGTTTCCCGCTCGAAAGTTATAATCAATTTATAGGAATTAACATATCTTACTCGTGTAACGCCTGATATATTATTAGCTTTAAACAATCTAGCTAATGTAAACTGTTTAGGGAATGGCTCCTTATGGTAAACGCATATCTCAACATGATCTTCTGTTGTAGAGAGTTGTACCCCATCATCCGTCGGACGTCTGGTCATTTTTTTCTCTCTTCTTGAAACTGTTGTCCAGCTATCTGATGAGTCATACTCTCTCACACGTTTTTTATTATTTAGATTGTTGTGGTCACTAATTTCACCTTCCAAATGCGATACGTCTTCTATATTTGATCGAGAACATTCTATCTCATTACTATTAGTTAAGTCCTCCATGTTACAATTGACAAAAGGTTAGCCGAGCGGTAGCGGTCCGCGCCGGCCTAACTGCAGTTCAAACCGGTTTTAGCTAATAGCTAATGAGACACGCAAAAAATAAATGGACACGTGCGATCAAAACGAAATGACACCGCTTCTTTTTTTTTCTTTATTCATAATCTTATTCTTAGAAATGAAAGAAACTGTTTAAAAACAAATGCCTAGGAGAGCAGAACCACACGAACAGATTTGTAAAATATTATAGGTACTACCAGTCCAAATTTTAGATTAAGTACCCATTAATATATTATAAAATATGTTTTTGAAATAAATGATTTTAATGATGATATTATATTAAATGCCCAAGTGTGAAGCGGACTGTGCACCAGGATAAAAGTGTTTTTCTGACTAGTACAAAATCGTTTGAGAAAAATGCGTGTCTGCCTAAATATTAAAAAAAATCTCCTTTGTTAAAATAGCATTTTAACTAAAACCAAATAGTATAAAACAATAGCTACAGGTGATTCATTAAACTTGTTAAGGTCAATAGGCAAGACAATGGGCCGACGAGATACATTAATTAATCTATTAATTAATCTATACTAATATTATAAAGCGGAAAAGTTTGTTTGTTTGTTTGTTTGTTTGCTTGAACGCGCTAATCTTCGAAAGTACTGGGTGGATTTGGATGAAATTTGGTATGGAAGTAGCTTGAAGCTTGAGGAAGGTTATAGGCTACTTTTTACGCGACTGCAAAAAAGGAGAGTTATGTTTTTACCGTAATAGAATCCACGGGTGCGAAGCCCCGCGTGAGTACTAGTATTAAATAAAAATAAAGGAAATTCAATGAAATTTTCATTCATATATCAATCACTCAACGTTTGGACAAAAATTTAAATCATTGTACCTATAAATAATTTTCATGAATTCAAGAGCTGTAGTTTCACTTTAAGTTAAAAGGATTGTTTTGTGTTTTTTTGGTGTTACAATAGTTTTTCATTCAAAAGGCGTCTGAACTTTTGGGATTAAAGAGCTAGTATGGGACTTTTACCTCACAAAAACTACCCCGTTTATCACCATCAACACATAGAAGGGGCCCCATTACCTCTAAAAAGTCCACTCCGGAACCCCCTTCATGCAACAACCATTAGGGCTCATCGCTAAGGAGACTGTAAAGGGGTCTCCCTTGAGCCCCTCCCCTGTGCATGATGGCACATTCTATATGTGACCTACAAAATTGTCCATACTTGGGATTGTCTATTGTATCATTCAACAATTAATGCTAGGACTGACTGTATAAGTCCACTCAAATCTGCATGATTCTCACCATTTATCTAAATGGTGACCAGTAGGGATTGTGTGATCTTTAAAATATTAAAGCCTGTGTGTTTGTTTCGGTTATTCTTATCATAAAGAAACAGATGCTTAACTAGTTTAAACTCACCAAAAAAGTGACATGTAATTTTTAAACTACTTAGGAAATTATTGTCATTCAGTAGATAACTAACAGACAAATAAAATTATTACAATGCTAACCAGGAAAATATCCTGTTTATTACCTGTAAAAACTGGATGTCAATGTCCTGTATCGTTCCTGTCCAGCTGTATCCCAGATTCCAAGTTTTACCTTAACTCCATTGACATCCATTACCTTACATTTGTAGTCAACTCCGATTGTGGCTGGGAATGAAGCATTGTAGTCGCCCGTAGTAAATGCCAGGATTATGCTAAAAATAAAATTGTCTAAAATCATTTTTTTTATTTATAAATTAATAAATCGTTTTAAAACATAATTATGCATTTTAATGATGCTAGTTGTTTACTCTGGGAGCCCACTGATGTGGATGTGTTGAAGACAGAACTAATTGCTCTGGATAAGACTAACTGAAATTTTAATGATATTTTCATATTCTAATGTTAGATTCATCATCATAATTTCAAAATACAAAAAAAAGGAAAAACTTAAGTTCTAGAAATGATTAACAAACGATATTTAGGTAACCTGTTTCCTGTCCTGACTTCTCTCACAAAACCAAAACAATACTTTCAAAAATCTATGTAATTATATATATTAATATGTGACTAAAACTTTGTACTAACTTTGTTCTACAAATATTGTGCGGATGGAGGTGTATGAAATTTGGCACTTTTGTTTTATATGGCGATGGAACGCAGAAAGATTTATTAATATATACTTTATTGTACAACTTACAATATTTCTATGGATACAAAAAGTAAAACTAAAAAAAAAGTAAAAATATAGATAAAATAATTAATAAATTTTAATTTAAATAAATAAGTATGGTTGAATATCAACCACATGGCCATCTCTAATAAGTATAATTTAATATTTAAATCTCAATAAATATAATGCTTATTTTATCTATGACTAGCAGATATTAATAATCAATTACACATTATTAAGACTTGTTTAGAGATAGTGTAATAAGCTGAAATTAGTCACAGACCATGAAGCAGGTGGCCTAAATATTTATGTAGATTTAAAGAAATTGTTCAACGTCATCATCACTTTCTATGATGAGAGCTTAAATTTATCATTTTTTACTGATCCTCTTGAATATGGTACAATATTGTCCCTGGTTGCAAAGATTGCTGTAGTGAGAGTTTATTTCAAAATCCTAAATAGTTAATTAATCAACAAAAGAACAGTTTTGAGAGTTGGGTACAAAAATATGTAGGTACAAAGTCAAAAACAGGGTCAACTGATAACTAAAGCGTTAAAAGTTGTAGCCACTACACAACAGGCTATTTGGGTTCAAAGTACACTCTCTATCTTAATTATTAATATCCAGGTTTTATTTATTGGTTTATGCTCGAATTAGAAAGCCTTGAAGTAATTACCTCAACTGAGAACACTAAAATCTACTGATTTCAAACATCATATATTGCATGGTGGACATAGAATGGATTAACAATGGGACACATACACACACTAACACATTATCAGGCCACCGCTTTTCATAAGCTATAATTAGAATACACTCCTAAATATCTAGGAACAGGTATGACAGAGAGTACAACAGTAATCTAATACAATTTAAAGGACCATCTGTTTTGGTCAGTGATGTGAACCACAAAAGAATATGTTCGCGTAAACTACACAATAATGTAACCTAGATAATTGTTTTCCAACATTTGTAGCATAGTTTAATCATGATAATTTAAGCCAAGGTTAAAAAATAACAAAGGTTCATTGAATAAGGCATTTGATTACTTACATGGTTTGACATTTTTAAATGCAAACAATAAAAGATAGATCAGTAGACGTTTCCGTAAACTCATCTTTGTGTTCGATGTACTTAAATGGTAGTAAAGTTATAGCACTTAGTCGGACGACATGACTCAATAGTTTTTTTTTTAGAAGATTAGTGGTAGGTACTATGCAAGGATTTGTCAAGCTCCATTGTAGTGATACTTACCTGGATTTACCCACTCCGCTCTCCCCAATAACCAGAATCTTCAAAGTTGCAACATAATCCGTATTCGCCATCGTTTAGATCAGAAAATACGACGTTTTATGAAAAACTTGAGGCGATTTCCTTGTGACGCACTTGCAGTTAGAAATGTTAGTTTACACGTTTCAAATGTACACGTACACAACAATATTTTATGAATAAGACGGTTTTGAAATAATGTCTTAATATTGTACAATCCTTAGCAATTAATCACAAATTTTCAATGAAAAGGTACGAAAACAATTTTTGACAAATAAGTTTTGACAGTGACATTTTGCGTGTTGGTCCGTGCCAATGACCTTCTATATATATTTCTATACTCTAAGGTCCGTGCTGTTCTGTCATGAGTTACGTTTTATTATTGCCTTGGATCGGATAAATGGGAAAACATCTTAAAGTAAAATAAAAAAGTATTTTAAATTGGCTTCAGCCATCGACTTTATCTGTGTCCGTACTTTTTTAATATAATTTTTATTTTATAGAAACTTTCTCCTGAACTACAGAACGGAAAATAATTATTATCCAATTCGGTGCAGTCGTTCCGAAATTAAGCGCTTACATGACATACCCACATTTTATCATCAACGATTCTTTTTACCCGACTGCAAAGGAAGGGTTATGTTTTTCGCGCGTATCTTGTATGTATGTATGTATGTAATATTCTTTATTACCTCATATCTCCAGAACCGCTGAACGGATTCACACAAATGAGGTATCGTTAGATTTGTCTTAACAGCCCGAGTGTTCTTAGATAGATGACATTTAAAAAAAATAATTATGGCGGCTGTGCGAGGATGGTGAAAAAAAAAATTTTTTTTCAAATACTACAATATGGATATCAAATTAATGGGTTTAACATAAGGATTTCAAAAAGGTATATCATGTTTATCATTAGTGTAATACTAGCAAAATAACCCAATGAGGAAGTTTAAAAATATGGACTTACTTTCTGAATCCGGTGGAGTGCCAATGTGACACGACCGGGAAAACTAAAAAATTGTTAATTAATATTTTAATTAAAAAGTTGAAAAAAAAACTTATTTAAAAAATCTAAAAAAACCCGACTACTCAACTGAAGTGTAAGAAACAAACATATTTTTATTTTTAAAAGTGACCCATCCCATTTTAAAAAAATGTGTTCAATCAGGTCCCGCCTGCTTGTCACTTTTAAAAATAAAAATATGTTTGTTTCTTACACTTCAGTTGAGCAGTCGGGTTTTTTAGATTTTTTAAATAAGTTTTTTTATTTATAATTATATTATGTAGATTGATTTCGAGCCTAATGTATTCAAAGTACAGTGCTTTTTATTTTATACAAAAATTGACTTGCACTGGCTTTGTCTCTCTTTTTATCAAGGAAATACTTAGTCAAATAATTTTGGAGCCTCTAAAAAGTAGGTACCAATAATATCAAGTCAATCTAGGTATATACCTACTACTATACACCTATACCTACTACTACATACCTATTTACTATATTTACTATATACCTATACCTAGATTGACTTGATTGATTTTTTGGTACTTAATGAATTCGATTGGTAAGAAAACTTTAACAATCATATTTTTTTTTATGATTCCTGCCTGTGTTATTCAAGTCTATTCCTATATACCTAAGTGTTATCAGTGTCTAATATCAGGTCAGTAAGAATCAAACCAAGGTTGTTTATTGTAAGCTACAGATTTCTCTACCTAAAATAGCACCTTAGGTGTATAAGTTCTTATTCCTTAACTTAAGAAGGTAGATTTACCTACGTCTACATCAAAGATATATAATAAACTCGTCATTGCGTCTACATAGTTACTTAAGTACCTACCTATAGCTCTTGATATATATATCAACATAAAAGTAAGGAAAAGGCATTGCGAATTTGAGAGAGTTCTCACCGACTTCGCTTATTAAATAATATAGTCACTTCGACATCAACGCAGTGAAACTGAATTGAAATTTCATTTTTCAAATACTTCTCGGAGTTGGTCAGGCAAGTCGGAGTTTAAAAGTAAAGTTTATATTGCTCTCTGAATAAAATAATATCGTCGTGATGTTTATTTAGAATGGTACACGTACACACAATGTTTTAAATAGGGAAGGGCTGACAAGTTTGAATGTTCTTCAACTGTGTCCTATTTTCAAGTCTTTTTGAAAACAATCTTATATAAATTCTAAAGTAGGTACACAGCCTCTGGAATTCAGGATCGATGAAACAAAAGGCTTACTATTTTAAGCAGCAGTCCTAGTAAGGTTTCTATTTCAAAGTCATCACGCCCTAAGTCCCTGAATAAAAATTAGCTTTATATATAACTATAACAGTATTATCCATACATAGTGCTTTAATTTTCCCTTTGATTGACTATGGTGACGTGTGCTACTATGACCTGAATGCGGTCTTGCTGGATAAGCTTGACCATATCCTTAATAACTGCATTCGGTTCATATTTAATTTAAGGAAATATGACCATGTCTCAAGTTTCAGGTCTGAGCTTAAATGGATGACCATTCGTCAGAGAAGTTTGCGCGCTTTGACAACGCTTTTCTCTCTACCCAACTCTCCCAGCCCACCTTCTTATCTAATGTCCCACTTTCAATTTCTATGTTCTTCACACAATAAGAATCTACGTTCATCCAATAATCTTCTCTTACTCTGTCCTTCTCATACTTCTGACTTTGTTCATTCTTCTTTTCATATCCAGTCGATTCTCCTCTGGAATGCGCTTCCTCTTGAGATCAGGACGGCTGACAATCGCTACGCATTTAAAAAAAAATGCGGATCCACTTTCTGCACCAATAAGCAGATTTTCCACATTTAATTTTCATTTTCTTCTTAAGTACCTATATGTATGTAATTATGTATTTATATAAGTATTTATTCATATACACTACTAATTTTTAATTAGTACAAATACTTAAAGGGCTTATTAGAAAAGGTCTTGTTATTATATATGTAAAGTCTTACTATATAATATTGATAAATAGCAAAGTTATTAGCGTTTGTTTATATCCCAAAATGTCACTCAATTTACGGACATATTGTACAGGCCATTCATGTATTCATTAATCGTGATGTCGCGGTCACGCGGTCTCGCTCAAACTTGCCCCGCCTCCAACAGCTGTTATCGTAATTGTAGGTAGCTTAGACGCATCTTTAAGCTTTACGAATTAAAAAAAAAGTAAAATAAAAGGTTCACGAAAAATAATAGGCACTTATTAAATTCAAACTTTACCTACATACTTTAATTGGGCCATTTGCTTGTGTTGTTCAGTATCCAACTGCAGAACTCCATCCTTGGTTCATTATCCACAGTAGTCAATTCTTGACCCTTTCTTTAGTGGTATGGGTGAAATCCAGACGAACTAATGATCGTCTATGCACAGTACTGGCTGATATTAAAATGACGAGCTGCGTCATTCGTACTTCGCCGGGGATCTTCAAAGTAGTCCACTACATCGTCGTAAAGGTTTTGGGCCGGTCTTCCATGTCCTTGGCGATGGGCCGTTGCGCGGAATGATCAGTGGTCGAGTAAACGTTGGTAAACATTTACCACAGTCCGAACCTTTGGCTAGCGAGCATTTGGGTACTCTTCCCTGTACATACGAACAGCGGCCACCAGACCAAAAGTACACACGCAACATAGCCACGTACTCCCGAGATGAAAACTGGTAAGCCATCACGACAGTAAAAACGTAACAACTTATGTTTAAAAAGCACGCGCACACTTCCGCTAACAAATTGACACTGTTTGTTCATTCACTCGTTGTAAAAAGGACCGCTGGCCAGAGGGGGCGTGGCTTGAGCTTAGACGCGAGTTTGCCGGGATTTATGAATGACGATCTAACTGGACTAGCACTGCGCGTAGTATTTTCTAGTAGCAATTGTTATGAATGATTGATTCAATTATGAGTTTACCAGTTATGACAAATTTTCGTAGACAATTTTGGGGTTTCGTTTTTTTTACTTTTGACTACATAAATATGATCAGTAAAGGGTACGGATAGAGCCCCATTTTTTTTTGTACTAATTAAAAATTAGTAGTGTATATTATGTAGATTTATATTTTATGATACTTCGATTGTATAATATTAGGTTCTTTTGTGTTAAAACTTTTTTTTTATTGAAAATAGGTTCGCGTTTGACCACTATCTCACCTGATGGTAAGTGATGATGTGATCGAAGATGGAGCACTATTATTATCATATTTTTTTTCCAATATAATTTTCACGTACCTACATATTGCACCTTCCACTCTATCTCTTCACCACTCATGGTTGACTGGTAGAGAATGCCTACGGCATTAAGTCCGCCTTTGTACCTATGTGCATAAAGTGTAAATAAATAAATAGTGCTTAGTGCCTCTTGTGCTAGGACAGAATCGGGTGATTCTTTTGCCATCTACTGGGTCAACCTAGGCTCCTCGATCAGGACTACTACGAAGAAACACATACACAAAACATTAATTTTAAATTTGAATTCAGATAGGTATATTGCTTCCTATGGTTTATCAATCGCATGCTCGATAACACACTGAGAGAAATCGGCTTAGTAATTTGAACAAGTTTGACTTGTTAAGTGGTTATCTGATTGAAATAAAATTATTTTGGTCAAAGGAAACAAACGCAATGTTGATAATACAAGTCGATTTTGTACAAAGAACAAAATAAAATTTGTTGAAAGTTATTTAGTTGAAATAACCAAACATTTGTTTGAAACAACATGCTTCTTATTGCTTTGACAAAATCGACTTGTTTAATCAACCAAAACATAAACTTATAGCATTAACAAGTTGGTATCACATTAAACCAACAAGACTGTTTGATTATTTCAACATTATATCTTGTTGAAACTACATTACGTAGGTAACTTGTTAAATGCTATCTTGGTAAACGTTACAGGCGGTTGAAATAACATGGCGTCATTTGAAATTGACGTTCCCTTAATTGTAAAATCAACATTATACTTAACTTGTTAATGAAACAAATTAAATTATAAACTTGTAGTAGCACCAAGGTGGCTTTTTTTAAGTCTCTTAAAAAGTATAAATAAAAATGTTAAAACATAAGTAAAGAAATTTTATGGTAGCATCAGTGCACTATTGCTATCTATATTGCATTGATTCAATAAAATTAATCTCCTAAATTAGGTATATACTTTTCCGTAACCCTTCCTTCAACTTTCAAGGAACCAACTTTATAATTTATTTTTTATTTAACCTATATTTTTTTTTAATTTAACGGTGTTTTTTTTTTTTAATTAGAATAAAAATGGTAGATAAGAGTTTGAGTTTACATCAAACATTTATTATGAGAACATACATACATAAACGAATCACAAAATAGTTCCGTCGAGCTCGATAGATGGCGTTGCCCTATTTAAATTCGCGCTATCGTTTGCTTCACTAGCGAGCTAAACTACGAGTAGCCCTACCTAAAAAAAAAAATAAAAAAAAATCAAAAGACCAGTGTAGTACGGACGTTGACAATCCGTCAAGAGAGCACTATCCGTCAAGAGAGCAGTAGGGAAACTAGCACTCTAATAAAACACACAAACAAAACGCGTTCCGTATTCCGGCCTCACCGACGAGGCCCTTCGCGACGTCCGCGCTCTTGTAACGTTAACCTTCCCCGAGGACCCCGACCTTTGCCAAACGAGCCAGCCTGCGATGCTGAGCCAGTAGCAATAAATAACCCCATAAATAATATGACCCAGCCTGACCCTTTGCTGTCCACCACCAAGGACCCCGCTGAGCCGAGGCTCGTACTCCACAGGGATTGCCCTTAGCGTGCGGTTCACAGAAATCAAAAATCTATGTTTGTAGCTCTTCGGGATTACCTAAACTATTGTGAATATTTGAACTATGTAGGTTGTTTTATTCGAGTTAAACATGATTGTCTGGCAGTTTGAGTTCTTTTTGCGGCCTACCCAAACGTCCTTACCTTGGTATTGTTCGTCAAATCGTTAAGCTCCTTGTTCTTTGTTGAGCTATACGTCATCTGGGAAATACTTGCACTGTATGGACAGGCCCACTCAAATCTGTGAGCATCTTTCTACAAAAGATCGCTTCAGACGGTAAACTACAAAGTTCCCATATAAAATATATGGGACCTTTGTAGGTTACCAGTATACATTGTAGGTATGGACTTCAAAAGAGACGAACCCCTGACTTTGTTTCGGTGTTTCTTCTCAGGGTAGTCATTTAGGAAACACCGGCCTCATCTAGTTTAAATTTACGAAAAAAGTTACGTGTAAAAGTGTTATTTAATAACCAATTTGCAAAATAAAGATAATTTATCATTTACCAGCACAGTAACAATTTCAGGCTTTTATGTATTACTAAAATAAGTTATTTACGAAGCTATTTTTAAAACACTAAAGTATCACCTATAATGTATTTAAACAATAAATTAGTGATATATTTGCAGAAGATCTTAATAGTAATATCTATCTATCTATGTCTATCTATCATCTATCAATCTTATCTTATCAATATAATGTAATCGAATATCTAAAGTCTGTGCCCTTTAATCATTACTATTCTATATTTTTTTTTGTAAAGTCGAAGTTTTGTTTATGTATATTTTATTGTAATTGTAATTTCTGTTTTTAATTTCTTATTCTATTTTTGTTCTTGTATTGTGGTTTTGTATACATGTTATTGTCATTGTTTTTTTAAGCTGTTATAACATAAATAAAGAAATGAAAATTTAGCCATTTAAATACTTTAGATACGTGGAACATTTAATGCGGATCAAAATTGCCTTTACAGCAATATCATGGAAAGAGTGGGTATTTTAGCAGATATAAGATATTTATATTGTTGTGGTTGACTAAGATAATGTTAAACCGAGTTTGATAAAGTTTTAGGCTAAAACACAAACCCGGTCGCCACCTTTTACGCTGACTGTACTTTGTATTGGGATAGTATAATGCCGTTTATCTTTCCGTTTGATATTGATACGATCTGCAGTTTTCAAAACAACGAGGGGACTTTCTATATTGTTAGAGATAATGTTGATTTGCTGGGTTGCGTATTATTTTTTGGGTTTTTTAAATGATAGTAATAATAAACAAACTATTGAAGCAAAAGCCTCATTAAACCGGTCATTCATTAAAAAAAAATGCACTAGGTACCGAAATCTCACGTAATCGATCCCCGTACGGATTGTATTGACTTCTAATCCATTTCGACCCTCCCAAGCAATAACTCGGTAAGGAGAAAAGATTTAGTGATTTTATCAAATATGTTTTAACTAGTGGGATTATTAAAGTCATTGATGTATTAAATGGAAGTATTTTTTTTTGCGAATCGTTCACTGTTTCATTGATATGAAATTCCTTTTATTCAAAACCTAGTTATTTAAGAAAAAAAGACCTAAAATTCTATACCTACATAAAATATCATGTGTGTCATGATATCTTTGTAAATATCAATAGGAAAAATCTAAAAAAAATTGCTAAGGTGTATTCCGGTCTATAGATGCCAAATTTGACATAACAGCATAAAGCCCGTAATAACACATTACCGAGTTCTTGGTTGGGGGGGTCGATTTATTTGCTTTAAATGTGTTACAAAAGATCGTAGCAAAATATAATAGGGCAATGACCCCTTTTGCCATAAATTGGAAGGCAAATATTAAACTACCATAGGGTGACTATATTCAATTAGTTATAATTGAATACAATACTATTTTAAAAACATGAAGTACCTAAGAGGTTATTTAGGTAATTAAAAATAGAATATAAAACACACAGAAATAAAAAATATAGGAGAAGTGGTAAGGGGGCGTATCGTTGTCCGCGCGACATGGCCACAGGGCTCATGTCACAGGCAAGTGGCCGTCTCCGCGAAATAGTGCGCTTTCGACGGCGATCGTGATAACATATATGAATGCCGAGTTGTTCTGTGGTATCTTGTAAAAACCGAAGCCAAAATCAAAACTATGTGAATCATGGAATCACTTACCATGTGTAAGTACAAGTATTTTACAATATTTGTCTTTAAAATCATGAAAAACAATAAATCGTAAAATATTTCTTGGTTTTACTATGTTATTTTTGTTTTCAAATATCAGAACGACTGTACTACTTTTGCTATAAATACATTGCTCCTTAATCACTACCTGAGTTCGTCACTAAGTAACTGGACAAGCAATGTAAAAATAACATACGAAACTGTATTACGCGGATTCATCGCGTAGTGAGGCCGCCACTTCTTGCGACGAATTAGTGATGTGCTTGTGCAGATCCACTAACGTAGGCTATCGACAGCAATGACGATTGACGAATGAAATATTGCTATTATAGTTTAGGGGTTTTTTAACCGACGACAAAAAAGGAGGACGTTATCAATTCGACGCGTATATTTTTTTTTTTTTATGTATGATCACCGATTACTCGGAGACGGCTGAACCGATTTAGAAAATTCTTTTTTTGTTTGAAAGAATATACTTTGAAATTGGTCCCATTGTCACCAAGTCAGGATCTGATGATGGGATCCTGGAGAAATCGAGGGAACTTTTCAAATATTATAGGCACACCTATAGTGATTTGAGTATTTTTATAGTAACTTGTGTAGTTGCATTCAAAAAGCACCATTTGTGAAGTAGACCTGACGATGAAGACCACCGATGGCCACTGGAACTACTCAATATATAAGTAGGAATAATAAGTAGTTCATGTGTTCCGCTTCGATTACTTGAATGTGGTTATTAAGCACAATATGCTCGTCATAATGCATATGGTGAAGTGAAGCTGATGGTGAACTACCAGGAGAACTCCTCAACAAATAACAGCCCAACATTGGGAAAAGCAATATTTTGTAAATGAATATAAGTAGTTGACATTTAGGCTCTTGTCACTAGGTAAATTAAAACACGACCAACTAAAAAGAGTGAAATAAAAACTTTTTACCTAAAAATTAAACCGACTCCCAAAAAACACTGCAAAGTGAAAAATAACTTTAATTTCGGAAGTCGGTGCCAAAACGAAAATACAAAACTAAAGACACCGACTACCGAAATTAAAGTTATTTTTCACTTTGCAGTGTTTTTTGGGAGTCTGTTTAATTTTTGGTAATTTTTTTTTTATAACATACGGAAACCTCTAAGAAAATATGTTTAACTTTTATTTTACATGAGATGACAGAAATAAAAATACGTTGAAATGTCAAGTGTACAAAAAAGTAAAAAAAAAAATAAACAATTTATTTTACGCCCGCAGCATGCGTAAGGAGTTCCGACGTCGCCGTCGCTACAATAGTTTATTTTTCAATCTGTCAACTGTTTTAGCCCGGTTGGAAGATCGATGCAAATAATGTTTTTTTACTTATTTTGATTTTTTTACAGAGTAGTAGAGAAATGCGTAACCAATATTCGTAAAGTAAGTTACTTTAATTTTAGGTTAATAATCGGTGGTGTTTTTCGGTTTAGAATTATCGTATGTTATGCCTTATCCTATGTTGCTGTTTCTTTATTTTTTTATGGTTTTTGTATTTTACTTCCGTTGAAGCTTCGAATGCGTTATAATAATCGGCATGGTTCAGATAATATATTTGTGAATTTAGCTTAAAATAAGTCAATATATTCATGCTATTTATTTGTTATGCATGGATGTGTGTTTGTTTTCATATATTTAACAATTTCTCTACTAACTAGGATTTTTCTTATAACAAACACATATTATAACCTACTAAACTATTACCTGCGGGGTAATTGCGTAACACACTTACAGTAGGAATCGGTTTCATTATGCTAAATCAACAACACTCACTGTGGTATTTACGTTGTTGAGCAGACCAATATTTCGAACATATGAAGCAACGGATTAGCAATATACGTCAAAATCATTCAGATATTGATTTATAGTGTGTTACGTAATTATTGCGATGCTTATTATATGGTGACGTTTAGAAGTAGCTTAGGATGTATGTAAATGATAAATAAGTGGTTTTCGTACTTTTCAGCTTCCCAAAAGATGGTAATATAAAAAAGGAATGGATTGATGCCACAGGCATGCCACCTAACTGGTACCCTACAAAAAATAGCTCGGTTCACTTCAGCGCAGAAATGTTCCAGCCTCTAAAAAAAAGTTGCAGGCTTTTTGAATGGACAATTCCAAAATTAAGAGTACAACTGATTTTTGCAGAAGTGGGTTAAATTTTATTTTATTACTGAAAGCTATTCTCATGTTTTAGGGCATTCATAAAATCAGTCATTCAACTTTTTAGGATTCTATACAACCTATACGGCTGGTATGTTCCGATCAAGAGCGTAATGTAAGTTAACATCAACTTCTATTTGACCTATCACTATGATAATTAAATATTAAGATTTAAGTCGAAAGCGCCAGGGTAGCCCTTAATACTTAGTAGGTAGTACTTAATAATAATTACGTAATGTTATGTTCTTCATAATATGTTTATTGTTATTATAATATTTTCTGGACATGCCATTTTTTATTTGGTTCATTTTCAGGTGCCCAAAAAAATGTACAATAATAAATGGAAGAATCGATAACTTTCCGATTTAGTCAATCACTAGCGTATATGTAAAATAAATTGCTTTTGCACAGCACAACGATAGCGACCGATGTTTTTGTGTGGGTAAGTTCTACGGTGCATGGTAAATACACGCTGTGTTTGACGGAATAAGGGTTATTATTGATTGTATAGTACGTTTTGATTTAAGAAATGCGGGTGTGTGCGCGAGTGCGTATCTATTGATTTTATTAAACTGCATGTGTAGTTGTTGCCCCGCCCAGCGCCTAACTGGAGACACACGGTTCCGATATAATTTCGTCTGTTGACCAAATCTACTTATTTATTTTATCTATGGTGCGGTTGTTTAAATGTAGTATTAAGTTGTAAGCCCGGGCTGGGAGCCTTTAACTTTTAGAGGTCACCACAGGATCGCCCGGTTAAGTAGTAACCAGCCTTAGCGAGCTGAACTACGAGTGGCCCTATCAAAAAAAAAAAATCAAAAGACCAACGACTCCGCTATGCCGAGGCCCGTACTCCACAGGGAGTGCCCTTAGCGTGCGGTCGTCTAGTATGTAAGCCCTGGCTCTCAGTATTAATATGTATCATCTATGGCCCTGGCTGACGGTATTTAAATTTAGAGGTCACCACAGGATCGCCCGGTTAAGTAGTGCGTCCAGCCTCAGTGTGTTGAACTACGAGTGGCCCTACCAAAAACAAACCGATTTCGATATAAAAATTTCATCACAACAACATTAGGGTTAATACCTGTAAGGATAGTTGTATGTGTATATGTAAATAAAAAATTACAAGCATGAAGATTCAACAAGCTAGTCATGTCATGTCACAACAACGTGCTGAGCATGTTAAATCTACTTGCTAAACTTGTAAAAACAATCGGAAAATGTTAACGTAAATTAGACATGACGTAACGTAGAAATAACATGATACGTAGCTTGTAGGATCAACAAGTTACACTTTACAAGATCAAACTTGTAGTTTCAGCCAAACAGCACGTAGGCGCTATTTTTAACCAACTTCAAAAAAAGGAGGATTACAACTCGTCTTGAACTTTTTTTTTTATGTATGTTACCTCATAACTCGAAGACGGCTGGACCGATTTGGAAAATTCTTTTTGCGTTTGAAAGGGTATACTTTCTAGTTGGTCCCATTGTTACGAAATCAGGATCTGATGATGGGATCCTGGAGAAATCAAGGAAACTCTTCAAATATTATAGGCACATCTATAGCGTTTTGGGTATTTCTTATAGTACCTTGAGCAGTTGCTTTCAAAAAGTACCATTTGGGGAAGTTGAACTGATGATGAAGACCACAGATGGCCACTGAAACTACTCAATAATAAGTATTTCGTGGATTGCGATTCGATTACTTGAGTACGGATGTTAAACACTTTATGCTCATCGCAATACATACGAGTATGGTGATGTAGAGCTGATGGTCTAGTACCAGGAGAACTCCTCAAAAATTAACGGCTATGCATCGGGAAAAGCAATATTTTGTAAAAGGTGATAAGTAGTTGACATATTGGCTTTTGTAACTAGATAAATTACAAACCGACCCACTAAAAAGCGTGAAAAAAAACTTTTTAGCAAAAAATAAAACCGACTTCCATATAAAAACACTACACAGGCAAAAATAACTTAAATTTCGGAAGGCGGTGTCGAAAAAAAAAAGAAAATACAAAACAAATGACACCGACCACCGAAATTTAAGTTATTTTTGCCTGTGTAGTGTTTTTATATGGAAGTCGGTTTTATTTTTTGCTAAAAAGTTTTTTAACCCGAAAATTTGTTGAAGCAACGTTAAATCTGGTTGTTTTTTTTTCTCAGTGCAAAAACACATAATTAATGAGACGAAAGAACGAAACGAAAAAAGAAAAGACAGTTATAAGCTGAAAAATAATTCGGTCTTGTAATCAACCCTTTTTTATGTCATCAGGTGGAAACTTTAAAAAATTAAAAGATTCAAAGTCTAACAAACCCCACACTTCTCACTTCTCTATCTATACTGAGTGTTGCTGTGTACCACTGTTCCGATGTTCCTCCTGCGATTACCTAGATGTCCGTCAGAGTTTTCACTCTAATCAAGACTTCAAACATCAATCTGTATTAATATTAGCACAGGCAGGTGTCAGGCTTCAGAAGCGAGAGCGCCTTTGCGATTAATCTCGCGACGTCCTCTCATGATCCCGCTCAGCGGCTTCCTTCACAACCATCACGATCTCATAGAACAAGGTTTTAATAAAATCTAGTTAAGCAAAAACAAAAGCAAGTCCACCTAGGTAGCTAACCTACCTACGCAAAACTTCCCATTCACTCGCTGAAAATCTGCGATATCAACAGATAGTGCAGTGAAAAGCTTGCATAGACCACCGCCAGTATTTAGGTCGCAACTCAATGCAAGTCGGGACAAAACGTTTCTTTATTTCATTAGAATGCATTCATGGCGCGTTCTATTGTGCCATAGACTATCGATGCAGCCTCCTTTCTAAACAATTGAGTTTCATAGCGAAGAAAATGAAGTGTCTTTTCAACGATATTCCTTGGTATATTTCTTGGAGTATCTAAATCAATTGATCTGTACTCAGAATGGTTTGCAGGTGTATTATTCTTGTGCACGATTGTTTTTTGTTTACTTATTGATTTACTTGGAGCTAGGAGTCTCTGAGAACTCTTCCTTTATTCATTGTTAAATAAAGAAAATGAAGGGAAATTAGTAGCGCAATATTAAAACTTGTTGATTGTTTATTTAATAATAGCGCTAAGGTAACTAATTAAGAGTCTTACTGTGGTGGATTTAAATGAAAAGCTACCATACCACACCACCAATGATCTTAAAACAAATGTTATTTTACAAACACTTTTACACGACATTTTTTTTTTCATAAAATCAAACTATGTCTATGGCCGATTTTTCATAGCTGACTACTAAAACAAACTCAGAGGCCAAATCTCTTTAGAAGTCCATACAATCTGTGCTAGTCTATTTACATGAGAACCATACAGGTAACTTTCTGTTGTGTTTTTTTTGTGGAAAGAAGCAAACATATTTGAGTATTTGAGTGGATCTGTCGAAACAGGCATGCATTTTGTCAATAGAAAATTAAGGAGCTCATACTCAAAATTGTCAGAGACGTTTATCCAATCCAATCAGGCCTTGTAGATTTGATCCGTAAGGACTTACAAGTCGACTTTTAATAATAAGGTAGTTTCCTGTGTTACAAAATGATTGTATTTTATTTAGTCCGTTAAGTAGTTAGATTAAAAAAAAATATTGTAAGTAATACGTTTTTTGCCTTTTCAAAACAATAAAAACTTACAAAGATCAAAAGCTAGTAAATATTCGATACACAAAAAACCTAAACTGAACAAAAATGCTGGGTTCTGAATCGTCAACAAATAAAATAAGTCAATATTTTAGATTTATTTTATGGAAAAGCACGGAACGGCAGCCAACATTGAATTCATAAAATTGCCATCCCATCGCAAACTGCGATCAACGATTTCAATTTTCATTCCAAAATTGAAAATACTTTTTATTTTAATAAATAGAAGGGTTTCAGATGACGTCATAACATTCGTTCACAGCCCTCAAAACGCGACCTTATTTTTTCATCGATAAACATTGTGATCATTCGTTCATTCGTTCAACGAAAGTGATTTATTTTCGTATCGAATAATGAAGCGCTTTGTACAGCGGGATGAGCGATGAAATGAATGGCCGAATTTAAATACCTGTATTTATAACCCTTTGTTAGGGTTGTCGGATGCCGCTTTGTGTATTTTAGTTAATGTTTTGGGATTAATAGATAAATTAATCGTCATGCGGGTGATATTTTTGGTCTGTGGCTTGCAGGAAGTACGGTATATTGGTTTTAATTACAAACAAGTTATGGCCGTAACGTATAAAACATTTTACGAAACAAAAAAAAAATAGCTGACTCTAATGAAATCCTATTTTTAATGATTACATCAACGAAAATATTCTAAAATCCTAGCCTATAATAAAATAAATTATAAAAATTATGTGCTGCTAAGTAACAAGAGTCGTTGGCATTTGTAAACGGAGCGATACAGAGTCTTCTTGAATATTGACAGCTGGGGCAACCCTACCCTTCAATCTTCACTCATAATGAGGGTACAACCTCTCTCCCATGTAGCTTTATGTTAAATGTTTTGTATCTGATGTTGATATTCTATAGTAACCTTTGTTGAACTACAAATCACAAACGTTTTGTGTTTTTAGAAAGAACTCAAATCAGTCAGATTAAATTATTTTTGTGTTAATTCCCTATTGGAAATCTATATTTACTAAGAATGAAATGAATTGAAATTAATAATACAAAATTAGTGTGTGTGTGTGTGTTATGGTCATTTAATTTAATGTTTTGTTAGTGTTAATGTGTGTACTATCGGCCAAAGATACGCATGCTCACATAAGAAAATATTTCTGTGGAAGCGTAGCTAGTGACAAACCACATCCCTTCCTGGTTTCGCCCAATTAGAGACAATATACATTTTGTGAGTACAGAGCGTGCAAAATTATATTAATACTTACTATTACGAACAATACTAAAATAGGGGCAGGACCCGTGCTCCACCTAGGATCTCCACCTGGATGGAGCATGGGTACTATATGGGTCCCGTGCTTCACCTGATGATTAGTACAGTCAAGTAATTAAAAGAAAAAAGCAATTTAAAATATAATTAATAGAATTTATTTTCACGCATTTTTTTCCAAAAAATAGCCCAACGAAATTTCATTATTAAGTTGGTCAAAATAGGATCATTATCATAATCATTAGGCGATCGAGTTGTGAGCCAAGCTATGCGATTATAGCCTTAAAGGTGAGCATGCGGAAGATTGGTTGATAGTACAAGGAATAAATAATTTTTTTGTAACTTATTTTTATTATTAACTCATTTTCAGCAGTGTACCTCAAAATATGATCACTGTATAATAATATGAAGCAATGAAGTGGACATTTACTTTGAATTCATACAGGTTGTGATTGTTTTTAGGGTTCCGCAACCGTATGGCAAAATACGGTACCCTTATAGATTCGTCGAGTCTGTCTGTCCGTCCGTCACAATATTAAACTACACATGTGAAACGTGGTAAGTAGATGTATTTCATTTATTTATTTAACTTTATGTACAATAGTGGTATATAATATACAAGGTGTAACAGATTAAGCGCAATACCTCAGACACCCCAATTCAAAAAAACAACATACCATACACGAAACCAAACCTAGACATTTTTTATAATATAGTTATCCTTACTAAACGCAAAACATATGTGCGTCTTACAATATCCTTACGCGGATGCATACACTGCAATGTTAGCGGCCAAACACTATAAAACCACGGCCGACACGCACACGATCGCATTTCCTTGAATTAAGGATTGTATTAATTTGTCATGGTGCTGTGTTTCCATTTAAAGTTAAATGAAAGATTTTTCCATCAAAATGTACCTAACACCTATTTTTTATAACGAAAATCGATCCGAAGCGTTTATTCCGTTACACGTTGTATGTATATACCTACAAATAATATATAATAATAAATTACATATATATGCTGAAATAATAGACTAATAAATACAGTACTTAATAATAATCTTTCTGACTAAGAGAACTCACAATAATTAGGTATATATATGGCGAACACCAAACTAAAAATTACAGGCTTTTAAGGTAGTGGTTTCTCATTTTACGCTTAAAAGAGAATTTAGACTGTATTCTGTGAACCGTTTCCTAATTTTTAAACGAAAGAAAATTAAGTGTGGTCGCCATACATAGTTCTGAATCTAAAAATACACACATCAAAAGTGTCTAGGGATCAACATATATTTTTGCAATAACTTTTCTCCTGATTGATATTAATTAAAATTTTCTTTAAGGATTCATCAAATAAAGAGTTTTCGTTTGTCACAGTAACGATAAACCAAGTCACCTTTGCATTAATAAAGAAATTTGCCATTTTCCTAATAAAGGGATTTTTGACATTTGAACCACTAACATTAAAGTTCGAAAAAAAGACTTAATAACAGTTTTCTTTAAAATGTTATTGGTAACTTAAACAATTATTAATCCGTGTTTCTACCGCGAACACTAACAACACAAGAACATCGGTTTGGCATACTCAAAATGAGTTCATCCAAATCACGCTGTGGAATGGCCGCCCATGTTCGTTGCAACAACAAAAAAAGGTCTTCTTGCGACTGGATACCCTCCATATTCGGCAGAGCTCTTCTCTGTAGCATATCCCATGCATGCTCAATCGGGTTCAAGTCTGGCGACTGAGCAGGCCAGAGCAGGATATTGATGTTAGCTGCGGTCTTACAACTCTTGCGGTGTGCGGTTGTGCATTATCATGCATTAACTGAAATAAGGGACCGATTTGCACTTGTAGAGGAACGATGACGTCAGATACAATCGTCTCAGCATAAATTTGAGCGTTGAGGTTGCCTCTGATCCAAATCAACTCAGTTCTTCCGCCGATCCAAATACCCGCCCATACCATGATGGTTCCACCGCTATAAGGATGGACTTCCTGGCAGGATTTTAATCGCTGTTGGCGTCCAGGGGTTCTCCAGTGTCGTATACGTCTTGTATCCGGTCTCATACCAAAACGAGACTCATCAGAAAAGCACACGAAACGCCATTGTTCTTCTGCCCAATTTCTGTGTTCAAGAGCCCATTGATATCGAATCCTACGATTGTGCATTGCTATAGGTGGTACCCGTAGCGGTCTTCGGGAATGAAGGTTCACTTCATGCAAGCGGTTTCTGACTGTTTGGTCGCTAATTAAGTTCCCTGAAGAGTGATGAAGCCTCACGGCTAACATCATGGCGGTTATTGTTGGAGCTCTTCGAGTTAAGATTTGAATGTATCGGTCTTGTCTCCGTGTGGTGCAGCGATACCGTCCTCCATGGCGCTCAGCCACGGTACCAGTGCTTCGGTAACGTGTCCAAAGTCGACTGATAACACTCTGACTTGTATTCAGAGCTAAAGCCACAGTACGTTGCCGGGAACCAGCTTCTATCATTCCCACGGCTCTGAGCATTTCTTCCCTGCTTAAATGACGTCGCCGCTCCATAATAACGTTGGTTTTAATCAGTAGTAGGGAAACAGTAGCACTAATAATGTCTTCAATGCGTTGTATGTTTTTATAGGGAAAATATTGACAGCTGATTTTCATCTTTTACTCGAATTTGATTAACAGTTCCTGTTTCAAATTATGAAATGCACCAAAAAGGATCCATATAAATTTATAAAATCATAAATTTATTACAAAGCCACATCTCAATCTCAAGAAATCCGCATAAAAATGCTTGATCCCTAGACACTTTTGATGTGTGTACTTTTTTCATCAAACTTAAACGTGTGTGTCGTGTTTAAAGACAGGTAATCAAAAATTACACCCACGTTTTTAAAACCATTTATTCACAAAGTCAATCGTTTAAATAAATTATACCTATTATATAATAAAAAAAGTAATTAAAAAAATTAAAAAGCCCGACTGCAACCTTATACTAAAACTAACTGAAAAGCTATAGTTTCAAACTCAAATGGGTCCCGCCTGCTTCCAACTTTTATTTAATTTCAAATGGGCTTGTTTTTATTAGCTTTTCAGTTAGTTTTAGTATAAGGTTGCATTCGGGTTTCTTAATTTTTTTAATTACTTTTTTATTTCCAGCTTTTTAGTTTACGGATTTGAAAGATTTCGCAGACGATTTAGTTCTTTATACGTATTTTTACGATTTTTCACTTTGAATTACTTTTAACCATATAAATTGTAGATATATATATTTTTGTAATCACCTTTTAAAACCCTTTATTTTGATACCCCACTCGATAGGTTTTGAGAAAAAAGAACTTTTTTGAAGGCATAATATGGCGCCAAAAATACGCCATTTTGGTTTTTTAGGGTTCCGTAGCCGAATGGCAAAAAACGGAACCCTTATAGTTTCGACATGTCTGTCCGTCTGTTCGTCCGTCCGTATGTCACAGCCATTTTATTCCGAAACTATTAAGACTATACATGTAAAACTTGGTAGGTAGATGTATTCTTTGAACCGCTTTCCGATTTTAAGAGAAAATTTAAAAAACATTTAAAATAAAGGGGGCTCCCCAAACATATAACTGAAACTAAAAATATTCTTTTTCATGAAACCTATACTTGTGTGGTATCTATAGACAGGTCTTTAAAAATGAAATTAAGGTTTCTAAAATGACTTTTTCATAAAGTTAATCATTTAAAAGATATACGCTTCCAAAGTGGTAAAATGTGTGTCCCCCCTCTAACTTCTATAATAATGAAGTGAAAAATCTAAAAAATCCATATGTTGTAGACCTTAATGTAAACTTTCAACCAAAATTGGTTTGAACGAGATTGAGTCGGCAGTTTTTGAGATACAGTATATTTTATGAAACCGCAAATATAACTTTGTAATTCATACAAATACTATGAAAAACAAAGTTATTTGGCGTAATTGTAAAAATTGTAAATAAGCTAGTTTTAAGAAATTTGTAAGGTTTTTGTTTTTTTTTTTCTAATAAATATAGTAAGTATATTTTATTTATTATAGTTATTACGGAACCCTTCATGGGCGAGTCCGACTCGCACTTGGCCAATTTTTTTATTTTGATATACCCATTGTCACTCTCACAGTCAATACGAATCTAACGATACCTCTCAAGCTAAAATCCGTCGAGCCGTTCAGACCACAGAGCGTGCCAAACAATTATACAAACATACATACATACATACTCTCGAAAAACATAACCCTCCTTCTGGCGCAGTCGGGTAAAGATACACACTTCCAAAGTGGTAAAATGTGTCCCCCCATCTCCTCTAACTTGTATAATAATAGAGTGAAAATCTAAAAAAAATATATGCTGTAGAACTTAATGAAAACTTTCAACGAAAGTTGGTGTGAACGACATAGAGTCAGCAGAGCTTTTGAGATATATCATATTTTCTATATTCTCGTATGAAATACAAAGTTACTACGAAACCCTTCATGGGCGAGTCTGGATCACACTTGGCCAATTTTTTTTACCATATTTCTCTCCCCAGCACGATAGCTATTTTCATTATTGTTTTATTTTTGGTTAAGTATAGAGTTGGGTTTTGCCCACCATCTTTTTTAGGGTTCCGTAGCCGAATGGCAAAAAACGGAACCCTTATAGTTTCGACATGTCTGTCCGTCTGTCTGTCTGTCCGTCCGTCCTTATGTCACAGCCATTTTATTCCGAAACTATTAGGACTATACATGTAAAACTTGGTAGATAGATGTATTCTGTGAACCGCTTTCCGATTTTAAGAGAAAATTAAAAAAAAAACATTTAAAATAAAGGGGGCTCCCCATACATGGAACTGAAACTGAAAATATTTTTTTTCATGAAACCTACACGTGTGTGGTATCTATAGACAGGTCTTTAAAAATGAAATTAAGGTTTCTAAAATGACTTTTTCATAAAGTTAATCGTTTAAAAGATATACGCTTCCAAAGTGGTAAAATGTGTGTGTCCCCCCTCTAACTTCTATAATAATGAAGTGAAAAATCTTAAAAAAAACATATGTTGTAGATCTTAATGTAAACTTTCAACCAAAATTGGTTTGAATGAGATCGAGTCTACAGTTTTTGAGATACAGTATATTTTATAAAACCGCAAATATAACTTTGTAATTCATACAAATACTATGAAAAACAAAGTTATTTGGCGTAGTTGTAAAAATTGTAAATAAGCTAGTTTTAAGAAATTTTTAAGGTTTTTTTTCTCAATTAAATATATTAAGTATATTATATTTGTCGCAGCAAGGCGTAGATATTAAGAGACTTCTAACAATTGTTACGAGGTGGCGGTAGTGAGGTTATTCTATCTGCCAATGTCTGTCGGTTGTCACTGCTGACAGTGACAACTGACGCTGACACTGACGCTGATGTGACGCTGATGTCAGATGGCGTTAGTGACGTCATTCCATCTGCCTCTGTCTATCGGCTGTCACTGTCAGTGTCAGGGGTAATCTCATTTGATAACAAAGTGTCATTGGTTGACAAGTGAGAGTGGGGTAGCATGGTGTCAGTCAGTCTGCCATAGAATGTGTGCGTGAGCAGATAACCTCACAACCTCCATCCGTTTCCATCGCAGGAAGTCATGATTATTTCGGTTTTAAAAGTTTGTGAAATCATTAAAGAAGATCAACACTATCTGTTCGTGGTATTATTTCCTGTTTGCTGAAGATGTACGAGGAGGAAGGCTTGCCTAAAGATAACGTTAATGTGCCCTCTCCGTCATCAGAAGTGGGATGTGATCCACGTTCTGCACCGCAGCCCACGATGAACAATAGTGAGGAAAGATGGAAATTGTTATTAGAGCAACAAAATCAGAATTGTTTTAGCCATAATCAGAGCTATGAAAGGACCGACAACGAGCGGCCATTGAGGTAATAGTACGTAGTACATATTACCTCAATGCGAGTGGCAGGGTTTGTCTACCTACATTCGACCCGGAGAAGACATCAGTGGACGCACGTGCTTGGTTATCGACGGCAGACATGTGCATGGTGGACCAACCGTTATCTGGAGTTCCATTGATGATAGCTCTGAGTGAAGCGCTAAAAGGTCAGGCGTCGGCTTGGCTGTCCCAAGTATCTTTTCCCGGCATGACATGGAAGGATTTTCAAGAAGCCTTCACCGCTCGTTATGATGTTTCGGAGACTGCTGCTTCAACACTCATCAATCTTTATAACAGCAAGCCTAACAAAGGTGAGTGCCTTGCAAATTACGCTGCTACTCAGCTGAATAATTTGATGTCACGCTGGAAGAACCTGAGTACAGAGCAAATCGCTATCTCTACTGTAATGGCACACATAGCTCAAATAGAACCCCGCGTCAACCGTGTTGCTTTCACCACCGAGATAGAAACTAGGACAAAAATGCAGCAGGAGTTAAAGGCACTATCATACATTAAAAGAAAGGCACCAACTAGTGACTACAACAATGACAACTCTGATCTAAAACAACGCAAGCTGATGTTGACCCCAGTTAAATGTGCACATTGTTGAAGATTGGGCCACCATATTTCTGCGTGTCATCTCAGAAAAGATAGAGATAATCGTAGCACTGGAGCGCCGCACGCAGAAGCAAACAAACTTGCAGCCACTTCGAAGTTTACAACTACGGACATCACGTGTTACAATTGTCGGAGCGTTGGACACTACGCGTCAAAATGCCCTCGAGCTGCCAGTCTAGAAGCGAAGACGACCGCTGTCAATACAACCAGCAAGCCGGTGGAGCGGCCTGTTGAAGTCTGCGCAGTCAGTGCACCAATGGGAGTTGTAGAACACTTCGGTGAGTTCTTTTCATTTCGTTTCGATTCGGGAGCAGAGTGCTCACTTATCAAGGAAACAGTGTCAATAAAATATCATGGTAAACGCCAAAATAATTTAGTAAAGATGACCGGTATTGGGTACACTAGTTTTTACAGTACCACGCAGATTATGGCATAAAATATTATCAACGACATTGTTTTCAATATTCTATTTCACGCCTTGCCTGATGAATTTTTGTTACATGACATTGAGATTGAGCAGGAACTGTTAACTCAAGAATTAGAAATTCATGTTACTTTTGACCGAGTGATTTTTACCAAAATTAAATCCTCAATAATTGCATATACTGTCTATGATAATAATAGTGATGTTAGTTTTGAAAATATCGACAGTAGCATTCCCTTAGAGTTCAAGCCCAAGTTGCTAAATATTTTAATTGAGTTTAAGGACTACTTCGTTTGCAGTACTTCATCAGGCCCAGCTAATACTGACCCTGTAAAAATTCGCCTTATGAAACCTTCTAAAACCGTTTATCGACAACCATGTCGTCTTAGCCCCCAGGAACGTAGTCTTGCTCGTGATAAGGCGAATGAGTTACTCGCATGTAAAGTCATACGTCCAAGTTTGTCTCCGTTTGCCAGTCCTATCCTATATTAACTAAAAGATTAAAAGAAGGACGGCACTGATCGCATGTGCGTAGATTATCGAGAGTTAAATGATAATACCGTGCCAAACCGTTTCCCCTTACCACTTATCTCTGAGCGAATTGCCCTGCCTCCTCCTAAATTTATCCCCAGTTTTGCACAAATAATTGCTCCTCTTCACGCTCTCACCAGCTCCAGTAAGGGCAACGTTGAATGCAAGCCCGAACACGAAGGCATCAGGCAAATGATCATAGGGATCCGAGCCGGTCTTAATGATTTTTGATCCCAACTGTCCAATTGAGCTTCATACAAACGCCAGTGCGATCGGTTATGGTGCCATTTTGTTGCAAACAAAAGATTGAAAACAATTTGTAGTGGCTTACTTAAGTAAGCGTACCACAGCCGCTGAGTCCAAATATCTCTCGTATGAGTTAGAGACTGGCTGTTATGAACGCCATTAAGCATTTCGGGCATTACCTTCACGACAATAAGTTCACAGTCGTAACGGACTCCTTAAAGTCATCCCGCAATAAGGTTGATCTGACCCCGCGCGTACCTAAAAGGTGGGCATTTCTACAAGTTTACGACTTTGAGATTGTATACAAGGATGGGAAGCGTATGTGTCATGCGGATATTTTATCCAGGTATCCCCTTCCGGCTACACCTGTTAAAAAGGTGGAGCAAGAACGTAGATCGTTTTGTTACGTCATACCCGGCGTATTGATTCTGTGAGGAGCATAAAAGCTTTAAAGAGCAGTATTTCCTTGTTTGACACCCCTAAGCGACTCATCGTTCATCAGGGCCGCTGCTTTGCTAGTGCAGATTTCAAGCAAACCTATTGTATCGACTTGCATCTGACTTCTAGAGAAAGTTCCTGTGCTAACGGTCCAGTTGAGCGGGTTATGAGTACGCTCCAAAATATGCTCACTGCAGTTGAAGCTAGTGAAAAAGTCGTGGCAAGATGCTCTCCCGAAAGTTCAACTAGCTGTCAACTGCACCATTAATAGGGTCACTAGGTCGATTCCTCTTGAACAGTTCCTTGGGAAGGTAGCTAGGCCTCTATAACTCATGTGTGCTAATGATTACGAGCTCGAAGTGGACTTTGATACAGAGCGTGAGCAGGCTATTGCTAACATGAAAAAAAAACTCTCTGTGCGATTAAGGCAAATTTAACAGTACAAAGGCAAAAGTCCAAAGCTATACTGTACGCGACTTCGTTCTTCTGCAAAATGAAGAACGCAATCAGAGCAAGCTGGACCCTAAATTTAAGGGACCTTTCCGCGTTATTGAGGTCTTACATAGTGACAGATATGTGCTCAAAGCATTTAATGGTAACCGGACGTACAAATACGCCCATGACCCATGCACCATGCATGGCCCATGCGTAAAATGCCAAGTGGTGGAATTCCTGAGGATTTATTTGAGGATAATTGTGAACTTGACGGTTAACACTGATTTAATTTGATTTGACGTCATTAAGGTAATTTGAAAAAAGTGTGTACTTAATTTGCCATGTTATTCGCTATGGATTTGCCACCAGTTAGGTGATGCCGCTGGTTAAGCGATGCCGCTGGTTAAGTGATGCCGCTGGTTAAGCGATGCCGCTGGTTAAGTGATGCTGCTGGCTAAGTGATGCCGCTGGTTAAGCGATGCCGCTGGTTAAGTGATGCCGCTGGTTAAGCGATGCCGCTGGTTAAGTGATGCCGCTGGTTAAGCGATGCCGCTGGTTAAGTGATGCCGCTGGTTAAGCGATGCCGCTGGTTAAGTGATGCCGCTGGTTAAGCGATGCCGCTGGTTAAGTGATACCGCTGGCTAAGTGATGCCGCTGGTTAAGCGATGCCGCTAGTTAAGTGATGCCGCTGGTTAAGCGATGCCGCTGGTTAAGTGATGCCACTGGTTAAGTGATGCCGCTGGTTAAACGATGTACTGGTTAAGCTGACCTATCTTGGTCAGGCATGGCCGAAACAATGTAATGTACACAGAACTTTCTATTTCAGATGAGCCACACGAGGACGTGTGAAGCGCAGGACGGCCGTGTCGCAGCAAGGCGTAGATATTAAGAGACTTCTAACAATTGTTACGAGGTGGCGGTAGTGAGGTTATTCTATCTGCCAATGTCTGTCGGTTGTCACTGCTGACAGTGACAACTGACGCTGACACTGACGCTGATGTGACGCTGATGTCAGATGGCGTTAGTGACGTCATTCCATCTGCCTCTGTCTATCGGCTGTCACTGTCAGTGTCAGGGGTAATCTCATTTGATAACAAAGTGTCATTGGTTGACAAGTGAGAGTGGGGTAGCATGGTGTCAGTCAGTCTGCCATAGAATGTGTGCGTGAGCAGATAACCTCACAACCTCCATCCGTTTCCATCGCAGGAAGTCATGATTATTTCGGTTTTAAAAGTTTGTGAAATCATTAAAGAAGATCAACACTATCTGTTCGTGGTATTATTTCCTGTTTGCTGAAGATGTACGAGGAGGAAGGCTTGCCTAAAGATAACGTTAATGTGCCCTCTCCGTCATATTTATTATAGTTACCACGGAACCCTTCATGGGCGAGTCCGACTCGCACTTGGCCAATTTTTATATTGATAGTAGGCTCGCGTTTGACCACCATCTCACCTGATGGTAAGTGATGATATGGTCGAAGATGGAGCACGCTTACCTAAAAGTAACCTATTTATTCTTAACTTAAAGACTCCTAGGTTATAGCTATCGGGAAACACAGAATTCGGCAGGGAATTCCACTCCTTAGCCCTCCGTGCCTTAGCCGTACGCACAATGAAGGTATTCCCAAAACGTTTTGTGGGTATGGGTATTGTATTTCACCCGATGGTAAGCGATGATGTGTTTGAAAAACTTTTTAACAAAAAATTAAACCGACTCCCATAAAACACTGCAAAGTGAAAAATAACTTTAATTTCGGTAGTCGGTGTCTTTAGTTTTGTTTTTTCGTTTTTGGCACCTACTTCCGAAATTAAAGTTATTTTTCAATTTTCAAGTTTTTTTTGGGAGTCGGTTTAATTTTTTGTTAAAAAGTTTTTATTTCACTCTTTTTAGTTGGATGATTTTTAATTTACCAAGTTACAAGAGCCTAAATGTCAACTACTTATAACCTTTTACAAAATATTGCTTTTCCCAATGCTGGGCCGTTAATTGTTGAGGAGTTCTCCTGGTACTTCACCATCAGCTCTTATCGAATCGCAATCCACTCAATACTTATTATTGAATAGTTTCGGCGGCCATCTGTGGTCTTCATCATCAGTTCCACTTCCCCAAATGGTACTTTTTGAGAGCAACTGCACAAGTTACTATAAGAAATACCCAAAACGCCATAGGTGTGCCTATAATATTTGAAGAGTTCCCTCGATTTCTCCAGGATCCCATCATCAGATCCTGACTTTGGTGATAATGGGACCAATTTCGAAGTATACTCATTCGAACAAAAAAAGAATTTTCCAAATCGGTTTAGCCGTCTTCGAGTACTCGATGATCATACATAAAAAAAAATATATATACGCGTCGAATTGATAACCTCCTCTTTTTGTCGTCGGTTGAAAATGAAACACGCTGACCTAGAATTAACCTATTCATTCTTGACTGAACCAGGAAAGCATCACTCTACATAAATATTGGACCAAGCAGTAGTTGAGTGATTGACTGACGCGCTGTGTGTCACGAGTTCAATTTCCGCACGGAACAAAATGTATTGTGCATGTGACTTTAAACATTTGTAAAAGCACAATACAGGTGAAATTCCTTGTGGTGCAATGTCCGCGTCGTCACCGCGATAAAAAAAAATTGTCGAGGCATCTCCCACCTATGTTGTGACCGACTCGCAGGCTATCCGGATGCAACTAGATACCCGTTTGTACCTCAAAAGGAAGAAAAGTTTTGATCAATCAATCCCTCTTTAAAAAAAGAGAAAAAAAAAACATTTTTTAAAAATCAATTCTATGTAAAACGAATCCTTCAGGGAAATATCTTGTATTAATTCAGCCAAAAACCAGAGACAATCGGTGAGTCAACATCTCCTGATGATGCCCCACAGAGGGGCAAAATAAGTGTCGAGTGTGGTTTGCTTGCATATGGTATTTTTATTGCATGACTTTCTGTATGTGCATATATTTCCTGGTGAAAGGGCGGTGCTGTATACAGCATGGTTTTTATTGTTTTAGGTGGAATTAACACTACATTTTTTGTATAGGTAGTTTGACATGGATTTCTGCAAAGCAACACCTCGTTCCATTCTGATAAATTTTATTTAACAAAACAGTTAAAAATATTATATGTACAAAATATTGAAAACAGGTCACAACAGTGCTAGAACGCGTTATCAAAATCTGATTGCGTCTCAAACATAATTAAACGCGTTTATCTGATGTCCGATACCCGTAATTACTGTGTCCAATTATATACAACACACAAATTACCTGTGATTCAGACAGGTAAATATGATTGTAGGTAATCCTAGTAAGTAGGTACTTACGTACTATAATTCACTATGATTCTACCCTTCTATAACGAGCCAATAAAATAATGCTTCAT
Organism: Tholera decimalis; assembly: GCA_943138885.2. Classification (NCBI taxonomy): domain Eukaryota; kingdom Metazoa; phylum Arthropoda; class Insecta; order Lepidoptera; family Noctuidae; genus Tholera; species Tholera decimalis. The sequence continues at coordinate 37,489,053 of OW964564.2, read as the reverse complement.
AGTTTTCCGCTTCCTCAGAAGAGCACCACAATATTATAAACCTACATAATTCTCATATGATTTGATTAGTAGGGATTGTATGGACTTCAAAAAAGACGTCAACCTCTGAGTTTGTTTCGGTGTTTCTGGATAGCCAGCTAATGCCAGCTCTCCACGTTGGCCAACATAGTGGCGAATGTAGTAGCCATTGGCCAAGATGATATTGGCCAAGATGATATTGGCCAAGAATTCGTAATGGCGTCCACACGTTGGAAGGTCGTTCAGTTTGCTTCGGTTCGGGAAAATGTGCGGACATATTTATTAAAATGGATATTGAGGTGCTAACTGCTGCTTCTTGGGTTCCACAAACAATTTTCGGCTTGGTAGAGCTCTATAAACCGAAAAGTTTCTTCGTTAGACATTACTGACATTTTGTTTACTCTAGTTGTTACCGACGCGTGACTATAAAATTTGAATCAGGTGCGTGCGATCGTTCTGGGAGCTCGTAGCAAACTAAACGCGCGCCCAACGTGTGGACGCGGTGGCCAATACTCTGCCGACACCACACGGATGTCGCGCTAACTTGTCAGCCATCATTCCAATACAACCCAAGATGCACAAAAACCCCCTCTACATGTTGGCCAATAGGCATTGGCCACTACATTCGCCACTATGTTGGCCAACGTGAAGAGCCGGCATTACTAATATTATAAATGCGAAAGTTTGTGAAGATAGTTGTATAGATGTATGGATGTTTTTTACTCTTTCACGCAAAACTATCTTGGATTTGAATGAAATTTGGTAATTAGAAAGTTAATAACTGCTTAACTTAAAATAAATTTAATATCACATTAAACACTCAGCGTTCTTCCTCGCTCCTACTACCTGTGTACTGTACGCTGCTTGGGTCTTCGCAATTGCCGACGGGGTCCGTAACTGTGACTTACATAATCCTACTAATATTATAAATGCGAAAGTTTGTGAGGATGTGTGTATGTTTATTGCTCTTTCACTCAAAAACTCCTGAACGGATCTCAATGAAATTAGGTAAGAAAATTGTTGACATTCTGGAATAACACATAAGCTACGGTTTTTTGTTTATTTAAATACTAACCCTACTAATATGCAATATGTAGTATTATAAATAAGTACCCATGTAAAAAATAATAAAACTTGTTTAACTTAAATATAAAGTGCTTACCGCATGTGGCGAGCGAGTACTTATCACATATCAACTGAAATGTAACTAAGGGGCGGAGACCGTGTCCTGAAATACAGACGTAAGTCTAGTTTATGAAATAATGAAATAATGATGTTTATTTTGCAAATAGGTTATAAATAACACTTTCACACGTCTTTTTTTTTTCGTAAATGTAAGCTAGATGAGGCCAGTGTTTCCTAACTGACTACTCTGAGAAGAAACACTGAAACAAACTCAGAGGTCAACGTCTCTTTTAAAGTCCAGTACACACAGTTTAGGCACCAGTCTCCCACAGTATAATATATTCGTTGCTATGTACCTCAACTTTTCCCAGTAACAGCCAGTCGTTTGAAAATACTGTCAAAAGCCAACTATGTAGCTCGCTTGTCATTCCTGAAATAGATGAAAGTGACGTGGAAGCAACAATTCTTCAGCTACGTAGTGATTGCGCCGTAGGTTGGGATGGTATCTCGTCATCGCTGTTAAAAACATGTCGTCATGTCCTCGTATCACCTATAACCTACATCTTAAATCTCTGCATACAATCTGGAGTTTTCCCTAACGCCCTTAAGAAAGCCATTGTTCACCCAATCTTCAAGGGAGGAGACAGAAACTGTATCAAAAATTACAGACCCATTTCAGTCCTTACGGCACTCTCAAAAATCTATGAGAAATTACTAATTAAGTATCTTGGAAACTTCCTAGACAAATTCCATCTCATAGCAGACAACCAGTACGGCTTTCGTCAGGGAATGTCCACTGACGACGCGGTACTGGATCATACACAATTAGTTGCCAGGAAGCTCGATGATAAGACAAGGTGTCTGGGGATTTTCTTGGATCTGTCTAGAGCGTTTGACACAGTTTCTGTACCCAAACTTATCTCAAAGCTAGAATCATTGGGTATACGTGGCAAACCTCTTGAAATTTTCACAGACTATTTAACAAACCGTCTCCAACAAGTTAAAATTGGTAACTATTTTAGTAAAGAAGAACTAGTGACCTACGGTGTACCACAAGGTAGCATATTGGGGCCTACACTTTTTCAAATATATGTAAACGACCTATGTAATATAACGATCCAAAACTGCAACATATACACCTATGCAGACGATACCGCAATAATCGTCCAAGGTCCATCTTGGGAAGCTGTTAAGAGCAACGCTGAATCTGCCTTAAGTAGAATCATGTGCTGGTTAAACTTGAATCTACTGACACTAAATCTGGCCAAATCCTTATTTATTCCCTTCTCTATCCGCTGTAACTTGAAACCACCGACTACTTTCTCCTTAACGGCACATTCATATACAAGTCCCTCAATATATAGTAGTTGTCCAAAAATAAATAGAGCTGACTGCGTAAAAACCTCGGTATCAAAATAGACAGCGGTTTAAGATGGGACCAACATGTAGATACACTCTCCACCCGAACAATGCGACTTATTACCATTTTTAAGTCGCTGAGGGGATCAGCTGACCATCATACCTTTAAAATGGTGTATTTTGCTCTATGCCAGTCGGTACTGGGGTACTGTATCAATGTGTGGGGTGGAGCCGCAAAGACATGTGTCCTGAGGCTCGAGAGGGCACAAAGAGCAGTCCTCAAAGTGATGACGAAAAAACCGCGCAGATATCCTACAGCTCAACTTTATGCAGTCTGTAAGGTTTTAACTGTGAGATAGCTTTTTGTGCTTCAATCAATCCTTAGGACACATGGCAGTGTGCCTCCCCCTGACCTTAACAAACGCAAACAAAACATCTCAACGGCAAAACATAGGACTACGTTTGCAAAACATAAATTTTACGTAATAAGCAGGCACTTATACAACAAAGCACACAAGAAATGAAATATTCTTGGTCTCACTAGGTCTAAACTAAAATGCACAGTAAAAGAATGGCTGCTCAATCTGGACTATTATGAAACGGAGTCACTATTAACCTACATCACGTAACAAACAACTACACATAACATCATATCACAAAATAACTTAACATCTCATTTGCTTAACTTCACCACATTTATAATATAACAAATAGACACACACACAAACATACACACACACACACACACACACACACACACACACACCGACACACAACACTGCCACTACTACACACTCGCACTCGTCAAGTTTGTCACATAAATACGCATTACTGCTGACACATTCCACTTGCACGTCCGCTATGTGAATTTTATATTAATGTAACCCTATAGTCGGATACTGCCCCCTAAGATACAGGCTTTGCCTAGTTTAAGGGGCAGGGTTGAAACTAGTGTACATATCTGTAATTAATTTGTTAACATAAAAATCTGTGCAATGTACATCAAATTTGTGGTAAATAAACTTATTTATTATTATTATGTCATGATATGTCATTGATATCAAATGTCTTTATATTGTGGTGAGAGAAATAAAAATATGTCGCAGATTGCCAATGGAATGTCAAGCGTTTATCATAATTTTAATTTAGTTTGTTTTATTTGATTTTTAGTCTGGCAATGCTTGAGTGTGTTTAGTCGATTAAGTTGTCGTTGGTCATTTTTGAAGTTAATAAAAAGGCGGTAGTATTGTGTAGTTGACACATTCGGATTGAGATCGAGGCGACCAACGGACGACTTGGCTAACCTCACTACATTCCATTTTTATTTTAATTTTCAATCCGAAAATAGATCTTTAATCTTTTATTTTTTATTGTAAAGTGTTGCGAACAGTAAAGTTGAGTGTACCGAACAGTGCCTGTGTATTATTTCACGTCAAACTCCACGTGCCATCATGACAGACCAACAAAATAATGAAGACACCCCTCATCTGTCGTCATCAGAAGTGGGATGCCCACGTGCTTCCCAGCCTGAACCTGATGGAGATGAAAAATGGCGCCTGATGTTCGAGCAACAGAACCAGAACTTTCTTGCAATGTTGCAAGCAATGTCACCTGCTTCAAGTAAGAAAATGCAGCTACGCGAGTTTGATCCTGAAAAACCAAACGTCGATGCACGTGCGTGGGTCACCACCGCTGATATGTGCATGGCGGATTGTGAGCTTCAAGGTGCATCACTCATGATTACTTTGAGCAGAGCGCTGAAGGGCCAAGCGTCGTCGTGGTTGTCACAGATTTCGTTTCCTGGCATGACATGGAACGACTTCAAGGACGTATTTGTGGCAAGGTATGATTGCCCTGAAACACCAGCTGCTTCGCTTATTAACCTCAATAACAGTGCACCAAAAGAAGGTGAGTGTTTTGCTGCTTATTCTTCACGTGTGCTTACGTCATTATTGTCACGCTGGAAGAACCTGATGGTGGAGCAGATAGCGATTTCTACAGTGCTAGCACACATGTCACACCTAGATCATCGTGTCCAGCGGCTGGCATTCACTACTGACATCGACACAAGATTTAAACTACAACAAGAACTTCGTGCGGTGTCGTTTCTGAAACGCAAAAACCCGTTTAACCAGGATGCTCCAGGTGTGGATAGCAAGCATTTCAAGCCTAACCCTACAACTAATGCAACCAAGTGTTACGTATGTGGTAAGGCAGGCCACAAGGCTTCTACATGTTACCAGAGAAGAGACAGCAAGACTGACAGAAGACCCCACTCCTCAAGCTCTTTTCATGGAAGTACATCATCTGTTCCGGCGAAGCCCAAGGACACCAGCTCCGTTACCTGCTTCCGGTGCAAGAACCGAGGCCACTACGCGAACCGTTGTCCTGCAGCAGCCCAGGGTTCCGGCAGCGGCGGCACTGGTGGCGCTGGTGCAGCTCCTGAACAACGTCGTGTGGACTTGTGCATGGTTAACGCGCCTACTGGTACTCTCCGTCACTCTGGTAAGTCTTTTAATTTTTGTTATGATTCTGGAGCAGAGTGTTCATTAATGAGAGATTCTATTTCATGTAAATTTATTGGTGACCGTAATTATACTGTCGTTACTATGACGGGTATTGGTCAAACTTCCGTGAATAGTAACCTGAACATTTTAGTTAATGTTGATATTAGTAACATTGCTTTAGATATTGTTTTTCATGTTTTACCTGATGAATATCTTCAACATGACATAGTGATTGGACGTGAAATTTTGATTAATGACTTGGTGATTAACATGACTCCTAAAACTTTAATCTTTTCGAAAAACTTACCTCATGTGAATATTTTAAATGTCGAATCGAATGTTGAGTCAAGTATTGAATTAGGTACCGTTTTAAATGTAGAGTCAGATGCAGTTAAATTTAATGGTATTGATACGGACGTTTCTTCGGATATCAAAGCAAGACTTGTTTTAATTTTAAATCAATTTTCAAATAATTTTATTTTTGGAACACCTAGCTCTCCCGCTAATACTGACCCTATGGAAATAAGACTCAAAGATCCTAATAAGACAGTTTATCGTCGTCCTTACCGGTTGAGTCCCCAGGAAAGACAGGTAGTGCGTAATAAAATTGAAGAACTACTCTCCTCTAATTTGATCCGCCCAAGCTTCTCACCTTTCGCCAGTCCTATTCTTCTGGTGAAGAAGAAGGATGGCAGCGACCGCATGTGCGTTGATTATCGCGAATTGAACGATAACACAGTACCTGACAGATTTCCATTGCCAATGATTTCCGACCAAATTAATAGGCTTCACGGTACTCATTACTTCACTACTCTTGATATGGCTAGTGGATTCCATCAAATACCAGTTCATCCAAATTCCATTGAGCGCACTGCATTTGTTACGCCCGACGGGCAATACGAGTATTTAGCCATGCCATTCGGTTTGTGCAATGCCCCTTCGGTTTTTCAACGTGCAGTGACAAAAGCCTTAGGAGAGCTTGCAAATACGTTTGTCGTGGTCTACATGGATGATTTGATGGTCGTAGCGTCAAATGTCGATCAAGCTCTACATAGGTTACAATTAGTTTTAGATGTTTTGACAAAGGCTGGATTCTCATTTAATTTAAAGAAATGTTCGTTCCTCAAACAAAAAGTTGAGTACCTGGGTTTTGAAGTTAGCTCTGGTGAAATTAGACCGAACCCTAAAAAGATAGAAGCCCTTGTTGCTCTCCCTTCCCCAAAGACTGTAACTCAGTTACGACAATTTATTGGTCTGGCATCATACTTTCGCCAATTCATCCCAAAATTCTCGCAGATTATGGCTCCTCTTTATGCTCTGACGAGCGTCTCTAAAGGTAACATTAAATGGGAACCTTCTCACGAGACTGTTAGGCAAACTATTATCTCTGCCTTAACCAACCACCCGGTTCTGACTATATTTGACCCAAACTGTCCCATCGAATTGCACACAGATGCAAGTTCGTTAGGTTATGGTGCAATTTTAATTCAGAAAAAGGATGCCAAACGTTGCGTGGTCGCCTATTATAGCAAACGCACCACAGCTGTAGAGTCTAAATACCACTCATATGAGTTGGAGACTCTCGCAGTTGTGAATGCAGTTCGGCATTTCAGGCACTACTTGTACGGCAACCATTTTACAGTCATGACCGATTGTCACGCTCTTGAGTCCACTCGTAAAAAGCTAGATCTCACACCTAGGGTTCATAGGTGGTGGGCATTTTTGCAGTCGTTTGACTTCAACATTATTCATGTTGATGGAAAACGGATGCAACATGCTGACTTTTTTATCTCGAAATCAATATCACGAATTTCTCTCTTTTGCTGGCTGAGCAATAACGTGATGACGAGATCTCTGAGCTTACGGTTAAAATTAAAGACGGGAATCTTGACAATGATATCGCAAAAACTTACGAGATCAGATCTGGCGTTTTACATCGTAAGATACAGCGCAAAAATAGGAGTTTATGTCTGCCTATAGTACCTAGAGCTTTGAGATGGTCTATTGTTAGCACCACTCACGAGTCCCTTATGCACCTAGGATGGGAGAAAACCCTTGAAAAAATGTACGATTTGTATTGGTTTGAGCATATGGCAAAATTTGTTAGGAAATTTGTTGAGAGTTGTGTTGTTTGCAAAATTTCCAAATCGCACTCAGGCAAAGTTTCAGCGGAATTACATCCCATTCCTAAAATTACGATCCCTTGGCATACCCTTCATATTGATGCTACTGGCAAGTTAAGTGGCAAAAATGATAAGAAAGAGTATGTCTTTGTTCTCATTGACGCTTTCACAAAATATGTGCTTCTACATCACCCCCTGAACATCAATAGTGCTAGTGCTATTCGTGCTTTAAGAAGCTGTGTCACATTGTTTGGAGCGCCGACGCGAGTAATCGCAGACCAGGGCCGTTGTTTTGCAAGTACCGACTTCCGCGAGTTTAGTTTCTCTCGTAATATTAGTTTGCACTTAATTGCTACTGGTAGTTTCAGCGCGAATGGTCAGGTTGAGAGGGTTATGAGCACTCTAAAAAATATGCTCACGGCAGTAGAGACTAGCAAGGACCGTTCATGGCAAGACTCTCTCCCAGATGTGCAGTTAGCTTTTCCCTCTAGAACTTCTCATAGGTAAAGTCGCATTTCCTATAGATTTAATGTTTTCTGATGAGCCTGAAATTAGTATTGACGAAGTAAGATCTGACGCTGTCGTTAACATGGATAGGAGTGCAAATTATGAGAAAGCAAGATTTGATTCCAATAAAGCTAAGTTTGATCGATTTGTCGTAGGTGATTTTGTTCTCTTGAAAAACGAAGAGAGAAATCAGACAAAACTTGACCCTAAGTATAAAGGTCCATTCAAGGTTGTTGAAGTGTTGGACGGTGACAGATACAATTTAGAATCTTTAACAAGTAATCGCCACTATAAATATGCTCACGATCGACTTAGAAAAATGCCTGATTCTAATGTTCCAATGGGAATTAATGATGATGTAGAGACTAATGAATGAACCTGTTTAATTTTTGGAATTGTAAAATTTTTATTTCTATCATTACTCTTTCCCTATACGTTACCGCTGGTTAAGCGGGTTAGTTATGCAAACTATCGCTGGTTAAGCGTTAGTGGTGTTCTCGCTGGTTAAGCGAGTTGTGTTGACTATCGCTGGTTAAGCGTTAGTGTTATAATCGCTGGTTAAGCGAGTTGTGTTGACTATCGCTGGTTAAGCGTTAGTGTTATAATCGCTGGTTAAGCGAGTTGTGTTGACTTTCGCTGGTTAAGCGTTAGTGTTATAATCGCTGGTTAAGCGAGTTGTGTTGACTTTCGCTGGTTAAGCGTTAGTGTTATAATCGCTGGTTAAGCGAGTTGTGTTGACTTTCGCTGGTTAAGCGTTAGTGTTATAATCGCTGGTTAAGCGAGTTGTGTTGACTTTCGCTGGTTAAGCGTTAGTTGTTGAAACGCTGGTTAAGCGTGTTATGATGTGCTTTCGCTGGTTAAGCGTTAGCTGTTGAAACGCTGGTTAAGCGTGTTACGATGTGCTTTCGCTGGCTAAGCGTTAGTGGTTGAGACGCTGGGTAAGCGTGTTATGGTGTGCTTTCGCTGGTTAAGCGTTAGTATGTTAATATCGCTGGTTAAGCGTTATTATTATTATCACTGATTAAGTGATGGGATTTGTAACGCTGGTTAAGTGCTGTGGATTTGTTTGATAGAGTCTGAAATGCTTTCAGAATTTTGTGCTTTCGGTAATGTTTAATTTTATTTTGTTATGTTTGGTTCTCAATCAATTAAGCTTTCTTATTATGAGTATTGCGTTTTAATCTGACCCAATTATTTTTGTGAGAATGTCCCTGATGTGGGTCAGGATAGCCGAGTGAACTAGTTACTTTTCTGGATTATTTGTCTTTTCAGGTACCTCATCCCACGAGGTCGTGTGAAGGTCAGAGATGGCCGTGTCGCAGATCGCCAATGGAATGTCAAGCGTTTATCATAATTTTAATTTAGTTTGTTTTATTTGATTTTTAGCCTGGCAATGCTTGAGTGTGTTTAGTCGATTAAGTTGTCGTTGGTCATTTTTGAAGTTAATAAAAAGGCGGTAGTATTGTGTAGTTGACACATTCGGATTGAGATCGTGGCGACCAACGGACGACTTGGCTAACCTCACTACATTCCATTTTTATTTTAATTTTCAATCCGAAAATAGATCTTTAATCTTTTATTCTTTATTGTAAAGTGTTGCGAACAGTAAAGTTGAGTGTACCGAACAGTGCCTGTGTATTATTTCACGTCAAACTCCACGTGCCATCATGACAGACCAACAAAATAATGAAGACACCCCTCATCTGTCGTCAAATATATTATTATTAAAAATATATTATTTTATCCCGGAAATCCCACGGCATCGGGAAAAACCTCCCACGCGAACGAAGTTGCAGATAAAAGCTAGGTAATTATTTGTGTCAACTATACAAGGTTATTGGTAAAACACTAACAACCTCTCAGGGCTATGTTAGTAATAAACAACAACTTTTGTTCTATAAGCTTTTAATAATTCATCACATTTAAGTTCATCAGATTTTCATTCAGAAATATTTCAATTGAACGCTCAAAATGTCATAGAACAAAAGTTGTTGTTTATGATAGTTTATGATACCTACTGTTCTGCGAGATTGTTATTTTACTAATAAATAACCCTGAATATATTATGGTAACTACACAATAAAGAATTGAGCATAAATATTTAATGTCAGACTAAAAATATATAATAGTTCATGCTATTCTCATATTAATATTCTATTTTTGATACGCCAGTCTTGCTCATTATCGCGTTCACAGCATTTCTTACATCACAATGTAGACATATATCTATAGGCTACACTGTCACCCCATTTGGTGGCTGGAAGAAAGATAAATTACGACATAAGATTTATTGAATAATTCCGTGATGGGAAACTTAGAAAAAAAAAACGCGTTATGACAGTGCAAGAAGGTATTTCATCTACCTACTTTAATATTATTAAAGGTTACTGAACGGCGAGAATTTAATATTTAAGGCACTTATTACAGCATAAATGGTAGAAACAATCTTGAAATATTTTGACCTATATTGGTGCTAATTAAGAATTCATTCACTCGTTCATTAAGTGTTATTTGTTAACGGAGTTTTAGTTTTGCTTAGATTCAGACAATATTTGCATTGAAATAGTAGTGGAGGGGCTCGTTGCTAAATAATAACTACCACACCGGACAACTTTCAAGGTTAAACAACGCTTGCTAAGGTCGGTTAGCACGTTAAGACCCGGCTGATATTTGTGCATCTTTGACAGTCGTTAAGAGAAGTGAGAAGCCAGAAAATCGTAACATATTACCCAGCTATTGGGTTGTGAAGCTTAGATAGGGAGTTTCTCCATGTAAACACTAGTTTGTAGCTGTAATCGGATAGAGAGGCTGGCTCCGAAATAATTAGGAAAAGGCTGAACTGGCTCATGATGGTTGGTGCAAAGTAAGAAATCATTCATTCATTCGTTCAGGATTGCCGTTTAGTTTCTTAAACTGATTTTTAAGATTCTTTTTCCATATTTGAATTTGTAGTCATTCTAAATTCATACTTTTTAATGGCACTAAAATTAAGCGAGCTAAAAAGGAGTAAGTTTTCAATTTCAGAAACTAAAATTGAACGATTTGTGAAACAATGAAACGTAATGTACGTAAGTGGCAAACAGCATTTCCTCTGTTTATTATTCTCCTTTATTACCTCTTAAAACACAACAGAAGGCGAAACTTGCACAATATGTTTCATAAATTAAAATAATTGCCATAAACGACCTCTATGAGGTCCTTAAATTATGTAAATTGAGGATAAGTCTTTGTTTTGGTACTTAAGTTTACCATGGTTATAGTATTATGAAGATAGTTAAATTATGCAAAGTTATAACCAACAAAAAAATCCATATTTGTTTTGCACGTTTATAATACTTTACGAGTACAATGGTATTACGCTATATTAATTAATTAATTTAGTTTAAGGTTAACCAACAATTGCTTACACATAGAATTAGATTACAGATATAGCAATCAGTTACAGGCTGACACCACATGCACAGAAAATGGATTCAATGCACATAATTAAGGAGGCCAAAATTACTCCTTTACCCAAAAAATCAAATCCTGCCTCTTTTTCAGAATATCGACCTATTTCCATCCTACCTTTTCTCTCTAAAGTCCTTGAACGCCTTGTCCACAATCAGCTAAGTGCTTTTCTTTGCAAGAATAGTCTGCTGAATCCTTTCCAATCCGGATTTCGTCCTGGACACAGTACTACTACCGCGTTAGTTAATGTAACTGATGACATACGGATGGGCATAAAGGAAATATGACGGTTCTCTGCTTGCTTGATTTTAGTAACGCTTTTAATACCGTCGATTTCGATATTCTGCTCAGCATACTTCACTCTATTAACATATCTCCAACAGCGATTGACTGGTTTCGTAGTTACCTGTATGGCCGCCGGCAACGTATTTGCATAGATGAGTTCTGCTCTTCTTGGTGTAGTACTGTAGCCGGTGTTCCTCAGGGTGGCGTGTTATCTCCTTTACTTTTCGCAATTTTCATAAATTCCATTTCCAAAAAACTTCAATCCTCCTACCACCTTTATGCTGATGACTTGCAAATTTACAGACAAGCGCCTCATACTGATTTAGATGCTACAATAAATATGATAAACCAGGACTTGGCTTCAGTTTGCGAATGGAGTGAGGCACATGGTTTGCAGGTTAACCCGTTAAAGACTCAGGTCATTGTAGTCGGCAGCTCTAGGTTAGCATCTAAGGTAAACTGGTCTCAGCTTCCTCAGGTTATTTTCAACGGCACAGCTATTCCACTAAGCGAGAAAGTTAAGAACCTTGGGGTCTGGTTGGACAAATATCTTTCGTGGGGTCCCCAATTACAAGAGGTGAGTCGCAAATTATTTGCTTCTGCCAGTTCCCTAAGACGGTTGCGTAACTTTCTGCCAACTGCCACTAAAATTGCGCTAGCACAGTCTCTTTTGCATCCCATCCTAGACTACGCTGATGTCAGTTATCTTGATCTCACAGAGGCACAACTTGATAAACTTGAGCGACTTCAAAATTTTTGCATAAGATTTATATTTGGTTTGCGCAAATATGATCACGTATCTGAATTTCGTACGAAACTCAAGTGGCTTCCTATACGTCTTCGCCGGAACTTACACATATTGTCTCTGCTTTACAGTATTCTGTTCAATCCTAAGACCCCCTTTTATCTTAAAGAACGTTTTAAGTTCCTCCGTGACACACATGCCAAATTTCTGAGGTCATCGGAAAACTTGAGGCTAGAGGTACCGAGTCACTCCACCAATTTCTTTGGTAAGTCGTTCGTAGCTCAAGCAGTACGACTGTGGAATACTCTTCCCGTGTCAGTAAGACAAGCACAAACCCTTCCTTCTTTCAAAAACATGGTAAAAGATCTCTATCTCTCTCTTTAATATGTTACTATTTTTATTTTATTTTTTATATATCTCAGCTTTGTTATTTTTATGTATATATATGTATATGTGTATTGAGTATGTAGGTTATTACTTATTTATTGTATATAAGTAAATAGTACACCATGGACTACCCGCGAATTTATTTTCTCCTGCTGTGTCAAATCCATCTAAAGGTTGTCTGTAAAAGATCGCTTTTAGCGATAAGACCGCCCATTGTAACACCCTTTGTAGTTTTTAAGTCCTTATTTAATTCTGTTATGGTGTACAATAAAGAGTATATCTATCTATCTATCTATAATTAATTATTATTACATTTATTACACTTTTTTTAAATAGTAGGTAGAATTTACATTACTAGCAATCTTGTTAACCCCTCCAACTAAACTAAATATGCTTTTGTGTGGAGTGTGTTCACGGCAATAGTGTAATGGGTGGGGTTCGAACACAAGTCTGACACTTTAGCCAGATGCTTGTAAATTCGTTTACTTACTAATTATATATTTAAATAGTATTATTATGTCTTAATAATAAGTTGGTTTTAACACTCTTTCCATTTTATTTAACAACAAATATGTAATCAGAAATTCAATGCACAGATAATAAATATGTCAAATTTAATTAATAAGAACAATCATTAATTAAAATCGTAATTTGGTAATCAAATTTAATTAAAATAGGTACCTAAGAATTAGATTAAATAAAATAAAATTATCAATAAAATAGACATGCTGTCATATTATGAACCAACTATTTATTAGACCTCCAGAACCAAGTAACTGGATACAAGACCTAACTCTTGACAAGCCTGGTCTCGGATTTTCTGGCCTCTGACTTCGCTAGTATCCACTGTCAAAGATGTTACAGTAGACATGAGCACGCATAGATCATGGACACCCATCCAAATAACGGTCTCTGTAAGCGGTACTTAACATAGAACATAGACATATAAGGCTGATATTATACAACGTGTAATTTAAAGGGTATATTATATACATACCGAGTGCACGGCTTCTTTGGATGATAACAAACGATATGGCAAGAGTTTTGTAATCCTATGTCTACATGTGTGGAGCATATTAGAAATTTCAATACATTGATACCAGAGGCCGATTTTTTCAAATTAAGAAGAACGAAGAGAATTATCGTTTTATTGGCAAGTGACGTGGAAAGTGATGACCCTCATAATGCTGTGACACGTTTGTTATTACTGGTATTCAAGAAACATATGAAACCAATAATTTGGGGTCAATTCTGTGAGTCACTTATTTTGAGCTGAAACTTTGCATAGAGACTCCATACCAGATGTTGTTTTCAGTCCTTTTGGATAGATATGGGGTTTCCGTTATACGTTGTATAGCAACGAGCTCATCCATAGAAAAACTGTTATAAAAAAAAACTGGTCACTATAGAACATCCAGTCATAGTAAACCAACAAAAATTTCATTTTATTCAATCAAGCGACGTACGAAAATCCATAAATAGATTGAATAGAAAACAAACAAGTGAATGAGTCAGCGTTTCAAATTATCCGCCGAATGGGACCGATTGAACGAATGAACGGGACGGGACCGAATGGAATGGCTAGCTCGACGGATCTTTAGGTGCTGCTATTATTTTGATTGGAGGTACGAATGTACCCCGGGAATCTTGTATGGGTTAACTTAAGGCCAAGTTCTAGGGAATTAAGATAATTCGTAGGTGGGCCAAATAGGTATCGGGTAATGGGATAACTCGTATTACACGAGTAAGCGAAATAGGGTTAGCAAATAGGTAACTAGTTAACTTCGTATTTTAAAGGTATTCATAGCTTAAATCATACAGAATAAAAGCCAAGTCATGAAACTAAAACAACAAAAAACCTTCTAGCAGGGTTTCAATAACAAATGTCTGAATACATTGTTATTTTTTTTTTTTTTTTTTTTATTTAGAGTAGGTTCGCGTTTGACCACCATCTCACCTGATGGTAAGTGATGATGTGGTCGAAAATGGAGCACGCTTACCTAAAAGTAACCTATTCACTCTTGACTTAAACTTGACTCTTGAATTAGCATAAGTCGTTCATTTTAACTCCCACCTACGTAATTGTACAAAACTGATGCCATAACAAGATTCAGAACTACATACTTTAAAAAATTATGAATAAAAATGTTCATGCAATTTAAAAATAAATTCAGCTTAGCTGAGCCTTAAGCTTCTGTCTAAAACACCGTGGGCATTTTATTCTTTCTGTCGGGCGACCGGTCTTTGTATCTAGAGAAAATAGATTTTACTACTAGTATCTACCTAGTCTCGTTTGGGTTCATAGTCAAGTTAACTTTTAACCCCGACTGACTTAGTGTCTTTTCTTTATTCTCGTACCTTTTGGCGATCAAACTCGATTAGGTACAGGTTGAAAGGAATTGAGAGTATTTAGGAAAATTTGAAAATAGAATTTGGAGGCTTACTTCATTTGTTTCTTGCTTTATCTGTAAACACTGAAACATTTAATTCTTAGAATAACAACGCATAGAAGAGGCGTCTAGAACAAAACACGAGCGATTTCGTGTGTCCACTTTATTTTCTTTGTGTGCGTGAGCCGAATGTGTCTACGTTCTTCAAACGCACACAAATATAGCTTTCAGTGATACCATTACCAGTACCATTACCACAAAAATGGGAAAACGCACTATTATGTTGCTGGATCAAATCAAGTATTTTATGTTATGAAACTAAATAAGATGATGTTTTTTCATGTAATATGACTTATATATGACATATATTTACGGAAGGTACACTAAATGAGATATCGTTTATTGCGTTTAGAATGTTTGATGTGTAATGTGTTATAATGATATTATAGAAATGTATTAATTGCTTGAAAAATCTCGTTTGATATCAATTAAAAGTATGTGTTGTATTTATGAAATAGAAAATTATTATTGAGAACATTACTTAAATGAAAAAAATCCTAATCAATAAAATTGTCATCTTTATGATGCCACTCTTCGAACTAACAGTAACTTTTAGTTATAAAACACTGTAGGTAGTAGCTGTAAATAAATATAGTTTAGTTTGACGCATACATAATTGCCGCCAAAACTATATTTTTTTAAACAAAAATAAGCACAAAAGAAATCAATATGGGTATTTTTTTCCTCACGGATAGCAACATTGAATTGTGATAAGTTAGGTTATTAGAATTTTTGTTTGATGGTCGATTTACTTAAATATAATGTATAAAATGTAAGTATTTACTTGTGAAATGTAATTTGATTACACGTTTTTTGTTTTCTTGAAGGACTATGACATCCCTTTACGCTACAAACGGTCGTTTTAAATTATTTACTCGCGAGCTCTGTTCGGCAGAATGTGACCTTGAATACTGACGGCTCGTCGAGCAAAGTTAGCCAAAAATGGCTAAGTTTTAGTTGCCTCACTTTTTATTACGCGGTCGGTCGTGCCGCTTTTAATTTGGTGGGCGCTGCTGTTATTAAGTGTTAAAAGACAGAGTTATTCTTTTGAAATGGAGTGTCAAAAGTGTAAAAAAGTGTTATCCAAGAAGGGTTCTCATTTCTTATGTCAAGGACAGTGTCAAGGTACTTTTCACAGAAGCTGCGTTAAAGGACTAGTTGCTGACTTAAAAGTGGGTAAAACACGCATATATTGTAATAATTGCGAGGAAGATGAGTCGGAGACCGAAGATCAGGAGGATGATGGTCGGGATCCTGACAAGATATTGAAAGATATTCAGAAGAACGTAAGAGCTATTCCTGGTCTTATAAAACAACTAGACTCAATAAAGCAGAGTATGTGTTTATTATCAGAAAAATACGACACATTATTGGCCGAACACGAAAAATCGAAAGATAAAATACATAAACTTGAAAAGGCGGTAGAAAACATAAATAATAAAAACATTTACATAGAAAAATGTAACGTCGCGTTAGAACAACGTCTCCACGATTACGAGCAATCTACCCGAAAACACAATATCGAGATTGTTGGTGTTGAGCAAATGCCAGATGAAAACGTGAACGAAATCGTCGTTAATATTGGGAAAATGATTAATGCCAGCAGCGACGACATTGAGTGGGTAAGACGTAACCAGCCTCGAAAACAAGGAATTAAATCTGCTTCTATCATCATTGGATTTAAGACGTCAGGAACTGAATCTCGCGATACATGGCTTTCACAAAGGCGTAAACTGGCTGAGATAACAAGTGATAAAATAACTGGCGGTACAAACAAGAGTAAAGTGTATATCAACGAAGATTTGACCAAGGCAACTAGAACCTTGTTATGGAAAACGAAGAAAGAACTACATGGTACATATAAGTATATCTGGGTCTCAAAAGGTAAAATATTAATAAAAAAAAGTGACGGTAGTAATTCAATTTGGGTGAGATCAGATAATGACATCGTTGATCTGCTCAAAACAAAGGCTTAGGCATATTTTTCTTCATTTCTTTTTGTTCGATTTTATATTAATAATTTGTTTTAAGTGTTTAAATTAAGAACTAAAATTCACCATCCTAGACAACATTGTAACAATTACCGATGATACGATTAATGCGGTCGAGATAGAAAGTTTAAGTAGATGGTTATCATCAATTAAACAAAAAAATGACTTTTGTATATTGCACTTAAATATCAGATCTTTAAAAAAGAATTTTCACGAATTAATTGTTACTTTACACAATAATTTAAAAGATATTGATGTAATAATAATAACAGAGCCAAACATTAATTTTTCAATTATAAATCTGTATGAGATCAGCGGCTTTAATGTACATAGTTTTACACGCACCGAGCGAACCGGCGGAGGTGTACTTGTTTATACCCGCGCGAAGTGGGCAGCACGAGTGAGCGAGACGGAACATACGCATAATATGCGATCGGCAGAGTGTGTGTTCATTGTACTCGACGGATGCGGAAGTGATCCGATATATTTATTATGTATCTATAGACCTCCAAGAATAAATAAGAAGGACAAAACAAAACAATTTCTTGAAGAATTACGCAATATCCTAGAAACAATTCCTACAGATTCCAAATTATTCCTAAGTGGAGATTTAAATATTAATTTATTAAAGACCCAAGATTGTAGAGTGATTGAATACGAAAATTTATTAGCCGAATTTGGATTAATCAAATGTATAAATAAAATAACACGTAAAGAAATAGTAAAAGGAAATATTGTTGAATCATGTTTGGATCATATTTTTATTCGAGCACCATTAGCACATATTCATTCTGCAGTCATTCAGCATAAAATATCGGATCACTTTTTAGTGTCAGCCGCAGTACGGTGGAACCAAGCTGAACCGAGAAGCGCCCGCGTTAGCGCGGACAATCATGACGCATCGCTCGGCCAGTCAACTGAGCGACAACGCGAACGGATTAGTATACCTACCGAGCATCGACGTGTGCTTGACAATCGCTTAGTTAGAGAACGACTGTTAAATACAGATTTTAGTAACCTAATGTCTATAGAATGTCCAATAGAATTGTATAATTCACTCCAGCAATTATTTGTTAACATTTATAACGATTGCTATAAAATTGTAAATATTCGTTGTAGCTCTAGAAATAATAAATGTTGGGTTACAGATAATTTAAAGAATATGATAAAAGAGAGAGATAGACTGTTTAATGTGTGGTATAATGATCCAAAGAATATGGTTAAAAGAATAGAATATACCAAATACAGAAACAAATGTTTTAAAACGATATCTAGAGCTAGTAATGAATACGATCGACAGAGTATAATAAACTGTAATAAAAATATCAAAAAAATCTGGGATAGAATAAATATACTATTAGGAAAAAATAAACAATCATTAGACAATGTAATATTGACTAATATGAACATGCAGGGTGACACTAAATATATTTCGAATCAGTTTGCGACCACTTTTGATGAGGAAATTCAACAAATTAAACATATATGTGACGATAAATGGTTGAATAGGAACAACTATGTGCAGGAAACGGATAGGAGTATGAGATGGCAACCTGTGAGCGCTAAATACGTAGGAAATATAATAATTAATATGGACGCTAAAAAATCACCTGGAAGTGATTCAATACGTATGTCAGATTTAAAAATTATTTCTAACAAAATAGCCCCAGTAATATCCAAGATCATTAATTCATCTGTTAATCAGCATAAATTTCCGGACAAACTTAAAGAGGCAATTATACGCCCTATTCACAAAAAAGGTGATCGTAAGGACTACACTAATTATAGGCCAATAGCAATATTATCGAGCATAGACAAAATTATTGAAAAATGCATAATTAATCAACTTGGCGACTATTTACAATGCAATAATATATTAAGTAAATCACAGCATGGTTTTCAGAGAGGGAAAAGTACTAATACTTTACTAAGTAAGTTTACTGATGAGATTAATACTTATTTAAATGAAAAAAAGTATATTGTTGCTATTTTTTATGATTTTAAAAAGGCTTTTGATACTCTAGAAACCAGTACTCTATTGACAGCATTAGAGGAATGCGGTGTGGGAAAACCTCTGAAGGAATGGTTCAGAGACTATCTCACTTCACGCACTTACAGGGTGAGAATCGGCGATACATTTAGTGACGAAAAATCAGTGCGATGTGGGGTACCTCAGGGATCAGGATGTGGTCCCGTGTGCTATTTAATGCATGTAAATAGTCTATGTGAAGTGATTAAAAATAGCTCTGCACACATGTTCGCTGACGACCTGTGTACGCTGCGGGCTGGCACAGACCTAACTGAGACAATCCGATTAGTTCAGAAGGACATAGACGCCATAGTCAAGTGGTCACATGACAATGGTATTGTGCTTAATAACGAAAAAACAAAACTTTTAATTATACATTCACCATATTTAGCACTAAATGATAATCCTCAACCATTATTTACCCATTCTTTTAATTGCTTTCATAATAACCTCACTGATTGTGGCTGCAAACAGATTCAGAGAGTAAAGTTTGTAACATATTTAGGTATGAAAGTCGATGAGCATTTCTCTTGGAGTGAGCATATAGATTTCTTGTGCAATAGACTCAGGGCTATACTAGGTAAATTTTACCATCTAAGTTACCGGGTTCCCACTGGTACTCTAAAAATATTATATAAGTGTTTAGTTGAGTCCATTCTGGACTATGCACTCGACTGTTATGGGCTTACTTTCAAATCCTATATTGAAAAACTTGAAAACATCCAAATTAGATTTGTAAAATTACTTGTAAATAAAAAAACCAAAAATAAATACAAAAGTGATTATTATAAACTATTTAAGCTTTGTAAAATATTACCAGTCAGTTTAAAACATAAGTACACTCTTTTAACCAATAACCATGGAAGTCGAGTGCATGATTCTGTGTTGATAAATGTAAATAATAAATATAATACTAGAGCAATGACCTCGGGTAAATATGTTGTGCCTAGAATAACTAATGTTTATGGAGACAGGACATTAAAAAAAAGGATCCCATATTTACTTAACAGTTTACCCGAGGGCATTAGAGAAGAAAATAATATTAAAAAATTCAAATCTAAATTGAAAAACTATTTACTTAGCACCCTACCTTAATGTTTTTATTGTATTTTTAAGTTAATTAGTTATATAATATATTTATTAATTATATACATAAGTTAAAAATAGATTATAAATTGATCCCACAGTCAAACTGTCTGTTCAGTTTTGTGGGACATTTTTGTAAATTATAATATACCTTGTACCTTTTAAATAATAATAAATAATAATAATAATAATATCCTTCTATGCGTTGTTATTCTAAGATTTAATTATTTTTTTTTGTGTTTTTCTTATTTGCTATGGTTTCTTTGGTAGCTTTTTAACGTTATTTATTGCTTAGTATGATTAAAAAATATAAATAAAGTCGTGTTGGTTTTACTAGCATTTGGCTTACAGTTTCGGTAGCATGTAGGTACCTCTATGTTCTTTTTTTGTTGTAAAAACATAGGATAATTGTGTAAAATTCCACCCGTTACTCTAACACGGAATGTGTGCGTTATTTTGAGCGAGATTCCTTTGCTCCTTTTGAAGTTGAAGTGAATGAAGTTATATTATCTCATCACAATACAAAAGACAGATCAAAGCTGATAGAATTTCAGTATTTTGCTAAGGTAGGTACGTATTATTGCGTATTATTCGTAATACTTAATTACGATAAATTTTATGTAGATTCCAATATCCCAAAAAGGGGCGCCTATAGCTGGCACCTAGCCTAGCTTGCCTGTAGCGGTATTTAGTAACAATTTTAAAATTAAAACTTTAAAATTTTAACTTAAGAACGCCTATGTAGATCTCCAGAATCCTTAGGTTGATGGGGACTGGCCGCTAAAGTATTGTGAAAACAGCGGCACAGTGTTTCAGTTCTTTTAATAAAAAAAAGCCTATGCCCTATATCCATGTTCAACTGTGCCCATCTGCTTAGCCATTTTTGCAACTGTATCAGGGTCCAGGGCCGAGCCGTCCCTATGTGCGAAGTGTGCGGCGCACACAGGCGCCAAAGCAGAAGGGGCGCCAGAGTTAAGTTAGTGTTGAAATTATTTTTGTAAAATACTACATATTATTCTTTATAATTGAGTAGGTACAAACAGTGTAAAGTTAAACCACAGGCGTGAGTATTGTCTTTGGAGACCCCAAGACAATACTCACGCCTGTGGAAAAAATCTTAGGCGCTTCATAGATTTTGCACACAGGCGCTGTCTTAGGTCAGCGCGGCCCTGTCAGGGTCACCGTCCTGTACAATCAGATGCAGTTGGCTAATTGTATTTTATATGGAGAATCTGCCCATATAATCTCCACAAGCCAGTATCTGGGTAACACGATACCCTTTTTCAAGACTAATGACAGATTTTCTGGCTTCTGACTACCCGTAACGGTTGCTTTCTGAGGCATTGAGGAATCTCTATTGGTAAGATGTTCACACATCAACGGTACGACCTCAGAAATCGATGCTTTATAGCCTTGAAGATCGATTCGTGGGGCTTTTATAATTTAGCTACGACGGTATCATTAGAACTTAAAACTTCCACCCGCAATTACTTCAGTTCATCCGTGATCATGGCGCTTGCAACAGTGCCGAAATATCGGAAACTCCAAACAATAAATACACATGGTAAATATCCTGTTTTAAGTTCTAATGATACTGTTAGTGACCATGTTAGCTTAAAAACTTATTTTAGCCACGACGTCCTCAACGCCATGTAAAAAGCAGAGATGTTTCTGCAGGATCGGAATTTGTTTTTTCGGAATTTGGTTCGGAATTTGGATTTAGCAACCACTCTAGCGTAGATATACTCCTTCCTTCAACACCATGTTCCACGGTGAAAAGCAGACATTGGGATCGGAATTTGCCTACTGTAGCCCCTTAAAGGGGCAACTACTCTAGTGTCAGCTCATAATTTTACATAAACAGCCGTCTAAGCCAGCCGCTTTGAATCGCACTTATAACTTGCTCTTAAACACTTCCATAGAAAATGAAAAGCATCACAACGTCAAAGAGCTCGTAATTCTGCAAATCTATTAAAGTTTCTTACAAGTCAGCCGCTGCAGCGCTGTATCAGCCTTAATTTGTCTCAGAACAAGTGCTTTCAGCGATAAACGTCACGTTTACAAATATAATAAAAGTCATTGCAGTTGTATCGTAAAATACAATTTTTATGTTACTTTTAAGTATCAGAACTTTATTTTACGGCCACGATGTGCAGTCGTTGTCATTTTATCGATTGCAGTATTCATTTTTTTGTTATTTTTGTTCGCAAAAACTTTTACGTTTGGTGGGGTGGCTTTAAAACTGAGGAGAAGTCAGTAATTTGTTTTCAGATTTGCTTGTGTCGTTGATCGGCATATGTCTTTTCTATTATGTTGGGGATTTGATGACAGAATTTGAAGTCACAATAATCAATCTATGTTCCTGGATGTATCGGTATTCTATCGATTTCATTTCGGGAATGTGTCGATGGAATTGCACAATCTAATTCCATCAAGCCGGTCCCATCAACAGACTTCAAGACAAACCGCGATGCGCCATCGTTACATGGTGGACATCCCACCCACTTTCATTATGCGTACGGATAAGGAGTGGAATTCCCTGCCGGAGTCTGTGTTTCCCGATAGCTATAACCTGGGGGTCTAAGTCAAAAGTGAATAGGTTACTTCTAGGTAAGCGTGCTTCATCTTCGACCACATGATGATTCACTAACAGGTGAGATATATAATCAATAAAATGAAACAAAACTGACATACTAACACGGCTTTTTTGTGCGAGGTAATTTTTGAAAGTTGTGATCTGATTTCGAAAATTCTTTCATACATACATATCACATAGTCTGGTAGATTCCTATAGCTGTCAGAAATAATATCGTTATAATCGTACCCATAAATTAAACGCACAGTTCCTTTGGGGTACGCAACGGTGGTTAAGCTGTGGGAAACCGAGAAACTATTTGATTTTAAATGTTTTGGTTAATTCTGCATCTACTAGAGAGATTATTGCTGGGATTTTTAGCTGTGACCTATTTTAATATTAGGTACAAAAATCATCCTGAAAAGTTCATACTTTAGGGCAAAACTTCCTGAGTAGACGGCGCGTCGTGTTCTACGCGCGCCTCAATTATCAGTCAGCACCATTGACGGGACCCTTGTTTTAGATTATGACGGGACCCGATAGAGCCAATCCCTTGGGGTTGCGGGTATGTTCTAACAATATACTGTGGTCGGTGACTAGTCCAGGTTGTCGGCGTGTCGTGTTCCACACGCGCCCCAAAGAGCAGTCAGCAGCATTGACTAAGCTCGACAGGGTATTGAAGACAGCGACGAGATGCCATGGAGGCCACGGAATGCAAGGACAAATGAAGTAACAAGGTAGGTTTTTAGTCTGTAGAAATCTGACACTGTTCTGCTTCTGCAGGGCGGGAAGAGTCATTCGATTTTTTTTAATTTAACCTGTCTATACTGTCCCACTGCTGAGCAAAGGTTTTCCCCATAGCTTTGTACTCCTCCCGGTAGGTCACCCTTTCCAACCAATCCATCATGAATGCCTCTAGGTCGTCACGCCAGCGCTTTCTGGGCTTTCAGTTTTTCGATAAAAGGGCAAAACATTTAAGATCTAAATACTTACTTCTAACGTGTTGTTGTAGCGTCAATACCTACCACGACTCGCTGAAACCGATCCTTCAGTAACATAATACCGTTATCCACTTCGAGTTTCCAATTCACACAGTATAAACATTTTGTTATGATAGTAAAACAAGAATATACGTGTTACATGCTCCACACAAAACGTGATGACGTTTTGAATGGCAATTTGTACCGTTTAAACTATGCGAACGCCTGAATACAACTATGTTACAATCTATTAGATGCACCCTATGATAAAGGGGCAAAGTTTAAATTCGTATGTTTCGTTTACACCGATAAAATTGTGTGCTGTGCCTACAATTTTATATTTTGCCGTCGACAGCACACTTACTTAGTTGCATTAAGGTTTAGTTTTGATTGTGTTTATAAGTTTTAAAGTTGTAAAGTCCGAAAATGCAGCGGCTGGAAGGACAAAGTTGTGGTGTAGTGTAGATACAAACTTGCAGTTTGGGTCGTAACTCTCTGTATATTGTTTCGATACATTCGTTTCATAGTTACGATTCGAATGATGTATCCACATACTGGTTTGTCTATTAATGCTGAATTTCAAGACCTGTATGAAATTGCTAGGTATTCTTTCATATTTGTGGCTTCGGAGACAGCGTATTTTTAACCGACTTCAAAAAAAGGAGGAGGTTCTCAGTTCGTCTTGAACTTTTTTTTATGTATGTTACCTCACAACTCGAAGACGGCTGGACTGATTTGGATTTTTTTTTCGTTTGAGAGGGTATACTTTCTAATTAGTCCCATTGTTATGAAATCAGGATCTGATGATGGGATCCTGGAGTAATCGAGGGAACTCTTCAAATATTATAGGTAAAATAGACATAATAGTTATTTTTGACTTTGTATTGTTTTGATATGGAAGTCGGTTTAATTTTTTGCTAAAAAGTTTTTTTAGTCAAATAAAGGCGAATGTGATGAACTCAAACTCAAAGCATTCATCCCATTGTTTTATGAGTAGGTACTTCTTACACAGTAAGGACTCGTTAAAAAAATGGGACTTATAAGAAAACGTAGACTCCTCACTTATACATTAGTATATATCAGGAGTCTACATTTTCTTATGAGTCCCATTTTCAAGTAGTCACATGTTGTGTATAATTATGTCTGCATTTTCAACGTGTTTTAAATACTTTAGAAAATTTAAATAAAAATACCTATCTAAAAATGATATTGCAGTAGGTACCTCACATTTAGCTACAAGAATTTAATAAGAAGCCTGAAAACTTTTCGTTCTCTTCAAAAATACATTTCCTCTAGCCAAATACATAATTTAAAAGATAAATCAGCTTCCAAAGTATCAAAATCACCCAGTTCAACGCTTCACAGGACTTAATTGCAAAAAGAATCCTTGAGAATTTTTAAATATTCACTAAGCTTACGTAAACGGTTAATCTCTTTAGGTAATTTAAAAGAGCAAGAAGGCTAGGTAAACTTTACATTTTATATAATGTGGCCAAGGCAAAAGCGATATTATAACTTAACAATAAAGTAAGATAGAGGCGCATATTGGCGTAAATCAAGGTTTCAGTTATCAGACAGGTTTGCGTCTTGAGCTTTAGTGCCAGTTTCGATATAGGTACCTAATATCAAATTCTGAATCGGAATGTGTAATGTAAATAGGTTAGTGTTGAGACTTGTGTTAGATACTTCATGAGAAGCCTCTTATCTTATCACCAGTATAAAGGAAGTAGAAGTAAATTTATTTGGTTAAAGATAATTGTATGGTGATACATAAATTTATATATATAACTCCAATATAACTATATAATAATTTACAAATAAAAGTAAAACAAATCTTGCATAAGCAAACGTGACATTACTCAATAATTTTTATTCACCGGTTTGACCAGTTATTGGTAAATTCTAGGCTATGCTTATTTCTCGCTGACGACAATAGTACATAAACTACCGAAAAGTGCTTCGGCTATTCATTAATTAAGTCGTTCAAATTAATAACACATGTTCTACGAAGCCACCCTTTGTAACCAGGAATCCAGTTCAAAAGCTTTCCTTGAAAACAAGATACAAACTGGTAAACTTCTCTTTGTGAGAGCCTACATAAGTACCTACACAAGTTTTATATACAGGCTGTTTGAGAAGAGCGTAGTCATCTTTATGGATTACTAGCTGTTGATTGCAAAAAAGTAGAGTAGTGGTAATCACAAAAAATCTGATGTCATTTAGCATGTGTATTTATTTGTCATTTTGCCTAGTTTTGATCATCACTTAGCTTGCGTGATCTTCAGGTAACACGTTATTGTACAAGGTAATGGCTAAAAGATGTCTGTTTTCTCTTCTACTACTCAAATGCAAAAACATTATTTATTTCACCGTCTTCGGTCTTAATTTCCGAGGCGTTAGATGGCCCCAATTCTGTTTCAATCTAAGTCGTACGAAATAAAGTATCAATTTTCATTGCCACACAAAATTGTAATTCGACTTCTCTTTGAGTCTTAAACAAATCTAAAAAGAAGTTAAAAATGACATACAGTTGAAAACCAGCGTCAGAGAGTTTGTAGTTGTCTGGCATTTTACAAAAATAGGCCTATTTGGCACAGCTGTGAGGCACACACAATGCTGTTAAAAAAACATATTGTTATTCTGTACTCTAATCTGGGTCAAATAAGTTCAATATCTATCTTTTTTCCTTCCTATTTTCAGTGAAAAACTTACACAGAAAATTATTATTACAGTATTTACTGAATATAGCCTCTACTGCATATAATGTATTAACTGTACATCACTTCTGAAACACCCTGTAGTCCCTTAAGGGAGATGGTATCGGATTTGTTTCATATCACTCTGTTACTTATGTATGAAAGTATCTCGGAGATGTTACACCAATTCTGCGAACACTGTTAAGGTGTTCGTTGTAATAAACTTATTAATTTTAATAACGTTCCCAAACAGATTGTTTTACTCTGTAGCAGAATGGAGCTTTAGTGGAGTTTATTTTGGTTATTTGTAAGATACCTATTTGCTTGGACATATCTACGCTTGCCAATGCAGTGACCTACAACAATTATTGTACTTGTAAGGTGACAATTGTTATAAACTGCTGCAAATCAGTGCATTACCAGATATCATATCATCACTTACCATCAGGTGAGATCGAGAAAAAGACCGGTGCATTCGTACCATTAACATATAATATTTTACTTTAACTCAGTAAACATTGAACTTGTAAAACATTTAATAAACACTTTCACACCAAAACCAAATAGTGCTTTAATATTGCCTAGGACCTTAACCACCGCATATAAAGGAATGTTTTTTGGACTTTTTGCTCACAGATCATTTAATGATTCATTCGGGAATTTTCTAACAAGAGACCATGGCTCCGGAACAATAGAAAAGTAAAGATCAGAATCTAGGGTTCTTGCCAAAAAATCAAATTTATCTTTGATTTGATTTTTGATTCGTCTATACACCGTATTATTTTAGTCGTCTTACAACGGCAGCTCACTTCATATATCCAATGACTAGTAAACATTCATTTAAAAAAAAACATATTTTTGAACATTTGAATAATTTAAAATTGAAAAATACATTTATTATTATGACGTTGTTGTGCGCTAGGGTGAGCAACCTCTGATAAAGATGTCACCGCTCTTCCATTGCATATCAAGGCTCGGTCCCCGCCCGCAACAGGATGTTTCAAACTACGTCATAATAATAACTACTAAAATAACAAGGTGTATATAACTCATAGCTCCGGTAAGAACAAACGACACCTCGAATAGTTTTCCCTCTTCTTCAATCTCATTAACTCCTTACTTACGTAACAAAAAAAAATAGCAGAAAAACACGATCGTAAGAGTGATCAACTTTACATTTCGCGTTCGACTCTGCTATAAACCATAACTTTATGTAATCTACGGGAGTTCGCTTTGGGGGAGGCGAACACACCGAATTTTTATACGCCTCCTACCCTCCGAATACTGATATCAGGACGCTTGGTATCATAATACTTGCTTAAGTTATGATTTTAGGAATTATTGAGTGTTCGAACATACTTTACTGCGAAGTAAAGTTACATTGGAAGGCTTATTTTTGGTAAAGGAATTGGTTGACCTTGAATTCTGATTAGATTATTTCAATGTCGGCGTGAAATTGAAGTTCCTAGAAACTCTGAATCTTTAAAACCGTCCATTATATTAAACGTCTTGGGAATACTTTTACTGTGCGTATAGCTAAGGAGTGGAATTTCCATGCCAGAGTCTATGTTTCTTAATAAATAGCTCTAATCTGGGGGTCTTTAAGTCAAGAGTGAATAGGTTACTTCCAGATAAGCTTTTTCGACCACATTATCACTTACCATCAGGGTGATGGTTAAACCCAAGTCTATATAAAATATAATACATATAAAATATTTCCACTTTGATGCCTCAAACTGTTTATCATCCAGTTCACAACTGAAGGAAGTTGAAGCCAGTAGAAGTCTTTTACTCCATCCATTGCAGAAGTGTATTTGATGATAGCGATGACTTTTATGCAATTTTTGATGAAATCATATACTTATTTTCAAATAAGCTGACCTTACCTTCAACAAAAATATAGCGAGTGCACTTACACACCCTTTACCGTATACATTAGCTAAGAACTGTCAATCCACAGAACAAAGAAGCCTTTAGGTGCTACCATCAACGTTTTCCGAACAAACCGTGCGTGTCATCGTTTATTCGCTCGACGACACCAAACTTACACAAGCAAAACCCTGCAGATACTTGTACCTAATCGGTGTTGTTATCAGCTGTCAATAAAACAAAAAAAAAAAAAAAAATCTGCTAAACCTAACTATGTGTACATAAAAAAAAATTAAATAAAAAACAAGCTTGGGCGTCAAAGTACTCCTCCACATTGCTGTCGTCCGGAAACTTACCCAGAAGACTGGCAGCATTGCCACGTTATATATTATTCTAAGTACTGTATGTAACCTTTAGGCATTAAGCAACAATTAAGCAAATACTGTAACCTTTCTAGTAATTACAGTTTTGTGCCGTTTGGGGTCGAAACGCTTGGGTCATGGGGCCCGAGTGTGCGTCTCCTTTATAAGGAATTAACTCGCCGGCTGATCGATTCCTTGCGTGACCGGAGGGCTGGCTCGTTCTTTGCCCAAAGAATAAGCATTGCCAAAAAAATGACCATTCCATGATGAGGTCTTCTTCTTTGAAAAGAAACTTTGAGGCAAACATGACATTGACGCTAATTTGATTGATGTCAGAAAACAGAAAGGACATTGTTCCGGCTCCATACATGTCACGCCTAAGAATCGTTTGAATCGAAAATGACTTAGATAGACTCGAAATATTTTATGGAATCATAGTAAATCAATGTTTACTAACAGACACTTCAAGATACAAAAATAATCAATTCATCGAAATCAAGTTCGAAAATAGCCAGGTAGTAAGATTCACAGAATTCTTTATACACAGCTGAGTCTACCAAGTATGCAATCTGATCAGAGTCCGTTATCAAGCCAAAGTTGTTAGAATAAAACCATAAAACGCATAGAAAATTGCAAAGAAAAGAACTTTGCAATAAAAATTGAAACGAAATGAAATGTAAGCACACCAGTGTTGCCAATTACGAAAAGCTATAATACCCGAATACCATGCCAGAAATTCCCGATTTCAGATAAAAAAATATGGAATACATTTTCTTCTCCAGCTAGTCAATTCAGGTATACAAATGAATAAAGTGTTAAATAAATATATTTTTATATATTAATTTATTTATTGTCAATAATAGGATACAGTGCCTATTTGATTTATCGAATTCATATTATATTTATGTACCTATATGTGATTAACTCAATTTCAGAAATAATCAGTCAATTGAACAAACGAATGTGAGCTTCACTAAGTGAATGAGACAAAGCGTCAGACTGAAGAAGCATGGAGGATTTCCCGTCCTCAATTAGTTGACGTTTATATATTATTTACTAGTGTTAAATTAATAACGTAACCCATTAAATATTTTTTTTTTCTATCTATACGTTGAAAATACCCGAAATAGTCCGGATTTTATCAATTTCTGATTTAATTCAGACAACCGTCCGTATTTCCTGAAATCGGGGAAAAATTCCGTAAATCGGCAACACTATCTGGCCAATAGACATTTTTACGGCACCACGCATTCGTTAATCGTGACCCAACTTTTTATTTTGAATTTATTTATTTCAAGTTTCCGTGGAATACTAAAATATGTTTCAAGCGGTATAAAAAGAAATAAAAATTATCATGTAATTTATATTCACATCGGTTATATAGGCAAAAATCGAACAATGTCTTTTATTATCTATACTAATATTATAAAGCTGAAGAGTTTGTTTGTTTGTTTGCTTGAACACGCTAATCTCAGGAACTACGGTTCTGATTTGAAAAATTCTTTCAGTGTTAGATAGCCCATTTATCGAGGAAGGCTATAGGCTATATATCATCACGCTAAGGCCAATAGGAGCGGAGCACTAATGAAGAATGTTTCAAAATCGGGGGATTTTTTTCCACGCGGACGAAGTCGCGGGCGGAAGCTAGATAGTTATAAAGTTTACGATGCATCACGTTAGGCAAGTGCCAACTACTGTTTTGATAATGGGTAAAGAGTTGAGCCCTAAGGATGCAACAGGGTTCTTGGGCATTACTCTAGATGCTAAGCTTCAGTGGGATTCACATATAAATAAAATATAAAAAAACGGATTTCTGCCGCATATGCAGTTAGAAAAATCCAAATTTTGACTGATCTAGAGACAGCTCGTTTAGTTTACTTTAGCTATTTTCATATTGTAATGTCGTACGGTATTCTTTTGTAGGGAAATGCCGCCGATATTCAGAAAGTCTTTGTTTTACAAAAAAGGGCTAATCGTTCAATTTATAAATTAAGTCCTAGATGCTCCCTCAGAGATAAGTTTAAAGATATTAATATAATGACTGTGCCCTGTCAATATATTTATGAAAATATTTTGTATGCACATAAAAATAAAAATGTGTTTAAAAAGTACAGCTATATCCACAATATAAATACTAGAAATAAGTACACTTTATTGTTCCTTCAACTAGGCTCAAGAAAATTAGGGGCTCATTTAGATGTCAATGTATACGCTTTCCCAGTCATATCCAAGAACTAAGCCTAAATAAATTTAAATCATTTGTGAAGCAGAAACTTTGGCAGAAAGCTTTTATTCTATCAAACACTATCTTTCAGACAAAAATGCTTGGGTTTGAGCTGCTCCAATTACATTTGTCGTAATTCTGTTTTGTTTGATTTTTCTTATTACTCATTTTTTATTTTATTATAATGATTATTTCATATACATTTTAACAGGACAATATTATTTACTTTTTCAAGTAATAGAATATACTTTTAATTTTCTGTTTACTTTATCATTTTTAATTTTGATTGTACAAGGTGACAATTTTATTTTCTTTTTTCAAGTGATATATTTTTTTTGTAAAAGCAAAAGTAATATTGTGAATATGAGAGCTATGTGGGATAACAACGAATATTATGAATATGTAGATTACCGCACTGTCTGGCAGTTTTAGTGCTTTATACGGCCCACCCAAATGTCCTAACTTTGGTATTGTTCGTCAAATCGTTTACAGATTGTATCGACTTTATTTAGAGACGTTGACCTCTGAGTTTATTTCAGTGTTTATTCTCAGAGTAGTCAGTTAGGAAACACTGGCCTCATCTAGTTTACATTTACAAAAAAAATTACGTGTGAAAGTGTTAGAGTCTGGCTAACGAAAGGGTTACCTGAGAAAGCGCGGCAAATTCAAAAAATCTTTATGTGGTATTACTGACTATAGCAGGAGAAAATGTTTTGATACTTGGAAATTTTATGTATTTACGACAATCAATTTATATAATAGTTGTTTACGAACTAATGTCTAATTTAGGGATAATACCACATAATATTTTTAAAGACTCCGTTTGGTGTTTCGGAGCCTTGACTGTCATGGATTGATTAAAGAAACGAATGTGTAGATTTATTTATTAGTATATACATAAAATTAACCTACTTAACATGTAGTTTATTAAATTTCTTCAACAATTTTTTTAATCAACTACAGGCGTATATGATAATTATTTAATCATCTTACTCAAAATCCGAGTCCAAAAATTCAACCTCTAAGGATTCTTCTGTATCAGTGGAGTCGTCATCACCTACACTTATTATGACTTTTTCCAATACTTTTTCTGTTATGTGATCTCTTTGTTTGTATTATTTTATTTTCCACATTTATTACATGATTTTTCATTTTTCTTTCAATCTTCTGCAGCTATTCAGCCAAATGAGATTTTTATCAGTGTTTTATTTTGTTTTAGGGGTGCCACTCGTTGTTAGATCTTGCCATGATATTTTAGGCTTATAATTTTTGTGTACATATGTTTCATCTAAATAGATGATTCGTTTTCCTTCCGTTTGTTTAGCAGCAATTTCTTGTAGATAAAGATGTCTCCAAGCAGCAATATCAAAACGTTCGACAAGAACCGTTCGTTCATTTTTATTTTTCTTGAACTCATACCCATTAGCAATTAATATTTCACGCAGAGTTTCTCTACATCCACCAAAGCCAATGCTAGAATGTAATTTTTCTAGCAATGTTCCCAATGTTGGGACCTCCTGTCTCACAATATAAAATTCATTGATTTTATTTTTTATTGCATCAATATCAAAACTGTCTAAATCCAACATTGAGCTTTTGTGTGGGCGTTTTTTTCCTGGAGTGCTCCACATCCATTCATTCACAGATCCTTCCTTTTTTTAGTGTTGTGACACCAACCTCTGTAAAACGAAGTATAAAATGCATATTAAAAAATTAAGGTACCCAAACAATTTGATAATGTCAAATAACACAACTCATCAACAAAACATTCTTAACCGCAACATACGTACCAGTTAATGAAGATATTTCTTCTAAGAACTTAGTCTGAGTTTCTATTAAAGATTTTTTCTCCAAATTTTTTAACGTTTCAACAAGTAGCAGATTCTTTGAATATCTCCAATATAATCTATAAAGATAAGAAAAAGTATCATAATATCGTAAATAGGTATATTTAATAATCAGCCACCAAGGATCAACATTACAAAGTCGTACTAACCTAAAAAATCCGAGACCGCATCTAAATATTGTTGTTTTTCTTGAAAAACAATTTCTTTCTCTTCTTGTTTTTGTTTAAACTTACTGATCATAGTATGTAGCAGCTTTCGCACGTTACTTTTTATTGTTTTACCCATATTATAGCGATTATTGTTGAATATTAATTGTGTTTACAAATTACTGACAATTGTAATCACAGACTTTGACAGCTCAATAATGTTGCCATATTAAACTTTTAAGAAAACTCCAGGTCACGCTTTCGTTAGCCAGACTTTATTTATAACCTACTTATATGCAAAATAAACATAATTATTTCACATAAACGTTTTGACAGCTGCCAGGACTTACGCATATGTGGTACCACCTGGTGTATTCCATTTTAGAACTCCTGATTCCGTTGTTTATGGATATACTTAGTACTATTGATACTTAGCGAATGAATATGGAAACAGCAGATGAGTGACAGCAGTACACACCGTCGTGTAGGTATCAACGCTAATCCGCGCTCCGTCAGCATTGTCTCAGCAGACTAATGTTCACACTATCGCGATCTATAACGTATGCTAATTTGCAATTCACTACGGGCTTCTGTAATCCGCTTAATGGTAACTTTTTCAGAATATTCAGGAAAGAAGATAGTGTTCGGTAAATATTACTACTACTGTAAGTCAGCATCATCTGACAGCTGAGCAAAAGCCTCTCACTATGACTTCCAAATTGTTCTGTCTAGGGCATAAGACGTCGTTAGTATGGTCAGCTCGCCCCGCCACCTTCTACGAGGTCTACCTATCTACACATATTATTCCATTATATTATACATAATGATATACAGGTACACTGATTAATTAACTGTAAATGTAACTTTGTAATCTTATATAAATATATGAGATTACAAAGTTATTTATGCAGTTGATGTATCTAGAAAACTGGACCGAAATTGAAAAATATTTTAGTTTTTCCTTGATTCATATACTAAACACTAATTGTATTCTAAATTTGAAGCTTCTATGTCTGCTAGAAGTGCCTTAGACTTTTGATGATCGGTCAGTCAGTGAGTGACAAAATTAAGGAACTTTGACTCGTTATAATTCTTAAGCTACTGGTTCAAATTGAATGAAATTTGAATTATACCGTGTTTATACAATGCCTGCTTGGTTACTGAAAATTCAGGCTTTTAGTTTTATCCACAACGACGTTATAGGGGGTCAAAAATGGCCTGAATTGCTTCGAGAAAAGTATGGTACGGCCGTGCCGCTTTTTGCTCGACTTGGCGGGGGCACTGCCGTGCCCCCAGATAGAAGAAAAAAAAGTATCGTCTCGCATGTATATATATAATATCTAAATCTATGTTTGTTGGTGCTCACCACATCAATAATTATAATTATAACGCAAGAAATACATAATACCTACATTACAAGAATTTCTACGCACTTGTCCATTATCAGCTGCCTAGAGGGTTTTTCCCAATTAATTAGTGTCGGCTAGTTAACCAGTCTAAACGAACGCAGCTAAGCTCCATTATTTTAAATGGAGTGCAAAACGGTACCCCTTGTGTCCCCTTGGCAAGCTTTTTGGCTTATAATGACCCTTATAAAATGACATGACATGATTGGTTTCAAAATGTTTCCAGAACACCTACAACCGACCGACCGACCGTTTTTAACCGACTTCAAAAAAGGAGTTTCTGTATTTATAGCATGAGAGTATAATCTATATCAATTAACACACTTAGTATAATGTCATTATAAATCAGGAAGGAATCAAAGAGTCTACAGTTTTCTTTACAGTTCTGTGTCAGGGAACACAGAAGGCGGCAGAGTTCCATAACTTGGCTATGCATTGTTATTAAAATTAGCCACCACATCATTTTTTTCAACTCTTCTGTTATTTGATAACTGACTAATGCTTGCACTGTCTGGACAGGCCCGCTCAAATTTGTGTGTCTTTGAAAATTGTATAGACTTTAAAAGAGACATTGACCTCTGAGTTTGTTTCGGTGTTTCTTCTCAGAGTAGTCAGTTAGGAAACACCGGCCTCATCTAGCTAAACATAAGTACTTTTTATTACAACTTCTCACGTACATATTACACCTCCCACACTATCTCTTCACCACTCATGGTTGGCTGGTAGAGAACTCCTACGGCATAAAGTCCGCCCTTGTACCTATGTGCATGAAGTCTAAATAAATAATATATTAATAAGTGTTATTCATAAACAATTTACAAAAATATAATGTTACATTTCATTTCTATTTCAAATATAATTTGATTAAAATTACTACACAGACCGTAAAATTATCTAATTCGTAACTAACCAACATAGACTAGACGCACTCTTGTTAACGCGACACGGTAAGCCCCTTTCATTAGAAATAAGGATATGTGCACACGACGCAAGAGTTAGATTAATGTTTGTATTGCAGAGACTGGATACTGGAGACGTTATGTTCTGATTTCACGCGGTAAGCACGATGTAAGATAATCTAAGATAAGGCTGCCGACGTATTGTGCGACTGAATTTTGGGAATATTATATTTTATTGCTATTATATATTATTTTTTAAAATTAATATATACAAATACATGTAAATGCGAAAGTTTTTGAGGATGTATGGATGTTTGTAACATAAAGGCTACTTTCTATCTCGGAATACCCACGGGATTGGGATTTACGCGGCAAAACCTGGCACGTGAACGAAGTCGTGGTCAATAGCTTATTCTATAAATAAAGATATTCCCGTTACCTCATTACGTAAACCTCACTAAATAAAAATCATGACGCTAAAGAGGTCATACATCAGTATAAGTTTCTTATTATATCTCATACAAAATGATATAAATATAAATTTTAACCAAAACTAAATAGAATCAGCGTTGCCATTCAACGTGGCAATGCAGCCAGAGTTCTGAGCACTTTTCTCATTGACAGCGATGTTGATGAATTTTTCGATGCCCTATAATTTCTTTCCTTTTTTATTTTCGGCCGTATATACTATGTTTAATTTTTGGAGCTTTGTTTGCCATCTAATAAATATTTCTTACATTCATAAACTAAATCTATATACAGGGTTATTGGTAATATGTCCCGATCCTGTTAAGGGCGTGTAGATGAGGTCATTAACTAACAAATAAAATGTTCCGCCGTCAAAATAGATATAAGACGTTGCAAAAATCATAAAAATAAAATAAGTATTGGATCTCTTTTTTCAAAAATACGGAGGTTTTTAATTGTTTTATGTTTTTTTTATTATGCGCAACTTAATTCTTTAACTAGGTACTTAATAAATAAGAATGTTAAAACGTGATTTCGTTTTTTTTTATGAATTTTTAAAAGAGATAATGTCCTATTTTATATTAATATTTAAAAAAAATATTCCTGATAATGGTATACTTTAGGCCTAGAAACTTAGGGTTGATTTGGGACGTATTTCCAATAACCCTATATATTAAAACCCGAAGGAAAATCTTTGTACCTCTTGGTATTAAAAATACGCAGACGGAGGAGTATGAAATTTGTCACAGTTAAAGTTTATATGGTGAAGTAATGCATTCAAAAATATTTAATATCCGAACTTTAACAAAACTGGGCGTAATACCCAATTTAATTCAAATCTAATATGTAGATTTTGCGTGAAAGAATAAACATCCATCCATTCATACATCCTTACAAACTTTCGCTTCGCATTTGTAACATTTGTAATAGGAAGATAAAAAGAAATGCAAAGGCAAGCGTTTGCAAACCTTTTTTGAAACCTTTAAAAGAACCCCACGAAACGATTCCCTGCCACATATGACCCGTCAGCCTACAAGGAAAGAGTGAACTAGCATCTTCTGAGCTCATTCGTTCCATCGTAGACCTCATCTAACACTTACTTTTGATCAAACTCATACTCAAAATATTTTATTTCACATACGCCCATATGGGCACTTACAAAACGTCAGAAGTTCACGCTTCGAAATTTGTTGTTTTCTGTGGATAAGAACCGGCAAGAAACTCCACATTCGATCGGGTCAAGAGCGAGCTCATTAATGATAAGAAAAGCTACGATTTTATTTCTATAAATCCTTACAAAGCTAAAATCCAACACAACAGAATAAATCGCAACACCCATCTAATTCCTAACGTGTTTACACGTCACGTCACGAGCAAGCGAGAGACCCTATCCCGCACAACGCATGACAAGTTTAATTATTTCCAGCGAATGTTCTCGAACGGTCTGATAATAGAACGCCTCAGAGACACTTTAAGGTATTCGCTCGTTGTACTAGAGTAAGCACGTTGATTAGTACTGCAGTAATTAGTTGAATATGTGGTATATTGGTTGAAGCTTGAATGTAGCTCGAGACTATAAAACATAATGTTGTTAATAAAGGTTTTGTTAGAGAATGTGATTAAGTAGTTCTTCATTTTATTTTATTATATTTCATCTATGTTTTCAGGTTTACGGAAATGTTGGAACGAGAATACCTCCACAGCCCTAGAATGTATGAGGAATTGAAGGCACTTGGTAGGTTTTTAGTCTACAGAAGTCTGAAACTCCCACACACACACACACACACAAACACACAGGAGGACACATTTGCTTTCACTCAAATACCGTACATGTAATCTTAATAATAATGATATTTATTTCGTATATTTTGTTAAAAAATCATATTAAAATGAAAGTATTCGGTTCATTTAAGCTGGGTAGCCATTTTGCAATGATTGTTTAATTTAAAATTTTATAAATCATTGAACCTGAACATAAATATAACATTAAAAAATTCGTCCTCGACTCTGACAGCAAGTAAGTAACATACCTAAGAGAATTGTGGCATTGCCACGTTGTATGGCATGCTCATGCTTAGGCTTTGGCCAAAAGTAATAAGCCAGCTTTTGGTTCACGGGTAGTCTCAATGTTTTGAAATTTTGTTGAAAATACATAAGGGCCTCAAGGTTCGAGAGTATCGACTCAATTTCTGTGCCCACGCAAAAATAGTTCGATAATAGGTAACTACCAGTGGAATAGCATCCTAACTTCAGTCGTACATTGTTTCTCATGTTCTCCGCTAAGATAACAAAGATTTATTACCGAAGTATAACATTTGTAGCCTTATTACATCGTTCCAATGAATTGTCTAATTTTAGCCTGTCTTTTGTCATTAAACG
Organism: Tholera decimalis; assembly: GCA_943138885.2. NCBI lineage: Eukaryota > Metazoa > Arthropoda > Insecta > Lepidoptera > Noctuidae > Tholera > Tholera decimalis. Next base: position 37,451,140 of record OW964564.2, on the reverse strand, counting down.
CAAGTTAAGTTACCAACATGTGGGCTAAATTATTTTCTTGTCTCAAATATAAGTATGGGTAAGAGGCTAGACAAAAACAAAAATCTAATTTTTGAACAGCTGTACCTATAAAATAGAATAGAACAGAATTATATTTATTAGACGATAGACAGATACACACAACAACATCTATAGTAAAGAGTTAGAAACATTACAAAAATACCAACAAAGATTTCGCTGAGCATGTCCACACTGAAAGGTTAACAACATAATGACAGTCTCCTTAAATGCCAACAAAGCGTTAGACTCGCTCACCAAGGGTATCATACCAATTTATACACGTATGACATAAAACATAATTATTAAGAAGCCGGTAAACAAACTTTCTAGCAAAAAAACTGGGTTCTTATTCAGTAGAAGTCTGAAGCTTCTTTTCGGTCCACCCAGAGCTGTAGGAATCACACAGAATCTTCCCACTGAAAAAAATATGCCACATACACAAAGCGGTCTAATTTATAAAACCCCTCTTTTTGCGCCAGAGTTAACTATAGTACCTAACCAACTACATATTTATGGATTTCAGAATTTTTTCTCTACGTGAGCTGAAGACTATGCTTCTTTAGCAAATTTCATTATTCTAAGTCAATGGGAAGGACCTTATAGATTTTGATTCGCTTGTGAATTTGTCGCAAACTATGCGACATAAGTTGTCACATCTATTGATTGCGTTGGCTTACAAGTTTTAAGAGGGGGTTTCCGTATCCGAATGGCAAAAAACGGAAACATAAGGGTTCCGTTTTTCGTCATGTCTGTCCGGCCGTCCGTATGTCACAGCCATTTTATTCCGAAACTGTTAGGACTACACAGTGAAACTTGGTAGGTAGTTGTATTCTGTTAAGCACTTTCTGATTTTTGTTAAAAGTTCCCCCCAATTCCTCTAACTTCTATAAGTAATAATCGAGTGAAAAAATAGCTGTAGATTTTAATAAAAACTTTCAATGAAAATTGTTTTGAACGAGATCGGGTCAGTAGTTTTTGCATTTTTTTTTTCATTTCGAAACAGACGGACAGACAGACAGACAAACAGACAGACAGACATGATGAAACTATAAGGGTTTCGTTTTTTGCCATTCGGCTACGGAACCCTAAAAAGAACAATAAAATGTATGGTTATTATTAAGCGTTATCGAAATCAATCAATTCCTTTCATTTGGGATTTCGACGTTCATTATCGGTTGGTAATGGATTGGCAGTTTTTCTTGTGTCTTATTACGTAGAGCTTGACTTATGGTATACGGTACCTATGTTTGTATGGTGTACGGTATAGTATATTTATGGCATGGTCACATAAAGAGAATGCCTGTGTGCTAAATTATTAATTATAACAATTACAGTTTTGGTACTTTCCATTTAGCATTTATTTCAGTAACAACTCGAAGTCTAGATTTCTGTCCGGTTCATAGGCTCGTCCCTACTTACACGGGCCTTAAACCGGCCTGACAAAATGTGAGTTCGTTTAGGTTCACCTAAACCTTCCCGTCTTGTTAAATACAGACGTAGTCTAGGCTATTTACCCTTAGATTCTGTATTAAGACCTACCTTAGGTTTTTACTCAACTACGGCGAAGCAAAAAGGAGGGTTGCGATTTTGAGCGGTATGTATAATGTATGTTCATCTGTTTCCTCATAACTTCTAAACTAGTTGTCGTATTTTGACAGTTGAGGTGTTGATAGAATCGTCTTGATTGTACGCACTATATTGATTATTGATGTACTACATACACATAGAAGCCACATTAGCAAACTAAAAAAAATTCCCGTTAGAGTTATACATACACTATCCAAAAAAAAGAAACAACACATTTATGCAGTAAAAAGCGCTCATAAGCGAAGGCCATTTCAACTATGTTTGGATCGGTTTTCAGTCTAAGTGGATACAGGAAAATAACCAGTATTTGACATCAAGTGACAAAAATGATAATAACTTATTTACTTTTAAACAGGTTCAAATGAACACTTTTACACGTATTTTTTTAGGCCACTAAACTAAATGACGTCGCTGGCATTTGCTAGCCACTACTCGTACCCTAAGAAGAAACACCGAAAAAAAAAACAGAGATCAGTCTCTTATAAAGTAAGTATTTTCAATTCATACTGATCAAGTCATATGAGATCCGTGTAGGTTCATGACTGAAGTGGGCTTCTGAGGAAAAAAAATGCACAGAATTGAGTGAACCTGTCCACGCATTGCAAGCAATTAATTGTCAATTACTGTGATTGGCAATCCGTCCTTCAAGAACGTAACACCGTTCTCCATTAAATCGATTTGTAAGATTGTTTGACAGACTTCACACTACCCGTAACTAGTACCAAAGATCTAAGATTACAATGAAAGAGGCTCTAACTAACACCTCCAAAATTGACTTCGAACCCAAATCAACGCCTTTGACAAATTCATTAACCCTTAAGATACTGCGTGACAACAATTTACAAATCAAAATATATTATCTACCTACATATATGTATGTACGTGCAGGACATTGTTAACCCTTTACTGCTGGGTCGGATTCTATTACGGCAAGGTCCCCAGGGCCGTTGTGGCGAACCACTATTTTTGGCCGGGCTCGGCTTTATTAAGGGCTTTTCCTAATAAAGAAAATTTATTCTCATTTGGTACAAACGGATATTCGGTGCGCTTTTTTTGTCAATGCTACGTCGGAATGGCCTGTTTTGCTGGACGCAGGTGGGTCAAGGGAATAGGAACACTTAATAGAGGATCATAGAGCCGATGTATAGGACGCAGTAATGTTGATAGTTACTGGAGCGTTTTCGATCGAAAGTTTCTGTAACTACGAAATATAAATGAAAAACTGTAGTGAACTATGTAAGCTACTGTCTTTTCTTGTACTGTATTAGATATCTCATTTAAACAGAACATTAACTTTCCATACTTAGCGTATAAAATTACCAATGACTTTTTTTAATCTATATTTATTTAGAGGCTTTTACCTTACATAGATACGTCAGCCTCATCATACCCTAATATAATGAATTATTACACCTAATTATACTACTATTAAAATAAATATATTATTGGGTAAGCGAGGGAGTTAGTGATGCAGCAACCATTTCATAAATAAGTTTTCATAAATAAGTTTTTTTAAGGATAAGGGATTAGAATAGGAACCAAAAGGTTAAGGAATATTGTTCCTAACACAATGAGTCATGTTACTTGAAGTTATTACTAAATTCTTCCATATCCATATTTAATTTGAGTTCAGTCTTTTTCTAAATCACTCTCTTGAAATTAACAAGCCCGACTTATTAAATTAACTAGCGAGGAGAGGAAAGTAATTCCAAAGGTGGATTGTACATCTAAGTCAGCTCGTATCGTAAGAGCATTCAAGCTGGGTATGTGATGTCCGGCCGTGAGGTGCGACGTTCGAGGTATACAGGGCGTTTCATAACAAAACATAACTGTGTTATTTTTCTGTTTTATTTTGTGACTAATGTTATAAGGAGCTTGTTATAGAGAGGTGTTACGGGTAGTCAGAAGTCAGTAAATCTGTTATGGTCTATCCAAGGGGTGTCGTGTTACCCAGTTACTGGGTTTTGGAGGAAAACACTAATACTCAGCTGCATCCTGTTAGACTGGAAGACCGAACTAACATAGTTGAGAACAGGCTAAAAAGATTATAATTTATATAAAGAGGTTAGAATTACTTCTGTTTGTAGGTAGTCATTTCTGCGGAGGTTGAGCTGATATGAAAATAATACACGTGTAAGTCTACTATCTATTATGCAATAAGTATTGCTGTCGCAGGACTAATAGAAAAAAAATTGGCCAAGTGCGAGTCGGACTCGCCCATGAAGGGTTCCGTAGTAACTATAATAAATATAATATACTTAATATATTTATTTGAAAAAAAAAAACAAAAACCTTACAAATTTCTTAAAACTAGCTTATTTACAATTTTTTCAACTACGCCAAATAACTTTATTTTTCATAGTATTTGTATAAATTACAAAGTTATATTTGCGGTTTTAGAAAATATGCTGTATCTCAAAAACTGCTAACTCGATCTCGTTTAAACTAATTTTGGTTGAAAGTTTATATTAATATCTACAACATATGGTTTTTTCAGATTTTTCACTTCATTATTATAGAAGTTAGAGGGGGGGACACACACACACACACATTTAACCACTTTGGAAGCGTATATCTTTTAAACGATTAACTTTAATAAAGTTATTTTATAAACCTTAATGTCATTTTTAAAGACCTGTCTATAGATTCCACACACGAATAGGTTTCATGAAAGAAAATATTTTCAGTTTCAGTTCCATGTATGGGGAGTTCTTTTTATTTTAAATATTTTTTTAAATTTTCTGTTAAAATCGGAAAGCGGTTCACAGAATACATCTACCTACCAAGTTTAACATGTATAGTCCTAATAGTTTCGGAATAAAATGGCTGTGACATACGGACGGACGGACAGACAGACAGACGGACAGACATGTCGAAACTATAAGGGTTCCGTTTTTTGCCATTCGGCTACGGAATCCTAAAAAGTGGGGTGTTATGTTTATTTTCGTTACGGAATTTCTTGATTCGGTCGCCGCTAGTGTTGCCCAAACGAGAGTCTCGCAAGAGTCTTGCAATTAGCGATTATCCTATTGCTATTTATTAAACGGTAGTTGAGATCTCGGAACAATGTAACAGAGTCTGTTACATTGTTATACTTTGCAGTAGTTTTAGTGCGTTGCCAGTGGACTCACTGACAAAGCAGTCACTCAGTAACATAAAAGTGTTCTATATAGGTACTGATGATTGATGATGATGTGGTGACTATTCACTACAGAAATGTCTCGTGGTTAATCTCAAACATTTTGCGATGCCGACAATCTCTATCACTGATCAAATGTATTATGTAAATTCATATATTAGCAAGTGGAATGCTTTAGAAAATGAATCACCCTGTTAAAACATTTTCAGTCAGTTTTATATTTCAGCAACACATAAAGAACCTGTTATTTATACTCGGCGTTTCCGGCGACGGTAGTTCTCTCGCTTCCGCGTGACGTGTCGCTCCTCTAATGGGCACCCCTTTTGCCCCACTATGTGCCACTTTGGCTCCAAACTGCCCGATGCACTTGAACGTATTTCGAATTTTCATTTTTATTATCAGCGCAAAATCATAAAATATTAAGGATAACTTTAACTTATTAAATAATAGTTTTTATCCCTAGATGGTTTATAGGGTGCGATAATAGTACATTATGGTACAAGTGTGTAATGTTGGTGATTATCGCTGAGGCGCCATTGAGACCCGAGGTTAGGTTAGGTTAGGGTCTTAAGAGAGCCGAGGACGGTAATCATCAATACACACGTGTATCATACGACGTTTTTCAACACACTTGTGAAGAAAATAACTATAATTTCAACAGTGAAAACGAGTTGTGAAAATTTTGTCGCAATGGCGGGTAAAATTAATCAGTTTTCCTATGCACGCGCATCTAACAGATCGGCCATAGACTTAAAGAATAGGGTTTCTTTTTTTGGCTTTTCTCGAATAGCGTTTTAGCCACATACAAAATAGTTAATTCAAAGTTTTCTTTATCACAGAAAAACAAAAGTTATATTTGAGTGAAAGTTGTATTTATTAAAAACGTACAAGTTGAAATTTATCTATTTAAATACGAAGCTGCATGAAACTAGCAAGCAATAGGTAGGTAAATTAATTTATTTGTACTATTGAACACGATCTTTTTTGTTTCGAAACTTTTTTTAAAAACAAAGCAACTCAACCAATTAAAAAAAAAACCTATAACTCACTTGTGAATAATAGTAAAGAAAAAGTCACAGTTTGATTACAGGTGTTATTATGTGCCTAATTGCGGTGAAATTAGAGCTATTTTATGAGCAAGTGTGTTGAAAAATTATTTAAATGTAATTAATTTGAGAATTTAAAACCTTCTATATTTTATCCTGATTTTAATACCTGTCAGCGTTGGTAAAGGATAAATGTAACAGATTTGGACAAACCAGGACGCACATTGTACGTATAAGATTAGTACCTTTTCTATCATGTAGTGGTATACCGTCTATCACAATGAGGTATGGTAGACAGACTACCCATAACGATGGTCAAAGATGAACAGACGCAGCACATCAAGCTACAACAATCTGTCAAATTTCTTTAATAGATTTTCAACTTTATTGTTAAGGAAATTAGGTTCAAGGTTGATTGGGAAAATTTGACGGTTTCGGGTAGCTTCATGTGCTGGCGTCTGTACAAATGACAGCGGGGACCAACTGCTTAACGTGCTGGTGCGGATGCGGGGCGATAATAGCGATAGCTTCTCGAAGGACCAATGGCGGGGATATAATTTGGCGGTGAAATATTGACCACACACAGTAATGAGCTGACCAGGATGGGAAGTAGATGGTGAAGGACTTACTTGGATATTCTCTGGATGTAGCACGTGGATGCCAGGACAGCAGGAGAAGATTTTGCACGCGTACTGAATCTCTTCCTTCTGGGTTGTTTGAGCACTTCACTTTGGTCTTTATTTTGTCACTCGTGTGCCGGTCAACACGAATAGTTGATAGTTTTTAGATTTATAGATATATTAGCAGTTTATTAATTTTCGGCGCGGCGCGGGGTGGTACCTTCGCGGCGGTTTCTTGACGAAGACGATAGACACAATATGGCGACCTTTTTCTTCCGAACCACAGCGTCTGAGCGATGATTGGTTGGCAATGAATGCGCCAATCAGTGGCGCGTGTGGTGAACATTTCTTCTCTCTCTGATTTATGGGAATTGGATATGAGGAAGGGAGATATGGTTAGCTCAAAAACTGCGGTCAAGTAAGAATCTGTATTTTAATATGTAAGATGCGTTCGGAAAAATGATGATAACAACATAATTATACCATTAGAGGTGCGTTCCGAAATGTCACAGTAGAAAATTTTAAATCAAATAAAACTTGCGCAAGCACGTGCTTTTCGAGAAATCTCGATATGTTTAGATGGTCACCCATCCATAAACCTACCTCAATAAGCGTTGCTTAACCTCGAAGATTAACCCGAGTGGTTGTTATTAGTTAGCCACGAGCGTGTGGTGTTTTAATAAACACACAACAATCTTGCTACTATTCAGGAAAGCAAATATATTAGTCTGGTCTGGTCTCTAAACTGCTCACACTCTGGGTTGCAGAAGACAGACCACAACGCATTTAGCGCAGACTGCCCGGTGCGGAAAAAGTGGGATTATCTAGCTCGGGCAAATACAGCATACGCATAAAACACGCAGGGAACCACAAGACAAAACACACAGTAACACAAACATGACACACACAAACAAATACACAGATATATGAAAGTATACTTAGTATACGATTAAAATATCGGCACTAAAACACTACACGAACAATAAATAAACACTTAGCTTAAGAAATAGACAATAAATATATATAAGTTAGTATATATATATTATTGGCTAAATAAAAATAGTATAAAAATAAAGAGAAAAGATTAAAAAAAAAAAAAAAAAACAGACATAAAACCCAAGCCTGCATAATGCATAATTATGTATAAATAAAAAGCACTTAATGTAGTACATATTATAATAGCACTAAGAAATAGAAAATAAAAATGTTAGTAATAAGACAATAGGTAAAAGTATGCATAGATATAAGACGTATAGATGTTTGTTATAGATGAGCTATATAATAATGTATAGCAATAGTAAGGTATAAGTATTAATATAATTTATATAATAAGCTTTTATGTAAAAGCATATATATATAAGCATAAATACTAAGGCACAATGTACAAACATAAACATATAAGCAAAAATACATAGGAATAAAAACTTGAGTATAACATATAAGTGTAAATACATAAACACAAATAAATAAGTAAAAATATGTAAGTAAAGCCCTGAGCAACGACAGCCCTATCCAGCCAAGGAGGACAATATGTAAGAAATAGATATAAGGAAAATGTAAATAAAAGAATGATGTCTATTTAAATATCCCCTAATAAAGAAATGACAATAGAATAGACAGAATAGCGGGAGTCCCACCCGGTTGAGTATGTAAGAGATGGATGAAAGAAAGAACCAGTATGAAGAATAAAAGTGCGAGAGGAATACATGAGAGAACTTGAATGAATGAGAAATATAGTTTAATAAGGTCCCGATGTTTTTCCATGATCGGGGAAAAGCGTATAAAAAAAAAAAAAAAAAAAAAATATATATATATATATATATATATATATATTAGTCAGAGCAATATTAAGACAAAGTTGTAGGAGATCAAATGAACAAAACATTCCTTTTCATGATATTAATATTTTCCATTTACTTGATTAACTTCGAGTTACTTTGAGGAACAATACTTTGTTGTGTATCAAAACATGAATATATGAACCTAGATGCACTTAATATACAAGCATAAGGGCTCAAAAAAATAAACACGTTACGACGACGCAACGTGCCACGTTGCACGGCACGTCGTCGTGACGTAAAATCAGTATTTTCTTTGTATCTGTTTCTTCTTTATCCGTCTTCTTAATATTAGCAGGAGGAGAACACGTCTAGTGTGGTCCATTTCTCGAAATTAACTGCGACAATTCTATAAATGTGCCACCGTCAATACGACGTCGTTCAACGTGGCAGGTTGCATTGTCGTGCCGTGGCACGTTGCGTCGTCGTAACGTGTTTATGTGTTTGAGCCCTTACTCCTTAAAAATTTAGCTTCAATATTTAACTGTCTACCAATCGTGATGATACTTTTTGTGGTGTGTTTAGCTAATTGGATTGGATCGTGAATATCAAAGATATAAGATACCAGTAACATAACTTAATCAACCTATAATGTTTTCTCAGCTGAGACAAAGGCCTCCGCTATGTGAGAATAAATGGGCCGCAATTCACCATTCAGGCCCCATACGGTTTGGTGGATAACGCAGGCTTTTTCGGTCCTAAGACACACGTTTGCTCATATCTTCCATCACTATTTTCAGAGCAGCGGTGACGGTGAAAATTACACAAAGTAGCCAAGTAAAGTGCCTGTCTGGGTTCGAACCTACGATTTCCAACTGGTAAGTCCTGTCTGTAACCACTGGGTTACCACTGCTCCTTTAATTTATCTCCTTTAATTTCTGTCCATCCAAAGGTTGTCTGTAAGAGATTGCCCTGTGCGATAAGACCACCCATTTTACACTAGTTTTATTATTTGTATCCTTAAGTGTAATGTAAGATGTACAATAAAGTATACAACGTGTAATTTAAAGGGTATATACATACCGAGTGCACGGCTTCTTTGGATGATAACAAACGATATGGCAAGGGTTTTCTAATCCTATGTCTTTCCTATGTCTACATGTGTGGAGCATATTAGAAATTTATTTAATACCAGAGGCCGAATTTTTCAAATTAAGAAGAACGAAGAGAATTATCGTTTTATTGGCAAGTGACGTGGAAAATGATGACTATGAGAGTCATCATTTTCCACGTCTCGTAGTGCTGTGAGACGTTTGTTATTACTGGTATTCAAGAAACATATGAAACCAATCATTTGGGGTCAATTCTGTGAGTCACTTATTTTGAACTGAAACTTTGCATAGAGACTCCATACGAGATGTTGTCTTCAGTCCTTTTGGATAGATATCAGGTTTCCGTTACACGTTTTATAATAAATAAATAAATAAAGTTCACAAATTGAAATCAATATTACGTTTAGGTAAGTGATTGAGACATTTTTAGGTTAAGCAAAGTATGATCTACACAGAACTTTGTGAGAAAAGGCACACAACTTAATTCATCAGTAAATAGCGCAAAAGTTTAGACAGACCCCACTAAAATGTGAAGAGTAAAAAACGTGTATAGAAAAAATAATAAAAACGACTTCCAAATACTCAGCTTCCAGGTTGACCGGATGCAGCGATTACATGAAGCGACTGCCTATCTGACCTCCAAAACCCAGTAACTGGGTAATACGATAGCCCTTTGTAACACTGATGTCCGATTTACTGGTTTCTGACTATCCGTCCTTTCTAAGGCACGGAAGAATTTCGATATATTATGATAGTTGATTCAATATCCACAGACTTCCAATTCAAATTCAAATTCTTTATTTCTTTGCCAACACGGGTTGGGGATGGTTATTGTACATATTTTGTTTGTGTTCTCCATGCTTTGAAAATGGGTATGCAAAATTTTTACACATCAATGAATTATAGTCTAGAATTAAATAAAAATAAAAATAGAGTAACATGCTCGATATCAATAAATAGTACACAATTATTTAATGGGAAAGTCATTATAATTTTCAATGTAAAGGAATATTTGGTAGTCAATAATTAAATGAAATATGTTAGAGTAAGAAATGAAATGTCAATAGAATAAATGAAATTATTGTGTGTTACACATGTTAGTTCTATTATTAATTACCATTACTGTTCGTAAGGATTCCTTTTTAAATATTCTACGCCAAATTTTGTTTAACCCTGACGATGGAATCCTGCGGCAGTTACTGTTTAACTACAACCTCCTCAATAAAAAAACATTACAAAGTACTAAATAAATTTAATATCCTATTTAGCTTTAAAACTAAAAACATCGTAATAATGAAGTTAAACTTTCTTTTTAACCGCGCCATAACGTTCCTTCAATAAAGTTCAATGACCATAAAAACAAAAGATAAAATTCTATCTTTTTACCCCCACATCGAACAGGAGGGGTAAAAGATACTGTCATCGTGGGGATGAAAGCGAGTCCCCTAATGTCCCCGTTATCGCGGTGTCTTTGTGCTTAATCTGCTAATGCCATTAGGTCAGATTGACTGGCCGTTAGCCGCTGGTTATTGTTTAATTACAATTGTTAGGGTCACACGGAATTGGGAATGTATTGTTATAATTATTATTGGGTTTTTTTATGAGATCGTGTGTCCAATTAATAGGGTAAGCAAAATTTTAAAATGCTGTGATAAATTTATCTACTTATTAACTGAGTGGTGGGGCATTATAGGTATAATTTATGAGTTACTAGCTATGCCCGCGACTTCGTCCGCGCGGAATAGTGACTTTCAGCAGCATTTTTAATTTGTAAGACTATTTTGAAAATAAAACTCATACATAATTTGAATGTCGTATTTATTAATATCTAATCAAAAGTCTAAAAAATAAGTTTCAAGCTTCTAGCTTTAAAACTGACGTAATTTTCATACAAACTTTCATTCCCTATTTCAACCCCTTACAGCTCTTTTTCGCATTAAAAGCAGCCTATGTCCTTTCTCGGGCTCTAGAACATGTCCGTACCAAATTTCATTTAAATCGGTTCAGTAGTTTATGCGTGATTACGTAACACACAGACAGATAGAGTTACCTTCGCATTTATAATATTAGTAAGGGTTAAGTCACAGGCTGGCGAACCCTTGCAGGCACATTATTATGTGTAGTTTTCATCATCACCATTGCTGTCAAAAAGATGAACTACTTTAGATCCCGGAATTCCCACAAGATCTGGAATTACGCGGGAAGAAACGCGTAGGTAAAATCAACTCCCATGTGAATGAAATTGAGGGCTCAACTAGTAATCGTATATTGATTTCAAGCTGTTAACCTAAGTCCCATCACCTAAGTTCCAATAATACAAATTACGCAATAGTCCAAAGTTTCCTTAATTTTCTCAATCCAAAAATAAGCCTTACAGCCCAATTGACGTTCCGTTACAACTCAATCACATTTAATATTCAAACCAATCAGATAATGGTAGGAATACGTCCGAAGCCCAACTCAGGTAACAATAAAACTTGGCAGTCACTTCACCCTTTGCAGTTTTGATGACTTTACCCTACTTAAAGCTCGATTTACTTGAAAACTCTGAAACTCGATCCCGAGTTTCAATATAACCGTTTCTTTATTAAATTGTATGAGGCATTGGAATATTGTTACTGTTTGCATTTGAGTACAAAAGTGTAAGTACTTTTCCGAGCGTAGCAGTCTTTTGTTTAATTTTGCTCCTTTGTTACAATAAATTCATTTCTGAAGAAATTTGATGTACTTTCTCAATGGTTTATACGGCAAAAATATGGAACCATTATAGTAATTAATATTCCAGCTAAAATAATGATATAATTAGTTTTAATGTTTTTTTTTAATATCTATACTTATAATAAATCTGTAGAGAGGTCAATTCTGTACATGAAATATATTTCCAAAATAACTATCAGGGGGTGATTAAGGATCGATACTCATGCCAAAAATGCAATTAGTTAAATTTTTGTCTGTCTGTCTGTCTGTCTGTATAACCGTTATAGAAACAAAAACTACTCGACGGATTTTAACGAAACTTGGTACAATTATTTTTCATACTCCTGAGCGGGTTATAGTATACTTTTCATCACGCTACAATCAATAGGAGCAGAGCAGTGAAGGGAAATGTTGGGAAATTGGAGAAGTTACTCCAGTTTTTAAGCTTCCGTCGCGTGTGCAACCTTAATGGTTAAAGCTACACAAATCATTTCATGACGGAAATGTTCTCCTTAAAATTATATAAAAAATATCCCACGACAGCATATGTCTAACTTTTATGGTTGACTCACAATAACACGTGTAACTCCCGATAGCTTAGCAGTTCGAAGCTTTCTGATTATAATATTTGTCTACTCTTACGTTTATAACACTCTCAGTCACCCCTTATTGAAAAAGTGAACATTATTAACTATTCCATAAAAAAATTGGCCAAGTGCGAGTCAGACTCGCCCTTGAAGGGTTCCGTAGTAACTATAATATAATATGCAAATTTATTTGACGAAAAAAAACCTTACAAATTTCTTAAAACTAGCTTATTTACATTTTTTACAACTGCGCCAAATAAATTTGTTTTGAAAAAAAAAACCTTACAAATTTCTTAAAACTGGCTTTTTTACATTTTTTACAACTGCGCCGAATAAATTTGTTTTTCATAGTGTTTGTATGAATTACAAAGTTATATTTGCGGTTTTAGAAAATATGCTGTATCTCAAAAACTGCTGAACTGATTTCGTTCAAACTAATTTTGGTTGAAAGTTTATATTAAGATCTACAGACATATATTTTTTTTAGATTTTTCACTCCATTATTATAGAAGTTAGAGGTTGTGTCCGCCACACACACATTTTACCACTTTGGAAGCTTATATCTTTTAAACGATTGACTTTATGGAAAAGTGGTTTTAGAAACCCCGATGTCGTTTTTAAAGAACTGTCTATAGATACCACACATGCATCGATTTCATGAAAAAAAATATTTTCAGGTTTAGTTCCATGTATGGGGAGCCCCCCTTTATTTTAAATATTTTTTATTTTTTTTCTCAAAATCGGAAAGCGGTTCACAGAGATTACCTATCAAGTTTCACATGTATAGTCCTAATAGTTTCGGAATAAAATTGCTGTGACAGACGGACGGACGGACAGACAGACAGACAGACAGACGGACAGACATGTCGAAACTATAAAGATTCCGTTTTTTGCCATTCGGCTACGAAACCGTAAAAAGAATCATATAAATCGGTATAGAAACACCAAAGTTCACACTTTACATGAAATACGTTTATAATAATAAGCCATCGCGCGTGAATACTGAATCATGCTATAAGGATTATTTTTGAGAATCGGTCGCCGCGCTCGACGCGTCTCGCGGTCGAAGCGTTCTCTAGGTACTTAAGCCTCATGTGAACGTGATCTAAACAATATTACCAATACATTAAGTTACGCTGACGGAGTCGCGGGCACAGCTATATTGTATCATTACGCTAAGGCCAATAGGAGCGGAGCGCCAATGAAGAATGCTTCAAAATCGGGGTTAAATTTAACGTTAGCCCAAAGTAACTATTCCACGCGGATGAAGTCGCGGGCAAAAGCTAGTTGTTAATAAGGCTCGCGTTTGACCACCATCTCACCTGTTGGTATGTGATAATGTGGTCGAAGATAGAGCACACTTACCTAGAAGTAACCTATTCACTCATGACTTAAAGACCAATGAAAGTATTATACGCACAATGAAAATATTACCAAAACGTTTTGTGCGTATGGGTGAGATATACTAATAATTAATTTACATATCTCATATTCGGTAAGTAGGTCCTTATTACCCCCAAGTGGGGCTTGTAGGTAACCAATTAGCGCTCTAGGGTAATAATATAATATAATATAATATTCCACAACTTTTCACACAACGCCATCTAGTCCCAAACTAAGCAGAGCTTGTGGTATGGGTACTAGACAACTGATAAATATACATATATATTTCTAAATACATACATATTATAGATAAATTACACCCAGACAAAGAACAAATGACCGTGCTCATCACACAAACATTTGTCCTAGGTGGGAATCGAACCCACGACCTTGCGCATAGCAGTCAGGGCCACTGACCACTATACCAACGGGCATGTAGCTAGAAAAGCCCGAGGGCGGTAAAAAATTAAAAAAAAAATCTTCACTTTTTCAAGAAGTTCGCATACATCTAACCAGACATCATGCATTCAGCCCAATGACAAAAGAGGTCACTTCGCTATTCAGCCTTGTCTTCGTATGAGTATAATAGTCATCAATTTTAAATATCGAACGGCGAAGCTCAATTTCGTTCTTGAAAAAAAAAATTAAAAAACAAAGATGAAAAAAGGCGGGAATAGAAAACTTTTACTTTAAATATTGTTTGTTTTTGGGATTTTTTTATAATTACGTGCTAATTAGGAAAAAATCATGAGTTCTGCAAGTGATGAAGATATAAGCTGCACTCCCGATTCAATGAAAATGGAAGCTGAAGCAGCAATTAACAATATTTTGCCTGGAAGTTCTAAAGAGAGATATTTGAAAACTTACGACAAGTTCATGACGTGGCGAAAAGAAAAACGAGTAAAGTCTATTCTATTCTATTCTATTTTTGGTTAATGGCAAGTGGAGCCGATGTCGACTATTCTGCCAATGTCTAAAGTAAATTGGAAAAACAAGTGTGTATGATTAATGATTAGAGACAGAATGGATTTAGAAAAGAAAAAAGTTATAATCAGAACAGGAACGATAGTCTCTGTTTCTTCAATTGGTACAGTTGAACTTGTTGGGTTAGTACAGGACTGAAACAAACAAAGAATAAAAATACATAAATATTATAGTTGTTAAACGATTACATAAATTATACCACAACCATACAGACAATTTTTGGTACTCTGGCTCATAGTTTTATATTGTTGTGACGGATGAAACTCATCAGCGCCACAAGCAGTTCTGGTGAAGGAAATGTTAGAAGAGAAGGGAAGTTAATTGGAAGAGGGATCTTAAATTTCGGGAGACGACTATACAAATCTGAAGATGAGACGATATTTGGGCATTTAAAAAATATGTGGTCCAGTGTGCCTTCTTCCAGGCCGCATTCGCATAGGGATGAGTCCCGAACACGGATTTTTTCCAAGAACACAGGAGTGCAACAAAAACCTAAGCGGATTCTACAGAGGACGGAGATGATGGATTTCGACACCTTTTTGTACGTGTAGAACCAAGGTTTTGGCTTAACATATGGTTGCACTGCATAAAAGAATTTGCCTTTCTTCTTCCCAGTCGAGTTCCACTGCTGTTGCCAAGTACTGTAAAGGTTTTCTTTTGGGAGATTCAGTAAATCATAGCCCTGATGGGCATTGTGGCAGAGATCGGCTGTAGCAGATGAACATGCACCTTTGGCCACGGCATCGACGCACTCGTTGCCCTTAATGCCACAATGGCTAGGTATCCAAACCAACTGAACATCCTTCTGGCTATAACTGCACGAGAATAGAGATTTTTTAATTCTTAAAATAAGCGAACTGTGCAATTTACCTTTGAAAGGGTTTTGGACTAGGGCTTGGAGACAGCTTAGGGAGTCTGTAAATATAACGGCTTTGTCAATGCGGTGGGACTCGATGAAAAGACACGCTTCCAATAATGACACACACTCGCCTGTAACACAGTAAAGTCTTTATCTGAGACTGTATTCATAACATACTTTACTTTTTTTTTAGAGTTATCAAAAAAGCTGCAGCCATCTAGTTTGTGGTGCATTTATTCAATGTTAAAAGCAACTATGAGTACTAAACACGACATCAATATCAAGAACTTTTCAAAATTATCATCTTTTCTAAAAAGACAATCAGCTGGGCACAAAAGCAAAAAGTCAAAGGTTTTTACAGCGCAAGACGTGAAAACATTCATAAATGAAGCCCCTGATGACATATAATTAGCTGTTAAGGTACGTAATATAACAAATCACATAATAGTAATACTTCATCATTTATCTTTTAAATTCTTACAATCCTAAAAAACATACCTACTTATTTTTATATTTTGCTTGTTTTAGGTGGTTCTTATCTTCGGTATAACTGGCGCATGCCGAGGTATTGAATTGACAAATATAACAATAGAGAACATAGAACAACAGGGTCAGTTGTTAGTAATTAAACTACCGAACACAAAAACTAAAATTGACCGAACATTTGTAGTACCTTAAGAATTCTCTGAATTCGTACAAAAATCTTCGTCCTGAAAATGTAAACACCAATCGATGTTTTTTTTTAAGTACCACCAAGGTAAATGCTACAAACAAGTTATTGGAAAAAAATACCATCGGAAGTATGCCGAAGCAAATTGCAAGTTATTTAAAGTTAGCAAACCTGGAATTGTACACAGGTCATTGCTTCCGGAGAACATCGACTACACTTTTAGCCGATGCTGGGGCTAACTTAACCACTATAAAAAGGCACGGTGGGTGGAAATCCAGCAAGGTGGCTGAAGGTTACATTGAAGATTCCATACAAAATAAAAGTAAAATTACCAACCAAATAACGAAAAAAATGTTCCTACACTGGCTTGCTTCTTGGACATAAAAAGTGCATATAATAATATTTTAATTGATCGAATGGTGACCATCCTTGATGGATTGTACGTGGGTAAGAGTATCTGCCAGTATATATGGATTTTTTTAAGTGAACGCCATCTCAAAATTTTTAGTGATTTTTCCATACAGAGCGAAGTGGTGGTAGAGAGATTTGCTAGTAATGGATTAGCTCAAGGTGACCCTTTGTCACCGCGTCTGTTTAATATTGCAACTTTTAAAATTTGCCAGGAAATGGCCGTTAATATATTTGTATGCCAATACGCGGACGATTTCGTGCTTTATACTACCGGTACAGACATCCTGGAGAGTGCAGAGAAAATTCAGAATTCTTTAAATATATTCAATAAAATGTTAGAAGAGTTAGGCCTAGAAATATCAATAAGTAAATCGAAATATTGTTTATTTAGCAGAGGTCGTAGAAAACAACAAGTAGATCTGGTAGTAAATAATAGACCACTTGGGCATGTGGATACCTTTAAATATTTGGGAATTTGGCTTGACAAATCTTTGCGCTGGAGTAAACATATTAACGAAATCATTGCAAAGACTCAAAAACACATTAATATACTTAAAATTCTTGCAAGTTCATCGTGGGGTATGCACCAATGTCACCTTCGAAGGATATACATAGCCGTTATAAGAAGTAGATTAGATTATGGATCCTTCTTTTACAATAGCAGCGCTAAAACTCATTTATATAAAGTTGATAGAGTACAGAACCAGGCACTGAGAATAGTAGGCGGATTTATTAGAAGTACTCCAATACATATAATGGAAAGCGAGCTCTGTGTTCCTCCGTTGAATTTGCGAAGAAGATGGCTGGCATATAAGTTCTGTTTGAAGTCTTGTGCAGTAACTGATAATGTAACTAACAAATTGTTAAATGAACTTTGTGGTTTTGAACACATCAGATACTGGTTAAATAAAGAAATGCCTTTATTAACTTTGACTTATAAAGAGGTCAAAGAAGAAAGTATAGATACCAAATCTACTCTAGATATGTTTAGTTTAAGAACATGGGTAACCAAAATTAACATTAAAAACTTAATAATTCTAAATCTAGATATAATAAAAAGACCAAAAAGGACATATGAACCGAACTATTTGTATTCGTCTATGGTTTTTGAACTAAATAAAAAATATTATGGTTATTACGTTGTGTACACTGATGGTTCAACAATTGCAGAGGGTGGGGGTGCAGCCTATTATGATCCTCTTAAACCGGAAAATAGTAAATGTTTTAAAATAAACAATTGTTTGAGTATTATGTCTTTGGAACTCATTGCAATTTCAGAAGCTTTAGCATACGTTAGCACCATTAGTAATAATAAGATATTAATATGCGTAGATAGTAAAAGCGCTCTTCAACATATAGCTCGGTGCGCCTCTGCTTACAGAGGCACATCGATAGCTTATAATATCATCTCAAAGATTGACGCTCTATCTAACAACGGAGTAGATCTGAAGTTGCAATGGGTTCCCTCACATGTAGGCTTGAAAGGTAACGAGGAGGTTGATAATCTGGCAAAAAAAGGCTGTTTTTTAGGAACTGAAATGGATATTAAGCCGACATTTACAGAAATGTTACCCAAATATAAAAATAATTGTAGACAACTCGGGGTAGAATATTATAATATAAGATCTAGAACTAAAGGTATCTGGTATAAGACGATAGTTGCCGAACCTCCTCGGATACCATGGTTCAGTAATGTTAAAATAAGTAGAAAGTTGTTGGTTATAGCTCTCAGGTTGCGATCAGGACACATGCCACTCAACAACTTTGCTTTCTTAATGAAAAAAATCAGCTCCCCAAACTGTGAGGAATGTGGTACGGTTGAAGACGTTATGCACTTGTTGATGGAATGTGTCAGGTTTCAAACTGAGAGAGAAATGTTATCAAAAGATCTACAGCTAACCAAACATAATGTAGGATTATATCACGAGATTTTGTCTATGCCTATGTCTGACGCTGCTAAAACATTGTTTAGATTCGTAAGCCTTCGTTTTAAGTCTTTGTCTTAGTAAGAATAACTTGAATTAGTTTGTATAAGTGCTACTTTAATAAGGTACGATGGGACTGCCATGTATTATTATATAAAGGTCCCTAAATTAAATAAAGAGAAAAAAAAATAACGAAAACTATTCAGCTTTCAAAAAATGAAACATCTTTCTCAAGAGATGATCCGCAATCATCAACTTCTGCTGAAGAAAGCTTCATCCCGTCAAATTTTATCCATGACCAACAAATATCACAATCTCAAACTATTAACATACCCCAAAAACACCTGTCCCTAAAATTTGAAAATTGTTCTCATTTCACTATAAATTTTTACTAATAAAATGTTTTATTCTTGTAATGCCGTTTTTTTTCTACTTACCTCACAATCGAGCCCTCGCTGCGCCCGTGCGCCTAAATATCTCGGGCTTCAATTGATGCCTTACAGCCCTTGGCTACTAATCTACTATTAATAAAAAGTACATTAAAAAATCGCATAAGCAACATATGCGCTGGGTTTTGCTCCCGAGGACTTTATCGCGATATCATCATAACCCTCCTTTTACAATTTTTTTTTTTTTTTTTTTTTTTTTTTGGGTAGCTTATAAGCCTTCCTCAACATTCAAACTACTTCCATACCAAATTGAATCAAAATCCACTCAGTATTTTGGAAGATGAGTGCTTTTAAACAAACTTTTCCGCTTTTTAACAATAGCATAGATTTATAGATATGCTGTTGTTCTAACAACATCAGCTAACGAAGGTATATTCCTAATATGTGTATTTTTCTATGATTTCTTTCTTTGATATAGGTGTGTTCACTTGAGTAAGTTAAAGTATTGCTTTGCTATGGAGGAGCGGGGCATTCTAACACAGGCATTACTTAAAGGGAAGCTCCAAACACTAATCGTTAATGTAAACTTATACCAATTATTTTGTATGTATTTTATTTTTAACAGGGATGCATCACGTAAAATAAAATACTTCAGACATAAGTTACATTTATTCTAGGATCAGAAATAAATAAAGGCCAAGACTAAAAAAACAGTTGAAAGTAGATTTATTTAAAAATAAACCACAGTGAGATATATTATACCTTCATAAGGTTCAATATATAATAATAAAAAGAAAAACAAAGTTCCAAATAAGCTTATTTATCGAGAGTTGAGAGTTGGAAAAGTCGACTTAGGGAAACCGTATTATAGGGTGAAAGTGGGGGAGGCCAATGAAGCGGCAACCTATCAATTATAATGATATCTATGAAGGGTGCTTCGTAAAAATACATTTTGCGCATCAGTAGTCATTATTGTAGTAGGTCAAAGTGGTCGTATTATTAAATTCACCACTGCGAAACATTTTACTTAGGTTTTTGTAATACTTCTTAGATCCTTGTGAAATACTGCATATCGTACACTGATAAATTTTTTGGGCAGTTTATGTTTTTTTTAAGAGAACTAACCATGTGGGTAGAATTCACATCACTAGCAATCTTGTTAACCCCTAAAACTAAGCTAAATGTGCTTGTGTCTGGTACTCTAAAGTATACATCCCACCAAAACATCCTGTAAAAAATTAGCCAAGCCTCGCCTAAGCTGCTTGTTTCTCTATAAAAAGTAATGAAATCTCTAAGCAAAGCGAAGCCAAGTCTAAGGATCTTTACTGCGATTTCCTTATTAATATAGTTAGATTTTATGTAACCGGCCGTTGAACATACTCTATGCACTTTTACTAGTTAATACATCGAAGTCAACGGCCAAGTCTGATAGTTTTCCCTTCATATAGGTACTAAACCCTACCGCTACGCCAAATTTCAGCTCTCTAGGTTTATGGGAAGTACTAGTTCTATTTTGACGATCAGTGAGTCTATACATGTCGAAATAGTAAAACTTTGCTTTTGCATAACTTAGGAAATAAACAAGCTACAAACATGAAATTTTCTGGTTTAAGTGTGTGCTGGTAGCTTACTAGATAACGATACTTTCAGCGTTCTAAATCTATCCAGAGGTCCCCAAATAGGGGCCTGAAAATACGCCGAAATAGTTCCAGAAAAGGATGGTACGGCAGTGTTTGCTTTGCGCTCGACTTGGCGGGGGCACTGCCGTGCCCCCAGATATTAAAGTATAGAGATACTTTATCGTGCAGATACACGCACTGGTATTCAATTCATTTATTCAATAACGATTTTAACATCATGTCTGAATTTCTATAACTAAAAATATTTATTTATACAACGTGCAACGAAAACCCCATATCTATCCAAAAGGGCTGAAGACAACATCTGGTATGGAGTCTCTATGCACAGTTTCAGCTAAAAATAAGTGACACAAAGAATTGATACCAAATTATCGGTTTCATATGTTTCTTGAATACCAATCATAGCAAACGTGACACAGCACACAAGGGTCAATAACTTTCACGTCACTTGCCAATAACATGATAATTCTGTTCGTTCTTCTTCATTTGAAAATTTCGGTCTCTGGTATCAATGTATTGAAATTTCTAATAAGTTCCACACGTGTTGACATAGGATTACAAAACCCTTGCCATATCGTTTGTTATCATCCAAAGAAGCCGTGTACTTGGTATGTATATGTCGCAGTAAGATAGATAAAGCTGTGATATGGTTATATCCCTAGGGATATAATTATATACCGTAACATAGATAAACGGAAGCGATTCATTACTTCATCTTACTGCAACATATACACCCTTTAAATTACACGTTGTATAATTCTTTACAACTTTTTTTACATTTTTGCAATTATGTAAATTATATTTAAGAACAGAAAAAAAAAATACAATAAAAACTATTATTTATTAAAATATCGACATCTTATTTTGTATACCCACATTCTTCGCAAAATAAATGATTTGATTTGATTTGAATAATTATCCCTTCCCTACCTTCTATCAAATCCAATCCAAAATAAATATATCTAAGTGTAATGTTACAGGAAGCAGTTAAACAAAAGAATCAAATACCTCGGCGACCTACATTATGTATGTGCCATTGCTATATTATATATGTTTATAGATATGTATGTATGTAAGTATACCACACGAGACGAAAAGGGGACGTCGAAAGTAAAACAATTTGGGGACGCCGTGTCGCAACATATGGTGCGATTCACTCTCGCGGTTGTACCATAGCGTATTAGACGAGATGCTGTGTTTATTGAGCAGATGATACCAACGAATACTTCATGATTAAGGTAAAATGGAATAGTATTTAATAACATTTCTTAACGGACAACATGACCCAATATTTATTTATTTAAACTTTATGTACAATAGTGGTACATAGGCGGACTTAATTCAACAAGGCATTCTCTACCAGTCAACCTTTGGGTTAAAGAGACCACAATGTTGAAAGTGTACAAGTAAATACAATGTCATAAATTATCAATATACAAATAATAATAATATACAAATACAAATATTATAGTGTTAGTAACAGAAACATTTATTTATTTATTTAAACTTTATATTGTACAATAATGGTACTTGGGCGGACTTAATGCGGCAATGTATTCTCTATCAGTCAACCTTTGGGTTAAAAAGATCTTAAGACTAATTTGGTACTTATAAGCGTATGACTAACGACAGTGTACTTTTTAATAGATTTCGCACGATCAGGTTTCCATCGTTCCTAGCAGCAGACGTTTTCAGCAGGTTATTGCTACTATCGTGCAATCTGCTAAGAAATGACGCCATTTTTTAGCCCGATATCTATCAAAAGCTTCTTACTTGCTAGAATTTGCAAGAACACGAGTATAGTAAGTTGTCAGGTATACATGAAAGATTCCAGCGTACTCCACCAGGTTACTGGCCTGCAAATATTTATAAGGTTAACATTATCGGCGTTTACATCTCACGTTACGTTACGTTTCATACGAATTTTGAAGGCTTGGAAATTAAAGAATCGATTTTAATGAGACTTGGTACAATAACCTCTTCAATAATCACATTGACTATTGCAATGATTTCAAAACAACTCAGTCACATTCAGAACATAAGATTTTGGGCTTTTTATTATGTACACAAGATATTATAAAGAAATAAATACTTAGTAAAGAGTTTTCTCGAAAAAGAGTTCGGAGCAAATTGCAATTTTAAGTTTTCAGTAGAAAGTGAAAAACCACTCCACACGTAAGGAGACAACAGGTCAATTGATTTAGTCTTCACTCTTATTCGCAGCGGTGATGGATAGAACCAGCTTTGTCCTTCTTTACTTCGGCAACTTAACCCACGGAAATTGTATATTTTTCTGGAATATTTTTTTTTTAATTCTGGATGAGCCTACTCTTGACCTCAATCTCGCCTGATCGTAAGCAATAGATGAGACCAACGATGGAAAGAGCGAGCCTAGAAAATGCCTATTCACTCTTGCTTTAAAGGCTGAAAGGTCATAAGTGGCAGGGAACACAGAAGCTGGCAGAGAGTTCCACAGCTTGGCTGTACGTACAATAAATGTGGAAGAAAAGCGCTTGGTGCGACAAGACGGTATATCAACCAAGTGTGGATGGTACACAGCAGTGCGTCTGGTAGTCCAGTAGTGAAAGGAAGATGGAGTGATCAGTCATGGAGCTCCTGCGCACACTCCCCGTAGTACAATCTGTAGAAGACCGACAGGCAAGCAACGTTTTGCCGATGAGTCAGGCTGTGAAGCTTATCCACTAGCGCCTGGTTACCTATTAGCTTTTCACATCCAGGAAGAATATAATTATTTATCAATGAAACCATTTTTCTCAGAAATTCCTTAAACTACAAATCGTCATCATTTTCTTGCGAAAGATATGCTTTTCGAGGCATGGAAAACTCGATATAGTAAGATCAAATCACCCATCCAGGGACCAACATCACTAAGTGCTGCTCAACCTTGAAGCTATTATCATTTATCCAAAAGCTCCTCAAATTATCCAAAGATGTACCGTAGCAAATGCCAGCGCGTCAGGTATGTATCGAATCAAAGACGAGTTTGTATCAGAACGCCAGTCACTCGCACTGATGTCCTCAATCGTACTCAGCGAGCCAATCCATAGCGCTCGAGCGTTGCCAGTTGCGAATACGTTGCTGCCGTGACGTCACAAGTTATAGGAGATAGGATTCTGTTGGTTTTAATCTAACATAATGAACCTATAACTTTCCTACTGCTGGAGCAAAGCTTCCTGTTTATGAAAACGAATAGGCCGTATTCCACCACGCGGCGCTATGAGGATTGTTCAATTTTCAATTTTTTCGGAATTTCGGTCCTGCCTGCCGGTTTCAGCATGCCGGTTTCTTCACGATGTCATTTGGTATTTTTAATATGTATTTAGTAATTCGGTTGGCTATTGGTATCATGCCCTCGATCCATATGAAAATACGGCAATCAGTAAATCATCTACATCTATTACTATACTAATCGGCTAACCAACTCTAACAGGTCCTAATTTTAGACATTTTGAACTTTAAAATATCTATTAAATTATAATTCTTGGAGAGGGACAACCTTAAAACATTTATATGCTGATGAATACATTACCACAAGGGTAAAAAATCACATCGGAGACAAGGGTAAAAAGTCCAAAGTATGACCATTAAAAAGAGAGAAAGTTATTTTGTTTAAAGAATTTACGTTTTATCATTTATATAATATTTACTTATTAAAAGACTATCGGTTGCTAATTCTAGATCAGAAGGATCATATCATAATACTCTCATATAAAAACAGTAGATTCATAACTTCTTGATAAGCCGAAAAATACAAAATTACAAGCGGAATAAACTCCAAGCACTATTACGTCTGTGGTATATAAATACCACATTACCATTACAATTGTCAATTTAGGAGGTAAAGGGAATATCTCTGTATGCCAACAATAAGCTGCTTATGTGACAGAAAATGTCTTACCAAGATGTAGGGAACTATTATGGTTTCTCTTCAAACGTAAATTCAGTATTTAGACACAGATACCTTGGCGACTTAATACACACACACACACACTCACACATATATATAAATAAATATTATTAATTATTTATTTTCTATACAAAGCTGGTTCACATCCGGTAGTCACTTCAACACTAGGTCCGGTTGAAAACCAGCGTCAGACACTAGTTGTCTGGCATTTTGCTGAACCGAGCCTTTTTGGCGCAGTCGCGAGGCACACGTAATTTGTCTATTTTCATGTAAATGCAAATATGTACTTAATTTTTTTTTATATTTGGTTTCTTTCCTTTTCAACCGACGAAAAAAACGGAGGAGGTTATCAATTCGAAGCGTATATTTTTTTTATATGTATGATCACCGATTAC
This sequence comes from Tholera decimalis, assembly GCA_943138885.2. Lineage (NCBI taxonomy): Eukaryota > Metazoa > Arthropoda > Insecta > Lepidoptera > Noctuidae > Tholera > Tholera decimalis. The sequence continues at coordinate 37,425,951 of OW964564.2, read as the reverse complement.
TCTAAGACGGCTCAACCGATTTGGAATTTTTTTTTTGTTTGAAAGGGTATACTTCGAAATTGGTCCCATTATCACCAAGTCAGGATTTGATGATAGAATCCTGGAGAAATCGAGGGAACTCTTCAAATAATATAGGCACACCTATAGCGTTTTGGGTATTTCTTATAATAACTTGCGCAGTTGCTCTCGAAAAGTACCATTTGAGGAAGTGGAACTGATGATGAAGACCACAAATGGCCACCGAAACAACTCAATAATAAATATTTCGTGGATTGTGATTCGATTAATTGAATATGAATGTTAAGCACTTTATCCTCGTCACAATGCATATGGTGAAATAGAGCTGATGGTGAAGTACCAGGAGAAATCCTCAAAAATTAACGGCTCTGCATCGAGAAAAGTAATATTTTGTAAAAGGTCATAAATTTCGGAAGGCGGTGTGAAAAAAAAAGTAAATACAAAACCAATAACACCGACTACCGAGATTGAAGTTATTTTTGGCTTTGTAGTGTTTTGATATGGAAGTCGGTTGTATTTTTTGCAAAAAAATTTTTACTTGTAGCGACTGCCTAAAAGACCTTCACAACCCAGTAACTGAGTCACACGAGACCCTGTTCTTTTAACTATCGGTAAGATAGGCAGGCGTTTCATGTAGCTGTCACTTTAAATGGTGGTATCTTCAACCGTGTTTATCAGTTTAAATATTTAGGCCACATTGCACCTTAACATTTAAGGGACAGTCTAGATATTGAAAGGGAACGGAGAGCATTGGCAGTGAGGTGTAATATGCTGGTCCGAAGGTTCTCGCGTTGTACAGGTGCCGTTAAAGTTACACTTTTCAAAGCTTACGGTCAAACTGTTTACACGTGTGGTCTTTGGACTAGTTGTACTCTAAAATCTGTCAATGCACTTCGTGTTCAGTACAACAATGCATTCAGTATGCTGTTAAGACTGCCACGCTTCTGTAGCGCGTCGGGCATGTTTGCGGACGCGCACACTGACTGTTTCGCTGCGATCAAACGCAAGGGAGCAGCATCCTTGCTCAGCAGAGTGCGTGCTAGCACTAACAGTCTCCTGTATGTGATTGCCAGTAAATTAGACTGTCCCATTATTCACTTTTTGAGTCAACTACATGTACTTACATGTAATTGACTCAAAATTTTAATTTAGTTTTATAAAGTAACTAACATAGTTTTAAGTAGTGCTACTAATGATAATTAGGTATTAATTGTATTGGTTATCGAAAGAAAATCCTGAAATAAATGATTATATATATATATATATCTATATAATACTCAGCTGAATCCACTTAGACTGGAACACAACTCCAACATAGTTGGAAAAGTCTAAGCAAATAAAAGTCACAAAACTAAAAGTCATCTAGTTGATTTATATCAGAGAATAATGTTGAGTGTCAGCTGAAATACATTGTCAACTGAAAACAAAACTATCGCATATATAATTGTACCCTTACATATGGATAATTCCACGAAAACATGACGGACATAACCAATAACATCGACCTGGTACATGCAAAATATAGCCCGCGGGAATATTTTATATAATATGTAGTGTATTTCACTGTTTCGTATTTTGAAAGCAGTGGTGATGATGAAATTACTGAAAGTAGATGCCTGGTTTTTTCGGTGAGAAAATAATTCCTACAGTTTTTAGAGAGAGAGAGATATAAATTTAAAATCTTTCTTGGTCAAAATTCCTTCTTCTTGTCAATTTAGTATTACAGTCAAATTTAGTTTAGTTTTAATGTCCAGATTCCATATTAAATAGTTATACACATTCATATTCAATAGTATTTATGTCAACAAAAAATTAATATAATATGTCAGTAAAAGGATTCAGTAAATCAGTCGATCAGATTTAGTGGAGCGTTAAGGAATATCAGACTACTAGGTACTGAATAAGTTGTCAAAATTTAGTTGTCTTTTACGTTCCCACAACCCTGATATTCTCGCAACCTCGGAATATTTGCCCTTCTTGGGTTAGAACACACAACATATAACTCACTAGAAATCGCACGTGGCTTGACTTCCATGGACTTTATTAAGATAATAACATAACATCATTTTTTTACAGTCGGGTTAAAAGTAGCCTCTTACCTTCTTCAAGCTTCAAGCCACTTCCATACCTACAATACCCATAAATTTCATCCAAATCCACTCTGTACTTTCGAAGATAAGCGTGTTCAAACGAACAAACTTTTCCGCTTTAAATACAAATTAGTATAGATGGTCGATGATCGTTACATACACGATGTAACGACCATGTCTTCAATTTATTACAAGCCTTTCTTTTAATTTTTATTTTATTCCCCAACATTTCATACAGCAAACCGCTGTATTCTGCGACTTGCACGTATAAATTGTGTGCCAGCGATGCACCGGAGCTAAATCGTCGTACATTTGTCCAAGTAACACCTCTATTTATTTTAGAAAACGCTACGACCGAAGTCCTGATCAAAACTGAGATGTTGCTCCTTGACATCTAAATGTGGTGCAATGTATCGTGGCCTTCTTTACTATTGCAGTGAATAGCTTTTAACTGCATTTGTAGTCTTCGACCACTTTTTAGTCTTAGGTGCCATCTACAAATTATTAAGTCACACGTAAAGTGAGAGGTATGAGTGCGACGAAGTGTGACATTGTGTGACAATGGGTGGGAAGGTTCTACATTTTGCGATGTTATATTTAAAAATCTTGTTTAAGCAAGTTCTTCCGAAATACTGTTTTAAATTAATAATTTCTTTTTAAAATACAAACATTTAAATTTATTTAAAAATACAAACAGCGCACTAACTATGAGTCTTACAATTAGGATCAGCTGTGAAAAGCACAGGTATGGGTTGCAAAATCATATAAGTGACGTCATTTATGGAGAATAAAGGGCTATTTATTCTCTACGACATATCACTATTTAAATAACTGTTTGTGACTAAACAGTATGTTAACTAACAGAGGGCGTTCTCGTTAACCCACAATAGTATAGCATCCATACATGCTAAAAAAATATTACAATTTGAAAACAATATGTTTTTATTTTTTTTATATTAAAATATTTACTAAAAATGTTAAATTGATACGTAAAAGAAACACTCTGTACATGCGTACTTGAAGGACGGCAACGTCGCAATTTATTTATGAATGCGTAAGCGTGTACAGAGTTTATACATAGTTTGTACATTTTGTTTTCGAATGGTAATATTTTTTTTAGCATGTATGGATGGTATACTATTGCGGGTTAACGGGAACGCCCTCTGTTAGTTAACATACTGTATAATAACAGCCATATGGGTTGATCTTGAGTTCGGTTTGTAGAAGGGTGACCTATCTTAATATGTCGACTTTCCTTCAAGCCTCGGATATCATGCTAAGTCGTGGGTCTCGGGTGTCATTTGTACATCTTTGACGGTTTACGGGTAGTCAGGAGTCAGATCTAATCTGACACCAGACCCCTTATTAATTAAAAATAGGCTAAGCAGATGAGGTTAGTGAGGGGTTCCACTGGTGGCTTCGTTGTGGCTGTTGCTCATTGAGGTTTATGAAAGAGACAATTTGATTGTAAGAGATCGGACTACAAGACAAACGGCAATGCGCCATCGTTACATGGTGGTCATCCCACCCATACGCCGGGAATACTTTCATAGTGCGTACAGCTAAGGAGTAGAATTACCTGCCGGAGTCTGTGTTTCCTGAGCGCTATAACCTGGGAGTATTTAAGTCAAGAGTGAATAGATTACTTCTAAGCAAGCGTGCTCTGTCTTCGACCACATCATCACTTGCCATCAGGTGAGGTGGTGGTCAAACGCAAGTCTAATATAAAAAAAAAGATTCAAGCCAGCTATAGCGCAGGTCACTCTGAAAACAGCTAGCCACTTATTTTAGATAAGCTGCATTAACGCTTTACCGCATAAATTAAGATTCCGTAGAAATTCCGGGATAAAAAGGACCCTGTGTTGTTCCAAGATTTCTGCTATTTACAAACCTAATTCCAATCAGAATCATGATTGGTGGTCTTTAAAATTAGTATGATTTATTCGTCCTGTCAGAATAAAATGAATAAATAATTGATTTCGCACAGGAATACATGGGAACGTGTGTGGCCTACCCAAATGTCCTTACTTTGGTATTGTTCGTCAAATTGTTGAGCTTCTTAAGTTGTAAGTTGAGCTACACGATAACTGACAAATGCTTGCACTGTCTGGACAGGTCCGGTATAATTATAATTATATTTTTGACATTATTATTATTGCGTTATTGCCATTATTTTGGGCCAAATTGCATTAATGATGCTGGACAATGCTGTATTAAATTATATGTTTTTAGAATTTGATTTAGTTTTAAATAACAGTGTAAAATTTAGCACACCGTAATGGTAAAATGTATTGGGACGCTACTAAATCTAACCAACTTATATGTATACCTACATTATGGCTAATAAATGATTTCTTTCTTTCTTTGTTTCTCCCGCTCAAATTTGCGTGGTTATTTCCTCAAAAGAATACCACAGACATGAACCAACATGCTTCTCATATACAAATACAAATTGTCTGGACTTTAAAAGAGACTTTAACCTCTGAGTTTGTTTCGGTGTTTCTTCTCAGAGTAGTCAGTTAGGAAATACCGGCCTCATCTAGCTAAACTGAACACACAAAAAACATGACGTGTAAAAGTGGTATTTATAAAATAAATATTTCATTTTATTTCATATAAAACGTCAGAAGCTAGTCCACGAATTGAATTAGTCGTTACCTATGGAAAAGAACCGGCAAGAAATTCCACTTTTCAAAACATAATTGATTTTCACAATGTTTCCATTATACAGTTTTTATAGTTAATAGATCCATTAACATAGTACCAATGAGTAGCACTTAGCACTGGGTCCTGTAGTTCATACCCAACACAAACAGCCAACCGCAAAGCACCACCTTCAAATTTATAAGCTCTTGAAACTTTGTCAAGCACTGGAGAATTTTGTAAATTATTTTCTGTAAAACAAAAAGTATAATAAACTGTCTAATGATGTTTGTAGGCAGGACAAACAAATTGACTAGCAGACCCCGTCGGCCATTGTTTTGTACAACAACAGACCGAACACGAATAGGCCTTGATTGTCGCGCTGCAAAGCAAATTTAATTTCGTTTTGAACTTCGGAAAAGGGTGTCTGGTTGGGCTAGTCCTAATTTTTCGAACGTGTGTCGAAAGAGTGGAGGAAACAAATAAAATTGGGTTAGCCACCAAATATTGGCTAACTCGATCCTATTTGCCACGTTCGTTCGGTTTCATAAAAGTAAACATTGTCGTATTTTCTGAATTGTGTTTTATACATAGTATTTGTAATTATGTATACCTACTAGCACCCGACCCGGTTTCGGAGTGTGTGTTAGGTGAGTAGGTTACTTTTACACAAGCGTGCAACACGAACCTATCATCAATGAAAAAAGGTGTCATTCAGCTTATTCACACAAGACCCTAAAACCTTCCTGATGAATCACTTTTTTCTTTGGTGGAAACCGCATGAATATCAGTGCCGCAGTAAAATATTGTAAATAGATTATTTATGGAAGAGTTTTATTTCCAAAATAATTAGTATAAAAAATTAAAATTGCCGTCGAAAGTCACTGTTCCGCGCGTATAAAGTTGCGGGCACTACGATATGTCTTGGCAAGACTGGTGTCATCATTTCTGACTTTGGACTACCCAGAACGACTGTTAAGATACATAAATGAAAGCTGAGACCAACGGCTTCAAATGCTTTCTCTTTCTGAGGCATGAAGAAATTGTTGTATTGTTGTTTCTTTTTTTCTTCGTAAATTGTCAATATCTTAGTCTTTGTCCTTACTTAGGTACTAACATAATTATAAGTACCAATTACTTTTTTTTTTTTTAACGTGGTAAAATTATCAAATAAGTCCTCCCACTCCGGGCAGGGTGGGAGGGACTGTCAGACTTTTACTGATTAAAATCTTGTACCGGGGCCACGGTAACGGGATGAGTCCCACGACCCCGGCAGGCTTCGGCCCTCTGCAGAGGGGGCCTCGTCATGTTGCTGACGCTCTTTGAGGCGCGCATGGAACACGACGCGCCGTCGACCCGGGCATGGTCCATGGTCGGACAGCGAGTTGCCCTTTACTCGCTGTCCGCATGCCCGCGCCTACGGTGGCCGGAGATCGTCGGCCGACGTCCGACGCCGTGGGCGTCTACCACTGCGGCTGGGCTGGAGAGAGGACGCCATCCTCTCCCTCACATGGCCCGCCTCCTCCTTCGGCAGCATGACTGCTTCGCAGAAGGAGGCGACCGCTTCCCATTCCCTCTCGCCCCGCAGCATGGCCTCGACCAATGCCGGGCGCGAGAGTTCTCCGCCTATCGCCGCCGTGAGGACACGTCGGTGCTCTGCCCAGGCGGGGCAGTCTTGCACCGTGTGCTCTACGGTGTCCTCAGGGCGACCCTCGCAGTGGTGACACCCAGGCGTTTCCTCCTTTCCCATCAGACACAGGTACCTCCCGAAACTTCCGTGTCCGGTGAGGACCTGCGTCATGCGGTAGGTCAGGACGCCGTGACGCTGATCTAGCCACTCCTCAAAGAGGGGTCTTACCGCCGCAATTGCGGCGTGCCCGAAGTACCAATTACTAAGTCTAGTCTTAAGGAACTAAATAAGTTTTTAATATTGTTAGCATGTCGTTTGTCTGTTGGCGATAAATACTTTTTCTTTCTGTTTCTTTCTTTCTTTCTTTCTCTATGTCTTCAGATAGTCACCCATCCACGGATAGACCGCGGCAAGCATTGCTTAATCTTGATGGTCCATTCGTACTGCTGTTATTATTTAGCCACGAGGTCTTTATAACTACTAATGAGAAATATGAAAAAACAAACAAACAAGACCCATAGAATAAGTTTACCCACCTCCAATAACTTTGCAAATGAAATGCATTTCACCCATTAACTCAAATCGGATATAATTAGACTACTCTCCGAAGTCTGTATCAATCGGGTAAATCTAGGTTGAAGTAATTGGAATAACTCGTCATATATGCAGGTATCAATGCTACACCACGACAGCGAACAGACAAACTTTGTTTGTACTGTTCTAACCGATTTCAAATAGGAGGAGGTTCTCAATTTGACTGTATGTTTAGTGGTATGTTTCTTAATCGATTATTTCATCATCTATTGATCCACTTTAATTAATTTTGTTTGTTTCTTCGTAGATTTAAGGTAAAGGTAGGCACGGGGGACTTATGATTTCTAAGACGGACACTCATCTAAGGACCAAACTTGGTATGCGTTGCTTAGCACAGCTTTAGATTAATAGATATATTTTTAGGATTCCGTAGCCGAATGGAAAAAATGAAACTCTTATAGATTGGTCATATCATAACTGTCTGTCCGTATGTCACAGCCTCTTTATTTCGAAACTAGAACTAGTAATTCCGGGATAAAAAGCCTATGTGTTCTTCCAAGATGTAAACTATCTACTTACCAAATTTCGGTCAGTCCATTCAGGAGCTTTTCCGTGAAAGAATAACAAACATCCATCCGTCCTCACAAACTTTCGCATTCATAATATTAAGTGAGAGTAAGATAAGAAAGACTATTAGGATCACAGAGTATTCGTAAAATGGTATAAATATAAAACAAAGTTATTTTACGCAAATCTATGCTTGCTACTACGGAAACCTTCATGGACGTGTCCGACTCACACTTAGGTAGTTTTTTTTAAATATTTTATAATAATAATAGGCTCGCGTTTGACCTTCCTCTCACCTGACGTTAAGTGATGATGTGGTCGAAGATGGAGCACACTTACCTAGAAGTAATCTATTCACACTTGACTTAAAATCGCCCAGGTTGTAGCTGCCAGGAAAAACAGACTCCGGCAGGGTATTCCACTCCTTAGCCGCACACAATGAAAGTATTCTCAGAACAGTTTGGGCGTATGGGTGGGATGTCCACCATGTAACGATGGCGCACTGCCGTTCGTTTTTTAAATACAGATTCTTGTCTATTTTGAGCACCAGTTTCTCACAAATGTAGCCTTGTACGCTCGATTAAGACTTGCACTATTCACTTGTGTGAGAAATAAACAATTTAGTTATGATATTGGAAGGTATGAGAGAGTAGGCTACCCCTGCTCTATGAGACTTTGGTGGGTTTGTTGGTCACAGTGATAACGGCGTCGACTTGCGAGTTGTAGGTCGTGTGGTCGAGCCCAGTCAGGCACATTACTTTGTGTAATTTATCTTTACTACTGCTTTCAAATCGGTCGATTACCTCATGAAAAATCCGAAGACATATGACATTCACCAGTCCGCACTACTGGGCCTACGTGGATTTGGGCGCATACTATCTCACTAACAGGAGCCCTGTGTATTATCTATACTAATACTGATATTATAAACCGGAAAATTTTGTTTAAAGGCGCTAATCTTCGAAAGTACTGGTTGGATTTTGATGAAATTTGGTTTGGAAGTAGCTTGAAGCTTGAGGAAGTTTATAGGCTTTTACCCGACTACAAAATAAGGAGGGTTATGTTTCTATCGTAATAAAGTCCACGGGAGCAAAGCACCTCACGACTGCTGGCTTTATTATACAGTATGTTAACTAACAGAGGGCGTTCCCGTTAACCCGCAATAGTATAGCATCCAGACATGCTAAAAAAATATTACCATTCGAAAACAAATAGATTTAATTATTTAAAATATTAAAATATTCACAATTTTTTTAAATTTATAAGTAAAAGAAACACTGTTCACGCGTACTTGAAGGAAGGCAACGTCGCAATTTATTTATGAATGCGTACGCGTGTACAGAGTGTTTCTTTTACGTAACAATTTAACATTGTTAGTGAATATCTATACTAATATTATAAAGCTGAAGAGTTTGTTTGTTTGTTTGTTTGCTTGAACGCGCTAATCTCAGGAACTACGGTTCTGATTTAAAAATTCTTTCAGTGTTAGATAGCCCATTTATCGAGGAAGGCTATAAGCTTTATATCATCACGCTAAGACTAATAGGAGCGGAGCACTAATGAAGAATGTTTCAAAATCGGGGGATTTTTTTCCACGCGGACGAAGTCGCGGGCGGAAGCTAGATTTAATATAAAAAAAACATTTTGTTTTCGATTGGTAATATTTTTTTAGCATGTATGATTGCTATACTATTGCGGGTTAACAAGAACGCCCTCTGTCAGTTAACATACTGTATATTGAAAGTCCAAGTCGATTCAGAAACAATCTATTCGAGCTCAAGCTAAACGCTACCCTAAGCACCTGCTCCGGACAGGTCTGACCATTTACCCGATATTAGGGTACCGGCACCGATTCCCGGCACGTCTGCGAGTTGCCCGCTTGTTGTGTCATTAGTTTACCATGTCAAAGACGTCGGACACTGGCCAGAGAATACCATAGGTTTAATTTGGACATGTCTGGAGAAGCGTAAATGGAATAATTAAAGGTGGGTTTTAATTAACTATTATTTGCTTGGCTACCATGACAGGATGGTACTAGTGGTAGAATTAGTTTTTAATCTACGTATATGCATTAAATTGAAGTGTCTATCTCTGATTAAAATGTGACTGTATTTTTTAGTTTTTTTTTTCTTAAACTTTTTTACATGATCATAAAACCATACCAACTTTTTTTTTTGTCTGTCTACCTGACTTTTAGTTTGTCCGGGATAATGTCTAGAAATGCTGAACAGATTTAAATGGGACCTTTACTGGAAGATGAAGGTTATGGTGCAACATAGAGAAAATATAAAAATGTAATAAATTATATTACATTTTCACTATTATATACTATATTTCACTATTCGGTTTCTCAGCTGGATAATGATGAAAAACATATAAATTACTGATGATGCATATCTCTATCAGTTAGGGTTAATATAACTGCGTTACTCTTTTGGTATTTTTTTGTTATCCGGGGAAAAGGCGCCTGAACCTTTGGGGAAAAAGAACCGGGAGTGTGGGATTCCTACCTCACTAAAATCACCCTGTGATCACCATCAACACATAAAAGGGGCCCCGTTACCTCTTAAAAGACCACTCCGAAGCCCCTCTGTGCAACGCCCGTTGGGGCTCATCCCTGAGGAGACTGTGAAGGGGTCTCCCCTGAACCTCGCTGTGCGCGGTGGCACGTGATCATTATGCCACCGTCTTCTCTGGAATCACTCGATGGGCGAACAGACTCCGCACTCTGAGCGCCCGTGATCCCGCAGACCCACCTGATCCAACGTATACAGGCGGGGATTTAGGTGTGCTAGGCGTCGAGTCGGTTGCCTCCTCAACGGCTTCTTCTCCGAGCAGGATCGGCCCTCTCACCACCTCACTTGGCTGCCTCCTTCTGGATCATTACAGTCTCACAGAAGGAGGCCATCGCTCTTCAGTTTTCTGTCTCTGCAAGCATAGCTCTCACAACTGCTGGCAGAGACAGGTCTCGCCCGATCCTCACGACCAGGATCCACCGATAAGCGGCCCATGCAGGGTACTATTCGAGCGTGTGCTGTGCAGAACCCAGGTCGCTCCCGCCGTGCTATTTACCCTAATTCAAAGGATATTAATACTCATAGCGTTATATTTGACAAGAATATGTACTAGAACAAGGTACAAAAATTAACAAAGCGGGTATTTACTTTTCTGAATTCGACAATATTCACCGCATAAGAAAACACCAGAAAATGTAACCCCTTCCTTTATAATAATAGCAGGCTTTAGTAATCTTATCTATGTACGTTCTGCAGGCTATTATGTTGCTCTCCGCAGTGTGAAATGTTATGATATCGAGTTTCAGGATTCCGAGCAACGGATCCAATCGATGCGATGGTGGACCGCATTGTTTTGCGTAGTGAGTGTTTGTTTGACGTGTCCAAGCGTACCCGGAAACATGTTATGGATTGGGTAAACAGATGAAAGTGGTAAAGAAATTATGATGCTAGAAGTTCGACTGATATGCGAGGTAGGAATCGATTATTGTTCTGAAGTCAACTTAAAGGTTTTATTTTGTTAAATAAGCTATTGCCGCGACTTCGTATGCGTGTGAGATTTTTGCCGCGTATATTCCATTCTTATGGGGATAAAAAGTGGCCTATATAGGTACTTGCTTAGCCTTTTCCTATAACTACAACGACACATAGGTACTCCTTAGCAAGATTAGTATGATTTTCTGCCTTATAAATAATAAAATAAAACAGCTTTATTTTCCTAATACAATTTTGTTCAACTTAACTAATGAAGTGTAACAAATTTAACTTACAGTGTAAATGCTAGTAATATTATCTTAATTTATATTTTTATGCATATATTTTTTTCTGCCTTAGCTACTGTTAAAGATGTACAAATTACAGTTAGGCTAAACAGGCTTTTAGTGATACGGAGGGATATCGATTGGGTAAGATGATTACCCATCCTCGGACGTTTATTTATTTATTTATTTATTTTATTATTTATGTACACACAGTAAAATACATTAAGATAAACATAATTATAATATCTGAGTACAAAGGTACTGCTTATTTCTTAAGAAATTTCTTCCAGCAGACCTGCGAAAGGAGAAGTGAAAAAGAAATGTAGACAATAGTGTGTGAGAACAAGAAGAGAAATAAATATGAATATGTGAAGTCTAAAACTAAAACTAAAATATTAAATATACTTACACATACTTACAATGCAATAAAAATAACATATACTTAAATAAATACATAATGTTAGAATATATAAACATATAATATAAATATATACATAAATAATTAACACAGTTAAGAGGAAAGGTAATGCTTTTTTAATCGACATTTGAATAGAGATATAGTTTTTAAATCACGAATGCTAGGCGGAAGTGAGTTCCACAATCTTACAGCATGGACAGAGAAGGAATAAGAGTAGTAGCTAGTTTTATGAGGATGAGATTTAAGGAGGGATCTAAGGTGTGATCTACACGGTACGTCGCTAGAACGAGCGTAAGAAAAACGCTCACGCAGGTAGGAAGGGTAAGACGGGTTGTGTAGAATGTTGAAGAGGAGACACAAAATTCTAGTGTGTGTGGGATCGATTCCCACATTGGAACACATGTTTGTGTAGCCTATAGATCAGAAAACATTACAGAGATAAATAAACCTAGCTTTCATATCTTCTGTGTTTGTATTTGTTTTGGGTTTGGGTGTTAATGAAAAATAATTGAAATGTTTTACACAACACAGGCGTGTGTTTGTCTTGTGTGAGGTATCCCACACGAGACAAACGGCTAAAGGCTTTTGTTAAATCTGCAATATTCATAAAAAATATAAATTGAAATAAGATCTGACGATTACAATAAACAAAATAAAAAAATCTACAAATTTTTTTTTCGCAGACGGAATGTCTTCGAAAAAAAAAGTAGTCCCTTTATTCAAGAAATGAAGCTTCTAAGAACTAAGCTCATCGATAATACTACACCCAGCTACTTACACTGGCTGAAGTAGTGGAGGAGACAACTCAATTTACCAATTACGAAAGTGGGGGGGTATCCACAGACATTGTCATTGGCCACGCTAACGTCATTATATTAGGAAGAATTGCGTCGTGACTGTCAATAGTTGGTATTGATATTGTAGCGACCCGAGCAATGTTTTTTATTTTTATTTTATTTATTTATATAGTTCATTTTATTAATACACTGAGGTGTAACTTAAATTTGATCTCGCCAAACTTTTACGTTTCCAAGAGGTGCTTTTTATATGACAATGAACCACTCTAATTAGTTCTATACAATATTATATTGCAATATAAAACTATATGGATGTGTATATCTCTCAGTAACAATGTGATTGCTGAACTGCATTTGTTTAGATGTTATAAAGGAACACCAGGGTCGTGCTTGCTAGAAAAGTTAAAAAGTCCTTCCAGATATGAAATTACTTGCGGTAATGTTCTAACAAGATATCGCCGCCCCAGAACGTAAGGGCAGTGAAGGAACAGGGTGGGTTTTTAGTCAGGAAAAGTCTGACACTCCCTTCCACTCCACCCAGAGTGGAAGGAGTCATTAAATGATTTTCCAACCGAAAAAAAGGCTCAATAGAGTCTGTAACGTAATCATAACCATTTTCGATTAAGTCAAGTGAATAGGTTACTTGTAGGTAAGCGTGCTCCATCTTCGACCACATCATCACTCAGGTGAGATGGTAGTCAAAATGACAAACCTGTTGGTCTAGTGGTCAGTGGACCTGACTGCTATGTGCAAGGTCATCGGTTCGATTCCCACCCAGGACATGGTTGTGTGATGAGCACGATCATTTGTTCTTTGTCTGGGTGTAGTTTATCTATAATATGTATGTATTTAGAAATATATTTAATTATGTTTATCAGTTGTCTAGTACTCATAGCACTAGCTCTGCTTAGTTTGGGACTAGATGGCGTTGTGTGAAAGTTGTGGAATATTATTATAATTTATATAAAAAAAATGTCACCTTACAAGTAATTCCTGTGTCCCTTTTAGCAAACTCTGACCTAGGCTTAGTATGAGTTTGAATTACTTTTGTCGTTTTCGAAAATTATCGCTTTGCTTCTTTCAAATGCGCCAAACTTGTAGATGAGTGTGATAGAGACAAATTATATAAGAGTGATGAAAAAAAATATTTTCACACGATTTTACTGGTGTGAAAATAATTATGTAGTTGGTTGACACGGTACCCTAAGGCTCAATTTACACCGCCGCGGAATGGAATGGAAGCGACTTTTCGCAACAAAATTGTACATAGCATAATGAACTTTATGTCAATTGTATAACATACAAACGACAGTAGCTAGGGGAAGTCTCGAGAATGCGCGAGGATTCCGCGGAAGACGCGCGACCTTTTTTTTGGCTCCTATTTAGTTTGTATGTTATACAATTGACATAAAGTTCATTATGCTATGTACAATTTCGTTGCAAAAAGTCGCTTCCATTCCATTACGCAGCGGTGTAAATTGAGCTCTAGCCAAAACTGATATCAGATTTTCTGGCTTCTGACTACCCGTAACGACTGTCAAAGATGTACAAATGACAGACGGGACAAACTGCTTTCCAAGGAATGGAAGGATCTCGAAATGTTAAGATGGTCACTCATCCACTGACCAACCTTTGCAAGCGTTGCTTAACCTTGAAGCTCAAACTGTACGGCTATTGTTATTTACCCCCAAGCTCTTTTAGCGAATTCACATAATTGTTATTTCAATGATCGGGCCTCGAAGAGATATCATTTTACGAAACGAAGACAAATATCAAAAAAAATTTTTACCAAAAAATTAAACCGACTCCCAAAAACACTGCAAAGTGAAAAATAACTTTAATTTCGGTAGTCGGTGTCTTTAGTTTTGTATTTTCGTTTTTGGCACCGACTTCCGAAATTAAAGTTATTTTTCACTTTGCAGTGTTTTTGGGAGTCGGTTTAATTTTTTGGTAAAAAGTTTTTATTTCACTCTTTTTAGTTGGTCGATTTTTAATTTACCTAGTTAAAAGAGCCTAAATGTCAACTACTTATAACCTTTTACAAAATACTGCTTTTCCCAATGCTGGGCCGTTAATTTTTGAGGAGTTCTCCTGGTACTTCACCATCAGCTCTACATCACCATATGCATTGTGACGAACATAAAGTGCTTAACATCCATATTCAAGTATTCGAATCGGAATCCACGAAATACTTATTATTGACTAGGTTCGGCGGCCATCTGTGGTCTTCATCATCAGTTCCACTTCTCCAAATGGTATTTTTTGAGAGCAACTGCACAAGTTACTATAAGAAATACCCAAAACGCCATAGGTGTGCCTATAATATTTGAAGAGTTCCCTCGATTTCTCCAGGATCCCATCATCAGATCCTGACTTGGTGATAAATGGTACCAATTTCGAAGTATACCCTTTCAAACAAAAAAAGAATTTTCCAAATCGGTTCAGCCGTCTTCGAGTAATCGATGATAATACATAAAAAAAAAAAAAAAAAAAAATATACGCGTCAAATTGATAACCTCCTCTTTTGGTCGTCGGTTGAAAAGACTTCTCATGATATTATTATGAGTGTCATTGGTACGGATAAAGACGCATAAATAATTGATTATTATTAAAACATCCGTGTCTGAGATGTGGAACATTAATTATTTAAGATCTCATCTGAGTAGGATGTTAAGTCTAAATAAATAAATACATTTTATTTCGACCTTTGAGTCCATGAACATTTCAATAATTCATTTCATTTCACATTTATGTACCTTTCTAATCTACCAGGGTTGCGGGAATGTTCTACTGAGATACCGTGGCCCCGGTACGCAAGTGAACCTGAAGAAACAGGGTGGGTTTAGACAGGGTTGGGTTCTACACTTCCTTCCTCACCACACAGAACGCGAAGAGTCATTTTTTTCAATCACCGAAAAACAAGGAACCTGTCTAATGTTACGAAAGATTTTTACCCGACAGCAAAAGAAGGGTAATGTTTTTGCGCGTATCTTGTATATATGTATGTAATATTCTTTAGTACCTCATATCTCCAAAACTACCGAACGGATTTACATAATTGAGGTATTGTTAGATTTGTCTTAGCAGCCCAAGCGTTCTTAAATAGGTGACATTAAAAAAAAAACAAACATGGCAGCTGTGCGACGCCATTGAACTATGTGACAAAAATTTTTTTTCTTCGAACTCTAAAATATGGATATCAAAAAAAAGGAACAAGGATTTCAAAATGTATATTATGATTATCATTGCCGTAATACCAATAAAATTAATACAATGAGAAAGTTTAAAAATTAAAGACTTCGCTGTTTCACTTTCTGAATCCGGTGGGGTGCCAATGTGATACAACGGGGGAAACTAAAAAATTGTAAATAATATTTAAACAACTAAAAAGCTAAAAAAAAGTTATCTAAAAATCTATAAAAACCGACGACTGAAATGCAAGAAACTAGCACAAAAATGTGCTTATTTTTGCATTTCAGTTGAGCATTCGGGTTTTTAAGATTTTTAAATAATACTATACATATAAATTAATAAATTGAAGTGTCTGTCTATGGTTGATATTTTCTCAAGTGCTTACCTATGTAGATATTTTCACGATAGTGTTATGAGCTGGGGTTCGGGATAGAAGTAATTAACGCCAATTAAACCAAAATTAACACTTTAATTAATTAAACCCAAAATAAAAAAATTACACAAATATCGCACCACAACACTTGTCACTTAACACTTAAATCGCACTGAAATTCACTAGTAAAGCTTCGATTATATCGCGTATTCGCCTCGTAATAAGACTGACTCTCTGCGCCCCTTTGCGATCTTTTTATACCCCGGTCTATGAGCTCTAGAACATTCTTATAAAATCGACTCACTGTTTATACTGCCCAGAATATTCCAGGAAGCTACTCGAGATACACAGTACCGCTATTCGACGCTAGATGGCGTTAGTGTCTCGACTAGATATACGCATTCCTGCTACTCGCTGCTAGATGGCGTTAGTGTCTCGAACATTCTAGATTTATGTCGAAGTTTCTCGACGTAAGTTTGTCGAAGTTTCTAAGCGACTGGCGTAACAATACTAAACTATTTTTTTAATTTTTGTCTGTTTTTTCGGTCTAATCGCTGGAATGGCTGAGCCGATTATAAAGGACAACTGACTTTCACCAGAAGATGGACGAGGTTATAGGCAACATATAGGCTACTTCTTATCCCGGAATTCCCGGGATATGAAATTACGCGGTAAAAACTGCGACGCGAACGAAATTGCGGGCACAGCTACTTTTCAATATTTTAAATAATACACCACGCAATACACTTTGGGAGACATAAATAAATGTGATAGCAGAATTTAAAAAAAAAACCCTTGGGTCTTTCTTATAAAAGTAGACATAAAAATATGTCGCCAGATTTTAAGTCGCTTTCTCGAAATAATTACGGGATTACGTTTTTTAAAGGAAGGAAAGTATTTCTGCTGTAAAATATGGAAGAATGATGTCAAAGGCAAAATTCGTACCTATGTCAGATTCAATGTTCCATTTTGTTTGCTCAGAACGTTTCTATTTAATTATTAATGTTGAAAAAAGTGGCTAAAAAAAGGTCGGTTAATGGATGGTGACTGTGACCTGGTGGACTTGGTTAAGTACAATGCAGAGAGGTATGAGTTATTGACTAATGACCTCACCTGTAGTTGTGCTTCAAATCACCCGGCCATTATGTTACCGCAGATTATTCCTGCATCCTCACCCATTTTGCCTCATTCTTTGGAAACCATAAGCCCAGCTCAAAGTAACATTTTAGTGTATTCAGATAGATTAGGCACAGGTTTTGGCTCACTATTAAATAATTATTGTAATCATACCATAGTAAGTCATTGTTACCATAACCTGCATTTCACTGAGCTTATTCATAAAATTGCAATCAAAATTGAATGAGCAGTTTTTTTATGTACAATTATTTCATTATTGTAAATGTGAGGACAATGTAGGTTATTTTTTCTACGTTGTTTTTACTTTCACTATTATTTATTTAATGATGTCAAGCAGTTTGAGTACTTGTGTGGCCTACTCAAATGTCCTTAATTTGGTATTGTTCGTCAAATTGTTGAGCTTCTTAAGTTCTAAGTTGAGCTACACGATAACTGACTTGCACTGTCTGGACAGGTCCGCTCAAATTTGCGTGGTTATTTCCTCAAAAGAATACCACAGACATGAACCTACATGCTTCTCATATACAACTACAAATTGTCTGGACTTTAAAAGAGACTTTGACCTCTGAGTTTGTTTCGGCGTTTCTTCTCAGAGTAGTCAGTTAGGAAATACCGGCCTCATCTAGCTAAAGTAAATACGCAAAAAACCATGATGTGTAAAAATGTTATTTATAACCAATTTACAAAATAAATATTTTATTTCAATTCATTTTTTTTTTTATTACGTATGAGCCCGCTCTTGACCTAGGCTGACGGGTCATATGTGGCAGGGAACACAGAAGCCGGCAGAGAGTTCCACACCTTGGCTGTGCGCACAATGAATGTTGAAGAAAAGCGCTTAGTACGACAAGACGGTATATCGACCAAGTGTGGATGGTATCCTGCGGTACGTCTGGTAGACCGGTAGTAAAAGTGGGATGAAGGGATTAGGTCGTGGAGCTCCTGCGCACACTTTCCGAAGTACAATCTGTAGATGATAGACAGGCAAGCAAGCCAGAACCTCGTCACCTATGAGCCTTTTAGCTCTGCGTTCGATCGAGTCAAGTGCAGCTAGCGGGTATTTGGCTGAGCCATCCCACAAGTGACTGCAATACTCCATACAGGAACGGACCTATGCTTTATATAAATTCAAAAGCTGTCCGGGGTTGAAGTATTGCCTCACTTTCTGTAGGATGCCCAGCTTTTTGGCAGCAGTGCATTTCATTTCATGGGTGACCATCATAACATATCGTGATTCCGGTTGGTCCCGGCTGTTTTTTCTACATTTTTGACATTTGTTAGCTGTTACTGAAACCAGAAAATGTGACAGTGGTCTTGCTAATGTGTATCGTGCTACCCAGTTACTGGGTTGTGTTGGTCAGATAGGCAGTCGCTTCATGTAAAACACTCAGCTGTATTCGGTTAGACTAAAAGCCGACCCCAATATAGTTCGGAAAAGGCTAATTGC
Organism: Tholera decimalis; assembly: GCA_943138885.2. Taxonomy (NCBI): domain Eukaryota; kingdom Metazoa; phylum Arthropoda; class Insecta; order Lepidoptera; family Noctuidae; genus Tholera; species Tholera decimalis. Next base: position 37,407,330 of record OW964564.2, on the reverse strand, counting down.
AGATCCCTTAGACACAGTACTTACGCTCTCGTCTACACCTCCCATTATACAACGTGTAATTTAAAGGGTATATACATACCAAGTGCACGGTTTCTTGGGATGATAATAAACGATATGGCAAGGGTTTTATATTCCTATGTCTACATGTATGAAGTATAATAGAAAGTTCAATACATTGATATCAGAGGCAGAATTTTTAAATTAAGAAGAACGAAGAGAATCGCCGTGTTATTGGCAAGTGACGTGGAAAGTTATCGACCCTCGTAGTACTGTGACACGTTTGTTATGATTGATATTTAAGAAACATGTGAGACCGATAATTTGGTATCAATTCTTTGAGTCACTTATTTTGAGCTGAAACTGTGCATAGAGACTCCATACCAGATGTTGTCTTCAGTCCCTTTGGATAGATATGGGGTTTCTGTTAGGTACACGTTGTATAAAGACATACTCACACACACACATATTATACGAAACATGAAGTACATATATCATGCGTCAATGAGGGTTTTCTGTAACAACATCTACCAGGCGGCAGCACTGAGGCATCAGGTCCAGGCATTTGTCAAATGCTTAAGTTTTTTGACATCTGTCAAATTGACGTCAATGTCATGTTTACATCATAGATTCGTTTCCAAAGATCTCTCGCCTCAGTAACGCCAACTGGTGGTTTAAATTTTCCAGAAAACCCTCATTGACCGTCATGAGGCTTGTGTTTCAGTATTTATTTTATATTACGGTATTTATTTATTATACTGTATTTATTGAATATTATTGTATCAATTATTTAAGTAATATTATTTGCCAGACTTGATTTCCGTACGTCATATTTTTAAGGCAACCACTGAAAACAAGCGCATAGCATTATGCTGAGTGGGAGCCTTGTTGCCACGACCACGACGTGCATTTGCCTTGTTTTCTGTTGTTTCCTTTTTCTTCGTAAATTGTCAATATCTAAATCTTTATTCATACCTACTAACATAATTATAAGTACCAATTACTAACTAGACTTAAGGAACTAAATAAGTTTTTAATATTGTAAGCATGACGTTTGTCTGTTGGCAACAAATACATTTTCTTTATTTCTTTCCGTTGTTTGTTCATTTGAAACGGTAGTGGTTGGTAACCTACGCGATATTCAAAAGTTTTCAAAGATCAATTGTATAGGCAAATAATAATAATATTAATTGAATACTCAATTAATTAATGATTAACGACATGGTTAGCGCAGTGGTTGAGCGACAGCCTGCTGTGCTTCGCGTCTCGGGTTCAATTCCCGCACCGAAGCAAATGCTTGTACGGCCCAATAGTTATTCCAGGTGTTTATAAAAATGCACTCACAATAGAAGAGAAATTCCTAGTGTGAGGCAATCTCATGTTTATTGTTAAACTATCTGCTGCCTGTGACTTCGTTCGCGTGGGAGAGCTTTCCCGCGTAAACCCCGAACCCGTGGGAATTACGGAATAAAAAATGATCTACTCTTCAGATTTCATGTAGATCCGTTCAGTAGTTTTTGCGTAAAAGGGTGACAAACATCAATCTATGCATACTAACAAACATTCGCATTTATAATATTAAAAAGATAAAATATTTTTTATATCCAGACATTATCTATTTTTGGTTAGAAAAAAATATTTATATTCCAAAATAAAGCAGCTTGTGTTGGATTAGCAACCGAGTGTACACGATAAACCAAACCGTTGTCCCTTTGGAAATCTTGTTTGTTTTCAATTTTATTTTTTAATCCACGAATGCACCATACGTGATTTATTATATGAAATTAATCCGGTTAAAAATAAAAGACAAATCATACGGATAAAGTGAGAACATTGCATGTTAGCAAACTCAAATACAACAAAACAAAATCCTTTGCTGAAAGGCTTTATAACAAAGAAATCCCATTAAATATATTCATCAAACATATTATTTTACAAAAATGTTCAGTTGGAACTGGATGAAACCAGTCCTATCCGGAACAAGAGGCGGTTACAAGCAGAATTTCAAAGTATAATAATGCACAAACTTGGAAATAGAACATGTCTATCAAAGTTGCCACGAACTTTCTTTGTTTTCTAACGTTCATAACATCAGAAATAGCCGATTGTTTGACCTTTTTATTTGCATTAAATCTGCTGAATATTCAACCTTGTGTCTTTAATATTAGAGCTGTGGTCATGTGAAACGTTATCGTGGTATTTTCCCCCAAAGCATTTGATTGTACATGACATGTTACAGAAGAAGGTCTTAGATGATTGCCTTACTGCTGAATCTTTATTCGTTTCGTATAAATAATTAAAAAGGCAGTTTTGTCTTTGACTTTAGTAAGTATTAATAAATGTTTGTTTGAGTTTGTGTTAGTCCTGTATAGTTCTGTTTTCTACGTGTTATGTTTTAAGATACGTCTCTTGGGGCAAAGTGGATTGAGCTTTAATTTTGTTAAATATTTGTTTTTGATTTACACTTACTATTTGTTATATTTGATGCTTAATATTATTGTTGCTTATAAGATTAGATTTCAGATCCTAATAAATTTGATGGTGTTAATTTGAATGTTACCTACATTAATGTAAACATAATATGGTAATTGTAAATGATAATATATTTTTATTAGACTTGCTATTGCTATCAGCTTTGTAGAAAACAGCGTTTAGCTCATAAAAACGTTACTCTTTCAATAAATGAATATGCGAAACATGTAATATTCCAGCTATAACACGTACATACTCAAACAAAAACAAAATTTAATCCGAACACATACCACAGAATTTTAATAAAAATAAATGCAAAAAAACATTCAAAATCGCCAGTAATATATATTCCGGTCAATTTTTTCCCGCAACCGGTCCTCGGTAGCCGGATAATCCCCGTCCGGTCATGTATGACACGGCCACGAAAACAAATATGGCCGCCACCATTATAACCGTGTGTGTTTAGGTTAGGTTACACATTATTACGGCATTATTTTTTGTTATCACGCTGTTAAATTGGTAGCGCAATGGATGCCCTAAATTATATTTGCTTTGGTGTATTTTTTTGGTAAAGTTTGGACTTTTTACGCTGGCTAAAAGCTTAGTTAGAGTTTCCAATGCCTGTAGGCGAGATTGTAAGTAGTTTTCTAAGATGAAAATCTAATAAAACTCAGTGACGCTGTTGTTGTCTAGGTATTGAATTATTTAGGCTGACTGTGGATACCTATATTTAAATGAGTTTGAGTAAGAGAAATGTTTATGCAATATATTGAAGTAAGGGAGGTTACAGTTCATAGTTAATTGAAAAATTAAATTATTTACAAGATTTTTAGTGTCCTTCCGCTCTGTGTTGAGCTGAAGGGAATGTCAAACTTCTACTGCTTAAAAACCAGTTGAACTTGCGTTTCGGGGATGGGGTATCTCGTGAAAACATTCCTGCAACCCCGACAGATATTATATACTAACTGTGCCCGCGACTTCAGTCGATATTAACATTTCCCTATAACCTAAAGAAGTATGATCCAGTAAAAACCTCATTAACCCCTCAAGTGTCAATGGTACACCGTTTGTACATAACGTCACGGCTCGCATTGGTCGATGTATTTTACGTTTATGTTGCAAGTAACACGATGTGGCTGTATCATTCGATATATCGATTCATACTTGATCGGTTTAAGTAACATTTTAAAGGGAACACCACTAAAATGAACGAAAAAAAAAATGTTTACAAAATGCATCTGTGGTTTTTGTTGTGACGCCGCAGACTTTTTCGTTGTGTTATCAAATAATTTTTACTACTTTTTACAGTGTCTAAGTGGAATAATTTGTGTTAACATTGCCTACACATTATTGTGTTATTATGTGTTTTGTTTTCGTGAATATGTGTTTTTTCGTGTGTATGACTTCGAATGTAAATGAAAATTATAAAAGTGAAAATATATCACATCACTGCGAGATTAGGTCAGTTTTATTTGCTTATTAAATGATATAAATAGTTAGATAAACTCATAACGAAGCCAGAAAGGTATAATATGTACCATGATAAAGACCATAAATTGCCGCATTATAATTTTTTCTGAAGTCCTACCCAAAAATCAAAAAGTACATTAAACGTACGATATTCGAGGGGTTAAAATCAGTTCAGGCATTCACCAGTTATTGATTAGCCCGAACAACAGAAAAAAAGACTTTAAAAATAATGTAAAAAACTTTGTTTTACTCGTAGTACCGTGTAACTATTAGCACTTGACAAAACACAGTTATTTTGAAATCACAGACAGACACTTCAATTTTATTTGTATATACATATGTATAGAAAGATAGATCATAGTGGCTTATTAGTATTATTTTAATGACTTTTACAAAGAAAGAACTATACGTGCTTAACTTTTTTTATTTACCTTGACGAGCGATTTTGTGGGAAATAAGATATACTTGATAGGTACTAAATACTTCGTATGATACTAATTATTCGATCTCATAATTAAAGGTAAGTACTTAATAGATAATAAAACTACTAAGTAATTATATTTATTTTACAAATTCGGTTTTGATAACACCTTTACGCTTATTTTTTTTTGTAAATTAAAACCAATAAGATACCGATAAGATCCATCGAAGGACCGGCCTCGGCAATCACGGGCACGGTATTACTAAAGCCTGCAATACATGTTGGCCGAGCGTTGGCGAGTGAAGGCCTATACCAACATGTAGACAGTATATTTGCCTTGTCTTGCTATCGCTCGGTGTCACTTGCCTAGTTGGCCGAGTGGAGGCCAGCGCCAACGTGTATAGAGCTCATTTGGTGCAACTTGTCTTCGCTCGCCGTTGCTCGTGATAACTTGCCTCAATTCGGATCGGTGTCGGTTTTTGGTCACAAATCAAAGGCACTCGCCTGCGCTCGGCCAACGTGTGAGTAGCTCTACAGACCCTCATCTACTTTGGTCGTCTGCATTGGCGTTCGACGAACTTGTCGAACGTGTGGACATTATTTCTTGCCTTGTACCTATTTGCCAACGCTCGCGTTGGCCTACGCTCGGCCAACATGTATTGCAGGCTTTAGTGAATGTATTAAATATGGGGAAAGGGACTGGTATCTTTAACAGAGGTTAGAAAGAAATCTAGCTAAGATGGCGGTTGCGATCTGTACTGTGACTGTAAAACCAATTTCTCTGTATTTTTAACCGACTTCAGAAAAGGAGGAGGTTCTCAGTTCAACGGAATCTTTTTTTAATGTATTTTCCCCGATTACTCGAAAACGGCTAGACCACTTTGGCAAATTTTCTTTTTTTTTCGAAAGGGTATACTTTCCAGTTACGTTGTGTTATTACGTTATTGTTATTACATTGTTATTACGTCATGATATGATGATGGAATCATAGAGAAAGTACACTGCAAAGCTAAAAATAACTTTAATTCGGTAGTCGGTGTTTTTGATTTTTATTTTTGTTTTTTGGCTTTGCAGTGTTTTGATATGGAAGCCGGTTTTATTTTTTGTTAAAAATTTTAAATAATTTTATTAGTCACTTATTTTTAGGTTTATACAGTGAGTGTTAATATAGTTATATTATTACTACTACTTATTATTATTACTACCTAAATCCGTTTTTTATTCAGAACTGCTATATGGAAAACGGAAACAAGGGGGGCAGTATCTGTGGTACAAGGATGTCCTGAAACGTCACCTTAAAGCTAGTGGAATACCTGTAGCTCGGTGGGAACAGCTTGCTTTGCTGAGCCGGTCTCGGCAAAGCGTCGCCGAGTATCCTTGTCGGCCAAAAAATTTGAAGAACGGCGTTTAGAAGAACTCGACCTAAAGCGCCACACACGCAAAACTCGCCCTAAGCCTACCTACCACTACACCTACGATTCTACCGGCCAGCTTCACTGCACGCGGTGTGACCGGACTTTTAAATCCAAGTTTGGATTTGCGAGTCACATTCGGGAGCACGAACGGATCTAGCAAGGGTCGCCGTCGTCGGTCACGACGAGGAGGGCTATACTATTACATAATATTATGTGGGTGCTTGTTTATAAAACCTGAGAACGTTGTTGCAGAATTGTTCAAAAGAGTTACTATGGCCTCGGAACACGAAGAGCAAACGACGGAACACGGATGGGTTTTAGTCAGTAAAATACTGACACACTCTCTCACTTCGTCTAGATCGGGAGGGCAGACATTGGAAGATTTTCCATCCTTGAAAAAAAGACGAGAACGTTAAAATGCTTTCCGTATTATACAAGCAAATCCGTACTAATATTATTCACGCGAAAGAGAGTTTATTCCTTTATCCTTCGCCTAGTCTATAAAAGATCGCTTTTAGCGTTAAGATCGCCCATCTTTACTTACACCCTTTGCTAAGTCCTTCATTAATTATGTTATAGTGTACAATAAAGAGTATATCTATCTATCTTTAGAGTCAAATGCAACAACGGTTCGATGTGTTTTTTGGTGGCATAGGCTACTTTAATTTCGAGGAATAAATCACACAAACGAAGCCGCGGGCAGAAGCTAGTTAAAATGAATTGTAACGATGGGTCTGAGCTGATTTTGTTCTACGCAATCTATATATATAAAAGCGAAATACCACTTACTGATTAATCACGAAATCTTAGAAACTTTTAGTACGTAGATGCTCGCTAAGACGGGATTTTACGAAATTCCCACGGGATCGGGATTTACACGGGAAAAACTTCCCACGCGAACGAAGTCGCGAGCAACTGCTAGTAACTGATATATGCTTGCATTGTTTGGACAGATCCACTCAAATCTCTCTGTTTCTTATATGGACTTCAAAAGTGAGATTGATCTCCGAGTTTGTTTCGGTGTTTCTCCTCGGTAGTCAGTTAGGAAACATCGGCTTCATCAATATTTTACGAAAATAATAATAATATTTAGAAAAGCAAATGTTATGTAAAGGTGACTTATTATTAGGTTGCAAAATAAATATAATTCGTTATTTGAGAACTGAGACATGCCTATTTTCATTAAGTATTTTGGTAAAGTGGTGTAATTTAGATTCTTAAGCTGCAAGACGCAAGAAGCTTAATAATCTAAATTACACCCACTTCTAATTATTATGTCATCATGAAACTTGGCAATTATATTTAGATTAGATGACAATACAATATTATGGTACCATCGAACTGGTCTGATGATGGAATTTGAAGGTGGCTGATGGAACCTTGGACTGACTACTAGTAAATAAATCGAGCTTGGGCACATTAGATCGTGAATATTTTTGGCTTTTTAGTGCAGTAATAAAAGCGAGTTTTTAGTTTTTTAAACTAAAAATTTTGTATTTATTTTAAATTTAAACATGTTATGGTTTGAATGTTTTAGACAAAAGTAAAATCAAAATGTCCAGTGACATAATAAAGACTAAATTCCCATGTCGTGAACACAATACAGTCGATGCGTATATACAGTGTACATGTTACTGAAGTCACAACATAGTAAAAACTGGTACTGTACGAATTATCGCCACTTCAATAGCAGCGGCTGCCGCAATATTAATATCGTCCATATTCGCCAAGAGCCGCAAGCACACTCCGGAAAACTACTTTCGAGGACAGTGATTGTTGTAGGTTCATTGTACGTCCACACTTGACGCCGTGAACGACGAAGCCACGGTAATATTATCATACAGTATTGTAACTCGGCCGTATCTTAGAAATAAATGCCTACAGCCACGCGGTGCGTAAACATGGGATAGGGCTGCCCGCCTCCAGCATTTTAATTACATTTGCCTACTTTTTGTTTCCATTTAGTTTTGTGATTGTAAATATACTATTTTTATATAAACAAATAAAATATTTTGTGAATTGAATAGGAAGTGTTCAATAAAAATGCGTGTTGTTTTTTGATTGGTAGATTTCATTATTAAAAAAACATTTTTATATTTTTTCTAGTATTATTCATACACAGTACAATAAACAACTATTATTAATAATAAAATACCACGTCTTTATTTTGAATTATACAAACTAACAAAACAAAACACACATGCCCCGAGGTTTTAACACAAGCGTACCTACCGTATCATGATTCATGAACCGCCTATAACTACCTATTTCACTCGTGTCAATAACTTTCCTTTACTCTATTCACTTTATTTATTAATCCAGACATCTTTTTTTTCGAGAGATAAAAGGAAATACTTATCCATTAAAAAGAAACACATTATGTACATACCTACTAGTAAGTAAAATTATTTAAGTCTTAGGTACCTTTCAAAGTTTCCAGGCAATCTAAAAAAAGTTATCTCTGGATGCGTTATTGACGAATTCATGCAACCAAAAACAGCACAATATATCCTACTCGTCATTTTAAATATGTACTTGAATTTATTTATAGCGAAAAATCGCGCGGTTATTGTTAAAAAAACAACACACCGTCCGTTCGTCACTGCGGCACAGTCGCCGGTCGCGACTGTCATCAAACCGAGCGCACACCGAGATCGAGGCGCGTAGGTATAGCTCGCGCTTCGTCCGTTTGTATGAAGTCGGAATACTGTATACATAATATTACCGTGACGAAGCCGAGAACGGCTCCGCTCGTGCTGGGCTCATGCTCGGCTCGCCTAGCGTAGAAGCAAGAACGATTGGAATCTACAAATCTATATAAAGTGAGATCCAAACAACAAATTTTAGATTTGCTAACCATTTTGAGGGGTCAAGAAGTATGATGTTCCATGATGCTCGGTTCGAGCGACCGACGTCTGTCACTAAACACGTCCACGAGCGCACTGCAAGCGCGAAGCAAATCCCTTTGTGTTCGTCAAAAAACCGACAATTGGCGGAGCACAACCGAGTACGAACGAAATGCTCGCAGCACGCTCGTTTGAGACTTGTAAGTCGGTCCACACTAAACGAATTATGTTCGGCTCGTGCTCCGCTCGTGCTCGGCTCGTGATGGGCTCGCCTAGCGTAGACGCAGCTTTAGATTTTATTACGTAGTTTGTTACAGCTCGACCTAATAAAATCGCGTTAAAAACCAAAGTCGTAGCTAACAAACCTAACCAAATCTCTGAGCTTGTCAGCCAGTAATAAACTCATCTACAATTTCTAGAACATTCCTTGTAACACGCTAAGCAATCACTTATGAACCGACGAGTGTTTTATGAACATTTTATGACTACTATAAAATTTTATCAGCGACAATTACTTGGCCTGATTACAAGTTGATAATTACACAAGTTTATTGGCAGCCTCACTTGAATGGCAATCGTGTTTGCTTGATTGAGTGATATACTTTTGTTAGGACTAGCAGTCTGACCCGGTTTTGCACGGGAAACATTTAACACGCAGTATGTGTTTTCGTTTTCCGACCGGCCGACCAATGGCATTTTTTGGTTGCACGTAATTTTGAACCAATGATATCTTCTAAGTATTTATGGATGGAGAGGCAAAGAAAATATGTGTGAAGAATGATATGAAAGAAAAAGAGCAAATTATGCTGTGACGTCTGACAGGGGAGAATAAAACATGTTGCGCCGACCCCAAGTAATATGTTCTAAACCATTATAGTTTAAATGATATAGTATGACAATCTTAATCTAAACTGAATGTACAAAGTAAATGTTTTTATTGAAAAAAATATTAATACAAAATTGAGAGAAAATAGCTCAGCAAATAACCTATCATTTCCAAATTAATTTGTAATAGACAAAAATATTATTTGTGAGTGAACTTTAAGAGATTTCTACTTGAAATGTTAGGGTTTTTTATGTAGCAAATTTTTAAAACCTAACATTGTTTTAATTATTTTTTTATTGACAATAGGCTCGCGTTTGACCACCATCTCACGTGGTAAGTAATGATGTGGTTGAAGATGAGCACGCTTACCTAGAAGTAACCTATTCACTCTTGACTTAAAGACCCCAGGTTTATAGATATACGCCCAGTCGGCATGATGTTTTCCAACATCTTTAATATTTGTCGTCATATTTCAGCTAACTTTTGAGATATTTAAATAAACTAAAGCTAAAAAAACGCTTAATCCTTTTTCATGCATCACTCTGTCTATTGGTAGAAACCGCACGAAAATCCGTTCAGTAGTTTTTGAGTTTATCGCGAACAAACAGACAGGCACACACGGCGGAGGACCTTGGTAGTGTGTAGTGATATTAGAGAAGGGTATTTTCTTTTAAAGTACCATTTCATCTATGTTCCTGGAATACAGAGGGATATTCAGTGATGAACTACAAATGCTTATGCTCGTAACTTTATCATAAAGCTGTTATAAAATCACTAATAAATTAATAAATATGTACGAAATGGAGTAAAAGAAGACTTGAATCAGACGTACTCTCTACACATCATAAAGCTATACGATATGAAAGAAAACAAACTCTTGCACCAGAATACGGAAGCGAAGCATCCATTTTTACAATCACAATGTAAAATTATTACGGCGCTGACGTCATAAATATAAGGCTATGTACAGAACTCATTAAAAGTAAAGCTCGTGTGTTGGGAGGTGCTTCCTGCAGAATTTATTGTGTGTCTCGGCCTAATGCGCCGATGGGAGAGGCTTTATTGCTAGTCTTTATGGTGGGGAGTTGATAGCTTCATAGACGGACTGGGAGTGGAGTTTTTATGTATATTTCTGTTTATAGATTTATCTGTGTCTAGAGCTACTGCGATCAGTCCACTGGTGAGATTACTGTAGTATCTAGTGTTTAGCTTGTGCCTGCGACTTTGTTCACGTGGAAGGATTTTCCCGCATAAATCCCGATCCTGGGGGAATTTCGGGATGATATAATAGCCTTTATTTTATTCCAGGATGTCAACTATCTACTTACCAAATTTTATTCGGATCCGTTTTGTAGTATTTGCGTGAAAGAGTAAGAAACATCCATACATCCATCCATCCACACAAACTTTTGCATTTATAATATTAGTAAGATAGTGTTAAATGCGAAATTTTTTTATGCCCAAAACTTTCTTGATAGCCTAGACAACTGCCATAAGGCACTCAGCCCTTTTAAAACAGTAGTTATGCTTGGAGATATAAATTTGAATATATTGCCTAATAATACTAACTCAATTTCGGACACATACTTAAATACTGTTGCATCGCATGGAATGCTACCCGGGCATCTTTTTCCCACCCGTGGTAATAGCTGCATTGATCACGCGATCATTAAGTCTGACAAACCTGCTATCACTCTGGTTATTGATTCTTTTATAACTGACCACGCTCCTGTTGTAGTGTTCTGCAAACTCCAAAATCGTATTCCTAAAGCCCAGGCTGTAACATCTTGTTGCGTTGATATCGTCGCCTGTGTGGCAGAACTCCAAGACACTGATTTTACTTCAATAACTACTTGCTACGATGCCAATAATGCAGCTACTGAATTAGTTAGCAGGATATCCAATGTGGTTCTCAACAATACTTCCACCACTGTTGTGCCTAGCAGGAAACGAATAATAAAGCCCTGGGTGACCCCCGGTCTTCTTAGATGCATACGAAACCGCGACAAAATGTTTCGTAGAACTAAGAGAGATCCTGATAATAATATACTTAAAGTGACTTATACGCGTTACAAATATTTTTGTAATAATTTACTAAAAACAACTCAAAAGATTATACGAACGTGAAGAATTTAATAAAAATCGTAAAAATCCTAAAGCTACCTGGAATCTAATAAAAAAAATTCTTACCTACAGACATTTTTAGCACGGATACTGCCGAAATAGAGAGGACAACACTCAGTCTTAAACTTAATAGTGCCGTGGGCTGGGTCGGTATATCTGCCACTCTGATTAAGGCTACTAGACACGTTCTTGTTCCAATAATTTGCCATGTATTCAATCTCTGCTTGTTGACAGGAGTTTTCCCCACGGTCTTTAAAAGAGCTGTTGTGTATCCTATTCACAAGAGTGGGGACAGAAGCAGTGTCAATAATTATAGAACAATCTCTGTGTTAACAACCTTATCTAAAATGTTGGAAAAAATTATCAATTTTAAGCTCCTTAACTATCTTAACTCGAAAAATATCCTGGCAGAAAACCAATTTGGATTTCGATCGGGTAAAAACACAGAAGATGCTGTTCTGGAATTGACTGGTACTGTGGCTAAAAACTTAAACAGCAAATTCAAAACAATTGCTATATTCCTAGACCTTTCAAAAGCTTTTGACACTGTTTCTGTTCCTCTCTTGCTGAATAAACTCCAAAAAATTGGCATTAGAGGATTATCGCATGATATTTTTAGAAGTTATCTTAGTGATCGTTCCCAGATTGTAAAAATAGGAAACCATATGAGCAGCGAAGAAAGTATGTGCTATGGCGTCCCACAAGGTAGTGTTCTTGGACCTACCTTATTGTTAATCTACATTAACGAGCTCTGCAGACTCAATATACCAAATTCGAAACTTTTAGTCTACGCTGACGATACGGCAATAATTGTACAAGGAAGAGACTGGCATGAGACTCGCTTACATGCAGAATCCGCGTTACGAATGGTTTCTGACTGGCTATCGAATAACTTGCTTACTCTGAACATGGATAACACTCAATTTATAACATTTTCTCCACGTATAGCTTCTCATTTCGCTTTGATTATCCACAATTGTCTTTCCGTAAATAATAATAACTGCTGTTGCAAATCTATCTCGCGAACAAATAGTATAAAATACTTAGGCGTAACAGTTGATAGCACTATGTCCTGGAACGAGCACATTGGTTCATTAGTTGCACGGGTTAGGAAACTGATATTTGTGTTTAAAAAATTAAGATCCTCAGTGGACCTCCCTACGCTTAAGCCAGTTTACTATGCACTAGCCAACTCCATCCTGAACTATTGTATAACCGCATGGGGTAGTTCAGGAAAGTGTTTAATGCTTCGTTCAGAAAGAGCGCAGCGAGTGGTTCTTAAAGTCATGTCACACAAACCAGTTCGTTTTCCAACTGAAGAACTGTATGCACTGTTGCAAGTACCTAGGGTAAGACACAGTTTCCTTCTGACTTAATTTTAAGAAAACTTACTGAACTTAGTTTCGACCACAGCTTTAGCAGCCAGAGTAGGCGGAAACGTAGACCTGTTAAAGTCTGCCCAGTAGTACTAGCTAGCATTGTAATAGTTAGACGACAATATATCTTCATAAGCCCAATTTTGTATAACAAAATAAATTAAATTTTGAACATTTACCCCCTTACTTCACGCTTCAAGCTTAAAATAAAAAGACATAAAAAATTGGTAACGTCCCTTTCATTCCTCACTGCCTTCCAAATCGCAAGGGTAACGAACACACGCACCTTCCTACCTTTACATATATACACATTCACTCACACGCCTACACATATATACACTACACATACATTCCACGCATACATACACTCATTCATTCCAAAATTTAAAAAAATATTTTTGTTCTTTTCCTTTTATATTAATTCATGGAACACTGTCTCCCCTCTTGGAGGTGGGCGCTAATGGTCGCGACACAGTATTTCATACTAATGTGATTGTTAACGTACACAAACTTTTGTAAACTGATTTTTGTGTCAATAAATATTTGTATTTAGCTAAATTATAATATATAAGATTTTAATGTCGTTTGTTTCGTCTTAGTTTGGTTTTAACCTATAATAGTGAATATAATAATTATGTATAATGCATGCGAATTCACGGAAACGTGCTGCTGCTGGATTTGTAATTTGGCAGATGTTAAGTTAAGATGAAATTTGAAAAAAAGGCAACTTCTGTAGTTATATATTACGTCTTATTTAGAAATCTGTGTTTCTTTTTTCATATTTAATGAAGTGTCATTAATTATATTATTGTGATGCAACAACTCAGTACGTTTTACGACGATTTACAGTTAGGTAGAATATATGAATTTATTAGTGAAGACTAATGTGATATTAATACAGTATAGTACAGTTAATTACTATACCTTTTAATAGAAATAATACAGAGAACGTAGAATGAATTCATGGGCTGTCTTATCGATTTTATTTGCAAGCTTTGTATCCGGTGATCATGGGTCTGAAACGTAATCATAATCATTTTCGACTAAGTCACCTTACAAGTAATTCATGTCTTTCTCGCTTTTAGCAAACTCAGACCTGGGCTTAGTATGATTTTGAATTACTTTTATCGTTTTTACTTTTTTTTACTACTTAATTACTTTATTTTTTAATTACTTTTAATAATAATAATAAGACATTTATTTCAGACGAGTAGTCCATATTCTGTTAGTAACACAAATCTTATAAAGCTATTGTTAGTACAAAAAAAAAATAACATAAAATAAAAATAATCGTAAGGCGGTACCGCACAGGGGTGCCTGTTTATGCCAAGCCCTGGACACGACCACCCGCAGTGTGTAGTCGCATCCAGTGCCACCACATTGGCGAGTCCCAGCGGCCCACGAACACTCTCAGAAGGCTGTTCGAGCTGGCCCGCATGCGCTTCATTAGGGATGCACAACGCTTCCGCATGATGGCTTGAAAACCATAGATACGCTTTTCACCGCTTTTACTTTTTGTTTTTTTTTTATAAATACTGTAATTAATTATTAATTGTAATTAATGTTTAATAACCTAGGGATCTTTAAGTCAAAAGTGATAGGTTACTTTTAGGTAAACGTGCTCCATCTTCGGCCACATCATCATTTACCATGAGGTAAGATGGTAAAAACATGCACCAAAAATGTAGTAAGTGTGATATAGACAAAACGATAGTTTTCTAAAACAATAAAGGTATTGCAATATCATACTAACCCCCAGGTCATCTGTCCAGTTTTTCAGAGAATCATGGTCATACATTTTTTATGAACTTCACGGAACTGCATGAGCTTCCATCTAAAGCAGTGATTTATATGAATAACACTGAATTGTCTACTCTCCCAGATAGGCTCCTAAAAATAATTTGACGAAATGGGAAAGTACTCGTCGAATACCCAATATGAATGTAGCACCACTCCATATAGATCGAGAACTATTACACTATAGCTTCTGCCCGCGACTTCGTTCGTGTGGGAGGGGTTTCCCGCGTAAATCCCGATTTACGATGCGATACGATGGCCGATGGGAATTTCGGAATAAAAAGTAACCTTTGTCCTTCCCAGGATCCTAAAATATTCCCATTCCAAATTTCATCTAAATCGTTTCTAAGCGGTTTAGGCGTGAAAAGATAACAGACAGACAGATAGACAGAGCTACTTTCGCATTTATTGAAGTGAAAACTTCTTTAGCGGCGCTGAGCACTTTTTGTATGGGTAAAAACGGTTTCGTGGGAGTTCAGGGAGGTGAGGGGTAAGAGAGGTCCCGTGTGGGGGCGGGGTGGGGGGAGGGGGTCTCGTCGGGTGTTGAGGGGGGAGTAGAGGGGGAGTTGAAGGGGGAGTAGAGGGAGTAGTTGAGGGGTGAGTTGAGGGTTGAGTTGAGGGGTGAGTTGAGGGGTGAGTTGAGGGGTGAGTTGAGGGGTGAGTTGAGGGGTGTGTCGAGGGGTGACTTGAGGGGTGAGTTGAGTGATGTGTTGAGGGGTGAGTTGAGTGATGAGTTGAGGGATGAGAAGAGGGATGAGTTGAGGGATGAGTTGAGGGATGAGTTGATGAGTGAGTTGAGGGGTGAGTTGAGGGGTGAGTTGAGGGGTGAGTTGAGGGGTGAGTTGAGGGGTGAGTTGAGGGGAGAGTTGATGGGTGAGTTGAGGAGTGAGTTGAGGGGTGAGTTGAGGGGGGAGTTGAGGGAGGAGTTGAGGGAGGAGTTGAGGGGTGAGTTGAGGGATGAGTTGAGGGATCAGTTGAGGGGTGAGTTTAGGGGTGAGTTGAGGGGTGAGTTGAGGGGTGAGTTGAGGGGTGAGTTGAGGGGTGAGTTGAGGGGAGAGTTGATGGGTGAGTTGAGGAGTGAGTTGAGGGATGAGTTGAGGGGGGAGTTAAGGGAGTAGTTGAGGGGTGAGTTGAGGGGTGAGTTGAGGGGTGAGTTGAGGGGTGTGTCGAGGGGTTAGTTGAGGGGTGAGTTGAGTGATGAGTTGAGGGGTGAGTTGAGTGATGAGTTGAGGGATGAGAAGAGGGTTGAGTTGAGGGATGAGTTGAGGGATGAGTTGAGGGGTGAGTTGAGGGGTGAGTTGAGGGGTGAGTTGAGGGGTGAGTTGAGGGCTGAGTTGAGGGTTGAGTTGAGGGGTGAGTTGAGGGGTGAGTTGAGGGGTGAGTTGAGGGGGGAGTTAAGGGAGTAGTTGAGGGGTGAGTTGAGGGGTGAGTTGAGGGGTGAGTTGAGTGGTGTGTCGAGGGGTGATTTGAGGGGTGAGTTGAGTGATGAGTTGAGGGGTGAGTTGAGTGATGTGTTGAGGGATGAGAAGAGGGATGAATTGAGGAATGAGTTGAGGGATGAGTTGAGGGGTGTGTTGAGGGGTGAGTTGAGGGGAGAGTTGATGAGTGAGTTGAAGGGTGAGTTGAGGGATGAGTTGAAGGGTGAGTTGAGGGGTGTGTTGAGGGGTGAGTTGAGGGTTAATTGAGGGGTGAGTTGAGAGGTGATTTGAGGGGGGAGTTGAGGGAGGAGTTGAGGGAGGAGTTGAGGGGTGAGTTGAGGGATGAGTTGAGGGATCAGTTGAGGGGTGAGATGAGGGGTGAGTTGAGGGGTGAGTCGAGGGGTAAGTTGAGGGGTGAGTTGAGGGGAGAGTTGATGGGTGAGTTGAGGAGTGAGTTGAGGGATGAGTTGAGGGGGGAGTTAAGGGAGTAGATGAGGGGTGAGTTGAGGGTTGAGTTGAGGGGTGAGTTGAGGGGTGAGTTGAGGGGTGTGTCGAGGGGTGAGTTGAGGGGTGAGTTGAGTGATGAGTTGAGGGGTGAGTTGAGTGATGAGTTGAGGGATGAGAAGAGGGATGAGTAGAGGGATGAGTTGAGGGATGAGTTGAGTGGTGAGTTGAGGGGTGAGTTGAGGGGTGAGTTGAGGGGTGTGTTGAGGGGTGAGTTGAGGGGTGAGCTGAGGGGAGAGTTGATGGGTGAGTTGAGGAGTGAGTTGTGGGGTGAGTTGAGGGGGGAGTTGAGGGGTCAGTTGAGGGGGGAGTTCAGGGAGTAGTTGAGGGGTGAGTTGAGGGGTGAGTTGAGGGGTGAGTTGAGTGGTGTGTCGAGGGGTGAGTTGAGGGGTGAGTTGAGTGATGAGTTGATGGGTGAGTTGAGTGATGAGTTGAGGGGTGAGTTGAGTGATGAGTTGAGGAATGAGAAGAGGGATGAGATGAGGAATGAGTTGAGGGATGAGTTGAGGGGTGTGTTGAGGGGTGAGTTGAGGGGAGAGTTGAGGGGTGAGTTGAGAGGTGATTTGAGGGGGGAGTTGAGGGAGGAGTTGAGGGAGGAGTTGAGGGGTGAGTTGAGGGATGAGTTGAAGGGTGAGTTGAGGGGTGAGTTGAGGGGTGAGTTGAGGGTTAATTGAGGGGTGAGTTGAGAGGTGATTTGAGGGGGGAGTTGAGGGAGGAGTTGAGGGAGGAGTTGAGGGGTGTGTTGAGGGATGAGATGAGGGATCAGTTGAGGGGTGAGTTGAGGGGTGAGTTGAGGGCTGAGTCGAGGGGTGAGTTGAGGGGTGAGTTGAGGGGAGAGTTGATGGGTGAGTTGAGGAGTGAGTTGAGGGATGAGTTGAGGGGGGAGTTAAGGGAGTAGTTGAGGGGTGAGTTGAAGGGTGAGTTGAGGGGTGAGTTGAGGGGTGTGTCGAGGGGTGAGTTGAGGGGTGAGTTGAGGGGTGAGTTGAGGGGTGAGTTGAGGGGTGAGTTGAGGGGTGAGCTGAGGGGAGAGTTGATGGGTGAGTTGAGGAGTGAGTTGTGGGGTGAGTTGAGGGGGGAGTTGAGGGAGGAGTTGAGGGAGGAGTTGAGGGAGGAGTTGAGGGGTGAGTTGAGGGATGAGTTGAGGGATCAGTTGAGGGGTGACCTGAGGGGTGAGTTGAGGGGTGAGTTGAGGGGTGAGTTGAGGAGTGAGTTGAGGGATGAGTTGAGGGGGGAGTTAAGGGAGTAGTTGAGGGGTGAGTTGAGGGGTGAGTTGAGGGGTGAGTTTAGGGGTGAGTTTACGGGTGAGTTGAGGGGTGAGTTGAGGGATGAGTTGAGGGGTGAGTTGAGGGGTGAGTTGATGGGTGAGTTGAGGGGTGAGTTGAGGGGTGAGTTGAGGGGTGAGTTGAGTGGTGTGTCGAGGGGTGAGTTGAGGGGTGAGTTGAGTGATAAGTTGAGGGGTGAGTTGAGTGATGAGTTGAGGGATGAGAAGAGGGATGAGTTGAGGGATGAGTTGAGGGATGAGTTGAGGGGAGTGTTGAGGGGTGAGTTGAGGGGAGAGTTGATGAGTGAGTTGAAGGGTGAGTTGAGGGATGAGTTGAGGGGTGAGTTGAGGGATGAGTTGAGGGGTGAGTTGAGGGGTGAATTGAGGGGTGAGTTGAGAGGTGATTTGAGGGGTGAGTTGAGGGATGAGATTAAGGATGAGATTAGGGATGAGTTGAGGGATGAGTTGAGGGATGAGGTGCGGGATGAGGTGCGGGATGAGTTGAGAGGTGAGTTGAGGGATGAGTTGAGGGTTGAGTTGAGGGGCGAGTTGAGGGGCGAGTTGAGGGGCGAGTTGAGGGGTGAGTTGAGGGGGATTTATTATCCAGGATTAAACTTCTTTGGGCTATGAGCCCCAAATTTAGGGTAAAATAATGCTTATTGGGATTTTTTTCGGCCCAAAAATAAGTAGGGCTATTTTTAGGGGCATACATACATTTACAAGCATCACATATACGCCCGCGGGGCGCGCGGCCGTCAGCGACCTAGTACTACTACATTACAGATTATCTATGTACTAGTACTAGGAAGTAGTATATCTTTGTAGGTACTAGTACTATTCGGAAGTATTTGATGATTGTGACGCTAATAGGCATTTAATAAGCGTCTTGAAAATATTTCCAAACTTGCACTTGCATTCATGACTGTACCATTTTAAAATTGAACGCGCTATTTCGATATATCATATGCTGAAAAACAAATTACGACACCGATTGTCCCTTGAAATGCTGTTAAGTTTGATGACGAAACGTGATGATGGATCTTGCGTTACGTTTACTCCATCTGTCTCCATCTCCAAAAATGTTACAATTATATAATGTAAACATGTATGACTTTAAGAATTCCGAAATTTCAAATGAAACGCCAAGTCGGGATTTAAGCGATTTATTTAAAATAATTGATAATGTGGATTGTTAATTAAGTAAATTCTATTACAAAAGTAATTAAAATTAAGTTATATTTTATTTACCTTAATAAAACGGGAAACTCATTTAAATATTAGCCTTGAACTGCAGCAACAAACAGGGATTTTTGAAGTGAAAACTTCTTTAGCGTCTTTGTGATATGAAATTTTATGAAACGAAAAAGCAACAGTAAAAAGAGACAGACATATAAATTCATAAGATTTAACGTGGGAGAAAATGAGATAGGGAGCATTATACAGTGTTTCTTATGTCGTGGAAATTTTATATGGGCAAACCAGGGCAAACGTATACCTTTGAAATTTCGTAAATTTTTGAAGGATTTTTTTGAAGTGAAACCTTCTTTAGCGGCGTTGTGCACTTTTTTTGTAATGGGTAAAAAATGTTAAACTCGCGTAAAGACACGTGACCTGATCGAAAATTCGTAAGACGGACGGAGAGTAGACAGCCGGCGCGGCGTAGGAGAGGAAGTATCCCCCTCTCATTCTACGGTGCAGCGAAAATGTATGCCTGCGCCTGCTGTTTTGTTTAGGCGGCGCAGGACGCTTGCGCGAATGTTCATGTGTGTTAACATGAAAGTTGATTTTTCTAAGAGATAAACTTTTTAATGTAATATAAATTGTCATGTTTGTGTACGATAGCGCAATAAATAAATATTGTATTCTACCACATAAATGATAGTACTTTTATACTGATAATTAAAGCAAATCGTGCAAAATTATTCCCTAACCATTCCAAAATATCAAAAATGCACAACGTTAATATTCAAGTTTTCACTTCTGCCGGCACTCCCGGAGTGCAACCCGGATTTTTTATATTAGTATGGATGTTGGGATCAGCTTCCAATCAGACCTACACAATACAATTGGTTTTTTTTTTTTGGTGTGGGAAAATCATCGAATGACTTCTTCCGCTCTGGGTCAAGCGGAAGGGTGTGTCAGATTTCTACTGACTAAAAACCCACCCTGTTCCTTCGGCTGCCCTAAATTTCCGGGACCGCGGTAACTCGGCAGAACTTTCCCGCAAACCCCGGCAGGCAATGGCCCTATGAGGCCCCGTCGCTGGTGTTGACAGTTCTTTGAGGCGCGTGTGGAACACGACGCGCCGCCGACCCGGGCCTGGTCCTTACCGGACGGTGAGCGACCCCAGCTCGCCGTCCGCAGGCCCGCGCCTACGGTGGCCGGAAATCGGCTCGTGATCCCAGTTGGTATATAGCTGTGCCATACAGTAAATTTGGCAAGATTGATCTTCTGACTACCCGTGATAACGGTCAAAGATGCAGATGACAGCTGGAACCAGCGGTATAGCGTGCTTTCCAAAACACGAAGGAATCTTGGCACCCTATTTTGTTGTACGAACAAAGCCAACTATAAGGTTCAAAACATTTAGTTACTTCGCTCAACACTAGAAAACTGAACAAGTGAATCTTTGAAACAAAGTATTTCCACAAGAAAACCGTCTTTATATACCCAATCAGGATGTACAAGATAGTTGGCAGCTGCACATGTTATTGGCTCTGCAGCATTTTACTGCATATTCTAGCCGTCAGGAAGGGGAGGCGACGAAAGCACAATATATTATCGGCACAACGGAAACCATACATAAAGTGAAGTCTGCCCCTAATGTCGTGTTTTGGGCACATTTTAGGGAATATATCAGGCGTGTCTTACTGTCCTTATTTAGATTTATTTTTGGCTATCGTGTTTTTCCGGAGTCCTGAATTAAAGACGTCAATACTTTTGTACTGTTCAGCTGGTTCATGATTTGTGTCAAAAGAGATTTAGTAAAAAAATGTCTCGATATTTGTTTCTCATAAGAACATTATGGTTCACTTAAAATGAGATACAAATTATTGATATATTTGAATATTAATTATTAAGTAGCGTTCACTCTTGGAATGTTGGAAGCGTTATGTCACATTGTTCGGACATATTTCTTAATTTTATTTTTGAAGATATTGACACTATTAATTCGTTTCAAATCCTCCGGCAGACCATTGTACAACCGTACTCCCTCAAACAATATAGTACTTTTTCCGTAAGCAGTCCGTGCACGTGAGGTCGTTAGCTGTGACTTTGATAATCATCTCGCTTTCAAGTCGTTGAAAGTAAATATTGTGAGGAAATTGGCATGTCTAAGGACCAAAAATTTGAAGACATGTGACAACTACCAATCCGCACTGGATCCACGTGGTGGATTACGGCTATTCCTTCTCAAAGAGAGGAGACGTATGTCCTAGCAGTGGAAAAATAATAGGCTGAATTATTACTATTATTGTCGATCATTCTGTTTGATGGAATAATAAAATAATTATGTTTATTTTGCAAATAGGTTATAAATAACACGTTCACACGTCTTTTTTCTCGTAAATGTAAACTAGATGAGGCCAGTGTTTCCTAACTGACTACTCTGAGTAGAAACACTGAAACAAACTCAGAGGTCAACGTCTCTTTTAACCCTCCGTGCACCACGTGGGGTTTAATAAACCCCAGTGAAACAAAAATCTTAGTATCTTTTTTAATGGTCGCGCGAACACCTCGAACCATCGTCTAGCTGGACTTGCGACATTGCCAATCCGTATAGTAACAGTGATTTAGTTAAAGCTTTGCAGGCGCCTCGGACTGACGCCTTTAAAGTGAAGCGGGGTGTCACAAACCCCACGTAGTTCGGGACGTCGTCTAAAAGGTAAGCGGTATAATATGGAAAATATTAGTATTTATACATAAATCTTTGTTTATTTTGTTTTTTTGATTACTTTATTTGTTTCCGGGACTCATAACGACTCGTCGTATAAATGAAGATGCAATGTTATCGGCACTTATGGAAGATAGTGATGGCGACATGGACGAGGTGCTTTTACCCAAAAGTGAAGGCGACTCGGACTGTTGTTGGGCTTTTATTTTTAGCAGGATTGTACCGTTCTGGGAAACAAAACCTCAATGACTTCTGGGCTTAAGATGGTACTGGAATCGAAATATTTCAGTGCACGATGTCTAAAAATAAAGTATCTATATGCTTAGAACACGCTCATTTTTTTTTTTGTGAGAATTGGGGTAATTTGATCCAACTAGTGTCTCAAGAAGGCTAATTATGTTTTGTTTTTTAATTTTGTTTTTGATTCCTACCTCATGAAGCCCTCAATGAAAAGGCAATAAGAAGAGAAGAGATTTATCTCTTTTTATTTGGTAAAAAACTCTATTTTTGTTACAACGCCTTAAGTTAGTAAAAATGTTTATTATATTCGACAAATTTATTGAAGTGAAAACTTCTTTAGCGGCGCTGAGCACTTTTTGTATGGGTAAAAACTGTTAAACTCGCGTCAGGGTCACGTGACCGATCGAAAAGCGTAAGACTTTTTTTTAAGTGAAAACTTCTTTAGCATCGTTGATGTCGTGAGCATTGTTGTCGTGATTTGAAAGTTAATGAAAGGAAAAAGCGTGGGGAGTTCAGGGAGGTGAGGGGTAAGGGGGGTCCCGTGTGGGAGCGGGGTGGGGGGAGGGGGGTCTCGTGGGGAGTTGAGGGGGTGTTGAGGGGGGAGTTGAGGGGCGAGTTGAGGGGCGAGTTGAGGGGCGAGTTGAGGGGCGAGTTGAGGGGCGAGTTGAGGGGCGAGTTGAGGGGCGGGTTGAGGGGCGAGTTGAGGGGCGAGTTAAGGGGCGAGTTGGGGGACGAGTTGGGGGGCGAATTGGGGGGCGAGTTGGGGGGCGAGTTGAGGGGGTAGTTGATGGGAGTTGAGTGGGGAGTTGAGAGGGGAGTTTGATGGGAGTTTGATGGGAGTTGAGTGGCAAGTTGAGTGGGGCGTTGAGGGGTGAGTTGAGGGGCGAGTTGAGGGGCGAGTTGAGAAGCGAGTTGAGAAGCGAGTTGGGGGGCGAGTTGGTGGGCGAGTTGGGGGCGAGTTGGGGGCGAGTTGAGGGGCCAGTTGGGGGGCAAGTTAGGGGGCGTGTTGGGGGGCGAGTTAGGAGGCGAGTTGGGGTGGTGGTTGAGGGGCGAGTTAAGGAACGAATTGGGAGGCGAGTTGGGGGACGAGTTGGGGAGCGAGTTGGGGGGCGAGTTAGGGGTCGAATTGGGGGGCGAGTTGGGGTGCGAGTTGGGGGACGAGTTGGGGAGCGAGTTGTGTGGTGAGCTGGGGGGCGAGTTGGGGAGCGAGTTCGGGTGCGAGTTGGAGAGCGAGTTGGGGGACGAGTTAGGGGACGAGTTGGGAGGCGAGTTGGGGAACGAGTTTGGGGGTGAGTTGGGGGACGAGATGGGGGGCGAGTTGGGGTGCGAGTTGGGGGCCAGTTGGGGTGCGAATTGGGGGGTGAGTTGGGGGGCGTGTTGGGTGGCGAGTTGGGGGGTGAGATGGGGGACGAGTTAGGGGACGAGGTAGGGGACGAGTTGGGAGGCGAGTTGATGAACGAATTGGGGGGCGAGCTGGGGGACGAGATGGGGGCGAGTTGGGGGAAGAGTTGGGGTGCGAATTGGGGGGTGAGTATGGGGCGAGTGGGGGGGCGAGTGGTGGAGCCAGTTGTGGGACGCGTTGGGGGGCGAGCTGGGGGTCAAGCTGGAGGGCGAGTCGGGTGCGAGGTGAGGGGCGAGTTAGGGGGCGAGTTGGAGCGAGTTGGGGTGTGAGTTGGGGGGCGAGTTGGGGGGCGAGTTGTGGAGCGAGTTGGGGGGCGAGTTGGGGGGCGAGTTCGGGGGCGAGTGGGGGGGCGAGTTGTAAGGCGAGTAGGGGTGCTAGTTTAGGGCGAGTGGGGTGCAAGTGGGGTGGCCATTTGTGGGACGAGTTGGGGGCGAGCTGGGGGGCGGGTGGGGGGCTGAGTTGGGGTGGGAGATGGAAGGCGAGTTGAGGGACGAGTTGGTGGACGAGTTGGGGTCGATTTGTGGGACGAGTTGGGGGCGAGTTGGGGGGCGAGTTGGGCGGCGAGTCGGGGGACGAGTCGGGGGATGAGTCGGGGGACGAGTTGGGAACCAGTTGGGGTGCGTGTTGGGGGCGAGGTGGGGGGCGTGTTGGGGGGCGAGTTGGGGGACGAGTTGGGGGACGAGTCGGGGGACGAGTTCTGGGGCGAGTTGGGCGGCGTGATGGGAGGCGAGCTGGGGGCGAGTTGAGGGGCGAGTCGGGGGACGAGCCGGGGTACGAGTCGGGGGACGAGTTGGGGGTGAGTTGGGGTGCGCGTTGGGTGCAAGGTGGGGTCGAGTTGGGGGACGATTTGGGGGGCGAGTTTGGGGACGAGTCGGGGGTCGAGTTGGGGGGCGAGTTGGTGGGCGAGTTGGGGGCGAGTTGGGGGCTAGTTGAGGGGCCAGTTGGGGGGCAAGTTAGGGGGCGTGTTGGGGGGCGAGTTGGGAGGCGAGTTGGGGGGGTGGTTGAGGGGCGAGTTAAGGTACGAATTGGGAGGCGAGTTGAGGGACGAGTTGGGGGGCGTGTCGGGGGGCGAGTTGGGGTACGATTTGGGGGACGAGTTGGAGGCCGAGTTGGGGCCGAGTTGGGGTGCGTGTTGGGGTCGAGGTGGGGTGCGTGTTGGGGGGCGCGTTGGGGACGGTTTGTGGGACGAGTTGGGGGCGAGTTGGGGGGCGAGTTGGGCGGCGAGTCGGGGGACGAGTCGGGGGATGAGTCGGGGGACGAGTTGGGGGCCAGTTGGGTTGCGTGTTGCGCGCGAGGTGGGGGCGTGGTGGGGGTCGTGTTGACGGGCGAGTTGTGGGACGAGTTGTGGGATGAGTTGGGGGACGATTTGGGGGGCATGTTGGGGTGCGAGTTGGGGTGCGAGTTGGGGTACGAGTCGGGGTACGAGTCGGGGGACGAGTCGGGGGACGAGTTGGGAGACGAGTTGGGGGGCGAGATTGGGGGCGTGTTTGAAGGCAAGTTGAGGGACGAGTTCAGGGACGATTTGGGGGGCGAGTTTGGGGACGAGTTGGTGGTCGAGTTGGGGGACGAGTTGGGGGCGAGTTTGGTCGCGTGTTGGGTGCAAGGTGGGGGGCGTGTTGGGGGCGAGTTGGGGTACGATTTGGGGGACGAGTTGGGGTGCGAGTTGGGGTGCGTGTTGGGGGCGAGGTGGGGGGCGTGTTGGGGTGCGAGTTGGGGTACGAGTCGCGGCACGAGTCTGGGGACGAGTCGGGGGACGAGTTGGGGGACGAGTTGGGTGACGATTTGTGGGACGAGTTGGGGGCGAGTTGGGGGGCGAGTTGGGCGGCGAGTCGGGGGACGAGTCGGGGGACGAGTTGGGGGCAAGTTGGGGTGCGTGTTGGGGGCGAGATGAGGGGCGTGTTGGGGGGCGAGTTGGGGGAAGAGTTGTGGGACGAGTTCGGGGACGAGTTCTGGGGTGAGTTGGGGGGCGAGATGGGAGGTGAGCTGGGGGCGAGTTGAGGGGCGAGTCGGGGGATGAGTTGGGGTACGAGTCGATGGACGAGTTGGGTGCGAGTTGGGGTGCGCGTTGGGTGCAAGGTGGGGTGCGTGTTGGGGGGCGAGTTGGGGTGCGAGTTGGGGGACGAGTTGGGGTGCGAGTTGTGTGGTGAGCTGGGGGGCGAGTTGGGGATCGAGTTCGGGTGCGAGTTGGAGGGCGAGTTGGGGGACGAGTTAGGGGACGAGTTGGGAGGCGAGTTGGGGAACGAGTTTGGGGGTGAGTTGGGGGACGAGATGGGGGGCGAGTTGGGGTGCGAGTTGGGGGCCAGTTGGGGTGCGAATTGGGGGGTGAGTTGGGGGGCGAGTTGGGGGGTGAGATGGGGGACGAGTTAGGGGACGAGTTAGGGGACGAGTTGGGAGGCGAGTTGATGAACGAATTGGGGGGCGAGCTGGGAGACGAGATGGGGGCGAGTTGGGGGAAGAGTTGGGGTGCGAATTGGGGGGCGAGTATGGGGCGAGTGGGGGGGCGAGTGGTGGAGCCAGTTGTGGGACGCGTTGAGGGGGGGAGCTGGGGGTCAAGCTGGGGGGCGAGTCGGGTGCGAGGTGGGGGGCGAGTTAGGGGGCGAGTTGGGGCGAGTTGGGGGGTGAGTTGGGGGGCGAGTTGGGGTGCGAGTTGTGGAGCGAGTTGGGGGGCGAGTTGGGGGGCGAGTTCGGGGGCGAGTGGGGGGGCGAGTTGTAAGGCGAGTAGGGGTGCCAGTTTAGGGCGAGTGGGGTGCAAGTGGGGTGGCCAGTTGTGGGACGAGTTGGGGGCAAGCTGGGGGGCGGGTGGGGGGCTGAGTTGGGGTGGGAGATGGAAGGCGAGTTGAGGGACGAGTTGGTGGACGAGTTGGGGTCGATTTGTGGGAAGAGTTGGGGGCGAGTTGGGGGGCGAGTTGGGCGGCGAGTCGGGGGACGAGTCGGGGGATGAGTCGGAGGACGAGTTGGGGGCCAGTTGGGGTGCGTGTTGGGGGACGAGTCGGGGGACGAGTTCTGGGGCGAGTTGGGCGGCGTGATGGGAGGCGAGCTGGGGGCGAGTTGAGGGGCGAGTCGGGGGACGAGCCAGGGTACGAGTCGGGGGACGAGTTGGGGGTGAGCTGGGGGGCGAGTTGGGGATCGAGTTCGGGTGCGAGTTGGAGGGCGAGTTGGGGGACGAGTTAGGGGACGAGTTGGGAGGCGAGTTGGGGAACGAGTTTGGGGGTGAGTTGGGGGACGAGATGGGGGGCGAGTTGGGGTGCGAGTTGGGGGCCAGTTGGGGTGCGAATTGGGGGGTGAGTTGGGGGGCGAGTTGGGGGGTGAGATGGGGGACGAGTTAGGGGACGAGTTAGGGGACGAGTTGGGAGGCGAGTTGATGAACGAATTGGGGGGCGAGCTGGGAGACGAGATGGGGGCGAGTTGGGGGAAGAGTTGGGGTGCGAATTGGGGGGCGAGTATGGGGCGAGTGGGGGGGCGAGTGGTGGAGCCAGTTGTGGGACGCGTTGAGGGGGGGAGCTGGGGGTCAAGCTGGGGGGCGAGTCGGGTGCGAGGTGGGGGGCGAGTTAGGGGGCGAGTTGGGGCGAGTTGGGGGGTGAGTTGGGGGGCGAGTTGGGGTGCGAGTTGTGGAGCGAGTTGGGGGGCGAGTTGGGGGGCGAGTTCGGGGGCGAGTGGGGGGGCGAGTTGTAAGGCGAGTAGGGGTGCCAGTTTAGGGCGAGTGGGGTGCAAGTGGGGTGGCCAGTTGTGGGACGAGTTGGGGGCAAGCTGGGGGGCGGGTGGGGGGCTGAGTTGGGGTGGGAGATGGAAGGCGAGTTGAGGGACGAGTTGGTGGACGAGTTGGGGTCGATTTGTGGGAAGAGTTGGGGGCGAGTTGGGGGGCGAGTTGGGCGGCGAGTCGGGGGACGAGTCGGGGGATGAGTCGGAGGACGAGTTGGGGGCCAGTTGGGGTGCGTGTTGGGGGACGAGTCGGGGGACGAGTTCTGGGGCGAGTTGGGCGGCGTGATGGGAGGCGAGCTGGGGGCGAGTTGAGGGGCGAGTCGGGGGACGAGCCAGGGTACGAGTCGGGGGACGAGTTGGGGGTGAGTTGGGGTGCGCGTTGGGTGCAAGGTGGGGGACGAGTTGGGGGACGATTTGGGGGGCGAGTTTGGGGACGAGTTGGTGGTCGAGTTGGGGGACGAGTTGGGGGCGAGTTTGGTCGCGTGTTGGGTGCAAGGTGGGGGGAGTGTTGGGGGGCGAGTTGGGTTACGATTTGGGGGACGAGTTGGGGTGCGAGTTGGGGTGCGTGTTGGGGGCGAGGTGGGGTCGTGTTGGGGTGCGAGTTGGGGTACGAGTCGGGGCACGAGTCTGGGGACGAGTCGGGGGACGAGTTGGGGTGCGTGTTGGGGGCGAGGTGAGGGGCGTGTTGGGGGGCGAGTTGGGGGAATAGTTGTGGGACGAGTTCTGAGGTGAGTTGGGGGGCGAGATGGGAGGTGAGCTGGGGGCGAGTTGAGGGGCGAGTCGGGGGATGAGTTGGGGTACGAGTCGGGGGACGAGTTGGGTGCGAGTTGGGGTGCGCGTTGGGTGCAAGGTGGGGTGCGTGTTGGGGGGCGAGTTGGGGGATGAGTTGGGGGTCGAGTCGGGGGTCGAGTTGGGGTACGAGTTGGGGGCGAGTTTGGTCGCGTGTTGGGTGCAAGGTGGGGGGCGTGTTGGGGGGCGAGTTGGGGTACGAGTTGGGGGACGAGTTGGGGGACGATTTGTGGGACGAGTTGGGGGCGAGTTGGGGGGCGAGTTGGGCGGCGAGTCGGGGGACGAGTCGGGGGACGAGTTGGGGGCAAGTTGGGGGGGCGAATTAGGGCCGAGTTGGGTTGCGTGTTGGGGGCGAGGTGGGGGCGTGTTGCGGGACGAGTTTTGGGACGATTTGTGGGACGAGTTGGGGGGCGAGTCGGGGGAGAGTTGGGTGGCGAGTCGGGGCACGAGTCAGAGGACGAGTCGGGGGTCGAGTTGGGGGACGAGTTGGGGGCGAGTTAGGGTGCGAGTTGAGGGGCGAGTCGTGGGACGAGTCGGGGGACGAGTCGGGGGACGAGTCGGGGGGCGAGTTGGGTCGCGTGTTGGGTGTAAGGTGGGGGGCGTATTGGCGTACGATTTGGGGGACGAGTTGGGGGGCGAGTTGGGACCGAGTTGGGGTGCGTGTTGGGGGCGAGGTTTGGGGGCGTGTTGGGGGGCGAGTTGGGGGACGATTTGTGGGACGAGTTGGGGGCGAGTTGGGTGGCGAGTTGGGCGGCAAGTCGGGGGACGAGCCTGGGGACGAGTTGGGGGCCAGTTGGGTTGCGTGTTGCGCGCGAGGTGGGGGCGAGGTGGGGGGCGAGTTGGGCGGCGAGTCGGGGGACGAGTCGGGGGACGAGTTGGGGGCAAGTTGGGGTGCGTGTTGGGGGCGAGGTGAGGGGCGTGTTGGGGGGCGAGTTGGGGGAATAGTTGTGGGACGAGTTGGGGGACGAGTTAGTTCTGGGGTGAGTTGGGGGCGAGATGGGAGGTGAGCTGGGGGCGAGTTGAGGGGCGAGTCGGGGGATGAGTTGGGGTACGAGTCGGGGGACGAGTTGGGTGCGAGTTGGGGTGCGCGTTGGGTGCAAGGTGGGGTGCGTGTTGGGGGGCGAGTTGGGGGATGAGTTGGGGGTCGAGTCGGGGGTCGAGTTGGGGTACGAGTTGGGGGCGAGTTTGGTCGCGTGTTGGGTGCAAGGTGGGGGGCGTGTTGGGGGGCGAGTTGGGGGACGAGTTGGGGTGCGAGTTGGGGTGCGTGTTGGGGGCGAGGTGGGGGCGTGGGTTGGGGTGCGAGTTGGGGTACGAGTCGGGGCACGAGTCTGGGGACGAGTCGGGGTACGAGTTGGGGGAACAGTTGGGGTACGATTTGTGGGACGAGTTGGGGGCGAGTTGGGGGGCGAGTTGGGCGGCGAGTCGGGGACGAGTCGGGGGACGAGTTGGGGGCAAGTTGGGGGGGCGAATTAGGGCCGAGTAGGGTTGCGTGTTGGGGGCGAGGTGGGGGCGTGTTGCGGGACGAGTTTTGGGACGATTTGTGGGACGAGTTGGGGGGCGAGTCGGGGGAGAGTTGGGTGGCGAGTCGGGGCACGAGTCAGAGGACGAGTCGGGGGTCGAGTTGGGGGACGAGTTGGGGGCGAGTTAGGGTGCGAGTCGGGGACGAGTCGGGGTACGAGTCGGGGGGCGAGTTGAGTCGCGTGTTGGGTGTAAGGTGGGGGGCGTATTGGCGTACGATTTGGGGGGCGTGTTGGGGGGCGAGTTGGGGGACGATTTGTGGACGAGTTGGGGGCGAGTTGGGTGGCGAGTTGGGCGGCAAGTCGGGGGACGAGTCTAGGGAGGAGTTGGGGCAAGTTGGGGTGCGTGTTGGGGGCGAGGTGGGGGCGTGTTGGGGGACGGGCTGGGGGGCGAGATGGGAGGTGAGCTGGGGGCGAGTTGGGGGACGAGTTGGGGCCGAGTTGAGGCCGAGTTGGGGTGCGTGTTGGGGGCGAGATGGGGGGCGAGTTGGCGGATGAGTTAGGGTACGATTTGTGGGACGAGTTGGGGGCGAGTTTGGGGACGAGTTGGGTGGCGAGTCGGGGGACGAGTCGGGGGACGAGTTGGGGGCATTTTGGGGTGCGCGTTGGGGGCGAGTTGGGGTGCGTGTTAGGGGGCGAGTTGGGTTCGAGTTGGGGGACGAGTTCGGGGGCGAGTTGGGGGGCGAGATGAGAGGCTAGCTGGGGGCGAGTTGGGGCGAGTTGAGGGGCGGGTTGGGGGGCGAGTCGGGGGACGAGTCAGGGGGCGAGTTGGGGGGCGAGTTGGGGTGCGAGTTGGGGTACGAGTCGGGTTACGAGTCGGGGGACGAGTCGGGGTACGAGTTGGGGGCGAGTTGGGGTGCGTGTTGGGTGCAAGGTGGGGGGCGTGTTGGGGGGCGAGTTGGGAGGTGAGCTGGGGGCGAGTTGGGGGACGAGTTGGGGCCGAGTTGAGGCCGAGTTGGGGTGCGTGCTGGGGGCGAGATGGGGGGCGAGTTGGCGGATGAGTTAGGGTACGATTTGTGGGACGAGTTGGGGGCGAGTTTGGGGACGAGTTGGGTGGCGAGTCGGCGGACGAGTCGGGGGACGAGTTGGGGGCATTTTGGGGTGCGCGTTGGGGGCGAGTTGGGGTGCGTGTTAGGGGGCGAGTTGGGTTCGAGTTGGGGGACGAGTTCGGGGGCGAGTTGGGGGGCGAGATGAGAGGCTAGCTGGGGGCGAGTTGGGGCGAGTTGAGGGGCGGGTTGGGGGGCGAATCGGGGGACGAGTCAGGGGGCGAGTTGGGGGGCGAGTTGGGGTGCGAGTTGGGGTACGAGTCGGGTTACGAGTCGGGGGACGAGTCGGGGTACGAGTCGGGGGCGAGTTGGGGTGCGTGTTGGGTGCAAGGTGGGGGGCGTGTTGGGGGGCGAGTTGGGGTACGTTTTGGGGGACGAGTTGGGGGGCGAGTTGGGGCTGAGTTGGGGTGCGTGTTGGGGGCGAGGTGGGGGGCGTGTTGGGGGGCGAGTTGGGGAACGATTTGTGGGACGAGTTGGGGGCGAGTTGCGGGGCGAGTTGGGCGGCGAGTTGGGGTACGAGTCGGGGCACGAGTCTGGGGACGAGTCGGGGTACGAGTTGGGGGAACAGTTGGGGTACGATTTGTGGGACGAGTTGGGGGCGAGTTGGGGGGCGAGTTGGGCGGCGAGTCGGGGGACGAGTCGGGGGACGAGTTGGGGGCAAGTTGGGGGGGCGAATTAGGGCCGAGTAGGGTTGCGTGTTGGGGGCGAGGTGGGGGCGTGTTGCGGGACGAGTTTTGGGACGATTTGTGGGACGAGTTGGGGGGCGAGTCGGGGGGAGAGTTGGGTGGCGAGTCGGGGCACGAGTCAGAGGACGAGTCGGGGGTCGAGTTGGGGGACGAGTTGGGGGCGAGTTAGGGTGCGAGTCGGGGGACGAGTCGGGGTACGAGTCGGGGGGCGAGTTGAGTCGCGTGTTGGGTGTAAGGTGGGGGGCGTATTGGCGTACGATTTGGGGGACGAGTTGGGGGGCGAGTTGGGACCGAGTTGGGGTGCGTGTTGGGGGCGAGGTTTGGGGGCGTGTTGGGGGGCGAGTTGGGGGACGATTTGTGGGACGAGTTGGGGGCGAGTTGGGTGGCGAGTTGGGCGGCAAGTCGGGGGACGAGTCTAGGGAGGAGTTGGGGGCAAGTTGGGGTGCGTGTTGGGGGCGAGGTGGGGGCGTGTTGGGGGACGGGCTGGGGGGCGAGATGGGAGGTGAGCTGGGGGCGAGTTGGGGGACGAGTTGGGGCCGAGTTGAGGCCGAGTTGGGGTGCGTGTTGGGGGCGAGATGGGGGGCGAGTTGGCGGATGAGTTAGGGTACGATTTGTGGGACGAGTTGGGGGCGAGTTTGGGGACGAGTTGGGTGGCGAGTCGGGGGACGAGTCGGGGGACGAGTTGGGGGCATTTTGGGGTGCGCGTTGGGGGCGAGTTGGGGTGCGTGTTAGGGGGCGAGTTGGGTTCGAGTTGGGGGACGAGTTCGGGGGCGAGTTGGGGGGCGAGATGAGAGGCTAGCTGGGGGCGAGTTGGGGCGAGTTGAGGGGCGGGTTGGGGGGCGAGTCGGGGGACGAGTCAGGGGGCGAGTTGGGGGGCGAGTTGGGGTGCGAGTTGGGGTACGAGTCGGGTTACGAGTCGGGGGACGAGTCGGGGTACGAGTTGGGGGCGAGTTGGGGTGCGTGTTGGGTGCAAGGTGGGGGGCGTGTTGGGGGGCGAGTTGGGAGGTGAGCTGGGGGCGAGTTGGGGGACGAGTTGGGGCCGAGTTGAGGCCGAGTTGGGGTGCGTGCTGGGGGCGAGATGGGGGGCGAGTTGGCGGATGAGTTAGGGTACGATTTGTGGGACGAGTTGGGGGCGAGTTTGGGGACGAGTTGGGTGGCGAGTCGGCGGACGAGTCGGGGGACGAGTTGGGGGCATTTTGGGGTGCGCGTTGGGGGCGAGTTGGGGTGCGTGTTAGGGGGCGAGTTGGGTTCGAGTTGGGGGACGAGTTCGGGGGCGAGTTGGGGGGCGAGATGAGAGGCTAGCTGGGGGCGAGTTGGGGCGAGTTGAGGGGCGGGTTGGGGGGCGAATCGGGGGACGAGTCAGGGGGCGAGTTGGGGGGCGAGTTGGGGTGCGAGTTGGGGTACGAGTCGGGTTACGAGTCGGGGGACGAGTCGGGGTACGAGTCGGGGGCGAGTTGGGGTGCGTGTTGGGTGCAAGGTGGGGGGCGTGTTGGGGGGCGAGTTGGGGTACGTTTTGGGGGACGAGTTGGGGGGCGAGTTGGGGCTGAGTTGGGGTGCGTGTTGGGGGCGAGGTGGGGGGCGTGTTGGGGGGCGAGTTGGGGAACGATTTGTGGGACGAGTTGGGGGCGAGTTGCGGGGCGAGTTGGGCGGCGAGTTGGGGGACGAGTCGGGGGACGAGTCGGGGGACGAGTTGGGGGCAAGTTGGGGTGCGTGTTGTGGGCGAGGTGCGGGGCGTGTTGGGGGGCGAGTTGGGGTACGATTTGGGGGACGAGTTGGGGTGCGAGTTGGGGTGCGTGTTGGGGGCGAGGTGGGGGGCGTGTTGGGGTGCGAGTTGGGGTACGAGTCGGGGCACGAGTCTGGGGACGAGTCGGGGGACGAGTTGGGGGACGAGTTGGGGGACGATTTGTGGGACGAGTTTGGGGCGAGTTGGGGGGCGAGTTGGGCGGCGAGTCGGGGGACGAGTCGGGGGACGAGTTGGGGGCAAGTTGGGGGGGCGAATTAGGGCCGAGTTGGGGTACGTGTTGGGGGCGAGGTGGGGGCGTGTTGCGGGACGAGTTTGGGGACGATTTGTGGGACGAGTTGGGGGGCGAGTCGGGGGGAGAGTTGGGTGGCGAGTCGGGGCACGAGTCAGAGGACGAGTCGGGGATCGAGTTGGGGGACGAGTTGGGGGCGAGTTAGGGTGCGAGTTGAGGGGCGAGTCGTGGGAAGAGTCGGGGGACGAGTCGGGGGACGAGTCGGGGTGCGAGTTGGGTCGCGTGTTGGGTGTAAGGTGGGGGGCGTATTGGCGTACTATTTGGGGGACGAGTTGGGGGGCGAGTTGGGACCGAGTTGGGGTGCGTGTTGGGGGCGAGGTGTGGGGGCGTGTTGGGGGGCGAGTTGGGGGACGATTTGTGGGACGAGTTGGGGGCGAGTTGGGTGGCGAGTTGGGCGGCAAGTCGGGGGACGAGTCTGGGGACGAGTTGGGGGCAAGTTGGGGTGCGTGTTGGGGGCGAGGTGGGGGGCGTGTTGGGGGACGAGTTGGGGGGCGAGTTGGAGGGCGAGATGGGAGGTGAGCTGGGGGCGAGTTGGGGGACGAGTTGGGGCCGAGTTGAGGCCGAGTTGGGGTGCGTGTTGGGGGCGAGATGGGGGGCGAGTTGGCGGATGAGTTAGGGTACGATTTGTGGGACGAGTTGGGGGGCGAGTTTGGGGACGAGTTGGGTGGCGAGTCGGGGGACGAGTCAAGGGACGAGTTGGGGGCATTTTGGGGTGCGCGTTTGGGGCGAGTTGGGGGGCGTGTTAGGGGGCGAGTTGGGTTCGAGTTGGGGGACGAGTTCGGGGGCAAGTTGGGGGGCGAGATGAGAGGCTAGCTGGGGGCGAGTTGGGGCGTGTTGACGGGCGGGTTGGGGGGCGAGTCGGGGGACGAGTCAGGGGGCAAGTTGGGGGGCGAGTTGGGGGGCGGGTTGGGGTGCGAGTTGGGGTACGAGTCGGGTTACGAGTCGGGGGACGAGTCGGGGTACGAGTTGGGGGTGAGTTGGGGTGCGTGTTGGGTGCAAGGTGGGGGGCGTGTTGGGGGGCGAGTTGGGGTACGTTTTGGGGGACGAGTTGGGGGGCGAGTTGGGGCTGAGTTGGGGTGCGTGTTGGGGGCGAGGTGGGGGGCGTGTTGGGGGGCGAGTTGGGGAACGATTTGTGGGACGAGTTGGGGGCGAGTTGCGGGGCGAGTTGGGCGGCGAGTTGGGGGACGAGTCGGGGGAAGAGTCGGGGGACGAGTTGGGGGCAAGTTGGGGTGCGTGTTGTGGGCGAGGTGGGGGGCGTGTTGGGGGGCGAGTTGGGGGACGAGTTCGGGGGCGAGTTGGGGGGCGAGATCGGAGGCGAGCTGGGGGCGAGTTGGGGCGAGTGGAGGGGCGGGTTGGGGGGCGAGTCGGGGACGAGTTGGGGGACGAGTCGTGGGACGAGTTGGGGGCGAGTTGGGGTGCGTGTTGGATGCAAGGTGGGGTGCGTGCTGGGGGGCGAGTTGGGGGACGATTTGGGGGATGAGTTGGGGGGCGAGTTATGCCCAAGTTGGGGTGCGTGTTGGGGGCGAGGTGGGGGGCGTGTTGGGGGGCGAGTTGGGGGACGATTTGTGGGATGAGTTGGGGGGCGAGTTGGGGGGCGAGTTGGGTGGCGAGTCGGGGGACGAGTCGGCGGACGAGTCGGGGGACGAGTTGGGGGCATGTTGGGGTGTGTGTTGGGGGCGAGGTTGGGGGCGTGTTGGGCGGCGAGTTGGGGTCGAGTTGGGGGACGAGATCGGGGGCGAGTTGGGGTCGAGATGGGAGGCGAGCTTGGGGCGAGTTGAGGCGAGTTGAGGGGCGGGTTGTGGTGCGAGTCGGGGGACGAGTCGGGGGGCGAGTTGAGGGGTGAGTTGGGGGGCTATTTTTAGGGTCATACATACATTTACAAGCATCACATAATTGGCTGCGGGGCGTGCGGCCGTCAGCAGCCTAGTACTACTACATTACAGATTATCTATGTACTAGTACTAGGAAGTAGTATATCTATGTAGGTACTAGTACTAGGCAGTATTCGGAAGTATTTGATGATTGTGACGCTAGTAAATATTTCCAAACTTGCACTTGTATTCATGACTGTACCATTTTAAAATTGAACGCGCTTTTTCGATATATCATATACTGAAAAACAAATTACGAAAACGAATGTCCCTTAAAATGCTGTTAAGTTTGATGATGACACGAAACGTGATGGTGGATCTTGCGTTACGTTTACTCCATCTGTCTCCATCTCCAAAAATGTTACAGTTATATAATGTAAACATGTATGACTTTAAGAATTCCGAAATTTCAAATGAAACGCCAAGTCGGGATTTAAGCGATTTATTTAAAATAATTGATAATGTGGATTGTTAATTATGTAAATTCTATTACAAAAGTAATTAAAATTAAATTATATTTTATTTACCTTAATAAAACGGTAAACTCATTTAAATATTAGCCATGAATAGCAGCAAGAAACAGGGTTTTTTGAAGTGAAAACTTCTTTAGTGTTGTTGTGATTTGAAATTTTATGAAACGAAAAAGCGACAGTAAAAAGAGACAGACATAAATTCATAAGATTTAACGTGGGAGAAAATGAGATAGGAAGCATTATA
This sequence comes from Tholera decimalis, assembly GCA_943138885.2. Lineage (NCBI taxonomy): Eukaryota > Metazoa > Arthropoda > Insecta > Lepidoptera > Noctuidae > Tholera > Tholera decimalis. The sequence continues at coordinate 37,371,508 of OW964564.2, read as the reverse complement.
CAGTGTTTCTTATGTCGTCGAAATGTTATATGGGCAAACCAGGGCAAACGTATACCTTTGATTTTTCGTAAATTTTTGAAGGATTTTTTGAAGTGATAACTTCTTTAGCGGCGTTGTGCACTTTTTTGTAATGGGTAAAAAATGTTAAACTCGCGTCAGCACACGTGACCTGTACCTCTACCATGAGTTGTCATCGACAACTTACTCGCTAGCGCTGCACTCGCTAGCGTACAAACGTGGATCGAATAGATTTCGATAATGCTTGCACCATGAGATTTAAGGAAATTTACGGAGGCGCTAACGTGAGCTCGATAGATCATGTCGTCTAGCTAACTTCACTCCACTCGTAGAATACTTTCGTCTATGGGTCACTACTTATGTTCTGTTTCTTTCTTTCCCGCTAATAAGAAGAGAGAACAGCTCTTAAGCTCAAAATGTAGTGTTATCGCTATGGTAAAAATGTTAAGACAGTCAATATCACAAAATAAACCAACAAAATTGAAAAGTTTACGATTAGTGCACTACTTATGGTATTTAGTGGCTTTTGAATTTCGAGTGGTTCTTGTAACGTCATTGTCGTCTATTCAATTTGTATTTTTGTTTGTTGATGTTGTGTGCTTTGTGTGGTTTAAAAGTTTGGATTATTTAATACAATGAGGACCAGTGTCTCACAGTTCCAATTGATGGTAGAGTTCATGGAAGGTTTCAACTTTCTGCTAATATCAAATTAAATAAATATCTAATATTTAATTTAAGAGTCTTTTGAGAGTCTGTAAAGTTTAATAAACTTTCTTTCATTAATATTTTTCAATTGGTAGCCAACATGAATTCTCATGTTGGCTTGAAATTCACGTTATTCACGTCGTTGATCTTCAAATTCAGCAGCCACTAACATATTTCACTCTAAATATACTCTTGCAGACATTATTATAACTTTATTATAATCAAAACGTATTAAATGTTAATGTAAACACATGTTTCACACACCAAAATGCTAGTGAGCAACGTAACTACTACCGTAAGCGTATCGTTCGCTAGCGCCTGTCGAATTAGTGACTCATGGTACCGTTTTGTATGGTGACAGCTAAAAAACGTTAGTGACTGTCGTATAGATTACGTTAGGTTTTAAACCTATCGTAATCTATAGTGCTCATGGTACGAATTTTAAATCTTTCTGTGACCGCTAGGGGCGCTGTACAATATTTCATACAAATAATTTACGAAGACGCTAGCGAGTTTTGGTTGCGTAAACTCATGGTAGAGGTACTGATCAAAAATTCGTAAGACGGACGGAGAGTAGACAGTCGGCGCGGCGTAGGAGAGGAAGTATCCCCCTCTCTTTCTACGGCGCGGCGTAAATATATGCCTGCGCCTGCTGTTTCGAGAGATAAACTTTTTAATGTAATATAAATTGTCATGTTTGTGTACGATAGTGCAATAAATAAATATTGTATTCTACCACATAAATTATAGTACTTTTATACTGATAATTAAACCAATTCGTGCAAAATTATTCCCTAACCATTCCAAAATATCAAAAATGCACAACGTTAATATTCAAGTTTTCACTTCTGCCGGCACTCCCGGAGTGCAACCCGCATGTTTTTTATTTTTATCCTCTTATAGTCCATAAACAATAATAATACAAAAAATATAAATATAAAAAAAGATGCTCCTTATAAAAAGATGCAATGATTATGGGGTTCAGGAAACCCCACGTAGTGCAGGACGTAACTTTTATCCACGTGGTTCACGGAAGGTTACAGTCCATACAATCTGTAGTGATCAAATCATATGAGAGCCATGTAGGTGTCTGTGGCGCCCAATGGATTAAAAGGCATCGTCTAACGAGTGTTGCCATATATCAAATCACATTAATAACTTTGTTCGTGGAAATAAAGAGGATTTGCGAAAAGTAATTTAGTGAATTATTCACCTAGTGTAAAATGGTTTTGACGTAAACATGTTTCGAAACTGTACCTCGCAAACAACAAAATGAAACTTCCGTTTCAAAGGAACTATGATTTAAAAACATATTCAGAACCATGTACAAGCCTAACAAATCGCCTTTGTAACAGTTTATTATCATTTCAAACATTGTCTTTATTACCTGGTCATAAGGTTTCATTTCATATGAGCACGTTCTCAATACAATTGAATTTTTATCTCTATTTCTTTGAATGAAGATTGAAAATTCTTTGATGCAACGATTTTACCTTACTTGCAACCTATTTGAAGCTGTGTCTTGTTAGAATAAGGTTGGATATTGAATGACGCTTTTATATGTCGCATCCAACGTATGGTCAGTAAATTTGGATCGGAGTCTTCCTGACCGGATCAACTATTTCAATGAAATACGAATGATATTGATAACAGTGAAAGCATACGGTTTTAGGGGTCAAGCATTTATTGCCCGCACTATTTCTTTTGGGATTCTATAGAAAAATGAAGGTTATGTAAGGGATAATTGGATGTTCACTTTATTGGATCTTACCATTCCAGAATAAACGTAATTTATTGTATTATATTCGCACTTAATCCTATAAATTGCTTCTGAAAGCAGTCCTTTCAGAAAACCAATATTATAGTGAATAAAACAAATATTTCATTGTGTCTGTTTTTAACTACTAACATTTGTGTGTGTTTTTAACTACTAAGGTTGTGCAGGTGGTAAAACCGCTTTTCAGTGTACTTGCGAGATAATTTCAAGCATTTTGTCAAAATTTATAAAACGGGTCTTAGTTACTGCACTATTTACTAAAAGAGTGTGCTTAAAATAGCATAAAGAGACTTGACTTTTCGTCCTTTTTACCCATTGCATTTTCACAAAAATCCAGAACATTTTGTTTCGAGTGGGAAAATCATCGAATGATTTTTTCCGCTCTGGGTGGAGCGGAAGGGAGTGTCAGACTTCTACTGACTAAAAACCCACCCTGTTCCTTCAGCTGCCCTTAAGTTCCGGGGCCGCGGTATCTCGTTAGAACATTCGTGCAACCAGAACAACTATTTGTAGGCTGTATAAACATTTAGTGCTGTGCAGGAATTGTATTCAATATTAAGTACTTATGGCTTCATATATACATAGTTCCTGTGTTTATGGCAGGAACGCCGTGAAACGTGAAAAAAAAAAAATTAACGTACCTACTAACTCATTTTAAGAGCATCTTTTTTTTCTTTATTGATTATAAGGGATTTTTGTACATAAAAATGACGATGACAATCCCATCGTACTTTATACTAATGTCCAATCCAAATTAATTACAATTAACGCTTTAAATAAACTTAAACTAGTATAGCATTCGCTGCATCCGAACTTGGTAAAGCTAGAATGCTATGAAAGACACCAACATCTAGATAATTCTAATAGAATTTGTCGGCCTCTTCACTTCCCATCAGTCCAGTGTGGGATGGAACCCATTGCAGTGCCAAGGTAAAAAGAGCATCTTAGAGCATGACTTATCGTAAATAGTTTTTACAGTATTAAGGAAGTAATGAATTTGACGACAAATGGGAAAGTTGGCATGAAAGTTAAATTCCACATTTTATTTTAAGCTATTAACATTTGCAATTTATTTTATTCGGTAGTCGTTTAAACAGTTGCATTTAGAAAATTTGTTTTTCTTTGATATTTATAATTCGATGAATTTTTGAGATTGGAGTTTTATTATTTTGTTTAAGGGCCGGTTTCACCACCTGTTATTAAAGTCCCGAAAAGCCTATTTGTAAAATACGAACTGTCAAACTCATACAACAACTGTCATAAAACTGAAAATTTAATTGACGAATAGGCTAACCGGAGATGGTGAAATCGGCGCTAAATGGATTAAATTAGAATCATTGTTATTGAGCTTCTAGCTTATTTTAGCTATAATCTAGGGGGTCTTTAAGTCAAGAGTGAACAGGTTACTTCTAGGTAAGCGTGCTCCATCTTTGACCACATCATCACTTACCATCAGGTGAGATGGTGGTCAAACGTGAGCCTATTATCAATAAAAAAAGATGTCAAACAACAAAAACTACTAGCTATAACAGCATTACTTTGCAGGATTATAACTTATTTATGGTAGGAGAAAAATATATGTAGCAAAATAACCCCATGGATTCTTCGCAAAAATGAGTTGATATCTTTATATTTAGTGCTGTATTACTATATTTAAAGTGATCTCATCTCTGTTGGTGGGTGAGCCCATGCTTCATACATTTTTGCCCATGGTCCTAAAGAACAATGGCAGCCACCCATACATTAATTTAGCTGAGATTAAATTTTTGCGTCTTTAAATGAAAAATATCTTGTTTAACTCGGCGTCAACTTCTGAATTAGTTTGTGCAAGAATTTTTGTTCGAAAAGTCCGAGAATAATAGAAATTGAGTCATGAACTTTTGTAGGTTATGTCCAGGTCAAGTGAAAATTAAAGAAAACGGAAAACAATCGAGAGCAACACAAGGCACCATGTGCAAGCGTCTGTGACATGAACTTCTTTTTAAGTAGATTAGTTCCTGACGGAACAGGCTAAGATCTTGGACCATGCTGCCCAGTAATCAGTTAACCATAGATTATTCATATAAATATTTTTCTTGAGGATAATGTGACATGAACAATCAACAGTTGTCAAACCAAGTTATATTTTTTTTGTCTTGGGATATTAGTCTTTTCCAGTCATTAATAGAAATTAATTCATTTATTTTTATACTACAATATTTTTACCTCCATACAAAGAACACTTCCGCTTATAAATAAATATTATTGTTAATTCGTTTACTCTTTTTTGTTACAATAACAAACTAAACTGATTTTATTACAATAATATTGCACTTACTGTCACTTGGCAGAATAAATACAAAATGGCATCACTAATTTTTATTGAAAAAATCAAATAACTTTTCATTTAATTTTTTTTTTTATCCGGATTTAACTAGGTAATGTGATACTTTGAAAAAACGTAGAAAAATAATAAAACTGCCTTCGTATGTAAGTCACTTTTAGACGCTCGAATCAAAGTCAGCTAAGCTTTCGCCATTGTTCTTTAGTAAGCGGAATATGAAGAACAATAAATTGTGTTTGTGCCCACATACAATCATCCACTTAGCCTTTCCCATGTTTGTTGGATTTAGCTTCCAGTCAAACTGGATGTAACTGAGTCCTTGTGTTTTACATGGAGAAACTGCCTATCTGACCTTCTACAATGCTGTAGCTGGGTAACACGATACTCTTTGGCAAGACTAGCGTCAGACGTTTTGTATTCTGATTTTCCGTACAGACTGTCCAAGATACACAAATGACAGCTGGCCTCAAAGGCTTAAGACCAGGCAGTCTATAATAATTTTCACGCAAGCTCCGCCCTCATTCACCCCGGTTAGGCTGTTGTATACTAAACGCTAACGCAGCAGTAATAAAATTGAATATCGCGTGCGCTCTGTCACCATGCTCGGGTTCGAAACGAAATGTCGTAAGTCTCAATTCTTATTTCGTTAATAACTAAAGTAATAATTGATCTAGAGAAAAAATGTCCTATATTTGGATAATAAACTATATTTTCTTACTGCCAATACTAATATAAGACATAAAAGCCAAGTAATCTTGATTAAATTTTTAATAATCTTTAAAAAAGACATGATTTTAGATTAGAAAATGAATCGAGCGAAAATGTTCCAATTACGAAACTGGTCTAGACATATAAAGAAAAAGATCCAATAAATCATATACTAAAGTTCTATTTTGATTGTATGCGTAATCACGCATACAATCAAAATAGAACTTTGTTGTTTCAGAACATTAATACAAAATTACATACAATTTAGGGAGCCTCCTCTTAACGTGCTTTCGACAAGGAGGAAGTTCAACCTTAACAAGCGTTGCTTGACTTTGATGATTGACCCGTGTGGCTGTTGTTGTATAGCCATGAGCTCCTCATGCTATCAAATACCATTACTAAAAATAAAGAACAAGGATATTGGAAAACAGATAATTCAAATACCATTAGTTAATTCTCGAATGAAAACTGTTATAGTTCGGGAGTCGGTTCGGTGCTTTCGATCAATTTGAGTTAAGAGCTACTCCACAACTACCCGTCTTAAACGTAACGATGTAACCAGGCCTAAATGGTATAAATTTATATAATTAATAATTGAGAGATTTATTCTGTAGTCAGATAATGTCACTCTACAACAGCGTTACTTTGTTGTCCCCTTAATCAGATTAATATTTTGTGTAATAACTCGGCTATTTTTACTAAAAAAAGATTTTACTTGGTAGGTAACTGTGATAATAAAAGAAATGTACGCATTTTTATAAATGCAAAGTTATAATAACTGCATTTTTGTCCATTATTGTTATTGTCCATTAACTTAGGCTTTCGGTAACGCAGGGACTATTTTTGATAAAAAAAAGTACAATTGATCATATTTTCTTGTAATTTGACGTAATATTTAACATTAAGTTAGAAAATCATTACGAGGAATCATCTCATTTTGTTGTATATTTATATATAAAAATATGCTCAGAACTCAGTAACGCAGTGGTTTTATTTTTCCATCTTTTGCTCTTATAAACCTAATAAAACAAAAATGCATGGTAAAACTTCGCTGCAAGCATTAGCACGCATTATGGTCAGGGACTGAAAACGGTTACGGTATACGGTTACGATACCTGTATAAAATAAATGTACCTTAATAAAATAAAGGTAAGGCTATACCGTTATTTAACCTTTATGCGATATCGGTACCGAAAAACATAGAATTGACCGTTGCAGGACGTGGGACGAGGGGTGTGAGGCACCGGCAAGGGTGGACAAAGCACAGGCGTGCGCGCCGGCAAACCTATTAGAACCTGCTTTTGTCGCTTGTCGCCGGACGCTCGCATACAGTGACCACTAACACTCTGTCAATAAAAGTTGTGTTGTGTGTGTCGTGTTATTTAGAACACAGTTCCTAGTTTTTATGTTGCAAATTAATATTTGTTACATAAGTTTTTTTAATGTTGATTTCATACATTTTACTAAGCGCATATAGACATTTATTTAAAAAAATACTTAAATTGATTATATATATTTTAATAATTGTGTTGGTTCCTTAAGATAGTAATTATTATATTACATTATCCTAAAAAAAAATTTTTCTGAAAAAAGTTGTTACTCAAAGCAGTGTTCTTAAAATTGTTAATTTCATATTTAATTTAATAGAAAAACAGAAGTTTATTTGATTAAAATTATATTGAAATTGATTGTTACAGTTAATCTTTTTTTATTTTGTCAATAAATAATTGGTACAAAAAGTAGTGTTTCTTTCATTTACAAAAACTATGTAAAACTTTCGGAATAAAACACACTTATTTAGTAATTAGTTAACCTTGCTGTTTAATAAAATATTCTTTTTTTAAATATTAACAATTATTTAAATATTCGGTAATTATTCGGCAAATCAACTGAATATTCAGCCGAATACGAACATGAAAAAATATGCCGAATGTACCGAATACGAATATTCGACCGAACATTCGGCGCATCTTTAATATATACCTATGTTCAGAGTTGGTTTATAGTAAAAGTTATGATGATATTATGATGAGTACGTTAACCCCCCTTCGGGAATTACAGGGTTTTTGTTAACAGGTATATAACCTATTAAAAATACCATGTAACAGATAGATAGAATATACTTTATTGTACACCAAAATTTAAACACACCTATTTAACAATATTGCTTATTCTATGGTAACAATGGCGGTCTTATCGCTGAAAGCGATATCTTCCAGACAACCTTTGGAAGGACTTTAAAAACTTAAATTAAAGTGGGGAGGGCTAAATTAGTGTACTTACTACATTACTCATAAAAACAGAGAAACATATATATTATATATTTATATATATATATATATTTATAAATACAATGCAAAATAAATATGAAATGAATATGCAAATACACATATATATATATATATATATATATATGTGTATTTGCATATTCATTTATTTATTTTAATATTTAAATAATTTTTATTTAATATATATATATATAAATACAATGTAATACATAGGTAATTAAATAATACAATACATATAATGTGATCTTTAACATTAAGTGGAGAGAAAACAAAAGAATAGTCATAAATTGGAATGAAAATAATTAGCAACCGAGCTTTTAAAAGTAGCCAGTGACTGAGCTTGTCTTACTGACACCGGCAATGCATTCCACAAACGAATAGCTTGCACCGTAAAAGATGAGCCATAGAATTTAGTGAAATGTGCAGGCATTGAAAGTCTCAAATTCTCCGATGATCTCAAATCTCTTACATGTGTGTCATGAAGGAACTTAAAGCGTTCTTTGAGATAAAAAGAAGTTGTAGGATTGAAGAGAATACTGTAAAGTAATGATAAAATATGTGCATTCCGGCGAAGGCGGATCGGCAGCCACCAGAGTTTAATGCGAAACTCAGAAACATGATCATATTTGCGCAAACCAAATATGAATCTAATACAAAAATTTTGGAGTCGTTCAAGCTTATCTAGCTGCACTTCAGTAAGATCTGGATAACCTGCATCAGCATAGTCGAGAACAGGGAGAAGAAGCGATTGGACAAGCGCAATTTTAGTGGCAGTCGGCAGGAAATTGCGCAATCTGCGTAAAGACCCCGCATAGGCATACTGTTTGCGGCTTACTTCTTGCAACTGGGGACCCCAAGACAAATCCCTATCAATATAAATACCGAGGTCTTTTACTGAGTAACAGTAAGGTATAGCAGCTCCATCAAAAACGATTTGAGGAAGGGTCACCCAGTTAATTTTGGAACGTAGCCTAGGGCTGCCAACAATAATGACTTGAGTCTTCGCAGGATTAACCTTCAAACCATGATTCAAACTCCAATCAGAAATACGCGCTAAATCTTTATTCACAATCTTCACCGCCTCAGACAGTTCTTCAACGGGAGCTTGCGAATAAATTTGCAGATCGTCAGCATAAAGGTGATAAGATGAGATAAGTTCATTTGAAATAGAATTTATAAATATGGCGAAAAGAAGAGGAGAGAGAACGCCCCCTGTGGTATGCCAGCAGTAGTATTGCACCATGAAGATGATGTACCTTCAATGCAAATACGTTGTCGGCGGCCACACAGGTAACTACGAAACCAATCAATTGCTGTTGGAGATATGTTAAGAGAGCAGAGTATACCGAGCAGGACATCAAAATCTGATATCGTCAGTAATTTTAACTAGAGCTGTGGTAGTGCTATGTCCTGAACGAAACCCGGATTGGTACAAATTTAGGAGTTGGTTTTTACAAAGGAAGGCACTAAGTTGATTGTGGATAAGGCGTTCGAGGACTTTGGAGAGGAACGGTAATATGGAAATAGGGCGGAAATCAGAGAAAGAAACAGGATTAGACTTTTTAGGGAGAGGAGTTATCTGAGCTTCTTTCCACAAAGATGGGAAAACACCTGAGGTTACGGAATAATTGAGGACATGGCAAATGACAGGAAGAATTTCGTCCAAGATAGGGAGTATCATCTTACGGCTAATACAGTCATTACCAAAGGCATTTGACGTTATAGATAGCATGCTCTTCTTAACATCACAACTGGTAAATTGATTAAAAATAAAAGGAGAATGATTGGGAGTGGGAAGAGGAGAAAGATTATTTAGAGTATTGGTTTTAACAGCATCATTGAAGCTACAAGAGGTGGAAAAATGTTGATTGAGCGATTCAAGGTCTATATCCTTAGGAATAGACTCTTGACGTGACTTCCCAATTCCCATAGAAAGAGAAGAAAGAAATTTCCAGACTTTAGCTGGATCACCGTTTTCAACGGACTTATGGATGTGGCGGCGTTGGGCATCCCTACAAACCAAGTTGCTGCGATTTCGGATTTTTCTCGACTTTCTCGACTAGGTCTGCACTTGAATTTAGACTTTGCTGCTGCCTTTCTTTGTAAAATTACTTTCACGTCATCTGTTAGCCACGGAGCAGGTAGATGCTTAATCTTTACCAAACGAACAGGTACATGCACGTCATAAAGCTGGTTAAGATTGGAATTGAGGAGGTTAACTTTGTCATCAATCGACTCTGCATGAACAAGATCAGACCAGTCAATATTGCTAGCATCTTCCCGAAAACTTTCCAAGTTCATTCCACCAAAACTGCGCTGAAGAATACTTTTGATTTGTTTTATTAAAACCAAATAATCCTAAGTAGGAGACAATCATATGGCTTAGGTACAATTTAATCAGCCGTTAATTAATAAGAATATATATTTTTTTATGCGTCACTTTTCTTCAGTATATCCAATATTTCCTTCATCTTATTGTAACGCATGTTTCCGTGAAATTTAGACATCTCCAATGCTACTATTTTCGCAAAGAACTCGTTACATTCAGCTTCTTTTTCTGCACTCATGTAGCAGCCTTCGTATTCCGTCATAGTCCCAATTTCTCTTGTTGTTTTAATAGTGTTATATTTATGGGTACACAATTCTCCAGAGTTGGATAAATCATCATTAGTTTGATAATCACGCAGATCCTTATGTAAATCAAAAGTATAAGGTGCCTCATGGATGTTTATATCGATTTTTCTCGAATATATGAAACCATCAAAAGGTTGAGAATCCGGAAATTCGTCTTGTGAGTAACAGGTTTCCTGGGTATTAGTCGGCACTCTGGATTTTTTTGATGAATTTGCGAATGTTGTCACGTTTTTTAATCTTGCTCTGATCTGAAAAACGAATGAGTAAAAACTTTTTTGCAAAAAAATAAAACCGACTTCCATATCAAAACATTACAAAGCCAAAAATAATTTTTATTTCGGTAGTCGGTGTTATTGGTTTTGTATTTTCTTTTTTTTCACACCGCCTTCCGAAATTAAATTTTTTTTTGGCTTTGTAGTGTTTTGATATGGAAGTCGGTTTTATTTTTTTTTCAAAAAAGTTTTTATTTTTGCGCTTTTTAGTGGGTCAATTTGTAATTAATCTAGTTATAAAAGCCAAAATGTCAACTACAAAAAACTAAAAACGCGCGAACAAAAAACACAATGCAGAGTAAACGAAAAGATCATCAATGTAAATATCTTTTTTAGACTTTTGTTGATTTTTCAGAAACGGCTTGTTCGATTTCGATAAAATTTTCATGGGACCATTTGGGAAGTTATTATTATACCCTTTCCAACAAAAAAGAAGAATTTTTCAAATCGGTTAGCAAGCGACGGAGTTATGCCCGAACAAACATAAAAAAAAAACAAACAAACATCCGAATTGAGATCTTCCTCCTTTTTCAGAAGTCAGTTAAAAAAAATACCTTAAAATACCTACTAAAGTCCAGTCGATGAGTTAGCTGAAGAAAATATTATACACTAACACTATTGTTCTACACTTTATTAGAGTATAAGTATCCACATAAGTATTTATTACTTACCTTTTTCTGTAATTATAACTTTTCGTGTGCTATTTGACATTGTGTGACAAGAAATTATGCGAGGCGCACCGCGCATGTGACTTTGTGCCTCGAGAACAAGCCAAACTAATGCAATTTGATGAGAAACTCGCGCTACCGAACAAGGGCCAGGAGTGGTCAATAGCCGTCTCTTTCATATCTTTATTAATTAAGGTTTTAGTACCGCTACCGAAATATACCTTTTTCTATTTATACACAAAAAGTTTCGGTACCGAAATCAATTTAGATATCGAAATAAAGCGGCAACCGTTATTTTTCGGTATGACGTCATACCGTAATTTAAAGATAGAGTAATTTTTGGGTTATTTAGTCCCTGATTATGGTATTATATTCCCTACATCTGCAGCCAATCAAATCACCAAAGTTATTAATTTTTATTTAGCAGTTTTTATCTGAATAAGATCTCACTTTTAAGCATAGAAAAGTAGAATGGTCCATGTGTTACATGTGTCAAATACCAAATAAATGAATTTAAAATGAATAGTGATTGCATTGCAGGGATTGCGGGAATTTTGTACGAGATGCCGCGGCCTCAGAACACAAAGGCGTCTCTCACTTGGAGAAGTCATTTGATGATTATGCCCCAAAAAAAACAAGCTGTTTGATCACCTGACATTTTGACAGCTGTACAAAAACATTGTTGATGTTTTGACAGTTGCTTCCGTCATCCTAACATTGATAGCATGGAACTTGTGAAGAACCTCAAGGCATTTGTCTAATCCGACCCATGTTCTAAATTCACTCAAGCGATGAGAAATTATTTTGATCGTATCAGACATCTAAATATAAGACAGATAGATCAACAAAATATACTTCACCAAAAATTGAAACCCACTTAAATTACAATATTGCTAAAACTTTGCTTATAATGGCGGTCTTATCGCTGAGAGCGATATCTTCCATACAACCTTTTTTTAGAAGGGTATATTTTATATTTAGAAATAACATATTGGGTATATGACCTAGAACAGAATATTCATTAACATGATTAACATTGACATGATTTATTTCTTTCCTTATTTAAAACTTAATATGGACGAATTTGAAATCGGTTAATCAATAGGTATTTAAGCTAAGCGTACGGCTAAATGTTTATTTTAAATACGGCTAAATGAATCAGCTATGAGGTCCCTAGAAATTTATAGAAATATGAATCGGTCTAATGAAGACAAGTGCTGTTTCGTTTTGCTAGCAAAACCTGACTTACAAACCCTTTCGCCCAAGATTTTGAATCGTGTATCCAAATCCGCCAAACTAAACATCCGAATAACCGTCTAGATCAGTCATTGAAGAACTATCCCCATTACCACTAATTCGCACGCGATGTGGAAACACACGATTCGTCGCCGTCGAATCGTCGCTGATTTGTCTCAGTAATGGCGGCATTTGTCTCGTGGTACGGGGCTGCCTGATGGTACGAATCAATTCTGGTGCCTATTGTCTCATTGTTTATCGGCTTAGGTTTTTGGAAAACGATTTCGAGAGGAAAATTGTTTTTCTTTTCATGTAGTTTCAGGGACATTTTTCGGAAAGATTTTATTAGACATGGTGTTTTTAGGAGTCCATTGTATTAAATAGGTATACTTAAACTGTCCATAAGCTTGCCTGCTTTTTTGTTCAGAGACTATTGATGCTGTGATGATGATTTTTGGAATAGTTAGAGATATAAATTACACCTACAAAGTTGTAAAACAACTATTTAAAGTCCATGCAGGTAGAAAACGCATCTTTTTGCTGTTTTGTTGTAATATTGAAATGTTGTTTTAGTTTAGTTACTCAATCAAGCTAAAATAGCTAAACGGATCTGTATAAAATGTTGCACTAAGATAGATTATAGCCTGCAATAAATAGCACATACGCTAGTTTTTCAAACAACCATCTTACCTGATAGCAAGCCATGATTTTGTCGATGTTAAAACTCGCTAATCTAGAAGTAATCTATTCACTCTTGACTTAAAGACCCCAGGTTTTAACTACCTATTAGAAAACATAGACTCCGGCAGGAAATTACACTCTTCAGCTGTATGCACAATGGAAGTATTCCCAAAACGTTTTGTGCGTATTTTTTTATATTTAATTCAAAGTTATTTTTACAGACATAATTATTAAATCAGAAGTAATTTTATTTCAGAGCCTCAAGGGAGTCGATTTTATATCAAAACTAATATTCGATTGGTGAAACATTAAACATTGATCTTAGCTGAATTAAACTCTTGATCAACCAACTTTAATGTGCAATACTCACTAGAGACTCCTTAACTTAAATCGGGGCAATTCAACTTGTGGTTGTGAGAAAATTAAATAGTTTTCAATTAAATCAAATATAATTTTAAAATGTTAGACTCAAGCAACAAGGTATTTTGAAGCTAAACATCTATCGATTTCAAATATTCTATACAATATGGGAACCGATCACATTGCGTTTTTTTTTGTTCGAATTTCAGTTTACCAAAAATTATTGTCCGAAGTCTTTTTTGCTATATGCATTATTTGACATTAGATCTTCGATGTATCATTTCTATTAAGCGAAACCTGTTTTGAACTTTTTCATTTGCCAAAGGCCATGTTTGCCATATTTTCACCACACTGAAATAACATTTTAGGAGATATTATTTGGTCACAAATATAAAGCCGATTACTTGGTAGTATTTTCAATATTAAATTAAAATAATGACATAAAAAGTCAATATGTTGTGTTACAAAATTTTGTGACGGAAACAATTCGTAGCAAAACCGACTTCACGCAGTTTTTGTGTAATATACATTTTATTTTTTGAGTCAATAATTTATGAATATAGAAGTTAATACTGGCGACCAAAGCTTGGCTTTGGTTTTGGGGAATATATTTATTCTAATCTCAAAATTACGGCATTTTCTGATTTCGATACAAACTGAGCACAAACACTAAATCATCGCAGTAATATAGGTCAAATTACAAGTAATAAAGGCACATCCTCCTCCAGGTCATAGGACAGACATGTATATTTAAATTAACTCAACAATTTTTTAAAGACTTTTGCTCAACACCAAACATAGCTATTTATGAGTTAGGCCAAAGTTATGGTATGAGTGTGAAATATCACTCTTCAAGTATAAAAGTATTCCCGCTAGGTAGTATTAACACAAAAAATAACAAATCATTACCGCGGTCACACTCCTATACATTGCAATAATACATTATGTTAACTAACAGAGGGCGTTACCGTTAACCCTCAATAGTTTTGCATCCATACATGCTAAAAAAATATTACCATTCGAAAACAAAATATTTTTTATTTTTTTAATATTAAAATATTCACTAAAAATGTTAAATTAATACGTAAAAGGAACACTCTGTACACGCGTACGCATTCATAAACAAAATTGCGACGTTGCCGTCCTTCAAGTACGCGTGTACAGTGTTTCTTTTACGTATCAATTTAACATTTTTAGTGAATATTTTATTATTTAAAAAAAAAACATTTTGTTTTCGAATGGTAATATTTTTTTTAGCATGTATGGATGCTATACTATTGCGGGTTAACGGGAACGCCCTCTGTTGGTTAACATACTGTATAAAACAAACGAATATCAAAGAAAGATTAATACTTATTTTCATACCAGGCTTCTTTCTGATCCAGCTACTTACCTTTGTAGCGTCTCCTACATACATTCTGCACTCGATAGAAGATTATTGGCTCCGGATAGACTGAGGGAAAACGGCGTCACTAAGGCGAGGCATACATACATAATATTCAGGGATTTGCATACAATTACGAATATGTTACCTTTACCATGTGTAAATCTGTTCGAGCTATGAATATGGAAGGAGTTAAACTATGTTTAGAAAACGATGCAAGTTTGGACCGCTTTTGTGCTACAGTAAACAGCTTATATCAAAACAATTTAGTGATAAATTTGCTTTTGGCGTTTATTTTTATGATATTTTAGACAAACGATTTTCATGCGGTTTTCACGGATATTGTTATTCAGCTTCTACCCCCGACTTCATTCGCGTGGGTGAAGGGGTTTCCCCGTGTAATTCCTGATCCCGTACGAACGTAACGTTACTCCTGTGGCCTTTATTACAATAAAAACGTAATCCTCCTTCTTTGCAGACGGGTAAAAAGTAACCTTTTAGCCCCAAGCTTTGAACTATTTTCTTACTAAATTTCATCCAAATTCTGGGTGGATTTGGAATCAAACCCTCATGATCAAAAGTTGTACTTGCAACTACTAGACCAAAGAGGCAGTCCTACAAAACCTGGAGTGATGTCGTGTTAATAGTCGTGTAATATTCTTTTATTATAAACTGTTGCTAATAAAAGGAAAAATTACAAATAATCTCGTGCTAGTGATAAAAGATTAAGTAGGTATTTAGGCTCGTATTTGATTTATCACAAGATATGCCCATGACTTCGTTCGCGTAGGAGGTTTTTCCCGCCTTAATCTGGTTCTCGTCAGAAATCTAGCATAGAAAATGTTATGTTGCGCTATTACGTCTACTATTTTAGTCAAAGTCCCATTCAAATTGGTTCAGCCGTTCCAGAGTATAACTCGAACAAACACAGACAAACGATCAAAATGTTAAACTTGTCTGGGTTTTGCTAAAAAGTACTTATGTACTTACGTGAAAAAAACCGGGCAAGTGCGAGTCGGACTCGACAACGATTACTTACCATTATCTATAAAAAACGGCAAAATATCATGTTTGTTGTATATTTAAAGTGGACTCCCCTTTAAATATTTCTATTTTTAGTTCTTGTTGTTATACTGGTGACAGAAATTCATCATCTGTGAAAATTTCAATTGTCTGGCTATCATGGTGCACGAGTACAGCCTGGTGACAGACATACAAACAGCGGAGTCCTAGTAGGTAATAAAGTCCCGTTCTTACCTTTGGGTCCTAAAAAACAGTTACCTTTAAATCACAAACAGACACTTCTTATATCCTTAGATTTCTTATATATTTTTCTCCAACCTACGCAAGTTCTAAATCTAGATTAAGGATAGGTTATTTGAAGATATTGCCATTTAGAAACTGCTCATTTCAAGAATATGATATACATATAACATGATGAGACTTATTACATTTTGTCATATTTATTAACCCTCATCCAAGCGCGTATTTTTTTTTAAAGAGAACTAGCAATGTGGGTAGAATTCACATTACTAGCAATCTTATTAACCCCTCCAACTAAGCTACTAAATCTAAATATAACATTAAGAAACATTGATTAATTACGTGTTTTAATTTACTTATAAAGGTGTGTCCAAACATCGAGCGGCAATCGAGCGCGGCTGCCGCACGCTGCCCGCCGCCCTTTGTTTATACGACTGCCGCGCAAACATTAGTCGGCTTTGTCCTAACTAGAGCGCGGCAGAAATGTGTCCTAGAAGTGTGTTGCTGCCGCGCTCTTGCTGCTCAATGTTTGAACACACCTTAAGGAAACTTCTAACTGTAGAAAATGTGCCGTTTTGATAATTGACCATTCAGATAATTAAGTTCTTAGAGAATTTTTCCATTTTGAGAACTAGTCTTTTTGCGAGTCAGTTGCCATTTTGAGAATTAGGCTTTTTGCGACTAAATTTGATTTACTTACTATAAAATAATTCTCGTCAGGGTAAATATAAACTTACGATTTAGACAAATGCATTATGTTCTACTCTGGAAGCGCATAAAAGGAGCGAATACAGTAGTTTTCGAAAGAAATGATTTTATTTTATTTTATTTTATTTATTCGGGAAAACAAACAATTACACACTGTAAATGAACTTAAAATTATCATGCAACAATATGTATAAGTGTGTAACCCACTACGTTATCCACATTTTATATAATTATAAACTAAGTCGTTTTAAAACATGCACGAGTGACACTATATCCTATGTTTCTGAGTTTTTCATTTCAACACTAACAATATTGCGAAATTTGTTGGCAGACAACGAAAATATATCAACATCTGCAAAATGTGAGTTATAGGTTTTCACTATGCGACGCAAAGGTGCACGGTTCCCAGCATTAGTACGACAAGAAAATACCGCAAACAGTGGACGCACGCGCACCTCTCGTCTTACCACAGTTCTAGGTACAATATAACATAGATTATTCGTTAGGTCAGAACAGTCATAACGGTTATTACAGAGATCATACAGAAACATTGTCTCAAGAAGAGTGCGCCTGGACTTCAATTTGCTTAATTTGTAATAATTTAATAGTTTATCGTAACTTAAAGTTCTACGAAAGCATCTGTAGTGCGTTGATCTTAAAAATTTATACTGTACCCTCTCTAGGTTGTGAATGTATTTTTTGTAATAAGGATTCCACACTGTGACGGCGTACTCTAGCTGTGATCTAATAAGAGCTTTAAATAGGTGTATGTATGTATGTGGGCGTTTAAAATCAATTGTAGCTCTCATTACAAATCCGTACATACGAAACGCATTGCTTATAATATTATTAATATGCTGGTCCAAATGCAGTTTAGTATCTAGCAGCACCCAAGGTCTCGAACTGAAGATTTATTCTGCAGAGGGGTCTGATTTAGATAGTAAGTGCGTGATATTTTCTTTGTTTTTTTTGTGAACGTTATAGATAGACATTTCGAGATACTTAATTGAAGCTTGTTATTGTTACAGTAACATGAAAATCGATGTAAGTCTTCTTGAAATAAATTGCAATCATTAATATTTTCAATTTTTCTATAAATCTTGAGGTCATCAGCGTAGAGTAAAAATTTTGAATGTTTAAAGCAACTATGAATATCGTTAATGAATAAAATAAAAAGAAGAGGGCCTAGAATTGAGCCTTGGGGTACACCAGAGGTAACACTAATTGAAGAGGACTCATAACCGCGTATAGCAACTTTTTGGGTCCTATTTGTCACGTATGATGAGAACCACCGCAAAAGATCTCCACGTATGCCATTGTATGCTATCTTAGTAAGAAGTAACTCGTGGTCTACCTTGTCGAAAGCTTTCCGAAAGTCAGTGTACACTGCATCCACTTGCACACGCTGATCCATATTGTTAAACAAATAATCGGTAAAAACTACCAAATTGGTCGCGGTAGATCGTTTTTTAACGAATCCATGCTGTTGTTTTATTATTATGTTGTACAAGATAGGACTAATCTCATCGTGAATAAGTCTCTCGAAAAGCTTCGACAAGGCAGACAGTATAGAGATAGGTCTATAATTCTCAACATCATCTTTGGGACCTGCTTTATGAACTGGAGTAATATTTGCTCTTTTCCAGATTTCAGGAAAAGTACCCTCTGCGACACATTTGTTATAAATAACACACAATGGCACACATATGGTACTCGCGGTTTTATTAAGGTAATATGCGGGTATGCCATCTGGTCCGGGACCTTTTGTATTATCTAATGCTTTCAATGCTTTCAAAACTTTGTCAACAGTAAAGTGAATGTCACTAATGATATCCGAGTTGTCTAGATAATTATCGGGAGGAGACCAATTGTCCATTTTAAGAGATGATGGTTCATAGACGGATTGAAAAAAGTCGGAAAATAAGTTGCATATTTCTGTAGGGTTACTGGTGCTTTGGTTTTTATATGAGACTGTAGAAGGTATTCCTGCCTTTGATTTTTTGTTTGAAATGTAACTCCATAGATACTTAACGTTCTTACTTATGTTATCTTCAACGGAACTAATGTACGCATTGTATTGCTTTTGGCACTCCAATTGGAATCTATGTCTTAGGAAAGAGAAATGCTCATAGTCTGACAAGTTTTTGTATACTTTCCATTTAATCCAAGCTTTGCTTTTATTTTTAAATTTTTTTATTAGGGATTTCGAAATCCAAACAGGGAACTTTGAAGAATGTGACGATGTCCTAGGCACGTGTTTTTTTATTGTGTTCAAAATATGGTCGTAAAAAATATCTACACAATTCTCAGCAGATACACTACTGAATATGTTATTCCAATCTATTTTAGCTAAGTCTGCGTTTATTAAATCGTAATTGGCTTTGTGAAAATTATATTTTAGAATTTTAGCGCGTGGTAACATTTGGAGGTCAGTTTTATAAGTAATTGTTGTAGCTATGGGGGGGTGAAACTTATCAGGCGGTACCAAAGATGAAGGCGCGAAAACATTACAACTTGTAATACTGATTATTAAGTCTAAAGTTCGTCCCATACTGTTTTTTATAGTATTATATTGGTAACTATTTATTACTGACATAAAATTGTCCATGTGTTTACATATAGATGAGCTGCCGCTGCTATACAATGAACCAAATTGATTATAAGTAACAGGAAGCCATTCAATTTCCGGTAAATTATAATCACCAAATAAGAAAAGAGTTGCTGGGTCCGTTGATTCGAGTAACTTTTGTATCGCTTCAAAATGATCTAAGTAAATACTTTCCGGGTTATTAGGCGAAATATAAACAACACTTATATAATATTTATCAAGACCATCTCCAGGTAGTTGGACAATGACATGCTCTGTACATGAGTGAAGCGTTACATGTACGGCGTTGAGGGTTTTCAGTGCGGCTATTAGAACTCCGCCTCCATCTTTTTTATTTGTGGCAATACGATCTCGATCGCATCTGAAAACCGCGTACCGCTCGTCTATAAATTCATTGTCCTGTATTTGAGGCGTTAACCAGGTCTCCGTCAGAATAATAATATCGTAACAATTAGTTAAAATATTCATGTAGAGAGTATTTAGTTTAGTACGTAAGCCCCTACAGTTTTGATAATACACAGCTAAATTATGTGACATCAGGTGCGAATAACATTAAATTAATAGGCGCTAATAGTGTAAGATGCCGCGATACGACCAAAAATATCACAAATAAGTCGTGTATGAAGTCCAGACTGCACTCATTTTTGAATGAATAAAGAATAATTAAATTTATAACATTACCTAATATTAACAAATAGAATTGAAACAAAAAGTATTGCAATAAGTAGCATAGGCTAATATTGTTATGATTTTTTGTGTAAACAATAGAAAAGTCACAAAATACTTTCAAGTTAAGGCTGCTTATAAAACTGTTATTTAACTTAGAACTAGTATTTATACTAAATACGTTGATATTTAAAATCACCAATTCGAGTACTGTTAGATACGCACTGTGGTTATTTAGCTGAATTTGGAACGGAGGTAACTTTGATTTTCTGAAGGTCGCGGGCTGATCGTATTGCCAAAGCAGGTGAACTATCAGTTTCTCTGACAAGAATGGTAGCGTGTTTAACCCACACGTACTTGTAATTGCTTCTTTTGGCTGCCTCTTTGCATTCTCGAAATAATTGCTTATTTTTTAGAGTTAGATGTTCATGCATGTATATGGGGTACGAATTTCCAGAGAGTCCTAGTTGATTTGTGCTCACACCTTTAGCTAGACGGAATGCACTCAGGAGATTATCTCGCAGCATACGAGAACCCAGCTTAACAACGATGTTTTTTGGTCTATTATTTTCTTTATGTGCATGCGGGACGCGATGTATCGGCAAAATGTCTTTTTGAGATAATGAACAGCCTATTTGTGAAGCAACGCTCTCCAAGAAAGTCACCAGATTTTCACTTCGCTTCTCAGGAACGTTACATATTTCCAAGTTACATTGCCTCGCTTGTTGTTCCAATGAATCAATCCTGAACTCCAATCCCTGCACTACACTATTAATAAGATCTACGTTGAGCGATTGTGAGCCGATCAAATCGATGCGCTTCTTCATATCATTATGTTGGTCGCTGGTAAATTGAACAGACATCTTAAGATCCGAAATATCCTGTAATATTTGTTGATGTTTGCCGTCCAGGTTAGACACACGCCTATCCAAAGCAGTGTGGTCAGAACGCAGAGTCTGAAGGTCCATCTTTATGTCCGATGTTACCTGAGTTACTTTTTCAAGATCAGATTTAATCGTGGTGATATTTTCCGAGATTTTTGACATCGCATGGTCTAAATTTTTACGCCAATCATCAAGTTTTTTATTAATTTCCTGAGAAAGGGTATTAATTGCATCCTTAATTTCGCATTCGGGTTGCTTTCTCTTTCGTTGCGTAATATTTATGCTAGTTCCCGGAACCGAGGCATTTGATAAATCAGTATCTGAGTGATACTTAGCCTCAGGTGAGCGTAACATAGTGTAGAAAAGAAATATATGTTATGACAATAGCAGTCAAGTAATTCGAGTCGTAAGCTTCACTGATTGCTGGTCGAGCGGTAAAAGATGTGGAAACGCAACGCCGAGTACGACGCGTCGCTGGATCGAACCTCGCACAAACGCCGATGACTTTTTCTATGATGACATACTACTGGAAATGAGGCTTTATTGTGACTACAAATCTATATATATATATATATATATATATATAAAATAAAGTGGTGTTAGTTACACTATTTATAACTCAAGAACAGCTGAACCGATTTGGCTGAATATTGGTAGGGAGGTAGCTTAGAACCAGGAAACGGACATAGAATTTTATCCCGAAATTCTAACGGGATCGGGATTTACCCGGGAAAAACCTCGCACGCGAACGAAGTTACGGGCAAAAGCAAAGTAAAGTAATATAAGTAAAGTAATATAAACGAAAATGTATTGACTGTGGTTGATTCGACACCTCGCGATCGTTCCATGGTTAAAGCTAATGGAATATATTGTGAGCTACTTTGTAAACAAAGGAAATCTTAAAACTAATTACAGTATTAGTCAGTAATGGATGCTTTTGACGACGCGATGTTCCTGCTATTATTAAAATTGATAGCTGACACACCAAGGTTTATCGCCAACGAAAATATATGAAGTCAGGTATTCGGTATGTCTTTGTCTTTTTTTTAGGGTTCCGTAGCCGAATGGCAAAAAACGGAACCCTTATAGTTTCGATATCTCTGTCCGTCTGTCTGTCTGTCTGTCTGTCTGTCTGTCTGTCTGTCTGTCCGTCCGTCCGTCCGTCCATCCATCCGTATGTCACAGCCATTTTATTCTGAAACTATTAAGACTATACATGTGAAACTTAGTACGTAGATGTATTCTGTGAACCGCTTTCTGATTTTAAGAAAAAAAATAAAAATATTTAAAATAAAAGGGGTCCCCATACATGGAAATAGAACTGATTTTTTTTATTTTTCATGAAACCTATGCGTGTGTGGTATCTATAGACAGGTCTTTAAAAATGATATAAGGGTTTCTAAAGCCACTTTTTCATAAAGTCAATCGTTTAAAAGATATAAGCTTCCAAAGTAGTAAAATGTGTGTCCCCCCCCTCTAACTTCTATAATAATGGAGTGAAAAATCTAAAAGAAAAATATGTCTGTAGACCTTAATGTAAACTTTCAACCAAAATTGGTTTGAACGAAATCGGGTCAGCAGTTTTTGAGATACAGCATATTTTATAAACCGCAAATATAACTTTGTAATTCATACAAACCCTATGAAAACAAAGTTATTTAGCGTAGTTGTAGAAATGTAAATAAGCTAGTCTTAAGAAATTTTTAAGGTTTTTTTTTATTCGTCAAATAAATATACATATTATATTATTATAGTTACTACGGAACCCTTCATGGGCGAGTCTAACTCGCACTAGGCCAATATTTTTTCTTTTAATTTTGTATAATTTTATGTTAGCTCTGTAATAATTCATTAAATTAGTTTTAGGAAAATAACTTCCTAACATAAGTTTTCAATAATGTCTCAAATATTTGCGCACCAGTTACCTGATAGAATAAGATGGGCTCTTTAATGTATACCTAACAACTTACTGTACTCGTATTCTTGCAAATCTATACTTATAATAAATCTGTAGAGAGGTCAATTCTGTACATGAAATATATTTCCAAAATAACTATCAGGGGGTGATTAAGGATCGATACTCATGCCAAAAATGCAATCAGTTAAATTTTTGTCTGTCTGTCTGTCTGTCTGTCTGTCTGTATAACCGTTATAGAAACAAAAACTACTCGACGGATTTTAACGAAACTTGGTACAATTATTTTTCATACTCCTGAGCGGGTTATAGTATACTTTTCATCACGCTACAATCAATAGGAGCAGAGCAGTGAAGGGAAATGTTGGGAAAACGGGAGAAGTTACTCCATTTTTTAAGCTTCCGTCGCGTGTGCAAGCTTAATGGTTAAAGCTACACAAATCATTTCATGACGGAAATGTTCTCCTTAAAATTATATAAAAAATATCCCACGACAGCATATGTCTAACTTTTATGGTTGACTCACAATAACACGTGTAACTCCCGATAGCTTAGCAGTTCGAAGCTTTCTGATTATAATATTTGTCTACTCTTACGTTTATAACACTCTCAGTCACCCCTAATTGAAAAAGTTAACATTATTAACTATTCCATAAAAAAATTGGCCAAGTGCGAGTCAGACTCGCCCATGAAGGGTTCCGTAGTAACTATAATATAATATGCAAATTTATTTGACGAAAAAAAAACCTTACAAATTTCTTAAAACTAGCTTATTTACATTTTTACAACTGCGCCAAATAAATTTGTTTTGAAAAAAAAAAACCTTATAAATTTCTTAAAACTGGCTTTTTTACATTTTTTACAACTGCGCCGAATAAATTTGTTTTTCATAGTGTTTGTATGAATTACAAAGTTATATTTGCGGTTTTAGAAAATATGCTGTATCTCAAAAACTGCTGAACTGATTTCGTTCAAACTAATTTTGGTTGAAAGTTTATATTAAGATCTATAGACATATATTTTTTTTAGATTTTTCACTCCATTATTATAGAAGTTAGAGGTTGTGTCCGCCACACACACATTTTACCACTTTGGAAGCTTATATCTTTTAAACGATTGACTTTATGGAAAAGTGGTTTTAGAAAACCCGATGTCGTTTTTAAAGAACTGTCTATAGATACCACACATGCATCGATTTCATGAAAAAAAATATTTTCAGGTTTAGTTCCATGTATGGGGAGCCCCCCTTTATTTTAAATATTTTTTATTTTTTTTCTCAAAATCGGAAAGCGGTTCACAGAATACATCTACCTATCAAGTTTCACATGTATAGTCCTAATAGTTTCGGAATAAAATTGCTGTGACAGACGGACGGACGGACAGACAGACAGACAGACAGACCGACAGACATGTCGAAACTATAAAGATTCCGTTTTCTGCCATTCGGCTACGAAACCGTAAAAAGAATCATATAAATCGGTATAGAAACACCAAAGTTATACATGAAATACGCTTATAATAATAAGCCATCGCGCGTGAATACTGAATCATGCTATAAGGATTATTTTTGAGAATCGGTCGCCGCGCTCGACGCGTCTCGCGGTCGAAGCGTTCTCTAGGTACTTAAGCCTCATGTGAACGTGATCTAAACAATATTACCAATACATAACTTACGCTGACGGAGTCGCGGGCACAGCTATATTGTATAATTACGCTAAGGCCAATAGGAGCGGAGCGCCAATGAAGAATGCTTCAAAATCGGGGTTAAATTTAACGTTAGCCCAAAGTAACTATTCCACGCGGACGAAGTCGCGGGCAAAAGCTAGTAAATAATATTCTGTTCTATTCCATGACCCCATTACAAGTTTTACATACATTTTGTTACATGCTGTAGTCAATGCTTTTAAACAAGTTCAGTAAATGACTAGCGACGCGGTAGGTACAGTGGTTAAGCAATTGGCCGTTGCGCTGCGTGTCGGAGATACGATTTCCGCAATAAACAGATGTTTTTATAGCCTAGAGATATTAGTTCCGGGCTATGTGTGAGTTTTATGTATCAATCTTATCCTTTCATTAATTTATATTCTTACCATTTTGTTTTGGTGCCTGTAAACGTCGTGTGTGCCTTTTATTCTGTGCTAAACAAATATATTTTCTTTATTCCTTTTTTTCTGTATAAATCTTTTTCAGATAAGAGAAAATTATTTTTACTTCATAACTCTGGTGAAAGAGCTATGGTGGCTCAGTGGTAATAGCATGACTTACGAGTTGTAGGTCGTGGATTCGAAAGGCACATTACTTTGTGTAATTTTCAATATCACCTCTACTCTCAAATCAGATAAGGATAACATCCTTCCAAAGGTTAAGGAAGATATCGCTTTGAGCGATAAGACCGCCATTGTAACCATAGAATAAGCAATATTGTTAAATAAGTGTGTTTAAATAGGGTAGTTTCCTGTGTTAAAAAATATTGGTAACATATTTTTTGCTTTTTCAAGTCAAGAAAAATTAACAAAGATGCAAAGCTTCAAAGTACAGGAGTGGGGGCTACTGACGTCACACATTGCTAAGAATTATACCGAGGTGTGACGTCACGTGAAACGCGAAATTTCAACTCAGTGTATCGTCTTAATTTTTCAATTACGTGGAAAGATTAAAAATACGTGTCCAATGTTTTTTGTTAAAATACAATGACGGACTAAATAAAATATTTTAGGAAACTACCCTATTTTGGTGTACAATATAGTATATTCTATCTATCTATCGTAAGGAAACCGGCATGTTGTAGTACAGACGCCAGCACATCAAGCTACAACAATCTGTCAAATTTCTTTAATAGATTTTCAACTTTATTGTTAAAGAAATTAGGTTCAAGGTTGATTGGGAAAATTTGACAGATTCGGGTAGCTTCATGTGCTGGCGTCTGTACAAATTTTTTTAAGAAATGTGACCGTCCAACCCACTCTGTGTCCGCGTGGTGGTTTATGACCCATTCCCTTTAATAGAAACTTTCATAGAACTCTGTTCCAGCAGTAAGTTAACGTAATTGGGTGAATACTTAGTATTATACTCACTAGTCCGATATATTTGTTAACAATCTGTGCTGTTCAAGACTTTCCCATGTTAAACACAATCTAATTCCGCCAATCCCGTTCCACCATCGGACTTCAAGACAAACGGCGACGCGCCATCGTTACATGGTGGACAACCCACCCATACGCACAAAACGAGAATACCTTCATTGTGCGTACGGCTAAGGAGTGGAATTCCCTGACAGAGTCTGTGTTTCCAGATAGCTACAACCTAGGGGTCTTTAAATCAAGAGTGAATAGGTTACTTCTATGTAAGCATGCTCCATCTTCGACCACATCATCACTTACTATCAGGAGAGATGGTGGTCAAACGCGATCCTATTCTGAATTTAAAAAGAAACCGATCCGGTGAGAATTCTGGGTTAAAAAGAGAATATCCTATATATTCTCCTATAGCGTCCTCTATTCTTTCAGTGCCAGTCCTATTAAAATCACGTGAGCCGTTCTAGATATTGACCCGGAGAAACAGACGGACAAAATTTTCAAATGTTCTTCTTTTGTGTTTTGTTGAGATAACACCATTATTTTGAAATCACAAACAGTTAGTTCTGAACAATTTTAATTCTGTATTTTATGTAGATGTACATTTATTTCATTACTTACACTTCACGCACGTACAAAGGCGGACTTAATGCCGTAAGCATTCTCTACCAGTCAACCAATTATATAAACCTATGTTAATCCTATCTTAGTGTTTCCTAGATAGTCATCACACTTGATAAGTACCTCACCTGCGATGAAAACTGGTCGAGCGTTTGATTGCAATTTGAGACGTCAAAGGAGACCTTAATAAACTCTAGCGGAGTGGCATGAGGATTAAAATGATGGACCAGACAAAGGACTCTCGTATACCTAGTCTTTAAGTTATATATGAGTCGACAGATTTATGTCGAAAGGGTAGCGGATTTTGGTTTAATAACCGTGTACTTTGCATAGTGGGTTTTGTACATACTCTTGAAGTACTTAATTGAGCAAGGATTCCTTGAAGCTAGATTTATGTGCGATCACAACGCACTTTTATTTAGTTGAAATGTAGACTATAATGTTTTATCAGGACACTTTATTCTACGCTTGCGCATAGTTTCCTTACTGACTACCCTGAGATGAGACGCCAAAATAAACTCAGAGGTCACCGTCTCTTTTAAAGTCGGTACAATTCGTAGTGATCGAATCATATGAACACCATTATAGAGCTAGAAGAGTTTGTTTTAACTCCTTTACCAATATTTTCTAACGAAAAACGCTGGATAACTGAACCACTTCTTTTTGCCATCGTGGTGAACGGCTTAGCCAGTCAGCGTCAGGAATCGCGGACTGCCCAGGGTAAACTAATCATAGCTGCAGGCTTCTGTCGGTGCCAAACTTGTTACCTAGTTCTGGGCAGACTTCATTTAGCTATTCCCATCGACACGGTAAGAAGAAGACTGAACCATGGTTGATATACCATCTTTTCGCACCAAGCGCTTTTCTTCCACACTTATTGTACGTACAGCCAAATTGTGGAACTCTCTGCCGGCTTCTGTGTTCCCTGACCTTTCAGCCTATAAAGCAAAAGTGAATAGGCATCTTCTGGGCTCACGGATTCCATCGTAGACCTAATCACTTATCGTCAGGCGAAATTGAGAACAAGAGTGGGCTCATCCCGAATAAAAAAAGCCACAATTGAACGAACATAACAAACCGGCACGATTATTAAAACAGACACGCCCACAATACTATAGATTACAATAAAAGTTTACATCATATCGTGAAAAAGGTCATATTATACCGAAGGGAAGCGAAATAAAAGTGTATCCTTCTGAAAGACGATATTAGGACCCTCGCACATAGCCGACATGCGTGTGGAATTTCTATTAGGTACCTACCAGTGCGTTTTGCTTTACGTTCTATGCGGGAGATATACAGATGTATACTTTAGCGAGCTAGTAGATTTTACAGATTATCTAACTACTTTTTAAAGCTGTTACTACTATTTGGCTATCCAGCCTTGATCTTTTCCAACGTCATCTTAAGAGGAGGCTCCCTGAATTGTATGTAATTTTGCATTAATATTCTGAAACAATCATGCATACAATCAAAATGGAACTTTAGTATATGATTTATTGGATCTTTTTCTTTACATGTCTAAGACCAGTTACGTAATTGGAACATTTTCGCTCGATTTATTTTTTAATCGAAAATCATGTCTTTTTTAAAGATTATTCAAAAAATCATGATTACTCGGCTTTTATGTAAAAAATTAGTATTGACAGTAAGAAAATAGGTATAGTTTTTCAAATATAAGATATTTTTTCTTTAGAGCAATTATTACTTTAGTTATAAACGAAATAAGAATTGGGACTTACGACATTTTGTTTCGAACCCGAACATGGTGAAAGAGCGCACGCGATATTCAACTTTATTACTGCTGCGTTAGGCACAACGGCCTAATTGGGGGTGCATGGGGGGCGGAGCTTGTGTGAAAATTATTTTAGAGTGCCTGGTCTTAATCTGTTTAACCTTTTCCGATGTAGGTGAGTGCTAGTGTTTTACATGGAAATACTATCTATCTAATTTCCACAGCCCAGTAGCTGGATAACGCCATACCTCTCGGCAAGACCAGTCCCAGATTTCCTGGCTTCTGACTATCCGCAATGACTGTAAAAGGTCTTCAAATGACAACCAGAAACAACGAGTTATCGTGATTTTCGAGGCACGGAGAATCCCGATATACGGTTATTATTATTAAGTAACAAGCACCTCATACTCCAAAGTTGAGCTTAGACTAACTGACAAAGGCTTGCCCTGACAGGACGGGTCTAATCAAATCTGTGTGGTTCTTTCCTCAAAAGGCCATTTCGCACTAATCTACATAATCCTCATAAACGATTGTGAATATGTGAACTATGTAGGTTATTTTATTAGAGTTAAACATGATTGTCTGGCAGTTTGAGTGCTTTTTGCGGCCTACCCAAACGTCCTTACCTTGGTATTGTTCGTCAACTCGTTAAGCTCCTTGTTCTAAGTTGAGCTGTATGTTATTTGACAAATGCTTGCACTGTATGGACAGGCCCACTCAAATCTGTGAGCATCTTTCTTCAAAAGATCGCCTCAGACTAACCTACAAGGTTCCCATATAATTAAACCAGTATAGATTGTATGGACTTTAAAAGAGACGGACCCTGAGTTTCTTTCGGTGTTTCTTCTCAGGGTAGTCAGTTAGGAAACACTGGCCTCATCTAGTTAATATTTACCAAAAAAATTACGCGTAAAAAAGTGTTATTTAATAACCAATTTGCAAAATAAAGTTCATTTATTATTTATCATTATTAAGGTTTAACTTAATGAAATAAAGTAATAACTACACTCATTCTGAACTCACGATAATCTTCCAAGATTTGCTTGCACATTTCTCTACCCGTATGTTTAAAAATAGGCTCTCATCCTAGATCACGGTGAGCTGTGGACAACGCAATATGAGATGAAAGGGATTGTTTCACAGTACGCGATAAAAATAACACAAATAACTGTCCTCGTTCCGTATTTATAATATTACGTTTCGCTTGTTTTTTTGGCGTGTTTTAGTTTTTATGAAAGTGAATAGGTGTATGAGATTCATAACTGCTTCGCATAACCTAGATAGCATTGGTATTAACGACGCAGACTTCGAGTTGGGTTTTGTTGATTATTCGGTTTCTATACTACGTGTAACAGAATAAACGAAATTCCTAGAAGTAGTTGGTTCAGAATGGGCTTCTGAATCGATTTCCGTCATAAAAAATAGGTGTTAAATTTTGATGGAAAAATCTTTCATTTAACTTAAAATGGAAACACAGTATCATGACAAATTAATACAATCCTTAATTCAAGGAAATGCGCTCGTGTGAATGTCGGCCGCTAACATTGCATGAGTGTACATGCGTCTGCGTAAGGATATTGTATGACGCACATACGTTTTGCGTTTAGTAAGGATAACTATTTTATGAAAAATGTCTAGGTTTGGTTTCAATTTATTTAGTTACGGATGTTGTTTTAGACTAACCTATAATTTAATATTCTAATTGGGGTGTCTGAGGTATTGCGCTTAATCTGTTACACGTTGTATATAGATCGTCAACGCTATTTTCCGAAACTTATTTATCGTTGATGTTTAAAGTTGCATGTCTGTTAAAGCCCTTATGTATCATAAATCTTGTATCACGTTGTATATTAATACGTTGCGTAAACACTGGACCCCTTTTTACAAAAATTGTGCTGACGGAGTAGTTTTATATGGAGGAGTACAAAATGTTCATATTTTCACATAATAGTGCATTTAAATTAGTTGCCATCACTTTGTATTACCTACAAATAATAATCAGCATTCATCATTTGACATGCCTGTTGGTCTAGTGGTCAATGGCCCTGACTGCTATGCGCAAGGTCGTGGGTTCGATTCCCACCCAGGACAAATTAATGTTTGTGTGATGAGCACGATCATTTGTTCTTTGTCTGGGTGTAATTTATCTATAATATGTATGTATTTAGAAATATATAAAACGTGTAGTTTAAAGGGTATATACATACCGAGTGCACGGCTTCTTTAGATGATAACAAACGGTATGGCAAGGGTTTTCTAGTCCTATGTCTACATGTGTGGAGCATATTAGAAATTTCAATACATTGATACCAGAGGCCGAATTTTTCAAATTAAGAAGAACGAAGAGAATTATCGTTTTATTGGCAAGTAACGTGGAAAGTGATGACCCTCATAGTGCTGTGACACGTTTGTTATTACTGGTATTCAAGAAACATATGAAACCAATAATTTGGAGTCAATTCTGTGAGTCACTTATTTTGAGCTGAAACTTTGCATTGAGACTCCATACCAGATGTTGTCTTCAGTCCTTTTGGATAGATATGGGGTTTCCGTTACACGTTGTATATGTATGTTTATCAGTTGTCTAGTACTCATAGGACAAGCTCTGCTTAGTTTGGGACTAGATGGTATTATTATTATTATCATCTGCGTAGCCTTTTTTAATATGTTGGGGTCGGCTTTCTGCCTAACCGAAGCAGATGAGTACTAGTTTATTGAAGTATCTGCCTATCTGACCTCCAAACCCCAGTAGCTGGTTAACACGATACCCATCGTCTCAGAGGACGGAGAGAAGATGAGAGATAATTTTTTTACAGTAAATTGCAAACACCAAAACCGAAAAGAATTGGCCGAGTGCGAGTTAGACACGCCCATGAAGGGTTCCGTAGTAACTATTATAATATAATATATTTATTTGACAAAAAAAAACAAATTTCTTAAAACTAGCTTATTTACAATTTTTTACAACTACGCCAAATAACTTTGTTTTTCATAGTGTTTGTATGAATTACAAAGTTATATTTGTGGTTTTAGAAAATATGCTGTATCTCGAAAACTGCTCACATAATCTCATTCAAACTAATTTTGGTTGAAAGTTTATATTAAGATCTACAGCTTATGTTTTTTTTTTAGATTTTTCATTCCATTATTATAGAAGTTAGAGGCGGGGGGAGACACACATTTTACCTCTTGAGGCCGTGCGCGCACTGCGTTGCGTTTTGGAAACGCAAAATCTGTGAAGTATGGAGTGTCATAGAAGTGCGCGCACTGCGGTGGAATAAACGCGTGCGGTAGAGTCACCGGTGGCCCCGGTCATTCTATCGGTGCGGTAGAACTACCGCAATTATGGCCACCGCAAGGCAGTGCGCGCACGGCCTTAGAAGCGTATATTTTTTAAACGATTAACTTTATGAAAAAGTGATTTCAGAGACTTCAATTTCATTTTTAAAGACCTGTCTATAGATACCACACACGCATAACCTATGCGTGTGTGGTATCTACATATAGACGTATTATGAAAAAAAAAAATCAGTTTCAGTTCAGTTAAAATCGGAAAGCGGTTCACAGAATACATCTACCTACCAAGTTTCACATGTATAGTCCTAATAGTTTCGGAATAAAATGGCTGTGACATACGGATGGACAGACAGACAGACATGATGAAACTATAAGGGTTCCGTTTTTTTGCCATTCGGCTATGGAACCCTAATAAAAAATGGCTAAGTATTGGTTCGACCTGCGCAAAAGAAAATCACGTATCTTGAATGGAGGTTTTGAACATGATTTTGACACTTTGTTCTAATAGCGGCAGAAAGTTTTATGAGTTTCAACTGACTATCTGTTTACGTTTAGCAGATACTTATACTTGGCGACAAATAGACGGACGGACCGCTTCTTAATAGGGTTATCTTTCGGATAATAATAATAAGAGTAATAATAGTATAATATTCAAGAGCCTCGACCAACATCTAAGGAGGCTCTCGTTGGGCAGCTGGATCAAGAGCTTGATCCAGAAAGCAGTACTTCTAGAAACAGCGCTTATTGTGAGGAGGTTCCTCACTCAAGAGCCCTGGCCACCGGTAGCTTGGACCCTGTTCCCAATAACGGTGGGCTACTATTTTTTATATATTTTAATATTTATATTTTTTATATCAATATTTAAAAACGTAATTGATATGTATATAGATTGAATAAATGGAATAATAATAAAGCCCTTTTATTTCCGAATTACTTGCAATTTAACGTTATGTATTTTATGAATTAAATTTTGTTTTCTTATAATATATCTCGCAATTCGGCGTGCTTTTTGGCATAGGCCTTCTCCAGCTCCCTTCAGTGAGCTCTTCTGCAACTCTGGTCCAGTATGGCCCGAGAGTTAGGCGGATATCGTGACTCCATCTTGTTTTCGGATGCTGTCCTGTCTTCTGATGTCCCCTCTTGGATACCATTACCATAGTAACCATAGTTTGCTTTTGGATACGGAAACTTAAAATGGCATATCAATGGTAAAGGTACCGTAGCTGCTCCATAACAACGCGTTTAGGGTGCTTATGGGACTACCACGATTTTGCAGTGCTTCGTACATGTTCGCGGAAATGTATACCGATGAGTTTCATGCTCTTTCTTATACGGAAGCAATGTGCTTTGCTGCTGAATCGTGTTAGGTCCAGCAAAAATAGCATTATAAAAGTGTTTGCAGATAGGTGGGACTCTCCAATGCTGAGCCACTGGATACGCCTGCATACTGCTTATTAGTTATTTATTTGTTTTATGTTCCTTTTGTGTCTTATGTATATTTGGTTTTCTGTTTTGATGAGTGAAGTGTTTTATAATGTGTAAATATTTTGTACCTGTACTATGGACCAACATTTGAAATAAAGTTTATGTTATTATTATTATTATATTATTAATGTCTCAACTTAGAAATCTACACCGCAACACAAACACCACACATCAAATCAACAGTATGTTACATTGATTGATATTTTGCGACTGTATAATTTAAACTGTACGCTTTTAATTAAAACGGTCAATTTCAAACGAATGCCTTCTAATTATCCCATTCTCTTGTAAATACATTTCATCAACCCAGCAATGTATTTTTGGGTTGCCCTCCCGACCGTGTACAACCAATTCTTCATATAAATACGGCCTTTTCACAACACCAATTGTCTTTCTATATGCGACAGATTAAAATGGATTTTACAGAAAGGGTATACCTGCCGGTTTGGAACAAAAGCTGATGAAATTCATCAGTTTTCAATTAACCCTAGTCCGGCGATCCGTTTGTTTGAAATAGATTATTTCCGGTTCAACGAGTTAAGCCGAAAAAGTTCAATTTCATTGATTACTGTTTATAGTGTTTTGTTTTACAGGTTGTCGATGTAGTTTTGTTTATGTATGAATCGTTAAAGTTTGGATGGATGGACGAATACAATTGAGTGTTTGTTGGAATAATTGTCGCGTGTGTGTTTTGTTTATATTTTTGTGTTATTTTGTTTTAGGGAAAACAAACAGTAACACATGGTCTTAAGGCTTACATACAAAAATATGGTCAAATTCTTCCCGCAATGTTCTTTATAAACGTAAGCCAAAACCTTTGACATTGTATTGTTTTTGATAGTAATAGTTAACGTTTTCCTTAACATGGTATTCATTGGTTTCATTTTGACACAATTTTATACCTAGTCTTTAAATATTTATGCACTGGAAACAGCAAAATATTATGGACTATATATCATGTGTAACCACTTTATAACAATAAAACTGGCTATCTATCTAACAAAACAAAAAAAACAGTTAACAAATTATGATGCATGATATGTAAAATAGATAAAAAGTGTTACATTAACCGGGAACACAAAAATGTACACATATTTATGCACATTAAATCACAAAGTTATTGCTAGTAACTCTCCTGTCGCAGGTCTGCTGGAAAAAATCTTTTGAAATAAGCAGCACCTTTGTGCTCTTTTATCTGTATTTGTCTTTGTTTTTCCATTTTAATTGATATGTGCGTACATAAATAAATAACTACATATTATGTGTGTATGTTGTAATTGTGTGTTCGTTGACTTATAAAGTAACTATTAGGTCCGATCCACGTTAGACGTCCAGCTTTATTTCGCACTACAATATTCCAAGGACAGGCACGGGCGGGACAGCAACAGAAAGAAGCTATTTCCACGCTATTGAGGACCACGACAAGAGTTGAAAGATATACCTACTATATGCTATATACATATAGACGAACCATACATGTTTCTGATGACATAAACTGGCTTGTAATTGGCTCGTCTACATCGACCATAGTCACAGTGCCGGTCAGCCTTGTGGTTAGTGCAGAGGTGGCCGTTCCATCACTTCGATCATACGGACATCTACAACCTGTAATTTAAAGGGTATATACATACCAAGTACACGGCTTCTTTGGATGATAACAAGCGATATGGCCAGGGTTTTGTAAACCTATGTCTACATGTGTGGAACTTATTAGAAATTTCAATACATTGATACCGGAGACCGAATTTTCCAAATTAAGAAGAACGCAGATAATTATCGTGTTATTGGCAAGTGACGTGGAAAGTTACTGACCCTCGTAGTGCTGTGACACGTTTGTTATGATTGGTATTCAAGAAACATATGAAACCGATAATTTGGTATCAATTCTGTGAGTCACTTATTTTGTGCTGAAACTGTGCATAGAGACTCCATACCAGATGTTGTCTTCAGCCCTTTTGGATAGATATGGGGTTTCCGTTACACGTTGTATACTACCAAGGCGTAATTCTCATGTTTGAAAGCAGCGTTTGCATTCAAATTGCATTCTTAATCTGTCATAAACGCCACATTTGTCTGTATTTTTATTTTTATAGTGCACCTACGAACACTACTAGCAATCTTGTTATTCCATCCAACTAAGCTAATTATGCTTGTGTCCGGATTGGGTTCACGGCAATAGTGCAATGGGTGGGATGCGAACCCGCGACCTGACGATCACAAGTCCTAAATCTTAAGCCAACACAGTGGCGAATGTAGTGGCCAATGACTATTCGCCAACGTGTAGAGGGGGTGTTTGTGCACCCAACATATTACATATACAATATTTTGACAAACTGGTGGGTCTATTTCGTTAATCACTTCACGAATTTTGAGTTTTTGAGTATAGACTCCGTTGTCAACTTTAACCCCATAAGAAATCATCCTATTATCCATAAGTTCAATTACATGATCAAGTTGGCCACTTAACGGCTGAATTTCGTGAAATAATTTGGTTTGCAGCAAAATTTTGGTATTTTTAACCGACTTCACAAAAAAGGAGGAGGTTCTCAAATCGCCTTGTACTTTTTTTTTATGTATGTTACCTCATAACTCGGAGATGGCTGGACCGATTTGGAAAATTCTTTTTTTGTTTGAAAGGGTATACTTTCTAATTGGTCCCATTGTCGTCACGTTTGGATCTGATGATGGAATCATGGAGAAATCGAGAGAACTCTTCTTATATTATTGGTACACCTATAGCGTTTTGGGTATTTCTTATAGTAACTTGTGCAGTTGCTCTCGATAAGCACCATTTGAGGAAGTGGAACTGATGATGAAGACCCCAGATGGCCACCGAAACTTCTCAATAATAAGTATTTCGTGGATTGCGATTAGATTACTTGAATATGGATGTTAAGCACTTTATGCTCGTCACAATGCATGTGGCGAAGTAGAATTGATGGTGATGTACCAGGAGAACTCCTCAAAAATTAACGGCTCTGCACCGGGAAAAGCAATATTTTGTAAAAGGTGATAAGCAGTTGACATTTTGGCTTTGGGAACTAGATAAATTTCAAATCGATCCACTAAAAAGCGTGAAAAAAAACTTTTTAGCAAAAAATAGAACCGACTTCCATATGAAAACACTACAAAGCCAAAAATAACTTTAATTTCGGTAGTCGGTTATATTTTTTGCTAAAAAGTTTTGTTTCACGCTTTTTTGAAACAACATATTAGTGATATCAAGACAATAGTGCCACAATCACACAGCCACCGAAACATTGAATTTATTGCAAACCAAACAGGTTTGAAAGAGATATTATGTAACCACGGTCGTGGTGGACATTTATCGCATAATTGCCGAACCTTACTTTTTTAATACAATAAAAAATCGAATCATTGCGATCTAAATTTATTATTTTATTTTGATTTTGATTCGTAAAACAAAATTCTTAAAAAACAACTTTTACTATAAATGTCATTAGGGCGAAACCAGACCAAGAGGGACACACCGAGGGAAAGGTGCGCCGCCTGGAGAATCGAGCAGCTAGCTCGAGCTTCTAGACGGCGCGGGGCCCGGTCTCAGAGATCGGGTCAAGGGGGAGGAAAGGTTCACTTCCGGTATGCGTCTAGTCTTTAGACGTAACCGTGAAGTGAACCAGGGGAGGGGAAATGGGGTGTTGGGATAGAGGAACTCACCTCTTTAAAAAAGTCAAAACAATATGGCAGACAAAGTTTTTGTAAAAGATACCCAGGCGGGTCCCAGCTGCTCCGCAGCCGGGGAGTCCCGCACCGGACACGTCCGGTCAGTCCCACCGTACTCTGGGGGGGACAACAAACACTTTTACCCCAGTTTCCCGGCAGTCGCCGCATTGAGCCAGGGAGGTGCACGTGCCCGTGAGGTGGAGTCGCTGGACTTGTCCAGCACGTCCACTTCACCGGCACCGAATTCTGAGCGAGCACAGAGTGCCGCTCCGCGAAGGAAGGGGGCGCTGGTGCTCGGGTCGGAGACCGACTCGGCATCGGACGCCGAGAGCTTCCAGAGCATGGTCTCTGGAAGCGCAGTGAGGAGCGACGAGGGGGGCGCCGACAGGAGGAAGGAGTTCCTCAAGCGCCCCCGCGACGACGAGTCGTCGTCGGAGGAGGGGCTTGTCTCGGCCCGTAAGATCCCCACTAGCGTGCGGGGTAAAGGCCGAGGCAAGACCTCGGGGAGGGGGCCTTCCTCTGGAGAGCCCAACACTGGTCTGGCCTCGAGCGAGGCCAAACTAGAAGAGGCCGTGGCAGCTGCCATCCGCACCATCTCGCGGAAGCGGAACCACAAGAGTAAGGAGGACGCGATCGGCGAAGCCACGGCCTCCATCATGGCGGCCGCGCGGACTTACGGCGGGGCTCCGGCTGCAAGGGACGACATGTCCGATCTGCGGCCGGAGGTCACCCACCTGACTGCCGCCATGGAGGCTCTCCAGAGGGAGAACGCCGCCCTCAAGGCGGACCTGGACGCAATCCGGGGAGACGGCCAGCGGAATGCGCCGCCGCGGGGCCAAAAGGAGAAAGGCCAGCCCACACCAGCGGAGAACTCGGTTCTCGACCTGGTGCGACAGGAGCTGGCCGCCTTCCAGCAGCGGTTCTCCGTATTGGAGAGCCGCGTGCTGCGACCCCCGCTGGCGGCGCCTTCGTACGCGGCTGCGGCCGCGTCCAAGCCTCCCCGGACGGCGACGAGGCCGCTTCAGGCGAAGACGGCCACTGGGCAGACGGCCCCAGCGACGGCGGCTCCTGCGAGGGCGAAGACGGCCCCGGCCAAGCCGAAACAGGGCCCACCAAAGCCGCCTCCAGCCCCAACACCTGCGGGGCCGAAACAGGCGGCCAAAGGGAAGAAGGCCCAGGCCGGGAACTAGCCGTCCCAGCAGCCTCCTCCAAAGACTCCTCCGGCCGGCGCTGACTGGCAAGTAGCCGGGGAGAAGAGGAAGGCTGCTGGCGCAGCCAGGTCCTCGAGGAGAAGGGAGAGACGGCGGCGGCGAGACGCCGCGGCGCGATTGCGCGCCCCCAAGACCGCGGCTGTAGTGATCACACTGCAGCCGGACGCGGTGAAGAGGGGCGTGTCGTACCGCGACGTGCTGGCGAAGGCGCGGGAGGCGATCGACATCACAGAGCTCGGCATCGTCAGCGGCCTCCGTCAACGGGTCTCTGCGATGGGGGCTCGGATGCTGGAGATCCCCGGCGCGGCCAGTGGCCCTACCGCTGACGCTCTGGCCGAAC
Organism: Tholera decimalis; assembly: GCA_943138885.2. Classification (NCBI taxonomy): domain Eukaryota; kingdom Metazoa; phylum Arthropoda; class Insecta; order Lepidoptera; family Noctuidae; genus Tholera; species Tholera decimalis. Next base: position 37,332,963 of record OW964564.2, on the reverse strand, counting down.
GGCTCAGAGCGTCCTTAAACGCGGAGGAGGCCCGAGTCTCCAGACCCACCAAGCGCGCAGACGTGCGCATATTGGGTCTGGATGACTCCTTGACGGCCGAGGAAGTGGTGGCCGCCGTTACCAGGACTGGGGAGTGCCCTCCCGATCAGGTGAGGGCGGGCGCCCTGCGTCCTGGCTTCACGGGGGGGCAAACCATTACGGTTAGCTGCCCCGTCCCGGTGGCGAAAAAGTTGCAGGAGGGCCGAAGGCTCCTGGTTGGCTGGGTGTCTGCGCAGGTGAAAGTCCTGGACCCCAGACCCCTGAGGTGCTTCCGCTGCCAAGTGGGCAACCATGCGGCATGCGTTTGCACCTCGGAGGTAGACCGCAGCGATAGGTGCTTCCGCTGCGGTCAGCCCGGTCACAAGGCCGGCTCGTGCTCCGCCCCGCCTCACATGCGAAGCAGTGAGGCGGGTTGGCAAGCCGGCCGATCACCAGGCTGGGGGCAAGTCCTGCGCCCCACCCACCAAAGCCAGGCGCAGAGGTAGGCCCTCTGCCGCAGCCGTCACCGCCACCGCCGCCGCCACCGCCGCCGTCGCTACTGCCACCGCCGTCGCCGAAGTCGTGGCTGAACCCCCGCGAGGGGCCCTGGAGGAGGCTGTAATGGATCCCGATTAATGGGCCCATTGCGCTTCCTCCAGGTGAACATCAACCACTGCGCCGCTGCTCAGGAACTTTTGCTCCAGAGCATGGCGCAGTGGTTGATCAACGTCGCCGTGGTCGCCGAGCCGTATTTTGTCCTGCCCAGGAATGACTGGGTTGCGGACTTGGACGGCTCGGTGACCCTCGTTTCGTCGGCCGCCGCCGGTACCCCCGCCCCTCGATCGCGTCAAGAGAGGGCGTGGGATCGTCGCAGCACGGTTCGGGGAGATCGCTGTGGTAGGCGTTTATTTCTCCCCGAACCGAACTCTCGCCGAGTTCCAGAACTCCCTAACGGAGCTGGGAGACGTCGTCGTCGCCCTCGGTTCCCTCCCCGCCCTCGTCCTCGGGGACTTCAACGCCAAAAGTCCGGCTTGGGATGCTGATGGGGAAGGATGCTCGAGCATAGGGCCCGTGCGCAGGGCCTGGTGATCGAGAACCAGGGTTCTGTCCCCACGTGCGTGCGGTTTACGGGCGAGTCGGTGGTGGACGTTACGTTCGCCACCCCCAGCCTGTCACCGCGCGTCACCGACTGGCTCGTTGTGGAGGAGGTGGAGACCTATTCCGACCACCGGTATATCCGGTTCGACGTCTCCGCCCAGACCCCAGACGCGCCGGTCCGACGGGACCTGAGTGGTCCGCGATGGGCTTTTCCTGGAAGCCATGATCGTGCAGGCCTGGGGGTCACCCCCGGACAGGCCTGCCGACATAAACGACGAGGCGGAGTGGTTCTGGGAGGCCATGTCGGAGATCTGCGACGTGGCCATGCCCCGGGTCCGGCAAGGACGCGCCCGGTTTCAGCTGTACTGGTGGTCGAGCGAGCTGGCAGCGCTGCGCGAAGCGTGCGTTGCGGCGCGACGCCGGTACACCAGGTTCCGCAGGCGCCGCACTCGACCTTCGGATGCGGCGCCTGTAGAGGCGGAGCTGTACGAGGGCTACAGGGCAGCGAAGGCCGTCCTCCGAGACGAGATCTGGTGGGCCAAGGAACTGGCCCGGGAGGAGATGCTGGCGACTCTGGACGGGGACCCATGGGGCCGCCCCTACAAGTGGGTGCGAGAGAGGCTCCGCCCCTGGGCTCCCCCGTTGACGCAGAGTCTCCAGCCTCAGTTCTTGGAGGACGTGGTGAGCGCCCTGTTCCCATCGCGAGGGGAGCACGCTCCCCCGCCCATGGCTCCGTCTCCAACGGAACCTGAAGCTGGCCCAAACGCGGACCACAGCGACGACGACGTCTACGACGCTCCAAAGGTGACCGAGGTAGACTTGAGAGTGGCGGTACAACGACTCAAGGCCAAAAATACCGCCCCAGGACCCGACGGCTTGCCAGGGAAAGCGTGGGTCCTGGCCTCGGAGACTCTCAGGCCTCGACTAGGGGGCTCTTTAGCGCATGCCTGGAGAGGGGCCAGTTTCCGCTTCGCTGGAAGACGGGAAAGCTGGTCCTGATCCAGAAAGCCGGGCGCCCTGCGGACTCTCCGTCCGCATTCCGGCCCATCGTGCTCCTCGACGAGGCGGGCAAGCTCTTGGAAAGAGTAATTGCAGACCGCCTCTTCGGGCACCTGAGTCAGGTGGGCCCGGATCTTGCGGAGTGCCAGTTTGGCTTCCGCAGGGGGCGCTCGACGGTGGATGCCATCATGCGCGTGAGAGCCCTCACGACGGGGGACGCGGTATCCCAGGGCAGGGTCGTCTTGGCGGTGTCTTTGGACATCACCAACGCCTTTAACACCCTGCCCTAGAGTTGCATCAGGGAGGCACTCCGGTATCACCGGGTGCCGACCTACCTCCGTCGCATAGTCGAGGACTACCTGACGGACAGAGTCGTCAACTACCCCGGTCACCAGGGAGAGTGGAACCGGCGAGAGATGTCGTGCGGTGTCCCATAGGGATCGGTCTTGGGGCCGCCCCTGTGGAACATCGGATACGACTGGGTGCTGCGCGGCGACCTCCCTGACGGCGTCAGCGTAGTATGTTACGCTGACGACACGCTCGTCCTGGCGCAGGGAGAGTCGCACCAGGCGGCGGCCGACCTGGCGACGCAAGCGGTTTCGACAGTCGTTCATAGGATCCGGCAGTTGGGACTCGACGTTGCGCTGCACAAGACCGAGGCCATGTGCTTCCATGGCGGTCGGAACGCGCCACGGTCCGAGTCCCACATAACGGTGGCCCGACGCTGATGCGAACAGGGGGTTCGCATCGGCGTCGGGAGGACGATGAAGTACCTGGGACTCGTCCTCGACAGCCGGTGGAACTTCAGGAAGCACTTCCTGAGTTTGGCCCCAAAGCTGAACCGGGCAGCAGCCGCCTTCAGGCGACTCCTGCCTAATCTCAGCGGGCCAAACGCCTCCTGCCGAAGGCTGTACGCCGGCGGCGTGCGGTCCATGCCCCTCTATGGGTCCCCAGTGTGGGCCCTGTGCATCCGGACGCGACCACTAAAGTTGGTCGCATGCCAGAGGGTCATGGCTATCCGAATGATCCGGGGATACCGCACGATCGCCGGCGAATCGGCCAACTTCCTTGCCGGATTGCTGCCCTGGGATCTGGAGGCGACTGCCCTCCAGCGCGTCTATGAACGGCGCGTGGAGGCGCAGCGCCGGGGCGTTTCCCCGCTGCCTCGAGAAGTCGAGGCGCGGCGGGAAGAGCTCCGGCGCGATCTCAGGGCAGTATGGAGGGAACGACTGTCGCAACCGACGGCCGGGCACGCCGCAATTGCGGCGGTAAGACCCCTCTTTGAGGAGTGGCTAGATCGGCGTCACGGCGTCCTGACCTACCGCATGACGCAGGTCCTCACCGGACACGGAAGTTTCGGGAGGTACCTGTGTCTGATGGATAAAGAAGAGACGCCTGGATGTCACCACTGCGAGGGTCGCCCTGAGGACACAGTCGAGCACACGGTGCAGGACTGCCCAGCTTGGGCAGAGCACCGACGTGTCCTCACGGCGACAATAGGCGGAGACCTCTCGCGCCCGGCCTTGGTCGAGGCCATGCTGCGGGGCGAGAGGGAGTGGGAAGTGGTCGCCTCCTTCTGCGAAGCAGTCATGCTTCCGAAGGAGGAGGCGGGCCGCGTGAGGGAGAGGATGGCGTCCTCCCTCCAGCCCAGCCGCAGTGGTAGACGCCCACGGCGTCGGACGTCGGCCGACGATCTCCGGCCACCGTAGGCGCGGTTGTGCGGACAGCGAGTAAAGGGCAACTCGCTGTCCGACCATGGACCATGCCCGAGTCGACGGCGCGTCGTGTTCCACGCGCGCCTCAAAGAGCGTCAGCAACATGACGAGGCCCCTGCCTGCCGGGGTCGTGGGACTCATCCCGTTACCGTGGCCCTGGTATGTAAAGGGTTATTGAAGGAACACCGTGGATTTTAGTCAGTAAAAGTTTGACAGTCCCTCCCACCCTGCCCGGAGTGGGAGGACTTATTTGATAATTTTACCACGTTAAAAAAAAAAAAGGGCGTTTACTTAACTTTTAGGAAGAGATCCCCCTTTCAATGTTTTGTTTAAATTATGACGTACCATCAGCGCCATCTTGTGTCCAAACATAAGATTAACAAAAATTATTATTATACGCAAGCATAACCCAAGACATTTTGTATTCTATGGTCAACTTGAAGTTAAACTCGCAACGTGTTTGCAGTTTGTACCTAGTGTGCATAAGTTTAAGGCAATTTCCATCAAAACTTGAGAATAACTGAAATTTACAAGTTAAATGTTAAGTTAAAGCTTTAGTTAGAAACATTAATTAGTAAAAATAAAGTTGAGGCTTTTAAAGAGCCGTTGGGTAATTATTTCTGAGACCGAAACTTTGTTTAATAGACTCTATTTTTCAATATAAATACTTGTACTTAGATAATAATCTGATCTCGGCAAGGTCTTTCAGAGTTTTTAAAGACTGATTTGATTTGATATTGTCTTTATTTTGTTTTATTCAATATGAATGTATAGTATAAACTTTTTCATTTGATCGTTAGTAAATACTTCAGTAGAAGATGTATCACATTTAGGTAATATAAAACGCCCAGGTTGTAGCCGTAAAATATTTATAAAGTTTTGTTTATAAAGAAGTGGTTTTAAGACTAGGCAGTCCAAAATAATTTTCACGCAAGCTGCGCCCCCATCCACCCCGGTTAGGCCGTTGTATACTAGACGCTAACGTAGCAGTAATAAAGTTTAATATCGCGTGCGCTCTTTCACCATGTTCGGTTTCGAAACTGCCGTTGTGTGCTAAACGCTAACGCAGTGGTAATAAAGTTGAATATCGCGTGCGCTCTTTTACCATATTCGGGTTCGAAACTAAATGTCGTAAGTCTCAATTCTTATTTCTTATAGTAAAATTATAGTTTATAACTAAAGTAATAATTGATCTAGAGAAAAAATATCCTATATTTGGATAATAAACTATATTTTCTTACTGGAAATTTTGTATAATCGAAAAAAAAAAAACATGATTTTCGATTAAAAAATGAATCCAGCGAAAATGTTCCAATTACGAAACTGGTCTAGACATGTAAAGAAAAAGATCCAATAAATCATACACTAAAGTTCCATTTTGATTGTATGCGTGATTGTTTCAGAATATTAATACAAAATTACATACAATTTAGGGAGCCTCCTCTTAAAGATGAGACTGCAAAGATAGATGTAGGTAACTATGTGAAAATAAGAAAATGCAGCTCCAATTGTAAATAGGTTGGGATTCTAGAATAAAGATGCACGATATTTAACTGCACATCAATTTCCGCTTATAGTACATACGAGGAGCTCCTACTCCTCTCTTTTAACTGGAATATAGCTGTAGTTGAAGGAGCTCTTGGATAAATAATAACAGCCGTACAGGTCAATTTCTAAGGTTAAGCAACGCGTGCCGAGGTCGATCCTTGGATGGGTGACCATCTTAACATTCCAGTTTCCTCGGTGCCTAGGAAAGTGCACTAAGCCGTTGGTTCCGGCTCTCATTAGTACATCTTTGACAGACAACGGGTCGTCAGAATCAAAAAATTCCGACACTGGTGGTGAATTGAAGAGATGAGAAAAGCAGTCACTCCATGTGAAACACTAGTACTTAGCGGCATCTAGTTAGACTGGAAGCCGACTGCAAAATTTCTGGGAATAGGCTAAGCGAATGATAATGTTGATGAATATAAGAACAAATGATACAACGTGTAACGGAAACCCCATATCTATCCAAAAGGATTGAAGACAACATCTGGTATGGAGTCTCTATGCAAAGTTTCAGCTCAAAATAAGTGACTCACAGAATTGACCCCAAATTATTGGTTTCATATATTTCTTGAATACCAGTAATAACAAACGTGTCACAGCACTATGAGGGTCATCACTTTCCACGTCACTTGCAAATAAAACGATAATTCTCTTAGTTCTACTTAATTTGAAAAATTCGGCCTCTGGTATTAATGTATTGAAATTTCTAATATGCTCCACACATGAAGACATAGGATTACAAAACCCTTGCCATATCGTTTGTTATCATCCAAAGAAGCCGTACACTCGGTATGTATATACCCTATAAATTACACGTTGTATACAAGGTGTAACAAATTAAGCGCAATACCTCAGACACCCCAATTAGAATATTCAATTATAACTCTAAAACAACATCTGTAACTAAATAAATTGAAACCTAACCTAGACATTTTTTATAAAATAGTTATCCTCACTAAATGCAAAACGTATGTGCGTCATACAATATCCTTACGCAGACGCATACACTCATGCAATGTTAGCGGCACACGAGCGCATTTCCTTGAAGGATTATATTAATTTATCATGATACTGTGTTTTCATTTTAAGTTAAATTAAAGATTTTTCCATCTAAATTTAATACCTATTTTTTATGACGGAAATTTAGTCAGAAGCCGATTCTGAACCAACTACTTTCAGGAATTGTGTTTATTCTGTTGCACGTTGTGTAGAGGGAAGTCTTGATGTTTCGTAATGGATATTTTCAAAAACCATTTGATCCAGTTCAAAAATTCTTTCACCAATATTCAACTAGGTACATTATCTGTACGTAACCTAGGCTATTTTAGTTTTACTGTAAAACAAAGCTGTGGGCTTGTCATTAAAAATGTTATGATTTAATCTATCGATGTTGGGGGTCAGCTTTCGGTGTAACTGGATGCCGCTGATATGTGAATTTAAAATGGCATGTCTTCCTATCTGACCTGTGCTGGATAATACTCCTTTTTTATTTTATTTATTTTTTCAGATTTTCTCCTTTTTATTTTTTGCCTTTGACTAAAGGTGGAAACACACTTTTGAAACGTGACGCGACACAATGTGTCGACACCCCATGTGCTCCATGCACATTACCAACACGCGATGCCACGATACGCTCGCAATTTCTGAATACAGGCTCTGCACAGCAGTGAACGTGTATGGTCGTGTGCTATGGATCTACTAAATAATGAGTCAGATGAAGAATTTGAAGAAGATTTGATGCAAACTTTGGGTACATTTAAGTATATTACTTAAACGACTCAAAAAAAGGTAAAATCATCAGATGAGTCCTCCCACCCCGCGCAGGGCCGGAGAGACTGCCAGACTTGCACTGACTAAAATCCACGGTATTCCTTCAATAGCCCTTTACGTACCGGGGTCACGGTAATGGGATAAGTCCCACGACCCCGGCAGGCTTCGGCCCTCTACAGGGGGGGCCTCGTCATCTTGCTGACGCTCTTTGAGGCGCGCGTGGAATACAACGCGCCGTCGACCCGGGCATGGTCCATAGTCCGACAGCGAGTTGCCCTTTACTCGCTGTCCGCATACCCGCGCCAACGGTGGTCGGAGATCGTCGGCCGACGTCCGACACCGTGGGCATCTACCACTGCGGCTGGGCTGGAGGGAGGACGCCATCTTCTCCCTCACGTGGCCCGCCTCCTCCTTCGGAAGCATGACTGCTTCGCAGAAGGAGGCGACCGCTTCCCACTCCGTCTCGCCCCGTGGCATGGCCTCGACCAATGCCGGGCGTGAGAGGTCTCCGCCTATCGCCGCCGTGAGGACACGTCGGTGCTCTGCCCAAGCGGGGCAGTCTTGCACGTGCACCGTATGCTCTACTGTGTCCTCAAGACCTAAGGACTAGACGTTATTCGGTGCATGAAATAAATCAATAAAATAAATATTAAATAATCAAATAATAATAGATTAAATTAATAATAGACGAACAATTAATTTATGATATATTCATAGACCTTTACATATATACACATTCACTCACACGCCTACACATACATACACTACACATACATTCCACGCATACACACACTCATACATTCCAAAATTTAAAAAAAAAATTTTTTGTTTCTTTTCCTTGTATTAATTCATGGAACACTGTAGTCTCCCCTCTTGGAGGTGGGCGCTAATGGTCGCGACACAGTATTTCATACTAATGTGATTGTTAACGTACACAAACTTTTGTAAACTGATTTTTGTTCCAATAAATATTTGTATTTGTATTTGTATTTGATTAATTGTTCGTCTCTCATTTTTAGAAGTGCAAAGAAAAAAGGGTTCAACTTAACACGCATCTGGTTTTGTCAGGTCGCGTGGCGTTTCAATAGTGTGTTTCCACCTTAACAGTCTCGAATGTCAAAAATATACAAATGACAGAAAAGAGCTGGTCTTTTCTGTCATTTGTGGCAGTGGTTTAACGAGTTAAAATGGTCACCAATACACGGGCAGACCTAAAAATCGTTGCTTAACCTGATAGATTAAGTTATGATATAGTACGAAGTTTTCTCATGTAAAGAGCTTATTTGCCAAAATATATTTTTATTTCAAATCCTGTACGTCTATAAAGCGTAACTGTGTGATGAAGCTCATAAACAAACCCTAATAACATACCAGTTTTCAACATCAAATATCTAATACGCGAGTTAGTACTTAGGATCATGAAATTTAATCTATTTTTTCTTCAAAAATAAAATGAATAACATCACCTAATACTGATATTCATGTAGGTAGGTTTTTATTACATATACAGAGTTTGGTGGAATGGAGTAGATATAAAAATCATCTGAAAGCTGCTCCACCTTTTTTTTGAAACCGATTTATTTTGCTTTGAAGAAAGATGTTCATTTATGTATGTACAACATGGACTAGTCAGGTTTTTTATACAACAAGACAACACCTGGTATGGAGTCTCTATGCAAAGTTTCAGCTCAAAATAAGTGACTCACAGAATTGACCCCAAATTATTGGTTTCATATTTTTCTTGAATACCAGTCATAACAAACGTGTCACAGCACTATGAGGGTCATCACTTTCCACGTCACTTGCCAATAAAACGATAATTCTCTTCGTTCTTCTTAATTTGAAAAATTCGGCCTCTGGTATCAGTGTATTGGTATTTGTAATAAGTTCTACACACGTAGACTTAGGATTACAAAACCCTTGTCATATCGTTTATTATCATCCAAAGAAGCCGCGCACTTGGTATGTATATACCCTTTAAATTACACGTTGTATATGAGTTGTCATATTAATAAAACCTGCTCAGCGACCTTATTGTTACACAGGTTGTAAGAATAAGGTTAAGGAACAGGTTATTTAAATATGACTATTATTCAACTCATGCCATCGTCCTCATTTAGGCTGAGAAGAGACTATAGATCTCCTCTTGGATTGATACAAAATGCTCCTTTTGCTTTGCTTTGGTCCAACACAAACCATTCGACCATAAACAAACATCGCTTTATGTTAGTAGACGATGAACTCACCCGTCATCCATTTGCTCCATTCAAGGTTGGTGGAACTCCGTGGTCGGGGGCGTTCGGCGTGGGAACCTGCCCGCCAAGCAAGTTATCTCAGAAAAGAAAGTGGCATGGTTATCAAGTGCTGCCGTGCACAGCGAAGCTCAGAAAGGACATCTTTACAGTCTCCCCAGAAGCATATTTTATTAAGATTTATTCCGGTCTAATGTATCAATTGTTTTTTATAGCTTCGCTTTTGACCAACATCTCACCTAGTGTGGTGTGGTCGAAGACGATCTACCTATTAAATTCACTCTTGACTTCAAGACCCAGTTTTGGGTTATCAGTAAACAAGCTCCGGATGTGCCGTAACAGGCATTGCACAGACGGGGGCTTCGGAGAGGTCTTCAAGAAGTAACGAGGCTCATTTGGGGGAGTTCTATGAGCTGATGATGATCACTGGAGTGGTTTTAGTGAGGTAAGGATCCCACACTTCCTAGTTAACAGTCCAGGTGCCTTTCGAAGGCTTCCTCTGAACGAAAAACTAAAACTGGCACTGCGCTCGTGATCAGAGCGGTAATAGCATATACAATAATACTTTCTCTTTTTTATTTCAGATTAGTCTACAACACTATTCCCACTGCAGCTTCTGAGACCAAGAATCAACAGAGGCGATCAACGGAAAAACGTTGGATTCACTGAAGTTTGAATGGTCTTGGACAAACGATTGAACTCTATTGGATCCTGCAACGAAAAGTAATCAGTACATTTGGTACATTTACTTCAATCATAGATATAAGAAATAAGGTTCCAATAGGTATGGCGCTCATACAATCAATCACGGATAGATATCGTGCTTTTGACAATTTATCACAATAACATTCGTTCGAGAAGTTTGGCCACAATTTCTTCACCTCGATAGGTATTGGGACACATCGAGAAATGAAACAAATACTTATAACCTCAATACATTAAACCGTCATTTTGACACAATAACCGATAACCCCTCAATCGTAACCAGTCTACTCACGTAATCGTAAAACCGTAGATTCTCAGGAGCTCGTAAAATTATTACTGCCGTCTGTCAATACCGGTATTGGGAGTTACGTTCGCGACGTATTACGCAAGACAAAAATATTACGCGACATTTTTGCGTCACAATTCGATGGTTTTGCTGGTATGTTCCGTGGAAGATTTTTGGATTAAAAGTATTTATTAAGGAAATCAGAAAATCCAAAAGGCCGACGATTAAGGCCTAAAACAATGTCAAAGATAGCCGCAAAAGCGTGACAGATAGATTCCGCATTTACTTATAATATTAATTATTTCGAGATACCTAAACCTTTATATTTCCAATTTATTGTTAACGAATAAAATGTATTGCTGTTTTTGTAGTTTTTGCGGGAAGGTTCTAACTAGATACCGCGAACTTAAGGGCAGCCGAAGGAGCAGGGTGAGTTTTTAGTCAGTGAAAGTCTGACACTTCTGCTCCACCCAAAGCCGTAGAAATCATTCGATGATTTTCCAACCCGGAAAAAAAAACCGGTTGTCTGTAAAGTCGGTTTACTGACGATAGTTGAACGTGACAACGTCATAAGAACATACTGATGGAATGGTTGCATTTTTCAAAAGAAAATTTTAATTTTACATCACTATTACTGCACTTCTCATGACAATGGAAGAATCCCTACACAGTGACGTCATATCTTAGCGTTTTATGATAGCCTAGTACTTGACTCGTTGAGTCATACATAAATGTCAAAGAATCCCTACACAGTGACGTCATCTCTTACCGTTTTATGATAGCCTAGTACTTGACTCGTTGAATCATACATAAATGTCAACTTGTAGATCAAATTTGATTTGCTTTGGAACGCCTCAGAGCGATGGAACGCCTCAGAGTGAGGTAACGCCGCATTAGTCATGTATTTTCGTGCGTGCAGCCAGCTTCATCGAATTATAAGACGTTGTCACGTCCAAAGGTATTCTGTTTGATGAGAAGATTTTCTGGCTTACTATCTGTAACGACTGTCAAACATTTCTTAATGACAGCCGGCCAAGAGCTTAACGCACTTTCCAAGGCACGGGAGGTATCACACCGCTAACTTCCAGACTCCGAGCTACTACTGAGAAATATCTTTTAGGAAAACCCAGTAACACTTTTGCCTGACCCGGGAACTGAAGACCTTATACAACGTGTAACGGAAACCCCATATCTATCCAAAAGGGCTGAAGACAACATCTGGTAAGGAGTCTCTATGCACAGTTTCAGCACAAAATAACTGACTCAAAGAATTGATACCAAATTATTGGTTTCATATATTTCTTGAATACCAATCATAACAAACGTGTCACAGCACTACGAGGGTCAATAACTTTCCACGTCACTTGCCAATAACACGATAATTCTCTCCGTTCTTCTTAATTTGAAAAATTCGGTCTCTGGTATCAGTGTATTGGAATTTGTAATTAGTTCTACACACGTAGACTTAGGATTACAAAACCCTTGCCATATCGTTTGTTATCATCCAAAGAAGCCATGCAGTTGGTATGTATATACCCTTTAAATTACACGTTGTATACAGCAGTCGTGTTTGCGACAACTAGACCAAAGAGGTAGTTAACTATCTATCTAGATATATTATAATGATTAACATGAATGTAAATTTATTTCACAGGCTATCTATAACTATCCCAATCAACAATGGTGCACAGGAACTGATTTTTCTAATCTTTCTTTTCTTTATTAACAAAAAACGGGCAAGTGCGAGTCGGACAGTCTATAAAAAAAAACGAAAAAATATCACATTTGTTGTATGGGACCCCCCCTTAAATATTAATTGTATTTATTTTTTTAGTAAGTATTTATTGTTATAACGGTAACGGAAATACATCATCTGTAAACAATTTCAACTGTCTAGCTATCATGTTTCATGAGATACAGCCTGGTGACAGACAGACAGACAGCGGAGCCTTAGTAATAGGGTCCCTTTTTACCCTTTGGGTACGGAACCCTAATAACGAGGAATGTGGGTAAAATTCACATTACTCGAACTCTTAACTCCTCCAACTAAGCTAAATATGCTTGTATGTGGAGTGAGTTCATGGCAATAGTACCTATGCGTGGGGTTCGAACCCTCAATTTCTCGATCATAAGTCCGACACATTAGCCACTAGGCTGTTGCCACTTCAAATCACTGCTTCCATTACCTACCTGCAAAAATCCTCGCTCCGGTCCGCTTCCATCGCTTGCTTTGCTCCTACGCCACAGCTCGCTGGATCGTCTTAAAACTGCGGTAATTGTTACAGAAACTCGAAGTCGAAAGTCGAAGTTAGTTACCGTTTTAGATGCTTGTATTTAATTTGCTGTACAATTTTGAATAGTAATTATAGCTTACTAAACGCAGTCAGTCGTTCATTGGAAGGAAGTAATAATAATAATATAATAATATTCCACAACTTTCACACAATGCCATCTAGTCCCAAACTAAGCAGAGCTTGTGGTATGAGTACTAGACAACTGATAAACATACATATATATTTCTAAATACATACATATTATAGATAAATTACACCCAGACAAAGAACAAATGATCGTGCTCATCACACAAACATTTGGCCTAGGTGGGAATCGAACCCACGACCTTGCGCATAGCAGTCAGGGCCACTGACCACTATACCAACGGGCCTGTGGCAAGTAGATCTGTATTTTAATTATATTTATGTATTTCCTTATTTCAAGCAAGTAATGCCCATGGAAAAGTATACATTTCAATTTCTATGTTCTTCACACGCTAAAAGTCTGCGCTCTTCCAATAATCTTCTCTTACTCTGTCCTTCTCATACTTCTGATTTTGTTCATTCTGCCTTTTATATACAGTCTATTCTTCTGTGGAATGCACTACCTCTTGATATCAGGACGGCCACCAGTCAATATGCATTTAAGAGAAAGTTGCGGGATTATTTTCAAGACAAATAGTGGAAGCAGAGTTTTCATAACCCCCTTTCTATGACTTTTTATTAATATATATTATATATATTTGGTATGTATTATGATAAATATGTATGTAAGTTTATTTTAGTTATTTATGTATATACTTGTAATGAGACTTTTACTTTGAATGTATTATCTACTTTGTTTATTTTTTTATGCACTTGCCATGCTATCTCTTCACTACACATTGTTGACTGGTAGAGAATCTTTGTACATTTTGTGTTGCATAAAGTTTTAATATATAAATAAATACTTACTTACATAAATAATAACAAAAAAGGAATCAAGTGCCCCGTTATTTTTTTAATTTTATGTATATAAAAATCGTTAAGCGGTGCACAGAATACATCTACGTACCATGTTTCAAATGAGTAGTCCTAACAGTTTCGGAATAAAATGGCTGTGATATACACAGACAGTTAAGACGAATTTATAAGGGTTCCATTGGTTGATATTTGACTACGGAATTCTAAAAATTAGAGTAAATGACAACAATATATAACAATGTTATGTAGCTACGATAGCGAAGATTTGTTCATAAAATCTTAGTTGTAAACGTAAAACTGTTATTCAGAGCATACTGTTAGTCTCTGTACATATATGTGTGGAATGAATGTTGAGTAGAAAGGAACGTATGTAGAGGTGCGAGTGTAAGGATATAAGAGTGAGGGGAAGAAGGGAACTAGAGTTGGGCATTGTCGTTGCATTAGTGGAACTCGTTCCTCAAATCTCGTTCCGAGAAGTGAGCAGTTCCGCTAAATCGTTCCACAGTTCCATTCGGTCCGGTATCAGCTGTAGTACTATATTAAGGCGATAGGATTGGCTAAATTACAAAATAGACCTCTTTTTGAAGGACTACTACTACTAGACGGATGGACTAAATAGATAAAAAAAAATACCTAATACGCGTAACATATTTGACTTTAAATTTTAAATTTAATTTTTTTATTATTGTTCATACTTTTCTTGGAAAAAAATCGAATATAACCTCTTTATTTTTGCAATAATTTGCTTACTGCTTTGAAATAACTGAACCGATTTAAATATTTCTTTCACACAATTATAGAGAATTTATTGCTTTATTAAATTTAAATTCAAGTTTTACAAAATTATTACTTAAGTGCCGTTAAATCAATAATACCATATTATTACATTAGCGCCCGGCGCGCGCGCTCACTCATACGCAAGGGCCAGTCTCACCCTAGCGTTCGCACGGGGAGGCTGTGTCGCATGTTAGCGCGCCCCGCTCTTTAAACTTTGCGTCAAAGAGTAAACAGCGTAGATAGTACGTTTGGTACAGTGGTACGGTTGAGCTATTTAAAAATCGGACATTTTGTTTGCGCTTGGACGTATGTGAATATTTAGTTTTAGTGTTGATTGCGAGTGGACTAAACTAAATGTTAAGTAAATAAAGATATTATTTTTATATTTTAGTTTTTATTGTTTCGTAGCCAAATGACACAAACCATTTTTTCTCCAAGTCAATTGTTTGAAATATTATTATTATTTAGCCTGCACTGTCCCACTGCTGGGCAAAGGCCTCCCTTCATTCCTTCCAACGGTCCCGGTTCTGCGGCAATTCTTTCCAATTCTCAAGGAAGACATCAAGTTCGTCCCGCCATCTCCTTCGTGGTCTGCCGCGACCTTGTGTCCCTGTTTCAGGGCACCAATCTTGAGGTTTACAGGCCCACAGCTCGTTCGGCATGCATATCGTTCGTTTGAAATATATTTATTTATTTTATTAACACTATGAAAAACAAAGTTGAAAGAAAAACTGTTTGCTACTATGGAACTCTTCATGGGCGAGTCCGACTCGCACTCGGAAAGTTTTTTATTAGGGTCCCGTAGCCGAATGGCAAAAAACGGAACCCTTATAGTTTCGGTATGTCTGTCCGTCTGTCTGTCTCTCTGTCTGTCTGTCCGTCCGTCCGTCCATATGTCACAGCCATTTTATTCCGAAACTGTTAAGAATATACAAGTGAAACTTAGTAAGTAGATGTATTCTGTAAACTGCTTTCCGATTTTAAGAAAAAAATAAAAATATATTTAAAATAAAGGGGGGTCCCCATACATGGAACTAGAACTGAAAATATTTTTTTTCATGAAACCTATGCGTGTGCGGTATCCATAGACAGGTCTTTAAAAATGATATAAGGGTTTCTAAAACCACTTTTTCATAAAGTCAATGGTTTAAAAGATATAAGCTTCCAAAGTGGTAAAATGTGTCCACCCTCTAACTTCTATAATAATGGAGTGAAAAATCTAAAAAAAATATATGTCTGTAGACTTTAATGTAAACTTTCAACCAAAATTAGTTTGATGAAATCGGGTCAGCAATTTTTGAGATACAGCATATTTTCTAAAACCGCAAATATAACTTTGTAATTCATATAAACACTATGAAAAACAAGGTTATTTAGCGTAGTTGTAAAAATGTAAATAAGCTAGTTTTAAGAAATTTTTTAGGTTTTTTTTATTCGTCAAATAAATATACATATATTATACTATTATAGTTACTACGGAACCCTTCATGGGCGAGTCTGACTCGCACTTGGCCAATTTTTTTAGTACATTAAAAAAACCATTACCAAAAATTAAACCGACTCCCAAAAAACACTGCAAAGTGAAAAATTACTAACCACATTCAAGTAATCGAAGCGGAACACATGAAATACTTATTATTCCTACTTATATATTGAGTAGTGGCCATCTGTTGTATTCATCATCAGGTCCACTTCACAAATTGTGCTTTTCGAATGCAACTGCACAAGTTACTATAAAAAATTGGCCAAGTGCGAGTCGGACTCGCCCATGAAGGGTTCCGTAGTAACTATAATACCTAAATATAATATACCTACTTAATATATTTATTTGAAAAAAATAAATAAAAAATCCTTAGAAATTTCTTAAAACTAGCTTATTTACAATTTTTACAACTACGCCAGACACCTTTGTTCTTCATAGTATTTGTATGAATTACAAAGTTATATTTGCGGTTTTAAAAAATATACTGTATCTCAAAAACTGCTGACTCGATCTCGTTCAAACCAATTTGGGTTGAAAGTTTACATTAAGATGTACAACATATGGTTTATTTAGATTTTTCACTTCATTATTATAGAAGTTAGAGGGAGGGGGACACGCATTTTACCACTTTGGAAGCGTATATCTTTTAAACGATTAACTTTATGAAAAAGTCATTTTAGAAATCTTAATGTCATTTTTAAAGACCTGTCTATAGATGCCACACACGTATAGGTTTCATGAAAGAAAATATTTTCAGTTTAAGTTCCATGTATGGGGAGCCCCCTTTATTGTAAATATTTTTTTAAATTTTCTCTTAAAATCGGAAAGCGGTTTACAGAATACATCTACCTACGAAGTTTTACATGTATAGTCCTAATAGTTTCGGAATAAAATGGCTGTGACATACGGATGGACGGACAGACAGACAGACGGACAGACAAGTCAAAACTATAAGGGTTCCGCTTTTTGCCATTCGGCTACGGAACCCTAAAAATACTCAAATTACTATAGGTGTGCCTATAATATTTGAAGAGTTCCCTCGATTTCTCCAGGATCCCATCATCAGATCCTGACTAAGTGACAATGGGACCAATTTCAAACAAAAAATAATTTTTCCAATCGGTTCAGCCGTCTTTGAGTAATCGGTGAACATACATTAAAAAAAAAATATACGTGTCAAATTGATAACCTCCTCCTTTTTTGTCGTCGGTTGATAAAAACGTTATTATTTATTTTCACAAAAAAAAAATGATATTTTTTATATTTTGATTCACTCTAACTACAATAACTACTCAATAAAGAATATTTTGTTCTCAAAACAAGCATTGCAAATGTTCTGAGTCCGACTATATTCAATCGATTTATGATGATAAAAGCTAATAGGTAGCGACAAAAATCCTTCGAACGTATCTGCGTCCGGTGATACCTATGACATTCGGGGGAGCGCGCGGGCGCTCGGGGTGGTCAGCACTGGCCGCTTGTTTCACGTTCAATGCTCAAGGACGTTGGGCTATCCTTTCACCTTAATGGCAAAGAAATCTTTTTCTGTCGAGTCCGGAGTTGCAACTTGTAACTTCCGGAGTCAGTATTCGTTCGTAAACTGTAAACACCAGCGAAGTCGGTTTATTTAAGAAAATAGATTCGATTTCCCTTCATACTTTTTTCAGGCTTAGGACTGACAATTAAAGTGATAAAATGTAGGATAATAAATATCTACTTTCCACTTTAAAAGGCGTATTTAAAAATCAACTCTATTTACAATAATTTAAAGAATTATAATTTTAGGTATTCTGCTGTTTATATTTTTTTTTGTCCTTGTTTTTTTTTATTCTTGTTATTCTTGTTCAACTAATTTTCGATACTTTGTGTCACGCAATTGACGTAATAGACTAGACTAATATAAAATTTAAACCAATATGAAAAATACGCCGAATAACGTGAACAAAGTTGCTTAAATTACAGTGTTAATCTAAAATGAACTTATTTTTCTATGACATAAAGACTAAAATAGTTTACGTTTCTAGAATGTGAAATTTAACTAAAAAAAAGAAAGCGATATAAAATTGTCAGTGTGTATGAATGAGACGGACGACGCTTGCATTGATGCGGTGTGAGTCGAAATGATGAGCCGGAACTGTGGAACGAAAATATCGCACAGTAGTGAACGAGTTAAATTCGTTCACTGAGTGTGAGCAGTTCATCGGAACGAATCACTCCGGAGTTACTCAACTCTAAAGGGAACGTGAGAGAGACGATAGACTTAGACGGACCGGACGGACGGGCGATCAGATGTGATTAGCTAAAGTTTTTATTTAAGTTTTTGCTCTAAATTTATACTAAAATATACAAGTGTCTGCAACGGTAATTCTTTTATTTCACCGCCTGATCCCACATATGTGTCTTATAGGTCAGTTACACTAAACGTTCCTACGATGTTTTGCAAGTCCAAAATAACTAAAATTTTTGAAATATTGTACCTAATTTTATTCGTTATATTTTATTTAAGTTATATGTTTTATTTTGTGTTTAATTGTGCCTGGACGTGACTGTAAAATGTACCTTGGTCTGATAATAAAGATTTATTTTAATTTAATTTAGTCAACCCATGTACCACTCTTTTACTTAAAGTTTAAATAAATACGGACAGATAGGCATGACGAATCTAAAAGGGTTCCGCTTTTTGCCATTCAACTACAGAACCCTAAAAACCGTAAAAAGATAAATCAAAACAAAAACTACTTAATCCAAACCAAAAGCTTACAAAAACAGGTAAACTAAACTACATTCCTGGATTTAGTTTCTCAACAAGTCAATGGAGCTACCTTGAAGCGGTTATGTTCTATTAATTATTAGTTGGCTGTGGTTGTTGCGAACTTCACGATTACGCAATTAGCGCCCTCTGGAGGAATGTCGGTTTTTATGCGAACCTACTTCACGAGATATGGATTTTAAAACTGAAAGGCTGCTAGTTTTTTTTTTGTAAATCATATTGAAATACGCACACACATACAAACACATAGATACTTACACAAACAGAGAAATACAAACAGACTAATAATAAAATACAAAATAGTCGGTATTTTTTTTTTTTTTACAAAATAGGTATATTCTTTAACGATACACTTTTGTTTAGTGACTACACTTGTAAGATATAAAAGAGTGGCGCCTCCTGGCACAGGCATAAATACAACGTGTAACAGAATAAACGCAATTCCTGAAAGTAGTTGGTTCAGAATCGGTTTCTGAATCGATTTCCGTCATAAAAAATAGGTGTTAAAATTCGACAGAAAAATCTTTCATTTAACTTCAAATAGAAGCACAGTATCATGACAAATTAATACAAATACATACGTTTTGCGTTTAGTAAGGATAACTTTTTTAACAAAAAATGTCTAGGTTTGGTTTCAATATATTTAGTTACGGATGTGTTTTAGACTTATAATTTAATATTCTAACTGGGGTGTCTGAGGTATTGCGCTTAATCTGTTACACCTTGTCTATGCTTAAAAGGAAATGCCAACTTTAGAGGAAGTTTGTGGCTATTGAACTATGTGATTGTTTCTTCAGGATTTAGTTTTTTTTTTATTTAGTTGGTTTTAGACGAAGTTTAATCTCGAAAAAAATGTTTCTTCATTTTTGTAAACTTTTTTTTGGGGTTCCATAGCCGAATGGCAAAAAACGGAACCCTTATAGTTTCGTCATGTCTGTCTGTCCATCCGTACGTATCTCACAGCCATTTTATTCCGAAACTATTAGGACTATACATGTGAAACTTGGTCGGTAGATGTATTCTGTGAACCGCTTTCCGATTTAAAGAAAAAATTTAAAAATATATCGGTCCAATGTGTGACTTTGACGCCAACGACGATGAGAAGCCGGAACCAATCTACTGGCGAAAACATCATTGACCACAACAATTCGAGTAGTGAAAGAACTTCATGTAACTTCATTAATGTGCAGTTTGAGTGAATTCGTAAAGGTTCTCTTAAACGTAGTAACATATTATAGTTAAGAAATGTGTTCAAGCTTATATTGTTTTAGTATAATTATTTTTTTTTAAGCAAATAATATAGCTAACAGACACACTTTCGTATTAGGCTTAAGTCTGTAAATAAAGTATTAATGAGGATTTTATACATAAATTTTGGTAGAATATTATAAAATTATGTTATAAAAAGCAGCCACAGGTTCAATGCCCTATTACTTGTTCCTCGTACATATTTAAAGCGCCATCATGTAGGCAAAGGTGACTGAGGGCACTTTACCGTCCTTTTATGGTACCCTTAAGTTAGTTATATGAATCAGGACAACCGCACTCCGGGAATTTATAGGTTCTTAGATTTGATTTAGGAGTACAATATCCAATGACTTTCTAGAGTACTACGCAACAAATTCCAAATTAAACAAAATCTGTCTCTAGTTCTTACTGTGGGTTTATTATTTTTTACTGTTTTTTGAGTGCGAAAATCATCGAATGGCTTCTCCCACTCTGGGTGGAGCGAGAGGGAGTGTCAGACTTAAACTTATTAAAAACCCACTAACCCACAGTGTTTCTTCAGCTGCTCTCGCGTTCTGGGGCCGCGGTGTCTTAAACAGTCTTAGTCCATATTAAATGCAATTCTTTTCATTCATTCAATCTTAAACAATATTACTTTTATGTTTTTGTCTCGTTAATGTATTTCTCGGCATTAATGGATCGACGTCAAACATTCAGTAGACACTCTTATCTTATTTTACTAATATTATAAATGCAAAAGTCTGTGACGATGGATGTATAGATTTGTTCTCTCACGCGAAAACTACTGAACGGATCGGAATGAAATTTGTTAAGTAGGAAGATAGATAGATAGATAGATATACTCTTTATTGTACACCATAACAGAATTAAATAAGGACTTAAAAACTACAAAGGGTGTTACAATGGGCAGTCTTATCGCTAAAAGCAATCTTTTACAGACAACCTTTGGATGGATTGACACAGCAGGAGAAAATAAATACGCGGGTAGTCCATGGTGTACTATTCACTTATATACAATAAATAAGTAGATAGTTGATATTATGGAATAATACAGAGGCTAATTTTTATCCTGTAATTCTTACGGGATCGGGATTTACGCGGGAAAACCCTCCCACGTGTGTGTGAACGAAGTTGTGAGCAGAAGCTAGTGACTTCTAAACCAAAATGATCAGCAGGCAGTAAAACTAGCTCATAACCTTTTCCCCCACCCCCTTTTCTTCGTTATACAGAACCTCTTAGCTTCAACGATTTTATAAGCACCGATTCTTCTTAACAACAAAACGTGATTAAAATCCACTCGAGTTAGCTAACGCCTAACACTCTATACCGCTAGGCAGCCAAATTTAACAGCTACTGACCATCTGCATTTCGGACGTGGAACAAAGTTATCGCCTCTGTATAAAGTTCTGCTTAGACCGGTGAATTTAGTCCGCAGCTAAAAGCTAGACGATTACTAGTAGTTATGACTGTGTCATTGAGTTTAGTAGTGTCGCCGTCTGCTGATAGTACTTGCTACAAATTAATGCGGTTATAAAATTGTCAACTCTTTGTTTTTAGTAACTGGAAGTGTCTGTGAACTTTTTTTTGTGTATGGCATCTCGCAGGTGAACCTCTGAGGTTGCCGGCTGCTTAACCGAATTGCCTATGGTTGCCTTAACATTAACATATTACAAAACTTAAAACTCGGTGACTACACGCTAAGAGCACCCCTTGTGGGTGCAATGGTGGTCAAACGCTGTCCTAAAATATTTTTATCCAAACACGACCGTCTTTAGTTAAGGTATAGTCCTCACATATGATATGTTGGACGCACACCGAAAATAAAAGGTTTTTGCTGAAGCGTCATATAATTTCCATGTGTTATCATAATATTTATAACTAGACCTAAGTAAATATTCTCCGTTTGTTTTAGAAATGCAAAACCAAGGTTTTTTCTTTCATTTTCTTTTTTATCGCAGTATTCAGATGATTCGTTACTGTTATGTTAAAGTTATTGTTTCAAACTGTTGTTGTTTGAAGTTGGTTGTTGGAAAATTCCTTTAATATTCCATTTAAAATAACATAGCCTTCAAAGTCAGTGTTTCAGTAGTTGATATCGTGTTGATAAAATTAGTACCTTTCTTGCTAGGCAGATCTAGGTAAAACCAGTGCCTAACTGTTGTAATAATGATGATGACACATTCGTTCAGAAATCATATCAGTTCTAATAAGTTAATCTACAACGTGTAATGGAAACCCCATATCTATAAAAAAGGACTGAAGACAACATCTGGTATGGAGTCTCTTTGCAAAGTTTCAGCTCAAAATAAGTGACTCACAGAATTGACCCCAAACTATTGGTTTCATATGTTTCTTGAATACCAGTAATAACAAACGTGTCACAGCACTATGAGGGTCATCACTTTCCACGTAAATTGCCAATAAAACGATAATTCTTTACGTTCTCCTTAATTTGAAAATTAGGGCTCTGGTATCAATGTATTGAAATTTCTAATATGCTCCACACATGTAGACATAGGATTACAAAACCCTTGCCATATCGTTTGTTATCATCCAAAGAAGCCGTGCACTCGGTATGTATATACCCTTTAATTTACACGTTGTATATATGAATAGGTGAAGCAATGTGATGGAGGACTACGGAATTTAGAACAGTTTAAAGTTTATATGGGGAAGTAGTGCAGAAAGCTAATATTATTTATTATTAGAATACATTACAATGTTTTTTTTTATGGATGAATTCTAAAGAGAATTACCAATGTGGGTAGAATTCACATTACTAACAATCTTGTTAACCCCTCTAACTAAGCTAAATATGCTTGTGTCTGGAGTGGATTCACGGGAATAGTGTAATGGGTGGGGTTCGAACCTGCGACCTTTTGATCACAAATCCGACACCTTAGCCATTAATCGATCATTAGCGACCTCTAGTTTAGTTAAGTTTTAATTTACAATATTTATAATTTTTAATACTCTTTGTTTTATCATTAGAACTTAAAACGGGATATTTACCATGTGTATTTATTTGTTCCGTAGAAAGTTCGCGAGTCGACACGGTGAGTTTTGTGTGTCGGGAACAGAATCGAGTGTTTAGTGATACATGTGACAGTGGTAGCGGTGTCGCTAACAGAAAACGAACGAGAAAGAGGGTAGACCGATTTGTCTGCTCATAAACTTCCACCCGCAATTACTTCAGTTCATCCGTGATCATGGCGCTTGCAACAGTGCCGAAATATCGGAAACTCAAAAAAATAAATGGTAAATATCCCGTTTCAAGTTCTAATGATACTGTTAGTGACCATGTTAGCTTAAAAACTCTTTGTTTTGTTTTACATCTTTACTAATATTATAAAGCGGAAAAGTTTGTTTGTTTGTTTGCTTGAACGCGCTAATCTTCGAAAGTACTGGGTGGATATGGATGCAATTTGGTATGGAAGTAGCTTGAAGCTTGAGGAAGTTTATAGGCTACTTTTTACGCGACTGCAAAAAAGGAGAGTTATGTTTTTACCGTGATAGAATCCACGGGAGCGAAGCCCCGCGTGAGTACTAGTTTCCTCATGTAGGTAATAAATACCTTTTTTTTCATTCTACGTAGCTAAAGATTGAAATTACTAATTGAAATATTCACAGTCATTCATATTACAAGATTTATAATTCGTTAAGTTTCCCCCGAACATCTGCGTGTCCATTAATCACGTTGCCTTTGGCATGCAACGTTTTGATATTTTTTCAATCAATCAAAATAAATTAGTTTCATGTTCATCTTTACATTATTTCAGTAATTGGAGTTGCCACCTGTTAGTAATTGATATGAGCGATAACTTAGACATTGGCTATCTAAGTGGTCTAAGATAGCAATAGGTTTACCTAGATTCTTCGCCAGCCACAGTGGTAAAAGTACCTGGCTTCGACTTTCAGTCTAAAGTCGTCTAAATCGAAGGGTGAAAGCCTATTTGGTTTAAGCGACATCTTGGGCGATATTGAGTTATATACATATTCGGAATCAGCGAATTTTTCACCGTCGAATGATGCCGGATTCATTAAAATCAGAGCACTTTTTTGGCGTTGAAACAATACTATTTTTGGGTTGTTTCCAAAGTGGCAGTGTATTAACCGACGTGGAATTTGCATTTTTTTTTTAAATTATATACTTGAACCATACAATCATATTAAAAACCGAGACATAAACCAGTTATCCTTTCCCAGATAAATAATTCAATAAGGGTTAAAGCGTTTTTCCTGTTTCTAATTTTTATTAAGACGTTATTTGAATCATTTTGACTTCCACCAATTACACGGTGTGATGTCACTTAAACTATTTGTCCGTCACCCAAATACGACATGGAGCGTCGCTTAAGCTCTTTCAGCTGCATCTATTTTCCACGCAGGGTGCTACTTAAAGGGTCATTCTATTCTACAGCCAAAAAAGTGTGCAATGAGTATATTAATTAATCGAATGGAATTCAGAGTTTCATTCATAGCTCTTTTGATAGAAATCTACCTCAAGTATAATAGACTATAATAATGTATGTAATACAATAATAAATAAATATTAAAAAACTTATTTTCAACGGCCTCCGTCATGTTCTGTTATCTGTGTAATTTACACACCGTTGACTTAAGACGTACTAAAAAAATACAATTAGTAGACGAAAATTACTCATCTATCCTTTAGTAGCTTTCAAATACAGTCCTATTTCTGTTGCATAAAGCAAATTAAATTCAGTAAAGTATATTCGTCACCGGTCTTGATTCTACTTTTGTTACAAAATCATCGCCACTTCTGTTACCTAGTAGAAATAAGAAAGAAGTATCTAGCAATATTCATTTAGCTCGGTTAATTTTTATAATATTGCAAAACCACATAGCTGCCATTCGCATGCCGGCTTCAAATTAGAAAAAGTTCGTCTATGTTTTTTGTGAAAAATTGTTATGATAGGTGTTTTCGTGGTGTAAAACTTCGCACATCACATCTGTTTTAGCTGTAATAAGGTAAGACATATTAATGAAATCATAAAACTGCTTAGCATGAATGTATTATCATGTCAGTATTGTGAATGAGTGCAGAACCAAGCCTGAACTTGAACAGTAAAAAAATAAGGCCGCAAATATTAAAGTTTGTCATTTCTGTGATCATCACATCTGTTATCAGTGTGATAACAGATGTGATGTAGGATCACCGAAGTGACGAAATTTTAGTTTTATTGTAATTTAATTTCTTTAAATATCAATAACGCTCACTAATTAACTAAATTAAAAACAAAATTAACTAGGTTACTTTAATAATGTCATACTATGTACAGACGCCAGCACATCAAGCTACAACAATCTGTCAAATTTCTTTAGTAGATTTTCAACTTTATTGTTATAAAAATTAGGTTCAAGGTTGATTGGGAAAAAATTGACAGTTTCGTGTAGCTTCATATGCTGGCGTTTGTACTTAGATTAAATAATATGCCACTCTGAATATCTACAACATGGCACCGTGTACACGCCGAGCATCCAAAAAGGACAACAGGTTAGAGGTAAAAAAACTTCAAAAACGTAGGGAGCAAGTGAAAATGCAATGAGACGACATCAACAGAACTTAACATAATAACAGCTAGAAGAAAGATAGAGGAACGTACCAACGGAAAAAGGAAGATGGGCAGGTAAAAACTATTAGTCAATTTACTCCACGTACTCAGAAAATAATTAGAAAACAGTGGAAAGAAAGGTCGAAAATATATCGAGACAACAAAAAGCACTGCAACGCATTCATCAACAGACTGAAAATTTCATTGAGAATGATACCTCACCCGGCAGTCCCGTTACGTCCACATCTAGATCAAGAGCCGAATCTGGTAGGAAAATAGCTAAAAATAATAGAAGGTATCTAAAGCTGGAGAACAATCTAATAAAAGAAAAATTGCGTCTATTAGAAAAAAGAGTAAAAAAGTATAAAATGCATTGAAAGACAAAAAGTGGGTCAAACACATGTAACAAAAAACGTAGAGTAAATAAGGTGAAACAACAGATTATAGATTTTTTAGAAAATGATGAAATGAAATGGGTGTGATTAATACAGAGTACAATCGAATCTCTTCTGATCGAAGTCATGTCCTTGCTATTCCCCCATCACACCATCAATCTGATCAAGAATTATCCGAGGAGCCCGGTCCATCGGGACTTTTTTCACATACTGAAAATGAATCTCCAGCACGCTGCGTAAATACTGACGATGAATATTTGGTTACGGCCTCAATTGCAACAAAACGAAGCCGTAACTTCTATTTCAAATCTATCAATGGTTCTTCATCTAAAGAGAATTCAAACGAAGAAATTAAGAAGAAACAATTAATTGATCAGGTGTTTAGTGAAGCTTCGGACTTTACAAAAACAAGTCGTTTTAATATTCTCGCATCTGATTCGTCTGATGAAGACATATTTTAAAATCATTAAAGTGAGAGCTAAGTCTGATTATATAATTATTTAAGTATTAAAAAGTTATACTTGATTAGTATGCCTTTATATTTATGGATATCAAATTAGCTAGTTATTTGTTAGAAGGTGACGAAGAAGACGTCACTTCTGTGATCATATTTTAAGATTTTTTTTTCTGTGTCTTCTTGTTGTGTTCAAGAATAATTATATTTTGGTTTAAATTGATGACAATCTAGTTTTATCATTATCGTTCATAACAAATTCTCGGTTACTTGTAAACCAGAATTATTTAGAATATCATCATTTCTGTTACGTATTGCGTCACATCTGTTATCGTCTTTTTTATTTTATGTCAATTTTCTCGTAATTAAAACATAAATGACCTCTGTTACTAATTATTTTGTTGATTATTTATGTTACTAAACACAGTAAATCTAATAAGCATATGAAAATCGATGTTTTATTTTTTTTAAATTATTTTTCCCTAAATGTAGAATGACCCTAAACCAAGTAGTACATTATTATGCGTTAACAACACAGGAACTTGGTATGTCGAAAAAAGATGGAAGAGGTCATACAAATTATTGCGAGACCTAGAGCTATCAATCGTAGATATAATTCAAGTTTACCGATTACAAAACAAAATACATGCAAAGCCGACCTAAAGAAATTGTGCGACACTGGGTTATACCCAAGATATTTCATAAAGAATATTTAAATCTGCAACACTATAATTCAAAAGATGTTTTACTGGAAACTGATGTAGAGGATACAGTCGAAGAAAATGATAAGTAAACACGTTCTTTCTTATTGCATTATGAATATTATCAGCATTGGCTGTGTTTTATAATTAGGTACTGCAAGTTTTCTTTGTTGATTTGATTTTTTTTATTTTGTTTTTATTAGTTTAAATATAATTGATGTTCCCATTGAGACTGTTCTATATAAATATTATTCTAAATAAATACTTTAATTGATGTTGTGTTGTGGGTATTTATTTATTTATTTAATTTAAGCACCTGAGTTTTTTGGTAATTGTAATATATCCAGGTTGTTTTAACAGCCATTGATAGTATTAGATAAAAAAAAAGTAACATCAAACGTTACAATTTCAATATATAAGTCACATAAGTAAATTAGCCTGCCAGGCATTTTAGTCTAAATTGGTAGTTGAGATAAATAGCTTGCTATTATTAATTTTGGGCTACGTCACTTCATTCTTTTTGGCCTACTCTGAAAATATACTGCGTCGTCGCTTAATTTTTTTTCCCTGTAGCTAATTTTAGTTATGAAGTCACTTAAATCTTTTTTCCATACTCTAAAAAATAAGGGCTTAAGGCATTTCGTATTAAGCGACATTTATCTTTGTAATTAAAGATCCATTTTATTTGGTATTAGCATCAACAACTCGATGTTTTTAATTGAATTTCAATAAAGTTTACCCCGTTCAAATAGCTGAAGAAGTTTTTTTGTTATGATTTTTTTTCCAAAATTTCAAACTTTAAATGGCTTTCCTGTAAAGTTGCAAAAATGTCGCTTAAACCAAATAGCCTTTCACCCCTCGAAATCTAGATGCAGCTGAGTTCTATTAATTTAAATGGATCGACTGTCAACTTGACTTGAACAATACAATAATTGAGTAACACGGCACTTCTTGGCAAGATTTGTGTCAGAAATTTCTGGTTAACAGAAGTCAGAAATTTCTGTTATACTGATTAGTAAACAGCCTTGTTTTTGTATATTAATTTGTGTTAGAATCAGTTGAAACTATACCTAGTAGATACGCTTTCAAAGGCCAAGTGTAGCGTAACAAAATGTAATTATATTGTGTTGTAACTTAGGGTAAGTGTATTCTTGTAATAATATCAGTAAATAAGGTTCTTTGAAATTGAAATTGAGTAGTTATACTACCAGTAACGACTGTCAAAGACGTACTAATGAGAGCTGGGACCAACGGGCTAAATTAATATCTAAACTATGGAGGAATCCACGGAACGACCTCAGATCTCTCCTTGAATTCAGATCCGTCTATCATAATTAAGCCAAGAATCTATCGGTTTTCTATCGGTAACATTTAGGAGAGTGTGCGATGGAACTACACAATCTAATTCCGCCAAGTCCGTTCCATCATCGGAATACAAGACAAATGGCGATGCGCCATCGTTACACAGTGGACATCCCACCCATACGCACGAAACGTTTTGGGAATACTTTTATTGTGCGTACTGCTAAGGAGTGGAATTCCCTGCCGGAGTCTGTGTTTCCCGATAGCTATAACTAAGGGCTCTTTAAGTCAAGAGTGAATAGGTTATTTTTAGGTAAGCATGCTCCATCTTCGACCACATCATCACTTACCATTAGGTGAGATGGTGGTCAAACGCGAACCTATTATAAAAAAAAAGAATTATTCTCTAGATGTAGACTGATTTATATTCATGTAAAAGCACGCAAGTAAAGCCGCGTTAAAAAGCCAGTGCCGTTTTAATGTAAACGTTCCTTCAAGCTTTACTGACTGTTAAAGCTGTTTAAGAGCACAAAGCACATCAATCTAAATTTTCATTTTCATACATAAAATATTAACTAAACATAATTACAGAACATTCACCCATCAGTTACCTTTCAAACAAATTACAGACTTTACACGCGTGATTTTCAGCCAAGTCCGTGGCTCAAAACAATGGCATTACCAACAAAGCTCCACAAATAAGGCTGTCTACAAACGATTACTCCAGAATAATCAGCCTGATCGTCTCAATTCTATTTTTAATACAAAAATCTCGTGATTTCTATTCCGGGCATGCTTGAAGGCTCGAATGGCCCCCGAGTCTCGTCACCAATACCCTATGACAATAAAGTTATAAATCTCATACATTTTTATAACACAATTTCAAATAATTTATATGGTTTTTGTGATAGTTCGTCTCCTTTGAGATTCTTTTGATATTCTTGCGGCTTCTCATGTTTTAGTTGACTTGGGAATATTGGATTTGTTTTCTGAGAAAATTGTGGACTGTGGATGAAAGCTAAAATATATTTTTACGTGTAAGTATAGTGACCACTAGGTCTTTGTGTTCGAATAAAATGTAAGTATATCTTAGGACTTATGTTGGCAGTGCACGAATTAAAAGGGCGAGTCGGACTCGTTCATGAGGGGTTCCAAATGTAGCAAATTATTTCATACATAAAATATTAACTAAACATAATTACAGAACATTATTGTTTTATTATTTTATTAAAATCTACAGCATACTCATATCTTTCACTCTCTTATTTTAAAAGTTAGAGGGAGGGACGCTCACCAAAACATTGACTTTGAGAAAAAATGGTTTTGGAAACCTCAATGTCATTTTTAATGATCTAATACTACACACGTGTATCATATATGTTTAGTGTTTTTTTTTTGTTTTTGTTTCAGGTTCATGTATGTATAAAAATCGTAAAGTTATCCATAAAATAAATCCATCTTCCGACTTTCAACACTGTAGTTGTAATAGTTTCGGAATAAGGCTGTGACATACTCCCGGACAGACCGACAGAAAGACACGACGAGTTTATGAGGGCTCCGTTACTTGCCTTTTGACTACGGAATCCTAAAAAGCAAAAAGTAGAAGCTCTAGAGATGTGGTGCTGGAGAAGAATGCTTGAAATGTCGTGGACGGAGTTCCGCACCAACATGCCATTCTTCAGGAGCTCAGCATCATGCAGCGTCTGCTGTAGCACAGTTGAACACACTACAGTACTTTGGACACGTCTCTAAGGAGGGCAGTAAGTTCATAGAGAGGCTGGTCATACAGGAAAAAATGGAGGGAACCAGATCGCGAAACAGCTCACCTGTGCGCTGGATTGATCAAATAAGTCCGCAGTAGAAAACCGCGTATCTGATCGCGCGATGATGGAAGATCGTGCGGGCGGAAAGCTGTGCCAGCCTTTTTTAAGGAGATAGTTATTAAACGACTCCTCCTGCTGAAATATTTATTCTGTTAATTGGTTATAAATAACACTTTTACACCTAATTTTTACCTTTTTAAGACAAGACTTCTACAGAATAAAAACCTATCATGTTCCTATAGAAGATCTTGCATTCCAAGGTTGCATTATCTCTTTTGAACATTCCACAGCCTCAGCTGTGTCCTCCATTGCCACTGACACGGACTCCTCAATGGCAAAACGACAAAGAATCTTACGTCAAAGAAAAAAGTTTAAGTAACTTTTTATTTATTTAAACTTTAAATGTAGAATAGTCATACATGGGCGGACATGTATGACTATTCTACATTTAAAGTTTAAATAAAAGTTCTTACCATTTTAACTGTCCTTATTCACTAGAAGATTTTGTAGGTAGGTACATGATGATAAATAACTATATTTTTTTTATAAATAGATTTCCAGAAAACTATACTTTTTTATTAAGGCACACATAAATGAAATCGTTCAATCTCAGAAAACATGATATTTATGCTGATTGGCAAATACTTTTTTAATAATAACAGTCAACAGATAATATTTACGTACGGGGTATCCTTAAGCAAATATTCTACTTGAACGTACAAACAAGTAACAAGATTCAATAATGTTTTCTTACATAATACATAGGTATTATGTTTATTTTCTTCTCGTATGTTACTTGGTAAATATACTCTGAAAACATATTGACGAATAATAACTTATTAAAATGCGTTGAATATGGATTATTTGTGTACTCAGACATATTTGAAAATATATATTTATTATTCAATTAATATGTTGTGGTTTTCGAACGTCTATATACAATCACATAAAAAATGATTCCTCAAAATGTTATGGCTGTGATACATAATGGGATAAGGCGTTACTTCGTGAAAATGCATTACAAATAATTCATATTTTAAGATAATTATAAAATAAGTGGTTCATACATCTTCGAGATTGCAGTCTGCAACACCCCCTAGTGTTGCATACTGCAATCAATCAAACAAGAGACAGTCTCTCCGTGGAGAGGCAAAGTTCGTGTGAAGTATGTTTGAGTTGGATGTTGCATTGCCACACTTTATACATGTGCATAAACCATTTATATTAAGCGACAGCCTGTCTTACCTCCACAATCCAGAATAATAATTTAATAATTTATTTTATTGATATATACACAAGTAATTGAAGAAAAAAGAGATACAAAGAGAGTATGCACATATACTGAAAACAATAAAAGTAACTGTGGGCCCCAAACTAGGCACAGCCTGTATCTTGGTAGCACATATATAAAGTTCACTGCGACAACTCAACTTAGCAATAATAGCGACATTTTAATAAAATTTAGGAAGTCATTGAAGATTAGTAACAAAAGAACAAATTAAATTAGATTGAGAATGTTAAATTAGTTGAATGTGAAAGTAAATATAATATTAACCAAAATGTAATCAAACTCAAAATGTTTTATTTCACATAGGCCTACATGGGCACTTACAATACGTCAGCAATTAGGGCACGGTTCATTTGTCGTTTTCTATGGAGAAGAACCGGCAAGAAACTCCACAGTAACTCTTATCAAATCAAATTATCATTTTTACAATGTATCCATAATACAGGTTAATTAGGTATGAGAGGACAGTAATACAGCACAATAGAATCACACATCACGCATTAAAATAAACTTAAGGAGCGACAATATTAGACTTCAATAATGAAGGCTAAATTAATAATAAAAATGAAAAAAAAAAGAAAATCTGTCAAATCGGATGGATAATCATAGGGAAAACTAAAATGACACACTCACGAAAGTGGAGTGTTGTATTGTATATTATATTATAATAAAAACAAATTAAAACCCTGATAAATTGTGTAACACCAAAACCCTTGGCAAGACTGGTGTAATATTTTCTGGCTTCTTACCCGTAACAATTGTCAAATATGTATCTACAAATGAAAATTTTTTAAGAAGTTAAATGGTCACCTATAGACAAGCCGATCTCAGCATTCAAAATCGACCCATGCGGCTGTAATTATTCAGTCTCAAACTCTTACATGCAATGGAAGTAAGTACCTTTCATTGTGCGTACAATTTCCTGCCGGAGTCTGTGTTTCCCGATAGCTATAACCTAGGGGTCTTTAAGTCAAGAGTGAATAGGTTACTTTTAGGTAAGCGTGCTCCATCTTCGATTACCACCAGGTGAGTTGCTAGTCAAACGCGAACATAGTATCAAAAAAATATATAAATGAAGCCACTTTATATATCGTCATACTAGTGATGAGTAGTAGATGAGTCTATCAGTTATTTCAGTGAATTCTTTAATAAGATTATGACTCTCCAACTCTTAAGCTTGTGTTTTTAAAAGCTCTATAAATATTCCATAATATTCTTTATGGTTGTTTTACGGATATTTTAATGATAAAAGTAATTAGTGTTACCTCGAAACTGGAAAAGTGGTCATAAAGAGGTTTTCAGGTGTACTTTCACCAAGTTGTATCCGTTAATGCATTTCAATGGATTGGCAGTCTCTCTTGAAGTCCATTCTAAGTGTATTGGTGGAATCATATCAAGAACTAGTAGGTTAATGTTTGAAGCGATCTTTTGAGGAAAGATGCGCACAGATTTGAGTGGGCCAGTCCGGACAGTACAAGCAGTTTTCAGATAACGTACAGCTCAACTTAGAACTGACTTAGGACCATCAATTCCAAAACATGATATCCACGCGGACAACAAGGAGACTACAGTGATCCTATGAGGGTTTTGTTTTGTCGTTTTAAATTACAGAATACCCTAGAAACAGTAGGTGTTGTATCAAGTCTTCTATTCGTTCAAACCAATCCCAATAAACAAATAACAATGCTCATTCCAATTAACAGTCTAATGCAAAAATAACTGAAAATTTTCCATTTATTTCGCAACGCTGTCCAAATGTTAAACATAATCAAACCATCGCCCGAATTTACCCGAGAATGTTGACTGACTTGACAACATCGTCAATGTAAACACAATTTGCATTTTCAACACCTTGCCGATCCGAAAATTTCAATATTTAGCTTTTCGGCCTCCGACAATATCGATGTTATTGGAGAGGCTTGATTGAATGCGGATGTTAAAAATGTTAAAAAAGGTTTTGCTGGTATTTTATAGTGGTCTTGTTTTCCGGTGGGAAAGTCAAATAATGAATCACCCGTTCTAGGTAGACCGGAAGAGAGTGTCAGACTTCTACTGACTAAAAACTTTATTCTAGATGAGCCCAATTTTGACTTCGATCTCGCCGATGATAAGCGAAAATGAGGTCTATGATGGAACGAGCGAGCCCAGAAGATGCCTGTTCACTCTTGCTTTAAAGCTTGCAACAAATAAATGTCTTGAATCTTGAATTGAAATGGTTCCTACCAATATTTTCAATGAGAAAAGTGAGGATGTATGTACATGTTTGTTGCTTTTTCACATAAAAACTACTGCACAGATCTCAATGAAATTTAAAAAATAGATAGTTGACATCCTGGAATAACACATAGGCTACTACTTTTTATCCTGGAATTCCTACAGGATCGGGTTTTACGCGGGAAGAACCTCCTAAGCAAACGAATTCGTGGGCAAAAGCTAATAACGCTTTAGTGTACATACTAATAAAATAAAAAAATAAATATCTTTAAAAAAGAGCGCAATACGTTGATGTCTTTCTATGATAATGTTTAATAGTTGTAGAGGTACTTGAGACTCCTATTACTCAGTACAATGGCGACCAATACTGAATATCGATAGTAAGCTTATAGACATATTGAATTTAAAATTAAAGAGGTCGTGGCTAAATAATAACAGCCACACCGAACGTCCTTTAAGGTTATACACAAGCGTCAATAGCCTTGTTCGTAAGATCGTTGAGCTCCTTAGTTCGAAGTTGAGCTACACGATAACTGACAAATGCTTGCATTGTCTGGACAGGTCCGCTCAAATCTGCGTGCTCCTTTCCTCAAAAGACACAACAGACATTAATCTTCATGCTGCTCATATGGCTTGATAAATACGAATTGTACGGACTTTAAAAGAGACGTTGACCTCTGAGTTTGTTTCGGTGTTTCTTCTCAGAGTAGTCAGGAAACACCGGCCTCATCTAGCTTAACTTAAAACACAAAAAAAATGACGTGTAAAAGTGTTATTTATAACCAATTTACAAAAATAAATATTTCATTTCATTTCATTCCATTAATGGCTAAGGTGGAATGGTGGAGGAGGACTTGTGATCGGAAGGTCGCGGATTCAAACCGTTACACAATTCCCGTGAACCAATTCCAGACACAAGCATATTTAGCGTAGTTGGAGGGGTTAACAGGATTGCTAATAATGTGAACTTTACCCACATTGGTAGTTCTCTTTCTATTAAAAAAACAATTTTTACTGAGATCCGTCTATAGATAGGTAACCATCTTACCATATCGAGATTCCTAAAGCATGCTAAGCCGTTAATCCCGGCTTCGATTTGTACATCTTTGACAGTCGTTAAGGATAGTCAGAAGCCAAAAAATCTGACATTAAACTTGTCTTGTATTGTATTACCTAGCCTGTCATATATCAGCCTATACAACGTGTAACGGAAATCCCATATCTATCCAAAAGGTCTGAAGACAATATCTGGTATGTAGACTCTATGCAAAGTTTTAGCTCAAAATAAGTGACTCACAGAATTGGCACCAAATTATCGGTTTCATAGGTTTCTTGAATACCAATAGTAACAAACGTGTCACAGCACTATGAGGGTCATTAGCCACGTCATTAGCCAATAACACGATAATTCTCTTCGTTCTTCTTAATTTGAAAAATTCGGTCTCTGGTATCAATGCATTGAAATTTCTAATAAGCTCCACACATGTAGACATAGGATTATAAAACCCTTGCTATATCGTTTGTTATCATCCAAAGAAGCCGTGCACTTGGTATGTATATACCCTTTAAACTACACGTTGTATACAAGTTGTAACAGATTAAGCGCAATACCTCAGACACCCCAATTGGAATATTAAATTATAAGTCTAAAACAACATCCGTAACTAAATAAATTGAAACCAGACCTAGGCATTTGTTATAAAATAGTTATCCTTACAAAACGAAAAACGTATGTGCGTCATACAATATCCTTACGCAGACGCATACACTCATGCAATGTTAGCAGCCAACATTCACACGAGCGCATTTCCTTGAATTAAGGATTGTATTAATTTGTCATGATACTGTGTTACCATTTTAAGTTTAATGAAAAAAAAATTCCGTCAAAATTTAACACCTATTTTTTATGACGGAAATCGATTCAGAAGTGGATTCTGAACCAACTATTTCGGGAATTGTGTTTATTCTGTTACACGTTGTATATCAGTCACTCCCTGTCAAACTCTGGACTGGAAACCGACCCTAACATAGGAGAAGGCTCAGTTGATAATTTCAATTGATTTGAAGCTGGGTTAAAAGGTGTAGATACAAAAATTGCTTACAGAAACACCACAGGATTCACCATATACATCTGTATGAAAACGATACGTTTTACGATACAAAATTTCAGTTTCAATTTGGGTATTCCAATATCTGAGAAATGTAATACATTTTCACTAGTCTATGTTTTCCGACTGCACGAAAAACTCCTGAACATTTTCCTCCCATCTTCGTTTGAAAAAATTGGTAAAGATGAAGAACTTTTAAAAACAATCACGAAACAAAATTGTACCTACTTTTCAATGCGACCTGAATCTTGAGAACTCCAAGAGATATCAGAATCTATAAATAAACTAATTAAAGAGAACTTAGTATGGGAGATAAGACGTCGAACTTTGCAAAATGGTGCACAGCAAAAACAGGAAACGCCGCAAAACAAAATGGCTCCTAAGCTGACGCACGAGTAATTTGAATAACGTTACTGAAAACGGCATATAATAAGCAGATAATATTAGAGACACATCTATATTAATACATTTTATAAAGCGGAAAACTTTTTTATCTATTTAAACGTGCTAATCTTTGAAAGCACGGGGAGGATTTGAATAAAATGAAATGAAATGGTTTTTTTATGATATTTAAGTTTCTGGAACCAATTTTCTCTAATTGAATCGTTTGAAAGATATACACTTCCTGAAAATAAGAGAGTGAATTTTCTAAAACAAAATACTTATATACTGTAGATGTCAATTGAACATTTTCAACGAAAATTAGTTGAACGAGATACAGTCCGACTCGCACTTGTCCACTTTTAATGCTGTTTTCGCCCCTACATGACATTGAAACGTGACGAACCCCCACTTTTTTTAAGTAAGTAAAAATAAGTGAGCTACTGGTACAAAGAAAAAAAAAAACAAAAGCCATTTCTTAATACTGGTGTAACAAAGAAGGCAACATGAAAATATTATTTTAATAATTTGTGTTAATTTAATAAGTATCTTTTTTTTTAATGTGTTGTTGTTTAATTTTTTGTTGTTTTAGAAATCTTTAATTATAATTTTGTAATTTCATTACTAACTGTATATATTTTGATGTTATGAATGTTGGTTTGCCTATAATTGGTGACTGTATAAGACTTAGGCTGTTTGTAACTTATACCCACGAAATACTGTATACAAAAGCTGTTGGGTAAACTTAATAAATAAATATTATATAACTAGGCTAGGCCAAAAATTTTTATGAGGACAGGCCCTCAAAACCCTTGTCCATTCTCAATTCGTAGCTATCTGGAAAGATTTAGTACACAAAAAACTCTATATCACATCCGTCTTGTATGTTTGAAGAACTTGTATCATTGTTTATAGCTCGTGCCATCGACTTTGCTCGCGTAAAATATATTTTTTAGGAAAAAAGTGTAACCCAACATGTAGCTTATAGTCATTCAGAAAAATATAGCTTTCTATTAGTGAAAGAATTTTGAAAATCGGTTTAGTAGTTTTTGGGTTTATTCGTTACAAACATTCAAAAGTGGCTCAGCGTTATTATTTTTTATAATGTTTGTAATTTTGTATTGTATGTTATTGTGTGGGTCTTTATCCATATAAATGTTCTTCAATTCAACTCAAAAAATAAATCTTTCCTCTTTAAAAGGACATGGCTAAATTGAAGTATGGACGACTGCCCCAGCAATGAATAAACATGGTGCCTAGCAATATATAATACTGAATAGCTGAAAATTAGTATTTTGTAATTAAAAAGGTTCAGGAACTTTTCATATCTGCACAATCCTGAAAATAAAATCACGTAACTCCTACGACAAAGGTACAAAAACTTCAAACAATGACATTGCTATAAACTTTTATCTAGGCGTTTTAATGTTTCTGCGACGATTTTAATCGATAATTGTGTTTTTCATTGGCGATTTTGCACTAAGGTACTTGAGTTAAATATCTACAAAGTGGTAATTGCACCAAAAAAACTTAATACAACGGACTTACGATAGATAATCTCCACAAAAATCATAATAATACAAGTATTCAGTTGTAAAACCTAAACTACTTATCCAAATGAGTTAAAATAAAGACAGTGACAATCACATTTATTCATTGTTTCTTATATTTATTAGTCGAAGAATTATTCGAGCTGCAGATGACTTACCTCGATTGTTAACCATCGTTCTAGGTTCATGAGTAAAAGAGCAGGAAAAGAAGAGGTGAAATGCCGCCGCAGTCTTTGCGTGGCTACACCGCAACTTATGCACCGCATGATTGTAATTCAAGTCCATGTCCAGTAGCGAGAGGTCAGTAGGTAGACGAGCAAACAATAAGTCCAATAAACAAGCG
This sequence comes from Tholera decimalis, assembly GCA_943138885.2. Taxonomy (NCBI): domain Eukaryota; kingdom Metazoa; phylum Arthropoda; class Insecta; order Lepidoptera; family Noctuidae; genus Tholera; species Tholera decimalis. Next base: position 37,294,920 of record OW964564.2, on the reverse strand, counting down.
AAGGTAAATGATAATCAAAAATCCAAATCCAAAAAGCACAACGAAAGAGTAAACGGCAGAGCGTTCAAACGACGTCTGACGTTCGTTTTTTTTTTTTTCATAGAGTAGAGATGGAATCAGATTCCAAATGTAAGAAAACAAAATCGATTAAATACTCGAAAAAGTTGAAAAAAAAATGTTGTTGTCGACCTTGACAGACACAAAATATGTAGTAAGATTGTGCGTCCGAAGTGTTAGTAACACACTTATCCAGTTATAATTATGTAGTTTCTGAAAATAAATCGTTTTGATAACCGTTGTTAAAAATCGATGTTAGTTCAATTATTTCGATTTGACATTCTGGAAATGCGATATGTCTCAACCCTAGCTTGCAGTACTTGATCTTGTCATGTCAAACCAAACCAAAGCATAAAATCAATTATGAAACTTTTTAATGTTTATTAGTTCACGAAAGTTATCAGAAATGATTAAACACTAAATAATTTATGAATGAATATTTCAATATTACGGGTTAGTGTGAAATTCCTATTCATGCTGGGGGCAGCCGTTTAGCCATCTCCTTTAGTATAGATACATTTAAACACGATTCGTTAACTCTTCTCTGTTTCCAGCGTTATGATTTGTTCTTTTCAAACCCATTCATAATTCAGGCGTCCACTAGATATTTGTCTCAGCGAAAACCCCAAATACTTATAAAACAAAACTCCTGTTTCTCTGACGTCATACTGTTTGGTACTCCACGAAAAACTTTTATGAAAGCCTCATAGTTACGTCAAACAATTCTTTATCGCGTAACACAATTACTGCTTCGCAAATTCTATCGGCATCGGCATCGCTAACCTCGTTTCGAGTTTGAGAGCACCGCCAGGAAATAAAAGATTCCTCTTACAAGAGAGTAATCCAAGAGCATGTGCTACGAATGGCCGGCAAGATAAGGCAGCTAATTTATAGCGTTTCAATACCTCCTCGTCAAAGATGTGGCGATAACTGGAAGGCTACATGGATAGTTATTGTTTGGTACGTTTATTGTTCCTTATTTGGGAAGTAATAAGTAATTTTTTATGTTCGTAGTTTGTTAAATATTTGTTTTTATGAATCTACATATTCAGCTCATAAAATTCCCTGCCGATGACTGTGTTTCTTGATGGCTATTATTACCTGGGAGTCGACTACCCTCAGAAGAAACATAAAAAAAAAACTCAGAGGTCAAAGTTTCTATTGACTGTGGTCCCTTCGGTAATTTCGTTTAGTTTTATGTACAGTCGGGTAATATTATCGTTTGGTTTTATGATGAGAGGTAAACCAAAGATCCCCAAAATTCTTCCAGTTTGTATTCCAACTGCTTCTGGCTCTGGAATTGTATCGCAAGCAACCAGTCATCGCAATTTCAGTTCCAAAGATACCTCTTCCAGTGAACATACATCGTTGACCTAAGGCCCAGAGGTCAGCAGCTGTTGAGAATTTAGTTGTGCTCACGTGTTATTCTTTCCCAAGTTATTTGTGTCTTCCACTTGTTTCGTTATTATATTATTTGCTTCTATACTATGTGAAATCGATATGTTTCTGTGTTTGAGAGCTCGTTTAATTACTGGGAGTGGAGGTAAATAAAACAACATGATTTATTTTTAAAAAACACTGCTGAACCTAAATATGTACAAAAAAATATAATAAAAAAACAAGATTAGGCGTGTCAAAGTACTCCTCCACGTTGCTGTTGTCCGGAAACATACCCAGAAGACTGAAACTGGGCAAAGAACGAGCCAGCCCTTCGGTCACGCAAGGAATCGACCCCAAACGGCACAAAACTGTAATTACTAGAAAGTTTTTGCGCCGTTTGAGGACCTTTGCCGTCGCGGCTGCTGCACTAGCACAGCTCGCTGTACTTGGAATATGAGATGGCGCAAAAGTGTCGACACAAGCTGCGTCCCACACTAGAGGCCTACCCATCTTCCAAGGCACCAACGTCACCACATGATTTATAGTTTTTTTTCTACTTTTATGGCGTGCCGTTGAAAAAAAGTCGATGGAGGAGATCGCCGCACGGGTTAATCTTGAAGGTTAAGCAACACTTGCCGAGGTTGGCCCGTGGATGGGTGCCATTCTTAGATATATTAAAAAAAAATCCGTGTGTCTGCAAATACGGTAAGTCGTTGGTCCCGGCTGTCATTATTACATCTTAGACCATCGTTACGGGTAGTTAGTAGCCAGAAAATCTGACCCTGATCTTACCAAGGGATTTGTTACCCAGCTACTGGGTTGTGTGAGCTGTGGGCGTTACGTATTTCTGTGTTCAGATGTTAGTAATTTTTATTGTTCATAATAATAATTCTAGCGCAATTTAAAGTCAAGAACGCACCCTAGTTAAGTTTGAGGGTTGAGGAATTTGGAGACATTCCTCAAGTAGGAATTTTGGTCGAATGGTGTAGTTGATTGACAAATTCGTGGAAAGTTGCGCAACACGCAGCGCGTCTCTTCTTGTGAAGTAGTTCTTAGTTTTTAATAATTATGATGTATTACCCAGCTTAATCACTACGTAGTATAAAACAAAGTCGCTTCCCGCTGTCTGTCTGTTCTTATGTATGCTTAGATGTTTAAAACTATGCAACGGATTGTGATACGGATTTTTTAATAGATGAGTAATTCAAGAGGAAGTTTAATATGTTTATAACATACATAATATGCAGTAGAAAAACACTGATAATTTTAGAGGATTCTAATGTGATGTCGTAAATAAACACATTATTTTGCGCTTACATTGCAAACGCGGCCTGAACTCTACAAGATAGATTAAAATAATAAACTACAGTATTGAACACCTTAAAAAGTTCTATAAAAAATTCTGCGATGGTATATGTCTATCTCTTAGGGATAATCCGTAATAACCATGTTTTTTCTCTACAAATTAAAATAAAATGATGGGTTTATGTGGCAACAATGCGGATAAATGATCCGGAGCGTAAAATAGTCTTATTTACACTTGATGAGATAATCGCGAGAAGGTACCAATGTTGTACGTTACCTCATAACTTTTTATCGTCCTACATAATGGAGTCAGTTGTAAAAAACTTAATCCTTATTACACTTTTCACAGCAAATAATTCAAACTATAGCCAGCATCTATCAGTAATCGGTACAATATACAGTATTGGTTCTGTGCTAGCCACAGACATAAATCCATTCCTGTCTATGCCTGCAGTGTGTGTACCACTTAGAATCTAAGACGCAATAATATCTAAGTCTGTAAGTTTATTTATTTATTTAAACTTTATGTACAATCTTGTACGTGGGCGGACTTAATGTAGCAAGACATTCTCTACCAGTCAACCTTTGGGTTAAAAAAAAAACACATTGTGGTAGGTGTACGAGAAAATTAAATGAAATAACATATTTAATACCAAAATATTAAACTAATAAATACGGCGCTTTATAATAATCTTTCTGAATAAGAGAGCTCATAATAATTATGACGAAGACCAAACTAAGAATAACAGCCCCTTAAGAAGTGGTTTTGAATTTTACGCTTAAAAGAAAGTTTTGACTCAGCATTGGAACATTGGATCCGTCGATCGATGAATTTAAAATGTGATTGTAGCAATTATCAGGCAGTTGCTCTATGTAAATACTAGCACTTACCACTTAGCTGCAACCAGATATACTGGAACCTGACACTGATATAGTTGGGGAAAGGCTTATCTGATGATAATGAATAATTTCAATCGGACTTCACTTAAAAGTCCAGCAAACTTATATTTTCAGTTAAGAGAATATATCTATGGTACGCGTTCAAACGCATGTTCAAAGAATAGAGGAAAATACCGAAACAATAAATAAAAGATTAAGCGTAAAATGAGAAACTACTACCATTCTTAGTTTGGTTTTCGCAATAATTATAATTATTGTGAGTTCTCTTAGTCAGAAAGATTATTATAAAGCACCGTATTTATTAGTCTATTATTTAAACTTATATATGTATTCTATATATATATATATATTCGTTATTGTGGTCTTTTTAACCCAAAGTTTGACTGGTAGAGAACGCCTTGTTGCATTAAGTCCGCCCATGTACCACTATTGTACATAAAGTTTAAATTAATAAAAGATAGAAATCTTATTTTTACTACATAACATGGTAATTTTAAATTCCCATACATCATGACCGTCCTAATCGCTGTAACCATTAACAGACACTAAACTTTAACGATGAAAAACCGTTAATAGCCAACCATTTAAAAATAAACGACCACAATTCCGCAATACTAAGTACATTATTGCACCAACATTATAAAAACTAAGCAAGCAGCTGTATTTCATGTTGGTAGCCGTAATCTTTATGACCTAAACGCCAGAGAGTGGGATTAGCACTAGATTTATGATACGTAAGGGCTTTAACAGACATGCAACTTTAAACATCAACGATAAATAAGTTTCGGAAGAATAGCGTTGACGACCTACATAATATAATGTCTTATAATAATATAAATGACTTTTAACTAAGTGAAAAATATGAAAACAATAACGTTATAATTCAGTAAAATAAGATAAAAGCAAAAGAAAACAATTTAGGGCGCGACGTGTTCCTAAAATCGTAGTCAGCAGCCCGATTACCCACTAGGGTTGCGGATAAGTAGGGGTTGACGGACCAGGGTGGGTTTTTACCCAGAGGGAGGAGTCATTTGACGATTTTATTAAAAAAAAAAGAATCTTTGTGACTGAATGAAGTGCTAAATTATGAAGTACACGTATAAAACATCAGTCGTTTATTCGCCTTCGAAAGATTGTCACAGGAACGACAGTGACAAAGATGCTTATAATGTATTGATCATAAAAACCATCGTGACAATCGCGATACTGCAATCATAACCGGTACCAGAGTGTCGTTAAAACGCAATAGCGGTTTTAAAGCAGCACGTCTGGTGATGCCCTTAACTCCCTTGCCAGCTTTGTTCTCTACTGAACAACCTTTAGCCAAGGATTATAGTGAATAACGGTAGTCAACGGTCATACCACTATAAGTGGAAAAGTAATTAGCAATTTCGGAAGTTTAAAATTGAACGGTAGCGTTAGGTAATTAGTTGTGGGTGAAATGAGGGTGTGGTGTTAAAAGCTATTTTTAATAGAATTGATTCGGGTTTTGTGTAGTTTTTGTCGGTAGAGAAGTCAACGTGATTATTTGTTGTTATAAATACTACTTATTAGGTACAAACTGTGCCCGCGATTGTGTAAGTAACGAATAACCTCCTCTGTCTTCCACTGGAATTAGTCTGGACAAACCGACAGACAGACAGACCAAACGACACATCATAATTTAGAAAAAGTTTGTTTATGTTTTTGTATCATGCAAATTACTACAAACTGTTAAGAAAACACAGTTTTTATGGAATCACGGACAGACACTTAACTTTTATTTATAATTGGGGACATAATTATTTTGCCATTTATGTAAATGGTGTCATTTGGTAAAGTACCCATTTCCTCAAAAGTAATTAAAAAATCAAAACTTCCTCCTTCAATCTACGAAAAAAAAAATAACTTTCTCCATAGAAAAGTAATCGCCAATATACAAAAACAAAAAGGAATTACATCGTAAACCAAAGTCATAAACTTCGAAGCATACCTACCAACGAAAATATTCCAATGACGAAGGAAAATTTATTGAGCTGTAGAGAACTAAGTAGACCCAGTATAATCTCTACCCAAGTTACCTACAGAATGTATACGGGGAATCGATAATGCAAATTTTATGTAAAGAGACTGTGAGAGGGCAAATTTCAGTAGGGGAGCCCCAGCCGATCCAATCAGTGAATCTTAATAATATGTATCGAATGTTTAGTTTTCGCAGGTTTACAGTTGCCCCTACTATTGAACATTTCTCGAATGATTCATGAGAATTACATGTGTTCTCAATTGTCACAGGAGTCGAAAAGTGATTGGATACGTCGATTCAAGCGTAGCCATGTTTAGCCGGTGAGACGTCTGAACAGCGCGAGCATCTTCTAGATATTAAACGAAAACGACTGGCTTACGAGACTCCCCATAATAATAATAATGATCCGATTCAGCCTGTCCCTAGCTGGCCTCCCAAAATGACGCCCATTTTATTCTTTTTTTTTTGGGTGGGAAAATCATCGAATAACATCTCCCGCTCTGGGTTAAGTGGAAGACTGTGTCTAACTTCTACTGACTGAAAACCCACCCCCTGTTACTTCGGCCGCCCTAAAGTTCCAGGGCCGCGGTATCTCGATAAAACTTTCCCGCAAACCCCAGCAATGGCCCTATGAGGCCCCGTCACTGGCGTTGACAGCTTTTTGAGGCGCGCGCCTGGTCCTTACCGGACGGTGAGTGAGCCCTGCTCGCCGTCCGCAGGCCCGCGCCTATGGTGGATGGAAATCGGCTCCCGATTCCCGACGCCCGGGGCTTCTCCCGCGGTGGCTACAATGACGCCCTAAGCCGAGGTCCGTACCCCAAAGTGAGTGCCTTTAGCGTGTAGTCGCCTAGTTTGTAAGTTTTTAATAAGCTCTGGCTGGAGCTTTAATTATAATTAAGTAAGGCAACCACAGGCAAGTTATATTAAACTGCCGACAAAAACATCAGTGTTTTACGAGAACGGATGAATTATGAGATTTCCAAACAGCGTGAGTATCTACCCAATCCTATTAATGAACTCCAAACTCTTTTAGATCAGCTCAGCACTATGAGATGATAATTTCATTAGGGAAGTCGAGGTCCCTGGGATTCCAATATCAGATTCTGACTTGGTGATAATGAGACATTTTAATATATATATATATTTAATATATAGCACTCTGTATGCACACCATCAATATCATTTATCATCACCATTAGCATACTCTATGTGTACAACATGTTTAAACAAATAAAAAATCTTTATCCCTTTATGAAACGTATGAAAAACTCGATTGAATTGCTAAAGCTAGATAAACTTAATTGTTTCTACATTAATGTGTTCCAAATGGATTAAAGTCGGGCACTAAATCTAACGCGGTCGGTCATCCCACGCAAATTGTAATTGTCTATCGAAATGAGATGTGGGAACCATTGTTACTGTTTGTTTTGCAGCCTCTGAATACTGAAACTATAATTATATGGATACCAAAACAATTCTTGTTATGTTTCCAATGACAATTGAAACCCTTTGTAACTATATTGGAATTTAATTTCAGTTTACATATTGAGCTTTTCATGGGATTTCCAAAAGATTTTAAATACTGTATGTCTGGAAATGTATCCAGGAATCTAGTTTTTAGCTTTAATAGCCAATGAAGAATTAGCCAATACTACGGACGTAAATAAAAGCACTTAATTAATAGCAATTCCATCAATTAAAAAAAAATTCTTTCCGTCATCGGACTACAAGACAAACGGCGATGCGTCATCGTTACATGGTGGACATCCCACATATACGCACAAAGCGTTTTGGGAATACTTTTATTATGCGCACGGCTAAGGAGTGGAATTCCCTGCCGGAGTCTGTGTTTTCTGATGGCTATAACCTAGGTGTCTTTAAGTTAAGAGTGAATAGATTAGTTTTAGGTAAGCGTGCTCTATCTTCGACCACATCATCACTTCTCATCAAAAATCTAAACCATCTAAATATTAAAAAAAAAAAACGTATTTTGTTATTGTATAATAGTTTTGGTGAAATATTTGAGGAATGTGTAATTTTCCCTTATCCACTAGTTTTCGCTTTCAACCGATTCGAGAAATGCTTCCTTAAAATGTGATTAAAACGCATGGTATTGAAGTTTAGCAAATTATCATAATTATTTGGTTATGTTTCTCAACGCAACTTTGCAGATGCTTAGTTAATAACAACATAATTATTAAAATTCTGTGCAATATTATTATTATACATGCAACGCTTTTCCAGTGCATCGGGATTGTTTGCTGATGCGCAGCTATTTGACGTAAACGTGTCCTATGGCTACTGCAGAGGTCCGAGGCAACGCGAACAGTTTCTTGAATTAACACTAGATAAAAAACTAGTATACTACACTACACTACACACACACACTACACGACACACTACACTAGGTAAAAAATATGTACACGTATCGAGGAAAAGAACCGAGCTCAAATGGATGCCCATTCGCCAGAGAAGAAGTTTGCGCGCTTTGACTACGCTTTTCTGTTTGTTGCACTTTCCTATCCCTCCCTCTTACCTTATTTCTCATTTTCAATTTCTATGTTCTTCACACGCTAAAAGTCTGCGCTCTTCCAATAATCTTCTCTTACTCTGTCCTTCTCATACTTCTGATTTTATTAATTCTTCCTTCTATACAACGTGTAATTTAAAGGGTATATACATACCAAGTGCATGGCTTCTTTGGATGATAGGAAACGATATGGCAAGGGTTTTGTAATCCTAAGTCTACGTGTGTAGAACTTATTACAAATTCCAATACACTGATACCAGAGACCGAATTTTTCAAATTAAGAAGAACGAAAAGAATTATCGTGTTATTGGCAAGTGACATGGAAAGTTATTGACCCTTGTAGTGATTGTTATGATTGGTATTCAAGAAATATATGAAACCAATAATTTGATATCAATTCTTTGAGTCAGTTATTTTGTGCTGAAACTGTGCATAGAGACTCCATACCAGATGTTGTCTTCAGCCCTTTTGCCCGTTGTATTCAGTCTATTCTTCTGTGGAATGCACTACCTCTCTATATCAGGACGGCAACCAGTCAATATGCATTTAAGAGATAGTTGCGGGATTATTTTCTTAACAAATAGTAGAAGCAGAGTTTTCATAACCCCCTTTCTATGACTTTTTATTGATATATATAACATATTTTTGGTATGTATTATAATAAATATGTATGTAAGTTTATTCAAGTTATATGTATATGTTTATATACATTTGTAATAAAACTTTTACTTTGAATATATTATCTACCTAGTTTATTTTTTTTATTCACCTGCCATGTTATTTCTTCACCACCCAGGGTTGAGAATGAAGAAGCTGGTAGAGAATGCCTATGGCATTAAGTCCGCCTGTGTACATTTTGTGTTTCATAAATTTTTAATAAATAAATAGATATTTTTCTGAAGTATTAGCTTCCTGACTGTCATTTCGGAAAAAAAATTATGCCCGTTTGTTCTTCAATTTGTCAAATTTACATGTTCTACTTACCTAGTTTTTAATTTTAACGTAACTAACAATTATATTATTACAACTACATGAAAACCACTAGGTGTCTACTTAGCTACCTTCCATAATCAAGCACAACTAGATACCTAAGTATTTTCCTTGTGTGGAAACGTAAATGTGACTCCCGATCGAGTTAACATAGTAGGCTTCTCACTTAATATATGTAAACGTGGGCGTAACACATTGAATAATGTTTGTGTACGTTTGTTCTGAGGGCATATCAATATCCTCAGTCAGCCCTTTTGCATAGTTCTCCAAGCGGAAAGGTCGCTAGACCCCTTACATTAACCGTTGCGTTGCAATGTTTAGCATTCCTGCCTTGAGTTGTGTGTCAAGGATTTCTGCTCTGCTTTTGAGGTTTCCAAAATAATTACAAATAGTTGATTTTTTTTTCCGATTTTTTAAGATGATTTTAATTGGTAATTTATGTAGGAAATTTAGCTTCACACCAACTTCTGAATTATCTACCCACATAGCTAGTTATCTTATTTAAAAAAAATGTGGCCTAACTGAAAGCAGCGGGGTTTCAGTACCTAACATGGTGCGTTTCCTTACGTGACCTCCGTAACCCAGTGATATGGTAAGATGATTCCCCTTGACAAAACTGGCTACGAATTACAAATAAAAGCCCCGACCAAGAGCTCAAGGTGCTATCGAAGGCAAGGTGCAATCTAGTGATGGTCATTCATCCATGATGTAACCTTGGCAAGAGTACAATCAATTTAACCACCAAATATCGATTATACAGAAGTCAGAACCAATCATGTCAGAAGTATTTTTAGTAGAGTGCCTTCAAACAACAAACATCATTATATTAGTTTACTCTTTCAATAACACATGATATTCAAACGAGTATAACTTCAATTGCCCACACACCAACCGCCTAACGAGTTTATTTAGCAAACCACTAAATGTAAACTAACTTATACCATTGGAACCTTAGTCATCATAACTTTGCAACACGTAACTGTATGTTATTGGGTTAAGGCGTGTCAAATTGGCGCTAACTCGAGGCTAAACTTGAGACTTCGTATTTGACAGAAGTGAATTTGTAACTCGCGTTGCCCCTTGGCAATGAGTTGTGAATGTAGGCTGATTGTGTATGCGGTCTTTTAGTCCATAGCGGTCTCTAGTTTGAGGGTTCCGTACAGGATTTATTGGAAGTTCGTCTGCCGGTATTCCTGTCTTTGAATCTGTTTATACAAGAGGTATAGTATACCTAATAATTAAACAATGTGAAACTTGAAATATGCATAATTATAAACGCAAACCTTAGGGTAAGCCTTCATGTATGTAGCTATTCGGTAAAAAAGTCATGGCCGAGGACTATAACAGAGTCCTGAAATCTAGGTCCACCTACTCTCATTCATAAATAATAGTTATTTCAAGAAAATCCGATCAATCACAGATCGCCTAAATTGAAAAGCTATTAAACGTCGTTTATCACAGGCCCCTAAAAGTATTCTACCACGATATCCATATTTAGGGAACACAAGAGGCGCCTGATTCCGCAACAGAGAAACTTCTCGATTTAATTTATACACTTGTTTGGTTTTACTTTTATCGAGTGCGGGGACCAAGTTTGTGGGAATCAGGAGAAATTACCGCCGCCATTGTGAGTTCTCACACGGAAAACTTTTGGAGTCGGAATGATCAAGTTTTGAATAGGTCTGTATTTTAGATATTCGATATTCCAATACTGTGAGAATTTTGTAGTAAGGATGCCATCGGTGTGGAAGTTATGAGAATATTTTTGAGCTGCTCGGATTTATTGGCTTTCATTTTGAGTTTGGATGGTTTTATGGGAATCGTATAATAATAATAACGTTGTTCTTCTTTGCGATTCGATGCTACTCAAATATTTTCAGATATTGGTCTGAAAATATTTGAGTAGCTGCAGCTACCTGCACAGCATTGACATTGTCCTGATTTAAATCATGCAAGTTGCAGGCGGCCTTCCACTATAGGATGGATATGACAAGAGGTATATCCAGTAAATGGGCTCCACACTGGCTTTGCGTTTGACATACCTATGAAAGGAAAGGATAACCCATTTGGCCAGATTATATTTACAGCAGCAGCCTGAACCCCGCAATAGCCACTAATAACGTTTATTTAGGAATACTAGAAACCAACAAAGAATAAGAGTGTAGTGGCTCAGTGGTTACAGGCACCACGTTGTTTAAATCCAGCCAATACTTTGTGTAATTTATTATACATCATCACCACTGTGAGTGCTCTCAATATGGTGAAGACCTCTTGCCTCAGTGTGCCACCTGATAGTGTGAATTTTCCTGAAAACTCCCATTGATAGATTCTACCGCGTATATTTAGTACCCGTTTAATACTATTTTGTACCAGTCCTATAATTTTTGGACTTCACTCGGTATAAATGGAATTTCACGCGAATGCTGGTCCCGCCTGCGCTACTATTTATTATGCGTCATAATGACGAGAATGGTCTCATCATTATGACGCATGGGCTTGTACTCCAAAATTACAACGAATTACACAATTTTGATAAAACCAGAATTATAAGCTGATTTAGTACCTCTAAAGATCAACAATGGGTGACGAAGTTCTAGTAGTTTCACACTTATTTTTTTTAGTTTTATACGCATTAATAGTTTTTCGAGCAAAAATACTTCAGTTGTAAAGAGTTGCAGATACATTTTGGCTTCTGTCTACCCGTAAAAATTACGAAAGATGTACACAATTGATAGCCGGTTTCAAAGGCTTGGCTTCATTTCTGAGGCACGGAGGATTCTCGATATTTTAAAAGATAGTTACCCATCCAAGTACAAACCTAGGCAAGTGTCGCCTACTCTGAAAATCAATCTACGCGGTAGTAATTTTTAGCTCCCATCTTGTTCCATTTATTCATGAAATAAATTCAAAATGTTTATGAAAGCCGATATCAAAAACTTGTGAAACATTAAATATTTCTCTGTATTCAAAAGTTGACAAGAATTCCAAAGTTGGTAGTCTCAAAGATTTGACTATGAATTAGCAATGATATTTATTTTGAAAATATGTAATAAATAACACTTTCTCAAGTCAATATTTTTGTTCACTTTAAATACATGATACTGGTGTTTCCTAGCTCTCTTCGGAGTAGGATCTTTGAATATGAGACTGAAGATGAAAGGCAAATAAGGGAGAGTACAAGAAGAAAGGATCTTCAGTTGAAGCAAGTGCCTCACCTGAACGTAGTAAAGCAAAGCGCCTACCACAAATCGTTAAAGATTTTTAATAAACTGCCGATAGAACTAAAAGGTCTGATATATACAAGTGAGTTTCGGAATAAGCTTCAACGGTTCTTGTTAGATAAGTGTCTATATTCTATTGATGAACTATGAATATTAATACTATGATCAAATGTTACATAATTTTATTGACTAGAAATGAAAATTTTATAGAATATTACGAATTGATTTATGATTTTTTTAATTGTAATTTAGATAATAATATGCAATTTGACATAGAGTATATTTATGATTATTTTTTATGCTTATTAATGAATTATGATGTTAGACTTATGATTATTTTTTATTTTAATATAATTTTGATAATAATTGGTAATTTGACACAAAAATTTTTTTATGGTTATTTTTTATGATTGTTATTTTTTCTGTTTTTAATGTATTTTATATAATTGCAAAAATGTAAAGTTCAGTAATAGTTTATATAAATGTTTAGTTATAGAAATTCAGACATGATGTAAAAATCGTTATTGAATAAATGAATTGAATTGAATTGAAGGAACATTGAAATAAACCCAGAGATCAAATTCTTTTTTTAAAATCGTAATTCTGTAATTCGTACTGGTCAAAATCATATAAGAACCTAAGAACTAAAAAAGAATGTCTGAAGACTTGAAGTCAACCAACTCAAATAATTTATTTCAGCCATAAATACAATGACATAATTATGAATATCCATAGTCTTAGTAAATAAGAAAAAACTGAAAACTATGTTAGTACTTACAATTATTTTTACCTTAGCCTATGTAAAATGCCCCTTAGCCTATGTATATGGGACTTCACGTTTTCAAAAATTGCCTCCAGATAAGACTTGGCGCTGTCTCTCACTCTGCTTATCAGAAATGCAGTTCTTTTTTGATGATGGCTTGAAAGCCATCTTCGTTGGCATCCGGAAACATGGCTGATGCTATTATATTGTGGTACCGAAACAGCCTCAACAGCATCCTGAAGGCATTGCCTTAAATGACTGTTGCCAATAGGTCAACAAACATCATCACCACAGACATGAACCTACATGCTTCTCATATACAAATACAAATTGTCTGGACTTTAACCTCTGAATTTGTGTCGGTGTTTCTTCTCAGAGTAGTCAGTTAGGAAATACCGGCCTCATCTAGCTAAACTACAACTACATGCAAAAAAACTATTCATTTCATTTCATCATTATCATCCTCTGCTTAGCATTTTCCAACTATTTTGGGGTTGGCTACCAGGTTTTTTTTTGTATGGCATCTCGCAGGTCAACCTCTGAGGTTGTCGGCTGCTTAACCGGGCTTGCCTACGGTTGCCTTAATTAATTAAAGCCTCCAGCCAGGGCTTATTACAATACTTAAAACTAGGCGACTTCACGCTAAGGGCACCCCCTGTTGGGTACGGACCACGACTTAGGGCGTCTCAGGGGAGGGCAGCTAGGGACAAGCTGGATTAGATCATTATTATTATTAACTAGCTGTCCCGGCACACCTTGTTCTGTCTAATTTCTCTAAAACAAAGTAATATTGTTTTTTTATGTTAATAGCTGCCTCGACAGATTGCGTTCTGTCAAAAGTGATTGGCCTGTCGCAGTCTAATAGAAATAAAATAACTTTGAAATACTTTAGTAATATAATTTAGTGATAATTTAAGTCCATGCAGCCTCTTTTCATTCAAATTACTGCACCAACCATTGATTTAAATAGTAAAGATACGGTCATCAGAAAATTTGACCGACGCGGTCGCCCTACAAAACACACTAGCGCCATCTATGATAACTAAGATGTCAATCGGCGTGGTCTGCTCCTAGACGTAGCCTTGTAAGAGCAGGGTGTGGTATTTTTCGAGGTACAAAGAAATAAAACAAAACCTTTTAGTTTCTGAATTTTATATTTGTTATACATAAAAATACATTTTAATTTGCTTTTAATAAACAATAAAAAATAATTTTGTACATAATTTAATCTTATAGTAATATTATTAAATCTTTTTATTTCATCGGCTGCAACGCGCGCCGCACGGTGGGCTGAAAAACGGCTTTCATAGACTTAGGCATTTTATTTTGCAAGTGCCAGTTTTTGTGCCGGATATCACTTCTATTTGTTATAACAATATACAAAAATGACACCAGAATTGATTCTGCACAAAAACGAAGGAATTATAATTTTTTTACGAAAATTTTGTATGGAGCTAGTATGAAAAATCGAAATATCTCTGAAACGGCAGCGATAACCGTAATATCCTTATAGGAGGTTTTAGTACTAATTATTTATGATTTTTTGACATACGTTACATAATGGTTGTAGATGCCTTTTTTTTAAATCGTCAAAATATTTTTATTTATTTTTACATATTAAACGTTCCTTTTAGTGTTTAAGTTGAAGAATTCAGAGCTTTAACAACTCTTAACATAAAATAGCATCACCCCTATAGACCTGAAGGACTAGACAGAGGTGTGTAGTATCTTGTTGATCTTGTAAGATTTCCAACAATACCAAATAGTTGAATATCAGTGTCAAAGTGCCCATGCTGTCGCTTCTTTTAGAAAGATAGGGGAATGAAATTGTTAATTGATCATACCCTAAAAGTATGATTACAACATAACCGGACACATAATAATATCGACACAAAAGGAATTTTAAAACCTTGCATACGTTCAAAATACAAAATAACATATTGTGTAGTCATCTAATGAGTCTGATGACAAGTAATTAAGTAATTAGAATGATGGTTGTAGTCTTCTGATTCTAATGAGCCTATTAAGTGATTAAATGATTTGAAATATCTCGCAACAATACCAACTAAGAACTGCATTCACCTTTTTATAATTAGTGAGCTAATGTGATTTGCTAATGTTGATTAGTTCTACTATGAGTTCTACGAAATGTTTTTGACGATTATAAATTTTTATTATCATATCTTTTATAACTTTAATGAGGGTAGTTAACTAATTATTGACTTTATACAATAAAAGGGCTATAATTTTGTTCCATAATTTAGATTGTTCACAACCGTGTAACTGCTAACACTAAAACTATTTGCTTTGCGACTACAAAATCTTAGAATGGAAAGTTTAATCACCAACTTAGATTTGTTTGTTCTTCTAAAAAGTGAGTGTCCTTCATTTAATCATGAAGTATTGTTTAGTGCAATTGTGTCCCGCATAGGCGATTGCCTTTCTGCCGAAGATCAAGTAACTCTCAAAGAATTTTGCCGGAGATTCACGCGAGCTGCTTTAAACAGGTGGCAGAAATCTAAACGATTCTTTGATAAGTTTAGAAATACGTACGGAGAGTGGTTGCAAGCAAATATTGATTGGCCGAGTTGCGTGCAAACTTTAATAAATCAAGAACCAACTGTTGATGAGATACCAAGAGCACGCTCAGTCTCTCCAGAACCTTCGACATCATCGACTATTGGAACAATGACAAAAAGGTCCCGAAAACCATTCAAAGATCTGGGAAGCAAACAGAAAAAGAGAAGATCTAGTGAGCACATAGGCGAGGATTCCTGTGAATTGGCATATGCAGCTGCAGCACGTTTAAAAGAAGAAGGTTATGAAGATATCGCATCTGTAATCAATTATATGATCAAAAATCCAGAAGCTGCCGTTAAAATCAAGGAAAGCATTAAGAAAACAGTAATATTTACACCAGAGAAAGCACTTGGATTGCTTCTTTCACTTAAGCTTTCAAAGTGGCAATATATTACGTTGCGAGAGACTGCCATTCGGGAAGGTGCTAAGGATATTTACCCATCCTACTATAAACTGCAACAAACTAAGCTTGCATGCTACCCTCCTAATCAATCAGTATCAGTTACGGATTCATCAGCTAGAATTACACTTCAAGCTTTACTTGACATCACGGTGAAGCGGATTCTTCAAAGTCTTTCTGATAATGTGGAAAATAAGCAGTTAAAGCTGATATCGAAGTGGGGATTTGATGGTGCTTCCAATCAAAGCCGATACAAGCAGAAAATGGACGGCGAGCATGATGATTCAAGCATTTTCATGACCTCCTTGGTGCCACTGAAACTGACAGATGGAGATAATACTATATGGACAAACCCGAAACCATGCTCAACTTTTTATTGTCGTCCGGTTCAGTTCACTTTTGTAAAAGAAAGCCATGCAGTTGTCATTGATAACAAAAGAAAAATGGATGAGGAAATTGAGGCCCTTAACCCCACAGAGTGCATTAATAGTAACAGGGTGACTCATAAACTAATGATGACAATGATCGACGCAAAAGTCTGCACGTACCTTTCTGAAGCTAGATCAAATGCATCATGCTACCTGTGCTTAGCAAAACCAACAGAAATGAACCACTTAGATGCTGTAACATCAAAAACTGTGTGTTCTGACATATATGAATTTGGCCTATCATCCCTACATGCCCGTATAAATTGCATGGAATGTCTGTTACACATTGCGTACAGACTTGACTTCAAACAGTGGGCAGCAAGAAGTAATGAGCATAAAGATATGTTACAAAACAGAAAAAAAAACATTCAAAATAAATTTAAAGAGGAGCTCAATCTGTTAATTGATATAGTAAAACAAGGCTCGGGAACTACCAATGACGGGAATACCGCAAGGAAGTTTTTCGAGTTTCCCAATAAAACTGCAGCTATTACTGGGTTGGATCAAAACCTGATAAAAAGATTTGCTGTTATTTTGCAAGCAATAACATCTGGTGAGAAGATCGATGTCATCAAATTTAAAGATTTTGCTCGCAAAACAGCAGAAAAGTACGTGGAATTATACGACTGGTACTACATGTCATCAACCGTACATAAACTATTAATACACGGAGCTGACATAATCGAAAAAAATGATATTGTCCCGATTGGGACTCTCTCGGAAGAAGCCTCAGAGTCTCGAAACAAAGATTTTAGGAGGTTCCGGGAACATCATTCGCGGAAAAGAAGCAGGCAAGATTCTAATCAAGATATCCTAAATATGCTTGTTGTTTCTTCGGATCCTTTTCTAAGTGCACAAAGGCCGAAGTTAGATGCCAAAAGGAAGACAACCTTTTTTGCTGAAACTCTCGACCTAATACAGTTTCCGGAAACTGAGTTCGAGTTTGTAGGTATATCCGATCTGGATTCTGACTCGGAATTGGAGTCCGACAACGAAAGTTGTAAAGAAAATTTGTAAAATTTAATTATTTTTCTTTATGTTCTTTTGTTATTTATGTTAGTTTATTGTACCAATATGTTTAGTTAATAATTTCATAAATTATAGTTTCAAATATGTATTTTGTATAATTGAATTTATTAGATATTATTTTTGTTACTTCTGTTTTATTTAAATTACCTATCAATAAAAAGTTTATATACAGTCTTTTTTTTTTCACATATTCTTAATATTTGGGGAAAAAGCATGCTTCCTAACGATGCAGATGTTCTTAACTTTGACACAGTTCATGGATCGTTTTGAACAGTTTCATATGTTAAAATAAATAATGTTAGTACTATAATCCCCTATAAGGATATTATTATTATTATGTGTCCGGTTATGTTGTAATCATACTTTTAGGGTATGATCAATTAACAATTTCATTCCCCTATCTTTCAAAAAGAAGCGACAGCATGGGCACTTTGACACTGATATTCAACTATTTGGTATTGTTGGAAATCTTACAAGATCAACAAGACACTACACACCTCTGTCTAGTCTTTCAGGTCTATAGGGGTGATGCTATTTTATGATAAGAGTTGTTAAAGCTTTGAATTCTTCAACTTAAACACTAAAAGGAACGTTTAAATATGTAAAAATAAATAAAAATATTTTGACGATTTAAAAAAAAAAAGGCATCTACAACCATTATGTAACGTATGTCAAAAGATCATAAATAATTAGTACTATAACCCCCTATAAGGATATTACGGTTACCGCTGCCGTTTTAGAGATATTTCGATTTTTCATAGTAGCTCCATACAAAATTTTCGTAAAAAAATTATAATTCCTTCGTTTCTGTGCAGAATCAATTCTGGTGTCATTTTTGTATATTTTTATAACTAATAGAAGTGATATCCGGCAAAAAAACTCGCACTTGCAAAATAAAATGCCTAAGTCTATGAAAGCCGATTTTCAGCCCACCGTGCGCCGCTGCAAAGTTATGTCGCACTTTTACGCGGCATCGCGTTGTCTATGCTAAAGGTTGAGACAAACAATAAAGAAAATTGTTTTAAATAATGTTAGAAGTTGATTTAATGACATACACACATCAAAAGTGTCTAGGGATCAAGCATTTTTATGCGGATTTCTTGAGATTGAGATGTGGCTTTGTAATAAATTTATGATTTTATAAATTTATATGGATCCTTTTTGGTGCATTTCATAATTTGAAACAGGAACTGTTAATCAAATTCGAGTAAAAGATGAAAATCAGCTGTCAATATTTTCCCTATAAAAACATACAACGCATTGAAGACATTATTAGTGCTACTGTTTCCCTACTACTGATTAAAACCAACGTTATTATGGAGCGGCGACGTCATTTAAGCAGGGAAGAAATGCTCAGAGCCGTGGGAATGATAGAAGCTGGTTCCCGGCAACGTACTGTGGCTTTAGCTCTGAATACAAGTCAGAGTGTTATCAGTCGACTTTGGACACGTTACCGAAGCACTGGTATCGTGGCTGAGCGCCATGGAGGACGGTATCGCTGCACCACACGGAGACAAGACCGATACATTCAAATCTTAACTCGAAGAGCTCCAACAATAACCGCCATGATATTAGCCGTGAGGCTTCATCACTCTTCAGGGAACTTAATTAGCGACCAAACAGTCAGAAACCGCTTGCATGAAGTGAACCTTCATTCCCGAAGACCGCTACGGGTACCACCTATAGCAATGCACAATCGTAGGATTCGATATCAATGGGCTCTTGAACACAGAAATTGGGCAGAAGAACAATGGCATTTCGTGTGCTTTTCTGATGAGTCTCGTTTTGGTATGAGACCGGATACAAGATGTATACGACACTGGAGAACCCCTGGACGCCAACAGCGATTAAAATCCTGCCAGCTGACGTCATCGTTCCTCTACAAGTGCAAATCGGTCCCTTATTTCAGTTAATGCATGATAATGCACGACCGCACACCGCAAGAGTTGTAAGACAGACTCTCGCCGCAGCTAACATCAATGTCCTGCTCTGGCCTGCTCAGTCGCCAGACTTGAACCCGATTGAGCATGCATGGGATATGCTACAGAGAAGAGCTCTGCCGAATATGGAGGGTATCCAGTCGCAAGAAGACCTTTTTTTGTTGTTGCAACGAACATGGGCGGCCATTCCACAGCGTGATTTGGATGAACTCATTTTGAGTATGCCAAACCGATGTTCTTGTGTTGTTAGTGTTCGCGGTAGAAACACGGATTATTAATTGTTTAAGTTACCCAATAAAATTTTAAAGAAAACTGTTATATCAGTCTTTTTTTCGAACTTTAATGTTAGTGGTTCAAATGTCAAAAATCCCTTTATTAGGAAAATGGCAAATTTCTTTATTAATGCAAAGGTGACTTGGTTTATCGTTAATGTGACAAACGAAAACCCTTTATTTGATGAATCCTTAAAGAAAATTTTAATTAATATCAATCAGGAGAAAAGTTATTGCAAAAATATATGTTGATCCCTAGACACTTTTGATGTGTGTATTTTTAACTTACCGATGATATGAAATGTTATATTTTTTTTATCGTGATTTACGTCGTAGTTCACGCAACCCTTCATGACACAATTTGGCATTTTTGCTTGTAAAACTGACGACCCCTCCCGAAGATAGCCGATCGCGTTCTAGTTCACTTCGATAAAGGTTAGACCACTTTGGGACCAAGTTCGAGGCGTCATTATAACATGCGATCCGCCCAGACCTTACGAAGTAATATATATGTCAATGGCACCAACGCTTATGTTGTTATCACTTATTTTCCTTAATATTATTTAACACACTTTTTTACACAATAAAAATGACTATAAAACTAATTTGAGGGGACTCGTTATATTATTTTCATTAATGACATTCAACCTATAATAAAATTGAAGCATTGACATATATTATAAGGACTGGGCGGACCGCATGTTATAATGACGCCTCGAACTTGGTCCCAAAGTGGTCAAAAAAATATGCTCTGTGACTAGAACGCGATCGGCTATCTTCGGGAGGAGTCGTCAGTTTTACAAGCAAAAATACCAAATTGTGTCGTGAAGGGTTGCGTGAACTACGACATAAAGCACAATAAAACAAAATATAACATTTCATATCACTGATAAGTTAAAAATATGTCATATATCAACTTCTAACATTATTTAAAACAATTTTCTTTCTTGTTTGTCTCAACCTTCAGCATAGACAACGCGAAGCCGCGTAAAAGTGCGACATAACTTTGCAGCGGCGCGCGTTGCAGCCGATGAAATAAAAAGATTTAATAATATTACTATAAGATTAAATTATGTACAAAATTAATTTTTATTCTTTATTAAAAGCAAATTGAAATGTATTTTTATGTACAAAAAATATGAAATTCAGAAACTAAAAGGATTTTTTTATTTCTTTGTACCTCGAAAAATACCACACCCCGCTCTTACAAGGCTACGTCTAGGAGCAGACCACGCCGATTGACATCTTAGTTATAGTAGATGGCGCTAGTGTCTTTTGTACGGCGACCGAGTCCGTCAAATGTTCTGACGACCGTATCTTTACTATTTAAATCAATGAATTGAAGGCATACCAAATTCATACCAAAGATAATCCTAACGCACCTTTGTTTTGCTTTGATTGACGTCGAATGTCTGACAGCTGGAGATAGAGTGGTTTGTATGGGAAAAGAAAATTGTTGTTTTTACTATTTTCCTCGTATTTTTTACTTTTTTATCTCCGTAAGAACCTTCCTCAGACTTCACCAAAGACAACAAAAAGTAATTCAGGCAAATCGGTTCAGCCGTTCTCGAGTTTTGCGCTTAGCAACACATTTAGCAATTCATTAATTTTATTTATACAGGGTTTAATGTAAAACACTGAAAACCTCTCAGGACTATATTACTAACATCATAATCAACAACTTTTGTTCTATGACTTTTAAGAATTCGTCATATTTTAGTTCACCAGATTTTCATATAAAAATAAAAATATTTAAATTGAACGCCCTAAATGTTACGAACTCTATGCGAAGCAAAAGAAATCTATTTATACTATCGCTTTCTTTTGCTTTGCATAGACGCTACATGCGTTTAGGGCGTTCAATTTAAATACTTTTATTTTTATATGAAAATCTGGTGAACTAAAATATGACGAATTTTTAAAAGTCATAGTACAAAAGTTGTTGGTTATGATGTTAGTAACATAGTCCTGAGAGGTTTTTCGTGTTTTACAATTAACCCTGTATAGATAAGGGGGTTTAAAGTTACGGGGACGTCGCGGCGGGCCTCAGCGGCGAGGACGGAAGGACGGTCGGTTTTTGTGTTTGTGAACTGTACTGGTTTTCCTCTCTCTTGGAGTAAAATAACCCGGCTACCAGGCAAATTGGATGCAGCTAAGTATGTAGTTTTACATGGAGCTAACTGCCTATCTGACCTCTGCAACCTACTAACTAGGTAACAAGAAACCTGACTGACTGACTAGACTAGTATCAGATTGTCTGGCCACAGACTACCCGTAATGACAGTCAAAGATATTCATGTGATATCCGGAACCAACGAATTATCGTGCTTTCCGAGGCACGGGAGTATCACACTCGCCAACTTCCAAACTCCGGTCTACTACTGAGAAATTTCTTATAGAAAAACCCAAGATCACATTTAGCCCGACCCGGGAATCAAAACCGAGACTACATACTCACCAGTTAGCCCTTAATAGGGCAAGATGAACATTATTCCCACATCAGTTTTTTTGTTGTAAACTGTCAAATGTGTAACTGTTCCCACAAAATGTCACTCTCATTTTTTTCTTTATGAGTTGACCTACAGCATGAGCCAAAAGACTTGTTTTCGAAACGAACGAAGTAAAAAAAAAGAAGCTGTCAAAGTTTTACTTTCAATGTTCTGTCAAACAGGTCACTGATTTTTGTGTGATGATGACAGAAATACACACACATTCACACTTGGGGATGAAATGATTTAAAATCCTACAACACTATACACCCATAATGCCAAATTGACTGCGTTTTTGTTTCAAACATCCACACTTTGCCCATGCCCTATTAAGGGTTAGGGCAAATGTGATGCAAGGTAACCAAACAGTGCTAATTTAGTAATCAAGTTCTAGATAATTATTCAATCTCCTCCATCTGTAAATGTTAAACTAGGCAAGCTGTGCGTTAAATAGTTTTCGATAGAACTTTCCTTTCGATAGAACCAAACTCAAACGTTCCTGTTTAGCATTAAAGTAGAAATCCAAAATCCTTTAAGCCGTGTTAGCGATTTACAATCATGTTTATGCAAATCTTTAGTTACGAAATTGATACTTGTGACTATTGACATAAGGTCGATATTGGCGGTATATTTAAAGTTGTTTCACAGTAAATGTGAGCGAATCCAACTGGCAACTTTATTTTCAAGCGACAATTGCCCAACTAGGTTTTGCCAACTAATTGTTGAGATTACAGTTCACTTCGCTTACCAACTTGGTGCTTTATATATTCGGATTTAATCTTGTTTAGGCTTACTGCTTTAGTAGGTTCATGGGAAGCTGTATAGTTGTTGGCAATCGTGAGGTAGTCTAAGTTTGCGGTGTCCCTAGGAGATGTACCAGTTATGTATACAACGTGTAACGGAAACCCCATAACTATCCAAAAGGACTGAATACAACATCTGGTATGGAGTCTCTATGCACAGTTTCAGCTCAAAATAAGTGACACAGAATTGACCCCAAATTATCGGTTTCATATGTTTCTTGAATACCAATAATAACAAACGTGTCACATCACTATAAGGGTAATTACTTTCTACGTCCCTTGCCAATAAAACGATAATTCTCTTAGTTCTTCTTAATTTGAAAAATTCGGTCACTGGTATCAATGTATTGAAATTTTTAATAAGCTCCACACATGTAGACATATGATTACAAAACCCTTGCTATATCATTTGTTATCTATCATCCAAAGAAGTAGTGCACTCGGTATTAGACTACAGGCCCGTGTCCAAAATGGATGGGTCATATGAACCACCAGGTGACGTATATAGGACGATATAAGAGCATAAAATAATAAGATTCAGCACTATGCCGTCTCTTGTAAGCTGTCCGACTGAGTGCTGGTGAGAATTCAAAAGTGCAGGTAGAGTGAGTACATTTTGGACACATATTTTTGTACGGCATTTTTACCATCGATACATCCATGAAAAATAATAAGAAAGCGCGCAGTGCCGTAAAAAAATAGTGCGCCACCAAGTCGGTAATTTTTTTTGATTTTCTGACAAATTCCAGGGTAAATTTGGTCATTTCATTCTGTACGACATCAGTTTCATACTGGTTCAATACAGCTTCTAATCCATTATTCCGCAACGCCGTACAAAAATCATGCGACAAGGGCAAAAATCGAGGGTTGCAACCCCCTCTCTTTCCGTGGTCCGGGGGGTGATTTGAAACAACATAAAATTAATTTATTTTGAAAGTACTTTATGCATGGATAATATTTTTTTACATTCCGTACATTTTCGTTGGTCGAAAGGTTTGTAGGGGAAAAAAAACTCAAGGAAAAATCCATAGAACGAAATTTAAGAAAAATCCATGTAACGAAATGTAAGGTGAAATTCATGACGATATTTTTTTATATACGGCATTTAGATAGTTTACTTGTACTTAATGCAATAATTTATAAAAAGTTAATGCCGTACAAATCTGAAAGTTCATATTGATAAAAAAGTAATAAAAATATTAAATAAATATAATTTTTGTATATCGCTTACGGAACGACGTTCTGTTACGACGTTTAGCATTTGTAGGCATATATCTACACCTGCCTATACTGTACTGTGTGCTAAGTAGTCTCATGGTCACAACGTATTTTCACAGTATTACGATATTTCCTACAGTAGCGCGACGAATGTACTTGCGCAGAGCAACGGAGGGGAACTCGCGGGGTGTCGGGCGTCGCGGGAAGCGTACCGCAAACACGCTTAGTTTGCGGTACCGAGCGCGAAGGGCAAGCGCGGGCGTGTTTTTTGCGTAAAAATTTTATTATACTTACATATTATATAATGGTGCGCACAAACTGTTCTGTGTATGGAAGTAAATCGACATCGAAATCCCAGAAGGACTTAAAGTTTCATAGATTTCCCCGCGACGAGAGGTAGGTTTTTTCATTTGTGTACCATAAACTTATGAAATATTCCAGACGCCGTGCCGCTGCCGCTAAGACAAAACTGCAAGTCAGTTGCACACAATTTCGGACACTTTACCTTATTTATTTATTCATTTATTTATTATATACTTTATTGTACACCTTACAATATTTCTATTGATACAAAAAAAAATTAAACTAGTGTAAAATGGGCGGTCTTATCGCACAGGGCGATCTCTTACAGACAACCTTTGGATGGACAAACTTAAAGGAGACAGATTAAGGGCTGTCAGTGTACAAACATCATAATATTAATTGAACATAATAATATAAAATACATACAATACCAAAATCATATACTAATAAATATTACATGTATAATTGAGAAAGAAGGGGAAAAGTTATAGGGAGAGGTAATGCTCCTTCACCATTCTTTTGAACGCTGGTAGCGTTTGAGCACGCCTCACTTCTATGGGTAATGCATTCCACAAACGAGCTGCTTGTATAGTAAAAGATTTGTCAAAGAAAGAAGTGGAATGCATACGAATACTCAACTCTAGATTTTCCGATGATCTCAAGGATCTAGAATGTGTGTCACAGAGGAACTGAAAACGTTCCTTAAGATAAAAAGGAGTGAAAGGATTAAATAGCACATTATAAAGTAGAGAAAGTAAGTGAAGATTCCGGCGAAACCTAATAGGAAGCCATTTGAGCTGAGCACGGAAATCAGAAACGTGGTCATATTTGCGCAAGCCAAATATAAACCTGATACAGAGATTTTGAAGTCGCTCTAGCTTGTCCAATTGGTTTTGGGTCAAGTCGAGATAGCTGGCATCAGCATAGTCCAGAATAGGGAGAAGGAGAGTTTGTGCAATTGCAATTTTAGTGGAGATGGGAAGAAAATTACGAAGGCGTCTCAAGGAGCCTGCAGACGCAAATATTTTACGACTAACTTCCTGTAATTTTTTAGTCCAAGAAAGGGTGTCGTCAATGTGTATTCCCAGGTTCTTATTTTTATGTCTGATAATTATAATTGTATAGGTACTTATGTGTTTGTTTATTGAATTTATAGGTACCTACTTACTTTCCAGGCGCGAGTTATGGATAGAAGCTTGTCAAAGACCGGACTTGAAAAGTAAAACAGTTGAACAATTATATAATATGTACGTATGTGGTTTACACTTTGAAAGATGGATGTATATGAAAACAAAATTAAAAAGCACTGCTATTCCCGTATCAAACTTACCGTCTGCTTCACTACATCCTATGAGTACACAAACTGAGACTACAGAAATAGAGATTATAAAAGATTTAACAAACAGAGGTGTTCAACAACAGATCGACATTGCTTCTGTAGGCGTATCAGTTGTGGCATCCACTAGTGCCCAAGCATCGCAGACTACGAAATAAAATGACAGATCATACTCCAAGAAAAAGAAAACTTCGAAAACGAGTTACAAGTTGTGTCAAAAAGTTGAAGTTGATGGAAGAAGCTAAGTTGACGGACGTCACCTTTGAACAGTTCTTACAAGGATGTGACAAGTTCTTATCACCTAATCTAAGTAAACTTACGTAACCGTGCATACAATACTATGCATGATACCTTTCGTGGACTACAGATACCTCCAGCTGATTTCGTTGAATACTGTACTAAACTGCAAGCCTGTTCTAGACAAAATTTCCACTCGTTTGTTGGAAACAATATCTTAGATAGATTATTTGAAATACTAAGTACTGCAGAATTTAAATCACAGCCATGTTCATGTTTTCTTCATTCTTTTCTTATCAGATTGTTCATCCGAATGCGAATACATTACGTAGTTAAATTTTATAATATACAATTAAGAACATCCAAAAATAAAGTGTCACGTATTTAGCAGTGCAACATATGTAAATACATATATATTTATGAATAAATATATATTTACATAGTGTCATATATATTTACATACATATGAATAAATATATAATCACAATTTTTTTTATTTTATTTCCCATTTGATGACAACCCTAGCATATTTGCATGTAACAGCGTAAGTACCTACACTGGCGGCGGCATCGTGCGACATCAAAGGCGTTGCGCTACTGTAGG
Organism: Tholera decimalis; assembly: GCA_943138885.2. Taxonomy (NCBI): domain Eukaryota; kingdom Metazoa; phylum Arthropoda; class Insecta; order Lepidoptera; family Noctuidae; genus Tholera; species Tholera decimalis. Next base: position 37,268,134 of record OW964564.2, on the reverse strand, counting down.
AAATATCGTAATACTGTGGTATTTTATTCGGATGTACTCGGCTTGGACCCGAGTAAGGTGTTCATTTGCGCTCGTTCACACATAGTTCGATTAGTATGTGTGTACTCGGTGACATAACGGAACCGGATGAGGAATCAGGCGAAGAAATTGATGACGTCATAAATGATAAATGATAAATATCTTTATTTTGCAAATTGGTTATTAAATAACACTTTTACACGTCATTTTTTTTTTTTTTGTAAATATTAACTAGATGAGGCCGGTGTTTCCTAACTGACTACCCTGAGAAGAAACACCGAAACAAACTCAGGGGTCCGTCTCTTTTAAAGTCCATACAATCTACACTGGTTTAATTATATAGGAACCTTGTAGGTTTCAGTCTGAGTCGGTCTTTTGAAGAAAGATGCTCACAGATTTGAGTGGGCCTGTCCATACAGTGCAAGCATTTGTCAAATGACGTATAGCTCAACTTAGAACAAGGAGCTTAACGATTTGACCAACAATACCAAGGTAAGGACCTTTGGGTAGGCCGCAAAATGCTCTCAAACTGCCAGACAATTTATTATGTTTAACTCGAATAAAATAATCTACATAGTTCACATATTCACAATCGTTTATGAGGATTATGTAGATTAGTCTGAAATGGCCTTTTGAGGAAAGACCAAACAGATTTGAGTAGACCCGTCCCGTCAGTGCATGCCTTTGTCAGTTAGTCTGTAAGCTCAACTTTGGACTACTAAGGAGCTCAACGACCTGACGAACAATGCCAAAGACGGTACATTTGAGTAGGTCACTAAAATACTCAAACTGTCAGACAACGTCGTAATAAAGAGAGAGAAAAAAAAAATTAATGGAAATTAAAAAAAAAAACAAAAAACACATAGGTAAATAAATAAATCTTTACATCTTTAACTTTTTTTTTTTCTGGGTGGTAAAATCATCGAATAACTTCTCCCGCTCTGGGTTAAGCGGAAGGGAGTGTCAGACTTCTACTGACTAAAAACCCACCCTGTCCCTTCAGCTGCCCGTAAGTTCCGGAGCCGCGGTTTTTTTTTACTACATTTCCGCGACCCCGGCAGACTATGGCTTTATGTGGCCCCATCACTAATGCTGACGGCTCCTTGAGGCGCGCGTGGAACACGACGCGCCGCCAACCCGGGCCTGGTCTTTGCCGGACGGTGAGCTACCCCTGCTCGCCATCCGCAAGCCCGCGCCTACGGTGGCCGGAAATCGGCTCGCGATCCCCGACGCCCGGGGCGTCTACCACGACGGCTGGGGTGCGAGGAAGAGAGTTGCCTCTCCCTCGCGCGTTCGGCCTCCTCCTTCGCTAGCATGACTGCTTCGCAGAAGGAGGCGACCGCATCCCATTCCCTCTCGCTCCGCACCATGGTCTGAACCAGAGCAGGGCGCGAGAGGTCGCCGCCGCCGACCGCCTCTACGAGGACACGGCGGTGCTCCGCCCAAGCAGGGCATACCTCGACCGTATGCTCCACCGTGTCCTCCAGGTGGTCCTCACAATGACGACACCCGGGCGTGTCCTCCCGCTGAATCCGAAACAGGTACCAACCGAAACAACCATATCCGGTCAGCACCTGCGTGAGGCCTGTATCTGTACCCAAGACTTTGATTTTGACAAAAACTTATTCATGTTTCAGAAAATGATAGAGAAGATAATTCGGACGTCGATGAAGACATTGATTCCGATAAAAACCTAGCGGCTGATTCCGATACTGAATAATTTAAATAAAAACCTTATTTTGTATTATCATCTTTAAACAAATCAATTATATACATGTATCAATAATGTTTGAAGTATATATTAAACCAAAAAGTATACAAAACTGTTGATACTGGGATTTACAGTTTCAATTCTTGGATATTATATACACACCCTTTTACTTCAGTTAGACGTCATAATGATTTTATCATATTATCAATTGTTCTCTTCAAAAATATGTTAATACCGTACAGTATCAGATGGCCATAAAGTACTACACCCTTAAAATGGTAGCGTCATTTTCATCAGCCTAAAATATATGGTCCGCATTAAAATGTACGGCATCATTTTTTGCTAATTTATTTATCTTAATACTATTTAAAACAAGGGAAAAATGTAGAAAATTGCTATATTTTATTAATCTATGAATATTTAAACTTTTGCAATAATTTCAAAAATTTCAGTTTTTGTATTTCTCTATAATTTTTTTTAGAACAGTTTCTTTTGAACGGCAATACTATATGACAATTGTATTTTACAATATCATGTTAAAACAAAGTTGCCGTACAGAGTCAAATGATTTTACAGCTTTATAAATCAAGTATACCATGAAATTAAGATAATTATTAATATACATTCAAATGAACAATAATTTTTGACGGCATTATTTTTAATAGTACTTTTGAGTGCTAGATAATGTTTTGGAACCGAAGCCGTACTTTTTCAAATCACCCCCCGGACCACGGAAAGAGAGGGAGTTGTAACCCTCGATTTTTTCCCTTGTCGCATGTTTTTTGTACGGCATTGCGGAATAATGGATTAGAAGCTGTATTGAAACAGTATGAAATTGATGCCGTACAGAATGAAATGACCAAATTTACCCTGAAAATTGTCATAAAATAAAAAAAAAATTACCTATCTGATCTATCGATGGTAAAAATGCCGTACAAAAATATATGACCAAAATGTACTCACTCTACCTGCACTTTTGAATTCTCACCTGCACTCAGTTGGACAGCTTACAAGTGACGGCATAGTGCTGAATCTTATTATTTTATGCTCTTATATCGTCCTATATACGTCACCTGGTGGTTCATATGACCCATCCATTTTGGACACCGGCCTGTAATCTATATGTGCATACCCTTTAAATTACACGTTGTATATATTTTATGTACATGGGAATGATTATGTCTTGGTGTAATGGAAAAATAAAATAATTTAATTTAGTTCTTAATTTAACCTAAACCTTTTAATAGTAAAATAATGTAACCAGTCGTAAAGGTTGTCTGTAAAAGATCGCTTTTAGCAGTAACACAGCCCATTGTATCACCCTTTTTAGTTATTAATTTTCTGCTATGGTGTACAATAAAGAGTATATTATTATACATATCTATCTATATAGTTTGATTAAAAAAAAAAAACTTGTGAGTCCGGATTTCCAACTATCTACACGCTAAATTTCATCAAATTCTTCAAAAAGTTTAGCCGTCAAAGCGTAACATATAGACTACCGCATTTGTAATTTGAGTAGATATGGACAGTACCTAACAGTATGGCCCGTAAACGTAGTGTCAGTGGCAAAGAACTGAAAGAAGTAAATACTATTCTCCAAAAATGAAATAAGTAATAATTTATTGAACATACTTTAGACACAAACTTAAGTGTTGCCTTTGCTCCAACTTTGCACTAAGAGATCTTGTATTCTGGCTCCTATCCTCTCAAACATCACGGTATTGTATAATATAGAAACTTGATATATAAGCCACTGCCCGCGTCTTAGTGCTCGTTGGAGGATAAAAGTAACTGTCTACTTACCACATACTATCACACATATCTATCTACATATTCAACTACGGAGCTGAGACTTTTACTCTGAAAAGAATGACCGAGACCGCATTGATGGCTTTGAGAGGTGTTTCTGTAAATTCCTTGGTCTGCTTTTAGCACCAACCTGTTGATCTTGTGCGAACCAGACGTAAAGACCAGACGACCGACTAGATGTCTGCACAGAATGCTGGAGTTTTTTGGTAACATAGCCAAGAAAGAAGGCTACAATCTTGAACAACTCATAATTACAAGCAAGATTGATGGCAAATGACTTAGAGGCCGTAGTCCACCAAGGTGAGTTGATCATTTCCATTCCAACCTAGACGTCGAACTACACTATATACGATGACACGAACAGGCAACGATGGATCACTATCAGGGAGAATCTATATCAATGGAAGCTTCATGACCCTCAGCATTGAGAAACTCGATGTCAGGAGGATTTACATACAAAATTTCATTCAGTTCTGTTCATTAGTTGTAAATAAATTAATAGTTTAAAAAAGACTAGAAAAACAAACTTTTATAAATGCACGTAAAAACAAAAAAAAAAATGTTAAGAAAACCGATAACGGATTTTCTTTAGGTTTGTTATAACCTTGAAACCTGATCGTGTTCAAAGTCCATTACGTGGCCTTTCTCACAAGTGCAAACACGACTATGATACGATATTCCATCATGGAATGCCAGTGCCTATCTTCCGGCTTCATCATCAGACCTTGAAACCTAATCGTGGTCAAAGTTCATTACAAGACTTTTCTAAGAAATCCAAAACAGCTATTATACAACTTTCCATCATGAAGTTCCAGCTTATATCTTCCGGTTCCATCATCAGATCAGTTTGACAGTACCATATTATTGTATTGTCATCAGAACTACATACAGCTGCCAATTTTCATTACGCTACGACCCTTGGAAGATGGTTAAATTAGTTACCTTACATTCCATTACATAGTTAGTTACATACAGGTCGACCTAATAAAAGCATGTTAAAAAAGAACTAAAAAAACACGACGTAATGGCGTAACAGTAGTTAGCGTATACCACTCACCCTGAATCTGTATTCATTTCAATTTTCATTCTGATTTTAAATGGTTCGTTGGAATACTCCCAGTCACAAAATCTTTTCACCAGAATGTAGGAATGTTTCCAAAATCAGAATGAGATCGGTTCACTGCACTACGTGTTTAGTTTGCTTTTGCTTCCACTGGTATTTTGGTTTTAGACTTATCTTCTTAACGTCAAGATCCAGCAGAACACGGCAAGCTTCATTATTCATTCAATACTCACCACTCAGTTCCGACTTAGCTTTACTGGTTTCAGTAGTTTCCACTCAATCTTTAACGCTATCCTATACTGTTTACTGTTTAAATTTATAAAAAAATACGTATAACTACTATATAATTTATCTACAACAATACTATAAAAAGATTAGGTTAGTTTGTAATGTTTCCACTTACGTTATAACATCATTCATGGTTTAGGATTTCCTAATATTCTGAGGTTTTACATACTCTTTGATATTCTGATATTAAAAATTCATTTTTTATACGATAACTAGTATTTGCGTGTTGCGCGAGGTGCAAGCACCTCGCGTGCTTGTGAAAAAAAAAAAAAAAAGGGGGGGGTGTGATGGGGGTTTAGTATTTGCGTGTTGCGCGAGGTGCAAGCACCTCGCGTGCTTGTAAAAAAAACAAAAAAAGGGGGGGGAGATGGGGGGGGGTTGCACAAGTATTTCGACTAAAGCATTGCCCCTCTAAATGAATCTGAAAAAAAAAATGTTCCAAGTCTTTTAATTTCCGAGATCCGCCTAAAGGGGGTGAAAAGGGGGGCGGGGGGGGGCGACTGAAAAATGGTTTTTACTTTACCGAGCCTCCCCTATACGAATCCGTAAAAAACAAAAAATACGGGTCTCGTAGTTTCCGAGATACGATAGGGGGGGGGGAGAAGGGGGGGGAAAAGGGGAGGTTTGGCACTTTTCCCGTAGGTTTGAGAGTTACTTGTTTACGAATCTGTCAAAATGTACCCACCTCCCCATCCACCATCTGGGAGAACAATTATGTCAATGAGTGAGTCAGTGAGTGGTAATCTAGCTTTATATAATATGCAAGCACCTCGCGTGCTTGTGAAAAAAAAAGGGGGGGGAGATGGGGGGTTTAGTATTTGCGTGTTGCGCGAGGTGCAAGCACCTCGCGTGCTTGTGAAAAAAAAAGTGGGGGGGGGGTGATGGGGGGGGTGTAGTATTTGCGTGTTGCGCGAGGTGCAAGCACCTCGCGTGCTTGTGATAAAAAAAAAAAAAAAGGGGGGGAGGGTGATGGGGGGTTTAGTATTTGCGTGTTGCGCGAGGTGCAAGCACCTCGCGTGCTTGTGAAAAAAAAAAAAAAAAAGAGGGGGGTGGGTGATAGGGGGGGGGGGGGGGGTTGCACAAGTATTTCGACTAAAGCATTGCCCCTCTAAATGAATCTGAAAAAAAAAATGTTCCAAGTCTCTTAGATTCCGAGATCCGCCTAAAGGGAGGGGAGAAGGGGGGCGGGGGGGGGACTTTGAAAAATGGTTTTTACTTTACCGAGCCTCCTCTATACGAATCCGTAAAAAAAAAAATACGGGTCTCGTAGTTTCCGAGATACGATAGGGAGGGGGGAGAAGGGGGGGGAAAAGGGGAGGTTTGGCACTTTTCCCGTAGGTTTCAGAGTTACTTGTTTACGAATCTGTCAAAATATACCCACCTCCCCATCCACCATCTGGGAGAACAATTATGTCAGTGAGTCAGTGAGTGGTAATTTAGCTTTATATAGTATAATTTGTTTATTTACGTTTCTGTAAAGTCATTAGTGACAGGACTAGTTTTCTTCTTAATTCATTGCTGGAGTTAGGTTAGGTCGTATATGTAACTGATATTGTACCTCATGATAAATTACTTTTATTTTTCTTTTCATTCTAGAACCTCATTCAAATGCGGGAAAGTTGATTTAATAGAGAGATTGACGGAAAGCGGTCAGTCTACGCTCTCTGACTTATTTAAAGTTATCTGTGGTCTACGCCTGGAACACAAACAGGGAAAAGAAGTCTGCAAGTAAAACGGATTGGTCGCCTCCTAATACACGAGCCGTGGCCGGGACCTCCAGACGCCCTCTTCGTTCTGCTGCTGTGGCCTACCGACTGAAGGCCAGCCTTCCGCAGCCACCTCTTCGTGCTGCCCTCTTCGTTCTGCTGCTGAGACCTACCGACTGAAGGCCAGCCGTCCGCAGCCACCTCTTCGTGCTGCCCTATTCGTTCTGCTGCTGAGGCCTACTGACTGAAGGCCAGCCGTCCGCAGCCACCTCTTCGTGCTGCCCTCTTCGTTCTGCTGCTGAGGCCTACCGACTGAAGGCCAGCCGTCCACAGCCACCGTTTCGTGCTGCCCTCTTCATTCTGCTACTGAGGCCATCCGTTGAAGACCACTCGTCCTGCAGCCACCTCTTCGTTCCGCTTTTATCATCCGCTCCACTTATCATCGACCCTCCCGTCATCTCTTGTGCCTTAGGGTTCAACATTGTATAAATTCTTTTATAAATAACGTTAGATTTTTCCTCACTTTGATTTCTTTTCCTGGTCATCTTCCTCTTAATTAGTTATTGCAACCTTACATTTCCCTCTACCCAGGGAAATTGTAACGTTACAAGTTATTTTTGTTATTTGTTATAGATAAACCCATAAACTACTGGAGAGATTTCAAAAAGATTTCTTACCATATAAACTTTGCTCATATGAAAAAAATTTCGGGTAAAAATATAATATTATTAAACTTTATATTGGTGAACAAATTAAACATTATACAATTCAAAAATACAAATCTTTCCTCTTTATAATTTTAGTACAGTTGGGTTATATTTAGAATAGCAAAACATGTATTATGATTATTAAAATATTTAGTTTTCCAACAAACACTTCCGAGTACTTGAAATAAGGCAACGTTTAATATTCACATAAAGATATTTCTATGAAGATGAAGTACAATAGAGTGCCAGACGGTAATACCGTTGATGGTGTTAAACAAATTAAAATGCATTCTTGCTGCAGTAATAAATAACTTTACGGAACATTGGGGCGTGGGATTAAGTGTGAAAGGTTTTTTGTAATTTGTTTTCTTTACGCGATAAAAAATAGCTGATGTATGTGCGCTAAGAGATTAATCTTTAAAATAGACCTTATTAAATGCCGCACAAAATATTTCAGTAATTTTTCGATAGCCAATTTATTTTAAGAAAATTGATGGATCAATTTTGTGAGTGATTCATCAACTCGTCCTAAATATCTACGGCCCATTTGGGACGACTTGAAGAAAACAAAGATTTTTTTTTTTTACGTTTTCTGCAAGTCATTACATGTTTATTTTTGCGTAGAACTTTAAATCTTATCAACGTTTGGTACAGTTAGTAAGACAAGACTTGATAATTTTTATTTTATTTTCTGAAGGTCGACACAAAAGGTCTGTTGGACGAATAGATGAATCACTTTATATAGCGGACTATCACAATCCCATTTACTGTCTAAGGGCTTCTTGATATTTTTACACGGGCGAGCTGGAAAGAAAAGCCACCTCTAACAAATCTAAATATATATAACTCAAAGGTGACTGACTGACTGATTGACTGACTGACATAGTGATCTATCAACGTACAGCCCAAACCACTGGACGGATCGGGCTGAAATTTGGCATGCAGGTAGATGTTATGACGTAGGCATCCGCTAAGAAAGGATTTTGCGAAATTCCCACGGGATTGGGATTTAGACGGGAAAAACTTCCCACGCGGGCGAAGCCGCTGGCACAAGCTAGTATAAAGATATAAGCGAAATTATCTTTGTTTATCCCGTCTTCACGTTAAAACGGAGAGACGAATCGAAGAGATTTTTGATGTGATGACAGTAGAAGAGCTGGAAAGTGACATAGGCTAATTTTTATCTCGAAAATAGTGTGACTAATTTCGATGGACGGGTCGAACCATCTTCACAAATTAATATAGAGATTCTTCCATACTTTGGGAAGCATATTAATCCATTGGTCTCGGCAGTCATTTGTATAACTTTGGGGGTCATTAGTCAGCTAGAAGTCAGAAAATCTAACACAGTCTTGCCGAGGGGTATCGTGTTACCCAGTTACTGGGTTGTGTAAGTCAGATAGGCAGTCGCTCCATGAAAAACACTAGTACTCAGCTGCATATGGATAGACTGGCAGCCGATTGGCTGGATTTATATATATATTTTATTTATTTAATCATTTATTTTCAGGTTACGAAGACCCATAGCATAGCTTAGCAGATGATGAGTGGTAAGGTATGTCGCGTCATAAAATGTTTGGTAGGATAGATCTATTGGGTAGATCTTAGAGACGAAAGAAAAGGCGCCTCGCTGATGCTACTTCGCCCACGCTTATTAACCGACTTCTAAAAAAGGAGGAGGTTCTCAATTCGGATGTTTGTATTTTTTTTTTTTTTATGTTTGTCTGCGCATATCTCCGTCACTTGCCAACCGATTTGAAAAATTCTTATCTTGTTAGAAAGGGTATACTTTCCAAATGGCCCCATGAAATTTTTATCGAAATCGGACAAGCCGTTTCTGAAAAATCAACAAAAGTCTAAAAAAATATTTACGTTGATGATCTTTTCGTTTACTCTGCATTGCGTTTTTGTTTGCGCATAACTCCGTCATTTACGAACCGATTTGGAAAATTCACTGAACCACTAAAAAGCACGAAAATAAAAACTTTTTTGCAAAAAATAAAACCGACTTCCAAGCCAAAAATAATTTTAATTTCGGTAGTCGGTGTTATTGGTTTTGTATTTTCTTTTTTTTCACACCGCCTTCCGAAATTAAAATTATTTTTGGCTTTGTAGTGTTTTGATATGGAAGTCGGTTTATTTTTTGCAAAAAAGTTTTTATTTTAGTCCTCGCTACGCCTCTGCATGAAAGTAGCCACATAAACAAAACAATACAACACTGGAAGCTGATTGAAAATGTTAAGATTGAGAAGTGCGTGCATACAAGCGTTCTCATGTTAGCAGTAAAGGGTCTGAGATTAGTCGCCAGCCGGTCTCATCGCGCGCTTCACGTAGCGCAGCGATACCATCACCGCTCACGATATGCAGCTCTAGGGATGGGACGATGTCGATAGAACGTGCTTTGATTATGTAATGAGTCTAAGTCTTTGTGTAGGTACACCTTATCTAGGAGAGTAAGACTAACAGTTGTGGTACTTGTCCTTCTTTTTTGCTAGACCATATTCCAGCCAGCTTAAGTAACAGGGTGGGTTTTTAGTCAGTAGAAGTCTGACACTCCCTTCCGCTTAACCCAGAGCGGGGGAAGTTATTCGATGGTTTTCCCACCCAGAAAAAAAAGGGGCTAGCAAAAGTGACTATTTACCCCATGTTTAAAGAAATCAAATCATCCTTACAAAAGTATCAGTAGAAGTTTAAATAATTTTTCTCTTTATAAAACATGGTTTTTTAAATTATATAACTCGGCGTCATTTCTGGTGGTTGATATAGCAATACTTAACCTCTGTCTAATTAAAAAATCAGGCGTCTTGAAAGATATTTCATACTCCATGATCCGAGAGTATCAACCCCAAATAACTCGAAATTATGAATAATAAACCAAAAGGTGGACAGCGATGCGTATACATTTTTTAATGCCATATTTGAGATTGTATTTAGTTTTATTTTAGATACATGTAAAAAGATAGGATAATCTTTATTGTACACCAAAAATGGAATTAAATAAAGATCTAACAACTAAATAGAGTGTTACAATGGATAATATATAAAACAAATATTTTATAGACAACCTTTGGATGGATCTGACAGAAAAGGAGAAAATAAATACACAGTTAGTCCATTGTGTACCTATTATTTACTTATGAAATACACATACATAAAAAACCAGAAACAAAATATACATACCTACTAAGTAATAATAATAAATCATCAATGTAATCAAAAGTATTATTTTTCTGCTAGCGTAGTGACAAAATGTTCTCTCTCACTTATCGATAAACGTCCAGCACTAGCAGACACGCTCAAGGTAAGTGTCGGGGGCTATCGCGACGGATCGCTCTAAGCTCTACTCCGAACAACAGTCAGAGATCTGATTACAAAGAGGAACGCTTTAAGCGAGCTATCCATTTACCTTTCTTCTTTATTTTTCATTACATTTTGGTGTCATGCTTTATTAATCGTGTGTCGCAGCGTAGTATGGTATACAGCTTTAAATTGGATCTTAATTGAAGTTTCCAGATTAGGTCTTTGTAATGAGAGATTTTTCTTTTAAGTAAAGTGTGAATTAGTCTTAAGTTGTCTGGTACATTTTGGAACCCACTTAGTTGTTTAAGTTTTCATTAAAACGCTTTTTCTCGTTTAAGTAGGTACAGGGTAAATCTTGGTAAGCATGCTTCATCTTCGACCACATCACAGATGAGTTGGTGGTCCAACACAAACCTATCATCAATAAAATCTGTACCTATATGGCGTCAGGCTTACGGTAATTTGATTTAATTTTACTATTTTTTGTTGACTGGTAGAGAATGCCTTGGGCATTTTAATATAATTATGTATAAATATTATGTTCATGACTTCAAAAAATCAAAAATCAAATAAAAAAATAGTTTATTTCTTTTACATGTTTTTACAATATTACTTAGTTGCCAGAACTACCCAGAAAGCATGTAGTAATGCTTGTATTTGGCAGTTCTGCTCTTCCTTAGGATCAGTGTTAGATAACAAGTTAAAAGAGAATGCCAAGTTTCGGCTCACAAATCATGTAGCGTCCGACAGACTTTCTAAATTAATGATAATTCATTATATAAAATAGTAAGAATTATAGAGTATAAATAAAATCTGTAGAAGTACACCGTTTAAAAGTAATTTTAAATAGTTATTCAATTTATCAACACGTTTTCCATCTACAATTTTAATTAGAAATGTTGCCAATACCAAAATAAAATAATATCGATACGAAATTGCACTTGCAAATCGATTACATTAATATAATTAAGAACCTACGTAAGTGAATTGATTACTTACAAAAGTCCTCTTAATTCTTATAATAATAAATAATGTTAAGTTATGTTTTTGACTATTTTATATTAATTTAAAATAATTCAATTCAATTATTGATACAGTTTAGAATAGTTATATAGTGCTGGTAACACTTAATCTTGTAGTTGTCACTGACAATTGTCAATAGTTTTATTTCTCCCGCGTTTTATGACGAGCGACGAAGTGTCTTGCGTGTTTTTTAAGTTTTGTGTTGTTTATTGCTGTGTTACCGGACCCCGATTTCTGTATTACTAACGACTACCGTGGCTGTTGAAACTGAATTCAGTATTCATTATTCAATCATTTAATAGTTTATTTCATGTTATCGTTAAAATTAGAAGTATTAGGTGGTCAATTTCAAAGAACTATAACTATTTTTGGTGTACTTCTTATAGAAAACAAATTATATAGTGAAATTCTATAATTATTTTCCTTTTTTATGATATATAGTTCATCTTTGTCGGTTCTGGCCGAGTGATGAAGGAAGCCTCGGCATTCTCCTTTCAATAATATTAACCATCTTTTCTACAACACAAAACGTTTTTGTGGAATGATTATACAGGGTTAAGGTTAAGTTGACCTAGATCCATTAAGAGGTTGTAGTTTCCATCATTTCTGACTGATTTGCCTATAAAACACCCCACCCCAAACCCAACCATATTCGAGATATTGGACGTTGAAGGTTTTAAAAAAAACAATTTTTTGGCTATTAACCTTATTTTTTATGTTTTGAGCCTCTCATTTTATTGTTTTTGCAATTTTTGTGTGGAAGATACGTTTGTTTATTATTCTCAACACAAAAATTGCTGATAACTGAACCAACTGAGTCGTAATGGACGATTGATACTTTAAAAGGGCAATAATTTTAAAAACATATTTTTCTTTTTTCCTTTAACCCTGTATAGAGCAGTGGTGGCCCAGACACAACTTATTAGACACAACTTACGAGTCGTGTGTTCGACTCCAGGCAAGCATTTTATTTTTGTGTAAGTTTGGTCATCACCAATACTTTAAAGCCAGTGAAGGAAACTATTCCTAGCATCGAAGAACCGAAGACATGTGTCATATCCATCATCCCGCACTGGTGAGGGGATCTGTGTCCCAGCGGCCATATTTTAGACTGTTTATGATATATTATAATATTGTCGCGCCTAACAACGAACATCAGCGCTATAAGAACATAATTATATTGGATAATAGGTGTAATATTAATTGAAGATAAATAAATAACAATTTACTCTTCCATTTGACGTACGAAGCCTTATTTATTTTCAATTCGCAAAAATAAATATAATTTATCATTTATTTTACTGTTATCCGTCAATTATTGTGACTCGGCTGACTGTTCAAGCGACATATAATCCGAAAAACTTCCTTAAAATCATAAATTCTTTATAAGACAACATGAATTTTCACTACCCGACTCACTTATTAAGACCCGCTTTTTAAATTTAAATGATCAATTCACAAATTGGGAATTCGATATCTGGGGCTGAAATTTTCATCGTTAGAATTTTTTCTACGGTGTTTTTTTGTGATTAATATTAATTTATAAGTATTTTTTTCCGAGTTCCTTTGATAGGGAGTTATAAAATCTTGTTATTGAAATAATAACTGGAAACTCTCAATGATTTTGTTTACTAGGGAATTTACTTAGATACCTATTTTATCTCAGAAATACAAAAACATTATTGCCATTAAAATTATTGTTTTGGCCCTAGATTGGTATAAGTTTTTTTTTTAAAGGTAAGGGGTAGGTAAGGTGTATGTCCTTTAAAAAAAATATGGAGGTACTTTTAGGATGAAGATTTATTTATTTAAGAGTTTATTAATGCAAAAATCGGCCAAGAGCAAGTTAGAAGATGCTCGCGCCGAAGGTTAAACAAACGAATCAACTCAATGTTCAATCTACTGTATTAACTAAATATTAACGATTTTCAGTTATTCCCTTTATATGCACTGTAAGATATGGCTTCCTACCAAATTTCATGATTATAGGTAAACGGGAAGTACCCTATGTAGTTCGATTCTCTGGTAAAATCAAACTCAAAATATTTTATTTCACATAGGTCTACGTGGGCACTTACAAAACGTCAAAAATTAGAGTACTGTTCAAAATTGCTCGTGTTCTATGGAGAAGAACCAGCAAGAAACTCCACAGTTACTCTTTTAAAGTCGTGAAATCGCAAGATATTCGAAAATTTGCGGCATAAACGGTCACATCCTTAAATCGAACAAAGTCGCGGACCCAAATATTAAATAGCCAAATAGATTGTACTTATTACTTTCATCTAAATCATTATTCATAATTAACTTTTTCATTCAAATGTTATTAGCATTAATCCTACTAGCTACAAAGCTACCCAGGCAGGAAATATTATAAAAACAAACAAAACACTCTCGGTTATCCAGAATGATATTTAATTTTGTGCAGCGGTTATGTAGGCCCCTAAGGCTTTCAAGCTTTCGGTACCACGACACCCCGGAATGTGAAACAGCGTGTGAGCTGAATAAAAAGGATCCAACCCTGAACGTATAAAAGGATTTCTCGATCAACAAATTTTTGCTGAGGATTTGGTGAAATGATTGGACTTTTCGGATCTAATGTTTGTAATCTTATGCCGCGTGGTAACATAAAATTGCAATCGATTTTACAGGTTACTGAGGAGATGTTGGCTCTATGATAACGGCCGCGTGGGTTGACCTTCAAGGTTATACAACATTTGTCTTTTCTGTATGGAAGTTTATAATTAAGTTTGTAAACGCATCTATGATTCAGGATTATTTCCAAGTGAATAGCAATATTTTTAAAGAAAAATGAAGCATCACTGTTGTAGCCACTTTCCTGATTTAAAATTGATTGTGTGTATTGTGTATGTTTCTTACGTTAATATGAACCTAGTAGCCGCGTACTGACTGACCGAGCAGCCTCGCGAGGCCTGCCGCGCGAAGCAAATTCTCGGCCAGTTAGGACGTGCCTCGCCCGAGGCAAACGCACGCGCCGCCTCGCCCGAGCATGCCGCGGACCGAGCCGAGCGTTGTCGGTTTTTTGTCGTGCTCAAAGCAGTGATGTGAACTTAGCTATTTTATAGCTAGATCTAGCTATTTTTGCACCCCTGTCAGCTACAAATTCTAAAAATTTGTAGCTAAACGATTTAGCTACTTTTTTTTAGCAAATTAAAAACATAGCGACTTTATCCACACACTATTATTGATGCTTGTTTGTGTGATTTTCAGTTTTAGTTTTTTGTCTGTGGAAGCAAATTTTAGAGTCGTAAACTCGTCAGCATTTTGAGTCATGTTGTAAAAGCAAGACAATAGTTAAAAAGCACAAAGGGCGTGCATTTACTACATTTGGTTAAGTGGACATCACAGGAAAAGGTGAAATTTTGGGTGGAGTTCAGACACTTTAAAAATGCATGTGGTGATATACTTGCCTTTCACTTCCACACTCAAAAGCAAGAGGTTGAGAGGTTATTCTCTCAAATGAATCTAGTTAAAAATAAGCAGAGAAACCGAATGAGTCTGATAACTCTAAATTCTATTTTATGTATAAGAGACTCGCTCAGGAAAAACGGCAAATGTAGCTTACCTTTAACAGTTCTCCAACAAATGGGAACCGTGGAGAAATACAGAAAATCCCTGGATTCTCAGGATGTACAACCATCTACATCATCTTCCCTAGATTAAGTTATATTAATAATGTTTTACCATAAGTATGTACCTGTAAATATATTACGAAAGTAAAGTTATCCATTACACACATTAGTTTTAATGTAGAAAAACGATTTTAACGATTAGTTTAGTTTTTTCTTTAACTTTAGTAACTTCTAGCTACTTTTTGGGGTAAGATAATGTGGGAATCTGGCAACTTTTTGCAAAAGATCTAGCTACAGAGGTAATAGTATAATAACACTAGTTCAAAGGCGCCTCAGTACGTTTGCCGCGCTCACTCAAGACGGTTGTATGTCGCCTCGCTTGTTCGTCGCAGGTTACCGTCACGGATAAAGAGCAATGTCTTAAGTTAATACAACTATACGGTGAATATAGACGACTGGGATGCACAATGTCCCGATTACACTAATAGAGGACAAGAGAAGATGCATGGAGAAATATAAGTCACGAAATGAACATTCCAATAGCAGACTTAAAGAAAAAAATGGACTCTTTGCTAGGATCTTACAGGAGGGAAGTCCTGTTCCCAGCTTGTAATCTGTTTTCGTATAATAGTTTGGTCCAAAAACGTTTTCTTTTCTTTACAAGCCGCAGAATTATTAGAAAGGCAGTGGCAGCGATAGCTTACCGAACGTGCGGCCTCATGGCGATCTTGAGGAAAACTGGCTCGGTATTGCCGCGCGCGGCTGCCTCGATCCAAAAATTGTACACATCGAGGCTGCCTCGCGAGGCAAGCGTCCCGCGGCAATCGTCTGAGGCTGCCGCGCGAGGCCGTTCGGCCAGTCAGTACGTGCCTAGTGACAAGCAAGATGACGTGATCCCAGCAGCCGCGGGAGACGTTTCGGGCGCGGCATTGTGGATCGCGAGCAGATCTCCCGCCTTCGTAGGTGCGGGCTTCCGGACGGCGAGCAGGGGTAGCTCACCGTCCGGTGGGTAAGGACCACGCTCGCCTTAAAGAGCAGTCAGCATCATTGACGGAGCCCGATAGGTCCTTACTACTGAGATTTGGCAGCCCCGAAGGGCAACTGAAGGAACAGGATGAATCTTTAGTTAGTAGGAGTTTGACTCTGACTTTTGCTCCATCCAAAGCGACAGGAGTCATTTGATGATTGAAAAATAAAGGAACAGGGTGGGTTTTAGTAAGTAAAACTATGACATTCCCTTTTCACTCCACCCAAAAAGAAAAAAAGCAAGATGGCGTCACGTCAAGTTTATGAACTAGACATCCAAAAGAACTCATAAACTGCGCAAAAATACAAGAAAAATAACATTCACTAAAAAGAAAAATACAACAACGACACAGCAATAAATAAAATCTATCATCTCCAAATATTTTCCGGGTTTCATGTACGGCAATTTGGCTGAAATATGTTTCATAAGCGTGGCCCCTGGTGAGAGAAACAAAACTGATAGACCGCGTTTTTATTACTATCCGTGAGAAGAATTTCTATACAAGTGCATATTGCATGCCTTTTTATGGCTTGACCACAGCCGCTCCACAAATTGTAGCGAATAAGGCAATGGAAACGAATAACTTTGGGAATGAAGAATTGAATTTATTCATTATTCTTGTCCTGATTTTGAATTGTTTGAAAATAACATAAAGGCATTTTATAACGGTTTATACTTTGTATTTGCATATAATACCTAGTAATATTATAATTGCGAATGTAAATCTATCTGTCTGTCTCTCTGTTACGCTTTCACGTTTAAACTACTTAAACGATTTTGACGAAATTTGGTACAGAGATATATTAAATTTTGGAGAATAACACAGACTTTTTAAAAAGATAAAATAGTTTTCACGCGAGTAAAGAATATTTGTATATTAGTTCATTTAATTTAGTGTAAGTACCTAAGAAATCTGAATATTATAAACCTAACGTACAAACATAACTAGCTTATAACATTACAAAAGCTAGGTCTTCTCTCTATAAATAATGAGATGGTTTCCTTTATACAAGGTGTAACAGATTAAGCGCAATACCTCAGACACCCCAATTAGAATATCTATATATATATATAACTCAAAGGTGACTGACTGACTGACTGACTGACATAGTGATCTATCAACGCACAGCCCAAACCACTGGACGGATCGGGCTGAAATTTGGCATGCAGGTAGATGTTATGACGTAGGCATCCGCTAAGAAAGGATTTTGAGAAATTCCCACGGGATCGGGACTTACACGGGAAAAACTTCCCACGCGGGCGAAGCCGCTGGTACAAGCTAGTTAAATTATAAGTCTAAAACAACATCCGTAACTAAATAAATTGAAACCAAACCTAGACATTTTTTATAAAATAGTTATCTTTACTAAACGCAAAACGTATGTGCGTCATACATTATCCTTACGCAGGCGCATACACACATGCAATGTTAGCGGCCGACACGCACACAAGCGTATTTCCTTGAATTAAGGATTGTATTAATTTGTCAAAATACTGTGTTTCCATTTTAAGTTAAATGAAAGATTTTTCCATCAAAATTTAACACCTATTTTTTATAACGTAAATTGATTCAGAAGTCGATTCTGAACCGACTACTTTCAGGAATTGCGTTTATTCTATTACACGTTGTATGTATACCACACATAAATTTCGCAAAAAAAATACTTTTTCATGCGAGTAAAACCGCGGGTAAAAACTAGTTTGAAATAAAAAACAAAATTGAGGCTTCCAAATAAGCCCGCTTTTTAAATAGCATGGAATAGAAATACATCAATCGAGCAGGTACATATACAACAACTACAATAGTAACTTACATCATCAAGATAACAACAAATATTGCACTAAGCATGTCGGCTGAAAGGGTCATCAACTCAGCATTTGCTGTGTGAGACACCCACCGGTGGTTTTGCGACAGTCCATTGATAAATAAAATACAATTTTAAGTAAATGTAAAAAAATCTTTATTTACAAGAACTACATACATAGTTGTTCAACATAAAAGAGAACTTAGCCTACTAACCCAAGGTGATGGTTCGACTCCTAACTGGCTTCACATGCTTTGTGTAATTCGTCTTACTTCTCGATATAATCGGCTTATACTTGTACTGCACTTGTTTTGTCGTTGTTATCACCTTGACTCCTTCTGTCGTGGGTGAAACGTAGTTTTCATAGTTCTGCACATGCCCTTTTTTGTTAAAACCAGTTTGTTCCGCCATCTTCCTCAACCACACTTCAAAGTTTGATAGTTTCATACTCGTCTTCTTCAGAGGAATGTTGTACTTCTTCGACTTTCCTTTCTTCACTAAAAGCTTCTTCGAATGGTGTTTCTCATTCGGGTTCTGTATTTCTACTTTAACTTTGTACAGGATGTTGAGGTTGTCCTGTGTCGCCAATCCTTGGATTCGGTCGAAATATTTCTGAAACTGTGTGTTTGCATCGTAACCTTGGAGTTCGAATGATTTTGGTATTTCTTTTAAATGTGTGGCGACTTTGGAGTCATGGAGATCTGGAAATAAAGGATACTAATTAAAATCTTCATTTATTTTCATTAAGATACTTTTAATAATGATTAGATGCTGCTTGGGCATAGGTACCATAATTAAGTTGAAATTGTGTGAGTACTTGTTTCCATTATTTTTGTAATTTTTTTTTAGCAGTATTGTTCCTGTAGTTACAGGCACAACTAACGAGTTGTAGGTTGTAGGTTTGAACCTGACACATTACGTTTTGTTACTTTGATCGTGAGGAAATCGACATGTTCCAGGATTGAAAAATCCGTAGACATTGACTTGGACCTCTACAAACAAAGGGCTAACTTTCGTTATTATACGTTACGACAAGCCTAATCGAGTAAGGAAGTCAATGTGTTTTGAATTTACTTTCACTATTATTCACATAATAAATAAACCTTTTTAGGGTTCCGTAGCCGAATGGCAAAAAATGGAACCCTTATAGTCTCGTCATGTCTGTCTGTCCGTTCGTCCGTATGTCACAGCCATTTTATTCCGAAACTATTACGACTATACACATGAAACTTAGTAGGTAGATGTATTCTGTGAACTGCTTTCCGATATTAAGAAAAAAATAAAAAAATATTTAAAAGTAAGGGAGGCTCTTCATACATGGAACTGAAACTGAAAATATTTTCTTTCATGAAACCTATGCATGTGTAGTATCTATATAAAGGTCTTTAAAAATGATATTGAGGTTTTCAAAGCCACATTTTCTTAAAGTTAATCGTTTAAAAGGTATACGCTTCCAAAGTGGTAAAATGTGTCCCCCCTCTAACTTCTATAATAATGGAGTCAAAGATTAATAAAAAAATGTATATTGTAGATCTTAATGTAAACTTTGAATGAAAATTAACTTGAACGAGATCGAGTCAGCAGTTTTTGAGATAAAGCATATTTTCTAAAACCGCAAATATAACTTTGTAATTCATACAAACACTATGAAAAACAAAGTTATTTGGCGTAGTTGTAAAAAATGTAAATAAGCTAGTTTTAAGAAATTTATAAGGTTTTTTTTTGTCAAATAAATATACATATTATATTATATTATTATAGTTACTACGGAACCCTTCATGGGCGAGTCTGACTCGCACATGGCCAATGTTATTATAATAATGAAATAATTATGTTTATTTTGCAAATAGGTTATAAATAACACTTTCACACGTCATTTTTTTCGTAAATGTAAACTAGATGAAGCTAGTGTTTCCTAACTCACTACTCTGAGAAGAAACACTGAAACAAACTCAGAGGTCAACGTCTCTTTAAAGTTCATAAAATCTGTAGTGATCAAATCATATGAGAGCCATGTACGTTTATGTCTGTGGCGCCCTTTAAACGACAGAATCACACCGATTTGTGCATATTATGATTATTTCTTTATGCTACACCTACCCACCTACCTACCACCCGCATTGGGCCCGCGTGGTTAATAACGGGCCATTACTTCTAATAGAGACGAGGACTGTAGCCCAACAGTGGGCATGCTATAGACTGATGATGTAATCTTATGTTGACCAATAGGGTATTTGCCTATTTTTCAAAAATAGTTTAGATTTAATTATTGATCAAGGTTAAGCTAGAAAAAATGTTTTTCGTAAAAAATAACTGGGCAACATTGGTGAAACTTCAAAATAAAATTCAAATTAAATATTTTTCCGTCCAAAAACCCATCGCTGTCACGAAGTCGCATGACGTCATATTTCTCAAACAACAAAGAGTTTTTGAGGTTAGGATTTCTGACCAATAATATGTAGTGCCTTTTTGTGAAAATAACACAAAAATAACACCTACGAACGTTTTTTTTTGTAACACAAAATTAATATCTCGTTGTATGACAATTCGACAAGTTTGTCAGCTTTGAGAAAAATTACGTCACACTTCGTGATTGGCGTTTGCGGTCACGTGACACACAGATTAAAAATTATAATTTTTATTTTATGAAAATATAAAAATGTGGTATTATTTTTAGAAATAAAAATGTTGTTTAAATTTCCTGTTTTTTACTACTACAGGCAAATACCTTTACACCATGTACACATTCGATACATTCGACACTCAACTACAAGGTACTCACTTTCAATATATTCCTGTGCATTAATCCAACTTGTAGTAATAATAAGAACGAACGAACGAACGTTCGTACTTCTCGCCATCTTTTAGCAGGCTTGGTTCACTACAGACTAATGACCGTCCATACAGGTGGCTTATATCCATTTTGATTTTTTTAGCAAAAAATAGTGAGAAATGCTCAAACATTCACACTTGTCGCGGCGCTAAGCCTATTAACCCTGCTTACGCTGACGTGTTTTTTGAAGCCAGATGTTGGAAAAGATTAAGTTTTTGTTTTCGAAATAATGAATTCTGAAATATGGTGTGATGGCTCCGTGTATGTTTTTATTTGGGATGTATTATTTTAATAGCTAAAACATAAATACCTTCATGGGTAATTAAACACAGTTATTTCTTTAAGAATATTATGCAATCATCGTATTACCGTTTTAAATCTACAGCATATTCCACTTTGTTTTCCCTTTAAGTGCGACATCCCAAGTGAGTGAGAGAGTGCACAGCCAGCACCAATGACGAAGCCCTCTTATGACGAGATACCGCGGCCTCGGCCTGAAGGAACAGGGTAGGTTTTTAGTCTGTAAGAATCTGACACTCCCTTCCAAACCACCCACTTAGAGTTACTTGATGGTTTTCACTTGAATATAAAATGCGACATCTACCTAGCTTTTTTTCAATTATGTTGGAGACGGTTTCTAGTGTAGACCTTCACAATTCAGTAATTGGGTAGCACGTAACCCTTGGCAAGACTGGTTGAACAGCTCTTCTTGCTTGATTAGGCACAGGGGAATCTCGATATAGTAAGATAGTGACCAATCCATGGAGAGACTTCGGACAGCGTTGCTTAGCTTTGAAGATCAAGCACTGTAACTGTTATTATTTGCCGCCCTTCAGTTTCTTGATGACAATTCAGTAAAGACGTAATTTGATTACGTTTTAATGTTTATATTATGTGGATAACGCCTTATATTTACTAACATTTATTTATTGCGGTTTCATCTATACTAATAGGTATTATAAAGCGGAAAAGTTTGTTTGTTTATTTGTTTGCTTGAACGCGCTAATCTTCGAAAGTACTGGGTGGATTTGGATGCAATTTGGTATGGAAGTAGCTTGAAGCTTGAGAAAGGTTATAGGCTACTTTTTACGCGACTGCAATAAAGGAGAGTTATGTTTTTACCGTGATAGAATCCACGGGAGCGAAGCCCCGCGTTAGTACTAGTAGATTATAAAAGATGTGTTTGCACTGTTTGCTAAACCCCATAAAATCCTAAACAAATAAAATAAAATAAGAATAACAATATATTCTTATTTGAAAATGTATTATTTATTCAAGTAATACTTCTCATGCACACTTCTTAGTACTGTATTAATAATGTTAATTTCCCTAATACTCGCCTACACGTTTTCACTTATAGCACGGTAATATTTATATATACATAATATTACCGTGCTTATAGTGAATAAATTGTAAATCCGTAATTGGCTATATAAGATTAGATATAAGATACTACATTGTTTAAGAGCTGTGGATTTAAAAAAATAAATGAATTATTTCGTAAGATCCTTTGACATACCTTCCATCTTGTTGTAGAACGTACTAGAACAATACTTTAAGCTACAAACATGAAGTTGGCAGTCTTCCTAGAAACTGCATAGATTACATTCTGAGTCTTAACGGTGTAGCTTCATACAGTGATACCTACATGCGAGTTCAAATAATAAGGGTGCGTTTCCACCAAAATTGAGAGTAGTAGTGGAGTTGGGCAAAGAGACGTAGTGGACCTTTACATAAATCATACTATATATTAAAGATTTAGGAGGAAGTTAAGTAGCGTTAAGATCTGATTTACAATAAAGGTTTTATAAATAGCGGGAAAGAAGATAATATATAGGTCACTCACGTGTCTCAAAATTATTCAGCAGGTTCAAAAAGCTTAGATTTGCCTACAAAACAAAGTCCTAAATCAATTTCTTTTAATTGTGTTCATCCAAAGATAACTCTATTAGAGATTGTCTTGTGCGATAAGACCGCCCATTGAGCACTAATTTGTTTATACAACTTATTCTGCGCATATTGTGAGGTGTATAATAAATAAATATCTTTTTATTTCAAATCACGACTATTTAAACTTTTTTACTGTATAATTTCTTATGATCTGAGGAGCTCGTGGCTTACTTATGTTATAATATTATTATTATTGTATATATAGATAAATGTTGGGTTAAGCAACGCTTGATTTTGATCCATGAATGACTGACTTTGTATTTTTCATTCAATTTCTCAAACTAGAATAGGTATAGCTTTTTATTTTATACATTAGGTGTACAAAGAACAAAAAACATCTTTACTCTTTTAATATGAGTATCCGTATACAAAAAATATAGTTAATTCTATTAATTGTTACGTGATAGTTTGACGTCACAGTCAGTCAGTCAGCCTTGACGTTCTAATATTTAAAAAATCGAAAACGCTTACTAGAGATTAAATAGATAAGTAATTAAAAAGCATGTAAAAAATAACATGCACATCCTTATTCTATTAATAAGCGTAGGATGCATCACACGCTACGCATTCTCGCACATCGATAGTAGAAACGTACCCTAACTCACAGGTTACTAATTGCAGTCTACAATGGAGTTTAGTATAATTATCAATGTTAGATACCAGCAGATACCGTATGGAGTTTGTTTGTAGTTGTGGTGGATCATTTTGTATGTATATTGAATGTAAACTTGTTTGACATCCGCATTTGAAGATCGACTTCAATCATTACTGGATGTAGACTCTTCTTGGTTTCTTCTAAATTCCATTGATTAATACAATGAAGCCATATTAAGTCAGTGGCGAGTTATCCTTTGATCCCCATCATTAGTACCTTTATTAATATTATTATTAATAGACCGCACTGCTCCACTTCTGAGCAGACGCCTCCCTCCATTATTTCCAGTGGTCTCGATTCACTCTTCCTTCCAATTTCCAGTTCGTCTCACCGTCTTCTCGCGGACTGCCGCCACAAACTCAAAGACTCTAATCCTATTTTTTTTTTCAGTACTTAAAACAGCTTGTTGGTTGATATGTCTGCTGTTCTGAAACTTCTAAAAAAATCTCTTAAACATGATTCCAATGAATGTAGATGTGTATGTCACCGTTACCACACACCATTTTTCAGCGACCAGCATTTATATCATGATTAGAAGTCTGTTGCTCTTCTTCCCCTCCTACTTATAGTGATGATAGCAAATACGGGTCTTCAGAAACGAGCCATCAGTTCGTAAATTGAGTGAGCTAGAATGAAAACAGATATGTTTTTCTTGTATGCGTTTTAATTTTGCATAAATCGTACTTAGAATAAAATTGGTTAGTCATTGAAAAATTACCCTGTATAATTTTTAAATATCATGTTTGATCTTGTATTCAGGGCTTGTATTAAGTGACATCAGTCCTTGAAGCAGCTGTAACGTTGTCATAAGTGATAGAGGTCAGCACGAAAGGTTGCCCATAGCTTCACATTCGGTGACTCTAACTTATTATTCTCTCAATTTTCGTAATCGGGTCAGTATTTCCCGTTACAAGCAAATAATTTTACTCTCTTTACTTCTTATTATATAAGCCAAGATAATTACAACTCCTCATCATATTCAAGTTTGTAATCCTTATCATTCTAAACGACATACATATTTACATAACCAGTCGATAAAGTTCTTACTTCTGAGATATAGGACTCCTCTCTTTGGGAAGTAATGGGCCATTATCCACCACGTGGTCCCAGTGCGAGTTGGTAGATGTTATATCTTCGGATTATTCGGTCCTAGTATAGTTGTCGCCAAATAACTTGGCAAGAGTCGTTCAATGCGCACAAGTCGATTTTTAGGTGTCAGCGGTTGTCAGCGGGACGCGGGGTATGACGTAGCGCCGCTCCGAGCACACGATTGATGCGTCAGTAGTTCTCGTTCAATTTGCTCCCAAATAAACTTGCGTACACGAAAGTTGTACCCTTTGTTTTTGTTACGAGTTGTTGTTTTAAATTTAGTTTTTGTTACGTTGATTACAATGACCAAATACCGTTTTACGCAGACTATTAAAACGTCAGAAAGAACACTTAGACACTACAGTTAAGGAAGGTTGAAATTCCGAATTCGTCACTGTCTTTAGGACACTGGGAAAAAAGAAGAATAAAAGGGGTAGCAGTTTTATTAACTAATTGTGAGAACGAGAACATATTATTTTAAATAAAAAAATTAAATTCATTTTTTTCACTTTTAAATGTATTTATGTATTATATATATTTTATTTATAATACCGAATTAACGAATGAATTCATTCTTCTGAACAGATGTGATTAAAAATAATTGATAGAAATAACCATAGAATAATGATAATTGCCTATTTTTTTCATCCACTAAGTGCACGATGCGCGAACTTACCCCCACTATGCCAAAACCTTGCCAACTTACGTGGCGATTACTGTACATGTCGGTTTCGTCACAATATATTCTGATATAATGAGAAATTTTTTAAATAAAGACACTACAGTAGTAGTGATAGCATTAAATACACAAAGTAATGTGCCTGCCAAGGTTTGAACCCACAACTTACTACTCGTTAGTCGCATCAATAACCACTGGGCAACCAAAGCTCAAAATTACATAACACAGCTAAAGTCAATCCTTTACTGTATATACCGCCCGTTACCAATCATCCTTTATAACCTATTAAATATCACGTAAAACGTCCGTGGAGTCAAATCCTGCCATAAAATAGCCATGAAAACCCAATAAACCTTGTTTAGAGCCGTACCTCATAGCTTGAAGCAAATCAATGGCTTCGTAAATGAAACTAGTAGCGCACTAATATCGGACCACAGATCCACGAAATGGTCCTACAGACGCTACTAGAAATTACTTTTTTTACTCTATTCTGTCCCACTGCTGGGCAAAAGACTCCGCTTATCCTTCCAATACTCTCGATGTTTTGCCTTCTCCAGCCAGTTTAAATGAAATCGTATCGAGAATAATAATTGTCATCAGTCAATCTATAGACCAAGCAAAATCTACGAATCTGTTACTACTGTATACGGGCAGCTAAAACCTGTTATTATTTATTTAAACTTTATGTATTACATGGGCGGACTTAATGCAGCAAGGTATTCTCTACCAGTCAACCTTTGGGTTTAAAAAAACATATTGTGGTAGGTGTACGAGAAAATGGAATGAAATAATATATATAATACTAATAAAATACATAAATATGCTAAAATAATAAACGAATAAAACGGTGCTTTATAATAATCGTTCTGATTAAGAGAGCTCATAATAATTTTGACGAAGACCAAACTAAGAATATCAGCCCCTTAAGTAGAGGTTTTTAATTTTACACTTAAAAGAAAATTTAGACTGAACCTTGTATCATCATTCAATTCATCATCAACATCTAAGCGGATTCAGCTGAGTCTAAGTACTCAGCTGAATCCGGAAAACCTGAAAGCCAACAAACTTTGGAAAAGTCTAAGCGAATAATGATACAAGGCTGAGTCAACATTTTCTTTTAAGCGTAAAATTAAAAACCATTACTTGACACGTTCGCTGAAAGTACGGTGGCCGGCACATCAAGCTACTCAAATCTGTCAAAATAATTTAATAGATTTACAACTTTATGAAAACGTGATAAGGTTCAAACTCAATTGGGTAAATTTGACAAATTCGGATAGCTTGATGTGCTGGCGACTGTACGTCGTTAGGCGGAAATTAAAATAGTGCGTTATGACAGTACGTCGAAGGACGGGCCACTTATTTTTAAAAGTACGTCGTCTCACGATAATTTTTCACATAAGTATTATGAAGAGCAGTATCCATTGTCATATTATTAGCAATTCATATTTCTTACTGCCGTAACACGAGTATTTTGTGGGTTACTCATATTATTCTTTTTTATATTCAGTTTTCTTTTTATCGGATTTTGAACCCAAATCTCCCTCTCTGTCATCGTGGACCCCGCCAACACACTGTGACCCGAAGGCCGATTTTGTTGGTGACCTACATATTGAGGAATCTAAAATACTCTCAGAGTTGAAACAACTCGATCCCTCTAAGGGAGCTGGCCCAGATGGCTATCCTGCCATGTTTTTTAAGTCCACTGCTGGTAGTATCTATAAACCACTATTATATAATTTACAACAAGTGTCTGAGCGAGGGTGTATTCCCTGAAATATGGAAAATTGCTAACATTACGCCTGTGCACAAAGGTGGCTCTAAACATGATGTTAAACAATATCGACCCATCTCCATTATGTCGACCTTGTCAAAGGTTTTTGAAAGACTTGTGCATAATGAAGTTTACCCTATCTTGCATAACCTTATCATCCCTGAACAGCATGGCTTTGTTAAACAGAGATCGACTCTATCAAATCTATTGATTTTCACAAACTTTCTTTTTGAAAATCTTGACACGCGCCTGCAGGTTGATGCAGTTTACACTGATTTCAAGAAGGCCTTTGACAAGGTTGATCACGAAATTTTACTTAGTAAAATTGCATTTAATGGCATTCGGGGAAATTTGCTTCGCTGGTTCTCTTCCTATATTGAGAATAGAACTCAGAGGGTTGTCGTGAATGGATACCAGACTCGATTTGTTGTGATAACATCCGGTGTTCCACAGGGTTCCGTCCTGGGACCGCTTTTATTTATTCTTTATATAAATGACATTAAGAAATGCTTCAAAAACACAAAGTTTCTCATGTATGCTGATGATCTAAAAGTTTTTAAGACTATCAAAACCATTGAGGATTGTCTAAAATTTCAAGAGGATCTTAAAAGACTCTCAGCATTCTGTCACGACAACAATCTACAACTTAGCATCTCTAAATGTCATTGTATAAATTTTACAAGAAATTAATCTGTCATCGGTACTGAGTACAGGTTGGATGGTATAGTCTTGAGTAATACCTCAATCGTACGGGATCTTGGTGTAATCTTTGATAATAAAATTTCTCTTAATCAAAATGTTGAAAAAATTGTCAATAACTCATTCAAAATGTATGGTTTTGTAATGAGAGCATCCACCGAGTTCAAACGTATTTCCACCTACCTGTATTTATATAAAACGTGAATACGTTCACAGGTTGAATACGCGGTGCCAATTTGGAATCCTTTCTATCAAAAATATGTAGATGAGATCGAGAACGTCCAGCGGAAGTTCCTTCGTGCCATGCACTATAGATGCCACAAAGCATATTTGTCATACCCTCAACTGTTAAATAAGTACAAAATGGCATCATTAGAATCTAGACGTAAGATACTAGAGGCCAATACTCTGTACAGTATCATTCATAATAACTTTGACTCAATCGAACTCACAAGTAAATTATATTATAGTGTCCCTCGCACAGTTAACAAACGCAGCGTCCGTGCCGGGACATTGTTTGCTGTAAATTCTTGTCGCACCAACTCTGGTTTGCGTTGTCCTACTCGTCGTATGGTCGAGACCCACAATAACTATTTTATACATATTGATATTTTTATGTTTTCTAAATCTAAATTTAAATCTCACGTACTAACTGTTTTAGCTGCGCAATGTATCACTTGATATTGTAATGATGTTTGGTACATATTATTGTAAATTCATATTTTAATCCTATCTGAGTTATGAATGTGTAATATTAATAATAATTTGAGTCCTCTTTTTAAACTTAGATTATTTTGTTTTCAATTTTTATTCTATTTTTGTTTTAATGATTTATTTTGTATTCTACCTTTCGTTTTTAATAATTTTAATTTATAATGGTTGAATTTTAATGTTATAATATTAATGAATATTTGAATTGCTTATCTAGCGGCATATATTGTTTTATATTATATTGATAATACGCGGATAATGCAGTGGGCTGCAATATTGTTTACACACTGAATGATTTATTCTTATGATTTTACTTTATATTGTAGCTGTTTATTGTCCCTTAAATAAATAAATTACTTGTTTGTGCACGAGTACCACGTTGATTTATCATTTAGTATGGAAAATTCTACTGTCGTAATGTGATGTCAGGGTAAGTGCTCACTGTCAGCGAACGTGTTAAGGAGCTGATATTCTTAGTTTGGTCTTCATCATAATTATTATGAGCTCTCTTAATCAGAAAGATTATTATAAAGCACCGTAATTATTAGTTTATTATTTTAGCATATTGTTACGCCAGTCGCTTAGTGAAGTACGTCGAGAAACTTCGACATAAATCTAGAATGTTCGAGACACTAACGCCATCTAGCGGTGAATAGCAGTACTGTGTATATAGAGTCCAGACACTAACGCCATCTAGCGGCGAATAGCGGTACTGTGTATCTCAAGTAGCTCTGGAATATTCTAAGCAGTATAAACAGTGAGTCGAGTTTACAGGAATGTTCTGGAACTCATAGACCAGGGTATAAATAGATCGCAAAGGGGCGCAGAGAGTCAGTCTTATTACGAGGCGAATACGCGATATAATCGAAGCTTTACTAGTGAATTTCAGTGCGATTTAAGTGTTAAGTTACAAGTGTTGTGGTGCGAATATTTGTGTTAAATTTTTATTTTGTGTTTAATTAATTAAAGTGTTAATTTTGGTTTAATTGGAGTTAATTATTCTATCCCGAACCCCAGCTCGTAACAATATTTATGTATTTTATTTTACATGCAGCGACTGGCTACCTTATATACACAGCTCAGTAACTGGGTAGCACGATACCCTTTTGCAAGACTAATGTCAGGTTTGCTGGCTTCTGAGTACCCGTAATGACTGTCAAAGATGTTCAAATGACTGCCCGGACCAACGGCCTAACGTGCTTTTCGAAGAACCTCGATATATTAAAATGGTCTAATAAATTGTAGTGATCCACAGACCAATCCAGCAAGTGTTGCTTAACTTTGAAGATTGACCCCTTCTTTTGAAGGATGGGATATCATCCTATTACTGCCTCCCGAGTCTTCTACTGACTAAAACCCATCCATGTTCCATCATACGCCCTTCGTATTCCAAGGCCGCGGTAGCTCTTTCGGACAATTCCGCATTCCCAGCAGGCAACGGCCCCCTTATTGGCCCCGACACCTGTCTTAGTGCTGACTGCTATTATTATTTAGCCACGAACTCTTCTATGTATGCTACTAATATTATAAATGCGAAAGTATGTGAGGATGTATGTATGTTTGTTGTTCTTTCACGCAAAAACTACAGAACGTATCTAAATGAAATTTGATAAGTACATAGTTGATATTCTAGACTAACACATAGGTTACTTATTATCCCGGAATTCCCACGGGATCGGGATTTACGCGGGAAAACCCTCCCATGCGAACGAAGTCGCGGGCAGAGCTAGTAGTAAAATATTATTATTAATTATTTATTGGGTTCCAACCGGATGAGCTCACTCAGTTAAAACTGACCCCATTATAATAGGGTAGTTTCCTAAAATATTTTATTTAGTCCGTCACGTAGTTTAACAAAAACATTGGAAACGTATTTTTTATTATTTCACGTAATTGAAAAATTAAGACGATACAGTGAGTTGAAATTTCGCGTGACGTCACACCTCGGTATAATTCTTAGCAAAGTGTGACGTCAGCAGCCCCCACTCCTGTACTTTGAAGCATTCCATCTTTGTGAATTTTTCTTGACTTGAAAAAGCAAAAAATACGTGACCAATATTTTTTGAAAATGTACCTAATGGACCAAATAAAATAATTATTTTGTAACACAGGAAATTACCCTATTATAAAAAAGATTAGGAGATTCATGGCCGCTCCAGCGCGTCTATTCCATGTAACATGTATCGAACTGAACCCCTATCATGAATTACAAATGGGTCAATATAATTAGCATCTCAAGTAAACGGCTATTGACGCCGATAATTAGGTGTTAGACCTCATTTGAATAACGTGGTGTTAATAGTGATCTAATTTCACGCATAGATAGATAATTTGATTAAAAAGGTTCTGACCTTTTTATTCAGAATTTAAGGGGTTTTGGAAAATTCCGTGGCTAAATAATAAACAGATGCACGGGTTGGGTCTTGAAGGTTAAGGAATGTTTGCCGAGGGCGGATTGTAGATGGGTGAGCAACATAACTTTGGAGATTTCCTCATGAAACGGAAAGCACGGTAAGCCGTTGGTTATACCGGCTGTCATGTACAAATTGTATAGTCATAAGGGCTAGTCAGAAACCAGACGTGGTAACCAGAAATAAAACCGACTTCCATATCAAAGCACTACAAAGCCAAAAATAACTTTAATATTGGTAGACGGTGTTATTAGTTTTTTATTTTCTTTTTTTTTGACACCGTCTTCCGAAATTAAATTTCTTTTTGTCTTTGTAGTGTTTTGATATGGAATCGGTTTTATTTTTTTGCTAAGAAGCTTTTTTTTCACGCTTTTTAGTGGGTCCGTTTGTGATTTATCTAGTTACAAAAGACAAAATGTCAACTACTTATCACGTTTTACAGAATATTGCTTTTCCCGATGCAGAGCCGTTAATTTTTGAGGAGTTCTCCTGGTACTTCACTATCGGCTCTACATTAACCAGCTACTGGGTTGTTGAGGCCAGATAAACGGTCTCATTTGATGATTATTTCCCCGAAAACAAGAAATAAATCTATAAATATTGATAGGAACACGGACCGCTCCAGCTGTGGAAATAAACGTTTATTTGCTTAATAAAGGGTAGCTTTGAAATATTATCTGACCCGTAAATGATAAAAAATTGAGTCCATAAATTATATTTAAACTCGGTCAGAATTCAAGCCTTACATGAACATTAATCTCAGGTGCATTGAAGTGTTAAGATCTCTTTGAATTAGGCTCCTTATCCGACGCTATTGTTCCGAAGCAGCTGAATACAAATGTTTGTAAAAAATAGGTTCAATGGAAAATTCTCATTCTATACCAGTTGATAGATAAGATGTTATCTATAGGAACAGCAAAATATTGGATAATTCCATAACAGGTGTGGCAAAAACCTGCTGGGGCTGCGGAGATGTTGTAACAAGATACCGTAGTCCCGGATCACAAGGGCAAGTAAAGGAACAGAGTGGGTTTTTAGCCAGTAAAAGTCTGACACTCCCTTCCGCTCCACAAAGAGCGGGAAGAGTCATTTGATGAATTTCTCACCAGAAAAAAAAAAGAATGGCAAAAAAATACAAAAAGCGGCTAAGTGTGAGATGACCTCACGTGACGACAATGGGACAAAGATGTGACAACGATTTTTGCCGATGAGATGACACATCGTGACTGTCTACGAGAACCTTCAATAATGCCACGCATAGTGCAAAAGATTATTATTTTGTGTTTGAAAATATTACGTTACGATAAGTAGCGGTTGCCATGCAAACTACAAGCCCGTGTTATGTTTGTTTGCCATTAGTTACATCACTCAGTTTGTAAGTTTTTTTAGTGTGCAAAGACATCAAATGATTTTTCCTGTTCGGGGTGGAGTTTGGTTTTTCCCTGAATTCGAATTAAAAACGGAACCCTTATAGTTTCGTCATGTCTGTCTGTCTGGTCGTATGTACACAGCCATTTTATTCCGAAACGAATAAGGCTACATATATGAAACTTAGTAGGTAGATGTATTCTGTGAACCGCTTTCCGGTTTTTAGTCCAAAATATATAAAATAAAACCACTTTTGCTTAAAGTCAATCGCTTTAAAGATATACATTTCCATAATAATGGTAAAATGTGTCACCCCCCTCTAACTTTTATAATAATAGAATGAAAAATTGAACATAAATATATGCTTGTAGATCTTAATAATAACTTTTAACGAAAATTGGTTACAACGAGATAGGGTCAGCAGTTTTTGAGATATAGTACATTTTCTAAAACCGCAAATATAACTTTGTATTTCTATTTTTTTTTTATTTAGAACGAGCCCAGTCTTGACCTCGATGTCGCCTGATGGTAAGCGATAGATGAGGAAACACTGTGAAAAACAAAGTTATTTGGCGTAGTTACTAAGGAACCCTTCATGGGCGAGTCTGACTCGCACTTGGCCAATTTTCAAAGGGAGTTTTTCCAAAGGGAGTGTCAGCCTTCTTCTGACTAAAGAAATACCATTTTCGTTTAGGTGACTGCGCGCAAGGGCCGCGGTATCTTGGTGGAACATTTTCACAACCCCGGTAAGTAGTAGTTCATGTTATGAACAGAGCCAGATTTTATATCTCGTAGTGTTAGCATGAAGATTGAATATAATAAAGTGTAGGTAAGATTTTGACGTCCACTCATATATTTAAAGTGATATCTACTATCTAATTTATAGAACGGCTAAATGTCTGAGTGCATGAAAATCATCATAAAAAAACACCTTTCTATAGATGTAAGTATGTACTTTATTTGAATGTACAATGTTACGGTAGCCACTACCATAAAATATTACTTAGTACATTGTTTTTGTTTTTTTCAACGAGATTTGTTCATTGTTCCAACAGAAGGGAATTATGAATGTTTTTGTATCTATTAAGAAAATAGCATACATTATGTAGAAATATGTGATTTTAATATTATTATAAGTTGATAAAACAGATATTTATAAATACATAAACTTGATGAATTATTTAATAGACATTAAATTATTTAGATACCTCAGAAATATGAACTTGCTTGCTTTATGTAGTTTACAAAAACGTGCCTAGAGAGCTTGTATTTTCTTACTGCTTATTTTTCGGGTGGGATAATCATCGAATGGTTTGTCCTACATGAAGTTGAAGGGAGTGTGAGACCCACTTACCTACTATTTCAAATTAAATCCAAATAAACTGTACAATTCAAAACGATATTTCAAATTAAATAAAAAAAAATAACATTTTAACAAAATTCGAACTCGGTTTAAATTCCCTGTAGCTCCCGTTGCCCTTTCAATTTCGATGCCATATAGTGTATCAATATTAGTTTTCGATACACATTCGATAACAATAGTGTTTCACTTGGAGTACTCGCAATCGGTAAAGTTTAATCTGTCTAATCTGTGTTGATATGAGAATTCTCGATTTTAGAACAACTTGGGAAAGGAAACTTAGTTTACTTGAAATATATCAGTCCTGTGTATTCTATTCGTTAAGATTTCTATAGAAATATAATATCATTCAATTATAATATCATTCAATATAATATCAAGATAGTATAATATCATTCTAGGCTGCTAAATTGAAAAGATTATTGATTTAGAGATAACAGTTTTCGATCTTAAACTTTACGTCTTGATTTATTTAATACTAGTTGTTCCTCGCAATTTTGGCTACGTGATAATTTTTTTAATCTTCAATAGCCTAATGGTTTAGGTGTCGGATTTGTGATCGAAAGGTCGCAGGTTCGAACCCCACCCACTACACTATTGCCGTGGACCCACTCCAAACAGGCATATTTAGCTTAGTTAGGGGGGTTAACAAGATTGCTAGTCATGTGGATTTTACCCACATGATTGCTAGTACACTTTATAAAAAAAAACGGGTTGCACTCCGGGAGTGCCGGCAGAAGTGAAAACTTGAATATTAACGTTGTGCAATTTTGATATTTTGGAATAGTTAGGGAATAATTTTGCACGAATTGCTTTAATTATCAGTATAAAAGTAGTATAATTTATGTTGTAGAATACAATATTTATTTATTGCGCTATCGTACAACAACATGACAATTTATATTGCATTAAAAAGTTTGTGCAGGCATACATTTTCGCGCACCGTAGAAAGAGAGGGGGATACTTCCTCTCCTACGCCGCGCCAGCTGTCTACTCTCCGTCCGTCTTACGAATTTTCGATCAGGTCACGTGTCCTAGCGCGAGTTTAACATTTTTTACCCATTACAAAAAAAGTGCAAAACGCCGCTAAAGAAGTTTTCACTTAAAAATATTGGCCAAGTGAGAATCAGACTCGCCCATGGAGGGTTGCGTAGCTACGCCAAATAACTTTGTTTTTCATAGACTGCATGAATTACAAAATTATACCTACTTGCGGTTTTTAGAAAATATACTATATCTCAAAAACTGCTGACCCGATCTCGTTCAAACTTATTTTTTTGAAAGTTTACATTAAGATCTACAGCATATATGTTTTTTAGATTTTTCACTCTATTATTATAGAAGTTAGAGAGGGGTGGGGACACATATTCTACCACTTTATATATATAAAGTCAATTGTTTAAAAGTTATACGTATAACTTTTAAACAATTGACTTTATGAAAAAGTGGTTTTGAAAACCTCAATGTTATTTTTAAAGACCTGTTATTAGATACTACACACGCATAGGTTCCATGAAAAAAACCAGTTTCAGTTCAATACTAAGTTTCACATTTGTGTAGTCTTAATAGTTTCGGAATAAAATGGCTAACATACAGATGAACGGACAGACAGACATAACGAAACTATAAGGGTTCCGTGTTTTGGCATTCGGCTACGGAACCCTAAAAAGGTTATTTGAACATGACACATTTTCATAAATTTCAATTCGCTAAGAGCTTTTAAAATATTCTATCGCATACCAAGATAAACTACAAAGTGACTTCTTTGAAAATTTTCTCGAAAAATTATGACGGAAAGCAGTGTCCAGTCAGTGAGCAAGTTCGTTGTAAGTTATCACACTCAATCAATACTTATTGAGAAGTTGCCGCCATACTGTTCCCGGTTGCATTTCCTGATGTGGCGCCCCCTAGCAGCGGCAAATAAAACTTGTTTATTGAAGAGTTGCTCCGAAGTATGGACAGTGTTTGGTTCAAGTTGTTGCACCCTGTTTTGACGTGTGTCCAGCCATAAAATGAGTGGATAGTGTTGCAGTTTGTGTTATGTTATTTCTCGTTTTGTAACGATATTGGTCGCAGTGAACTTCTAAGAATGTAATGTTTTAAAAGTACCTAGGCTGTGTTTTTAAAGGGCCGTATGTTAATATATGATGGCTTTTGCTTCTAGTTGGTTGTAGGTACCTATAATTTCTTAAAGTGCAAGTGATTCAAAGTGCGAGCAATAGCTCTCTGCATTCATTATTGTAGGTCGTGGACCTGAAATAACTTTTTTTTTGTGTTTCAAGTATATTGCAACTTTTTATTACTCTGGTCAAATTATGGGCTTTTGTTGGAAGCAAATTGTATTGAATTACAAATTCTCTAACCTACAATTTTGTTTTGTTTCGGTATTTGTTCCCATAGTAGTCAGCTAGGAAACACCGGTATTTCGTGTCTAGGCACGTGGAAGCCTTGAATGAATAGTAAAGAAATATAATTTTTTAAATTTTTTTACAATTTTCTTATTCTTTTTATAAAACCCTTTTGTTTTGATTGTCAATTCAAACTAAACGTGTATGTAAAATTTCATCTTAATCGGTTGAGGACAACTGTTTTAAAAATGATTTGCAAGATTTAACCCGGACATACTAAGGAATGAACTAAGTAGCTTCGTTAAATAAAAGCTTATAATAACTGACACCAGTGTTTCTTTGAAGAAAAATAAAGAAAATAAAAACTTATGAGAGGAAAGATTCTATTTCTGTATTGAGGTCACATCACATCGTACCCTAATTTAATATAAGCTGACCCTTAATTGCTATTTCAAAACCCACACGTATATACCCATACTAAACCAGGGTCTTAATTAATAATGTCGCAGTCACATTAATTACTAGTTCAGAAATCCGATTAACACGTTAATTTACTTTTATTTAAGTTCCAAATTTATTTATTTACCCTCCAAATTGAATTTCATTAATGTGTTCGCAGCTTTAATATGTTTGCTTATTTTAATTTAGGTAAATGATTTTTGGTGTGTGATTTTAGGAGTAAATGCTTTTCATATGCAAATAATATACAAACTGCTGAGTACGGTGCTTTCACCAAGTATTCACTCACTACCCTTTGTGCAAAGGTTTGACTTTGTCAATCAGCAACAATGGTTTCAAATCAAAGTACATTTGCGATATACAACTTTCCAATGTAACTCTGATTATTAACATAACATAATCAGCCAATAAAATCCCCACAGCAGGGACATGGGCCTTTTCTCTATGAGAAGTTTATTTAGTTATTTTTTTTTATTTTGGAACATAAAAGCGTATACAAATTACTAGTGTACGTTAACAGCCACATTAGTTGAGAACTGTGTCATAGCTATTAGCGTCCACCTCCAGGCGGTTGAATACATTGGCGTTCCAGATTTAATAGAGCTGAAGTTAAAGGAAAAATGGACAGAAAAACCGAGAGGTGTAAGAATAAATAGGTGTTCTGTGTTTGTGTTTGTGTTTGCGTGTGTGCATGTGTGTACATGTGAGTGTATGTGTGGGTGTGTTTATATGTGTCTGAGTGCGTATTGTGACTGTGTGTGATTGTTTGCGGGTATGTGAAAAAGTAATGGGGTGTAATCGACCACGCGGGCCAAATGCGAGTTGGTGGATGTTTGATCTGCAGTCTTTAGGTTCTTGCTAGAATATATGCACATGCAGAAAGTGATGCAATGCAATATAGCAAATACTAGCAATTTATTCTCTACACAATATGTTTCACCTCTCCATGAAGCATCTTCAGGAGATGTTGACACGCCGACGCTGAATTAACACCAAAATATTTTTCTGTAGTATTAGCATGAATTTAAACAGGCGATGGATTAGAATTAATAATAATAAATAATAATAATATTCCACGACTTTCACACAACGCCATCTAGTCCCAAACTAAGCAGAGCTTGTGTTATGAGTACTAGACAACTGATAAACATACACACATACATATATATTTCTAAATACATACATAATTATCATAGATAAATTACACCCAGACAAAGAACAAATGATTGTGCTCACCACACAAACATTTGTCCTGGGTGGGAATCAAACCCACGACCTTGCGCATAGCAGTCAGGGCCACTGACCACTAGACCAACAGGAAAATTCTGAAGCAAAAAGGAAATGTGGCCATCCCCGACATGCCAAACGTGGTGGCAGAAGTGGCGAGCGTCGGGATAGCGTGAAGTGAAGCGGGAAGCTTAAGAGCGATCGCGTTGGAGGACTACTGTGGACTGACCCATAAGAAAATAAGTCAAGTATAAATATATCACTCTAGCTTCCGTCATTCCTTTTGAAGCTCACTTCTACGTATCGGGATGCCTTTTGTTCGTGGGAATCTCATTAAATGACCTCTTTCATACCGGACCTCTGGGTGGAGTGGTAGGGGTTGTCAGAGTTTTACTGATTAAAAACTCACCATGCTCCTTTGTTCCGGGGCCAAGGTATCTCGTTACTACATTTCCGCAACCACGGCAGGCATTGGGTGTCGGAATGCCGTAAGTTCCCGCAAACCTAACTTCAGTCGGGTCATAAAACGGCCTATTCCACGATATGACCACTACATAAATGAGTAGCTGCCAACTTCTCCACAAAAATCATAAACATCATTATTTTCATAAAACTTTAACATAAACACGATAACTATCCATCATTTTGTATAAGCTTGTTTTCTGCTGCCTCCAAATGTGAATAGTTGATTCGTAATGGTCCAACTCTACCCATTATCCGTTGGCAAACAAATAAACGAATAATATTCGGTGAAATCGATCGAGAAATTAATGTATATTGGCAAAGTTTACCAATTATTTCTATATACTTAAGTACAGTTGATATTAATGATGACTTAAGTCATGTGTCTGGTCTGGACGTAATTAGAAAGATTTATCATGTTTTGTAGCGGTTTCAATAATGTACAAGACATATTGGCACTGATAAATGTTTTCTTTTTATGTTATATTTTATTATTAATGTTATAAGTAATGTTATAAATAGTAATATAGCTTATGTCTGCTCCCAGATAACCATAATATGCTTAACATAATAATTTATTCAATATTTTTTGTCACGGCATTATTTATTTTATGGACAAAATTGGATAAAAAGTCAGCCGCTGTACGCTATACCACGCCGTGGTAAAAATATCATTAAGATTGATTCAACCATTGATGGTGCTTGACTTTTAAGCATTCAGGCATCTTGCTGTTCATAAAATCCATTAATCCGGAAGATATCACTATCAGCGATATCTTTCGGATTGGTGGTTTATAGCAATATTTTGAAAGAGGTGTGTTTAAATTATTGGTATACAATAAAATATATTCTATCTATTTTACTAAGCGTGGAGATGGTTACTAAGCCAGCAAGTTTTTTTTTCATCTTCTTTAAGTAAACAATTATTTTAGCTATTTGTTTTTTATAAATCACAAGCATGTGCCCATAAATTCGTTTGCGTGGGTTTTTGTCGAAACTATGCTTAAACCCGCCCCGGTTTCAAACAATCAATTATCTCCGTGCCAAATTTCATTAAAATCGGTTGAGCGGTTTATCTGCGAAAGCGTAACAAACGGACAGACTTTCTGATTTCTATAAGGACATCAATCTTCTATACATAAACATGAAAATAAAGTCTTTCTGTGATTTCAAAATAACATCTTTTAGTTGTTTACACGATACTAAAACACACACAAACTTTTGTTAAATTCTCTGTGTCAGTAGGTCTATCTGTCAGTCCAGTGGCGGTACCTTCTTATAAGCCCAAAAGCCTTACTAAAAAATGCTCGATAGAGAATCAATGTCAAACCCGAACTATTTAATAGTTCGCGCGCTTAATTCTTATCAAAATAACACAATGTATCTACTGCTACACTACTACACATCGCGATTGTTCGCGCGCAGAGTTTCGCATTTGTAGCATCTAATGATCTACATATTGCTATCTCGCTTACACGCACCGGCTTTTACCGGGCTTTCAAATACTATATCTGTCACTTTCGCACTTATAGCGATGTGCCGTATAACGAGTTAGGCCTTGTGCATAGAACAAATCGATCACTATGGCAGATTTAAGCAGGGCTTTTGGTATGAAGTTGCATGCGTATGCGTGACCTTGTCAGCTTGCCAACTCTGCAGTGTTGCCGTTTTAGCCACACGTTGAAAGGTCTTGGAGATTTTTAACGAGTTTGGAAACTTTTTTAACATTTAGCAACAATAAAAACTAGCGACTTTTAAAATAATGAAATTAAATACACTCAAAACCGTTTACAACAACATCATTTAGAACAACATACCGGTTATATAGACCAAAATCATAGGTACAAAATACTTTGTACCTTGAAAACATCACCGGTTATTACGACTATCGGTTTTTACAACCAAATATGAGTGGTCCCTTGGATGTTGTTATAACAGATTTTGACTGTATTCAAGCAATATCTTAAAAATAAAAAAAAATTAGCTAGATTTTTGATATACCTGGCGACTTTTTTTGCCTAAATGACAACACTGAGTAGTTCCCGACATCCGAGAGTGCAACTAACTTCAGTTTCATTTGCTTGAGTGGGAAAAGGTTTTGTTGTTAAAGTTTTTTGTTTGTTTTCTAAGATTTCCTCAGTGATACAATTGTTTTGGTGATTTACCTACAACAATGGAGGTAATTGTACCTTGTGAGGATTTAAAATGCGTTCAAGTTTTGATTTTGGGGCGAGATTGGCGAAGATAAGGTAAAATCTTTAAACTTTGCTCAGAAAAAACAGTTAATTTCTTCATTAAAACCGACGCCTAATCTGTGTATTTCTCAGACTAGTAAATCGCATAAACGAAAATTTAATAGATCAGTGTATAAAACTAGTTGGATTGTTGGCTGTTCGCACACTAATAAGTTGTATTGCTGGTGCTGCATATTTTTTTTGAATGAAGATTCCGTTTGGAATACATCTGGTTATAATGATTTAAATAACATATCTGGCGCCATTAAAAGGCACGCAAATTCCCATAAACACCTGTGTGCAATGGTTTCTTTCGGTAATTTTGGTAAACAACGAATTGAGACATCTATATCACGCCAGTTATCTGAGGAAATTTCAAAATATAACACGCGCGTTGAAAACAACCGTAGTGTTTTTCAAAGATTAGTCGATATTGTTTGTCATTTAGCACAACAGGAACTTCCTCTAAGAGGACATGATGAGTCCAAAACTTCATTAAATAAAGGCAATTTTTTAGAACTGGTCTCGTTAATTTCAAAATACGATGTCGTTTTAGAAAAACATATGCAGCATCAGGAAAGTGACAAACCGGGGCCGAGTTGTTTATCTAACAAAATTCAAAACGATATTATTCATTCCGTAGCCGATGTGATGCAAACTTGCATCGATTACGAAGTTAGACAAACAAAATTTGTTTCAATTATTATTGACGAAACCCCCGATGTTAGTCATAGAGAACAACTGTGCTTGATTCTCAGATATTATTATAAAAATGAAATTCATGACCGTTTTTTGGGCTTTCTTAATGTGTCGGAAAGTCGCACAGCAGACTCACTCTCTAATATTATTTTAGAATTATTGAATAGACATGATTGCATCGCAAAATTAGTAGCGCAAAGCTATGACGGTGCTAGTGTAATGCCCGGTGTAAGAAATGGAGTGCAACAAAAAGTTAAAGATGTTTGTCCACAAGCAATTTACATTTGGTGTAATGCGCATATTTTGGCCTTAGTGTTGTCTAAATCATGCAATAGAATTCAGGAGGTTAGTTTATTTTTTTCAGCCCTTCAGGCTTTGTGTAATTTTTTTAGTAATAGTAAAAAACGAGCTGCTTTTAAGATACTCATTGCAGCAAAAAATTGCCTAATGCTCCTGCAACTCGTTGGACATACATGTCGCGAGTTGTAAACACGGTTTTTGAACAAAAAAGTAAACTTATTGAGTTGTTTTCTGATTTGTGCGACAATCCACAGAACTGGGACGGGGATACGATTTTAGCTGCGGAGAATTTTGAAAACACTTTGCGATCTTATAATTTCAATTTTTTTCTTTTTATCTTTCATCGGATATTTGAAAAAACTGACTGCTTGTCAATATTCTACAAAAATCACAAGTTGATGTCGGTTATTGTATTAATAAAATAAAGGAATTTCAGGCATGGTTACGTGCTGAATTTCAATCAGAATTTGATAAAATTTATGAGAACACGTTGCAAAATAACTCGGCTCCTCGTTTGAGACGCAACGTACGCTGTGCAAAAACGGATTACAGACGACTTTTTGTAGAAGTAATTGATAACATTAATACCGAAATTACTGACCGATATTCTGAAATTTATAAATTAAAGTTTTTCCAACTGCTCAACAACAAAAAATTTGACAATTATCACTCACATTTTCCTACAGAGGAATTAGATTCATTATTTGACATTTATGCAAACTATTTCGACAAACAAACATTAAAAAGCCAATTGATTTGCTTGTATTCTAGTCCTGATCTGAAAGATCGTAATGTTTTCGAATTAATTGATTTCATTCATGAGAATAACCTCGAAGATGCCTTTCCCGAGCTGTTAAAGTTAGCGTATCTTGTTGTAACTATTCCGGCTACAAGTTCTTCCGCGGAACGTGCTTTTTCGTCTCTTAAACGTATCCATACCTATCTGAGAAATACACAAGGTCAAGAGCGTCTTTCCGAATTATCA
Source organism: Tholera decimalis (assembly GCA_943138885.2). NCBI lineage: Eukaryota > Metazoa > Arthropoda > Insecta > Lepidoptera > Noctuidae > Tholera > Tholera decimalis. The sequence continues at coordinate 37,225,841 of OW964564.2, read as the reverse complement.
ATGATAGCTATTGAAAAACAGTTGTTGGTAGAATTAAAACGATCACCAACATTTTACTCTGATGTAATTAAATCATTTCTTAAGAAAGATAGACGATTCCAATTAGAATATAAATAATTTATTTAAATTCCTTATTACATTCTATCTAGCTATTTTTTAACTTTCGTTTTGTAACTTTTTGTTTTGTTTTTTTTTTGTCTGTAACCTGGGTCCTGTTACGAAGGAAGCAACTACTTACCATAACTTTGTTCCCTCAAGCAATGAAGCAAACCAAACGGCTTTTTTCAAAGCCACCGGAGGTATGCAATTGCTGATATGTTTATTATATTCAATCTAGCACTAGCATGCCTTCAGTGTGCTTTGGTTACCTCATTCACCGCACGACAAGCAAGAGTGAAATTGAAGAAAGAAGAGGAAAGAAGAAGATGGATGAATTCACTTTTAATTTATTGTACCTAACCAGTAGTTTATGAGAAAATTGCGATGATACATACGTAGGTACCTACATACTCAGTCGAAAACTGAACTTTCTTTTTTTGAAATCGGTTAAAATTTTATTGGGCTTGCGTTATTTTGAAACCCTAGGCACGCCACTGTGTCAGTCCTATCTGACTTTCTCTTTATCCGGGAAAATCTCTGTAACGGCTACATCGATTTCTATGGGATTTTTACTGGAAGATAGAAGAGGTTATAAGGTGGGTAACATAATTATAGTCTTTTCATCTCGAATTTCCCACGTGAGCGGAATTTACGCGGGAAATGTCTCCCACGTTAGAAAAGTCTCAAACACACCAAGTTAATAATATAAATAGGTATGGATAGCTCAACAACGTACTAGTTATTTCAAAAGGCCATTACTGACTAATCTACATAATCCTCATAAACTATTGTGAATATGTGAACTATGTACAGTTGTTTTTATTCGAGTTATACATGATTGTCTGGCAGTTTGAGTGCTTTTTGCGACCTACCCAAACGTCCTTACCTTGGTATTGTTTGTCAAATCGTTAAGCTCCTTGTTTTAAGTTGAGCTATACGTTATCTGAAAAATGCTTGCACTGGAGGGAATAGGCTCACTCAAATCTGTGAGCATCTTTTCTCAAAAGATCGCCTCAGACGGTAGCCTACAAAGTTCCCATATATTTTTAATCAGTATATGCATGGATGGATATATTGTATGGACTTTAAAAGAGACGGACCCCTGAGTTTGTTTCATTGTTTCTTCTCAGGGTAGTCAGTTAGGAAACACCTGCCTCATCTAGTTTAACTTTACAAAAAAATGACGTGTAAAAGAGTTATTTAATAACCAATTTGCGAAATGAAAATCATTTATCATTTAGCATTATTTAAAAGAAATACATCACCCTCTTATTGAGGCAGTTGGGTAAAAATTATCCTATAACCTCAGCAATTTACAATTCAAACAAGATCACCAAATTGTCTAAATTCTCGTCAGACAACGGCGTAACTCGAGCTAAAATGTTCCACAAAATTGTACTAAGGCTGATCTGAATGTTTCTAAATCATTTATGTTCTTTGAATTTCAATTACTGTGTTGGAACTTTGAGTCTTTACAAGACTAGGTATTATTCTTTACTAGCTATGCCCGTGATTTTGTACGCGTGAATATTGATATTAACTTTGCGGATTTTTCCGTGCTGAGCCCGATTTTGTGGGAATTCCGGGATAAATTTATATGTTGTCCGATAATCTCCTATACAGGGTTTATTATTGTAAAACACCGTTAACCTCTCAGGACTATGTTACTATCATCATAATCAACAACTTTTGTTCTATGACTTTTAAAAAGAAAGTGATAAGATAAATCGCTTTCTTTTGCTTCGCATAGACTTCGTAACATTTAGGGCGTTTAATTTAAATATTTTTATTTTTGTATGAAAATCTGGTGAACTAAAATATGACGAATTACATTTTCACGTTATTTTAATATCAAGTCTGCTTCTGCGGGCGGCCGAGCGCGCTCTGTCCGTTTCTTAAAACAATTCCTTCGCATGTCCAACATTGCGATCTAAATTCAAATATTTCAAACTATGCCAGCCAGTGTGATAGGCTGACGGCTCGCATAGCAGACCTCCACAGTACCTATCGGGGCTCGAACTCACTACCTACAACTCGCAAGTCAGAACTGTAACCTTTGCACTACAACGACACTTCAGTGTAAATACAGTAAGTCACATAACTTATTTTCCGTCACTATCTCGTAAACATTTTTCTGATTACAAATATAAACAGCTTTTACAAGTCTTCTTAGTTTTTTTTATTATTAAGTTTGTCGTCGGAATACAGTTTAACTTTCTAGAGAACACTCCGGGAAGACATTTTGCATTTTAATATTAGTTTACAAGAGTCATAGTGGAAATGGGTGACATAATGAATACATTGAATTATTTTTATAGATGAGCCTTTATTTAAGGAAGATTGTGAATAGAAGGCGTTTCGTAACTGTCTCGTAGTACTATGGCTAAGGAGTGAGACGACATAGTTGGCACAGTGGTTGAACGATAGACTGCTGCGCTGCTTGTAGCGGGTTCAATCTCCACACTGGAACAATAATGTTTGTATTATATTGTACTAATAGATGTTCCGTGTCTGAGTGTTTCTAAAAAACCCCAGTATGTGGCAATGTTTAAAAAAATATAGATTATTTTTAGGATTCTTATGTAGCTTCTAAACAAATTGATCTGATGGTACTTGGTCATTTCTATCGTGTAGTACTTACTTGCAACACCCACACACGTGTACATCAAAAACATTTTTTCTTTCTGTAGCATGTCATGTCAATCTCATAAATACCTATGCCATGAAAACTCACAAAGCCCGCTTATTATATTGTCTTATTATTTAAGTCAAATAACTCCTCCCGAAATTAGTGGAGTGGAAGGGAGTGCCTGTTTTTACTGACTAAAAACGCACACTCTTCCTCCAGTTGCCGTTGCGTTACGTGGCCGACGTGTTACAACATTCCTAATTTCCTAATTATTTAATGATGTCAAGCAGTTTGAGTACTTGTGTGGCCTACCCAAATGTCCGTTGGTATTTTTTGTCAAATTGTTGAGCTCCTTAAGTTCTAAGTTGAGCTACACGATAACTGACTTATGCTTGCACTGTCTGGACAGGTCCGCTCAAATTTGCGTGGTTATTTCCTCAAAAGAATACCACAGACATGAACCTACATGCTTCTCATATAAAAATACAAATTGTCTGGACTTTAAAAGAGACTATGACCTCTGAGTTTGTTTCGGTGTTTCTTCTCAGAGTAGTCAGTTAGGAAATACCGGCTTCATCTAGCTAAACTTAACACGCAAAAAAACATGACGTGTAAAAGTGTTATTTATAACCAATTTACAAAATAAATATTTCATTTCATTTCATTTCATTTCATTTCCCCTTGGCAGGCAATCGCCCCATCGCGCCTGTTATTACTGCTAACTGTTGTTTGAAGCACGCGTCCGTCGACTCGGGTATTGTTTCGTCTTAACAAAACTTCTGAGCGACTACAGGGTGGCTAGTTGTGTAGAATTGTGATGGCCTGAATCTCGGGCCTGTAAATCTAGGCCAGACAGATAATTACGGTAAAAATCGTATTTTACCTCGATTGAAGTAAAGATAAATCATAATTTTGCCTATGTTTTTTCAGTCACTTAGATAACCCTCTTAGAACTATTTTTATATACTTATGCAGTATACTGTAAATTTCTGCAAAAACAACTTTTTTTCATGATTTTATTTTACCACTTTGTCGGCGTTTCATTTCAGCGTTCTAGTACCAATAGTTTCTGAACTAAGCCGCGGAATATTGGACCGAGAGACGTCCGTCTCTCACACACGACAGACGGTCATGGTGAAACTATAACGGTTCCTTGTTGACTTCTTGTTTGTTGCTTTGCTCTTTACAGAGCAGTCGTGGTCACGTCGAGGCGTCCGCGTTAGTGGTAGGGGCGGAAACAGCTCTCCGCACGATCTCTCGCCATCTGTCCCTGTTGGCAGAGTGCTTGGCACACTCAGATACGCCGCTTTCCATTTATACTAAAATCCCTAAACCTATTAACACGTTCGCTGACAGTACGTCGTTAGGCGGGAAATTAAAATAGTGCGTTATGACAGTACGTCGAGGGACGGGCCACTTATTTTTAAGAGTACGTCGTGGAAAATTCTACTGTTGTAATGTGGTGTCAGGGTAAGTGCTCCCTGTCAGTGAACGTGTTAAACAAATGTTTTGCTTTGTTTAAAATGCTATTATACCATATCAGATTTTTTTAAGTACCAAAATTAATTAAAGTTGTACCTACATATATTTTCAGAATTATAACACTTTGATAACTTGTCTCCATAATCTATAAATACAATGCTTCAATTTTTTATCATCATTACTATTAAGTTCATTTCATAACTTGCTATGTAGACTCAAACAGTAATTTAGTTAATTTTATTTAAGAAGTATGGAGGACTAACAGCTATTAAATACAGAAAAAAATATAGTAGACACTGAGCCAATTAAAAGTCCTCACGTTAAGAGGCCGGAAAATCTTACAGTGAACACTTAATAGGTGTATAATATAATATAATAGGCATATCATACATACAATATTGAAAATTAATAAGTAGATAGTAAAAAAAAAAAAAAAAAGTAGATAGTACATATAAATAACACATACAACACCGTAACTACAGATATTAACTATCTTTGAAAAAATCAAGGCTTGGGCGTCTTCTGGCAGCAATCACACTTGTTGTAAACGGGTCAAAATCGTGCTGCTTACACCGGTTATTAAAGCTTCTGCTTGCACGCACTATAAATGAATTCTGCCTATATTTGATTGAGCTTAAAGGTACCCGTAAAAGTGGATTATATCGAGTTTTAGTCGGAATGTTTAAATTTACTTTAGATAAGAGATCGGGCTATCAATATTATTGTTTAAAATTTTTAACAGTTGAATGCAGTCAGAGATCTCACGGCGAGTACTTAATGAAATTAAATGAAATTTTCTACCACAGACTGTGGTAGTTATCGGAATGATATGGGATCTTCTGATGAAAGCATAAATATTTGATAAACCTTCTTTGAATACCCCCAATTCGGTCTGTACATTTATTGTAACCTGGATTCCATTTTGTTCGCCATGAATGGCAAAATATGCAGATCGAACTGTTTATTTTAAGACCTGAGGTCTTAAAATGAGGTCTTAGACCTCATACATAAATATTATTTGATGTATACTTATGTTTAACAATAAATATAGTCTATTTTAATTAATCTAAAAAAAAATCCGTTTTGTTTTTACTTAAAACAAGGTTGCATATTAGAGAAGTGTATGCTTATATCTTCTATGGTAAATAGAAAACAATTTTTCATGATTCAATGAATAAAATAGCACAGAAGGTTCCAGACGAATCAAATTTTTTGACTTACTATTTTGTCATAGAGTTATTAATGGTTTTACAGGAACCTATGAGAAAAAAACTATTCTGAGACAACAAGTAAGATCTTATTTTAAAAAAAGGGTTAAGCTGTGTTGGTTATAAGGCGTTATCAGAGAGTAGAGAATGGTACATTTTGACTGCCCGTTATTCTGTCATCACTGAAAGACACGGATAGCAAAACCGTTACTTACCATTCGGTTATGGAACCCTAAAAAAGTCACTTAACGAACTTCAGTTTTCTCAGCTTCAGGGCAAAAGTTGAAGCTCTTTCCAATATTACTTATTTGATTCGTCTAGCTAACTTTCAAGCATTTCTCACCCTTTCCTCCCCCAGCAAGCCCATTGCTCAAGGGTTTATTACATAACTCTATTCCCTAAGGGTTTGCACTTACGTGAGACGTCAAATATATTGGTAGGTGTGACTGTGTGCGTTTAATATATTTGTTACAAATGTGTAGCGAGAGTATTAGTGGCCGTGTGTAGAGGTAACAGGCATGACTTTCAATTTTTAGGTGTGGGTTCTAACCCAGGCAGGTTAATTACTTTGTGCATTTTTCATCATACGGTGAAGAAAAACATCGGAATGAAATCGGCATACCTTTTTTTCCGGGTGGGAAAATCATCGAATGACTTCTCCCGCTTTGGGTGGAGCGGAAGGAGGAGAGTGGGTTTTTAGTCAGTAGAAGTCTGACACTCGACTTCTACTGACTAAAAACCCACTCTGTTCCTTCAGCTGCCCTTAAGTTCCGGGGCCGCGGTATCTCGTTAGGATCGAAAATTGGAAGACATGTGACAGCCTGTGTCCCAGTAATGATACGTTTTAGATACACATTTAAAATTTCTTTCAGTGAGTTTTATATACATAGATTTTTCAATAAGTTTTTTTACTCTTTTTGCTGTTAACGTGTGGGTTATAGACAGACGAGTAGTGTTATTAAAATATACACAGAAAAAAATGATTTTTTAAGGAAACGTCTGTTAAATGTATCTTAACACGTTCGCTGACAGTACGTTGTTAGGCGGAAAATTAAAATAGTGCGTTATGACAGTACGGCGAGAGACGGGCCACTTTATTAAGAGAACGTCGTGAAAAATTCTACTGTCGTAATGTGGTGTCAGGGTAAATGCTCACTGTCAGCGAACGTGTTAATAGAAAAAAAGTAACTGTCATGTTTGTTTGAAACATTTCCAAAAGAGCTGGAGTTGATTTACTAGTATGACACAAAATTTAAAATTTAAACTTTAGTTTATCAAGAATGTTATCTTGCTTGTTGGATTTGTGGAGTTCTTGCCGAATCTTCTCCATAGAAAACGGCCAATTTCAAACCATGCATTAGCTTTTGACGTTTTATAAGTGTCCATGAAGGCCTATGTGAAATAAAATATGTTGAGTTTGAGTTTGAATCAAATCAGACACGGCAAACACGTTAAAGTTAAAATTAATTTATATATTACTTTTTTGCTACCTATTGTGAAAAATAACTGAATTTAATAACTTGCGCTAGTCATTGTTTCTTTAGTTGGAAAGCGTAATGAAATATTTAATAAAACATTTTTATGAATACAAATCGGAGTTAATATTTTGTTTCAAGTACGAATCGAAAATTTCATGAATTCAGTAGAAAATGAAAATATTTTATTCTGAAATAATAAATTCATTTAAAAAAAATTATTTAGTTTTTATTACGTTCTGTTTAAAAATGTAATGGTTTTTATTAATATTGAGCCGTGGTGGCCCAGAGGTTACGTGGCTATATATTTTATTCAATTAAACGTGAAAAAACATTATTACTTTTTTATTACTGATAGAATGACATCACACTTAATAGTCCAATATGTTGACATAAATATAAAATTAATGTATGTAATATGTATAATGTACTACATGAAGACAGTCACAGTTTATCTTCATCTATTCTTCAAACAAAATCCGATCTTTTTTCCTATAGTTTTCTTTTATTCGTGGGTCTGAGCTTGCAAAGATGATCTAACGGTACCTATACCGTAGCTCTAGATTATAAGAGCAACCGAAGAAATAGAGTGCTTTTTAGTCATTTAATAAAACAAAATATTGTGCGTTATAATATTATGTTTACAAATTTTCTGTGAGACAACTATCATACCGTTATAACATGACTGTTTTTATCCTTAATAAATAAATAAAATACATAGATAGGGAGGTACAGGAAAAATAAATGATGCTGTGACGTCTGACAGCGAAGAACGAAAGAAGAACACGTGTTGTGCGACATCGAAAAGCTAAAATTGAACAACTACTCGAAAAAAGAAGTGACGTGTTGGAGGCAAACATGCTTCGTGTGATAAGGTAAACTAGGTCAAACCAAGGTAATGTAATCAGTGAGAACAGGTGACGTTGAATTTATAAACAACTTGTACCTATACGTACTTAGATTGTAGATACGTGTAGTGGACACATCTTAGGCTGCGTTTCCACCAGAGATGTGCGATGGAAATGTGTCGTGCGAGGATGTCTAGCTGTGCTGTGAAAATTTGTGGAGGTTTCCACCAAAGCTGTGCGATGAAAATATGCCTAAGAGGATGTGTAGCGGAGCTGTAAAAATGCGCATTAATGTGTGGTGCGAGGATGCACAAACCTAGCAATAAATCTTTCTCAACACACATTCCTCGCAACACATCCCTCGCAACACATATCTCGCACACATCCATCGCACACATCCCTCGCACACATCCCTCGCTTGTTTTGTATGCGCAAAAATCTAGCTCCGCTGAGCCGTTTCCACCAGAGCTGTGCTGACCGAAGCGAGGTAAATGAAGCGATTCTATTGGTTCTTTACAAACACAACCCTCGCTACGCATCCTCGCTCATCTCTGGTGGAAATGCAGCCTTATCGTTGCTAACGAAAATGTTGAAAGAGAAACGATCGCATTTTTCACTTTCATTGTTCTTCAGTCTTTTGGAGCTCGTGGGTAATAATAGTCGCACGGGTCGATCTTCAAAGTTAAGCAATGCTTGTTAATTTAAGTCTATGAATGGGTGACCATTTGGAGATTCTTCCGTGCCTCGGAAAGCACGTTAGGTACCGGCAGTCATTTCTACATCTTTGACAGTCATTACGGGTAGTCAGAAGCCAGAATATCCCAGTTACTGGGTGGAGGTAAAATAGGCACGCGCTCCATGTAAAACACTGGTACTAACAGCGTCCAGTTAGACTGGAAGCCGACCCCAAAATAGGAAAGGCTAAGCACGTGATGAGTAAAAGTATACCTTCTATATTAATTTGACAGTTTTCTTAAGCGTGAGTCGCACTTAACAGGTTTCAAATCCAGCGTATAGTCACGAAAATATTTCACAATCACAAAATCCTTACTAACATTATAAATGCGAAAGTAACTCTGTCTGCCTGTATGTTACGCAATCACGCCTAAACTACTGAATCGATTTTAATGAAATTTAGTACAGACATAGTCCAGAGCTTGAGAAAGAACATAAGCTGCTTTTTAATGCGAAAAAAGGGCTGTAAGGAGTTGAAATAGGGGACGAAAGTTTGTATGGAAATTACGTCATTTTTAAAGCTAGAAGCTTGAAACTTATTTTTTAGATTCTTGATTAAATACGACATGCAAATTACGTATGAGTTTTATTTTCAAAATAATTAGCCTAAAAAATTAAAAATGCTGCCGAAAGTAACTCTTCCCCGCGGAAGAAGTCGAGGGCACAGCTAGTATATATAGTTACATTGTAATAACAACGTAAAATCAATAAAAAGAGAAGTACGAACAACAGCTGAAACAACAAACACTATTTTCAGTTTCCCATTCAATCCGGAATGCCGGTCGTTAATTACAGCATTACATTGCGTCATAAAAAGAGAGAATGGTACAGTATATAAAAATAAAAAGAATAGTAACGAATGAGGCAAATTCAGCTTCGTTTGGGAATAAACAGGAAGTTGATAATACGTGACGAAAAAGCCACAATACTCCGTGATGGGCGCGATAATAAAGAGTGCGCGAAATTGAGTCATAAATGTTTTATAGTACCTTGCCGTGGGCTAAAAGGGCAGTAGTAGTCGGTTGGTTGCAAGCACGACTTAAGTTTGTTGGGTATGGGTTCAAAACCAGGCACATTAAGTACTTTGTGTAACTTTCATCGTCTTTCAAAACGGTTAAGTCTTTTTTCTGGATGGGAAAATCATCAAATTTCTCTTCCCGCCGTGAGTGGAGCGAAAGGGAGTGTCAGACTTCTACTGACTAAAAACTCACCCTACTCCTTCAGTTGCCCGTACTTTCCCCGGGCCGCAGTATCTCGTTAGAAACAACCCCGTAAGGCAATAGCCCTATTGAGCCCCGTCAATGCTGCTCTTTGAGGCGCGCGCGGAACACGGCGCGCCGCCGACTCGGGCTTGGTCCTTACCGGACAGTGAGCTACCCCTGCTCGCCGTCCGCAGTTACGGTGGCCGGAGATCGGCTCGCGATCCCCGACGAAACCAGAATGTCTTAAGACCGTAAAATCGAAAGATATATAGTAAAATGTAGATGTAGACCTTGTATTGCTATTTGTATAATCTTTAATCACAAAAATTGTCATACGGAATAATCTGTTACCAATAGTGTAGGAGGAAGGCGTCGATGTCTGTCAAACAGTTCCAACTAGCGCGGACATCAACGTTTCACTCTATCTTTAGAAACTTTAATGTATGTCTATGTACTTTGTGTTTTAGATTAAGATAGACGAGTTGTACCAACATTTTTATTTATCAATAATTTATTCTTAAATTATTCTTAGACATGTGATGCGGTGGATACCAACACACACTAGGCCCGTGAGTTGGGTATAGCTCAATCCTCTCAAAGTGGAGAGAAGGCCTGAATGCCAGCAGTAAAAACGTTATAGAATGATGTATGTATCCCGAGTTGAAAGCATGTCGTGTTCCATGCGCGCCTCAAAGAACAGTCAGCATCAATGACGGGAACCCATAGGAATATCCTAACGAGATACCACGATCGATGATAATATATCTCATCAGATTGATTTACAGGTAGAATAAAGCAAGAACAGTGGGACAAAACAGACAGCGGACAGGAAGAATTTTTTGATGCTTCATTCTAGTTTGTAGTTTATTTGAAGGTTGGGTAAATAAAGTGTTATTGAGTTTTTCCATTAGGAATTACTCAGTAACAGCTAACGATAGAAGCAGGTCTAGCGAATAATTTGGGCAAAAAGGGTGTTATATAATGTACATAATATATATATATATATATATATACAGAGGGATTAACTGTATTGCTGTTGTGAATTATTAGTAAGGAGGTACAATTAATATGAAAAGCCATAGTGATGTTACATGCTCTCAGAAATTTGATTAAAGGGTAACACGTACCCTTTGCGTGACCCATACATGTGGCAATTTTTGGTTTAGTTAATGTGTCAGTGCACTACAAGTGGGTCATTCCCCCAAACAAAATTTTATTATGGTCAAATAACGTATGAGTTAATGGATGTCAAATGCCTTACACGTGTGGGGGTTGTAATTGCACTTGAAGGATCATTGTCTAATTCAGTTACACAGACAACGTCTAAACGCAGGTGTATCGTATCAGCCTTTAAAGCAACAGTGAACAGGCATTTTCTGGGCTAGCTCGTTCCATCTTAGTCCTCTAAAAAAAAAGTAAAAAAAAAAGTTGTCAATTTATGGACAAGTTTGAAGACAAAATAGAGCGGAGAGCTTTGGATTTTGAAAGCCTAAGTCTAAGTTTCCTACAAACACTCTTATCGCAAGCCCTAAAATTGTAATAAAATATTATAACCAAAGTTCACTTTAAAATATTAAGTTCTTCCCAACCTCAAACGAAAGCAAAGTTATAAACTTATAAATCTTATCGCTTACAGAATTAACTGGATAATTTACCCCTGAAAATCTAAGACAAAAATCAGAACCCAAAAATAATAATCAAAAGCCATTGGAAACGAGTTTACGACTTGCAAGTTTCCAAGTTTTGAACTTGTCGAAATAACAAAGAAGTAATGAAAAGACCGCTATCGAGTGTCAACAGAGCGTATCGATAATCGATATTGTTGATACGATACTGGAGTGGCTCTCGTACGGGAAAAATATCGTTTGTGGCGAGTTACTCGTTCGGAGTTAGAGGTGTCAATCGGACAGTAGATTACGGGTTTTGCTAGAGAAGTGCTTTTCCGAGTGTCATTTATTTCCCTGTCGCTTAATGTTCTTTTGAATTATTCTCATTTGGTTTCAGTGTTGTAAAAACACAACAATTATACCTATGATCATTAATAGGTACCTCTGTGTTTCTATAGATTATAGATATAGCATCAAATGGGGTTGCGGAAATGTTTAACCCGATATCGCAGCCCCGAAATGAAAGGGAAACTGAAGGAATAGGGTAGGTTTTTAGTCAGTAGAAGTCCGACACTCCCTTATTATTGCGTTTTCTGGAAAAAGTATCAAAAATCACTGTTGACTTCTGGACATTTAATAAAAAATTTTGCATTGCACATGTTTGAACAACAAAGATCAAATGTTTTTCAATTTATAACCTTTTTTCTTTATAATCCTTACTAATATTATAAATGCGAAAGTAACTCTGTCTGTCTGTGTGTTACGCAATCACGCCTAAACTCCTGAACCGATTTTAATGAAATTTGGTACAGACGTAGTCTAGAGCCTGAGAAAGGACATAGGCATTTTATTGCGAAAAAGGGCTGTAAGAGGTTGAAATATGGGATGAAAGTTTGTATGGAAATTACGTCATTTTTAAAGCTAGAGGCTTGAAACTTTTTTTTTAGACGTTTGATTAGATACTAATAAATACGAAATTCAAAATATTATGTATGAGTTTTATTTTCAAAATAATTAGCCTAAAAATTAAAAATGCCGCCAAAAGTCACTATTCCGCGCGGACGAAGTCGCGGGCACAGCTAGTAATATTATAAATGCAAATGTATTGATGGATGGACGTATTTTACTCAATCACGCTATAATAATAGAACGGATGGGAAAAAATTTGGCACAAAGATAGGTTATAATCGAGAATAGCACATATGCTACTTTTACTCCAGGAAAATTTGCGCAACTTCCATGCAAACAAAGTCACGGGCATCAGCTAGTCTATACTAATATTATAAATACAAAACTGTGTTTGATTTTTTCTGCTTCTTTCACGTCTTTCTTTTTTATGTAGGTTATAGAATCAGTCTTGCAAATTGGAAATTCGGACTGATCTCTAAAAGGTTCCATATTCACATTCGGATGTACGGATCCATAAAAAGTTGAACCATACTGATGACATTCTCAAAAAAAAAATAGATAAAGGATGAAGGTAAAATAGGCATCGCAAACTACGTCGACCATCAAAAAAGACTTTCCATATCTACCCGCAAATATGTCGTCTGGCGTCAAAAAGTTGGTCGCCCATAAAACAGCGGGTATTCATATACGAGAGACTTGATGGACCGTCAAGTTGCTTGGAAAACATGGCGCCCGAGTTTCGTCTCCGCTTCAGTAGCACCGTCTAATGACGTCATGATGTCAGTGTGTGTTTTGATATGAAGATATGGTGCCTAAGTGTGGCGAAATTTTCAGTACTTCGTTGTGAATTTGGGACAACTTTGTTGTATGTTGATTTCTATGGCAGTTTTTTGGATCATACATGCAAATTGGTCAGTAAATGCAGTGTTATGGACTGATAATATGGGGTAACAGTACTGAAAAAAACAGTGCATTTATTGCTCAAAAAATGCTTTAGGGCTATATACGGACTTCATTCGGAGTAATCATGTCAACCAGTATTTAAGAAACTTGGCTTGTTACCGTTACCTTGTCTGTATATTGATGAAATTTCAATGTTTGTATGGAAACACAAAGAATTATTTCAAGTAGCAAACGATTTAAATCCTCGAAGCCGACGAGACCCGCATAGACTCGTGCTAAACAGTGTTCCCAGGCTTGTTAAGTACAACAAAAACTGCTTAAGTATGTGTGTATGTATTTATAACAGATTACCGAGTCACCTGAAAATGTTAAACTCGAGATATGCATTTAAATCTAAACTGCATGAATGGTTAATTAATAGCAACTTCTATAGTATAAAACAATACCTAGAACAAAAGTAGTGTTCTTAAAATATAATAATAATTTAGTTTACTAAGAAAATTAATGAATATTAATTATTGAAAATTAAAAAAAAAAAATTAAAAAAACACATTTGCATGCTATGTTTAATCTTGGCAAAACATGTCTGCTCTATTCTTGTACTGTAAGACCTATTTATACTATGTTTTACGCAAATAAATACATCTTATCTTATCTTAAATTTATGACGAATTTACCGTGGCGATTTGTCTTATGGGTGTTAAAATGTATTGCTTTAGGTACTGATACTCTTCCAAAATTTTTCGACTGTTAGGATGCTCTAGTAAAAATAACATTCCTCCGTACCGATATATCAGCGATCTCAGCTCGATATCTTCTGTGTCGCTGACTAATCACCAGTCCGCGACACAAGAGATATTATAGTACCAAAGAAGTATGTAGGTACAGGTCTCTGTTTATTCCGAAGCACGAAGGTATCTCAACGCCAACCTCCGAACTTCGGACCATTACTGATAAAAACAGAAACACCCAATAGTACTTTTTGCCGAACCCGGTCAGCGAACACGAGACCTATTGCAGCAGTGATTACGATGTAAGACTTCTGACTTGGTTATGATATTTTTTTTTTATTTACAGAAGTGCATTTCATGATCCGATCCTGCCTGTCCCTAGTTGCCCTCCCCCAGCGACGCCCTAAGTCAAGGTCAATTCAAACAGCGGACAATTTCAGTTGACTTACGAGATGCCACATACAAAAAAAAAAACAAAGGTGCATTTGTGCTGTGCACTGCTAATTTTCATCTCAAAATAATGCTTATTTCTTATGATCTACGAGATAGAAGTCACAGTAAAAAGCAAGTTATAAATACAGTTAATTACTCATTGTAAAGTAACCGATTTCATATTACATTGCTAGACTTGATAGTCTAAAGCCTGCAATACATGTTGGCCGAGCGTAGGCCAACGCGAGCATTGGAAAATAGGTACAAGGCAAGAAATAATGTCCACACGTTCGACAAGTTCGTCGAACGCCAATGCAGACGACCAATGTAGTAGAGGGTCTGTAGAGCTGCTCACACGTTGGCCGAGCGCAGGCGAGCGCCTTTGATTTGTGACCAAAAACCGACACCGATCCGAAGTGAGGCAAGTGATCACGAGCAACGGCGAGCGCAGACAAGTTGCACCAAATGAGCTCTATACACGTTGGCGCTGGCCTACACTCGGCCAACTAGGCAAGTGAAATCGAGCGATAGCAAGACAAGGCAAATATACCGTCTACATGTTGGTATTAGCCTTCACTCGACAACGCTCGGCCAACATGTATTGCGGGCTTAATAGTAAAACTCGATTGAGATAAACCCAGTTTTATTATTACCAAATTAAATTGATATTGAAATGTCATCAATAAAACTGGGTTTTTGTCTCAATGAGTTTTCATTAATGTAATACAATTGCTTAAATGGAATTTCAATACCCGAAGAATGATCGCTTTCTGAATCGAATCGTATTCGTATGTTATAGATTAGTAAGTAGTCAGGGCTAGTCATCTTTGAAATACATTCAATCAATGAAATCAAAAATAATTTATTTCACATAGGCCTAAATGAAATAAGTCTTTTACTATGGAGAAGAACCGGCAAGAATCTCCATGGTTACTTTTTCAAACCTTAATTGATTTTCACAACGTTTCCGTAATAATATTTGTGTAGGTAAGATGAAAGTATGGACCAATTTAACATAGATTAAAATATTAATTACGCAATCTTCTTTGTTATCTTCTAAAACAGGGTATGACCTTCGGAAGCAGGACACACAAAACCCACAAGAAATAAAAAAGAAACCGTATTTGTTGGAGGTGCGTGAACCGACGGAAATTGCAAGAAAAATTATGATGGTATTTCTTTTTTTAATAAAGAGAACTGCAGCAATGCGGGTATAATTCACATTTAGTTTTTTCAAATATGCTTGTATTGTATATACAACGTGTAATTTAAAGAGTATATACATACCGAGTGCACGGCTTCTTTGGATGATAACAAACGATATGGCAAAGGTTTTCTAATCCTATGTCTACATGTGTGGAGCATATTAGAAATTTTAATACATTGATACCAGAGGCCGAATTTTTCAAATTAAGAAGAACGAAGAGAATTATAATTTTATTGGCAAGTGACGTGGAAAGTGATGTCCCTCATAGTGCTGTGACACGTTTGTTATTACTGGTATTCAAGAAACATATGAAACCAATAATTTGTGGTCAATTCTGTGAGCTAAACGGCTCATCGGCAACGAGAAACTGGTCGACACAAGGCTCCAGGGCCTAGAACATCGGCGACGTGTTGCAAGCCTGTCAGTTTTCTATCCGTTACATTTCGGGGTGCGTGCGATAGAATTGCACAGTCTTATTCCGCCAAGCCCGTTCCATCATCGGACTACAAGACAAACGGCGATGCACCATCGTTACATGGTGGACATCCCACCGATACGCACGAAACGTTTTGGGAATACTTTCATTGTGCGTACGGCTAAGGAGTGGAATTCCCTGCCGGAGTCTGTATTTCCTGATAGTTATAACCTGGGAGTCTTTAAGTCAAGAGTGAATAGGTTACTTCTAGGCAAGCGTGCTTCATCTTCAACCACATCATCGCTTACCATCAGGTGAGATGGTGGTCAAACGCAAGCCTATTAACTATAAAAATAAAATAAAAATAAAAAAGTCACTTATTTTGAGCTGAAACTTTGCATAGAGACTCTATACTAGATGTTGTCTTCAGTCCTTTTGGATAGATATGGGGTTTCCGTTACACGTTGTATAATATGTTTTTCAGGCATGACATTTAATTTCACCGGTAGTCAAAAATATGCGACATTCATTGAAGTTCTAGGAAACGGCACTAAATATTTAATTGGTGAACGCGTCTAGGCAAATCTAAGGTAATTTTTTGTTTGTTAATTTTATAATTTTATTTAGTAGAATTTAAAAATATTTTTATATAATCTACAAACAAACAAAAAAGAAAAACTAAAATTTTTTACTCTGTAATGATTACATTTAAAAAAATATTGCCTGCTGATGTTAATTTCTTCATTATAATCTGTATAGCTAAATGGAGATTAATTTCGAGTACAAGATAACTTCAAACAATTACCACAAATTTCAGTCATTCATCACACTTCCAACGTCAGAAAGATACCTACATCCAAAGTACTTAATCATGCAGCTCAACAATTTGTCCAACTGGCTCTTTTACTCCATGTCATATTAGCTGAACGCGGTTGGATTTAGACATTTCATTAGGAGAACGCTCAAATCTTTCAGTAGAACGAGTCGCATGGAGAGAATTTGATTTGGTGGTTAGTTATTTTCCCTTCTACAATCGTATGAATTCTGTTCAGTGCTCATATTATTATTTAACTCTTGTACGTTAGGTTTGAAGCGGTGATATGTTGGTTTTTGTGATGTTAGGTTTTATTTCTCTTTTCATATATTGACCTCTTCTCTACATCTCTGTTGGTCTTATAGATGCCTCCCAACATACAGGCTCCAGCCTAGTTGGGAAACAGTATCTCAGTACCTTTTGGTAATACATCTTATAATATATAATTATATTTTTTTTTTTATAATTACTACCGGGGCAAAAAACACAGGCTGTTTGCCGTGCCTCCATGTCGTACTGTTGGACGTGCTAAGTCGCCAATTCCTCGCACTCTGGCCGCGCTTAATGATCTCTTGGATTCTAATCTAACAAGCGATCTGTTTGCGGATGGATGGATGAAGATTTTATTGGTATGTCAGATGTACTGTGAGAAGAATTCATGAAAGTGTTGTTAAAATGTTAACCTACTTTTTACTTTGTTTATTTTGCATATTTTAGTATGTGTTATAATTGTCTCTTTTAATTTTAGTTACTGTCATTGGTTGTAAACTAACCGTTGTAATTAAATAAATTAATAAATTACCTGTGTGACTGTCAAAGATGTACAGACGCCAGCACATCAAGCTGCAACAATCTGTCAAATTTCTTTAATAGATTTTCAACTTTATTGTTAAAGAAATTAGGTTCATGGTTCATTGGGAAAATTTGACAATTTCGGGTAGCTTCTGTACAAATGACAGTAGAGTTCAAAATATTAATGTGTTTCCCTGGCATAGAGGAAACTCGATATGCAAAACTGTTCACCCATCCACGGACCGACATTAGAAAGTGTTGCTTAACCTCGAATGTTGGGGCTGTAATAATTAAGCGACGAGCATCTAAATAATGTTTGATGTGAAGTCAAGTGATACCCAAGTAAAACGTTGTCTAAACTTTAATTGAGATATCAAAATACTAATTAAATCCCGTCTAGAACACGTTATTCTCACAGACGTTAGGGTCTGTCCATTTATTATGTAAGACTATTTAGGGTTTCGACCATATCTTAATTTTAGTTTTTTTTTTTCTCTTTTTTTTTATTGATAATAGGTTCGCGTTTGACCACCATCTCACCTGATGGTAAGTGATTATGTGGTCGAAGATGGAGTACGCTTACCTAAAAGTAACCCATTCACTCTTGACTTAAAGACCCCTAGGTTATAGCTATCGGAAAACAGACTCCGGCAGGGAATTCCACTCCTTAGCCGTACGCACAATGAAAGTATTCCCAAAACGTTTAGTGCGTATGGTCTTAGTCGTAAAATGTATCGTGTTACTCAGTTTCTTGGCTGTGAAGGTCAGTTAGGAAGACGCTTCATGTAAAACACGGGGACTTAGCTGCATCCGCTTAGACTAGAAGCCGATCCCATTATTGAGAAAAGGCTATGGAGATGAGTTCTTCGGTAAGATCACACATACGCAAAGGTAATTTCAAAATCCCCGCACTACCATTACTACTTCTACTATTCATTTTTTCTTTTAGATTCTTTCGTAATAAATATTAAACAGGTCGGTCGATTCTTATTTTTTCTTACATAGAGGGTGTCAAAAATTGGCAAGAATCGTCTATCGTAATAAATGGATGGACCCTTATCAATATGATAAGTCTCAAGTGTTATATAAACTGGGAAAAAGCTGTTATTTCAACAAAATTTAAGAAATTGCTTTAAGGATATTGTTCGGTCCGACGTGAAACAGAACGCACCCTTTTGACATAAAGAATTTGATCTTGACATTACTTGACTTTGACAGACAGACTTTTGCTTGCTTGGAAAAAATGTCCGCTTTTTGGGACCTCTTGAGTTAATTATAATTGGTAAAATATCGTTGGATTCGCCTGTTGAGACCGATAATTGGGTCGCGAATTATCAATTGTTGAAGTGAAATCCCCACTTGTCGAAAACCCCGGGATATTGTCGGAACATATCGCCTTATTGCGTCACCTCGTGGCACGCGCTTGGTGGAAACGAGTTGGGTGTGATGCTGAGTTGGAACCGCGCCATCTGGAGACGGCGCCTTGTGAACATCCACACACTTGACTTACATCACACTTTTCAATTACTCATCACATAATACATACACACTTTGGACGTGATCAAACAGATCCGGGTTGCCGTCTACAGCTCAGGTGAGTGTTATTTGTAATTTTTGGATCAAATGGTTGTAGGCCGAAGCCTAGTAGAGGTAGGCCTTTGTGTAACCTTGTTTGTTGTAAGCAACGTTTATGACTCCACGTATCGTGGAAAAGTTCCGGACACGTCCAGTTACCGTTGGCTGGCCTATTGCAGTCTTGAACAAAGTGGTAGCAGAGCGCGGCTCTTATAATATAAGATCCACTGGTTTAATTGGAAGTTTTGAATATTGTTGAAAACTTAAAACTTGAGTTTAATTACTTAACACAACTTATAACTTAATAAGTTTTGAATATATTACCATGTCATCCGGGCTATCTAATTGAAGTTGAATCAATTGAAGTTGTATTTGTAATTTGTACTGTAGCCCTTTGTTGAATTGACAAGTAAGATTTATTTGTGAAATTAGGAATTGGTTGTATTTGGTACATAAGTTGGTATATTGTTGTAAAAGTTGTTTGGTATTTGTGGCAATTAATAATTGAATGTCATTGATCTGAATTTAAAAGGTTATCTAAATAATAATTACACATAGTCTAACATAATAGGACTTGAATTGTGTGTATTGGTTATTGCATTTATAGTAATTATTGGATTGTTGTTAGAGATTCTCCGGCTCAATATTATACAGTCAATTGTTGTGCTTCTTGATATTTATTTGAGGTTGATCCAGCATTGTATTATACATTCAATTGTTATTTATTTTGTAACTCGCCATCCTTAGCAAGCTAGATTCATACTTGGAATAAGTACAGGGTCGGATTTGGACTTGAAATAATTGAATTTGAATTTTTAATTTGTTGAGATTATTTGGTCGACTAACAAGTCATTGCTGTTTGTTTAATATTTGATTGTTGGTTGCTGATTGGTGTTTTGTATTAATATTTGATTGTTGCAATGGCCTCATTAAGGGCAGTCAGGGAGGCTGCTGCGGGATTGACCTCACAGTTGAGATGGTTCACATCGGCAGCTGCAACTGTTGAGCGTGTGGAATTGGAAGAGCTCACCCTTGCTCGGTATGGGCAAGTGATTGAGAGGATCAAGTCAGCTGATGCTGCGCTCACGCGCTTCAACGAGTGCATCATGGACGTGGATTTGGGGGTGATGGATCAGACAGCCCGCGATAAGATTTTGGGTGACTATGACCAGATTATCCACCTGGGGGATGTCATATGTCTACGAGCGCGGGAAATTTTGAAGAGCCGGGTGCCTGATGCGGCCAAGCCGCAGACCCCTGTTGTTGCAGGCCCTGGACTATTGAGTAGGCTGCCCACCCTGGAGCTGCCACATTTTGACGGTCGCTTGGACCACTGGCTGGGCTTCCTAGATCTCTTTGAGAGTCTTGTCGATGCACGCTCGGACCTCGGACCTGCCCAGAAGCTGGCCTATTTATTGTCTGTCCTGGAGGGCGAAGCCAGAGCCTTGGTGCAGCACTTGCCGGTGACGGATTCCTCTTACCCGACCGCTCTGGAGCTTCTCTCCCGACGGTATCAGAACAAGCGCTGCCTGGCTGATGTGCACATCGACCAGATTTTGGGGCTACCGGCCATTGTCAGCACGTCGACGTTGCGCACTGACTTGCTGAACCCGTTGGTTTCAGCAACCAACGCTTTGAGACGCTTGGAGTTACCGGTAGAACATTGGTCCTACTTGTTGGTGCACATAGTGCTGCAGTTGCTCCCCGCGGAGCTGAGGTCACGTTTTGAGCAGAAGTATGGTGGGGATAGTGCCACCCATCTTCCCCCCTTTGACGACCTCCTCAAATTTTTGGAAGACGAGTGTCGGTTTGCGGATAACACTCGTGGCGCCACGGGGTCACCCCCACTACATTCTCAGCCCAGAGACCAGGGACGGACTAGGGCTCGGGGGCCTGTTGATGTTCCCCCCGCCCCCCGTTTTGCTGGCGCCCAGAGTCCTCGGGCTAGGGGGCCTGTTGATGATCGCCCCGCCCCCCGTTTTGCTGGCGCCCGGAGTCCTCGGGCTAGGGGGCCTGTTGATGTTCCCCCCGCCCCCCGTTTTGCTGGCGCCCGGAGTCCTCGGGCTAGGGGGCCTGTTGATGATCGCCCCGCCCCTCGTTTTGCTGGCGCCCGGAGTCCTCGGGCTAGGGGGCCTGTTGATGTTCCCCCCGCCCCCCGTTTTGCTGGCGCCCAGAGTCCTCGGGCTAGGGGGCCTGTTGATGATCGCCCCGCCCCCCGTTTTGCTGGCGCCCGGAGTCCTCGGGCTAGGGGGCCTGTTGATGTTCCCCCCGCCCCCCGTTTTGCTGGCGCCCGGAGTCCTCGGGCTAGGGGGCCTGTTGATGATCGCCCCGCCCCTCGTTTTGCTGGCGCCCGGAGTCCTCGGGCTAGGGGGCCTGTTGATGTTCCCCCCGCCCCCCGTTTTGCTGGTGCCCGGAGTCCTCGGGCTAGGGGGCCTGTTGATGATCGCCCCGCCCCCAGTTTTGCTGGCGCCCGGAGTCCTCGGGCTAGGGGGCCTGTTGATGTTCGCCCCGCCCCCCGTTTTGCTGGTGCCCGGAGTCCTCATCATTGTGACTTTTGTAAGGCAACGGGGCATGTCATGGCGCGTTGCCAGGACTTTTTGAATTTGCACGTAAGTGCCCGCCGCCGTATTGTCAACGCACGCCGTTTGTGCTTCTCGTGCTTGGGGGCCCACTTTCATCGGGACTGCCCCGACCCCCGCCCGTGTAGAATTTGTAAGGGGTCCCACTTGGAGATTTTGTGCGCCAACGCGAACCGCTCCAGCAGACCATCTTCTGAGGAGGGTTCGCGCAGGGGGGGGTACCCCGGAGACGAGCACCGAGCTGAGACCCGCGATTCTGTACGCCGCACTCCACCCCCCGCGCAAGTTGAACGGGAGCCCCACGAGCGCCATTTGGTCTTCCCTCGTCAGGGAGAACGCGCATTGGCTGCTAGGCAGCAGTGGCCGGGTCGGCGCCGCTGCCTTTCCCCTCCGTTGGCGGAACGTCCCCGGCTGGAGTCGCGCCCTCCGCCATTCGGGCATCCGGTGGGATATGCCCCTCCAGTGATGGTGAGCGGCTCGGGACACCGCGCAGACGAATATTTGGATTGTTGGCCTCGTCGTGAACGAAGGCAGCCTGGAAGCGGCGATCGGTCGCCGCCCAGGCATCACTAAGAGGTTGACGCCTGCCCGCTAAAGGACCCCCCCGATCAAGACGGTTTTGTTGCCAACGGCCTCGGTCAAGGTCTGGGGACCCTTGGGTGACTCAATTGTGGTCCGTGCCATTTTGGGCACGGGAGTCCGGGGTTGCCTTTTGTCGTCTTGGTTAGCGGGACAGGTTGGCCTGAAGGTGAACGACCTTTCCGGCAGGATTTGGGGAATTGGCGAAACGGCTGTCACCACTGTTGAGGGAAGGACCTGGTTTGAAATCACCCTTGTGAGTTGTCCTTACCCTAAAATTGGTGCTCCTGCCCTTGTTATAACTGAACTTGGTTCAATTGTTGGTGACTGATCGTCACACTAAGAACTCGCATGCTGGTTGCAATGCGCTGTTGGCCATTCTGCAACGAGAATTTTGGATTTTGTCGGCTGATCGCGTCAATGAGACGAGGCCCTTTGCTGGCGTCGTAACGGATTTTGTTGGTCCCCCTTTGTTGAAGACGTCCACCCTTCGTAATAGCAAGATTGTTAGGGCTTATTTGTGTGTTTGTCTGCCTGTCAACCAAGGCAGTACATTTGGAGCTGGTAACCTCCCTCTCGACAGAGGCCTTTGAGGCGACTTTGGAAGGATTTGTGTCTCGCCGTGGGTTACCTTCGTTGATTAGGTCTGATTGGTACGAATTACAAGGGTACAAGTAACTATTTGAAGGAGGTATACGCCTTCCTTAATGAGAGCCAGGTTGATATTGGTAATAGTTTGGCCCGCCGAGGGGTCACTTGGTTGTTTGACCCGCCAGCCTGCCCCCCATTGGGGGGGTATTTTTGGGGCCGCGGTGAAAGCGGCAAAGGGACGCTGGCGGAGATTGTTGGGAGACACCGTTCTCACCTTTAAGGAACTAGCTACGGTATTTGGCCGCATTGAAGCTGTGTTGAATTTGCTACCTTGTCAAGACTTCCAATTGATTAGCGGACGGGTAGGCCCGTCCGGGGGGGTAGATGTTCGGTCCGACGTGAAACAGAACGCACCCTTTTGACATAAAGAATTTGATCTTGACATTACTTGACTTTGACAGACAGACTTTTGCTTGCTTGGAAAAAATGTCCGCTTTTTGGGACCTCTTGAGTTAATTATAATTGGTAAAATATCGTTGGATTCGCCTGTTGAGACCGATAATTGGGTCGCGAATTATCAATTGTTGAAGTGAAATCCCCACTTGTCGAAAACCCCGGGATATTGTCGGAACATATCGCCTTATTGCGTCACCTCGTGGCACGCGCTTGGTGGAAACGAGTTGGGTGTGATGCTGAGTTGGAACCGCGCCATCTGGAGACGGCGCCTTGTGAACGTCCACACACTTGACTTACATCACACTTTTCAATTACTCATCACATATTACATACAAACCACAATTGGGGCGTGACCTTGGAAGGTCGAAGTTGGCGAACCCAGCACCGAAGGTTAGTGGTATTTGTAAAGCCTCAGAGGCTATTATGTAACCTTGTTTATTGTTTGAAAAGCAACGGTACGCTCCACGTATCGTGGACAAGTTCCGGACACCCCAGTTACCGTTGGCTGGCCTATTGCAGTCCTGAACAGATATTATAATACATTTTGTGTACGTTCGATTCGTTTATCTCGTCTGAAAAGTTTTCTTTAATATCTCGGCTTCGGATTTTTCTGAGAATTAGTTAAAGACGTTGTAAGAGTAAAGTGCTAGAGTAGTCTTCCTTATTCTCCCATTGTTGTTGAAAGTGTAATAAAGATTGTAACGCATTACCCCATTGTTGATGGAAGTTTATTTTAAGAAAGATTATACATATAAGTTATATTTTTTCAGTAAAGAATGACGACTGACAGGCTAAACAGCTGTAGTATTTTTTTCGTTTAAGACCCCTCTTGAACTCGATCACCTCTAGGGCTTCCAATCCCGGAATACCGAGATCTCGGTATTACGGGATCCCACGTCATTTTTCAATCCCGCGTGATGCGGGATTACGGGCGCGGGGTTCGCAAATCCTGCGGATCCCGCGTTGATTAATTCATTGTTTTTTATGATAAACGGTGTAATTTGATTGATCGCATACTAGTAGTAATACTTAAATAAATGTGGAGTTAGTTGATTAATTCATTGTTTTTTTTTTGTGATAAATAAACGGTGTGATTTGATTGATCTCATATTAATAGTAATACGTAAATAAATGTGGAGTTAGTTGATTAATTCATTGTTTTATTTGCCTTATATAAATGTGAATATTTTCAATATGCGGAACCCCGCAAATACCGAGGTTGAATTCAGGCTGCGGGATTGGAAGCCCTAATCACGTCTGATAGCGAGCGATTGTTCGGGTCTACGGTGACATGAACGAGCCCAGAAGATACCTGTTCACTGTTGCATCAAAGGCTGACGGGTCATATGTAGCAGGGAACATAAGGGTAGTTGAAAGAACAGAGTTGGTTTAGTCAGTGAGAGTCTGACACTGCCTTCCACTCCACACAGAGGGAGAGCGGGAGGAGTCGTTTGAGGAATCCCAATAAAAATATGAAACCTATGTAGTAACGTAGTTGATACTAGTTTAATGCTTCTGTTACATTATATTGTTGTTTACTTCAACTGTTTAAGTATAGAATGTGACATTAATAATATTATAAACGACATACGACAATCAGATAACAAACAGCGTTTCCTCAAATACCACACTAAAAATTTGCCATGTCCATCTGTCTGTCAGTTTGTCACTTTATTCTACTAAAGAAACAGAAAGTATTAGGGCTAGACAGTTGAAACTTGATTGGCAGATATATTCTGTGAACTGATTTACGACTTTTATACAAAAAAAAGAAAGGCTCCCGACACATGGAACTGGAACTAAAAAAGTATTCTTTAGGTCTATTCATGCGGAGTATCTATCAAAATAGGTATTTAAAAATGATATTGAAGTAGGTTAGATATCTTAATGAACACTTTCAAGGAAAACTGGTTTGAATGAAATATCGTCGTTGCGCGTGCAAAAATCGCTGTGTTATTTAGTAATTTTCGTTTTTTTATGCAGTTCCAATCGTTATTTTAATACACACATGCTGTAAAACAGCTATCTGATACTAGATACTACATAGCTTCTGAACTAATATTGCGTTCATCAGATAGTTAATGCAAAAGTGTATTTGTTTTGACATTTTTGCCAAATTTAAGGACTAATTTGATTGCGGTTTTTGAACTTTTACCCACACTATGAATTTCTCCTGTATCGTGTATGCTTTTACAAACTTTTAAATTCATATAGACAAACACCCATATCAGATATAAATATCTATAGGCTGACCAATTAATTTCCGCACGGGTATCGAACCTGTGACACGCAGCGTAGCAATCAATCGCTTAACCACTGCGCAAACTGGGTCATCAAAACAGTATAATTAGGCCTCTTAAAATCCAACAGAAAATTGCTCCATCGATATTTAATCCAACCCAAATGGCTAAATGCCCGTAAAATTATAATTTGGTATTCTTTAAGCTAACGGCCTTTAATAAAAGTTTTTATTTTTAATATCTTTTTAACCTGATTTCAATATTGGAAATTCTTTATTTTCGTAGCTGGAGGCGAAGGAACTTTGATTAAACTTGTTACTAGGAAAAGTAGAAAGGCACAAGACCTGATTTGCATAAATATCATTACTTACATTTTAGATTTTTTTTACCGGGGGAAATCATGAAAAAACTCCCAGTTTGGGTGGAGCGGAAGGGAGTGTCAGACTTCTACTGACTAAAAACCCACCCTGCTCCTTCAGCTGCGCTTGCATTCCGGGGCCACGGTATCTCGATAGAACATTCTTGCAACCCTGTAAGGCAATGGCCCTCTTGGGCCCCGTCAATGTTTCTGACTGCTCCTTGAGGCGCGCACGGAACACGACGCGCCGCCGTCTCGGGCTTGGTCCTTACCGGATGGTAAGCTACTCCTTCCACCCTGGATGAATCGGAACTGAGAGTCTTCTACTGACTAAAATCCCACTCTGATTCTTCAGTTGCTCTTGAAAGAAAAGTAGAAAGAAAATAAATTTATGCTTGCTGCTCAACCTCTATCAAGCGCAAGTTCGGTCGTGTATGGAGTACTGCTCTCATCACTGGGACGGATCTGCCAAATACGAGCTTGATGCACTTGAGTCTATAGAGAAACGGGCCAAAAGGCTCGTCGGCAACGAGAAACTGGTCGAGACAAGGCTCCAGAACCTAGAACATCGGCGACGTGTTTCAAGCCTATCAGTAATCTATCGGTTACATTTCGGGTAGTGTGCGATGGAATTGCACAGTCTTATTCCACCAAGCCCGTTCCATCATTGGACTACAAGACAAACAGCGACACGCCATCGTTACATGGTGGACGTCCCACCCATACGCACGAAACGTTTTGGGAATACTTTCATTGTGCGTACGGCTAAAGAGTGGAATTCCCTGCTGGAGTCTGTGTTTCCTGATAGTTATAACCTGGGAGTCTTTAATTCAAGAGTGAATAGGTTACTTCTAGGCAAGCGTGCTTCATCTTCGACCACATCATCGCTTAACATCGGGTGAGATTATGGTCAAACGCAAGCCTATCAACTATAAAAAAAAAAAAACAAATTGAGCCAGTTTAGGGCTCACAAAAATACAAGAAATAATATAAAATATTCTTTAAATTAAAAATAGTACCGTAAAATAGTAATGTGTGTCTCTGTGTGTAAAACATTACCACAATCCCGGTGCTATTTAGGCTTTTCAGTGTTATTTTCCTGTGAAAGATTTTACCAATAGAGGTAAATTGTGAAACGAATGTTCAGGAATTTTGTTATTTCGTAAACATTATTGTAGGTATGTACTTTATTGGCTATTACACAGCTTACTTTTTATCTTATGTAGTAGATATTATTATGTAAGCTGGGTGTGAAAAAGTGGGAATATTGAAATACGCAAATTAATGTATTTAATATATAAAAATCTTGTATCACCGTGCTTATTACAGAACTCCTCCGAAACGGCTGGACGGATTTCCAAGTAATTTTTATGTAGCTCTAAAAATAGGTTGCCAGCTGTTTTAATACCGTTAGGTGCAAACAATATCTACTATTTGCGAGGGAGAAGCCACGGACAGACGGCAGTATTGTATAAAAAATATTTTTATTTTATTAGCACCGTTGTGCTCTTTCTATCTGTATTAATTTGTTATTATTATCCTGTTTTAACAGTATTTTATTTTTGTAAAAAAATTAAAGAATAGATGTACTTCTAGATTGAACACATTGTTATCAATATAATATTCTAGCTTAACGTCCATTTTTATCAAAAAGAAGCAGTGAAGGTCCAGTGGTTATGAGCCCGACTTGCAAATTGAAGGTCGTAGTTTTTGAGCCCAGTCAAGAACGATACTTTGTGTAATTTCTATCATCACCATCTCAATTCGATAAAGAGAAATTGTGAAGAATCGTAAATATGTTAGGACAAGTTTGAAGACATGTGACAGCCACCAATCCAAGTACCAACTGGACGTGCTTCAGTCAATCGAGAAACGGGCCAAAAGACTCATTGGCAACGATGCACTGGTCGAGTCAAAGCTCCAGAGCCTTGACCATCGACGAAGGGTTGCTAGTTTATCGGTTATATTTCGGAGAGTGTGCGATGGAATTACACAATATAATTCCGCCATGCCCGTTCCATTATCGAACTACAAGACAAACGGCGTTGCGCCATCGTTACATGGTGGACATCCCACCCATACGCACGTTTTGGGAATACTTTCTTTGTGCGTATTGCTAAGGAGTGAGTTGCTAGGTAAGCGTGCTCCATCTTCGACCACATCATCAGTTACCATCAGGTGAGATGGTGGTCAAACGCGAACATATTATCAATAAATAAAAACCGCACTGGGCTCCCGTGGTGGTTTACGGCCCAATCCTATCATAGAAAGGATGCCTGAGTCCCAACAGTGTGATAATAATGGACTTAATTTTTGTAAAATCCTGCTAAATAGGGTCCTTCTTCCTCCTCCTCATCCTTAAATATCAAAGACTCCCAATGTATACGTATATGATTTTGGTATTTTAATAAAACATACAAACGAGTCGGTGGTAAATAATAAAGAAACAAAACCAGAAACGCTGACTTCTGAAATTAAAATTAATTTGCCCTTTGTAGTATTTCTTGTATTTTCCTTGTTGACATTATTTGCGTGTGGCAGTGGAAATAAACGTAAATGGAATAGCTATGAGGCTGTTGTAACAATACTTCTGTAATTAATTAATAGTAGATTATTAACCAAGGGCTGTATGACATCAATTGCATACGAGGTTTTTGGCGCCTGAGCGAAGCGAAGGCGCTAATTAACCCGAGTATGCAATTGATGCTTACGCCCGAGATAAATACTCTGCTTTACATATCGATTGTGAGGTAAGTAAACAACAAGACAGCAGGTTTCAATGAACATTTATTAAGAAGAAAAAAATGTGTATTTAATTAAAATTAATAGTAAAATTATTACAATTTGTAAGAGATATGGTCACGTTCTTTTTAGGTATATTTATAGTTTGAATATGAGTTTGTGATGATAAGACTTGAGTTTGAGTGACTTGAGGTTCTTGCATCGTAAATGGCGGCAGTTGACTGGTACTATTTTCTTCATTAAAAAATGGCTCAGATGATGTGCTTTGACGTGGTGATTTTAAGTTTATATTTTCTGTTATTTTAGAAGTAATTTTGCTTTTGTTTGCCATCGAATCTTCGATATAACCTTCGGCCACTTTGCTGGACTTCCAGCCGCCGTGCCTTTTTAACAGAGTGAGGTTGGCTCCCGAATCAGCCAATAGAGTCGCTGATGTTCTGCGAAAGCAATGCCCGGTGTATAACTCTACGTTACTCAGTTTTAAATATGTGGCTATTTGCTTTGGCATGCCTGTAAATTTGTTTTTTCCTATTACTTGTCTGTGGCATTTTCCTTTACTGTAATTAAGAAAAAAACGATTTGTATCCACGTTTTCAGGCCGAAGAGCTTGATATTTTTCAACATAATTTGCAAATTCTTCATGCACAACAAATGACCGGTCAATTTTAGTTTTCGTGTTAGGCAGTTTTATGAGTAGTAATTTGTTATGTTTTTCTACATTTTCTATTGTCAAGTTTGTCAATTCCACGGTTCTGCAGGCTCCCGATATCCCAAAAATTAGAACAACCTGTAAAAAAGACATAAGTTGTATTAAAGGCACCAAATTCGCATAGTATTTCTGTGAAATATTTTGGTAACTTATTAAAAAGGGCAAGTAAATACGTAGGTACCTTTATTGCTAAATAAATTTCATCCGGAGCTTCATTTAAGAATTTCTGTACTTCTTCTGCAGTAAATACCTTCGATTTCTTGCTTTTAAAGCCGTCAGACTGCCTTTTCAAGAAAGCAGTAAGTTTAGAAAAATCTTTCAAATTCACGTCATGTTTTGTCATCATTGTAGATTTTAGCATGGAATAAAAGCACCATAAACTGGAAGGTTGTAGCCTCTTAGATAATTCATCAAAATATGATATAAAAACACTTTCAGAAAGAGATTTCACTTTTTTTTCTGACCGCCATTTCATAAATTCGTCGTATGCCTTTACATATCTTTCTTTCGAGTTCGGCGGTAATATATTTTCGACAACTGTTTTTGCCCTTTCTTTAATAAAATCGGGCGTTAGATCTATGTCTTCGTCACTAGACATGTTTAAAACTTTTGAAAAAGAACTCAAACAAGAAAATTAATTATTTTCGCGATGCTTTCGCGCCTACTAATAGACTGCCTTTTTTTTTCACGCACGCAAGCGCGTCAAATCTTGCTGGCCAGTTTGATTTTTAAATCGATTCCATCTAACATACGATGTGGAAACAAATAGTTCCATGTTTAAGGGTGTACTTACAGAGCAAGAGATATGTAAATACTTTTACATATCTCTTGCTCTGTAAGTACACCCTTACACCCCTGAATGCCGGGGTGTATGACTATCATTACAGCATAGGTTTTGGAATTTGAAAAAAGAACTGTCATACTCATACTGCACGAAGAATATTTTTAAAAAGTTAATTTTTTTTTTCTCGGTATCGATTAATTACTCGAATCGGAATCTAGACAATTTATTTTATAAAGATTTTATTTTAAATATGGAACTATTTGTTTCCACATCGTATGTTAGATGGAATCGATTTAAAAATCAAACTGGCCAGCAAGATTTGACGAGCTTGCGTGCGTGAAAAAAAAAGGCAGTCTATTAGTAGGCGCGAAAGCATCGCGAAAATAATTAATTTTCTTGTTTGAGTTCTTTTTCAAAAGTTTTAAACATGTCTAGTGACGAAGACATAGATCTAACGCCCGATTTTATTAAAGAAAGGGCAAAAACAGTTGTCGAAAATATATTACCGCCGAACTCGAAAGAAAGATATGTAAAGGCATACGACGAATTTATGAAATGGCGGTCAGAAAAAAAAGTGAAATCTCTTTCTGAAAGTGTTTTTATATCATATTTTGATGAATTATCTAAGAGGCTACAACCTTCCAGTTTATGGTGCTTTTATTCCATGCTAAAATCTACAATGATGACAAAACATGACGTGAATTTGAAAGATTTTTCTAAACTTACTGCTTTCTTGAAAAGGCAGTCTGACGGCTTTAAAAGCAAGAAATCGAAGGTATTTACTGCAGAAGAAGTACAGAAATTCTTAAATGAAGCTCCGGATGAAATTTATTTAGCAATAAAGGTACCTACGTATTTACTTGCCCTTTTTAATAAGTTACCAAAATATTTCACAGAAATACTATGCGAATTTGGTGCCTTTAATACAACTTATGTCTTTTTTACAGGTTGTTCTAATTTTTGGGATATCGGGAGCCTGCAGAACCGTGGAATTGACAAACTTGACAATAGAAAATGTAGAAAAACATAACAAATTACTACTCATAAAACTGCCTAACACGAAAACTAAAATTGACCGGTCATTTGTTGTGCATGAAGAATTTGCAAATTATGTTGAAAAATATCAAGCTCTTCGGCCTGAAAACGTGGATACAAATCGTTTTATTCTTAATTACAGTAAAGGAAAATGCCACAGACAAGTAATAGGAAAAAACAAATTTACAGGCATGCCAAAGCAAATAGCCACATATTTAAAACTGAGTAACGTAGAGTTATACACCGGGCATTGCTTTCGCAGAACATCAGCGACTCTATTGGCTGATTCGGGAGCCAACCTCACTCTGTTAAAAAGGCACGGCGGCTGGAAGTCCAGCAAAGTGGCCGAAGGTTATATCGAAGATTCGATGGCAAACAAAAGCAAAATTACTTCTAAAATAACAGAAAATATAAACTTAAAATCACCACGTCAAAGCACATCATCTGAGCCATTTTTTAATGAAGAAAATAGTACCAGTCAACTGCCGCCATTTACGATGCAAGAACCTCAAGTCACTCAAACTCAAGTCTTATCATCACAAACTCATATTCAAACTATAAATATACCTAAAAAGAACGTGACCATATCTCTTACAAATTGTAATAATTTTACTATTAATTTTAATTAAATACACATTTTTTTCTTCTTAATAAATGTTCATTGAAACCTGCTGTCTTGTTGTTTACTTACCTCACAATCGATATGTAAAGCAGAGTATTTATCTCGGGCGTAAGCATCAATTGCATACTCGGGTTAATTAGCGCCTTCGCTTCACTCAGGCGCCAAAAACCTCGTATGCAATTGATGTCATACAGCCCTTGGTTAATAATCTACTATTAATCACCTTTCTTCGGGAGAAAACTCCTCAAATTACTCCTTCCGCTCTGAGTCGAGCGGAGAAGATTGTCAGACTTCTACTGACTAAAAACTCACCCTGTTCTTTCAGTTGCCCTAGCGCACCGGGAACATGGTATCTGGTTAGAAAAAACCCGCAACCACGTCCAACTGCTAATAACCTCATCATCAATGTGGAAGAAACAATTCCATAGGAAATAAGCATCCCCAAAGCGTAGTCACATTTAGCGATAATTATATATAAAAATCGTTTATTTCAGACATCAGTCCATATTTTATTAGTAATAACTTGTCTATACTATACTTGTCGCAATCTACTCAAATTCTTTCTTTTCGTGGGGAAAATCAGTGTCAGACTTTGACTGACTATAAAATCACCATACAGTGTCAGACTTCAACTGACTATAAACTCAACCTGTTCCTTCAGCTGCCCTATCGTTCCGGGCGGTATCTAGTTAGGACATTCCCGCAACCCTGGAACATGCCACATCCCTGGACTTCCATGGCCCTTAAAATAATTTACAGCTATAAAAAAATTAAAAAAAAAACCAACCCAGTTTTTGATAATCAAAGCTAATCCCAAGTAACTAGCGTTCATTAATTGCAAGCCAAACATCCCAAGACAAAAACAACACTTACTCCGCATGATCGAGCCAAGTTTTTAATATAATCCAACGGTTTATCGGTTCTAGTAATTGTAACGAACGCGAGCCGTCTCCGGGGGACGGGCTACATTCAGTTCCATTAGAAAAATGGAAATTTATCCGCTTTTGCCGTTCTGGAAAGTAATTTTCGATAAAACAATTTGTCCCCGGCAGCGTTTCACACATCTGCGCTACGCGAGCCTTAATATTTCCACTGCTACTTTTGTGTGTTCTAAGTTTTTACGTATTTCTGTTATTTTTCTTGCTGGTGATGAAATTGGTTTAGATGGAGGGTTGGAAATTGCAGGAATTGATTACGCGAAATTTGTGTTTGGAATATAGTTTTAGTTGGGACGACATTTTAGATTTTTGGTAGAATGTTTGCATGCTAAGATAAGACCACCCATTGTCATCACCCCTTTTAGTTGTTAAGTCCTAATTTGTTTTCTGTTATGGTCTACAACAAAGAGTAACTATCAATATATCATAATATGATTTGTATATGTATGAGACTAAATCTAAGATATTATCTTAGATTTAGTCTCATACATATACCAAATCGTTAATAAGTGATTTTAAGCATGGCAGTTTGCCTTCAACTAAAAAAAATAGTTAGAAAATTCTGCTGTCAACGGTCATAGGTAACGTTAAAACGTAAGTTTATTGACGGACTAATCATCAAAAATTAAGTCAAGATTTTAAAAACTACGATATATTTAAGAACCAAATCAGAAAAAGAAAATCATCAACAAACGATAAACTAATTAAAAAGGTAAATATATTTTTGACATTGCATAGTGCTCAAATATTTATGTATACCAAAGACCTTTATGTCACCTATGTTTCACAAATAAATATTCTAATTCTGATTCGGACTGAAAGAAATTCAAATTAAAATGCAAGCTTTCTTCTACTTTGAAGTAACTGGAAAATGTGATGCAGAACAAAGAAAACGAAGTCAAGATAGAAAGAAATAGGATATATATATAAAATACATATACCTAACAGAAATTCACAATATGAAAACAACAGCATTCAAGTAACCTAAAGGTTACTCGTATTTGAGCTGCGGGCACCTAACTTCTAACACAAACACGTGTTATTGTTTAGATTATTCTAAGAACAAGCCAGAGTATTATTACAAACAATTCTCTTTGGGTTTATTAAAGCTATAGGTACATAATTATAAAACAATATGCATCCATATTCTATACCGATAAGGAGTAGTGGTAGCCCACGACTTACAAGTTGTAGGTCTTAGGTTCGTTAACCCAGGCACATTATTTCGCCGGGGTTCCGGGAATGTTCTAAATAGATACTGCAGCCTCGGAAAACTTAAGGAACAGGATGAGTTTTTAGTCAGTAGAAGTCTGACGCTCCCCGCGGCGCTCCCCAGAACGCAATGATGATTCTCCTACCAAAAAAAAGCACATTACTTTATACAATGTATATAAATGCTTAGCCATTGGCTAAAGTAGTAGCCAGCCTTGGATAATGGGACGTGTCAACCAGCCGTTATGAGATAGGCCATCTTTGACATTTTGATATACCTCCGTGCCTCAGAATGCACTTTGATCCGTTGTTATCGGCTGTCATGTGTACATGTTTGACAGTCGTAATGAGTCTTCAGAAGCCAGAAAATCTAACTCCACTCGTGCCAAGAGGTATCATGAAATGAATGTTCATTTTGTGAATTGGTTATAAATGACACTTTAAACGTCATGTTTTTTTACGTGTTTAGTTTAGCTAGATGAGGCCGGTATTTCCTAACCGACTACTCTGAGAAGAAACACCTAAACAAACTCAGAGGTCAAAGTCTCTTTTAAGGTCCAGACAATTTGTATTTGTATATGAGAAGCATATAGTGTCTATGGTATTCTTTTGAGGAAATAACAACGCTTTAAGCGGACCTGTCCAGACAGCATTTGTCAGTTATCATGTAGCTCAACTTAGAACTTAAGGAGCTCAACAATTTGACGAACAATAGCAAAGTAAGGACATTTGGGTAGGCCACAAAAGTACTCAAACTGCTTGATATCATTAAATAAATTATAGTGAAAGTAAAAACAACGAAGAAATGATAACCTACATTGTCCTCACATTTACAATAATGCAATAATTATATATATAAAAAAAAACAAACAAAAACGTAATAAATAGGTAAATACAATACTTGAGAAAGCAAATATTATAATCAATCAAAAATAAATCATCAATCAAAATTTTAAAAATAAATAAAAAAGGCACACGTATATCACTGGAGCATTTCATTCCCAAGCCTTCTTGTCCTCAATATAATCTTTAACTGTGTATAAAGATTTCTGACATAAATTAAATTAAATTTATTAATAAGTACTTAGTTCTTGAATATGGCTAGGAAGTTTATTATAAAAACGTATACATTGGCATCTAAACGAACCACCTATTTTTTAACTATGTTTTAGGAATGACATGTCTCTTTGTTCCTTGTATTTACACTAAAAATATCACGGTATTTTTTATAACATAGCACCTACTGTATTGTGGATGTCAGATACGTAGTTGCTTCATGTAAAAAAACACTTATACTTAGCCGCATCCAGTTAGACTAGTAGCTCATACATCTCACAACTCTAACATAGTTGGGAAAAGACTAGAATCAACTCATGAAATAAACTTCGGAACCTGTCTGCCAAAAATTATACGTTACGTTTACTACGTTTTGATAATGAAACGAAATTGATTGGAATTAAACCACGCTAACACGAGAAACGCCGCAATTGCGGCGGTAAGACCCCTCTTTGAGGAGTGGCTAGATCGGCGTCACGGCGTCCTGACCTACCGCATGACGCAGGTCCTCACCGGACACGGAAGTTTCGGGAGGTACCTGTGTCTGATGGGGAAGGAAGAAACGCCTGGGTGTCACCACTGCGAGTATCGCCCTGAGGACACAGTAGAGCATACGGTGCAAGACTGCACCGCTTGGGCAGAGTACTGACGTGTTCTCACGGTGGCGATAGGCGGAGACCTCTCGCGCCCGGCACTGGTCGAGGCCATGCTGCGGGGCGAGACGGAGTGGGAAGCGGTCGCCTCCTTCTGCGAAGCAGTCATGCTATCGAAGGAGGAGGCGGGCCGCGTGAGGGAGAGGATGGCGTCCTCCCTCCAGCCCAACCGCAGTGGTAGACGCCCACGGCGTCGGACGTCGGCCGACGATCTCCGGCCACCGTAGGCGCGGGCATGCGGACAGCGGGTAAAGGGCAACTCGCTGTCCGACCATGGACCATGCCCGGGTCGACGGCGCGTTGTGTTCCACGCGCGCCTCAAAGAGCGTCAGCAATATGACGAGGCCCCCCCTGTAGAGGGCCGAAGCCTGCCGGGGTCGTGGGACTTATCCCATTACCGTGACCCCGGAACGTAAAGGGCTATTGAAGGAACACCGTGGATTTTAGTCAGTACAAGTCTAACAGTCCCTCCGGCCCTGCCCGGGGTGGGAGGACTTATTTGATGATTTTACCACGTAAAAAAAAAGAAAGACGAGAAAATAATAGAATATTTATTTTATCTATACAGTATAGCCAGTAATTATAAGTTCAAAACTAGCCAGACTCATTCCATGTTGGGCTTACCTATAAGTGATGTGAACCAACACAGAATGCGTGTACCTTGCTTAATTAATTAACTACATGACATCTGTCTGACATCTGTCAGGCCCCGAATACGGCGAATTACTAATTGCTCTTGTTCATTTAACTCCATCCATCCACATCCATTTCGTCCCAATCCTTTTCGTATCTCGAACCAATCAAACGTTAAACACCAATAATCTAAAAATACCGTCTAAAAATCAACCCTTGCACACTTGATTAGACTTGAGGCGACGGATCTCATGAAAAAACCGTAGCTAAAAGGCTTCGGTAATCGAGGAACTTTAACGAGTACTTGTCAACGACTCGACGGAGCCCTGAGTGATCCCCGAGGGTTCCATAAGGCTGGAATTTGGGATAGGCGGAAGCGTGATTTCTTAGGTTTTTCCCAACTGTCCAGACACAAGCATATTTAGTTTAGTAATGTGAATTCTAGCAACACTGCTAGTTATCTCTCACTTTCACACACGCTTACACTCACGCTTACACACACACACACTTAAGTCACTTTAAAGCTGATTTACATTTGTAGCACGTCCTCACTACATAAGGTCCAATTGAAAACCAGCGTCAGGCAATTAGCAGTTTTGTCTGGCATCTTGCTGAACTGGGCCTATTTGGTACAGCCGTGAGGCACACATTTTTATTTAATTGTTTCTTTTAGTTTTATTTAATTCTTTATTTTACTTTTAGTTTTATTTTATTTTTTGTATTTCATTGTGTGCCTTTACATCTGGGCTAAATTAATTTTATTTTCTTTCTTTCTATCTTATTTAAAAAAACTATGTTGGGTTTCAGCTTCCATTCTAACTGGATGCAACTGAGTATCAGTATTTTACATTGAGGGACGACCGGAGGTCAGATCCTCCGTAACCATGTAGCAGGATCGTTGAATATTCCTTGGCAAGATCAGCATCAGGTTTTCTACTACCCGTAACGACCAATCAATGATGTTACGTGTTTTTCGAGGCATGGAGGAAAATGGATGTTAACATGGTTATCCAACCACAGATCAGCTCCGGCAAACGTTACTTAACCTAGAAGATTGGACCGGCGCGGCTGTTATTATTTAGCTTATGTTTTTATTTATCTAGAGTTTATAATTGATTTTTGAACTACATTAGGATAAGAGCCCCCATAACCTCTATAGCCCCAGCGGCACAAAAACGTGCCAGAAACCAGTATTAGTTGAGCCCCGCTGGCAACAAATTTGTGTGCCCGCGGGGCTCAACTAATAGTTGACGTAAATAATGGTGGTTCTTGAGAGGATAAACATTCACGATGCGACAGAGGCAACTTATACAAATAGGGTAGTTTCCAGTGTTACAAAATAATTATTTTATTTAGTTTATTAGGTAGATTTTCAAAAAATATTGGTCACGTATGTTTTGCTTTTTCAAATCAAGAAAAAATCACAAAGATGGAAAGCTTCAAAGTACAGGAGTGGGGGGGCCATTATTTTTTTCCAGGGCCCAAATAGACTAACTATCTCGTAAAAAATAATTTTAAAACATATTCGTTTTTTTATAATTTTTAGGTTAATTTAGTTTTATCAATATTTAAAGTAAACAGTACAGTCATCAGCAGCGACGTTTTTTTACTATTTATTGTTTTGTTTGATGTTAATACAAGGAAAGGAGTAGAAAAACAACAACTGTGTTACTTACTCAGAATAATCAGTTTTATTGGTAGGAACTTTTACATCAATTTTAAAAACCTATCAGACATAAACTTAGACAAGAATTACAATAATCCTATAATGTAAAATCACAATCATCTCAGTCTAATATCTTATTTTTTAATTAAGTTTACCAATGCGTTACGTTATTTTAATTTAAGCTACTGTAATTTCTCAAAATATACCTTAATAATAACAATTTAAGCTCAATATTTTTAGTATAGGTTGAAATATGGTAGATAAACAAAAAAATATAAAATTTGTGATGTTTGAAAATTATATTTAAGCTTTATAGCTCTTAACGTATTCAGGAAAAGAGGGACAGAAAAGTAATGCACTAGTTGGATAAGTAAAACAGTGGTAATCTTATCACAGCACTAGGTTTTTTTTTCGCTTTAACTAATGGAAACGCTCTAAAAACAATAATAAAGTATTTTAAATCAAATAAAACTACTCCTTAAAAAAAAAAAAAAAAACAAAATCCTCTCAAATTAACATTTTTAAACGTAAAATCTTTGTCTCATCAGTCTTATTTCTCAAATATATTTAATTGAACATCAAATTCGTAATATACACGTTTACCTTTCTTAAATATTTTAGGGTTTTAATGATACCGAGAGTTTCTTGAATAATGGAGGTTTTCAGCCTGGAATTTTTTATGACATGTTCGCCAAAAATACGCCTGATAGCTAAACGATCTTTAAGTTTCTTTATTCTGGAGTAATAGTTTTTAATAGCGTTAGACAAAGCTATGTATTTTTTGTCTCCGTCCTCCGACTTTTTTCCTTTTTGTCTTTGGTATCTTTTCTTGTACTTGTTACATTTTCTTTTCAATTTCTCGTTTTCTTCCTCCGACTTCTTATTTTGTCTATATAATGCAGATCTGTCTCGTCTTACTTGTCTTCTTCCTTTTGACCTTGGAGAAACCGGAGTTCCTGATCGTGGTGTTGAAGCCGGTGTATAATCTAGAATAACTTGCTCTCTTTTCTGACGTTCTCGAAGTTTCTTGTTTGCCATCTTCCATTTACGCTTTGCTGATCTATGTTGTCTCTCTGTCATATCCTTTACAAGTTTTTTAGTAGCAAGATATCTCTCAAGATGTTTTCTTTTAGTCTCAGCATTTTTACAGGGTCCTGTTTCATTTTTTCCCAATAACGCCATTGTTTTTCTGCCGGTGTTAACGCCATTATATTGAAAATAATATACTGTAACAAAATAACCCAATAATTAATTAAGTGAACTGTAAATTAGATAAATACACTTAGAAAACTGTTTACTTTCCAACTGCGTTATTTCTCGTGGTAACGCAGTGCAGTGGTAACGCAGTTGTAAAAATAACGTGTATTCTAACATTTGGGTCATATGATAATAAATACCTAATCATTTTTGATGACAGGCAAATATTTACTTAATCTATTACAAAACGCATAAAAAAACAATCAAATATCTTAAAAACTCACCGTTTGTCGTCGGTAACTCAGCGGCCGCACAATAAACACACGCGCCTCTCCGGTCGACTCGCGCTCGACTGATGGGGCCAGCGTCAAGGCCACGAACACCCGCCTCACCCCGCCAGCAATTCACATCAAATCAAACTAACTTAGTCGAAAATATACTAAAAAAGCCGAATTTAAAGCTCACTTTTGCTTGGTAACATAGAGTACTTACGTTTTTTTTCTTCAACAGGGACAAGATAAGAAATATTTCGTAAATAATACACGGTTAAAGGAAAGATAAACTTATTAGCCTGTTAATAAAGTTCATATTTATCTTAATTTCCGTAGATATTTTAATTTAATAGTGTCGTAAAGAGTTTTAATGTAATGTCAATGTATTTGAAGCGAGTTGCTTGCTGGGACAGCTGGATTTTGTATGAGATACGACTGAGTTACCGAGAAAAGCGACTGAGTTACCGTAATTTACGTCAAATTATAACATTTTTCACTAATGTTTATGTCTTCTTAGAAGGGTATTATTATTACGTTTCTACCAATAGCGATTTTATTTTAGTAATCATAGCTTTTTTTAATGTAATAGGTTCTGTTCTTGAGAGACCGATTATGGGCCCCCCAAAAAAATAATGGCCCGGGGGCTACTGACGTTACACATTGCTAAGAATTATACCGAGGTGTGACGTCACGCGAAATTTCAACTCACTGTATCGTCTTAATTTTACAATTACGTGAAAAAATAAAAAACACGTGTCCAATGTTTTTTGTTAAACTACGTGACGGACTAAATATAATATTTTAGGAACTAACCTATTGTACGGGTGTTGTTGTACAGTTGAAACAATATAGTAAACAAGTTGTCGTATTGTCACATTGTCCTGTCTTGTATTTTATTTGTTTACACCTAACTGTTTTTGACAACTTTTTCGCATGACTTTTCATAAAATCTTTCTTTATGTATTTCAACATCTTAGGGGATAATTTGAAAAGGAAGTAGCCTATGTTTGAAACCGGGTTTTCTACTATCTTTTCGTATTCTATTCTACTTATCTATCCATTCAGATTATACGCTATTCAGATTATACGTATGTAAGACAATTAAGCAGATGGAATTAAAAAATAGTAAAAAAGATGATAATCATTTTGCTTATTTTAAGGAAATATTAAAATCTCATTTATTGAAATTAATATTGGTTACTGAAAATTCAGGCTTCTAGTTTTATCCACAACGAAGTTATAGGAGGTCGAAAATGGCCTGAGTTGCTTCGAGAAAAGAATGGTACGGCCGTGCCGCTTTTTTGCTCAACTTGGCGGGGGCACTGCCGTGCCCCCAGATAATATACAAGGACAAAAAACATAGGTTGATACATCAGTGTAAATTTTAATTTTATGTTGTCTCAATATTATTAAGTACTAATTAAGAGAAGAAGCGAGACAACCCAGACAGCAGACTCAAATGTAATTAACAACTTTCCAACGGTACTTAATATAGACGTATGTTTTTTTGTATGCTGTAGATATCGTTGCGAGAAATAGTATACCTACTTGTAGATTTTCAGTTTGTGTGTATGCATATTAATAACTAAGGATTAATTGTGTTACTGTTTGTTATAACCTAATAAATTAATAAGCATGAGTTATGGCATAACGTTCTTTCAATATTGTTTCAATAACTGCAACATTTTGTAATCTGGGGTACGTTTATAGCACCTAACTATATTCCATATACAGTATGTTAACTAACAGAGGGCATTCCCGTTAACCCGCAATAGTATAGCACTCTGTACACGCGTACTTGAAGGATAGCAATTGCGACGTTGCCGTCCTTCAAGTACGCGTGTACAGAGTGTTTCTTTTACGTATGAATTTAACATTTTTAGTGTATATTTTAATATAACAAAAATAAAAACATTTTGTTTTTAATGGTAATATTTTCTTAGCATGTATGGATGCTATACTATTGCGGGTTAACGGGAACGTCCTCTGCTAGTTAACATACTGTATATTATACACCTTCCATTTTTAAGAAAAGTTTTGTGGTTCGGAGATATTTGAGCGGGAAAACTATAAACACACTACGCTGTTGTCCGCGATTTCGTTCTCGTGGGAGGATATTTCCGCGTATATCCCAATCCCGTAGAAATTTCATGATAAAAGTAGCCTATTACGTATAGGGTTGCCATATGACCGGAATTTTCCAGACATGTCCGGTAATATAGATCTTTGTCCGGAATGCGGAGGGAATCCTACACCGTCCGGAATTCTACAATTGAATGGAAGAGTGAAACATAGAAAAAATATAATGTTTTTATTTCAAAATTAAAGAAAGTCAAGAAATTTCATCAAATGTCCGGAATTTACTCCTGATTTTCGTTTTTTTTATCTGGCAACCCTAATTACATACAACATTTCTTGTAAATCCGTGTAGTAGTTTTATCATGAAAGAGTAACAATCGTCCATACATCCTCACAAACTTTCGCATTTATAATATTATTAGGAAGATAAGATTTGGTAAGAAGTAAGATAATGTAGGTCACGCTGCACGAACTACATCAGGTGCCATTAATTTCAAACTCTCTCATTCTCTAGAAGTGTATAAGCTCAGTTAGCGAGTTCTCACTTAATGAGACGAATCGAAAATCATAAACGCGATAAAATTGACTAAGGAATCCTTTGGTAACCGACCCCAACACGGAGGGGCTTAAAAATGGAGCACTTAGATTGATTGCCACGTCTGATAGGATTGTGTCTTAATTTTTAATCGAGCTCTGGGTATTTTGACTGCCTCTCCCAGCGATTGGTGTAAAATTAATGGGAAAAGTCAAATATTTAGTGTAAAGCGATTGTGAAAGAAATTGGGTATGATTGTACTAGTTGAAAATGAACAGGGTACGTAGCCCAAAATGCATAAAAGAAGCATATAAAAAAATTGGCCAAGTGCGAGTCAGACTCGCCCATAAAGGGTTCCGTAGTAACTATGATAAATATAATTTAATATATTTATTTGAAAAAAAAAAAACTCAAAAATTTCTTAAAACTAGCTTATTTACAATTTTTACAACTACGCCAAATAACTTTGTTTTTCATACTGTTTGTATGAATTACAAAGTTATATTTGCGGTTTTAGAAAATATGCTGTATCTCAAAAACTGCTGACCCAATCTCGTTCAAACTAATTTTGGTTGAAAGATTACATTAAGATCTACATATAGTTTTTTTAGATTTTTCACTTCATAATTATAGAAGTTAGAGGGGGTGGGACACACATTTTACCACTTTAGAAGGGTATATCCTTTAAACGATTAACTTTATGAAAAAGTGGTTTTAGAAACCATAATATCATTTTTAAATACCTGTCTAAATACCACACACACATAGGTTTCATGAAAAAAAATATTTTAAGTTTCAGTTCTATGTATGGGGAGCCCCCCTTTATTTTAAATATTTTTTATTTTTTTTTATAAAATCGGAAAGCGGTTCACAGAATACATCTACTTACCAAGTTTCACATGTATAGTCCTAACAGTTTCGGAATAAAATGGCTGTGACATATGGATGGACGGACAGGCAGACAGACGGACAGACATATCGAAACTATAAGGGTTCCGTTTTTTGCCATTCGGCTACGGAACCCTAAAAAGGAACTAGCACTGTTGCCGAGCGCAAAAAATAAATAAACATAAATTACATTGAAACATTAGGAAACAAAAACAATTAAAAACACATCAGAGGGGTTAGTAGTGGTATATAAGATTTCATATCACAGCTGGCCAGTTAGAAACCAAGGTACCCTCATATGTACTAACTATTCATGTCGTGAGGAATTTGGATGTAATTTGCAAGCAGGCTGACCTCCTTTTTATTTTGGGGAAATCCCGATGGATACCTTTTGTCTGATTACGCAAGTTAATGTCATACTCATAGGAGTATGACATTAACAAGAACAGTAAGGTTTTGTTAATAGTAGACTGTACTTCGGAGAGTGTGCGCAGGAGCTCCACGACCTGATCCCTTCATCCCGCTTTTACTACCGGTCTACCAGACGTACCGCAGGATACCATCCACACTTGGTCGATATACCGTCTTGTCGTACTAAGCGCTTTTCTT
Source organism: Tholera decimalis (assembly GCA_943138885.2). Classification (NCBI taxonomy): domain Eukaryota; kingdom Metazoa; phylum Arthropoda; class Insecta; order Lepidoptera; family Noctuidae; genus Tholera; species Tholera decimalis. The sequence goes on along the minus strand of OW964564.2, from coordinate 37,182,345 downwards.
CAACATTCATTGTGCGCACAGCCAAGGTGTGGAACTCTCTGCCGGCTTCTGTGCTCCCTGCCACATATAACCCGTCAGCCTTTAAAGCAAGAGTGAATAGGCATTTTCTGGGCTCGCTCGTTCGATCTTAGACCTCATCTTACACTTACTATCAGGTGTGATCGAGGTCAAGAGCGGGCTCATCCGTAATAAAAAAAAAAAAAAAAAAAGTAACAAAACCTTACTGTTCTTACTACGTACAGGAGATCGGGGTACAAATAAAATCACCCGACTAGACTGGCTTTTTTTCCGGGGTTAATCATTTAATGACTTGTCTCGCTCTGGGTGGAGCTGAAGGGAGTGTCAGGCTTCTTCTGAACCTACCCTGCTCGCCCAGTTTCCCTTGCGTTCCAGGGCCAAGGAATCTTGTTACAAAATATCCACAACCCTGACAGGCAATGGCTCTGTGAGGGCCCGACATTAGAGCTGACTGCTGTCTGAGTTGAGGCGTGACATATGAGACGCCGTCGACATTGGGACTGGACTGCCCAACGAGCACATTAGTGGAAATAGCAGCCTATTTTGTTACTTTGGGCTGTAAAATAGCGGTTTAAGGATTCAAAAAGCAGTTCAAAGTTTCATATCTGCATCCGTAAACGTCTATAGCTATAAAAGTTACTTAAGGTGCTATAAGCTCAATCAAATACTACCCTAGCCTTCACAGTTGTCCACGGTAGAACTCATTTACCACTTACACCTTTATATGAGAGTTACGAAGGTCATTCTGCCACTCACAGCTGCACAGTGGTTTCCATTGTAACTTTTATAGGTTATAGTTATAAGTAACCACTATTATACTACTATAAGTTTAATTATATAAATAATAGAAACTCTTATGCATACTATAGTTACAAAAATCATCAGTGTAACTAAGGCCTTTAGTAGCAATAGTCATTCCTTGCAGGCTCAATCCATTCGCCATTTTATAGCCGCTTTTGTAACTATTATAATACATTTAATTAAAATGGATGCTAAACGAATAAGTACGTCCTCCCTACAGCCCAGCCGCAGTGGTAGACGCCCACGGCGTCGGACGTCGGCCGACGATCTCCGGCCACCGTAGGCGCGGGCATGCGGACAGCGAGTAAAGGGCAACTCGCTGTCCGACCATGGACCATGCCCGGGTCGACGGCGCGTCGTGTTCCACGCGCGCCTCAAAGAGCGTCAGCAATATGACGAGGCCCCCCCGTAGAGGGCCGAAGCCTGCCGGGGTCGTGGGACTCATCCCGTTACCGTGACCCCGGTACGTAAAGGGTTATTGAAGGAACACCGTGGATTTTAGTCAGTAAAAGTCTGACAGTCCCTCCCACCCTGCCCGGGGTGGGAGGACTTATTTGATAATTTTACCATGCTAAAAAAAAAGATAACGAATAAGTACGTAACTAGATCTTATAACCTCAAAAACAGGAAAATAGAAGCTTTTTGTGGCTGTGAGTTGCACTAGGGGAACAAAAATCACTGGAAGCGTTAGAAGGGTGAAAATTAGCGCTATGATTCTCAAAAGGGAGTTATTAGAGCTAAAACTGCAGGTTATGACTACATTACAATGACGCCATGATTTTTTAAGAAAACTTATAATTCACTTGCAAAATTGAGTTGATATACATTGGTTTTTCAGTTAAATGTGCATTAAATGTACCGGTAAACAATCGGCCACTTGCGAATAGTAAGTTATCGACACGTAAAAATACGGAAATAAAATTTATTCTGTATAACAAATAAAAAATATCACATATCATTTGTTAATTTTTTAAATATCATAAAAGCGCATTAAAATTACTCGAAAATTTTCTTATATATCTACAGTAAACTGGACAGCGTTTTAAGTATCTTTATATATTTTGCTAATACAGAATACAAACTCTTACTTCTGTTTGTTTTATTTTCATGATGGCGACGAAAACACTTTACCAAAATATTAGAAATAATGTCAACTGAAGATATACAATAAAGAACTATAATCAATTCATTCGTTCAAAGTAGTTCAAAATCATTCAAAAGTAGCGTTACGAGAGCTTTAGTATAGCGTTAATAAATCGTTATAGCTATTAGGGAACCTTTATGCAACCGTTGTGCAGGTTAAATGGAACTAGGTTGCATAAAATGGCGCCCAACTAGCGCTAAAGCGGCTGCTTTAAGTCTGTAGTAGACGCTCTAGCGCTTACGTCTATTACCATAAGTAATAATCGGATACGCTCCAAAGCCCTAATGCAGCCCATTTGTGCTAGTTGGGTGGTATACTCGCCATTCTCAACGAACATCCAGTGCGGTCGATAGGTAATCATAACCGGCACATCCTTTCCCAGTCATGCTTGGAAGAAATTGGATGATTATTTTGTTAGAATGTTCTTGATAAATAAATGAAGAATAATGCCAATCACTTTTTGCACTTCCACTTTTTGCACATTGCACTGCTCGAATCAGGTTTTTTTTCTGTTAAGATGTGACAAAGTCGGTCCGTGGATCAGTCACCATCGTAACATATCGAGATAGCAGTTTCAGATTGGCCGCCATTGACTCGACTCCAATCAGTCATCCGTAAAATTCAGTTCGAAACAAAATTCCACTTGTGTTTCGCGTATTTTCAACATGATGTATTACTTTGATGTCGTAAATAAAATTAACAGCATAAAAAAAAACTGTTAACAGACGAAACGGCACAAACCGGGGTTCCGTTTAAAATTTCGAGTTGTTCATCAAAACTGCAGCATGATTTCGTCCTCAATTAAGCTCGTTATTTATGCATTCGGTTAAATTTAGCAAGCCTGCGACAGTAGTATTCTGGTTTTACTGAGCGAGGTATGTAGAGTTACAGTATCGTATTCAGCTTAAGGGCCTATACTACCTCAAATGGCTTAGCATGATCCTCTGTTATGTCGAAAATACTGCAGCAATATTTTTGAAATAAATATATGGTAAAGTTGAGGATTAATGTTAGGTACTATGTTTGACGAAAACACAATTACACAAAATTTTCTTTAAAGAAAAAAATTCCAAAGTTACCTCCAAACCGAACAATAAACTGCTGGTATTCAAAAATAACTTGAAATTAGATAATGAAACTCTGCATATTAATTGAACTAACTATAAAGCAGGTCTTATGTTATTTAATTTTTCTAAATTACCATTATTTTCACCGTGAAAACAAATAAACTGAATTATCGGTGTCTTGGAGTCTTTTCCCTGCCGCCCTGTCTCGCTTGCTCGCGTGATCGTGGCCAGTAGTGTGCGAGCGAGATAAAGAGTGAGAAGCGCTGAGGTAGTATAGGCCCTTAAGGCTAAGAGTCATGATCCGGGGTTGCGGGAATGTTGTAACGACATACCACGATACGTAAGGGCAGCTGAAGGGCACCAAAAAAAAAAACGAAAAATATGGTCACGTTTGCTTCAAAGGTGGGCTAGTGACGGCTGTGGCAAACTGTCACACTTCCTTGAGACCTATGGTCTAGCTTGTCGTAATTTGTCTGTCAAAAAAGAATTCCGCCAATCCCGTTCCATCATTGGACTACAAGACAGACGGCAATGCGCCATCGTTACATGGTGGACATTCCACCCATACGCACGAAACATTTTGGGAATTCTTTTATTGTGCGTACTGCTAAGGAGTTGAAGTCCCTGCCGGAGTCTGTGTTTCCTGATCGCTACAACCTGGGAGTCTTTAAGTCAAGAGTGAATAGTTTACTTCTAGGCAAGCGTGCTCCATCTTCGTCAAACGAGACGTCATTTTGGTCAAAAGAAGCCATGCCATTTGCCCATTATGAATAAAAAAAAATATCACCTATTCGAGGCGATTTGCTGCAATTTCCTACTAACTCTCGCTTGCTCTAGCGAGAACTGGTCCGGCTATCTTACAGTAACGATTTAAACGCCGCTCATAAAAATTAACAGTTCTGATAGGTACGTATATAGTAGGTATCTACCATGAACATAGCCACACACTCCATAATATGTACACATATATTTAGAACAGGAATAAGTAGATAACTAGTTAATATTATGACCAAATTACTACACCAAAAAAGTGGATTTAAGTCTAGCGTAGACCCCAAATTACTCGTGCTTAAAAAATAACTTTCAGTACTCTCTTTGGTCGTGGCGTACGCTTTAATCTCCGTACGAATCACTAGTTACGAATCAGTTGTTATTTTTTTTATTAAAATCATCAAAACTTGAAACTACAGATCTGAAAAAGAAGTAAATGCTTTAATTACTAAATTCATTAGACAATCTATTCCTGTTAACTAATTGGCGAAACGAATACTCCATATTTTCATTTAATTGCGTTTCTTGATTAGATCAGCGCTAGAAATTCTATCGAGACGAGTAGGTACCAACTCAAGGCCCGTTGATTGAATTTATGAAATCTTCCCCGACCCTTCACAATCCATTAACACTTATCTGGCCCAACAATTCTCCCGAAAATCGGTTACAGACGATCCTACCAATCATTAAGGTTTATTTACAAGAGGGAAGATTCTCGATGCGGGAGTGTCTTTGTCCAGGCTAAAAATAGACGGGAATACACATGCAAATATTGCACTCGTTTTAAAATTGATATAATATTCTTTACTGTACACCAATAATTTAAACACCCGTTTCACAATATTGCTTAAAATTATTCATACAATGGCGGTCTTAATCGCTGTTAGCGATATCTCCCAGACAACTTTTGGATGGACTTAGAACATTTAACAAAGAGGGGAGCGTACTTCAAGTATATAACATACACAAAATCAAATTAATGTAGATAATATATACAACGTATAACAGAATAAACGCAATTCCTGAAAGTAGTTGGTTGAGAATCGGCTTCTGAATCGTTTTGATGCGATAAATATATCTTTATCTTTACATAATTTTCATATTATAATTTGATCAAAACGAATTGGTATGGGCCACAAAAAAAGACTGATCTGTGAGCCGCGGAGCAGAGTCTAGTCTAATATACAAAAATCTCGTGTTACAGTATTTGTTATCCAACTACTTCGAAACGGAAGCAGATTTTTTAAATTTATTTTTGTAGATCTGAGAGTCGGTCGTAAAAACGATTGCCGGGTAAGCTAGTATTGGTAACTATACTAATGTTACAAAGCGGAAAGTTAGTTTGTTTGTTTGAACGCCAGTCTTCGAAAGTAATGAGTGGATTTGGATGATATTTGGTATGCAAGTAGCTTAGAGCTTGAGAAAGGTTATAGGATACATTTTAAGCTACTGCAAAAGAAGGAGGTTATGTTTTTATTCGGCATAAAGTCCACAGGAGTCAAACCCCGCGCGTTTAATAATCGCCTGTTTCAAGCGACCAAATCCCCTAAATCGATTACGCGTAACGTAACCAAGCGCCCAGAATACGGTTGCAACCACTCAGCGCAGGAAGCCTGAGTATTTGGCAAGCTCGACGAGAACCTTGTATCATTTTAAATGAGTCGGGTAATCGGTGCGATACCGCCTTTTTTAACTTGTCGTACCGTGGCTGCGTTTTGATTAATTTTTATGAGTTTGAATGTTCAAAAGTAGCGTTTTGTTAAGCTTGTTTCATGCTCGTTGAACTTTTATTCGATGGTGATTCTAAAATTGAGCGGCATTATAAATGTTGACTGGTAGAAAATACCTAAGCATTAAGTCCACCAATGTACCTTTTGTGTTGCATAAAGTTTTATAATGAATAAATTTCAGTACTTTGGTTTTGGTATCTCATTTGATATCTTTATCTTTATCTCATTTGATTTTAATTGATAATGCGTTGCAATGCCAAAACACAGCGCTGCAAACACATTATTTTCAGCGCTAAAAGGAGCCCATGTCAATTATCCGCTACTTTCCGAAGTGCATCTGTGCCAGTTACCAACCAACCAACCAACACTTACAACCAACAGTTACAACCAGTTACCAAATTTGGGCATGGAGTTGACGTCAGACCTCAACTTTGGCTCAACCATCGAGTCCAGAGCTCAGACTGCAGCAAAAAAGCTAGGAATCCTACACAAGGTGAGGCGGTACTTCACGCATGGACAGCTTCTGAATCTACATAAACCACTGGTCCGTACCTGCATGGAATACTGCAGCCACTTGTGGGATGGCTCTGCAAAATACCAACTTGCTGCATTGGACTCGATCGAGCGCAGGGCTAAAAGGCTTATAGGCGACGAGGCGCTATCGGGCAAGCTTCATAGCCTGGCTCATCGGCGAACCGTTGCTTGCCTGTCGGTTTTCTACAGATTGTACTTCGGGGAGTGTGCGCAGGAGCTCCATGACCTGATCCCTCCATCTCCCTTTCACTACCGGTCTACCAAACGCACGGCTGGATACCATCCACACTTGGTTGATATACCATCTTGTCGTACCAAGCGCTTCTCCTCCACATTTATTGTGCGCACTTCCAAGCTGTGGAATTCTCTGCCGACTTCTGTGTTCCCTGCCACTTATGACCTTTCAACCTTTAAAGCAAGAGTAAACAGACATCTTCTGGGCTCGCTCGTTCTATCGTAGACCTCATCTATCGCTTACCATCAGGCGAGATCGAGGTCAAGAGTATGCTCATTCTGAATAAAAATATAGTAATCCATCATCGGACTACAAGACAAACGGCGATGCGCCATCGTTACATGGTGGACATCCCATCCATACGTAGTGCATGTGCGTACGGCTAAGGAGTGGAATTCCCTGCCGGAGTCTGTGTTTCCTGATAGTTATAACCTGCGAGTCTTTAAGTCAAGAATGAATAAGTTACTTCTACTCAAGCGTGCTTCATCTTCGACCACATCATCGCTTAACATCAGATGAGATTATGGTCAAACGCAAGCCTATCAACTATGAAAAAAAAAATTTTTTTTGAAGATATTTTCTTCCCGAAACCCTATCGTTCGTTTTCATAAGACTGCTAAAGTTGCTACATTACTACTAGATCTATATGCGGAACAAACATACAAACATTTTCTTTTATTTATATACCAGGCCGGCCTGGCTTCGCAGGATCACATTTTGCAAATTCACACAAAACTTTAATAAATTATACAGTAAACACTTAAATCTTCTTCATAAATCACTCTATCCATTGGTGAAATCGCATAAAAATCTTTGATTTAGACTAGACATTTTTTATAATATACGTATGTAAGGATATTAATATGAATAAGAAAAACAAATAAATATAACAATAATATAATTAAAAATAGTTTTGAAAACAATCTTTTATATTATTTTCATGTTTTTCAGCAAACCCTTTTATTTGATACCCAATCAAATTTATTTAATCATACCAGTGCACAGAAAACTAGTAGTACGAGTAGGATATCGTTCCACTACTACAATGCTACAATGCTACATATGGAACGAAGCATAGCCGGTAGCGACAGGTCACTACACACTCTGCAAGTTAGGAAACACCGGCCTCATCTAGCTTAACTTAAAACACAAAAATATGACGTGTAAAAATATTATTTATAACCAATTTACAAAATAAATATTTCATTTCATTTCATCTTTGGGATGGATCTGCCAAATACCAACTGGAAGCACTTGAGTCTATTGAGAAACGGGCCAAGAGACTCATTGGCAACGATGCACTGGTCGAGTCAAAGCTCCAGAACCTTGAACATCGACGACGAGTTGCAAGTCTATCGGTTTTCTATCGGTTACATTTCGGGGAGTGTGCGATGGAATTACACAATCTAATTCCGCCAAGCCCGTTTCATCATCGGACTACAAGACAAACGGCAATGCGCCTTCGTTACATGGTAGACATCCCACCCATACGCTCTAAACGTTTTGGGATTACTTTCATTGTGCGTACGGCTAAGGAGTGGAATTCCCTGCCGGAGTCTGTATTTCCCGATAGCTATAACCTACGGGTCTTTAAGTCAAGAGTGAATAGGTTACATTTAGGTAAGTGTGCTTCATCTTCGACCACATCATCACTTACCATCAGGTGAGATGGTGGTAAAACGCGAACCTATTATCATAAAAAAAGCGTATGCCACGCCGCGTCCCGAAAATGCCCGCAGCTATGACACCGAACGTCTAGCTCCCTGCCTATAAGACGCAGATACATCAGCGTCGCCCTGAAGGAAAGGAAGCCGTGCTTCCTTCCCAGATAGGTGTCGAGCACTGGCCGGACCGCTTCGATAGTAACAAGGCCGGCTGTAGGGCATATAACTTTGTCCTGCCATTCCTCCACCAGAATCTGACAGAGAAAATGAACACCGATGAAGTGACGCGAGGGACCTCGAAGTGATACAACTAACTTCCCAACTTATAACTTTCCAATAACATTAATACCTCTATTAGTAACTCCAATTTAACGATCAGTTCATACAATCTACTTACACAGAGCTTTACGTAATTTCTAACGCACCGACCAATCTGCTCCGGAACTAACCATAGTTTAATTGAACTCATGTAAGCCCCATATTTGTGTAATCCCCTGGAATTCATGATTAGATTATGGCTACTATAACATGGATTATTATGTGGAGAAACGGAGCATATTTCAATAAAATTGTTAGTTCAAAGTTTTAGTTATTGGTAGGTAATGTATTGATGGACTCATCAGTGCTTATGTGTGTTATGTTTTTTTTTTATTATTGATAATAGGTTCGGGAAATATCCGCAATACCATTATCTGTTGCGTACATGTAGCAACTGCTGAGTTGGTAACAATTTCATTGAGGACATGCTCAAAAAAATTTTGTTTTTACGATTTTAATTTTGTATTGTATGTTGTTGTGTGTGTCTATCTCCAAATAAATCTTTCACAATTTTAACCATTTAAAACTCCTACAGAAAGACAAACAACAGAATGTTTCCTGTCAAGTATTTTGCCCTGTTCAGCTACCTCATGGAAACTTAGTATCTAGTGTACCGCTGTCTCATCCTATTTCAAGCAGGCTCTATAGAGTGGGCTGTCTGTTCCACTGAAGATTTCAAACCTCTCTCTTGGCTACCTTGCATAAAGTAAGTGAGGTTAAATAAACTTTTTTTACGCCACCGGAAAGCACACAATGTCTGTATGTGTTAACTACATGTATTAATTTATGTTTTGATTGACTTGAATTACATTCCTGCAATTATTTATTCTTACTTAACACATACCTACTTACTTATCTTGTATACTGTAACACAAAAACTTGAAACAGTACCTACACTGTATGTCAAAAATAAAGACCCCATCGACATTAGACAGCACATCAGCAAAAAAAGTACTTACCTTCAAAATGTAACCCTTGACATATCACGTACACACACTAAGCAACGCTCAGAGAGTACATGATGAAATCCTTCGTTCTTTGAGACACGATGAAACGAATCTGTCCATCATAATCTGTAAGCATTTGTACAAGACGGCCCCAAAGATGCTTTCGCACAACACTTGAATACTGATTACTTATTTTTTATTTATGTTTAGGTATTTTTTCCTAAGGGGCTGTTTTGTATGGTGCCTTTTTTATGTCCGCATTTGTTTTTTTTTTTTGAGAGGAGCGAAGTGCTTGGCAGTTTTTGGAGTTCTGTAACTCCAAAGGAAATAACGGAACCCTTATTAGATCACTTCGTTGTCTATTTATCTGTCAAAACTCTTTGATTTCAGGAACGCGTAGAGATTCTCACAAACTTGCATGGAGACCAAATACTCTTTTAGAGATGAAAAAATTGAACTTGGAAGTCAAGGTGATTAAAAGATATGACCGCTTCTGTCGCATATTTTACAATTTCACAAGGGAATCGGAACTTATTGGGTACGTCCCGTTGACCTAGAATCATGTAATTTGGCAAAAAGCAATGTCTAATAGAATGAGTAAAGGAACAAAAATTAAAAACCGTAAATAAGCAGACAGTTGGTACTATTTTAGTATTAACCGTCGGTGCGTCAGTGCGTCTCGCAAATAGCTGGGCTTTTATTCTAGATCCATATTGGGGCCTAGTTACACTATAAAAAAAAACATATGTTTTTCCATCATTTCTCATCACACACCTGCCACATTAGTTAATATATTTCCATAACTGAAAAAAATGTAATGAAATGAGAAAGACACAATGAACACATAAAACATATTTTGATTTATCTATAGTTTTTATTTAGATTTTGGTTAATAATAAAATGAGTAACTTTTGAATACGTATTATAAAAATGTCGTAAAAGGATCACTGTAAAACCAAATTGTGTTATAATTGATTTTGCGTGAAAGAGTAACAAAAATATATTTACTTATACAGAACTTATAAGGTTACTATGGAATTAACATAACATATTGTTATAAGTTCCCTAAATAAATAAATATTAAAAAAAAACCTCTGTATACATCCAGCCTCATAAACTTTCGCATTTATAATTTAATCCAATCATATTTATTTTTGATATCAAGATCCATAATGTAAGTAACAATTCATTACTTATAAACTATGTTAGTAGGTATATACAAAGTAAAAATATTAGTAAGATTTAAACTACATATTGTAATATACATTATCATGAAACAGATTAGCAACACAACATGGCCGACACTTTAGATTCTCATCAGAATTCAGTCCTGTATAGCTTTTCATTAGTTCAAATGGAACGCTATATTTTGTTATAATCAACGTTATTCAGGTAAAATAATCAGCTTTTTGTGAAATACATGTTGTATAACGTGATGGTAATTTAATTTTCAGTGTAAATGTGTATGATATGGCTTCCCAAGTGCAGGGATATAGCGTTGTTAATCACGTAGGTGTATTTCCAAGTAGAGATCAGCAAAGTTTTGTCTCATAAACCCCTTTCGATAACTAAATTTATGTATTACTAGCTTTGCCCCCGACTTCGTTCGCGTGGGAGGTTTTTCCCGCATAAATCCCGATCCCGTGGGAATTCCGGGATAAAAAGCTTAGCCAGCGGAGCCTATGTGTTATTCCAAGATGTCAACTATCGACTTGCCATAGAACAATTTTTTGCGTCTTCAAATGAAAAATATCTTGTTTAACTCGGCGTCAACTTCTGAATTAGTTTGTGCAAGAATGTTTGTTCGAGAAGTCCGAGAATAATAGAAATTCAATCATGAACTTTTGTAGGTAAATAAAAGTAGTTAAGTGAAAATTAAATAAAATGGAAAACAATCGAGAGCAACACAAGGCACAATGTGCAAGCGTCTGTGACATAAACATTTTTCGATCAGTTAACCATAGATTATACATATAAATATTTTCCTTGAGGGTAATGTGACATGAAAAATCAACAGTTGTCAAACCAAGTTATATTTTTTTTGACTTGGGATAATAGTCTTTTGCCGCTGTTTTTCTTGATGGATGCAGACAGAGATTGTGTGAGGAATGCCTGCCGGAGTCTGTGTTTCCCGTTAGCTACAACCTAGGGGTCTTTAAATCAAGAGGGAATAGGTTACTTCTAGGTAAGTGTGCTCCATCTTCGACCACATCATCACTTACCATCAGATGAGATGGTGGTCAAACGCGAGCCTATTCTCATTAAAAAAAAAAGTTATGAAGAAAAGGAGTAAATTATGCTGTAACTGTGTGATGTGTTAATTGTTGAGGAGTTCTCCTACACACGGACATAAAGTGTTTAACAACTATATCACTGACGTGGGCGCTCCGCACTCTCAACCTCATTGCAACCGTTTTGGATTTATTCTGTTGTTCACTGGGTGAATTCACTAGGAGTGCTTTATTTGTAATTTGTTACAAAAATAACTAAATTATTGTAATACTATAATAGGTACACTATTGCATTAGGTTACCCTGTAATGATAGATGTAAAGTGGATAATAAATAAATAAATAATAAATATTCAAGTAATCGAATCGCAACCCATGAAATACTTTTTATTGAGTAGTTCCGGTAGCCATCTATGGTCTTCATCATCAGTTCCACTTCACCAAATGGTGTTCCAGATCAACTGCACAGGTTACTTTAAAAAATACCCAAATCGCTTTAGGTGTGCCTATAATATTGGAAAGGTTCCGTTGATTTCTCCAGGATTCCATGGTCACCAAACTCGAAGTTTATCTTTCAAACAAAAAAAAAATATTTTTCGAAATCGATCTAGCCAAGTTATAAGGTAACACACATAAAAAAATATAATCGAGTTGAGATCCTTCTCCTTTTTTTGTAGTCGTTTAAAAAGGCCCGCGTTCGTGGATTAAGGTCCATTCTCTCCCATAGAGAAGAGGTTGTATTTTATGCTATGTACACATCATTTAAATAACTTAATGAAGCGGTAAACAGCATTGACTTATTCACTGCCAAATAAAACCGTTGATCAAAGGGTGTAAACAAAATTCGCTACTTAAACGTAACGGCACTGAAGAGACGGACGCAGTGGGACCGGTTTTAAATAAATGTATTTACTTTAAGGCTCTTCCCTAAACAAATAACCTTGAGCAAAAACGCACTCTTTTCGGTTCGTCATGACCAGTGATCGGAGTAGGTAGATTGATTTTTGGTACTTGTATCATAAATGCACACAGAAAGAATAACATGGATAAGCCATTTTCCCGGAAAGTAATTACGGTATTTCCGGATTCAATTAAACATTGTTAATGTTGGTAGTGATATTATTCCTACTCAATTCAAAATTTAAAGGCAGGTATAAAAACTAAATTAATTCATTATTTATCTGTTGAATAATAAAAACAATCTAATTCCGATCGAAGCTTTAATTTTTTTTTTTTTTTATTCCTACTTTTTTTTTTGAGGATGGCAAATCATCAAATGACTCCTTCCACTCTGGCAGAATAAAATTCCTACATAAGCTCCGGTTTTTTTTTAATAATCCACCAATTCCGGAGGAATGTCCATATTAATATATACGTTTCGGATCAATGACCCCATTTCAATCTACCTACTCCGATCACTGGTCATGACTCATGAGTTGCAGTTATGATAACAAACGTATTTGGAAAAGAAATTCCTACAATACAATCAAGTATCGATCAAATAATTGAACCTTGCTAGGAGCTCATGGCTAAATAATAACATCCACACCGTTCTATTTTCAAGGTTAAGCAACGCTAGTCGAGGTCAGTCCATGGATGAGTGGCCATTTTAACAAATGGATATTCCTTTTGGCGCAATTTCATTAGTCGATAGGGCCCGCATTCCGAGTGCGAGAGATTTCTGGAACGCGTGCCACAAGGCCCGCATTCGGGGAACCGTTTTCATTAGTCGATAGGGCCCGCATGCCAGGTGCGAGAGATTTCTGGAACGCGTGCCACAGGGCCCGCATTCGGGGAACCGTTTTCATTAGTCGATAGGGTCCGCGTGCGGGGTGTAGGAGAACCTCCATGTTCGTCGCCAGTTATTAACAAGAGTGGCACTGAAACAGACGTTCTTGCCATGGATCAACAATTAATGTTATGTGGAGCAATGTTGACTGTCTGTGTCATATTGAAGAAGAAACTATTAGCCTCACTGAAGATAAAGAAAAAGATTTTGGGTGCGAAATTTACTAAAAAATAGAAAGAGGCATGGCACGTCAGAAACATTGTGTAAAGAGTTACAATTGGATTTGGAGTGTGATGTGGAAGATCATGATATTTTTTTTCAGATTATCTAATGACTTATTTGAAGATTTATTATATAAAATAGAAACACGAATTCAGAGAAAAGACACTGTATTTCGTGAGGCATTATCTCCAACATTAAAACTTGAGGTCACATTACATGCATCGGCAGTTGTAAACCACGAAACCTTTGGTTTTATATACGGAATCCTGGCTAGCACCTGATCGACTACTTGCTTCAATCCTTTTTAATTCTTAATCTGAGTTTTTTTTTTTGGTATTTCTTTATTTGAGATGCCTGTAATATTTAGCCTTTCCGCAATTTGATTGTACGCACTTTCTCTTGCATCTGGGTTTCTATACAACGTACTAGTAACATTCCATAAACAATCGTAATCTTGATAGATTTCCACAACTTTTAACATTTGCGAATCCGTAAAGCGAACAGCCATTTTGCGCAGTGTCTTTCTAATCCAACAAGCAAGAAAAGTATTTGACTCACGACCCGCAAGCTGTATATTGACCGATGAATTTCATTGGTCGATATCACGATCGGTATAAAGCAAGCGGGGAATCCTTGCAGCCGGTGTAACGAACACGTATCGACTTGTAACTTTCATTGGTTGTTATCTCGCCTGCGGGGACTCCCCGTATTGCGCCATTTAAGTGATTGGTCACAGCTGTCGTTTGTACATTTTTGACAGTCGTTACGGCTAGTCAGAAGCAAGTATACAACATAAATTGTAACAGGCCTGTTGGTATAGTGATCAGTGACCCTGACTGCTATGCGCAAGGTCGTGGGTTCGATTCCTAGGGAAAATGTTTGTGTGATGAGCACGATCATTTGTTCTTTGTCTGGGTGTAATTTATCTATAATATGTATGTATTTCGAAATATATATATGTATGTTTATCAGTTGTCTAGTACTCATACCACAAGCTCTGCTTAGTTTGGGACTAGATGGCGTTGTGTGAAAGTTGTGGAATATTATTATTATTATCCTCACACACCCCAATGAGTAAGTGATGTTATTATCATAATACATACTCTGAATTTTTAGTTTTACTTGTTTAAACAGCTTTTTAAGACTTTAAATGTGTTTCATTTTTCTGTAATGTGTATTGAACTATTGAATGACGGAATTTATATAAATCTGCATTTAAAAATACTGTCCATAGTTAGTTTGTTTTTACTATATAGCGAAAGTAAAAATTTCGTTAATTTTTTTAAATAAAAGCGATAAAAAAATATTCAGTAAACGATTCTGAATAAACTAATTTCTGGATGTGCATTAATTATGTTACATGTTTTATATGACACCTTTCTGGCTAAGCGGAATCGTATTACCCAGTTCCTGGGTTGTGGAGGTCAGATAGGCAGTCGTTCCATGTAAAATATTGGCACTCAGTTTTATCTGGTTAGTCTGGAAGTCGACCCTGATATAGGTGGTAACAAGGCTTAGCAGATGATAATGAAATAATTTACCCTTGCAAATAGTTCATTATTAAATTAATTTACCTATGGTGGCGCGTGCGGACTAATTTAGTTTATTTTAGTGAACTGTATTTGCGGTGCGGAACGAAACGATTGACAAGCGCTTCGATCTCAACTCGTGTACCTATCTAGGTACACGAGTTGCAAGGGTGTTGGACAGTAGAATGCAACCCGATATTTAAGGAAGGAATGCACAAACCTTTACTGGAGCAACGTGTCTTCACCGTCATCGGTGCAGAGGTAGTCGAGCTTCAATTTTGCTTGGTGCCGTGTACGCGTGCGGCGGTTCAAATCGGAAGTGTTCTTGTAACCAACAAAATGTTGCGGCCAATCTACTTATCCCCTCGCGAGAAATGTGTGGGGAAGAGGGAGGGCTCTAGGAAAGCCAGTGTCAATCGAATTCTGAATGTTGGCGCAACCAACCTATCTTTATTAATTTATTTAAAATGTATGTACAATAGTGGTACATGGGCGGATTTAATGCAACAAGGCGTTCTCCACCAGTCAACCTTTAGTGACAGTCGCTTAATTATGATGAAAATAACTTTATTAGTGAATGTATGATTTGAATTTAAGACTCGGTTCGTTATAAGAAGATTATGGGATCGAGATCAAACAGTTGATATGTATTTTACGTTTAAAGTAAAAAAATCCTAAAACTGTACAAAATCTGGTAAGCGTGGTAAGAATTGGTTGGAATGCGAATCATCATAATTATGCCCAGCCACTTTTCATTTGTATTAGATAATTTTTACGCAGAAAAACAGTCTATCTTAGCCTTAATACACTAAGGTAAGTAACACATGATGAACTGGGAACGCGACGGAAGAGTACTCTTTTATTTAAAAAAAAAACCTTTTTTTATTGTAAATGTCAACGTTCAAAAGTGTTTTCTTTTAATGTTCAAATTTAAATAAATAAATTGACTTTTATTTTTTACGTGCTCTTTTTCTACTTGTTATATGAAACAAACCTTCTCAATCC
This sequence comes from Tholera decimalis, assembly GCA_943138885.2. Lineage (NCBI taxonomy): Eukaryota > Metazoa > Arthropoda > Insecta > Lepidoptera > Noctuidae > Tholera > Tholera decimalis. Next base: position 37,166,341 of record OW964564.2, on the reverse strand, counting down.
ATCTATATCGTGCCAAAGGCCGAACATCCTCCAATGGGCGTAATTCGGTCCCAGTGATTGACACTTTCGCTTCGCCTCGCTTTGAACGTTAGAGTAAGAAAGTTCACACCCAGTTAACTTCACCAATTACATTGGTACAATAGATTCATTCACTTTAATTTCTGACTGACTTATCTCTCCGTTCCGATTCAGTAGTTGTTGGTGGCTAAGAATCTAGTTTTGATAAGATTAGTGTAAGACTGTAGGTACTTACGTATAGTAGAAGATTTATGGTTCAATGTTCCAGATGAGCGACTTTCTGCCGAAGATTTGAACGGCTGCGTCATGAAACATGTTTTCAATGGCACATTCTGCTAAAATTTATAAAGACTAAGAATCATAATCTACAACTTATATCTTTTGAAAAAAAAAACGCTATCCTCTGGATTAAGAATTTATTTTATAACATAACATTATAATTTAATTTAGTTTATACCTAGAACAAGTGTAAAACTGCCATAGAAATGAATAAATAAAGACTTAAATAGCTAATCTAATACAATAAGTAATTTTATGGTTTTATGTATCTTTGACGACTTTGTTCTTTATTCAAAAACATTGACAGCTTAGGGTACATTGTAACATTTTTCTTGTTTTATTGATGAGTAGCTGATTCTGAGAATTCCCGCGTAAATCCGATCCCGGGAATTCTGGGCCTATAGTATGTCAACTGTCTACTTACCAAATTTCATTAAAATCCATCCAGTAGGTCCGGAGATTAGCGTGTACACACAGATTTTTTTTTGCCGTGTTTACCTTTTGTTAACTCACCTCAATTATTATTTTTGTATAAAATTTAAATGTACAGACACACTTTTTTTACTGTTTTATTATATGTATAGATATAGATAACTAGTCGAGTTTGACCACTATCTCACCTGATGGTAACCGATGAATGTCGTTGAAGATGAAGCACACTTAGCTAGAAGGAACCTATACAATCTTGACTTAAAGACCCCTTGGTTATATAATAGCTATCTGGAAATACAGACTCCGGCAGGGAATTCCATTCCTTAGCTGTAAACGGTACGAAAGTATTCCCAAGACAAACAAATCGTCGTCGTTCATGAAAATATGTTCTAGTATATACACTAGAACATATTACACAATAAAGTATACAACATACAAATAAAATACATTATATACTATAAAACTATAGTTTATTATGTAATATAATGTATTTTATTTGTAAGTGCTCAGTTGCCTATCATTTAATTAGAAAATATGTATTAGTTTATTGTAACATATTATGTACTAGCTGTGTCCGCGACTTCGTCCGCGCGAAATAGTGACTTTCGGCAGCATTTTTAATTTTTTAGGCTAATTATTTGGAAAACAAAACGCATAAATAATTTTAATGTCGTATTTATTAATATCTAATCAAAAGTCTAAAAAATAAGTTCCAAGCTTCTAGCTTTCAAAATGAAGTAATTTCCATACAAATTTTCATCCCCTATTTCAACCCCCTTACAGCCCTTTTTTCACATTAAAAAGTAGCTTATGTCCTTTCGCAGGCTCTAGACTATGTCAGTACCAAATTTCATTAAAATCGGTTCAGTAGTTTAGGCGTGATTGCGTAACACACAGACAGACAGAGTTACTTTCGCATTTATAATATTAGTAAGGATGTAAATAAATAAATATCTCAAACTGGTAATGAAAAAACGTTGTGAAGAAACCGCCATGTCGTAAGGCCAAACATTTGAACACATGTGACGTCTACCAACCTTCACTGTGCCCGAATGGTAGATAACAGTCCATTCCCGCTCATAGAGATGAAGCTTATGTGCTAGTAGAGGTGATGTTATCTATTTGTATCACATTAAAAATAGGACTAAGAGCAAGCGAAATCATAGATACACTCCTTACAAGTTCGCCTAAACACATAATTTTACGCTCACACCTCACACCCTCAAACTCTCCACATAGCTTCACTCACACTCACACACCGTTATATCAATACATCACACACACCTATAAATTCACACATTCATGCATCAGGAGCACGCACACACAATCATATATACAGACACAAATACATTCACATTACATATAATGATTCGATTAAAATTTTGTACTTACCTTACATATTTTTCTTGATGAGTTTTTTATTTTTGTTTTCAAATATCATAATTTTTCTCTATGGTTGATTATGCGTGCTTCCACTGTTTGGCACCTATATTATATTATTGTATAAAATGCGAGAGGAATGAAAGCTAATAGCCGAAATACAGGCTAGGCCTAATTCGGCTACAGACGAAGTTGTTTTGGAAATAAATATATATGTATGTATATATTATATCTAGATTTATATAATAGACTGAATTATTTATTTTTAATCAAAAATTGAGCCTTAAAGCTGCTGAAACATCACATAGTATTCTCGAAATTTAATGATAGTAATATATTTGTTGTACACGACAGTGTAACACCAACCCTAACTACTAAAAACCACACCAAGACTACATCTAAACGCTAAAAACTAAAACAAAAAACTGCACAAAAGCGACGCAATCGTTTATATTCCAAAGCCATGTCGCTATTATAGCGCTGAATAGATAAATAAATAAAGAAGGTTGGTTCCGTACAAAGACCAAAAACAATAAGAAAGGAAGAAAGATAAATAGTTTCTTCCACACAAGCAAAAATGTTTGTACAAGAAATTACTAATAATTAATAATAATATAACATTAAATAAAAGACACCAATAAAAATTAACTAAAGTTAAAGTAATTCTTGCCATTAATTAAAGGGGAAATGTTAAGATTTTGTCTAACAACAAAAAGGAAATAAGAAACTTTATGTTCTCAAGTTGTACCTACGAAGGTAAACGTATCATGTAATAACAACAAAATTACGCAGCGAAAAATAAAAAAGTTATTATTAAAAAAAATATTTTTGAAAATATTTTCCACAAATGTTGCGACGGTAAAAATATAATTATTTATTTGTTCAATGCTTAATTTATTCTTCTTTGTTCACGTAACATGTAGTAATGAAATTTGACCTACATAACATAATCAGCCTATGTTGATTGTTGCAGTTACCGCGGTTCTGCAGTGGGTCTGCAATATTTGCCTAAGATACAAGCGGGTGTCTTAGGCAGATTACGAGGCAGCAGCAATGGCATCTTGAAGATACAGTCGCTCTAGATACAAATTGTGGTTGTTAATGCAAAATAAGATTTCACACATTTCTATATAACTAACATACTTTCTCAGTAACTAACTATATCTGATAAATAAATTGAATTGGTCTTGCTTGTAACCATTTGGTCTATACTACCTTCAAGTAAGATTTCGTATCGCCTTATGCAGGCAGAGCTATCTTTCTGTTCCAATCTATTCAGTGCCGAAGCCGTGGCGTCTCCCTGGTCTGCATATACCGGACAATAATGTCGATGATTTTCAACGGTAACGATCCACTTGTACCTGGTGCATTGTCTGTGCCGATAGAAGCTTGTGGACCCGACGCTTTTGATAAAGTACTACTGTTATGTGCACCGAATTTCGACAACAAGCCGGATTCAATAGTAAGTAGGTACTTTAAGAATTAGGTGAGTATTTCAGGTGAAATTTGCACGAATTTTCGCTTTGATATTTCCTGGAATTTGTAATACGTGTCCAGTAATGTAACATAATTTTCATGGTGGACATCCCACCCATACGCACAAAACGTTTTAGGAATACTTTCATTGTGCGTACGGCTAAAGAGTGGAATTCCCTGCCGGAATCTGAGTTTCCTGATCGCTATAACCTGGGGTATTTAAGTCAAGAGTGAATAGGTTTACTTCTAGGCAAGCGTGCTCCATCTTCGACCACATCATCACTTACTATCAGGTGAGATGGTGGTCAAACGCGAGCCTATTATCAATAAAAAAAGCGTCAATAGCGTAATGGACAAGGTGTCGGACTTGTGATCGAGAGATCGCGGGTTCAAACCCCATCTATTACATTATTGACGTAATGTGTTCACGTCAATCATCACGTCTTCAGACACAAGCATATTTAGCTTAGTTGGAGGGGGTAACAGGATTGCTAGTAATGTGACCTCTACCCAAATTGGTAGTAATCTTTAAAAAACAAAAAAAAAAATAACTTGGCAATCATTGAACCGATAGTCATCTCAGCCAATAGTTTAATAGCCAAGAGCCTCGACCAACACTTCAGGAGGCTCTCATCAAACGGTTGGATCAAGGGCTTGCTTCAGAAAGCGGTACTCCTGGATACAGCGCGTATTGTCAGGAGGTTCCTCTCTATGGAGCCCTGACCGCTTGGACCCTGTTCCCGATACCAGTGGGCTACTATTTTTTATATTTTTAAATGTTTATATTTTTTTGTAAATATTTAAAAATGTAATTAATATGTATATAGATTGAATAAATGAAATAATTATAATAATCAGCCAATAACGTTCCCACTTCTGATATAGGGACACAGACTTCTTTTTTATGAGAGAGAAAGGGTGTGTACGTGTGTAGAACTTATTACAAATTCCAATACACTGATACCAGAGACCGAATTTTTCAAATTAAGAAGAACGAAGAGAATTATCGTTTTATTGGCAAGTGACGTGGAAAGTGATGACCGTCATAGCGCTGTGACACGTTTGTTATTACTGGTATTCAAGAAACATATGAAACCAATAATTTGGGGTCAATTCTGTGAGTCACTCATTTTGACCTGAAACTGTGCATAGATATTATATTGATGTGTTTATTGTATTATTCATTATATTAAATTGAATGAGGATTATTATCGTTTACAATTTGTTATTTTATTATTTCTGACATGTTTTTTTTTGTTCTCTCTTTGTTCGATATATTTTGTTTAATGGTACTGTTTTGTTTTACACAATTTCTACACAATGTATATTGTTCTGAAATAAATGACTTATGACTTATGTAAGGGACTGTAAAATCCTTATGAAATAAAAAAAATAAAAAAATACTCGAGATTCCTCCGTTCCTGGGAAAACATGCTAAGTCGTTGATCCCGGTTGTCATTTATACATCATTGACAGTCATTACGGGTAGTCAGAAGTCCGTTAATCTGACACGAGTCTTGCCAACACACACACACACACAAACACACTCTTAAGTCACTTTAAAGCTGATTTACATCTGTAGCACGTCCTCACTACATAAGGTCCAGTTGTAAACCAGCGTCAGGCAATTTGCATTTTTCTGGCATTTTGCTGAACTGGGCCTATTTGGTACAGCCGTGAGGCACACTCAACGCTGTTTTATTTAATTATGTTGTTGTTTTAGTTTTATTAAATTACTTTTTTTAGTTCTAGTTTTTTTTTTGTGTTTATTGCGTGCCTTTGCATCTGGGTCAAATAAATTTTATTTACTTTCTTTCTTTTCTTTCTTTTCTTTCTTTTCTTTCTTTTCTTTCTTTTCTTTCTTTTCTTTCTTTTCTTTCTTTCTTTCGTTCTTTCAACGGGTATCGTGATACCCAGCTACTGGGTTGTGGAGGTCAGATTGTCATTCGCTCCATGTAAAACACTAGTATCCAGTTGCATCTGGCTAGACTGGAACCCGGCCTCAACACTTGGTAAATACTACGCAGATGATAATGAAGATGGATATACCTGCCTGAGTTCGAACCCATGAAACAGAGCCACCACTGCTTTTTAACCGACTTCAAAAAAGGAGGTTCTGTATTTGACCAGTATGTATGTATGTGTGTATGTATATCCGCAATTTTCTCAAAAATTACTGATCCGATTTCGATCGCGTTTTCGTTGTTTGAAAGCATACTTTACAAGGAAGGTTTTTATATATAACACATCAGAATCTGATGAAGATCTTCGGAGAAATGTGATGGAACTTTTCAAATATGAATAGCAAATCTCCCGCGATTGTTGCCTTCGTATATCTCTGTACTGTTTAACATAATCAGCCTATGAATATCACCACTGCTGAAGCACAGATCTTTCCTACGGATTATCACCATACCTAACGAGAATCGGCTAGACAGAACCGACTACGCGAGCCTTAGTGAGTGCTAATGACTGCAGCAGATACTAATAGCTGCACGTGCCTTTTGAAGCACAGAAAAACTTGAGATAACAAGTTTTGGATTACTCATTCGATGACCAGCCCCTGCAAACAAGCAGACACTGAAAAACAGAAAATAAAAACATTTTTAACAAATTGTTTAATTTTTGAAGTCAGTTAAATTTTTTGTTAATTTTTTTTTTCTACGTAGTTAAGAAGAATAAAATTGTATGTTTCATTTGTTTACACTTAGAAACACAAAATTCTAGTAGCATTCCACGCAAAGCTGGTCAAAGCCGGCGACATACATTTAATTTCGGCGACATGACACATTACATACCCAATACATCGTATAAACTCGATTAGCTGTACCAAGTCATGTAGTTTAATGTAATTACAGTCACTTGACAAGACAATAATTATATTACAATCAGTGACCGCAACCACACGTGAAGCCTTGTAGTGATAAATCAGTCACGAAGGTTTCCTCTTTAGTATCAATTAAGTGTCACATATTTAAATCTTTGAGGAGCTCATTTCTAAATAATTACAGTCGCACCTTATTCCCGGAACGTAAGTGCAACTGAAAAACTAGGTGGTTGTTTAGTCAGTAGAAATCTGACACTCCTTTCTACTCCACACAGTGCAGGAGGAGTTATTTGATGATTTTCCCACCGAAAAAAGCCTCTGCTATTCTATGAGAGAGAATGGACCCATAGTCCATCCACAGGACACGCAAATATCTGGGCTCGTGGGTGTCAAAATATGTTACCAAATTCTTTTAATTTCGAACGTAACTCATAAGTTGACACCGTAACCATTTGTCGTTTAGTGTTAAGACAATATGTTTTTTTTGTAAACTATATCCTTTCATATCTATGTAGGAACATTATTATACAACGTATAACGGAAACCCCATATCTATCCAAAAGAGCTGAAGACAACATCTGGTGTGGAGTCTCTATGCACAGTTTCAGCACAAAATAACTGACTCAAAGAAATGATACCAAATTATTGGTTTCATATATTTCTTGAATACCAATCATAACAAACGTGTCACAGCACTACGAGGGTCAATAATTTTCACGTCACTTGCCAATAACATGATAATTCTTTTCATTCTTCTTAATTTGAAAAATTCGGTCTCTGGTATCAGTGTATTGGAATTTGTAATAAAAACGTTACCAAACGTTAACCAGAAAGTTAAGAACCTTGGGGTCTGGTCCCTAATTACAAGAGGTGAGTCGCAAATTATTTGCTTCTGCCAGTTCCCTAAGACGGTTGCGTAACTTTCTGCAAACTGCCACTAAAATTGCGATAGCACAGTCTCTTTTACATCCTATCCTAGACTACGCCGATGTCAGTTATCTTAATCTCATACAGCCACAACTTGAGAAACTTGAACGACTTACAATATTTTTGCATAAGATTTATATTTGGCATGCGCAAATATGATCACGTATCCGAATTTCTTACGAAACTCAAGTGGCTTCCTATACGTCTTCGCCGAAACTTAACAATCTTGTCTGTGCTTTACAGTATTCTGTTCAATCCTAAGACTCCCTCTTATCTTAAAGAACGTTCCAAGTTCCTCCATGATACACATGCCAAATTTCTGAGGTCATTGGAAAACTTGAGGCTAGAGGTACCGAGTCACTCCACCAATTTCTTTGGTAAGTCGTTCGCAGCTCAAGCAGTACGACTGAAGTATCGTCTCTTCCCGTGTCAGTAAGACAAGCACAAACCCTTCCTTCTTTCAAAAACATGGTAAAAGATCTCTATCTCTCTCTTTAATTTGTTACTATTTTTATACAACGTGTAACAGAAACCCCATATCTATCCAAAAGGACTGAAGACAACATCTGGTATGGAGTATCTATGCAAAGTTTCAGCTCAAAATAAGTGACTCACAGAATTGAATCCAAATTGTTAGTTTCGTATGTTTCTTGAATACCAATAATAACAAACGTGTCATAGCACTATGAGGGTCATCACTTTCCACGTCATTTGCCAATAAAACGATAGTTCTCTTCGTTCTTCTTAATTTGAAAAATTCGGTCTCTGGTATCAATGTATTGAAATTTACGAAAAGAAGACATAGGATTACAAAACCCTTGCCATAGCGTTTGTTATCATCCAAAGAAGACATGCACTTGGTATGTATATATACCCTTTTTTTTTCTTTTTTTTTATTGGGGACTTTTACGCACAGCGTATGACAGCCCCATCATACCCTTTTTTTTTTTTTTTTTTTTTATCGTGGTAAAATTATCAAATAAGTCCTCCCACTCCGGGCAGGGTGGGAGGGACTGTCAGACTTTTACTGACTAAAATCCACGGTGTTCCTTCAATAACCCTTTACGTACCGGGGTCACGGTAACGGGATGAGTCCCACGACCCCGGCAGGCTTCGGCCCTCTATGGGGGGGCCTCGTCATATTGCTGACGCTCTTTGAGGCGCGCGTGGAACACGACGCGCCGTCGACCCGGGCATGGTCCATGGTCGGACAGCGAGTTGCCCTTTACTCGCTGTCCGCATGCCCGCGCCTACGGTGGCCGGAGATCGTCGGCCGACGTCCGACGCCGTGGGCGTCTACCACTGCGGCTGGGCTGGAGGGAGGACGCCATCCTCTCCCTCACGCGGCCCGCCTCCTCCTTCGGAAGCATGACTGCTTCGCAGAAGGAGGCGACCGCTTCCCACTCCCTCTCGCCCCGCAGCATGGCCTCGACCAATGCCGGGCGCGAGAGGTCTCCGCCTATCGCCGCCGTGAGGACACGTCGGTGCTCTGCCCAGGCGGGGCAGTCTTGCACCGTGTGCTCTACGGTGTCCTCAGGGCGACCCTCGCAGTGGTGACACCCAGGCGTTTCCTCCTTTCCCATCAGACACAGGTACCTCCCGAAACTTCCGTGTCCGGTGAGGACCTGCGTCATGCGGTAGGTCAGGACGCCGTGACGCCGATCTAGCCACTCCTCAAAGAGGGGTCTTACCGCCGCAATTGCGGCGTGCCCGCCCATCATACCCTAAATCTATTTATAACATTACCGTTAATTAAGTCTTACATTTTTCCAAGAACTTGAACAGACTCTTCGCATCAGCACTGCTTGGTTGAGAAATAAGTCTGTAGAATGAACCTAGATCGAGTCTATTCAAGTTCAAGGCTCCAAAGAAATCATTTCTGTAGGACTCAAATCGAACACATTCCATCAATAGGTGATGTAGATCTTCCACTACTCCACATACCACACAATTAGGTGAGTTTGTTTTTCTCATAAGGAATGCAAACTTATGTATACACCCTTTAAATTACACGTTGTATAAAAAAAAAACAAACAATCTAACTTTCTAAGCCCACGAAAAACACGATTACTAACAAGGACTAGCCAAGCATGCTATCCTATCTCTAAACCCATAATAGTCATTACTAAGACTATTAAACTAAAGGAAACTCATCCACACTAATCCTTAGTACGGTCGGTAGGTATAAAAATCGCTGGATCCATTCACGGCTGAAATGAGTTACGAGTACTATCAGCGGCGGCTAACGGTACACCTGTGGTACACCGGGATTATTCACGTTTTTAATTGGGGTTTAACCTTTTCTGTTTTGCAGTCTTCGTGAGTTTTTGTTTGAGGGGTTCCGGACAGCCTGTATTAAGCTTGTCTTTGCAAAAAGATACGTGTTGACATAATATATTTTTTTATTTTTTGTTCAAGCTCGTGGATAAATAATAATAGCCGTAAGGGTTGATCTTCCGGGGTTGCGAGAATGTCCTGGGTTGCGGGAATGTTCTAACGAGATGCCGCGGCCCCGGAACTTAAAGGCAGCTGAGGGAACAGGGTGGATTTTTAGTCAGTAGAAGTCTGACACTTCCTTCCGCTTTACTCAAAGCGGGACAGGTCATTCGATGATTTTCCCACCTAGGAAAAAAAAAGTTGATCTTCAAGGTTAATACGCTCGCTGACAGTGAGCACTTACCCTGACACTACATTACGACAGTAGAATTTTCCACGACGTACTCTTAAAAATAAGTGTCCCGTCCCTCGACGTACTGTCATAACGCACTATTTTAATTTCCCGCCTAACGACTAGACGAAAGGTTGCTTCGTGGATAGGTTCAACTTAACATGTCAATATTCTTCTATGTCTTGGAAGCTACGTTAACCCGCTGTTCCTGGCTATCTTTTGCACATATTTGTCAGTCTTTACGGGTAATCAGAAATCAACAGTCTTGCTACGGGTATCGTATTACACAGCTACTTGATTGTGGATATCAGATAGGCCGTCGATCCATGTAAAGCATAGTACTCAGGTGTACCGGTTAGACTGAAAGTCACCATTTCAGCCATGTACCACTATCTATATATATAAAAGAAAGTCGTGTTAGTTACACTATTTATAACTCGAGAACGGCTGAACCGATTTGGCTGAAAATTGGTAGGGAGGTAGCAACTAACCAGGAGACGGATATAGGATATTTTTTATCCCGGAATTCCCACGGGATTGGGATTTAAGCGGGAAAAACATCCCACGCGAACGAAGAAGAAATGGAGAGTAGGGTAGGGGTAGGGTTGGTGTAGGGTAGGGGTAGTGTAGGGGTAGGGGTAGGGTAGGGGTAGTGTAGGGTAGGGGTAGGGTAGGGGTAGGGTAGGGGTAGGGTAGGGGTAGGGTAGGGGTAGGGTAGGGGTAGGGTAGGGGTAGGGTAGGGGTAGGGTAGGGGTAGGGTAGGGGTGGGTTAGGGGTAGGGTGGGGGTTGGGTAGGGGTAGGGTAGTTGTAGGGTAGGGTAGTGGTAGGGTAGGGGTAGGGTAGGGGTAGGGTAGGGGTAGGGTAGGGGTAGGGTAGGGGTAGGGTAGGGGTAGGGTAGGGGTAGGGTAGGGGTAGGGTAGGGGTAGGTTAGGGGTAGGGTAGGGGTAGGGTAGGGTTAGGGTAGGGGTAGGGTAGGGTAGGGGTTGGGTAGGGGTCGGGTAGGGGTAGGGTAGGGTTAGGGTAGGGGTAGGGTAGGGGTAGGGTAGGGGTAGGGTAGGGTTAGGTTAGGGGTAGGGTAGGGGTAGGGTAGGGGTAGGGTAGGGGTAGGGTAGGTGTAGGGTAGGGGTAGGGTAGGGGTATGGTGGGGTAGGGTTAGGGTAGGGGTAGGGTAGGGGTAGCGTAGGGTTAGGGTAGGGGTAGGGTAGGGGTAGGGTAGGGGTAGGGTAGGGGTAGGGTAGGGATAGGGTAGGGGTAGTGTAGGGGTAGGGTAGGGTAGGGGTAGGATAGGGGTAGGGTATCGGTTGGGTAGGGGTAGGATACCACGCGAACGAAGTCGTGGCGGGTCAGCTAGTTGTACATAAAGTTTAAATTGAAATTAAAAAACATACAATACAAAATTACAAACATTATAAAAAAAGGATAAAAATAATCGTTGAGCTTGTCCACACCGAAAGGGACACCAACTCAGCATTTGCTGGGTGGAAGACACCCAGCGCTGGTTTTCAGTTGGCACCCAGCAGTGACACAACATCTCCTGACGAATTTTTGGCGGAATCAACACTAGATATATTTTTGAAGTATTAGTTTGGTATGGATTTCTGCAAAGTAACGCCTGATTCTATTCTATATGTCTATAAAATATCACGCAGTTACTTAACTTTATTGCTAGAAATACGTTTATTTGTAAGTACGGGCAATTACTTAAAACCCTAAATGGTTTTCTCGCCATCGGCTCTCTATCCTAAAAGTAATTTCAACGCCCAAATAACTTAATTAAGATAAAACCCAATCCAATTGAAACTATAAAGGTAATACTAATTTATCTCGTTAGCCTTAAATATCTGGACTCTATCACAAGTACCATTTTCCCGAATAGCCAGGACACCTGCGTTTTACCGGGAATTATTCTCGAATGTCTGGGGTAAAGATTTTAGTGAACATTAAAAGTAATTTGGTAATTACTTTATGAATATTTTTACTGGAATGCCTCAGAGAAATTGTCAGGGAATATTTCGTTTAGTTTGATTTGGTATGTTTGAGATTCTAGAGGAGTTTGAGATTTGTTTTATAATACCTGGTTATAATTCTTGGTTTATAAGTCCTGGTTGATTTAAATTCGTACATTAATTTATACTTACTTTGAACTACATATTTTTATGTGATAATATTTGTTTGTGCGTAAAGTCTAAATCAATTGATAATATGATGTTTCGCGTTCTGTATTTTTACTTTATAATTTAATTTTGTTTTACGTAATCCGTTTTGTAATCCGGGTAAATCCTTATAGGATGCACTCCGCCCGGCCAGAACGGAATGTTATGTCGAACTCCTTAATGAGTCAAATAAAATCCATTCAATTCTAAAATAATGAGAATTTAAGGAAAACAACTCACAGATTTGAAGCTGAAAAATAAATGAATCTGCCCAGATTATGTATCTGTAGGTATTCTGTTCTAATATTATAAACACGCAAGTTTAGATGTATAGATTTTTGTTACTAAAACTCGCTACAGTAGCTGAAAGTTAGCAAAAAGCTAGCTACTTTTTATATCGGGATATAATACGATTCTTGTAAAATATATTAATAGAAGATTCGTTACAAATGTAGTTGCAGGCACTAGCTAGTATCTAATAGTTTTCCGAAAACAAAAAATCAAGGAGTTGATCTATACTAATATTACAAAGCGGAAGAGTTTGTTTATTTGTTTAACGCCAATATCTTCGAAAGTACTGGGTGAATTTGGATGTAATTTGGTATTGAAGTAGCTTGAAGCTTGAGGATGGTTGTAGAATGGTCTTACCCGACTGCAAAAGAAGACGAGTTATGTTTTTATAGTGATAAGTGTGCTAGTTTGAAATATGTGGAATATTTCAAACAAATAGGTTAGAGTGAATAGGTTACTTCTAGTCAAGCGTGCTTCATCTCCGACCACATCATCACTTAACATCAGGTGAGATTGTGGTTAAACGCAAGCCTATTAAAAATAAAAAATATATATAATAATAAAATAGCGCAACATATCTCTCAGAGCGTCCTCATCTTTATGTCGTGATGGCCACCACTATTCAGGGCGTTGAATCGACGTTTTAATTGATACGGCCTGCGTAACGATCTCATGTACAGCGTTTAGATAAAATATATTCCAAAACTGAATTGAACTTTATGAATATGCACGGAAGAATTTTTAAAGCAAAACTTTTTATAGGAAAGCAGTTTGTTTTTAGAGTAGGATTTTTATATAGCACATATTTACATAAAACAATAAAATAATCTGCGTCCTTTAAGTCCTGTCCATCCAAAGGTTGTCTGTAAGAGATCGCCTTGTGCGATAAGACCGCCCATTGTACACTAGTTTTACCTTTTGTATCCATATAAATATTGTAAGGTGTATAATAAAGTATATACGTACGTACGGCTGGCTACCATCCACACTTGGTTGTAATACCGTCTTGTCGTACCAAGCGCTTCTCCTCCACATTTATCGTGCGCACTTCCAAGCTGTGGAATTCTCTGCCTGCTTCTGTGTTCCCTGCCACTTTCAACCTTTCAACCTTTAAAGCAAGAGTAAAAAGGCATCTTCTGGACTCGCTCGTTCCATCGTAGCACGCATCTATCGCTTACCATCAGGCCAGATCGAGGTCAATATTGGGCTGACTCTGAACTAAAAAAAATATATGACAATGTTAAAGCACATAAAAATGCAGTAATATGACTCTAGTAGAAATAATAAGAGTTTAATGCGCTGTTATTCTCAGTTTTAGTTCATTTGATAACAGTATGCTGATTTTAAAGCTAACTAAAACTGGAAAAGACAGCGCGTGTATCCAATATCTTGCTATTATATAACTGCTTATCAAATAGATTTTTGTAGAAAAATTGCAACGAAAAATTTTCGGGGGCAAATGGCTCCAACCACTCTGGGTCGAACTTCTGATGACCTTGCCATCAGTTTTCCATGTCAATTCGCAACCCTGGTCATTCTCAAACCATTGATTTATATTTATGAGAAGCTGATAAAACTACTTTTAGCAAACTTACATTGCTAGTCATCTTTTAAAACAATTAAAACATTATCCGGTCATATTGTTAGGAACAGTTAGCAAAGGTTTCGTCAGACTTATCTGTCTTTGTATTCTGAAAACGGTTTAAGCTCTGTCTTGATGTCTCATCTGTGATTACCAATTACAGATTAATACCTAATTAATTACGTATCAGAGTTAGCAAATACGTTTGGTAATCTGTTTGGCTTTAACTAATATTCTAAGCAGAATAGTTATATTTGTTTGAAGGTAATTCTATGCATGTATGTATAATGGGCAGGTATCCGCAACTCCTACGCGATGACTAAGCGCGCGTATTTTGCGATAATTTTATATAATAGAAGATAATTCTATACAAAAATGTTATCACGTTGTTACAGATATATTAATTATAGAAAGCAGGCACTAAAAAAGCTGTAAAGTTTATTAATTTATCAATAGCGACCCAGCCCGACTTCACACGCTCTCATTCCGCTAATTCACCGAATACCTTACTTAATTATTGTACAATAAATCTTTCCTTAATCTATCTTTTGGTAAAAACCGCATGAGAATCTGTTCAGTAGTTTTTGAGTTTATCGAGAACATACAGACAGCCAGACTCGGTGGGAGTCTTTGTTTAATAATGTGTAAGGATTATATTTGTTGCTTAACTTGTAACATCGAACCGTATGGTATTTTTAACGTAGCCAAGAGCCCTTTTCATCAATATGAAAACTTAATTTACCCACACAATTCTGTATATAATAAGTCTTTCCGAGAAAATATGTCAATAGGCAGGTTTTACCGGCACGAATTTTATTTTTCGAATAAAGAATGTATGCGAAAGTAATTACTATAAAAGTACTTATCTACTTATATTTCACGACACATTTTCTTTATAAAAATGTCATGGCTTGGCAGTTTAATTTTTATTACGTTTTTGTGACCCATTTCGTAAGCCTGCTTGTCTAGCTTATTTCCAACTATGTGGGTATCGGCGTATTTTAGGTTGAGCGCCCTTATTTATTATCCCCACAACCCAATAACTGGTTAACATGATACTCACTGGAAACACTCGTGTTACACTTCCTGCTAGGCAAGCTGAAATTCCTCGATAGAAATTGTAACCTTGAATGTAACATAATATGTAGTATCAAGATATCTTGATACTACATATTATGTTACATTCAAGGTCTCCCATATGGGAGAGCGGAGTCTTACACAGGCATTGTTTACCTAAAAGGAGGCTCCTAACATAACTCATTGTATATGAATCTTTTTGTTTGAATAAACTATTTCAAATTGCAGGTTCATTCTACATCCAGTATTGTCAAAAATAGTAAATTACTTAACCAAACACTGCAACAAATTAATCACTTTCAGTAGCTACTTTAGACTTCCAAGTGTTAATCTACGTATGACAGTGTAAATTGTATGGTCTTCAAAAGAGAGTTTGACCTGTGACTGTGTTTCAGTGCTTCTTCTCGGGATAGTTAAGATAAACCGGCTAATCGTTTTTTTTTTTTTTTAACGTGGTAAAATTATCAAATAAATCCTCCCACCCCGGGCAGGGTGAGAGGGACTGTCAGACTTTTACTGACTAAAATCCACGGTGTTCCTTCAATAACCCTTTACGTACCGGGGTCACGGTAATGGGATAAGTCCCACGACCCCAGCAGGCTTCGGCCCTCTACAGGGGGGGCCTCGTCATATTGCTGCTCTTTGAGGCGCGCGTGGAACACAACGCGCCGTCGACCCGGGCATGGTCCATGGTCGGACAGCGAGTTGCCCTTTACTCGCTGTCCGCATGCCCGCGCCTACGGTGGCCGGAGATCGTCGGCCGACGCGTGGGCGTCTACCACTGCGGCTGGGCT
This sequence comes from Tholera decimalis, assembly GCA_943138885.2. Classification (NCBI taxonomy): domain Eukaryota; kingdom Metazoa; phylum Arthropoda; class Insecta; order Lepidoptera; family Noctuidae; genus Tholera; species Tholera decimalis. The sequence goes on along the minus strand of OW964564.2, from coordinate 37,150,436 downwards.
GGAGGGAGGACGCCATCCTCTCCCTCACGCGGCCCGCCTCCTCCTTCGGAAGCATGACTGCTTCGCAGAAGGAGGCGACCGCTTCCCACTCCCTCTCGCCCCGCAGCATGGCCTCGACCAATGCCGGGCGCGAGAGGTCTCCGCCTATCGCCGCCGTGAGGACACGTCGGTGCTCTGCCCAAGCGGGGCAGTCCTGCACCGTATGCTCTACTGTGTCCTCAGGGCAACCCTCGCAGTGGTGACACCCAGGCGTTTCTTCCTTTCCCATCAGACACAGGTACCTCCCGAAACTTCCGTGTCCGGTGAGGACCTGCGTCATGCGGTAGGTCAGGACGCCGTGACGCCGATCTAGCCACTCCTCAAAGAGGGGTCTTACCGCCGCAATTGCGGCGTGCCCGAAACCGGCAAATCTAAGGTAAATTTACGAAAAACATTACGTGTCAATGTGTTATTTAATAACCACTTTGAAATATAAACATAATATTATTTAATGTATGTTTTAAAGAACATCTAGCGGTTGCAAGATATCACCACAAATCGTACATGCGTGGTCGTCCCATACAACTCGTTATTATACGATTGTTCTGCCCGATATTATTAAATGATTGCAACTTCGGTGTTTTTCGGCATAGCAACAAGATTGATTGAGTTGATTGAGTTTCTTTTAAATTGACAAAGTGCCAGCAGCCTAATTATTGGACGAAAATAATTAAAGGAATCGGTCGACGTAACCGTTACAACCGTATTCATTGTGAAAACAACACTATTTTTTCTATAACGTATTTGAAAGAAACTAAATTATGGTCGAATTTTAACCACTGGACGATTACAAACCATTAAATAGGTATTTTCCGCAATTTTTTCAACGAATTTTTCTACAACGCTCCAAGTGGCTCCAGTGATTGTACATTTACGCCACACGTTGCTCCACTAAGTGACTTTTGATCGAACATATTGGTCGGCCCGACCTTTTCAGGCGGGACGGGGTGGTATTAGCATTTTTTCTTATAAATTCAGTTCCATGTTAGCTGTAACCGACGAGCCAGTGCGGTACGAAAATTTGTAAATTGTATAAAATGGTTTCCTCTGATGGAATATGGTTGTATTTTTGGTGAAGTGTTTAATATTATTTCTTTTGGGCTTTGTGGGTATGTGAGAATCGTTTGAAGCTTATAAAATATTTTTATTCAAATTATAATGTGTATAAACTGGTGGCTCAAAAGGCTACCCAACTTAAATGGGACTACGCAGGAGTTGTCTGTCGTATGCTGGACAAGCCGTGGTCTCGTAAGATACAGGACTGGTGTCCTGATACTGCAACGCGTGGCCACGGTAGACCGCGAAGAAGATGGCGAGACTACCTGGATGGCTTTAAGAATTGAAAGGATGAAACGCAAATCCGTGACAGTTTGGAAGAAGTGGAGGAAAGCCTTTGTCTGGCAGTGGGACACTACAGGCTAGTATAATAATAATAATAGAAAATAAATAAAACTTATGCTCAGCTGCTTTGTTTCCGCGGAGATTTCGCACATTTCGCTCTTCAATTTTTCAGTCCAGAGTCCCGATTGCGCCTCAGACCACCCTGCAAAAGTTTCATCACAATCCAATCGATAGTTTAAAAACGGATACAGGACAAACATAATATTATTTATTTAAACTTTGTGTAAAGTGGTACATGGGCGGAGAACACAGATAAAAAGCAACATAAATAAGCAAGTTAAAAAATCATCTTCGACGATGTCACGATCATCTGTTAATGTGCCCAAGAGACAGGCAGATCCCCTATTCATAAAAAGTATCAAACAGCCTTACCAAAATGTCTTTATATAGGCAGTAAGCACAAAGGCTTCGCAGCCTGAGACATCCACACTTAAGGTTACTACTGTATTTACTCCACTTTTCTGCACCCACTGTGGTAATGCTAACACAACATGAGCTTACCACCAATAAATTCTAAATGTATCCATGTTGCATATAACTTGCTATTGTATTGTAACATTATTGGAAGAAGTCACTGGCTCCTGAAATACAGGTTTTCAAACCTAGTTTCTGGAGGCAGGGTCTCACATCTTTGTAATTTAGTTTATGCCAATAAAGAATTATCATTATTAGCTTGCAAAATATAGGTATTAAAATAGTTATGCATGTTTTTAGAACCGAACCATATGAATTGTAGGTCGTGAAAGCAGGCAACTTTGCGTAATTTACATTATGACTATTACTCATTACTCTCAAAGCGGTAAGGGAAAACATTGTGTGGAAAGGCATATCGTAGGACCAACATTCGGAAGAAATGGCATATCTACCACCCCGCAATGGGCCCGCGTAGTAGATTCTCATTGCTCACCCCTCATAGAGAGGCGGCCGGTGTCCCAACAGTGGGAACTTTACATGCTGATTTTGTTGTTATGATATACTCTTCATTGTACACCATAACAGAATTAAATGAGGACTTAAAAACTAAAGGGTGTTACAATGGGCGGTCTTTTCGCTAAAAGCGATCTTTTACAGACAACCTTTGGATAGATTTGACACAGCAAGAAAAAATAAATACGCGGGTAGTCCATGGTGTACTATTCAATTATATACAATACATAAGTAATAACCTACATACACAATACACATAAATGTAATACATAAAAAAGCTGGGATATATCAAAAATAGTAACAAATTAAAGACAGAGATCTTTTACCATGTTTTTGAAAGAAAAAAGGGTTTGTGCATGTCTTACTTACACGGGAGGAGTATTCCACAGTCGTACTGCTTGAACTGCGAACGACTTATGAAAGAAATTGGTGGAGTGACTCGGTACCTCTAGCGTCAAGGTTTCCGATGACCTCAGAAATTTGGCATGTGTGTCATGGAGGAACTTGAATCGTTCTTTAAGATAAGAGAGGGTTTTAGGATTGAACAGAATACTGTAAAGCAGAGTCAAGATGTGCAAGTTTCGGCGAAGACGTATAGGAAGCCACTTGAGTTTCGTAAGAAATTCGGATATATTTGCGCAAGCCAAATATAAATCTTATGCAAAAATGTTGAACTCGTTCAATTTGATCAAGTTGTGCCTCTGTGAGATCAAGATAACTGACATCAGCGTAGTCTTGGATAGGATGTAAAAGAGACTGTGCTAGCGCAATTTTAGTGGCAGTTGGCAGAAAGTTACGCAACCGTCTTAGGGAACCGGCAGAAGCAAATAATTTGCGACTGGCCTCTTGTAATTGGGGGCCCCACGAAAGATATTTGTCCAACCAGACCCCAAGGATTCTTAACTTTCTAGCTTAGTGGAATAGCTGTGCCGTTGAAAATAACCTAAGGAAGCTGAGACCAGTTTACCTTAGATGCCAACCTGAAGCTGCCGACTACAATGACCTGGGTCTTTAACGGGTTAACCTGCAAACCATGTGCCTCACTCCATTCGCAAACTGAAGCCAAATCCTGGTTTATCATATTTTTAGTTATGTTTATTAAACACACAAAAAAATGAACTGCCACCCCTTTTTAGATAAAAGAGTCATAATACTAAAAAAAAGGAAGACACAATAAACTCAAAATGGTTAACATAAAACAGTTACGGCATTCGATGATGAAATAGATAATAATAAAAAAATGTAAGTGTTACAACAGACGACAAGATGATAAAATTTTAATTGGACCTAGTGAATTGTATTTTATTAATTGGACTGCTTTAATCTTGATTGTTTAATGTAGACGAAGGAAATGTTTAAACAGCGATTTCCGCCATTGTTTAAGGTGACGTTATCAAAACATTCTGAACGAGTCAAAAGGCTAAGATGATTCTTTTTTTCTTTTTCTTTTTTCTTTTCTTCTTCTTTCTTCTTCTTGCTTTTCTCAACTATGTTGGGGTCGGCTTCCAGTCTGACCAGATGCAGCTGAGTATTTTACACGGAGCGACTGCCTATCTGACCTCCACAATCAGTAAGATTATTAGAAATAATAATAAAAAAAGTTATTAAAAACAAAAAAAAAAAAACTAAAAAACCCGACTGCTTTACTGAAACGCAAGAAACAAGCACATTTTCATTTTAAAAAGTTACAAGCAGGCGGAACCCAACCCATTTTTAGGATACCGTAGTCGAATGGAAAAAACGGAGCCCTTATTATTTCGTCAAGTCTATCTGACTGTCTGTCTGTCCGTCCGTCCGTATGTCACCGCCATTTTGTTCCGAAACTATTAGGACTATACACATGAAACTCGGTGCTGGTCGTTGGGAACTGAAACTGTAATTTTTTTTCATGAATTCTATGCGTGTGTGGTATCTATAGAAAGGTCTTTAAAATGATATTGAGGTTTTTAAAACCACTATTTCAAAAAGTAAATTGTATATACTATGTTTCCAAAGTGGTAAAATGTGTGTCTCCCCCTCTAACTTCTACAATAATGTAGGGAAAAATCTAAAAAAATATATGCTGTAGATCTTAATGTAACTTTAACTTTTAACTTTCAAGAAAAAATAGTTTGAACGAGATCGGGTCAGCAGTTTTTGTGATATAGCATATTTTCTAAGACCACAAATATAAGTGTAATTCATACAAATACTATGAAAAACAAAGTTATTTGACGTAGTTTTTTTTAATTATTTTTTTTTTAATTATTTTTTTTTAATTCAAATTATATTTCAATGGGGTCCCGCCTGCTTGTCACTTTTTAAAATGAAAATGTGATGGCTTCTTGCGTTTCAGTTGAGCAGTCAGGTTTTTTAGTTCTTTTTAATTAATTAATTTTATTTTCAGCTTTTTAGTTTAAATATTAATTAACAATTTTTCAGTCTTTTTATACGATCGAATCTCGTTTTGAAACGTTATATATCCTAAACGGTTGCTTAAAACAAAAATATGGTGAAAGAAACCTCAAAATTATTTTTAAAGATCTTATTAATGATACCCCATTTGACATAGTTTGTCCATTTCAGATTTTTTATTTTTGACAATATGGCGCCTGGTTGTCGTTGTGGTGATTTGTTTTTATTTCAATGTATCCAGTAACACTCGTGCCATCAAGAATAATTAAACGACGAAACATTTATCAAAATGCTTTCAGTGGTTTAATAGTTACGAAGGAACAAAGGAACGGACATACAACGCGGTAGAAACATAACCCTCCTCCTTGCGTTGCCGAAGTAGGGTAAAAAGAGGAGCTCGTTGCTAAATAATAACACCCGCACGGGTTGAACTTCAAGATTAAGCAACAATTGACAAGGTCAGTCTGTAGATGGGTGTCTATCTTAAATTAATCTATTAAACAGAAACATTTATTTTATTTCAATTTAACATTAAATTAATGTAAATTCAAATTCAAATTCAAATTCTTTATTTCAGATAATTAAAAATCCATAGATGTGTTAGTATACTGCTTACGCTAGGGTTCGTACATAATATTAACAAATAAAATTATAACTAGCTTTATGGGAAGGACCATCAATTTATGGGAAACGTGCCCCGGTTGATAGTCATTCCCATAAAGTGACTCATGAAAGGAGAGTTTAATCTCTCCGCCACAGTCGATAGAATGCTGTTGTTACTCGCCCGCACTCTGCTGACCAGCGAACAGAGTTTTTTGCGCATGATGGCGTGGAACCCATCTGTATGCGTCTTCGCAAACATCTCTGACGCACTACAGAAGCGGGGAAGTCTCAACAGCATTCTGAAGATATTATTGTATTGGATGCAACAGCTCTTACATAATAATAAACTTACTTTTATTTATAGTTAAACTAATTTCAAAACCATTTTCCACGGCTATGAGAATTAATTCCTTTCGTGTTAAATATACAGGAAACATCCATTATAAGGACATATAATGGATGTTTCCTGTATACTTAACACGAAAGGAATTAATTCTCATAGCCGTAAAAGTATGGTGACTCCACCAACTACTAACCATTGATGCATGAAGCCGCGGTCTGTTATCTACTGGGCTGACTGCGTACAGGCATGGATCGTGTTTACTGCACAAATTCAGTAAGCACGAATATTGATGTCGTTAATCTACCCTGTACTGTTAGGACTAAAATATTGCCCTGTTTATAAAAATATAAACATAGTTGACTGGTAGATAATGCTTAAGGTATTAATTCCGCCTTTGTACTTTTGTGTTGCATAAAGTTTTAATAAATAACCTTATACAATTCATATTTATTTATAATTAAAATTAGACATAATTTGAATGTCGAATACTGATCATCAGTTTAAGCAAATATCTATTTATTTATTTTTTTATAAATTAAGCGGTAGTTTTGAACTATAACTAGCAAACATGGAAACAGATTTTTTTTTGAGGGAGATCAATGAGCGTCAAGTCAATAAAGTAACATCAATGAGCGAAATGGAGTGTCAGCCTCTGTTCCTTCCTTTCATGTCCTTCCAGGACCTCAGTATTTCGTTAGAACATTAGCAACTCCGACAAGCTGAAGCCCTATCGCGCCCCTCAATGATGCTGACTGCTCTTTGAGGCCCGCATGGAACACAACGCGCCGTCATCAGCCGTGAATGGGATGGAAAACGTGCTTAATGTTAGAAACATCACTATCATTATACAGTATGTTAACTAACTGAGGGCGTTCCCGTTAACCCGCAATAGTATAACCACATCAATGAGATCGCCGCACGCGCGGCCCGTCATTCATAAATAAATAGCGACGTTGCCGTCCTTCAAGTACGCGTGTACAGGTTGTTTCTTTTATTAACATTTTTTAGAAAATATTTTAATATTGAAAAAAAAACATTTTGTTTTAGAATGGTAATATTTTTTTAGCATGTATGGATACTATATTATTGCGGGTTAGTGGGAACGCCCTCTGTTAGTTACAGACTGTATGTACCCACACCCACTTTTAATAATACACAAGCATATTTACCTTAGTTGGAGGGGTTAACAAGATTACTAGTATTGTAAATTCTACTCACATTACTAGTTCTCTTTAATAAAAAAAAAAACATTCTAAAATAAAATATTTTGAAAATAGAACCATAAAAAAGTAAAAATCGTTTTAAATAGATCAAAATATAAAATAAGAATACAAATCTGCACACAAGCATCATACGTTCAGTCAAAAAGTTCTTTCACATCATTCCAAACAGTCTGCGAATTACGATTCGAAGAAATTCATTGCAAACCGAATTTCCGAAAGAAAATGCACTTCGATACTCACAGACGCAATTCAACATTTTCCAACTCAAAGGGTGACCTCATATACCATTCCTTCGTGAGCGTAAAGACAAGTTCACTGTTCCCAACGCCACTAAACCTGGTATTACCCAGGGGCTCTAATAAACCTGCGGTGGTAAGCTAAATCTTTTTGCCGTACTCGTAAAAGTAGAGTTTTACGATGCGTTTACCGCGTGATGTGTAGTACGTAGTATGAACCTTAGCGTGGAGACACACGTGCTGAAAATACATTGTGTGATTTGAAGTACGAAATTGCACTTTGATGTATTTAGTTTTAATTTGAAATTCGAGTGAGCCCGGTTTTGACGCCTGATGGCGAGCGATCGATGTGGTCTACGATGAAATGCCTGAGCCCAGAAGGTGCCTGTTCACTCTTGCTTTAAAAGTTCAGACTCACTATCAGGCGTGACCGGGTTAAGAGCGAGCTCATACAGAAAAAAAAAACGATTTTCAGCATGACCGATTTTACTACTTACAAGCATGGCAAAAAAGTTGTGAAATTAATGGTGGCGCCACTATCGTGCATTTTGTAACCATATAGTACGACGAAAACGGTTTTGATACTTAGTTTTTTTTTACTAATAATGTGTATATTGGCGGGTTTTAGTAAAAAATAAAACAGTTGTTTAGTCATTGCTTAGAACGACAACATTTGCTATTATTTTTCTCAACGGATCCCACACTATGTGAGGCAATTTTATGTTTTACAGGACCCCATTTCAATTTAATAGGGTGTAGTAGAACATAGTGAAAAGTTGGAAGACTTGCTACTGTGTGACTGTATCCCACAAATCTAAATTCTCGTCTCACCACAGGCAAAATATTCTGTAGTTGGTGCTTTAATCTTAAAATAATAGTAAACTTCTCGGTCGTTATTTTTTTAAAATCAGAATAAAGAAAAATTATCTGAGTCAAAAATTTTTTATCTAAGAATTCTACGCTCGAAAAGCCTTCATCTATACATTGGTGTGAGCCTTCACCAAAATTGTGCTGTCTAACTTCAAATGTGTCATTTTTGCTGCTTTTATCTTGTATTATGATAATTTTTTCAATGTCAAACTATACAGTTTTTGCCCAATTAGATTAGTTATTTTTTATTCGTTGATTTATGCAATTCTAACAAAAAGTATCAAAATTATACAAACAGTTATTTCGAAAGTGTTTTGTAGACATAACCTCAAACCGTGAATGTATAATAACGCAACTAACGCAAGAGGATTTAGACAGAATTGACCAATGGTGTAACCGGAATCACATGAAACTTAACGTACAAAAGTGTAGTCATATACGATTTACTAGAAAAAAAACAATCCAATACTGTATCATATAATATAAAAGGAGTGCTGTTAGAAACTGTAAATGAGGTTCGTGATCTTGGAGTTATCATGGACAGTAAAATAAACTTCAGAATATTGATAACAATAGTAAAATTGATAACATCGTTACGAAAACAGCACGACTACTAGGATTTCTAAAGAGGAGCACTAAAGGGTAGCTAGTAAGAACAAAAATTGTGCTATATAATGTCTTAGTTCGGAGCCACCTAGAATTTGCCAGCGTGGTGTGGAATCCACACTACGCAGTTCACTCACAAAGGATAGAAAATATCCAAAGGGCCTTCACAAAACATTTAGCGTATACCTTCGGTGATATATCTCCTCGATGTCCATATAAGCAACGTACTCAATGTTATCAAATGAATACTCTGCGCCACCGACGATTGATACGTGATTTAATATTCTTCTTCAAACTGGTTAATCGTTAATTAAACAGCACTAAATTACTAGAACAGATAGGTCTAAAAGTTCCCTACAAAATTCCCAGATATCCAATAACTCATCTATTTCATACAAAAAAATCTAATACAAATATAGGAGTAAACTCACCTCTTAATGGGCTCAGTCAGCAGATGAATTCATTTATAAAATCCGTTCCAGAGGTTGATATACATCATGATTCCATAACTATCTATAGAACCCAATTACTAGAATCCCGAGACGATATAATATATATATTGTTGAACTTTTTTTTTTTTTTTTTTTTTTTTTCTTGTTTTATGTTATTTTATAATTTGTTGTTTTTTTTTTGTAATTGTATAAGAACATTTGCTTAAGTTAGTTATCACTTCTAATAAGAATGCTGGTTAACCTGTAATTGGCAACAGTGTAAGCCTAAAACGATTTGTTTTGATTTTTATTTGTTTGTTGAAAAAATTATCATCCCACTTTACATGTAGGTGAGGTACCCTAAATAATTGATTTTTTTTTCAAAATTTTATGTTGCCATTTTTTTTGGCGTCATTAACGTGTATACTCATGCCAAATTACAATTTTCTAGTACCAATAGTTTTTGAGCTAAACCGCGGACAGACAGACAGACAGACGGACATGGCGAAACTATAAGGGTTCCTTGTTGACTACGGAACCCTAAAAATTGTTATATACAACGTGTAATTTAAAGGGTATATCGCACCCTTAGTAATGTAAGGGCACAATTCGAAATTTCGAGTTTTCGAGTTTTTGTGATAGATGGGCACAAAATCACCTGTTCTACCACTTGGCTTTCACAGAGAGAGAAAAAAGACAATATTAAAGCAAATACTGTAATTGTGTCTCTTTTACATTACCCTCTCCCGTACCCGCGTCTTCCCACTAGAGAGGCCCAACCAGTAAGGTGCCAGTACTTGTCGAAGCCGGACTACTGACGCGATGGCAAAATTGGAGTTGTGTCTTTTTATTACAAATTATCGGGTAAGTATTGCAATATTTTTAAGTTTTAAAAAGGTCGACTTAGAGTTAGGCCCTCTTATCACTACAATGTATTAAAATATGTCATCATTATATCAAATTAGTTCCTTATTTTACGAAAATATTATGTTTTTACGATGTTTATCTCGAAATAATTCCTTGTTTCACAAAACTTTATGAACGATCTGTGTTTGCATTTAAGATTAGGTCTTTACATGATGTAAAATATTTAATCAAATTACAAGTTACGTCGATATTTTTAAGTATGGTTAGTAAATACATACAATAATTAAGCGCTTTATTGATTGGTTAAGTACGTATTAAACATGTTGAAGTACGTAATTAAACAAAATAGGTACTATTATTATTTTTATTTACAGAAGCATGACGTTGCGGTTGCAAAAACATTTGAACTTACTCAATCGCCCAGAATAAACAGCAAAGCGAATTGCCTAAGGATCAAAAGTAAGTTGTTTTGCTACGTGTCTTTATTGGTTAAATCTTACTAGGTAAGTACTTACATAAGTACAGCATCTAATCGTTTAATTTTTATTTCAGTATATTACTGGACGCATTTTGGAAAAAGAGAATATTCCCAACACAATTCCCAAGATTTCGTAATTTCGTTACCTGTGTAATGTTCACTTAAACATTACACAGGTAACGAAATTACGTTTGATATTATGATTCCAAACCCAAAAACTGCTGAAAATATTCAACCATCAGTCGATACACCCGTGGCCTTGACTGAAACCAATGGTTTTATCGCAACACCATCAAAACGTTCATCCAGATCGTCGTCAAGTTGTTCCAGCTCATCTTCAAGTTCCGATAGTAGTAGTTTCACGAGTACAACTTCTAGCAGCCACCTATCGTCCCGCAAATGTTCCCCAGAATCTCGAGCACTACCTATTTCTAAAGGTGATTTTATACTATCTGATGAACAACCACTAATTTCTCGGCCACACTCTACATGGGAGACGTAGATTATGGCCAAAAATTTTCTGTCTTCTTTGACTCTTCAAAATGTTGAACCAGTAATAACACAGCAAGTTCCTAACGTGGATTATTGCATTTCACCGATTAATTCTGCAGAAAGTGATGCTGAACTTAGTGATAACGATCCAACCTATAACGGAGAACCGGTAGCTAGACAGCGTTCTTCGTCGAGCACATGGCCGTGAAACCTTAAGGAATTAGTTTCGAAGAAACTAATTGATCCTTACTACGCGACCTATTTTGAAAGTATGTTATCGTCTTGAGTAGTTAATATTTTTATTAAATTTGGAATACGTCTACTAGAGTATATCATATATAATTTGTGGCTATTTGTTATTTAAATGGTATGCTATTTAAATAACAAATAGAATCACATTATCATCCATCTTATGTTATAACTAAAGGTTGATTATAATTATTATATAAGATATGACTGAAATGAAGAAAATATATAAAAGTTTTATTGTTAAATGATTAAAAAAATGTTTTGTTCTAAGACTTGTAATAAAAAAGTTTTATTGTCGAATTATTATTTTTAAATATTGTATTATTTTTTTATTATTCCATGTATTTACCGGTGGTCAGGGCTCTTGAGAGAGGAACCTCCTCAAAATACGCGCCGTTTCCAGAAGTACTGCTTTCTGGATCAAGCCCTTGATCCAGCTGCCCAACGAGAGCCTTCTTAGATGTTGGTTGAGGCAAGAGCCAATGGTATAATTGCCAAGAGGCAATTATACCATTGGCTGTGACGACTATCGGCACAATGATTGCTGTCTTCACATCCCACATGTCGACAACCTCGCGCGACAGGTCAAGATATTTTTTTTTATCTATCTCAGATTTCACGAGGTTCTCGTCATGGGGGACTGCTATATCAACAATCATTGTGCGACGATCTAATCGGTCTATCACCACTATATCAGGCTTATTGGCAACAATAGTCCTGTCAGTGACGATAGACCGATCCCAGCACAGTGTAATATTGCCATTTTCGAGAACTGGGTCGGGCACATACCTATAGTATGGTACTTTTGATTCGACAAGATTGTATTTAAGAGCAAGTTGCTGGTGAATATATATAATATTGTTTATTATTATTATTAAAAGATCTATTTTTAAATTTGTAATGTCAAGTTTATAAAAATGTCTATTTGAAGTTTATTTAACATTTGAAAAGTTCTTACTTAATTAATTATTTGCCATTTCGGATGTTTTAATTTTAAGAATAATAAAGCTTAATTTTTTATACATTTTGTCTTTTTTTTATTTCATTCGTATTTTACATTAAGGCACTTTTACTAATTTATGATAGGAATTTGGATTTTTTTTGTGTGATAAAGCATTATTTTGTGATAGTCCTTATTATTTTCAATATCATTAGTCTTGTAAAGGCTTATTACAAATATTGCCTTCAAAAACAAAAATAAAAATAGTAAAAAAGAGGCCTAACTCGGAAGAGCTTTAAAAATATATTTATTAGTACTTAAATATTTTGTTTTGTAGTTTTTCTGCTATTAATACCGTAGTACATGTAACGTAGACTAGGTACAAAAAAAAATCAGAGCTATAGCACTTTAAATTATGATGTTATCAATAATATACTAAAAACATCGGATTCCCTGAATCTTTAAACATGTTTTCCCAAAAGTTGATATTTTTGAAATATGCCTTTACTTTATTAAGGGTGCGATATGCATACCAAGTGCATGGCTTCTTTGGATGATAACAAACGATATGGCAACAGTTTTGTAATCCTAAGTCTACGTGTGTAGAACTTATTACAAATTCCAATACACTGATACCAGAGACCGAATTTTTCAAATTAAGAAGAATGAAAAGAATTATCGTGTTATTGGCAAGTGACGTGGAAAGTTATTGACCCTCGTAGTGCTGTGACATGTTTGTTATGATTGGTATTCCAGAAATATAAATAAGATAGAAAGAAATTTTTAAGAATATTATAATAAATAATATAATAAATATAAATTATAAGAAACCAATAATTTGGTATTAATTCTTTGAGTCACTTATTTTGAGCTGAAACTGTGCATAGAGACTCCATACCAGATGTTGTCTTCAGCCCTTTTGGATAGATATGGGGTTTCCTTTACACGTTGTATTCGCAAAAAAATAAAAAACGAGAAACTTTCACCGATGACAAAAATCTTACGTGACTCAGCAAAACAAATATTGCCAATGATGAAATATTTTAATTCCGATTCATGATTTTTTTGCGAAACTGTACATAAAAACCCTGCGCCAAATCAGCAAGTGTGTCTCGAACACGATGTGAAAATCCCTGTGTACGCTGCAGGGTACAATTAACAAGGTCTTTGAAGTGATTATTTTTATTGATATTTTTATGGATGCCTAGGTACGTTCACACTAATGGATGCTTGATGTTTGTGGGTAGTTTTCTTAAGAATAATGTGTTTCTATGTAGACGTACCTATTTCAAAGGTTACCTTTGAAATAACAAGACGCGTTGAAAAAAAAACTCGATGTTATTCGTGTGAGGGTTTTCTTATTTTCATTAAAATACTGTTTAACCATCAAAAGACGTTGAGAAAAATTCAATTTCGTTTATTAGTAGTACTTCAATAGACAGGGCGTTGGAATACTAATAAAAGTAATTGAATATTTGACGTCGACCTTTAAATCGTTTTGCGGTCTGAATCTCAGATGGAATAATTATTACGGTTGTTTTGTGTTTTTTGGTAAAAAAAAATAGATGTCTTAAAATTTTATACCTAATTCTTCTGTCTTTGAAATCTGATTTTGTTCCGGAGTAACGTTGTTTCAGATAGCCGATTCACCGACGCCGGTTTATTTTTTTTTCTGGTAGGAAACCAGAAAAGAAGTAAACCAGCGTCAGGTTTTTGTTAATTTAATTAACAAAAAACAATTAAGTGTAAATGTGTTATTTATAAGCAACTAGCTACTCCGCGCTACTATGCTCACGAGTAAATTCTTTTTTTTTTTTAATTATGTAACATATATAAAATTAACATTGATCTGTTGCTCCGTCTTGACGAGAAATAAGGACAAACAAAAAAACACGCCCGCAATCACAATATCACTAGCTTCTTGCCGCGGCTTCGCTCACATTTAAATGTCTGTTTTCAGAAATAAGGCCTAGCACCAACTCTTTAGCTCGTTGCAGGGGTAGCTCACCGTCCGGGGACCAGGTCCGAGTCTACGGCGCGTCGTGTTCCACGTGCGCCTCAAAGAGCTGTCAGCACCATTGACGGGGCTCAATAGGACTATTGCCTGATGTGGTTGCGGGAATGTTCTAACGAGCTACCAGTGCCCCGGACCACAAGAGAAACTAAAGAACCGGGTGGGTTTTGAGTCAGTAGAAGTCTGACACTCCCCTCCGCTTCATCCAGAGTAGGAGAAGTCATTTGACGATTTTCCTACACCAAATAAAACAAGCCCTTTAGCTCCGTCACTATGTTTTGATATGAAAGAAGGACAAAAACACAAATGTTTTAGCAATCATAAATATTACCATGTCCCGCGTAAAAAATGGTTTTACGGCAAAAAGTAGGCTATGTCACTCTCCAATCTTTTAACAAATTCCATACCAAAAATTACATCGATCAGTTGCTTCGTTTTGATATGCATTACGGAGGATACATGCGTTTTGTGTAGGCAAACAGGACAGACAGACAGACACATTTTCGAATAATAGTATGGTTTACTACTTAATATTTATGGAAAGATGGATTTACTAAATAAAATATAATTTTAGTAGCATTGTTAGTAAATAATTAAGCTGTATAAACATAACATTAGTTTTCAAGGTTCTTGTCCCGGGAAATTTCCAGAGGGTTTTACATTTAATTCTAACGAATTTTTTTATCGTGTCTAATGGTAAGCGATAGATGAAGTCTACGATGGGTCGAGCGGGCTAGAAGAGATATATGTCGGGCGCGCCGCAATTTCGGCGGTAAGACCCCTCTTTGAGGAGTGGCTAGATCGGCGTCACGGCGTCCTGACCTACCGCATGACACAGGTCCTCACCGGACACGGAATTTCGGGAGGTACCTGTGTCTGATGGGGAAGGAAGAAACGCCCGGGTGTCACCACTGCGAGGGCCGCCCTGAGGACACAGTAGAGCATACGGTGTAAGACTGCCCCGCTTGGGCAGAGCACCGACGTGTCCTCACGGCGGCGATAGCCGGAGACCTCTCGCGCCCGGCATTGGTCGAGGCCATGCTGCGGGGCGAGAGGGAGTGGAAAGCGGTCGGCTCCTTCTGCGTAGCAGTCATGCTGCCGAAGGAGGAGGCGGGCCGTGTGAGGGAGAGGATGGCGTCCTCCCTCCAGCCCAGCCGCAGTGGTAGACGCCCACGGCGTCGGACGTCGGCCGACGATCTCCGGCCACCGTAGGCGCGGGCATGCGGACAGCGAGTAAAGGGCAACTCGCTGTCCGACCATGGACCATGCCCGGGTCGACGGCGCGTTGTGTTCCACGCGCGCCTCAAAGAGTTTCAGCAATATGACGAGGCCCCCCCTGTAGAGGGCCGAAGCCTGCCGGGGTCGTGGGACTTATCCCATTACCGTGACCCCGGAACGTAAAGGGTTATTGAAGGAACACCGTGGATTTTAGTCAGTAAAAGTCTGACAGTCCCTCCCGCCCTGCCCGGGGTGGGAGGACTTATTTGATAATTTTACAACGATAAAAAAAAGAAGACATATATATATATGTATATATACTTATACTCTTAAACGGTCATATGTAGTTCCAACACATCAGGCTTCCTAGATACTAGCTCTATGTCGAAGTTGTAATGTACTGCTATATATGAGATATCGCTCTCAGCGATAAGACCGCCATTGTAACCATCATTTTGAGCAATATTCTTAATTTTTGGTATACAATAAAGTATATTCTGTTTATCTATACCATAATATAAATAAGACACGTAAATAATTTACATGGTGACGAAAATATTGAGTAATGAATGTTTTGCTAAAAAAAATATATGAAAAAGTTACTGTAGTTACGACTTTTTTAAAGAGAACTTGCAATGTGGTTAGAAATCACATTACTAGCAATCTTGTTAACCCCTCCAAGTAAGCTAAATATGCTTGCGTCGGGAAAGAATTCACAGTAATAGTGTAATGGGTGGGGTTCAAGCCTGTGACCTCTCGATTGCAAGTCGGACATCTAAGCCATTATACTATCGATTCTTTTATCAAATAAAGAAACCGTAATTTTACTATTTATATAAATTATTTAACAATTATAGTAATTACTAGTACTCACGCGGGGCTTCGCTCCCGTGGATTCTATCACGGTAAAAACATAACTCTCCATTTTTGGAGTCGGGTAAAAAGTAGCCTATAACCTTCCTCAAGCTTCAAGCTACTTCCATACCAAATTTCATCAAAATCCATCCAGTACTTTCGAAGATTAGCGCGTTCAAGCATACAAACAAACAAACAAACAAACTTTTCCGCTTTATAATATTAGTATAGATAACTAACAGACAATTAAAAATTAAATTATACAATTACATTAAGTTATTTAATTAAGAATTATTTATTCATCAATAATCAAAATGGCAAATACATAATTAGACATTGATCTAAAAATGACAAATTTAAATACAAATACATAAACTAACTTTAGCAAAAATAAATAAAAAGATTCATAGTATAGATCACAGAAATAAAAAATATTTATCTATGGTATAGATGTACATAGTATAGATGGATAGTATAGATGTATAGATTTATAGTAGACATTTAAAGTTCATTATAGTAGAAAATTGTTTTAATTACAAACAAACCTATTCAGTAATGGATTGCATTGGAAATAAAACAAAAGAAAAATATTTAAATTAGTGATATATTTGTACAATACTGAAAAAGCCTTTGTCAGAGAATTATGTGGCGGATTACATCTCACTCCGTTACGTGATCATTGGGACGGCAAATTACAGATGTTACATGTTTTCGAATATTTATTTCTTGGGCATGACGGTTTCCTCGATAGGTCATCATTATCTTTTAATCTTTTCCCGACTATGTCAGTATCGACTTCTAGTCTAAGCACATGCAGCTCAGTATCACAAAAAAATCACAAGTGCGCGCTATCACTTAGAGAAAGCGCACACTTGTGATTTTTGTCACCGTGACTGTTTCGTCACTGTCACCGCGTTAATGAAAAATGGCAATTGTCACGTATCCAAATGCGCGCACCTTCATTAGGGATGATGTAAGCGGTGAGAGTGACGCAACAGTCACAGTGACAAAAATCACTAGTGCACGCTATCTTTTAGTGTTTTTAACCGACTTCAAAAAAAGGAGGTTCTCAATTCGTCTTGAACTTTTTTTTTGTTTTTTTTTTGTATGTTACCTTATAACTCGGAGACGGCTGGACCGATTTGAAAAAATCTTTTTGCGTTTGAAGGGGTATACTTTTTAGTTGGTCCCACTGTTACGAAATCAGGATCTGATGATGGGATCCTGGAAAAATCGAGGGAACACTTCAAATATTATAGGCACAGCTATAGCGTTTTGGGTATTTCTTATAGTACCTTGAGCAGTTGCTTCCGAAAAGTACCATTTGGGGAAGTTTAACTGACTACAGATGGCCACTGAAACTCCTCAATAATAAGTATTTCGTGGATTGCGATTCGATTACTTGAGTACGGATGTTAAACTCTTTATGCTCGTCACAATACATATGGTGATGTAGAGCTGATGATCAAGTACCAGGAGAACTCTTAAAAAATTAACAGCTATGCATCGGGAAAAGCAATATTTTGTAAAAGGTGATAAGTTGTTGACATTATGGCTTTTGTAACTTGATAAATTACAAACCGACCCACTAAAAAGCGTGAAAAAATTTTTTTTGCAAAAAATAGAACCGACTTCCATATCAAAACACTACAAAGACAAAAATAACTTTAATTTCGGAAGCCAGTGTAAAAAAAAAGAAAATCCAAAACCAATAACACCGACTTCCGAAATTAAAGTTATTTTTGTCTTTGTAGTGTTTTGATATGGAAGTCGGTTCTATTTTTTGCTAAAAATTTTTACACAGAATGAATAGCCTAGAATAGAATTTGTTTATTTGCACAGAAAGTAGGTACATAAAATAAGGTAATAACAAAGTGATCTGAACCCTGTACAATCTGCCTTTAATTAGGCATGCAAACATTAGAAATATACATATGTAAATAACATTTAAAAGATTATAAAACATTAGCAACATTATAAATTATTACAGATAATATGAATAATGGTAATAATAAATTAAATTTATACAATCAATTGATTTAAATTACAGAAAAAAATTAAATGGGTAATGTCACAGAAATTTAGCCTCTACAAGTCAGTAGCTGGTAGCAACCTCTTGGCAAGACTGTTAGATTTTCTGGCTTCGGCTTGCTGTAAGGACTGTCAAAGATGTATAAATGACAGCCAGAACCATCAGCTTAACATGCTTTCTAAGACACGAGGGTATCTTAATAATTATGTTAAGACCCATCCACAAACTAACCTTGGCGGGTGTTGCTTAACCTAAAAGATCGACCCGTGCAGCTGTTATTATTTAGCCTCGACCTCCTCAGGATAGTAGGTGATACATTCATTTTTAGGGTTCCATAGCCGAATGGCAAAAAACGGAACCCTTATAGTTTCGACATGTCTGTCCGTCTGTCTGTCTGTCCGTCCGTCCGTATGTCACAGCCATTTTATTCCGAAACTATTAGGACTATACATGTAAAACTTGGTAGGTAGATGTATTCTGTGAACCGCTATCCGATTTTAAGAGAAAATTTAAAAAATATATAAATAATGAAACTGAAAATATTTTCTTTCATGAAACCTATACGTGTGTGGTATTTATAGATAGGTCTATAAAAATGACATTAAGGTTTCTAAAACGACTTTATCATAAAGTTAATCGTTTAAAAGATATACGCTTCCAAAGTGGTAAAATGTGTGTCCCCCCTCTAACTTCTATAATAATGAAGTGAAAAATCTAAAAAAACCATATGTTGTAGATATTAATGTAAACTTTCAACCAAAATTGGTGTGAATGAGATCGAGTCAGCAGTTTTTGAGATACAGTATATTTTCTAAAACCGCAAATATAACTTTGTAATTCATACAAATACTATGAAAAACAAAGTTATTTGGCGTAGTTGTAAAAATTGTAAATAAGTAAGTTTTAAGAAATTTTTTAAGGTTTTTTGTTTTTTTTTTTTCAAATATATTAAGTACCTATATTATATTTATTATAGTTACTACGGAACCCTTCATGGGCGAGTCCGACTCGCACTTGGCCAATTTTTATGTTACATATCAAGAATATATATGTTTAATATCAAAGCGTATACTAGGGTTCGACCTGCCACCGTTTTTTTCCGGGTCGGAATATTATCGAATAACTGCTCTGGATGGAGCGGAAGGGAGTGTCAGACTTCTACTGACTAAAACCCACCCTGTTCCTTCAGCTGCCCTTAACTTCCGGGGCCGTGGTACCTCCTTAGAACATTCCCGTAACCCCGGCAATCGACCCGCCACCTGCAATTCATAAGGCTGGACATCTTTTGACTACCTACGATAGTTCAATAGTTACATACATCTTCCTACTTTCTATTATGACTTTGATAGTCTAAGCCTTGGGACAGTCTTATAAAAACTGAAACTCATTCAACATTTTTTTCTTCTATTTTTTTCTTCTATTTTTTCATTCAAAGTGAACCAACTCTTTACCTCAATCAGGCCTGATGGTAAGCGATAGATGACGTCTACGATGGAACGAGCGCCCTCAGAAGATGCCTGTTCATTGTTGCTTTAAAAGCTGATGGGTCAAATGTCTTGGTAACACAGAAGCCAGCGGTGAGTTCCACCCTTTGGAAATGCACACAATAAATGTGGAGGAGAAGCGCTTAACACGAAAAGACGGTATATATGAATTAAATCAAAATTCCCTGTCATTACTTCACTTTGTCTTTGAAAATTAAGACGATTGAAACGGCCAAATCGGGCATAAAGCAAACGGCACTGTTAGCCCAATTAACTTTTTATTGCGAAGCATTAGGTAAGCACTTAGACATTTTATTGAAAATATTCTTATTCAAACAGTTTTCTGAACGGTCGGTTTTTAATCAGTGAGTCGTAAGTCCAGTCATCCGTGGTGATGGAAGTCGTGTCGCTTTAATTCAGAAGAACTGTTTATTACTTCGTCCTCGATTTCGTTTGTGTTGATTTCGAATAATTTATGGTCTATAGCACTAATGCACCTTATATATTATTTTATTTTTATGTGTGGCATCTCGCAGGTCAACGTCTAAGGTTGCCGGCTGCTTAACCAGGCTTGCCTGTGGATGCCTTAATCAATAAATGAATTAAAGCCTCCAGCCAGGGCTTCCTAATGCACCTCACTGACAATAAAAATATTTATAACAAGCTTCTGCCCGTGACTTCATCGCGTGTGAGGGCTTCCCCGCGTAAATGTCGACATTATTTACTTGTTTTGTTGATATTCCAGTTTATTATACACAGAGGCTTCAATGATAACATAACATAAAATGTTAAATAAAAATAATTTTGTACCTACCACCATTTTTCTGTGCATCATCAAATGGGGACTGTTAGAAAATGCGTTGTTTCTGGGTGGGAAAATCATAAAATGGCTTCTTCCGCTGTAGGTGGAGTGGAAGAGAGTGCCAGACTTTTACTGATTAAAAATCCTGCTGTTGCAATTGCCCTTGTTTTTCATGGCCTCGTTATATCGTTAAAATATTCCCACAACCCTGACTGGCAATGGCTCTATCAGGCCCCGTCAATGCTGCTCATTACTTTTTGAGTGGAACACGGTGCGCCACCGACCAGGGCCTGCTCCTTTCGTATAAAATTCCTAAGGTACTGAGTCCTCATCTTCGTATTTATGTCCTTAAAAAAGTATTTAATAAATAAATTACACATAAAATATGCAGTAACCTAGAAAATACAAGTCAAACTGTTGAAACGGTTTAAATTACATTCATTATTTACTTACACTATGGTCATTGATGCTGTCTTAAAAAGGCTGGAATTTAAACATGAGTTTAAAAAAAACTTTTTACCAAAAAATTAAACCGACTCCCAAAAACACTGCAAAGTGTAAAATAACTTTAATTTCGGTAGTCGGTGTCTTTAGTTTTGTATTTGCGTTTTTGGCACCGACTTCCGAAATTAAAGTTATTTTACACTTTGCAGTGTTTTTGGGAGTCGGTTTAATTTTTTGGTAAAAAGTTTTTATTTCACTCTTTTTAGTTGGTCGATTTTTAATTTACCTAGTTAAAAGAGCCTAAATGTCAACTACTTATAACCTTTTTCGAAATATTGCTTTTCCCAATGCTGGGCCGTTAATTTTTGAGGAGTTCTCCTGGTACTTCACCATCAGCTCTACATCACAATATGCATTGTGACGAACATAAAGTGCTTAACATCCATATTTAAGTATTCGAATCGCAATCCACGAAATACTTATTATTGAGTAGGTTCGGCGGCCATCTGTGGTCTTCATCATCAGTTCCACTTCCCCAAATGGTATTTTTTGAGAACAACTGCACAAGTTACTATAAGAAATACCCAAAACGCTATAGGTGTGCCTATAATATTTGAAGAGTTCCCTCGATTTCTCCAGGATCCCATCATCAGATCCTGACTTGGTGATAAATGGTACCAATTTCGAAGTATACCCTTTCAAACAAAAAAAGAATTTTCCAAATCGGTTCAGCCGTCTTCGAGTAATCGGTGATCATACACAAAAAAAAAAAAAAAAGAGAAAAAAAAATATACGCGTCGAATTGATAACCTCCTCTTTTGGTCGTCGGTTGAAAAGAATGACAAAAGAGAGTCAATCTTGCTACTTGATGAAGAAGAGAGGTTTCTGTTAGCGTTCAGTCATTCGCATTTTTTCAAATCTTACAACTCTAGAAACAGGGCCGCTCTACCAATCATGAATTAATCAAATTGCGTGGACTAGCGAGAATTGAGTCCGGCCCTCGCCACTGCCGGTCTTCTCAGTAACAACGGACTCCCCGAGTGTATGAACAAAGTCAATTCTTATATACAAACTGCTGTTAAAACTTTAATATCGCGATGCAGACCTCGTCCCCTGATTGGCTGGTGATTCACGAAAGTGAGCGTGTCCGTTCCAGTGAGTAAGCACTATGAGAATCGATGGAACATTAACCGCAATTAAATAAATAATGTTGGTCTATAATGCAATCAATACATTTGAAATTGAATATGGAATAGTCGATAATTCAAGATTTTTTTCACATACTTTCAAGATATTGCTGGCAGTTTGCAAAAAAAGCTGTGCTGTGCTCATAAAAACACGTTCGAAAAAAATCAAACGTCCGTTAGAGTGAATGTTCGATAATACTTTAAAAGTAAAAAATAAGACATTGCTTCTTGCCTGTATTCTATCAAGCCAGTACTCGTGAATTCCTTCCGGGTTTATTGACATCTGAAATAGACTCCTTAATCTTTTTTGCAAGACCTTTGTTGACTATTCAGATGTGACATTGGTTTTATAATGTTCACCTTCACAAGACTAATGTCAAATTATTTTGGTTTCTTTTTTTTATCGGGATGAGCCCACTCTTGACCTCAATCTCGCCTGATAGTAAGCGATAGATGAGGTCTATGATGGAACGAACGAGCCTAGAAAATGCCTATTTACTCTTGCTTTAAAGGCTGAAAGGTGGTGTTAAAGACTGACAGATTCTTCTGTACAAATGACAACCGGGAGCAAAGGCGTAACGTACTTTCCGAGCTACGGACGAAACGTTAATTTGGTAAACCATCCACATTATGAATATCAGCCACTGAACCATTAATATCGACTCGTACAGCTCTTATTATCCACGAGCTACAATAAATTCTAGTTTAAAGCAAAGAAAAAGAATCTCTCTTCTTCTTCTCAGTCTCATCACTCTTGCCAGAGCGGTCGTCGTCATCATGTAGTAATTGCTGGAATTGTAGATGTAGCTCGTCTCACGATGTCCTCCTCCCCCAAATCCTACAAGGTTCTCTTTTCGAGCGCCACTTCGAACCAACCAACGCAATGTGCGTCTAGTTAATCTTGCCATCTTTTCCTGGGCCGGCCTCGGCGGCGCCGTTCATTCTCAGGCACCCAGTGCGTGGATATTTTTGCACAGCGACTGACATGTATGCGGTTTACGTGATCCGCCCAATCCCATCTCTCCCTATTTGCCAAGAAATAATCTAATGATACATTTAATAATGGTAGAGAATCCCCTGTTGCATTAAGTCCGCCCATGTACCACTATCTAAATATATATAACTCAAAGGTGTCTGACTGACTGACTGACATAGTGATCTGTCAACGCACAGCCCAAACCACTGGACGGATCGGGCTGAAATTTGGCATGCGGGTAGATGTTATGACGTAGGCATCCGCTAAAAAAGGATTTTGCGAAATTCTTACGGGATCGGAATTTACACGGGAAAAACTTCCCACGCGGGCGAAGCCGCTGGCACAAGCTAGTTGTACATAAAGTTTACATAAATAAATAAATCAGTTCTAATCCTGACCGTACTTAATCAATACAGCAAAATTCCTCGTGCTCGAAGCATCGAAGTATGTCTTTTCTCATTCGTACATAGACTTTCCCTTTTAAACTTATCGGAGCTATCTTTTTATTCCACATACGATCTGGGAGCACAGATTCTGCACATTTCACTGAACGCTAGCATTCCTACTGCATTTATTTTGCTTTCATGCTTTTTATCAAGTCTTGCTACCAAATGAAATACATTGGTTTAGTCTGAAAAGAGCACTTTATTATATTTATTTTTGTTAAAGAGATGAAATAACAAACTTAGAGATCAATGTTCTCATTTCAGTTGAAGCAAAAAACAAAGTAATAACTGTTTAATAAAATTGTTTGGACGAAATGTATTGTCAAATAAAAACAGCTTGATTTGATAATCACCAATAACCAAAGAAAAAACAGCTGAATCTGCTCTAAGGCAAGTAATTATAACGGTAAGCGTACTCGATTATGGATTGCGCCTATACTTTTTAATGAGTTACCAAAAGGAGTAATACAATGAGATGAAAATAAAAAATGTACTCATGAAGCATTATCTATCTATGTGTCCTTGTGTGCAGCGATCTGTCATATACTGAGTTCCCAGAACACACACACCCAAAAATGTCAGTAAATTGTTTCAAGGAATTTAATAATACATGTTTGTAAGTTTTCCTCCACGTTTGAAGTTCCTCGTCCCGTGTAATATCTCAGGGAAGGTACATTTGTGACATTAAAAGATGAGTGAGCACAGGAAATAAAGTGCATCTCAGAAAGGTCAAGCATTGTAGCTTAGTCAACGCCAGACACACGTACTTCGGACATGCTTTATGCATGTATGGCGGGAGATAGATACATTATATAGTATGTTAACTAACACAGGGCGTTCCTGTTAACCTGCAATAGTATAGCATCCATACATGCTAAAAAAATATTACCATTCGAAAACAAAATGTTTTTATTTTTTTAATATTAAAATATTCACTAAAATTTTTAAATTGATACGTAAAAGAAACACTGTATACGCGTACGCATTCATAAATAAATTGCGACGTTGCCGTCCTTCAAGTACGCGTGTACAGAGTGTTTCTTTTACGTATCAATTTAACATTTTTAGTGAATATATTAATATTAAATAATTTAGTTTTCGAATGGTACTTAATATTTTTTTTAGCATGTATGGATGCTATACTATTGCGGATTAACGGGAACGCCCTCTGTTAGTTAACACTGCTACTGTATATGGATCTTGTCACGAGCGATGTAGATACTGAGAGAACTATTTACAGTGTTTGAAGAATTTGTCTATCTTATTAATATTATAAATGCGAAAGTTTGTGAGGATGGATGAATGGATGTTTGTTACTCTTTCACGCAAAATCTACTGAACGGACCTGAATGTTTGGTAAGTAGATTGTTGACATCCTAGAATAACACTAGGCTAATTTTCCCGGAATTCTGAAGGCGAAATTTCTCTAAATATCCCGGAATACAAACGAGATCGAGATTTACGCGGGAAATCCCTCCCATGCGAACGCAGTTGCAGGCAAAAGCTAGTATTGTGATATAACTTTTATAAAAGAATCAATAGTATGTTTTCCGTTTTGGACCAGTATCAAATAATATTCTTAACTTGTAGTTTACATTTCAATAATATATTGTTTGGTTATTGTTTGTAAATTCTATCTTTAACTGAATGTAAGATTTTCATCAAGGTAGTTGTTTAGTAAATTACAAAAAACAGTACGTGAAAACTTAGGTCAAATTGAACTGTTCTTGCTTACTTGAAGTTAACTTTGTCTATTTTTAACTGACTTCAAAAAAGGAGGTTCTGTATTCGACCAGTATGTATGTATGTTTGTATATCCGTGATTTTCTCAGAAACTACTGATCCGATTTCGATCTCATTTTCATTGTTTGAAAGCATATTTTACAAGGAAGGTTTTAGTATAATATCGGGTTCTGATGAAGACATTCGGAGATAAGTAATGGAACTCTTCAATTTAAAACAGCAATCTCCCGCGATTGCTGCCTTCGTACATCTATGTACTGTTTAGCATAATCAGTCTATTAATATCACCACAGCTGAGGCACAGACCTTCTGAATCACGTCTGAAATATGGTTTAAGTGGGTAAAAACTGAAGTCGGTGCCAAGATAGATGAATAGGTTTCATCACCTCGGGTGTACCCCAGAATGCGGCATTCTTTGCCTATCAAAACTATTCATGGCTTGGCACCGACTTCAGCCATGTGAGTAAATACCAAGCCCTTATTTTAAACGGAATTAGACATCCAATAAAACAATATTAAAGGTTATTTCTCTCTTTGTAGTGCTTCATCTTCGACCACATCCTCGCTTAACAACAGGTGAAATGGTGGTCAAACGTAGGCCTATCAATTGTAAAAAAAGTATTTTTTTGTAAGTTTTGAAGTCGGTTCAATTTTTTGTAAAAAAAGTTTGTGTAACCATAACATAATCAGCCTATATCGCTTTCACAATTGGGTCACAGGTAAGATCTCTATGAGAGGGAATAGTCCGTAATCTAGCACGCAGGCTCAGTGGGCCTGCGGACGGTGAGCAAGGGTCGCTCACCGTCCGGTAAGGACCAGGCCCGGGTCGGCGGCGCGTCGTGTTCCACGCGCGCCTCAAAGAGCTGTCAACACCAGTGACGGGGCCTCATAGGGCCATTGCCTGCCGGGGTTTGCGGGAAAGTTCTACCGAGTTACCGCGGCCCCGGAAATTTAGGGCAGCCGAAGGAACAGGGTGGGTTTTTAGTCAGTAGAAATCTGACACACCCTTCCGCTTGACCCAGAGCGGAAGAAGTCATTTGATGATTTTCCCACCCCAAAAAAAAAATTAAAAGGCTCAGTGAGAATTAGTACTACGTCTAATTTCTTCGGATTTGTCAGTGCTAGAACATTCCGGTTTCCTCGCGATGTTTTCCTTGATCTTTGTGCTAGCAGGGAAAATAATAAAAATTGTCAAAATAATGTGCCTGACTGAGTTTGATCCTACAACCATTTTTTTTTTGTTTTTTTTTTTATTCACAATGAGCCCATTCTTGACCTCAATCTCGCCTGATGGTAAGCGATAGATGCGGTCTACGATGGAACGAGCGAGCCCAGAAGATGACTGTTTACTCGTGCTTTAAAGGTTGAAAGGTCATAAGTGGCAGGGAACACAGAAGCCGGCAGAGAATTCCACAGCTTGGAAGTGCGCACAATAAATGTGGAGGAGAAGCGCTTGCTACGACAAGACGGTATATCAACCAAGTGTGGATGGTAGCCAGCCGTTCATCTGGTAGACCGGTAGTGAAAGGGAGATGGAGGAATCAGGTCATGGAGCTCCTGCGCACACTCCTTGAAGTACAATCTGTAGAAAACCGACAGGCAAGCAACGGTTCGCCGATAAGCCAGGCTATGAAGCTTGCCCGATAGCGCTTCGTCGCCTATAAGCCTTTTAGCCCTGCGCTCGATCGAGTCCAGTGCAGCAAGTTGGTATTTTGCAGAGCCATCCCACAAGTGGCTGCAGTACTCCATGCAGGAACGGACCTGTGCTTTATATATATTCAGAAGCTGTCCAGGCGTGAAGTACCGCCTCACCCTGTGTAGGATTCCTAGCTTTTTTGCGGCAGTCTGAGCACCTGACTCGATGGTTGAGCCAAAGTTGAGGTCTGACGTCAACTCCATGCCCAAAAGCTCCAGGCGGTTGGTAACTGGCACAGATGCACTTCGGAAAGTAGGGGATAATTGATATGGGCTCCTTTTAGCGCTGAAAAGACAAGCCTGTGTTTTCAAAGCGTTGAATTCGACCATATTGTCGTCGCCCCATTGGGAAACAAGATTTAAGGTCGAATTCATGCGCTCTACCATGGCCTTTCTGAGAGTGGCAATTTCGTCCCTGCCAGCTCTAGCATTGGATGAGTATCTCTTTGCGACTGTGCTGTCATCCACGTACCCCACTGCTCCCAGCTGAAGTAGGTCATTGATATGCAGCAGAAAAAGAGTCGCAGAAAGAACAGACCCTTGAGGAACACAACATTAATTGCCATAAGATCCGACGAACAGCCATCGATGACCACTCGGATCAACCGCTCACTCAAGAAGTCAGAAATCCAGTTGCATAAGCGGTGTATTCCCGTTGTCCCCGTAGTCCGGGTCCCGTTAAAGGGGACAAAGGGAATTTAATAAAATAATTAAAATTACTTCCCGTTGTCCCCGTTATCAACGGGGACAACGGACAGTTAAGATTTCACGTATCGTTGTCCCCTTTAAATTTTTATTTATTTACTAAATACCTGATTTATTTTGATTTAGTTTTAAGTGAAAGGATGGAATGAAACACAAAGTATTTAAATGTTATACTTACAAAAATATACACCATTAATATACTTACCTATTTAACTATCTTCGATGCTCGTACCACAGCTTTTAAAAGACTTGTAAGTGCTCTTACTCTCTGTTAATGTTAATGTTTTAATATATATGCTTCCCAACAAACAAAAATTGCTCTTGTAGTGGCTTATATTGCCAAAAATAATATTCTTATAAGAGCCGTATTATCGCTAATAAGGGTGCATTTGGGCACAAATTATAAGGACAATAACCTTATACCCCCCTTATAGTTGCTTTCTTGTCCGCTTTTTTTCCTTATACGTGTTATATTACGACAATGAAGATGGCCAATATGCTTCTAGGAATCATATAGAAAGCGTTAATACAGGCGATCAACCTTATACGTGTTTTATTATGGTCCGATACAAGGGAGTCAAACTCATTGCGGCAAATAAAAGGCTCTTAAAAAACCGTAAGCCCTTATAGCCGTCTGCTTATGATTCTGCAATAAGTCTTTTTCTTAGTAATTTACATTTTCGAAACAGTTTGGCGAATAAAGAGAAACGTCAACCATTTTACTGAAAAGTGAACGGTAAGTTATTATTTTATGTAGTTTATCTACCTGATTTATGTGCTCGTTTATAGTGAAAAGTGGATGGGAATTCAAATGCATGATAAAATGTGGTACGCTGAGTATTGTAGTATCAACCCGCCCTTGAATTTAAGCGGTTTTTGTGCTATAAACTTTACTAATTATTTAGTCATGTTATATACAGTGCTTTTATGAGAGCAAAACGATTCGCACATCGTCTACAAGGGATCTATGAGAGTGAAGTCTTTTTAATGGCATCATTTGCTGCTTATGCTATCGCCATTTTACACATCGTTAGGGTTCCTTTCTCACGAACAAAATCCTGTACTTAGTCAGTCTTGTTCCCATATGTATAAAATGTATTTTTCACTATGGTTGGGTTGGCTGGAAGAGATCTAAGATAAGCTGGGATAAGCTTGCTTTAGTGCACTAGTTGTAAGTTTGGAATATACTTATAAGTACACAATAAAGAATAAAATTATATATATAATATGTTTGTCCGCAGATATTGCAATGGTAGTATACATATTGGCAAGAGTTGACCAATTCCTACAAAGAAGAGACCTTAATTTACATAATATGCGATGGCCATGGAAGTGGACCCATTTTATTTTAAGGAATGTTTTAATTGTACCTACATATCCGACCCTTTCTAGTTTACCTTTACACTTTGTAAAAACTATATTCTAATTACTATGTTACAACATGCTAAGTTTCTCTACTGTTTTATTATTAAACTAGCTGTTTCCGGAGAACTTGTTCGCTTATGTTCATTTCTAAGATATTTTTTTTTATTTTTAAATTATTGTTAGAAAGACTAATGATTGAAGTCCTGTCTTAGGTAAGGTTTAAAAAACGAGTTTTGATAGTAAACCAAGTAGTTGTAGTAGTATATCAAGAGATAGCTTCCAAATCAGGCATCTTTCACAGGTTATGTTCAAACAGCAATTTCTGTTGTTAACCCACCAACTGTTTCGCAGGCTAACTGAGAGAATATTGAGGTCAGTCCTTAAACCAACAAATACAACATTTTAAATTAGCCTTCCTTCAGACAATGCTCGATTTAAGAGCAACTCTTGTTCTAAATACGGCGGTGATACATTTTTAATTTCTTCTCTAAATACGGCGGCATGATAGCCTATAAAAATGATGAATTTAATAAAAAATACGTGATAATCAAATTGGTTGTTTTATTTTACAAAGTATAGATTAATGGTGTAAAATACAATACCGAATTATTTTCTACATTTAACAATTTACATTTAATGTCAGCGCATGAAAGTCACATAATTGTTTGATTTACTATGAGTGTAATCTTCACATTTATAAACATTAATTAATGAAGACTTTAAGGGGTAGTCAAATGCGTCAACTAAATTATCCATGCAGTATCCTTCTAGTTGTGTTTTCAGTTTCACTTCAGGGCACTTCATAGTTTTGTAAGGTTCTTTGTAATCGTGTAAGTAATCCATTATGCAAATAATGTCCAGTACCGATTTCAGTAATGCATATTTCTACTTTATTTGTTTTGAGCAATGTACGCGCATCCAATGGCATATTGTTTGGCATTAAATATTTTTAATAAGTCACTTGAAGCGATATGGGAAATGTTGAATTTCACTGCCCATTTTCTGATATCACTATGAATATCAATATTAATCAACTCTTCATTTAAAAATATGTCTGTATAACTTTCGCTACAATTATATTCTTCCTCACTGGTTTCCTTTTCATTCTTATTTTCTATAAAATAATCCTCTGCGGAACCACTGGCTGATTCGTTGGTATTGGTTTGGACATTTTGTAGCATCATAGGAGTAGTGGTAGTGGGTGCAATGCTCACAACCATGTTTTCATAGATTTTCACTTTTCTTCTGTGTGTTCAGTCTTTTGAATCCATTTTGTTTTGCTCCATAATAAATTTACAAAATCTCCTGTAGGTACTTCAAAATGGCGAATCTAGATATGTAAAACATTTTAATGTAACCATATAGAGAATAATATCTTTATAATCACTGTACAAGGGAATATGGATTGCTTTCATCCTTGTAAAGATCATATAAAATGTTAGCATTTGTTTGTTGGATAGACGTCTTATCAAATGCTCCTATAAGTTAAAAAGCATCATAGTTACCTTGTGCATTATTTTTCTAAGAATAATTGGCCATATTAAAAGCCTTTATATTACTTTGAATATAATATGGCTAAAAAGCAATGTAACTAGCCTCTATAAGAAGAACACATTTTGAACCCTTATTGTAGCCGTATTAATTGGATTTATTAACGTATACCCAGCTAAGTTATAAGAATAAAGGTAATATTAGCCAAATATTCTAATAATGTGTCACTATAAGGCACATTGACATAATAAATGCTCTTTTATAACAAGTATAAGAATTTAGAACTTATAGACTTAATTTTATAAGCTTAGTTTGTTTGTTGGGTTAACACTGTTTTACACTAATTTCGTTTTTAAACACTATTTCTGTAACCTATTGCTAGTAGTTAAATTTATATTTCTTTTTTGTTGTTGTTGTCATGTTGTGCGATTACGCTCTGGGTCACAATCAGCCCAAAACATATTATGTGTATTTGTTATAATAAGTGGATTGTAACCTGTTGTAATTGCCTTGAGAATAAATAAATAAATAAATAAACTATAACGTCACAGAATTAAAATTGCATTA
Organism: Tholera decimalis; assembly: GCA_943138885.2. Taxonomy (NCBI): domain Eukaryota; kingdom Metazoa; phylum Arthropoda; class Insecta; order Lepidoptera; family Noctuidae; genus Tholera; species Tholera decimalis. The sequence goes on along the minus strand of OW964564.2, from coordinate 37,119,313 downwards.
AAAAAAAATTACTTAGATAATAAAAACAAAAATAGGATTGAACTTAAAGCTTAAACAAAATGAAAAACAACAATTAAAATAAAATTGACTACAAACAGAAATTTGATGTTATACTTATTAATAATATCACATTTATTTAGATTACAGAATTGGTAATAATCAACATCTATATGTCGGAGTTGGTTGTCAATTACAATTAGTTATTGTGGGTATTCATCATATTTTGTTACGAGTTGATTTTCTTGTTATGAATTTAAGTGATATTTTAGTATCAATTACTGTTTGATAAATCGAAATGTAATTTATTAAGTACTTAGTGTACGCACTAATTGATTTTTGGCAACTTATTTCGATAAGTGTGACTGATAGTTTTGATCAAAACAATGGAAGACATGTTTCTTTAATTTAAACTTTGTGAAATCACCATTGTTTATTATCGATAATTACTCTTGTATTATTTGATTATTTTATAACATGAGTCTTATTAGATTTAGCAAGTTTTGTATCAAGTAAACACGTGACGCACTTCTTCGCGCCAATGGACAGAGTTGGAGGGAATTCAATGTGCAGGTATCGTCTTATAAAAGACCGTGCACTTGGTAAGCTCATCAGTCTGTCTTCGGATCTGACTCAAGAAAGAGCTTCCCTGCTCCCGACAAAACTGTCGGTTTATTTGGTACAGCGCTGCTGTATATTTACAATAGCTGTATAACCCTGCTAATAGCAAGCAAGCGGATACACTTTGTAATTGGGTGGATTGACCACTATACGAACTGTGACCTTGAGAGGGTCTGTTCGCCTAACTGTATTCTTTGTAATTGGGTGGCTTGGCCACTATACGAACTGTGACCTTAAAAGGGTCTGTTCGCCTAACTATATTCTTTCTTTGTAATTTGCTTTATCTTTTACCTAGATTGTATGGACTTTAAAAGAGACGTTGACCTCTGAGTTTGTTTCAGTGTTTCTTCTCAGAGTAGTCAGTTAGGAAACACTGACCTCATCTAGTTTGCAAAATAAACATCATTATTTCATTATTAGTAAACTCAGTAAATAAATATCAGATTTTGCTTAAACCAACTTGTTTATCTTAATGGGGACTCCAAACCCTGATGCTGTACCTCTCGGCACTCCTCCTCCTGACTCCTACATCAGTACCGCTCGGCACTCCCCCTGATCCTACATATATATTATCATTTATTTCATTATTATTTTTAATACATTCGTAAATTATAAATACTTGTGTCTCAATCACATGTGTAGAGTCTGGCAAACGAAAGTAGACACTCGAATTATTTGCAAACTTTTTATATGGCAATGCTATACTAATGTCATACTCAATTTTCCAAAACAAGATGGCGTGTTATTGGTGATTTGTTGTGATCTTGTTAATAGCGTTTATGTGGCGTTTATTCAGCGAAAAAACTTTTTAGCAAAAAATAGAACCGACTTCCATATAAAAACACTACAAAGGCAAAAATAACTTTAATTTCGGAAGACGGTGTCAAAAACGAAAATATAAACAAAACTAAAGACACCGCCTTCCGAAATTAAAGTTATTTTTGCCTTTGTAGTGTTTTTATATGGAAGTCGGTTCTCTTTTTTGCTAAAAAGTTTTTTTCACTCTTTGTAGTGGGTCGGTTTGTAATTTATCTAGTTACAAAAGCCAAAATGTTAACTACTTATCACCTTTAACAAAATATTGCTTTTCCCGGTGCAGAGTCGTTAAGTTTTGAGGAGTTCTCCTGGTACATCACCATCAGCTCTACTTCACCATATGCACTGTGATGAGCATAAAGTGCTTAACATCCATATTCATGTAATCTAATCGCAATCAACGAAATACTTATTATATACTATACTACTAATTATTGAGTAGTTTCGGTGGCCATCTGGGGTCTTCATCATCAGTTCCACTTCCTCAAATGGTGCTTTTCAAGAGCAACTGTACAAGGTACTATAAGAAATACCCAAAACGCTATAGGTGTGCCTATAATATTTGAAGAGTTCCCTCGATTTCTCCAAGATCCCATCATCAGATCCTGATTTCGTAACAATGGGACCAACTAGAAACTATACCCATTCAAACGCAAGTTATGAGGTAACATACATATAAAAAAAAAAAGTTCAAGACGAATTGTAAACCTCCTTTATTTGAAGTCGGTTAAAGTTGATACTTTGTCGTAATTCATAATTTATATTTATCTTTTAGCGAGGAAAAATATTTATCTATTTCGATTCACATTCATTTTATAGTATGTTAAACACCTTCATAATAATGCATTATGGTTATTTAACATACTATTAAATGTTGCATGGTTTTTAACAATTTTTTTTTCTTTTATAGAAAATCTGGTGGACGTAGCAGGGGTTTATGAGATAGTGAAAACTATTGAAAAACTTACGGATTTAGAGCAGAAAGATAGGATAAGAACCCAGAACCAATACTTGGATGAAGTAGCTTCAATCACTGGTAAGTTTTTACTAGGAGTACATAACTTTTATAAAGATGTAATTGAATTCATGATTTGCAGAACCTAATCATTCTGTTTTACCATTCTTTACAGAAGTGAGCGTTACTACATTAATAGAATTAAAAATTAAAAAGGAAGGTGCGCGTAAAGGCCATATAAACCCACAGTGTCCGACTTAGATAGTTTCTACATAGATGCTATTCGTAACAAAATTAACGAATTTTATATCGTTAGAAAACAAGTTTAATACGAAACACAACAGCACCAGTATATGAAGCTGATGACATTCTGAAGCAGAATGGGCACGAGGTATTGTGACTTCCGGGGGGAAGTCGCCACTGCGATCTAAATGCCATTGAGTTAGTATGGAGTTTGGCTAAACGTAAAGTGGCAAGTAATAATAGAAAGTTATAAAAGAGTCGTTTGAAAATATAACTGCCGAGGAGTGAAAGAAAATGACTGATCATGTCATCCATGTTGATAATAAATATAAAGAAAGGGACAAAACTACATAAAATAATTTAGAAAGTTTTATAATTAACGTAAGAAACAATGATTCCAGTGACTCTAATGAAAATTTCCACATGGAAGTCTTACATTCAGATTTTGATTATAGTGAATAAATCAGAACTATTTTAGAATACTGTTGTTTTTTGACCGTTCAAGTATTACGTAAGCACTATAGGGGGCATGGGGGTCTTTGCTTTGCTTATTTTTGATGACATGGTGGTGGGAGATAGATGGTGATTACGTCAGCAGTAATTATTTAATTTTTTTACACATATAGCAACACACATTGTCTATGCTTCAAAATGAAATGCATTTTCGGGGATTCCTACAAATAATGAATTGTTAAATTCCGTGTCAGTAAAGTTTATTTAAATGAATATTATGTACGTTACAGACTTATTTCCAAACCTTATTTATTCCTTATTTCTAGATTTATAACTGCTGCTCATGAATCAATCAATTGTATGTACCAATGTTTATGTAAGTATGGAGGGGAGGGGTAAGAGCTTTGCTTACTTTTGCTGACGAGGGGGAGGGGTGGGTTAAAAATTGCAAAAAATGTGCTTAGGTAATACTTGAACGACCCCTAAACTATTACCTACCTAAAATACCTCTTGTATTTTTATTCCGATGAAATAAAATAGATAATTCTAAAGTATCAAATCAGGCTATTCCAGGTATTTCATAGTAGTTTTGGGGTTGCTATGCTGATATTTTTTAAATTTGCCGCGCTTTTTCAGTATCTACTTTCGTTTGCCAGACTCTAGCTATTGCTTAGATATTATGTGTTTTTTTTTTATTTTATTTGTAGTCTTTAGTTCCATTTCATTTGTATAGGTACAATATTATCTCTATTAAGGCACTCTTACTTCAAATTTTAACTCAACGGGGACAACGGGCATAATTTGAAAAGCATATATCACAAGAAATTAACGGGGACAGCGTACGGGGACAACGGGAAGTAATTTTAATTATTTTATTAAATTCCCTTTGTCCCCTTTAACGGGGACACGGACTACGGGGACAACGGGAATACACCGCATAAGCTAGCAGGAACGCCGAATGCAGGAAGCTTGCTCAGCAGACTAGCGTGCCAAACCCTGTCAAAGGCCTTTGAGATATCGAGGGGCGAGGGGATTTGAGATAACCATGGGCTACCACTCTGCCGTGCCAATCCAAAATACTGCTAGTCAAATTAGAGTGTTTTTGCTTAACAGCTTTATATTAGTTACTTGAAGTCTGTTTAATACCCCTGACTTACATTTTTTTCATTACAATGTATATTTTTCAAGATAAGGCAAGCCAAAAACACTGTATCACTTTCAAATTAAACAAATTAAATTAATTAAATATAACGGAAAAAAATCTTTAAATATCGCAAATGTGGTTTTCAAAAGTTACACTGTTTTGGATTGGCAGGGCAGCACTGCTCTTGATCATTGTCTGTTTAGTCTTTTTCCCATCCATAATGGGGTCGGCTAGCAGTCCAACTAGAGGCGGCGGAGTATTAAAACATTAATACTGCCGCATCTTTACATGTTTTACATAAAGCAGATGCCTATCTAATCTCCACAACCCAGTACCTATAATAGCCAACACTATACCCCTAGTCCAGAGTCCAGACCAGTGTCAAATTCATTGGCTTCCTACTACCTGTAACGTCTGTCAAAGACTGACAAATGACAGCTGGTAGAAACGGCTTTTTATATTGGTATATACATAAATAACTATTATAAACTTACATACATATTTATCATAATACATGTAAATATATCATATATAAAAAATATATAATACTAGCTGACTCGCCACGACTTCGTTCACGTGGTATCCTACCCCTACCCAACCGATACCACTACCCCTATCCTACCGATACCCTACCCATACCTTACTCTACCCCTACCCTACTCCTGCCCTGGGATCTGGAGGCGACTGCCCTCCAGCGCGTCTATGAATGGCGCGTGGAGGCGCAGCGCCGTGGCGTATCCCCGCTGCCTCGAGAAGTCGAGGCGCGGCGGGAAGAGCTCCGGCGCGATCTCAGGGCAGTATGGAGGGAACACTGTCGTAACCGACGGCCGGGCACGCCGCAATTGCGGCGGTAAGACCCCTCTTTGAGGAGTGGCTAGATCGGCGTCACGGCGTCCTGACCTACCGCATGACGCAGGTCCTCACCGGACACGGAAGTTTCGGGAGGTACCTGTGTCTGATGGGAAAGGAGGAAACGCCTGGGTGTCACCACTGCGAGGGTCGCCCTGAGGACACCGTAGAGCACACGGTGCAAGACTGCCCCGCCTGGGCAGAGCACCGACGTGTCCTCACGGCGGCGATAGGCGGAGACCTCTCGCGCCCGGCATTGGTCGAGGCCATGCTGCGGGGCGAGAGGGAGTGGAAAGCGGTCGCCTCCTTCTGCAAAGCAGTCATGCTTCCGAAGGAGGAGGCGGGCCGCGCGAGGGAGAGGATGGCGTCCTCCCTCCAGCCCAGCCGCAGTGGTAGACGCCCACGGCGTCGGACGTCGGCCGACGATCTCCGGCCACCGTAGGCGCGGGCATGCGGACAGCGAGTAAAGGGCAACTCGCTGTCCGACCATGGACCATGCCCGGGTCGACGGCGCGTCGTGTTCCACGCGCGCCTCAAAAAGCGTCAGCAACATGACGAGGCCCCCTCTGCAGAGGGCCGAAGCCCGCCGGGGTCGTGGGACTCATCCCGTTACCGTGGCCCCGGTATATAAAGGGTTATTGAAGGAACACCGTGGATTTTAGTCAGTAAAAGTCTGACAGTCCCTCCCACCCTGCCCGGAGTGGGAGGACTTATTTGATAATTTTACCACGTTAAAAAAAAAAAAACCCCTACCCTACTCAAACCCTACACTACCCCTACCCTACCCCTACCCTACCCTATCGTACCGTACCCTACCCCTACCCCTACCCTACCTCTACCCTACCCTACCCCTACTCTTGAGACCTTTCCTACTTTTTTTTTCAAAGGAATCTTCTCCTGTCAAAACCAAACACAACAAAAAAAGTATCAGCCAAATCGGTCCAGCTGTTTTCGTGTTTTGCGCTTAGCAACACATTTAGCGATTCATTTTTATTATAAGATAGGCTCGCGTTAATTTAACCACTTGATGGTAAGTGATGATGTGGTCGAAGATGCTTAACTTACTAACCTAACTTGGCTTAACGTATTTTCCGAGGCATGGGTTATACACTGCTAACTTCAAAACTCCGGGCTATTACTGAGAATTTTTTCTTATAGGTAGACTCAGCAACACTTTTTTTCGAAGCTCGACCTAGGAATCGAACCTGAGATCTCATAGTCAGCAGTCGCGCTTACGACACTAGACCATTGAGGCCACATCTGCTCTTCAATAGAATTAAATCAAAATGTTACCACACACACTTCACTATCATCTAAAACGTAACCATATAAAGTTAAAACGACATAAATATTTATGTAAATAGCAACACCAGTTCACATCGGATGCAACACCAAAGTTGAGATAAAACGCTCGACCCAGCATTTGTGCCGTGCGCGAACTTGTTCAAATGAATATTGCGTTAAACTTTGTTCACAATACAGGGTGACTAGTTCAACGAGGGTTATATTGATATGGACGACGAAATTTATAACATACATTCTAACAATACAGATTTTCACAGATAAGCTATCAAGGTTTCTGGATCCAAACAATAAATTACAAACCTATTTTGTTTGCAAATTAAGGACGACTTTGTGGGCCTTAACTACAAAAAAATGTTACATAAAGAAAAGTAAAAGTAAGTACCTACCATTACTTTCTAATTTTAAATTATCGCTAGGCAATTCGAATGAACAATCTGCTAATATAGAATTTGAACTAAACTATAATTACAGTTACTTTTATTATTTTTAAACTAACTCTGTCCGCGACTTCGTTCGCGCGGCCGTGTATAACACCTACTTTTTTACGCGTAAATCTCAATCTCATGGAAATTAAATTGACAAATGATACCCTATAACTTCGCCCTACCTTCCAATGAAACTCCTATTAAAATCGGTTTATTGGTTTTAAATATTAGCCCGAACAAACACAACACAGATTTTTTTTTTAATAAAGGCGATTTGTGTTTTAGTATCGTGAAAATAACTATAAGCTCTTGAGAAAATCCAGTAATTATGAAATTAGACATACACTTATACCTTATTTATATATAAAAGTATAAAAAATATGTGGTTGGTCTTAAATTATTATGTGTATGGGTGGGATGTCTACCATTTAAAGATGGTGCATCGCCGTTCGTCTTGTAGCACGATTGGAATTAAATTATAATTAGATAATAAGTATACAGTATCATGTTTTTCCATGGTACATAAATAAATAACAATTAAATAATGTTCTACCTAGACAAACCACCCTGTATATCAATGTGAATATACGCTATGCAGCATAGTTAATGTTTATAGTTAGAATTAAATTTGTTTTGATAATGTCGACGTTCATTATACAGCGGTCAGAGGAGGCTGCGAGCGCAATAGTCCCGCATAATCTAACCTAATTCATATTTATAACTATTATAACACTATCCATATAGTAGCCGTCGATAGTACCTCTTAACGTAGAAACACCCATGTGTTTCTACGTTAAGAGGTACTATCGACGGCTACATGAAAAAATCATACATAATTTGAAAATTTGCGGAAAACATCAATCATATTTAATAATAAATAAAGTATACTTTTTTACCAATTTTTTTTTTTTCTTATATATTCTGCAACTTGGCAATCTGTGTAGTAGTCACAATGAGCCATTCAGTTGTGGATTTTGTGGCTTTGTATTTTCTGTAGGAACATGTTCTTATTCCTATCAAATGCTGTCGAACCTCGTGGCTAGGGTAGGTACACTATGCCGTTTCAGCCGGGAATATATGACACTTCCTGTGCCTTTAAGTTTCGAAGCGAGTTCGTTTATGTGTGTAGATATTCTCGACTGATAGGTTTTACTGTATCTAGTAATTTCCTGTTTGACCGTGTTGAGTTTTAAGTCCTCATGTATATATTTGTTGCTCACGTAGAAAGGAATGTCAAGCATGGCTCTCAGTGCTTTACACTGGAATCGTTCAAGGATCTCGATGTTACTATTGCTGGCTGTACCCCACAGCTGGATACCATAAGCCCAAATGGGTTTGAGGATAGTTTTGTATATAGCTATCTTGCTTTCTCTTGACAGTCTTGACCTGCGTCCTATTAACCAGTGCATTGACCTGAGTTTCGTATCCAGCTGTTTGCGTTTTGTCCATATATGTTTTTTCCAAGTAAGCCTTCGGTCCAGATGCATGCCCAGGTATTTGGCGTCCTCAGCCTGTGGAATTTCCTCATTATGCATTTTTATTGGGGGACAAGTCTGTTTTCTTAGGGTAAAGGTGATATGAGCAGATTTACTCTGATTTGCTTTAATGCGCCAGATATCGAGCCACTTCTCTACTTTATTGACATGGTCCTGTAGTTTGGCCGACGCTATAAGCGGGTCATTGTGTGCAGATAAGAGGGCTGTGTCGTCAACGTATGTGGCCGTAAGGGTGTCAGCGTGTGTTGGTAGATCTGCAGTGTAAATCAGATACATTACAGGACCCAAGATACTTCCCTGTGGGACTCCTGAGCGAATAGCGTTTAGCTGTGAGGTCTCATTCTTAAATTTTACCTCAAAACATCTGTTATCTAAGTATGATTGTAAAATCGGGAAAAAAGAGTGTGGCAGTAATTTTTTGAGCTTAAACAGAAGTCCTTCGTGCCAAACCCTATCAAAAGCTTGGCTTATGTCCAGGAATATAGCAGAACAAAACTGTTTACATTCTAAAGCGCGACTTATTGTGTCTGTAAGGCGATGTATTTGTTCGATGGTTCCATGTTGTTCCCTGAAGCCAAACTGGTGAGCAGGTATTGTCTCCGGCAGATAGGTGCGCATCCTGTTCAGCAGGAGTTTTTCCAGGAGTTTACCTAGCACCGGGAGCAAGCTTATCGGCTTGTAGGAGTTTACTTGATGGAGTGGTTTGCCTGGTTTGGGTACCATAATAACCTGGGCGATTTTCCACTGGGCTGGATAGTGAGCAAGTTTTAAGCAGGCATTAAAAATTGCAGCAATGTGTATTATTCCTTTTTTAGGTAGCTGCTTACGAGTTGTGCGTCAATTGAATCGTAACCTGGTGTTTTACCCTCTGGTAGTTTCAGGATTTCTTTCCACACTTCTTTAGGACTTGCACTTTCTGTCTTTTCGTTATCTTCCACAGTGAATAGTTGGTGTCTTTATTGGGAGTAAGGTTGGTCAGTTGATTTTGGAGACGTTTGTTGTCAGCTTCGCAGATCATGTGTTTGAGTTCTTCTGAGGCTCTGTTAAAGGCTTTTTTGTCGCAAGGATATCTTGTAGAATGCCATTTTTTCCGAAGACGTCGTCTCTCATTAACTTTTTCTTTTATTAGCTTAGAATAGTGAGATTTTTGTGTAGTCGGTCTCTGGATGGGTGTAGATTCTTTTGCCGCTCGATGTATGAGTTTGTTAAAAGATTCGATAGATGTTTCGAGATTTTCTACGCTTCTAAGTGGCAAGTTTAGATTTATTGAGTCCTTGATTTTTGTCCTGTAACAGTCCCAGTCTGTTCTGTGATGGTATGATCTTTCTGGGTAGTCTATCAGGATTGCCTTGCAGTGAAAATTCATTATTATTGGTGTATGATCTGAAGATAAGTCAGCACACTCCTCTGTTTCTATCTGGCTTGATGCTATATTTTTAGTTATAAAGAAATCTAGTAGGTCTGGAACTTTATTAGGATCCGAGGGCCAGTATGTAGGAACACCGTGTGAAGCAATTTGAAGGTTAAGTCCGTTCATGGCTAAGTAAAGTTGGCGGCCTCGTGGTAAAGTCAGCCTGGAGCCCCACTGCACATGTTTGGCGTTCCAGTCACCTCCACAGATAAACCTGTTGCCGAGTGTATTAAAATAATCCTTGTAGTCATCACTTGTAATAACGTGCCTTGGTGGGCAGTAGATTGCAGATACTGTTGTTTCTGTTTTGCTGTCGACTATTTTGACCGAAGTTGCTTGGATTTTTTCAGTTTCGTATTTTTGTAGAAGATAGTGTTTGATGTTCTCTTTTATTATCACGGCAGTACCTCCATGTGAATTGCCAGAGGGGTGGTTTGTAGAATACACTGAAAAGTTTTTGAGGCTAAAGTTTGTTTTCGTTGTGAACCTCGTTTCAGATATTAATGCTACGTCAATTCTTTCCGCCTTCAAGAAGAGTTCAAGTTCCTGCCGGCGTTCCGTTAACCCATTGGCGTTCCACGTTATAATTCTTAAGTTTAGGGGTGCTTAATGAGGCTTGCAACTAACTGGACCATTCGATCCATCATTTTGTCTAACATAATGGTCATCATGTTTTGAAATTTATCGATCATTACGTCTAGTAATTCGGAAAAATTATTTGGTTCCTTGCTGTCGCTTTTGGTTACATTTTCATTTCTGTGGTTTAATGCTTGTGCGTAAGTGAAGTTTGGTTTTATGTATTTGTTTTTTACCAATGAATTACAATATCTAAATTTGCTTAGTTTAGTCATAATTTCATGTTTACCTAGAAAAAATTTATCTACCTTGGCCTGTCCCTTTACTATTCTGTAACAAACTCTTCAAAATTTAACACATTACTAATTCATTAAACATCTAAGCGTTATTTATTACATAAAGCAGTATAAATAACAATGATGAATACTAAAAAAAACTCTCAAATTACATTAATTTTCTATTTAAAAAAAAAAATATCAGTTTTTGTCCCTCATATATTAAGTCTCCTCCCCTGCCTATTTTTCGTCCGTCATAAATGCCGCCAAAATACGTTGACGCTACAAACTTCAATAGGCAGAGCATTTGGTTTGAAGTAAAGTTAGCAACAAACGTCGCGAGAGCTATTCGCGTGCTCTCATTGGCGGATAGTTCGACCTTACCTTTCTTATTATTTATATATTTTTCTAAGTATATAAATTTAGTTTTACGTTAGTTTTATACTATGTAGCAATTATTTAATTTTATTTTCAAAATGTTTGAATAAGCTTTTACATTTTTTTTAAGATTATGCCTCCTCGAAAAAAACTAACTCGTGAAGAACGTCTTGAAAAAAGCGTCTAGCAGAACGATTGAGATACCAACGCATAAAAAATTATCCCGAAAAGTATTCTCAACAGAAGGAAAAGGAAAAGAAGTTCCTCCTAATGAAAATATTAATCAACGAACGAAAGCTGGACAACGAAGATCGATCCAGGCAAGGCGAGTATGAAATATATTAATAAAAAAACTTGAAAATACCAAAACTATTAAAAGGTTTCTCTGGCATTATGAAGGTTCATCAAATTACAGGAAGTATACTTTTCTCAATCACTTTACAATGAAGAGCTTAAGCTGCTTCTGTGATCTTGAAGTATGCAATCATTTTGTGCTCGGCACTTTGGATTTTCTTACCATGAATACAAAATCGCGCCTGAATGTTGATATTAGTCTATATGGGCCTGAAAGTGAATCTGACGACGCACCACTAATAAAATATAGAAAGTCAAATCATCTTAGAGTATCTTCGTCATGTTCTCAGCCAGTTTCCGAGGAGGCATGCCAGTTTGTGAACGAACAACCCTCAACATCTGGGTTGAAAAATACGATTAATAAGGGGGATTTTGTCTTGGTGAGACGTGCATGAAGTAACAGAATATCGTTACGTAGCTATATGCACAGGGGTTGAAGAAGATGGTAAAGTCCAAGTTATTTTCTGCAAAACTGGAAAAAACTTCAGAATCGATGACAAAGATATTTTTTTCGTCACATGGGACCAGATTATTAAAAAATTACCAGCCCCAAATTTAAGAATGAAAGGGCAGAGAACTTTTTACGCTTTTGACAAAAGTATTTATTAACGTCTTTGAACAGGCGTGATCTCAATTGTTATATTTTTTATGTTTATTTTTATATGTAGAAGTTTAAGTTTAATCTTTTTATCACAACGTTGATTCTCATATGTGCCATCAAAATTTTTTTAAAGAAAATATTCAAGTACTTAAGTTTATTTTATTTTAGAAAAAAATGTTACTTTTGTGATTTTTGTAAGCAGATATTGAGTATTTTTGTTTTCTAAGTTTAATTCCTAATTCAAGTTCCTTAAAAAAGACTGTATGAAAATTCAAGTCTGAATTTCTATATTAGTTATAAATTATCACAAATTAGTGAATAATTATAGTAGATTCTTACGAAATTAAGATTTTTTTTTCAATTTATCTTTCATTTGTAAAGTAAGGTATCCTGTCCTGGCCTTCATGTCTCTACCCTGTACAGATTATCTCCCCTGGTCCCTTGTAATACTCATAAAAGTAGATTAATTGACTGGCCATTCATCTACAGCATACAAAATACTTGATTACATAGTATAATGTAGGAAAAGAAACAAATTTTAAATATTTTTATAGTGCCGCCCTGCCTAATATCAGATGACCTCTTAACGTAGAATAACCCATATATATATTTTATAATAGTGTTAAACAGTTTGAGCGATTAATATGTTTGGATAGTACTTAAATACTCTTAAACCTATTTCATAATATATTTATGCTTTCAAAATAAATATTTTAAATATATAATACGAGTTGTATAATGAATTAGAGAACTTACTACATATTTCCTCACTAATATTTGAAAGTTTGCGACGATGGATGTTTATACCTCATTTACGCCGAAACTACTTTACAGATTTGAATGAAATTTGGTGTGTAGATGGCTGGTATCTTGAGTTCATACATAATTGGGATTTTGTAAAACAAAGCCCCTACACGAACAAAGACGCGGGCACAAGTTAGTATTATAATTTTTCAATTTCGGTATCGTGTCATCAGTAATTCAAATAGCATTACAGGCGTATTCATGCCGAACTTCGGTCGCGTAACTTCAGCATAGTGTGTTTAGACACGCTTTAAAGTACTCTACCACATCACTATTAATTGAAACCGTGCGCAAGACTCACGGCATTGCCACGTTGAACCCATGACGCAAATTCTCTGGGCAAAATTTAAACCAGCCCTGTGATTCAAGTGAAGATTATTTGACGAGAAAAATCTTCAAATAAAACGAGAATTTAGACCCACTTTTTTCAGCCGCGAACAAAAGCTAGTAAATAATTCTTCTAGAAAAAAAAAAGATAGATTTCATACTTTATTTAGTAATTTGAGAGAACATCCATTTTATCATTCCGAAATTTCCTTCCATAACTTATTGAGAATATTTCTGTTCATATGATGCCTATGTTTGCTTTGCCAAACCGGACTTCTAGCCAGAACAACACTAATAAACTCTTCTGTATTGAACGACAAGATGACTACGTGCTACCGTTTCTAGCGACAAGTTCATACTGATTGAACTTACCTGACGGATGTCGCGAGTGAATCGCGCGCTCCGCCGCTAGTTCAACGTGAACACACACAAACAACTCACGCGTTTGATATTACCGCGAGCGGGACGCGCGCGCCTGTCGCTAGCTTTCCCGCTGCCTAGCCCGCACGTGCGTTTCGTACGTGAACACTTGGATATTACGCCATATGTTTGATATTTTGTGACCGCGCTCGCCACCGCGCCCGCGAGTCAACGTGAACGATTACTTAGGGTCGGCTTCGAGTCTAACCAGATGCAGCTGATACATGGAGCGTCTGCCTTTCTGACCCCCACGACCCAGTAGCGGGATAACACGATACCCTTTGGCAAGACTACTGTTAGATTTTCTGGCTTCTGCTTGCCCTAACGACTGTCAAAGATATACAGACGCCAGCACATCAAGCTACAACAATCTGTCAAATTTCTTTAATAGATCTTCAACTTTATTGTTAAAGAAATTAGGTTCAAGGTTGATTGGGAAAATTTGACAGTTTCGGGTAGCTTCATGACAGCCGGGACCAATGACTTGACGTGCTTTCCAAGGCACAGAGGAATCTCGACTTCGGCAAACGTGGCTTAACGTTTTAAGAAAAAAAAAAATCTTAAATACAATATAGTTAAACGTTTTGGGAATACCTTCATTGTGCGTACGGCTAAGGAGTGGAATTCTCTGCCGGAGTCTGTGTTTCCCGATAGCTATAACCTAGGATTCCTTAAGTCACGAGTGAACAGGTTACTTTTAGGTAAGCGTGCTCCATCTTCGACCACATCAGTACCTACCATCAGGTGAGATAGTGGTCATAGCGAACCTATTTTCAATAAAAAAATGTTCCAGAGCAGTTCCACAGCCTAACCCTAAATAACGTTAAAGCTAATGGTTATACTGCCGATCGAGCGCAGATTAGTCGTACTGTGGCTAAACTGTGACTATCTATATCGTGTATAAGCTTTGTTATGATTACAATATTTGCAAGTTAATTGTATGCGTGAACATTTTGAGCCGACGGCGTTTATCTGTTTCTGTATAATTTATCCAAAATATCTACTTTATCGAGAACAGTTTTGATGTTTAGAAATGTCAGTTGTTTGTTATGATTTGCGTCCTATTGGAATGAGTTTGTTGTAATTTGCATAAGAGCTACATGGTATTTACGCTCGTTTCCACGAAAAGGTACCGCGCCAGATATAAGCGTCAATAGCCAAATGGCTAAGTAGTCGGACTTGTGATCGACAAGTTGCGGGTTTGAATTCCACCCATTCCATTATTGCCAGAGAGGTGAGAGTAAGGAGTGGAGCAGTTATGGCCCAGTGGTTACGAGGCCGACTTGCAATTTACAGGTCGTGGGTTCAAACTCAGTCAGGCACATTACTTTGTGTAATTTTAACCGACTTCAAAAAAAATGGAGGAGGTTCTCAGTTCGTGTTGATCTTTTTTTTTATTACTCGGAGACGGCTGGACCGATTTGGAAATAGTAGTATTGTTCACCGAGAGGAGAAAGTGACCGATTACCGTCGAGGGTGTCGCTTGAAGCCCGAGCCGTAGGCGAGGGCTTTAAAACACCCGAGATCGGGAACTTTATACTACACCTACTAGGAAAATAAAAAACTAAATCTTTACTAATTGAAATTTATATTGAAATTGTTGCAGTTAGTGAAGCTTGATGTATGATGTTGTTTATGTCGTTTCTTGTCAATATAGTACTTTTCAACATTGAGTACATAGACTATAACGTACTTGGTTTGTATTTTTGCGCTTTTTCACTGAAATAAGCTAGCAAAACAGTTTCAGAAAAAGATGCCGCATTTTTTTCACTTTTCCATAGCAAAAAATCGTGTTTTAATATATTTTTAAATTGATTTCTGTGGTAAAAGGTTATCAATCAGTATTTTTGCTGTTTCCTTCAACTGCGGCGGAGTTAAAAAATCTTCATCATCACTATCACTACTTATCATTTTGATAGTTTTATTTTACTTTCTACGAAAACTGAATCCTCAAACAACACACAAATTGAAAATGGCGCCAATGGCGTCTGCAATTTTCACATGTTCTTTTTTCAAATTGTTTATCCTGCCGCCGCAGCGTCGCACTGCCAGCCCGACACCATCCAACACACAGCTAGTGGCCAGTGTCATTTTTCGAACTTGGAGATAAAAACTCACTGTAAAAACTTTTTGGCTTTTGTTATTGTAGCTTCCGCACACATACATCACACATACATCTGCACGCTGCGGGTGCGCGCGCATACTAAACTAGCGCCGCCGCTCGCCGACCACCATCAGCCCGAGGCGGGGCGCGGCGCTGCGATCGACGCGACCCCTACGGACGGAATGTGGAACCGAAGAATGAAATCCTGTAGTCTTATTGGCTAGATGCTTTTTAGGAATATTTGGCGCCAAAGCTATAGGCTATAAAGCGAACCTAATTTATTTAATAAAGACTGCTATTAAGTACACCGTTCGATACAGTTCTATATTCATCTGGAGTTTTACTTGTACACCCTATACGCGCTACATTGGTGACGCCGCGTTTTAAAAAACGAAACACTAGTAAGGAGATCTTATTGTGTGGAGCAAGTGACCATGTCTGAAGAACAACAGCCAAGAATCCAGGCCGAGATGAATTACGACGTGAGCGCAGTATCCGTGCAGTCGAGGCTTTTACCATTTTGGAGAGAAATACCCCGTGCCTGGTTCATCCAATTTGAAGCTGTGATTGACCCATTGAAGACTTCAGATGACCAGAAGTTCCGGTATGTTCTGCAACAACTGCAAACGGTCGACTTACAACATTTGACCGATATTCTTTACAATCCACCCGCAACTGGAAAATATGAAAAAGTGAAACAACGCCTACTCGAAGCCTACGATAAATCAGATGTCAAGAATTTCCAGAAGCTTATCAGCGGACTAGAGTTGGGAGATCAAAAGCCTTCCCAGCTGCTAAGGAAGATGCGAGAACTCGCGAGCGGTATGATTACCGAAGAAGGTCTAAAAATAGAATGGTTAAATCACCTACCCACACAAGTTCGAGTCGTTCTGTCAGTCAACAAGGAATCATCGTTAGACACCTTGGCTGCGATGGCAGATAAGATGGTGGACTACACAGAGAGTCCCAGCGTTGCCGCAGTCACAGTACCAGCATCATCCTCGTCGTCTACGGAACCCATGGCACAGCTAGAAACGCTGGCGAAGCAAGTGGAGAAACTAACTCTAGAGATCGCCGAGCTACGTCGAGGTCAGCCATTCCACAGACACCGTCGTCGCACGTACAATCCTCGAGCTCGTTCCCGTTCACGCTCGCAGTCAACGCATCGTGGATTGGCACTGAAACCGGGAGACCCCAACTGGGAATGCCGCTACCACTACCGCTTCGGAGACAAAGCGAAGCGCTGTGAATCACCCTGCTGTCGAAGAAACAAGCCGTCGGAAAACTAAAGTCGACACCGACCGTGGCGGACGTCGGTGTCCCGCACACCAGTAATCGCCTTTGTGTACACGACCGTAACACTCACGAACGTTTCCTCGTGGACACAGGCGCAGATATCTCCGTATTGGCCGCCAATCATAGAAATAACAAAACTCCAAGTGCCTACAGTTTATACGCCGCGAACAATACGCCAATCAAGACCTACGGCCAGAAAACTATCAGACTAAACTTTGGATTACGAAGAGAATTTGTTTGGTCATTCATCGTTGCAGACGTCAAAACCTCCATACTGGGAGCTGATTTTCTTCGTCACTGTAAACTGCTGGTAGACCTGGACAAGAAAAAGTTAATTGACAAGATAACCGAACTATCTATCGACGCATTAGAAGTTTCTACGAACACAGAATCAGTTCACATTATAAGCAACGACCAACGATACTACGATATTTTGAAGCAATATCCTAATGTCCTACGGCCAATGTCATTGAAAGAGCCAACGAAACATGACGTTGTCCACCATATTGAAACGACCGGCCCCCCACTCTACGCTCGCCCCCGCCCGCTGCCCCCGGACAAGTACAAGGCAGCCAAAGAAGAGTTTGACCGCATGTTAGAAATGGGAATCTGTAAACCATCAAAAAGCCCATGGGCCAGCCCCCTACATGTTGTGAAGAAGAAAGACGGTAGATTACGCGTGTGTGGTGACTACAGACGTCTAAATGCGGTCACTCAACCCGACCGCTATCCCGTACCTCGCATTCAAGATTTCACGTACCAACTACATAACAAGAAAGTATTCTCCAAAATTGATTTAAAAATGGCGTACTACTGGATTCCAATTGCAAAGGACGACGCGCAAAAAACGGCGATCACAACACCGTTTGGAATGTATGAATTCAACTGCATGACCTTTGGTCTAAGAAACGGAAGTCAGACATTTCAAAGATTCATGCACGAAGTGCTGAGAGGCATAGATGGTTGTTTCTCTTTTATCGACGATATTCTCCTGTGTGAAGAAGACGAAACAAAACACAAACAACTTCTTCATCAAGTTCTACAGCGGTTAGACAACTACGGTCTGACACTAAACATAGAAAAGTGCGAGTTTGGTAAAGAAACAATAGATTTTCTCGGCTATGAAGTATCGGCGACGGGTATAAAACCAACAGTGGAACGAGTTAAAGTTATATCTACCTACCCGAAACCAGAAACTATTCTCCAACTTCGACGTTTCCTGGGGATGATCAACTTCTACCGAGATTGTCTCCCACGACAAGCAGAACTCCAGTGCGAACTTAACAAATACCTACATAATAGAAAACGCAACGACAACACGCCTATCCAGTGGACAACGGACGCAGAGCAAGCCTTTGAGAAATGCCGCCAAAGCATCGCAGAGGCCACCATACTCACACATCCAGTTCAAGGAAGTACCCTTGCCATCATGACAGATGCTTCAGATCACAGCCTTGGTGCTGTTCTTCAGCAAAACGTGGACAATGTTTGGAAACCACTAGCATTTTATTCGAAGGCTATGAGTGAAACACAACGCCGGTACAGTGTATACGATCGCGAACTATTAGCGATGTATACAGCTGTTAAACACTTTCGCCGATTAATAGAGGGCTGTGACGTCATCATCTATACAGACCACAAACCTCTTACTTATGCCCTCACAAGAACCGCAAGTACCTCCGACACACCGAGACGCGAAAGACAACTGCATTTCATAAGTCAGTTTTGTACTAGCATAAAGTACATAAAAGGGGAAGAAAATACAGTCGCCGACGCTTTATCAAGACTCGAAGAGATTATTTGTCCATCAACTATCGATTATAATCAGCTAAGCATGGATCAACAGCAAGACCAAGAACTCAAGAAACTTAGAAAACAAGAAAACTTAGTGTTCAAAGAAATAACTATACCCGGAATTAACCGGCCAATCACGTGTGAGTGTTCAACTTCGGTACTGCGACCATATGTACCCGTGAGACAACGTTACGCAGCTTTCAAAGCGCTACATGAGTTATGTCACCCAGGCGTACGCAGTACAAGAGAACTGGTGTCAAGAAAATTCTTCTGGCCATCTATGAATAAGGAAGTAGCACAGTGGACACGAGCATGCATAAGTTGCCAGCGAGCGAAAGTACATCGACACGTAAACACGCCGTTAGTACAGTTCCCGCCGTCACAACGCTTCGAACATATTCACATGGACATCGTTGGGCCACTGCGTTTGTCTAATGAATATCGCTACTGCGTCACTATTATTGACCGATGTACCAGATGGCCCGAGGCAATACCGGTTCGTGACATCACAGCGGACATCATCGCGCAGGTGCTATATGAAACGTGGATAGTGAGATTCGGCTGCCCGCTACGCATTACAACAGATCAAGGACGCCAGTTCGAATCTACACTGTTCAACGCACTCATGAAGAGGATGGGAATAAACAGAATACGTACTACGGCGTACCACCCACAGTCAAACGGCCAAGTTGAACGATGGCACAGAACGATGAAGGCAGCGCTAATGGCTCGCGGGGCAACAACGACATGGACAGAGGAGCTAAGCACAATATTATTAGGTTTACGCACTGTCCTGCGACAAGACAACAATCTAAGCCCAGCTCACATGACGTATGGTACCACACTTCGCGTGCCATCTGATTTCTTTGAACCACAAGATGCAAAAATCGACGACGCCGAGCTAGTACGCCGTCTCACTCGCACGATGACATCACTCACGCCGGCCCCGCACCGCGCACAATCAGCTGACAAGCCATTTGTTTACAAGGACTTATCAACGTGCACACATGTTTTCGTTCGAAACGATACCACCAGAGCGCCCCTCACACCGCCGTACGATGGTCCTTATGAAGTACTAAAGCGCAATGGAAAGTACTATAAAATCCAGTTACCTTTACGTACTACAGTTGTGTCACTGGATCGACTTAAACCTGCCTACATTGTGAGCGAAACAGAGACAAGCCATGAAAATATCCAGACGTCGCCGGCACACTCCCATACATCTGCAGCTCACCATGGTTCAACCACTACCACTGTACCTGCAAATCAACCCTATATTACGAGAAGCGGAAGACTGGTTAAGAAAAACGTACGCTTCTCTTGAGGGGGGAGTACTGTAGCTTCCGCACACATACATCACACATACATCTGCACGCTGCGGGTGCGCGCGCATACTAAACTAGCGCCGCCGCTCGCCGACCACCATCAGCCCGAGGCGGGGCGCGGCGCTGCGATCGACGCGACCCCTACGGACGGAATGTGGAACCGAAGAATGAAATCCTGTAGTCTTATTGGCTAGATGCTTTTTAGGAATATTTGGCGCCAAAGCTATAGGCTATAAAGCGAACCTAATTTATTTAATAAAGACTGCTATTAAGTACACCGTTCGATACAGTTCTATATTCATCTGGAGTTTTACTTGTACACCCTATACGCGCTACATTATTTAGGTTACCGGCGCATAGTCTTACCCAAAATTAAAAAAGAAAAACCACGTAAGAAATGGATTTTCATACACTTTTCTCTCCCGCTCAGATGCGTTTTCTCCCCGCATATTTGTTCGATATGCAATGACGTACTTTCTACCGTAAATTTGATAAAGTATCAAGGTACTTTCCAAGCAGGTGTAGTATAAATTCTTTTTTTATATCAGTACCACTGCTCTCAAATTGGTGAAGGAAAACATTGTGAGGACATTGGCATGTTCGAGGACAAGAAATTCAAAGATATTTCATACCGCATTGGGCCCGCGTGGTAGATTGAGGCCCATTCCCTCGCATAGAAAGGAGGCCTATGTCCTAGCAGTGGTTGTTGGGACGTTGGGGCTGAATTATTATATTTTTTTTTTTTTTTTATTGATAATAGGTTCGCGTTTGACTACCATCTCACCTGATGGTGAAGTGGTCGAAAATAGAGCACGCTTACCTAGAAGTAACTTATTCACTCTTGACTTCAAGAGCTCTAGGTTATAACTGTCGGGAAACACAGACTCCGGCAGGGAATTCCACTCCTTAGCCGTGCGCACAATGAAAGTATTCCCAAAACGTTTTGTGCGTATGTGTGGGATGTTCACCATGTAACGATGGCGCATCGCCGTTTGTCTTGTAGTCCGACAGCGGTGTAATCGCATAATGTAAAGCGTGAAATGCTCTTCTTTAAGTAATGGGACACTAAGACCTAACTTTGAAGTATTAATTTCTATATGCAATAGTGTAGAAAAGACAAAAAAAAAACTGATGAATGTCTTTAATTTTCTATCATATAAAAAAAAATTATGACCAAAGTCAGGCGCAAAACTGACATCACCTCATCTTCTTATACTTACTTAGACATTATGTAAGTAAAAGAAGTTTTCTCGAAACGCACAAAGGACAAACTTGAATATAAAAATAATATACCAAAATAAAATAAAAACTCATGGACATGTCAGGGACAGAAGGCGTTTTGTCTATGATTTTACGTCCGACCACTTAACAATAACTACAATTACAGTGATATTATAAAGAGAAAAGTTTTTGTTCTTGTGTAATTATTAATTTAATGTTAGATAAAATGTAACTTAATTTAACATAAAATACTTAAAATACAAATTAGAATAAAGCATCAAAAAATTGATCCTCAACGCTGTCGGCTGGCAACGTACCCAAGATACTGGCGGCATTGCCTCGTTGTATGGCAATGCTTAGCCGTTGACCAAAGAAATAGCCAGCCTCGCGGAAAGCGTCAACGAGCCTTTTCGATATATCTTTAAAAAGGCTGTGAGCACAGCATACTCTTCTTATGTAATGGATAAATTCAAAAACTTCTGGAAAGATTGAAAACTTGTACATTATAAGTACATAATGTACTTATAAAGCCAGTAATGGCTTAGCATGCTTTACGAGGTACTAAGGAATCTTGATACGTTTAAGATGGTCACCCATCCTCATACCGTACTCAGCAAGCGTTGCTTAACCTTGAATTTTGATCCGTGTGACTGTAAAGCCTGCAATACATGTTGGCCGAGTGTAGGCCAACGCGAGCGTTGGCAAATAGGTAGAGGTACAAGGCAAGAAATAATGTCCATACGTTCGACAAGTTCGTCGAACGCCAATGCAGATGACCAATGTAGAAGAGGGTCTGTAGAGCTGCTCAAACTTTGTCCGAGCACAGGCGAGCGCCTTTGATTTGTGACCAAAAACCGACAGCGATCCGAAGTGAGGCAAGTGATCACGAGCAACGGCGAGCGAAGACAAGTTGCACCAAATGAGCTCTATACACGTTGGCGCTGGCCTCCACTCGGACAAGTAGGCAAGTGACACCGAGCGATAGCAAGACAAGGCAAAAATACCGTCTACATGTTGGTATTGGCCTTAACTCGACAACGCTCGGCCAACATGTATTGCAGGCTTTATTATTAAGACACGAACTCCGCTAATACATCAAATATAAAATATAGGTATATAAAACTCAGCAGTGCGTCGAGAATTCTTAAAGAAATGATAATAAGCTAATCTGGGAGTCTTTCGGGAGAAGTTATTCGATGATTTTCCCACCCAGAAAAAAAGGGTTGTTAGAACCACCTCAGCCAGTCAATTCAGGAACTGCTGAATAGGTTTCTATACATAGCCATTCCAAGCTGACGACATTGAAAATATCCATAGCTGGTAATGAAAACGCTCGTCTGTCTATCATCTCTATTGATCTCACTCTGGTCTGTGTAGTACCCTGCTTTATATAAAGAACAATGGTATCACTTCACTCTTTTGCAAATACGCAATCTTTGCCTTTGCAATCAAAATGGAAAAGACGTCTCGTCAAATATCAACGAGACCATTGTGTCGCCAAAACACTGCTATGACAAATGCCATTGCCACATTAGTTATCAACAATAGGTACTCGAGAAATGAATGAAAATACGTTAAAATAATAAACACGTGAATGGAAACTAGAATTGTTTCCTGTTAGATATAACCTGGGAGTCTTTAAGTCAAGAGTGAATAGGTTACTTCTAGGCAAGCGTGCTTCATCTTCTATCACATCATCGCTTAACATCAGGTGAGATGATGGTCAAACGCAAGTCTACGAACAATAAAAGAAAAGAAAATGAATCCGAACCAAATTGCAATATCAACTATTTCTGAAGAATACCTAGTCAGAAACTATTCATGGCCTTACGCTGCATGAACAGAAATTGTTAACAAAAGTTATACTAAACTAAAAGTTCACAACATTACCATTCTTTACGAACAACTGAGTAATTACCGTAATATATCATGGAGGAAAGTCAAAAGTTCCGTTCATGAACTACTTTGAATATAAACAGTTTTGGAATTCAAATAAAAGACTTTTGCAGGCTTCTTTAGTGTAGTAACCTTCTATAAAAATTATTTGTTACACAGTAACATTAAAAACATAATACATTTTTTTAAACATTGCTAAAAATTTTACTGCTTTTTTACATTTTTAGGATGGCGTGCTGACGTGTTTATAATAAAAACTTTTTACCAAAAAATTAAACCGACTCCCAAAAAACACTGCAAAGTGAAAAATAACTTTAATTTCGGTAGTCGGTGTCTTTAGTTTTGTATTTTCGTTTTTGGCACCGACTTCCGAAATTAAAGTTATTTTTCACTTTGCAGTGTTTTTTGGGAGTCGGTTTAATTTTTTGGTAAAAAGTTTTTATTTCACTCTTTTTAGTTGGTCAATTTTTAATTTACCCAGTTACAAAAGCCTAAATGTCAACTACTTATAACCTTTTACAAAATATTGCTTTTCCCAATGCTGGGCCGTTAATTGTTGAGGAGTTCTCCTGGTACTTCACCATCAGCTCTACATCACCATATACATTGTGACGAGCATAAAATGCTTAACATCCATGTTCAAGTAATCGAATCGCAATCCACTCAATA
The DNA here is from genome assembly GCA_943138885.2 of Tholera decimalis. Taxonomy (NCBI): domain Eukaryota; kingdom Metazoa; phylum Arthropoda; class Insecta; order Lepidoptera; family Noctuidae; genus Tholera; species Tholera decimalis. The sequence goes on along the minus strand of OW964564.2, from coordinate 37,095,558 downwards.
CTTATTATTGAGTAGTTTCGGCGGCCATCTGTGGTCTTCATCATCAGTTTCACTTCCTCAAATGGTACTTTTTGAGAGCAACTGCACAAGTTACTATAAGAAATACCCAAAACGCCATAGATGTGCCTATAATCTTAGTTCCCTCGATTTCTCTAGGATCCCATCATCAGATCCTGACTTGATGACAATGGGACCAATTTCGAAGTATACCCTTTCAAACAAAAAAAGAATTTTCCAAATCGGTCCAGCCGTCTTCGAGTAATCGGTGATCTACATTAAAAAAAAAAAAAAAACAAAGAAAAAAATATACGCGTCGAATTGATAACCTCCTCTTTTTGTCGTCGGTTGAAAATATACTCCTAGTAACAACTTTCTATTTTGAGTTCATCAAGACAAACCTTGGTCTTCAATTTCTTTGTTATAATTTGATTTTTACGATGACAATAAATCTCATTATTTTATACACAATATTGTAAACGAGTTTTTTGCATACAGTAATTATATCCTTATATTAACTATACGCAAAACAAAATGTTAATAGATTGTTGTGCCTAAACACATTAAATCTAATCTAAAAAAATGCCTCAGTGCGAGTCAGACTCACCCATGAAGGATTCCGTAGTAACTACGCAAAATACCTTTGTTTTTCATAGTGAAAATACAAAGTTATATTTGCAGTTTTATAAAATGTGCTATATCTCAAAAACGACTGACCCTATCTCAATCAAAATACACACACACACACGAATACAAATGGTGATCATCTTTCTAACGTTCCGTGTATGAAAATTCACCTGTGTGTAACTTTCTTGATCTTGATACGCGTCGGTGTGACAACAGCCCACCTATTCAGGTTGCAACGGTCCAGCTTGAGCAAACTCCACGCTCGCTTCCCGTACCAACTACTTATACTTTCATGTTTATTTTAACTAAAAGTAAATGTTTTGATATTTTCTATCAGACTGATAGAAAATATCAAAACATTATAAATATAACAGCATAGCCTTTTCCGGACAAATGTCCATAATAGTGTTTCTATTTGGCTCCCCGCAAAAACAAACCCCTATAAAATAATATTAGTACAATGAACACAAGGTCAAACTTAACACTAAATTATTACTAAAACGTGCCAAACTCCATTCCAGTAAAGGTCAACTAAAGCTGTACAAACAAGTATGAAACAGGATAAAATGTCACCAAAGAATTTTGACTGGAAAAGATAACACCAAGATTTGAACAAAAAATTATTCCACTTTTCTGTAGACATTTCTTGTGGCACTACCATTAATATTTTGCCTTTCACAAGGCTGTATCCTGCTTAAAAATACTAATAATATAAGAAGGAAGATTTGTATTTTTGTTTGTTTGTTTTTCTTACTAATATTATAGGACAGGCGAAAGTTTGTGAGAATGAATCTATGGATATTTTTTACTCTTTTAAGAAAACTACTGAACGTAACTAATGGTTCAGGAAAATATCTTGTGTTAATTCTGCTAAAAACTAGATCATCAATTTTGCATGCAGTATAGGCTGCAAATATATGCACACGCAGAAGGGATGCACTAGATATTTTTCTGAAGTATTATTTTGGATTTCCGGAAAGTAACGCCTGATTCCCTTCTGTATAAATACAGAACGGATCCAAATCAAATTTCGTAAGTCGACTCCTGGAATAATAACACATAGACATTCTTTTTTCCCATACGCACAAAACGTTTTGGGAATACCTTCATTGTACGTACGGCTAAGGAGTGGAATTCCCTGCCAGTGTCTGTGTTTCCCGATAGCTATAACCTAGGATTCTTTAAGTCAAGACTGAATAGGTTGCTTTTAGGTAAGCGTGCTCCATCTTCGACCACATCATCACTTACCATCAGTTGAGATGGTGGTCAAATGCGAATCTAATTTCAATAAAAAAATATATATATAAAAATATCTCATTCCCACAGGATCACGATTTACACGAGAAAACCCTCCCATTTGAACGAAGTCGCGGGCAGAAGCAATTAATAGAGATAAACTAAAAAACTACAAGACCGATTTACAAAATATTAAAAAAAAAATCCCAATATAAAGGTAGTAGGTACGTTATGAGCAAGAAACAGGCTATATTTTAGTTTGAAAATTTGATTGCTAGCGTAGCTTAAATTTGAATATCGACTCATATTATTTAGCCACAAGCTTCTTACGTCATTACAAATTATATGCTAAATAGTCGTGTATTGTTATTTGCTTAAACCCTGAAAGAGACGTACCTAATCTATTCATTCTCGACTGAAATAATAGGGGTCAGATCACAGCCTGAAATCGGACAGAAGGTACTTAGTAAAATACTCAATATTGGGTACATTACATAATTCAATTTGCTTTTGCCCGCGATTTCGCTTAAAAAGTTATTTCAGCAAATGTTCTTTTCCAAGGTCTGATCGATCTCTGTACTAAGTTTCATCAAAACAGGTTACATACAGACGTACAGTAGACGAACAGACAGAAGTACTTTCGCATTTATGATATTAGTCGGAAAAAAGGCATGAATGTTGTTTTGTTTCCAAAATCAATTTTGTATTTTTATCATTCATCTTTTTTTTTTCTTTGTCGTAATGCCAACAGTTTTTCTATTGGTAAATTCCGACATTCAAAAGTACCTTTTAATGACATAATTAAGATAAATAATGTAACTTTGACTTTGCTATACTTCTTATCCTAGCAATAAGTATCCGTGCGATAATATATCGGATATTCTCCAAGGCAAAGCCGTTGGCCTTACCTAGTTGCGGTATACACAAGACGGTTACCCCGCTCGCCACTAAATCTAAGGCTTGCGCCAAATCAAGCGTCTGTCAGCTAATAACAATAACTGCGTCGCTGTGCCCTGAATGCTGGGAGGATTTACGATCGTCGTTTGTTTAGCGCAGGTGCCTGCGATAGGATTACTTGCGGTCAAGCTGCGCCCAACCTGACGTGGATGTGGAAAAGGACTTAGTTTGTGAGTACGGTAATGTACAAATTTGGAATAAAGATTTTTAGGCCTTAATCGGGAGAGCTTTATGAAAATAAAAGATGGTGTTTCGATCGCTTCGAATTATGATTTCGTCCATTGTTTTCTTTTTTATTAGATATTGTCCGCGACTGTCTCATGGTCGAGTGGTCTCAAATGCGACTGTTGAGCACGAGGTCTCAGGTTCGATTCCCTACCGCCGATGGTCCCTACCGACAAAAACCTTGTCAAAGTTTCATAACAGTCCTATCGAGTAAGAACGCATATAGAATAAACATTATTATTTTTTTTAAATTACATGTATACAACGTGTAACGGAAACCCCGTATCTATCCAAAAGGGCTGAAGACAACATCTGGTATGGAGTCTCTATGCACAGTTTCAGCACAAAATAACTGACTCAAAGAATTAATACCAAATTATTGGTTTCATATATTTCTTGAATACCAATCATAACAAACGTGTCACAGCACTACAAGGATCAATAACTTTCCACGTCAATTACCAATAACACAATAATTCTTTTCATTCTTCTTAATTTGAAAAATTCGGTCTCTGGTATCAGTGTATTGGAATTTGTAATAAGTTCTACACACGTAGACTTAGGATTACAAAACCTTTGCCATATCGTTTGTTATCATCCAAAGAAGCCATGTACTTGGTATGTATATACCCTTTAAATTACACGTTGTATGTTTATAAATTTTATATCACTTCTACAAGATTTTCGTTCCATTCGTGTCTATCGTTCACCAACGCAGTACTGTTTAATAAATGGAAATGGAACCGACTTCAAAACAAACTAAACCATTGCACTAAAAGCAAAAAATAGTTATTAGATGTCTAATTTCGTTTATAATAAGCGCTTATAACCAGCCAGTAGTAACCCGGGGTTGCGAAAAAAGTTGTAATAAGATACGGCGGCCCTGAAACGCAAAGGCGTTCCTTGTTTTTTTATGGGTTGTGAAAATCATCGAATGTCTTCTTCCGCTCTGGGTCAAGCGGAAGGGTGTGTCAGATTTCTACTGACTGAAAACCCACCCTGTTCCTTCGGCTGCCCTAAATTTCCGGGGCCGCGGTGACTCGGTAGAACTTTCCCGCAAACCACGGCAGGCAATGGCCCTATGAGGCCCCGTCACTGGTGTTGACAGCTCTTTGAGGCGCGCGCGTTCCTACAGATGCCTTTGCGTTTCGGGTAATCAAATTTCGGGTAATCGGTTAGTCAAGCTAATGAATATTTTTTTTAAAATTACGGATGAGCTCACTCTTGACCTCGATGTCGCCTGATGGTAAGCGATAGATGAGGTCTACGATGTGATGCTACGTACGCGGTACGCTACATTTCGGGGCACGCGTGGGTTGATCAAACCTATTTATGTAGGCGAAAAAGCCTGGTTCTTGAATTGAGTCTTTGTAGTTTGACGGCATGTTTGTTTGTGCTGTGGCTGAGCGTTTGATTGCTGGACTGCAGGTCGTGGGTTCGATTTCCATTGAGATTTTGAGCCATCAAGATTTTGAGCTATGAGTAATTTAATGCTAAAATCTGACAGATTTTTCAATTCGACAAAACTAATCATCAATTCAATAAACATTTCAAAAATCGAGGGATAAACTCAACTCAACTAATTTGCAAAATTATTTAAAGCTTTATTTTAGTTTGCAGTTTAATCAAAATTAAATATTCTTTATATAGGTAGTTTACATGAAATAAGTAGATATTCATTATTTTTTAAACAGAGCGTACTTTAAAGTAAAATAGGTATTTGTTTCTACCTAATATTTCAGAGGTAGTTTTGCCAAACGCATACCAACCTTCTTCGCAAAGGCTCTTTTGACCAGAAAAGCATGCTTTCCGTGGATATTTTTGAACTGTTAACAAAAAGATGAAGTTGGCTCTGCCGTGTCCGAGAATAAAGCAGCAGATAGGTAAATGTTCCGTAATTGAGAAGAAATCCTTAGTATTATCAGCATAATAATTGTATTTTTAAATATACTTTCATAATCTCATCAGTGCAAGCCCCATACATTATCTCTTATAAACAATTTAATTTATAATTTGTATATTTAGCTTTAATTCCTTGCACTTACATAGTTTTAACTTTTAGTTATTTTTATTTTATTTTAGTATTTTGATTTTTGATTATTTTGACGATCTGAGCATGTTCGCGGGGCAAACATGGTCCGAAATTGCCCAAGATAGAGAGGTTTGGAAGGAAACAGGGGAGACTTTTGCTCAGGAGAGGGACACAAATTAGGCTAAAAAAAAATTGATTATCTATATTTTTTATCTTATCCAATGTTAGATAGTTTAAATAAATGGTCAGACTCCTTCAGTTCGACTGCCAGTTCAGTCAAAAAACTACGTATTATGTAAAATATATAGCATACATCTCCAGATGTTCTCCTATAAGTTCAACGTTCTTTAAATAGATGTTAAACCAAACCACAAAACACCAACCTCTTTGTTGCCACCTCCAAACTTTCACGCAGGCGCGTAATCACACCACTGTAACAATGGTGGAAAATTTCCAGAACACGTCCTTGTATTTACTGAGTCCTTTTCCAGTTAAATAAATTTGAGGTGTATGCAGAACTCTCTACTCTTTGATCAGAGTAGGAACTTGGTAAGTATGAGAATTAAGTGCGCGCTGAGGTGGTTCGGTCGGTGTGAAGATTTTTAAATGCGATAGTGTATTTGTTTGTCGTTCATTCCCGTCACAACAGGGCAACGGACATGGGCTATTTTATTTCGAATGAGCTCACGCTTGATCTCGATGACGTCTGATAGTAAGCGATAGATGAGGTCTACGATAAAACGAGGGAGCCCAGGAGATACCTGTTCCTCATGTTTAAAGACTGACGGGTCATATGTGGTAGGGTATACAGAAGCTGTCAGAGAGTTCCACACTTTAGCTGTGCGCACAATTATCGTGAAAGAAAAGCGCTTACTACGTCAAAACGGTATATTAACGCAGTGTGTCTGGTAGACGAGAAATGAAAGGGAGGTGGAGAGATCAGGCCGTGGAGCTCCTGCGCATACACTCTGCCATTTTAATCTCGTAAAAAAAGTGTACACGCGAGCGTAGCCGTAGACTGATGCTTTGCTCTTTTCCCAATTATGACCATCACCTGATTCCTCCATCTCCATTTCACTACCGGTCTACCAGACGCACGGCTGGGTACCATCCACACTTGGTTGATATACCGTCTTGTCGTACCAAGCGCTTCTCCTCCACATTTATTGTGCGCACAGCCAAGTTGTGGAATTCTCTGCCGGCTTCTGTGTTTCCTGCCACTTATGACCTTTTAGCCTTTAAAGCAAGAGTAAATAGGCATCTTCTGGGCTCGCTCGTCACATCGTAGACCTTATCTATCGCTTACCATCAGGCGAGATCGAGGTCAAGAGCGGGCTCATCAGTAATAAAAAAAAAATGTTTAGTTCGGCTTTCAGTCTTACCGGATGCAACTGCCTATCTGACCTCCACAACCCAGTAACTGGGTAACACGATACCCCTTGGTCAGACCAGTGTCCGATTTACTATCTACAGGCTACCCGTAATGACGGTCAAAAATTTTCAATTGGCAGCTGGGAACAACTGCTTTACGTGCATTCCGAGTCACGGGAGTATCACGCTGCCAACTCCATACTCCGGACTACTACTGAAATTCCTTAAAGAAAAATCCAATAGCACCTTTTCTTTTTTTATTGATAATAGGCTCGCGTTTGACCACCATCTCACCTGATGGTAAGTGACGATGTGGTCGAAGATGGAGCACGCTTGTCTAGAAATAACCTATACGCTCTTGAATTAAAGACTCCCAGGTTATAGCGATCAGGAGACACAGACTCCGGCAGGGAATTCCACTCCTTAGCCGTACGCACAATGAAAGTATTCCCAAAACGTTTTGTGCGTATGGGTGGGATGTCCACCATGTAACGATGGCGCGTTGCCGTTTGTCTTGTAGTCCGATGATGGAACGGGCTTGGCGGAATTAGATTGTGTAATTACATCGGACACTCCCAGAAATGTAACCGATAGAAAACCGATAGACTTGCAACTCGTCGTCGATGTTCAAGTTCAGTGAATTCTGCCCGACCCGGGAACCGAACCCGAGCAGACGCACTTGGACCACTAGACCAATGCAGTCACCTGTACTTCTCCAAGTATTAGTCAGAAATGTAACTACTGAATATCTCTATTCGCTAGTGACATCGAAATCCCAAATCTGTGTGTATGTCGCAGTAACATGGTTGGGACCGTAATATCGTTATATCTCCAGACATATAGCTATACAACGTGTAATTTAAAGGGTATATACATACCAAGTGCATGGCTTCTTTGGATGATAACAAACGATATGGCAAGGGTTTTGTAATCCTAAGTCTACGTGTGTAGAACTTATTACAAATTCCAATACACTGATACCAGAGACCGAATTTTTCAAATTAAGAAGAACGAAAAGAATTATCGTGTTATTGGCAAGTGACGTGGAAAGTTATTGACCCTCGTAATGATGTGACACGTTTGTTATTATTGGTATTCAAAAAACATACGAAATCAACAATTTGGGGTCAATTCTTTGAGTCAGTTATTCTTCAGCCCTTTTGGATAGATATGGGGTTTCCGTTACACGTTGTATATTCGCTAGTGATATCGAAATCCCAAATCTATGTGTATGTCGCATTAACATGGTTGGGACCGTAATATCGTTATATCTCCAGACATATAGCTATATACCGTAACATATTTACTCGAAAGCGGTTCATAACAGACGTACTAGGAATCGAGTATGATTCTAGCACGATCTAGTAATATACTCATCTTAATAGATGTACTAAGAAAATTATTACCAGTATAGTTAGTTTTCTTTGATTCATGGAGGCGGTTGCGTATCCATACTTAATTAATACCAAACGAGAGTGTGTCTCTTTGAATATTTGTCTTTATTTTACGTCTAAATGGAGCAGCGGGTTAATGTGATTTTTGGTGTGAAGATAGGAGAAGGCAAGAACGGACAAAGGCTTCGTTTTTTTCGTAAAATATTCCCTTTCGTCACGCGAATAAAGCCGGGTTTGAGCAACTATAGAATAAATAAAATAGCATAAGGGGCTTGTGATCGCGACATCGCGGGTTCTAGCCCCACCCATTGCACTATTACACAGACACAAGCATATTTAGCTTAGTTGGCGGAATTACCAAGATTGCAAGTAATGTGAATTCTACCGGCATTGCTATTTGGCTAGTTGTTGAGAGCAGAAGTAATCCAAGTGAACTTTTGTGACTTTTGAGATATTAATCAAAACGCGTTTTTATTGATTTTAAGTGTCTTTAATAAATTAGTTCCAAATTGTTTATGTTTTATGATAGATATTAACTTAAGTTATGAAGTAAAGTGGTGAAGTTATCCAAGTATGTATGCTACAAGTCACTTGGATCACAACTCCACTAACAAATTATGTTTTTAATGGCTATACAGAAAAGTAAAACATAAGACTTTGTTCGGAAAAATGGCTCGTACCACTTGGATTACTTCTGCACTAACTAAGTTTAGTCCAACGGAGAACAAAAAGTGACTTAACTCTGTTTTGGCAAAAAGGTCACTTGGATGACTTCTACTCTCAACTAGCCATTTGCTGTTTATTTTAATACTTAATTTGTAAGTGACATTTCCCAGTTTAATAGTGTCTTATTTTCATGTCTTTATTTGCTGTTTATTTAGAAAAATAGTGTCTTTAAACTTCTAGAAATTGCTAGAATGCGGCTGAAACACATGTAAATAAATTAGTTTGTTGTAACGCCTGCTAAAAATATTTGGCAATGTGTCTCTGATTAATCCATCACAGTTCTGAAATATAGCAGGTTCTATAGTTTAAGGAATACAAAAAGATGTTTGGTATCTGTACAATACTTACAACATATTCATCTCGCTCAAGAAACCATCCCTCTATTGGAGTGGATTTCGCGCGAAGCGAAAAAAAAAACAACAAAATCATCAATTTGTAAGTCGAATCAAATTCTGCCTTCAAACTTGCATCATGAATATATTTGTAAAGGAGTTCATTCAAACAATTATAGTTATTACATAATTAGCTTACATCTTTTTACATTTACATTTCGGGGAGTGTGCGATGGAATTACACAATCTAATTCCGCTAAGCCCGTTCCATCATCGGACTACGAGACAAACGGCGAAGCGCCATCGTTACATGGTGGACATCCCTACCATACGCACAAAACGTTTTGAGAATACCTTCATTGTGCGGACGGCTAAGGAGTGCAATTCCCTGCCGGAGTCTGTGTTTCCCGACAGCTACAACCTAGGAGTCTTCTTCGTCAGTCAAATGCGAACCTATTTTCAAAAAAAGAATAAAAAGATTCCCAATGCTGGGTTCAGGCTTATTCTCAATGAGAGGCAATTGACCACGATGCGGTTCCTGTGCGTGTTGTTGAGTGCCGCACATCTACGGATTTTTCGGTTCCTGGGACATGACGGTATCCTCCCTATGATTTCCTACACCATTTTAAGAGCAGTAGTGACGGTGATAGTTACAAATGAATGTCCTGCCTGGGTTCAAATACACGACTAATACTCGTAAGTTGTACCTGTCCAACCTGTCCACTAGGCCACAAAATCTACAAACATTTTTTGAATCTATGACGTGTTTCAGTTTCCACAGGGAGTAGTCCGAACGCGCGAGGGAGAGGCAACTCTCCTCGTCACGCCCCAGTCGCCGCGGGAGACGCCCCGGGCGTCGGGGATCGCGAGTTGCTCTCCGGCCACCGTAGGCGCGGGCTTGCGTACGGCGAGCAGGGGTAGCTCACCGTCCGGTAAGGACCAGGCCTGGGTCGGCGGTGCGTCGTGTTCCACGCGCGCCTCAAAGAGCTTTCAGCACCAGTGATGGGGCCCCATATGGCCATTGCCTGCTCGGGTCGCGGGAATGTTCTAACAAGATACCGTGGCCCCGGTATTTAGGGGCAGCTGAAGGAACAGGGTGTATTTTTAGTCAGTAGAAGTCAGACACTCACTTCCGATTAACCCAGAGCGGAAGAAGTCATTCGATGATTTTCCCACCCAGAAAAAAAGGGTTGTTAGAACTAGCTAAGCCAGTCAATTCAGGAACTGCTGAATAGGTTTCTATGCATAGTTATTCCAAGCTTCTAGTATTGATGATATCCATAGCTGGTAATGAAAACGCCCGTTTATCTATTATCTCTATCGACCCTGGTCTATGGAGTACCCTGCTTTATATGAAGTACAATGGTATCCTACGCTCTCTTGCAAATACGCAATCTTTGCCATCGCATGGAAACCTACAAGACGCCTGGCCAAAACTGAATGGCATAGTTGTGGAGCCGAAATACTGCATGACAAATACCAACAGACATTAGATACTCGAGAAATAAATGAAAATACGTAAATATAATAATAAACGCATGTATTGCAACTGGGAATGTTTCCTGATAGCTATAACCTGGGGGTCTTTAAGCCATGAGTGAATAGGTTACTTGTAGACAAACGTGCTTGATCTTCGACCACATCATTGCTTACCATTTTGAGAAAGTGGCACAAAGTAATGTCCATCCAATAACATAAAAGCAGTTAATTACGTAACAAGATTCTTTAAAAAGATATATTACTAGTGGAGCAACAATTTGAATCTGAAACAGTTATACTTATAATAAAATTGTAAACCTACAAGTAAATAGTGCATTGTTAAAACGAGGAGTTTAATTATTACACAAAATTCATCCGAACTGGTTGGGTTTTAAATTGTTTTTGGCATTTACAGGAAAGCTTCATGTCTTTGTGGTTGAAAACATTTCACGAACTTGAATGCAGATGCGTTAATATCGATGTTTTTTTATATTGATTTGTTCGTCATTTACTATAATTTATAAACATGTTTACTGAAACAGTTTTTTTTTTCTGGGTGGGATAATCATCAAATGACTCCTCTCACTGTGAGTGGAGCGGAAGGGAGTGTCAGACTTCTACTGACTAAAAACCCACCCTGTTACTTCATTTACCCTTTGTTACTGAAACACTAGGAAACATTGAGTATGACTTCGTATCGTTTGGTAATTCTTTGATTTCGAAAGAAGCTTGAAGCCAGATGCTAAGTCTGCTAACAACTATGCGTGTCGATCTTAAAAGTTAAACAACTCTTACCAAGGTCTGTTTAGAACTAAGTGCCATTTTAAAGGCATGTTTATTATTCCGCATAAATTCGAATACCACGGAAATTCAAGTATAAAAAATTGGCCAAGTGCGAGTCAGACTCGCCCATGAATGGTTCCGTAGTAACAATAATAATAAGATATGTATATGTATATTTACTTGACAAAAAAACCTGTCAAATTTCTTAAAACTAGCTTATTTACATTTTTTACAACTACGCCAAATAACTTTGTTTTTCATAGTGTTTGTATGAATTACAAAGTTATATTTGCGGTTTTAGAAAATATACTGTATCTCAAAAACTGCTGACCTGATCTCGTTCAACTTAATGTTTGTAAGTTGAAAGTTTACATTAAGACCTACAGACATGTTTTTTTTTTATATTTTTCACTTCATTATTATAGAAGTTAGAGGGGGGACACATTTTACCACTTTGGAAGCGTATATCTTTTAAACGATTAACTTTATGGAAAAGTAAATTTAAAAACCTCAATGTTATTTTTAAAGACCTGTCTATGGATACCACACACGCATAGGTTTCATGAAAAGAATTATTTTCAGTTTTAGTTCCATGTATGGAGAGCCCCCCTTTAATTAGAATATTTTTTAATTTTTTTCTTAAAATCGGAAAGTGGTTTACACAATATATCTACCTACCAAGTTTCACATGTATAATCCTAATAGTTCCAGAATAAAATGGCTGTGATATACGGACGGACGGACAGATAGACAGACATGACGAAACTATAAGGGTTCTGTTTTTTTGCCATTTGGCTACGGAACCCTAAAAATAGCCAATAAAGAAACAAAATAAAAGTTTGTTTTTGTTCTACTATGGTGTAAATAACTTTAAAACTTGAAAAAACACAGGCATTTTAAAAACACATACAGACACTTTAATTTTATGCTTATATATGTATAATAGGAACTATAACCTCAACAAAGCCCTCCAATAATTTCCACATCACAGAAAATCACAGCGTTTAAACTTTAATGACTTTTTAATTAGATAGCAATCGCCGCTGACTCGGTCCGAAGCTGTATGGATTAAAAGGAATGCGGTGTGGACAGCACAAAAAGAAAACAAAAAGTAAAATGGCTGTGGATAAGCCTGTTAGCCGTTAACTGTAAGTGGGTTGTATGTAAACAAATAATAAATACGAATGCGTTTTGTACTCAGTAACAAGTTGTGAAGTAAAACAGTGACGTATTAATTTTTTTAAGTCGAGGATAATAAGGGCTAGGTCATGGTAATCAAATACCATTATGATCCAGGAGGCAGCCGAGCGAGGATGAGATAGGGCTGATTCCGCTCGGAGAAGAAAGCGTCGTGGACACACTGAAATTTTCACCTGCGTAATGCCCCTAATTGGAGTTGCACGGCAGGGGCTCCAGAGTGGTCCTTTAAGAGGTAACGGGGTTCTATGTGTTAATGGTGATCACCAGGGTAGTTTTAGTGAGGTACAATTCCCACATTCCCTGGTTTTTTTTTCTCAAATGCTCAGACACTTTTTAGAGGTTTCCCTCCTATTATAATAAAAAAAAGTTATTTAAAAAATATAAAAAACCCGACTCAACTGCAATGCAGGCTGGACCCAATTGAACATATTGTTTTTTTTTTTAAATGGTATGGGTCCGCCTGCTTGTCTCTTTTCAACCGACGACCAAAACAGGAGGTTATCAATTCGACGCGTATATATATATATTTTTTTTTTTATGTATGATCACCGAGTACTCGAAGACGGCTGAACCGATTTAGAAAATTCTTTTTTTGTTTGATAGGGTATACTTCGAAATTGGTACCATTTGTCACCAAGTCAGAATCTGATGATGGGATCCTAGAGAAATCGAGGGAACTCTTCAATTATTATAGGCACACCTATAGCGTTTTGTGTATTTCTTATAGTAACTTGTGCAGTTGCTCTCAAAAAGTACCATGTCGGGAAGTGAAAACTGATGATGAAGACCACAGATGGTCGCCGAAACTACTCAATAATAAGTATTTCGTGGATTGCGATTCGATTACTTGAATATGGATTCTAAGCACTTTATGCTCGTTACAATGCATATGGTGATGTATAACTGATGGTGAAGTACCAGGAGAACTCCTCAAAAATTAACGGCCCAGCATTGGGAAAAGTAATATTTTGTAAAATTTTATAAGTAGTTGACATTTAGGCTCTGGTAACTAGGTAAATTAAAAATCAACCAACTAAAAAGAGTGAAATAAAAACTTTTTACCAAAAAATTAAACCGACTCCCAAAAAACACTGCAAAGGGAAAAATAACTTTAATTTCGGAAGTCGGTGCCAAAAACGAAAATACAAAACTAAAGACACCGACTACCGAAATTAAAGTTATTTTTCACTTTGCAGTGTTTTTTGGGAGTCGGTTTAATTTTTTGGTAAAAAGTTTTTATTAAAATAAAAATCTGCTTGTTTCTTGCATTTCAGTTGAGCAGTCGGGTTTTTCAGATTTACAAATAACTTTTTTTTTCAACGTTTTAGTTACTATATTAATTAACAATTTTTTAGTTAACCCGGTCGTGTCACATTGGCACCCCACCGGATTCAGAAAGTGAAGTCTGTATTTTTAAACTTTATGTTTGTATTATTTTTGCCAGAATTACACTAATGATAAACATGACATACGTTTTTGAAATCCTTGTGTTTGTGTGTGTGTGTCCCTTTAATTTGATAGCCATATTGTAGTAGTCGAAAAAAAATTTTTTTTTCACCATGTAGGTATTGTGGCTTCGCACAGCCGCCATGTTTGATTTTTTCAAATGTCAAAACCTCAATTATGTGAATCTGTTTAGCGGTTCTGGAGATATGACGTATAAAGAATATTACATACATACAAGTTACGCGCGAAAAACCTAACCCTTCCTTTACAGTCGGGTAAAAAGGTACCTATTCATCTGTATATTCATTTTATGTTATACCCGAATAATTATGAGTTACGCTAAAATAGCTTAACGGACCTAGATGAAATTTGGCACCTAGATAGATTATAGTTTATAATATCACATAGTGTACTTGCTCGTGGGAAGGTCTTACATAATATTATACACATCATTTCCACGGGAATTAAATGGCAGTATGGTTATAAATGTCACATGACATGTAGTAGTTTTTCATTTGTTCTTTTTTTGGTGGGATAATCATCTAATGACTCCTACCGCTCAGTGAAGCGACAGGGAGAGTCAGACTTTTACTGAGTTATTTTAAAAACCCACCTTGTTCCCTCACTTGCCCTCACGTTTTGGGGCTGCTGTGTTTCGTTCGAATATTCTCGGAACCCCAGTAGGCAACGGCCCTGTCCGTCAATGCTGAAAGTAAATATAACTTATCTCTATTTAATTAAATTATTATTACAAACAGAACAATAACAGTATGTAATAAATACCAAAATATGAATGCAAGGAATTTAAATATTAAAAAATACCCCATCACACGGTCGACTTCATACAAAGGTATCGAGTTGAATAAACGCAAAATCCGTGAGCTTCAGAAATAAAACAGTTGTTTCTCCGTCCCAAAATCAGAAACGGTTCTTAAATATACTGTAAAACGATTTCATTCCAAGCTATCAACTTTACTCCAAAATAAAACGAGATAAACGTAGCACGAAATACAATTTTAAACATAATTTCGGTCCATTTGAACATTTTAGTGAATATCTTTTTAAAACTGATCAAACGAGCCCAAAAGCCTATTGTCCGCTCGCAATTATGACGATTTCATTGAAACGACTGTTGATTTAATAACAACCATGGCGGTGAACGTTTCCCGCTCTTTCAATACCTTTTAAAATACCAAATTGGTTATCCCCCAATTACCTATAATATAATTATTATGTGCAGTTTAAAATGTATTAAATACATATGTCAGTGTATTGATTTCACAACGCCATATGGTGATGCACTCGACAGTTAATTTGGTTTTCAATTTGGAATGGCAGGTAAAATATCGGATGCGGCAGGACCCATTTAATTAATTTTTGAAGCGATACGTCGTAAACGCAATTAAAATCATGTAATTAAACTGATACTCGGTCAAGTTTTCTATAATAAGTAGTTGTTGGAAATTCGCGGTGACCTTTAAAGGTCATTTAACGGACCTTTTGTATTATACGGATAAAGATTTTTTTTCTCGAAAGAATTACAAAGACACATTTATAGAGAAAAATAAAAAGATATAGACAGTGTTCTCTGCCAGTAAGCATAGAAAAATTAAAAATATACAATATTTATCTTAAAACATACATTGCTTATACTTCAACAAAAACTTGTATATGTAGGTACATCGGTTTGGCTTAAAAGCAAACAAAAATAAATAACAAGAAGGTAAATTACACACAAAAAAAGCAGTTTTGAGAGATGCAGGTAGGGTTCAATTTAGAGTGCAATTAATAGTTGTTGCAAGTTTATATAACCTAATATGACAATAGTATAATGGGTGAGTTTCGAACCCACGAGCTCTCGATCGCAAGACTATTAGCCATTAGACTATTACGGTTACCTATATTTGCAAGTCAAAGCCACATATCTTCTGGAAGCTCTAAAGTTTTGCCAATTAAAAATCCTAAGGAGCATACGGCTAGCACTGAAATAACATTTTAATGTCGTTCAAATAGCCAATCAAACCCATTGTCACCAGAAGCAAACATTAGCTTCAAAAACAAAAACTAGGATCGTATCGTTCTAATAAAACAAGAAATGTAGAAGGACTTCTAATAATTGAGCTTTGAAAACTTATTGTGAAAAGGTTCTATTGTCGCAAAACCAATAACAGAGTTACCTTATCCAATTTTCGCTTCATTCTGGGCAAGCACTTTGTTCTTTGAATGATAGGTCGGATTGCGGGAGGAATACTAAGAGATCCCTCTACTCTCAGAAAGTTAAAGATATCGCTATACTTACCAACGCTAAGATAGTTAGGTACGTTTGATTGTGATATACAATATAGAGTATAAAAGAAGAAATTACAAATAACATTTTAACACACATATTTAACTTTTCATAGATAAACTATGCAATACCTTTACGTAAAATTAATACATATACTTTAGGGTAGTAAATAATACATAATAATATTAACACGTTCACTGACAGTGGGCACTTACCCTGACACCACATTACGACAGTAGAATTTTCCACGACGTACTCTTAAAAATAAATGGCCCGTCCCTCGACGTACTGTCATAACGCACTATTTTAATTTCCCACCTAACGACGTACTGTCAGCGAACGTGTTAGTAACTAAAGTAACCTAACTATCATGTTTATCCATATTCTTATGTTATATTTAATGTTTTTGTGGTCTAATTAGGATTTCTTAACTCAAAAGCATGATAATGGAACCAAGTGTACTTCTTAAGAACACTCCGTTGTCCGTCTGTCTCTCTGACATCAACCTCCTTCTCAGAAACACACATAGTATGTATATGTATCTAGTTGAAATTAAACTCAATGTATGTACGTAGATATAATCCCTTGAAATTCTAAAGCTTCTACATCAATGCAATAATAAAATAGGGTCTTTAAGTCAAGAGTGAATAGGTTACTTTTAGGTAAGCGTGCTCCATCTTCGACCACATCATCACTTACCATCAGGTGAGATGGTGGTCAAACGCGAGCCTATTATCAATAAAAATTTGGCCAAGTGCGAGTCAGACTCGCCCATGAAGGGTTTCGTAGTAACTATAATAATATAATATAATATGTATATTTATTTGACGAATAAAAAAAAACCTTAAAAATTTCTTAAAACTAGCTTATTTACATTTTTACAACTACGCTAAATAACTTTGTTTTTCATAGTGTTTGTATGAATTACAAAGTTATATTTGCGGTTTTAGAAAATATGCTATATCTCAAAAACTCCTGACCCGATTTCGTTCAAACAAATTTTTGGTTGAAAGTTTACATTAAGATCTACAGACATATATTTTTTTAGATTTTTCACTCTATTATTATAGAAGTAAGAGGGGGGACACACTTTGGGAGCTTATATCTTTTAAACGATTGACTTTATGAAAACGTGGCTTTAGAAACCCTTATATCATTTTTAAAGGCCTGTCTATAGATACCACATACGCATAGGTTTCATGAAAAAAAATATTTTCAGTTCTAGTTCCATGTATGAAGACCCCCCTTTATTTTAAATATTTTTTATTTTTTTTTCTTAAAATCGGAAAGCGGTTCACAGAATACATCTACCTACTAAGTTTCACATGTATAGTCTTAATAGTTTCGGAATAAAATGGCTGTGACATACGGACGGACGGACAGACAGACAGACGGACAGACATATCGAAACTATAAGGGTTCCGTTTTTTGCCATTTGGCTACGGAACCCTAAAAAAGGAGTATTAATGCGTCATATTTTGATACTAGCCCTACCAATTATAACCTATAGGATGTCGTTGAATAAAAATCATGAAATTTGGCAACAAGCCTAACTTAGGAAAAGGAAAATGCCTGAAAATCTTTTCTTTCTTAGTTTATTAGAGGTCACATAGGCCGTGGCTTCAAATAAAATACTAGAACTCAACTGCATCCGGTTAGCCTAGATTAGTTTTTTTCGTTATTGAAAGGAATTTGGTCCAGCAAAGGAAAAAACCTAATTGTAGGTTTACTTCTTTGTGTTTGGTTGTACACTACACTAGTTATATACCTTCGTGACCCGTGAATTATGAATGATGATGAATATGCAATGATATTTATTTTACAAATCACTACTAATATTATAAATGCGACAGTATGCATGTATGTTCCGTTTTAGCTGTAGTTCTTAAATATGTATGAAAGTTGACTACATTATCGCATTAGGTGATAAGCCTGTAATGATAATTGTATGATGATAAATAAATAAATAAATAAATATCTTAAAAAAACTTATTTTATTTATCAATTTATTTATGAATGCGTACGCGTGTAGAGAGAAGGAGGTTCTCAATTCGACTTGAACTTTTTTTTTTTTATGTATGTTACCTTATAACTCGGAGGCGGCTGGACCGATTTGAAAAATTCGTTTTGCGTTTGAATGGGTATAGTTTCTAGTTGGTTCCATTGTTACGAAATCAGGATCTGATGATGGGATCCTGGAGAAATCGAGGGAGCTCTTCAAATATTATAGGCACACCTATAGCGTTTTGGATATTTTTTATAGTACCTTGAGCAGTTGTTTCCGAAAAGCACCATTTGGGGAAGTTGAACTGATGATGAAGACCACAGATGGCCACTGAAACTCCTCAATAATAAGTATTTCGTGGATTGCGTTTCGATTACTTAAGTACGGATGTTAAACACCTTATGCTCGTCACAATACATATGGTGATGTAGAGCTGATGGTCAAGTACCAGGAGAACTCCTCAAAAATTAACGGCTATGCATCGGGAAAAGCAACATTTTGTAAAAGGTGATAAGTTGTTGACATTATGGCTTTTGTAACTAGATAAATTACAAACCGACCCACTAAAAAGCGTGAAAAAATTATTTTTTGCAAAAAATAGAACCGACTTCCATATCAAAACACTTCAAAGCCAAAAATAACTTTAATTTCGGAAGGCGGTGTGAAAAAAAAAGAAAATCCAAAACCAATAACACCGACTTCCGAAATGAAAGTTATTTTTGGCTTTGTAGTGTTTTGATATGGAAGTCGGTTCTATTTTTTTTGCAAAAATTTTTTTTTAAGTATCAATTTAACATGTTTATTTAATACTAGCTTTTGCCCGCGACTTCGTCCGCGTGGAATAGATACTTTGGGCTAACGTTAAATTTAACCCCGATTTTGAAGCATTCTTCATTGGCGCTCCGCTCCTATTGGCCTTAGCGTAATGATATATAGCCTATAGGCTTTCTCTATAAATTGACTATTTAATTAAAAATTAAATATTTTTTCAATTCGAACCAGTAGTTCCTGAGATTATTGCGTTCAACCAAACAAACAAACTGTTCAGCCTTATATTATTCGTATAGATAGCTGTTGCCCGCGACTTCGTCCGCGTTTCCGTCGTTTTTCGTAAAAAGTAGCCTATGTCCTTCCTAACGGTTCAGTGATTTTGATGTAACAGACAGATTAACTTTCGTAATTTAGTGGGGAAATATAATATATCAGTCTATAATACTGTTGAAAAATATCGCAATGCGGAACCGCACAATATTATTGTTAATAGCTGTGCCCGCGACTCCGTCAGCGTGTAACTCCTTATGTGTTATTAAGTTAATGTATTGGTAATATTGTTTAAATCACGTTCACATGAGGCTTAAGTACCTATAGAACGAAAATACTTCAGCGCAAAGCTTCCGGGTAAACTATGTTGAAAGTTGACCCGTCCGGCACGTGAACATAAAGATTTCTAGAACTGCTAACCCGGGAAAGAGCGACGTACAACTGACCATGCGAGAAACAACTGACACCGAGATCTACTCCAGCAACATGAAAAGTCTGCCCTTGAACCTTATTAATTGTCATTGCATAACACACCGATACTGGGAATTGCGTTCTTTTAAATTCGAATGGAAAATTATTTGGTATTATGGGAATTCTGGGAATAAAGACGGTTTCTCCTGCACTGCAACCTGTTAAAATTTGAGCCTTGATTATATTTTGTTGCAACTGGGTTACTTTTAGCCGAGTTCCATTGCAAAGTTGTGGTGGTTTTAAATTACGGAGCAGAATAATAATCAGAAAGCTTCGAACTGCTAAGCTATCGGGAGTTACACGTGTTATTGTGAGTCAACCATAAAAGATAGACATATGCTGTCGTGGGATATTTTTTATATAATTTTAAGGAGAACATTTCCGTCATAAATGATTTCTGTGTAGCTTTAACCATTAAGGTTGCACACGCGACGGAAGCTTAAAAAATGGAGTAACTTCTCCCGTTTTCCCAACATTTCCCTTCACTGCTCTGCTCCTATTGATTGTAGCGTGATGAAAAGTATACTATAACCTGCTCAGGAGTATGAATATTAATTGTACCAAGTTTCGTTAAAATCCGTCGAGTAGTTTTTGTTTCTATAACGGTTATACAGACAGACAGACAGACAGACAAAAATTTTACTGATTGCATTTTTGGTATCAGTATCGATCCCTAATCACCCCCTGATAGTTATTTTGTAAATATATTTAATGTACAGAATTGACCTCTCTACAGATTTATTATAAGTATAGATATAGATTATGGGAATTCTGGGAATAAGGACGGTTTCTCCTGCACCGCAACCTGTTAAAATTTGAGCCTCGATTATATTTTGTTGCAACTGGGTGAAAATAAAACTAATATAAAAAAGTGAACGTAAATTAGCCAAAACTTAACCTATCGGTATACTAAAATAATTAATACCTATTTTATAAAATAATAACAAAAGGAATCTAAAAATAAATTATCAACGACTAAAAGTTGCGCTGATAAGCACGGTTTGTTAATATCAATTAAGTATTGTCTGTCAATAAGGTCGAACGCTCTGAACGTCTATTCGGATCAACAGGCAAAAATTGTATGATGCTCGCACTTTTTTTTTAGGTAGGGCCTCCCGTAGTTCTGTTCACTTTTCAACCGCGAAGCTCGCGCTCGGACGCCCCGCCTTTTTAGGGTTCCGTAGCCGAATGGCAAAACACGGAACCCTTATAGTTTCGATATGTCTGTCCGTCTGTGTCTGTCGGTCTGTCTGTCTGTCTGTCCGTCCGTCCGTATGTCACAGCCATTTTATTCCGAAACTACTAAGACTATACATGAGAAACTTAGTAGGTAGATGTATTCTATGAACCGCTTTCCGATTTTAAGAAAAAAATTAATAAATATTTAAAATAAAAGGGGGTCCCCATACATGGAACTAAAACTGAAAATATTTTTTTTCATGAAACCTATGCGTGTGTAGTACTTATAGACAGGTCTTTAAAAATGATATAAGGGTTTATAAAACCACTTTTTCATAAAGTCAATCGTTTAAAAGATATAAGCTTCCAAAGTAGTAAAATGTCCCCACCTCCCTCTAACTTCTATAATAATGGAGTGAAAAATCTAAAAAAAAATATATGTCTGTAGATCTTAATGTAAACTTTCAACCAAAATTGGTTTGAACGAAATCGGGTAAGCAGTTTTGAGATACAGCATATTTTCTAAAACCGCAAATATAACTTTGTAATTCATACAAACACTATGAAAAACAAAGTTATCTAGCGTAGTTGTAAAAATGTAAATAAGCTGGTTTCTAGAAATTTTTAAGGTTTTTAGGAACCCTTCATGGGCGAGTCTGGCTCGCACTTGGCCAATCGAGACGCGTCGAGCGACCGATTCTCAAAAATAATCCTTATAGCATGATTCAGTATTCACGCGCGTTGGCTTATTATTAGCGTATTTCATGTATAACTTTGGTGTTTCTATACCGATTTATATGATTCTTTTTTATGGAATAGTTAATAATGTTAACTTTTTCAATTAGGGGTGACTGAGAGTGTTATAAACGTAAGAGTAGACAAATATTATAATCAGAAAGCTTCAAACTGCTAAGCTATCGGGAGTTACACGTGTTATTGTGAGTCAACCATAAAAGATAGACATATGCTGTCTTGGGATATTTTTTATATAATTTTAAGGAGAACATTTCCGTCATAAATGATTTCTGTGTAGCTTTCACCATTAAGGTTGCACACGCGACGGAAGCTTAAAAAATGGAGTAACTTCTCCCGTTTTCCCAACATTTCCCTTCACTGCTCTGCTCCTATTGATTGTAGCGTGATGAAAAGTATACTATAACCAGCTCAGGAGTATGAGAAATAATTGTACCAAGTTTCGTTAAAATCCGTCGAGTAGTTTTTGTTTCTATAACGGTTATACAGACAGACAGACAGACAGACAGACAGACAGACAAAAATTTTACTGATTGCATTTTTGGCATCAGTATCGATCCCTAATCACCCCCTGATAGTTATTTTGGAAATATATTTCATGTACAGATTTGACCTCTCTACAGATTTATTATAAGTATAGATTTTCATATTAAAAAAAATAAAAACATTTTGTTTTCGAATGGTAATATTTTTTTTAGCATGTATGGATGCTATGCTATTGCTGGTTAACGGGAACGCCCTCTGTTAGTTAACATACAGTATACAAACCTAGGTTGCGGTATCTCGTTACGTATCCCTCAACCCAGGAAAACGTAAGGATTTACACCACCATAAAAAATTACAACTATAAATTAATAACTCCTTCACCCTTCTACCAACCATCACATCATCTTCTGGATGAAGCAGAAGGGTGTGTCACACGGAATAGTTCTGTTCTGTGGTGTGTCAGAACTCAATTACCTAACATCATTGTTCCTTCAGTAGCCCGCGCAATCCCGGGGCGCGGTATTTTGTAACGCATCTAACCCAGGAAAACGAAACGCCTTACTTCATAACAACTTACAACTCTAAATTAATACCTTATTTTTCCTTCTGCACACACACACACTATTATCACACATACAGCACAGCAAACACTATTATCTGCATCCAACATCACATCGCATCATCTCATACACTGCAAGTAGCCATTGATTCGAACAAACATAACATTTGCCAAGATGTTTGCATGTTACAACTTGTGCTACACTATCTGTTGCTACAGTAACAGTTCTGCGAATATTAATTATACCTGTTTCCCTTTGGGAGGGAGTTTCTCTGCGTATTAACTGCACTACTGCAATTGAAATAAACTAATGTGGATCTTAATAGTATTTCTTTGTAGTCAAAATGTGTTGAATATTTCAGAATATTTTGATGAAAAGGTGTGTGTTCAAAACTCGTGTAGAACAAACGATTTGCCCCGGCTTCAGATGCAAATTATATACATATACTTTTCTCGTTTATTATTCCTTTTAGTAGCAAGAACCGTAACGAAATACTTTGCCTGGTGTATATGACTGGTGGTGGTCAAATGCGAGCCTATTGTCAAACTGACAGACGTAGTATATGAATTTGTTTCATATGTATTATTAATTAGTTTACTATTGACTCGTGTTATTTTTTATTTTTTATTTTATTTTATTTATTTATTTAGGATCTCTAACAAAAGATATACACAGTTCATAAATATTCAGGTTATACAAATTATGTGTTTTGTAGGTGTACTCTTTCACTTATAAGAGACCACAGCATGCACGAGATAAAATTAATAACTAAGCTAAAAAATATAAGTTAATTGAAAATTAAAAAATTAAAAAAAAATCACCCCATCACATCACATTTCATCCATACAATTCGTTAGTCAGTCATTATTTTTTTAGTCCATCTATTCTCATCTACATTTAAACGTTTTATACATATTTAACTTTTGAACTTTTCTTAGACAAAGACACTCACAAATATTTTCTAACGTAAACGTTTAACATAAATTTGTGCAGCCGCCCTCAAGTTTTAGCGATACTAACGAACAGCAATTGATTTATAAATATATATAGATTGCTCTTTCATAATAAGTCATCACGAACCGCCATTTACAGTTACAATTTTCGACTTTTGCCCATTATGAAATATATTTTCACAAAATTAAATTACCCTCACCATCACCCTTGTACCCTCAAAGTTCATCAAAAGCCTTTATTTACTGGTTCACTAAATAAAGTAAGCTGTCCCATCCCAACTTTTTGACACGACTCCTTATTGTCTCTTAATTGCCAAAATTCTTAACAGACCAAAGAATTCCCAACACAGAGACTTGAACAAGATTCTCTTTGAAATGCATAATTCATTTTATTAAAAAGTTTGACCTTAATTGTACGGTCGGAAACGAAATTGAAAACGGTGATCTTGGGTAACGGTAGAAAACGCACCTGTGGTATTCCTGATATTCCAAATACTTAGTATTCCAGATACCTAATACTCCATACTCGTTGTAACATTTTAATTAAAAAAGCAATTCTACCTTTATCTTCCTACTTTATCTATATTGACACTTCACTTTTCGATTACTTTTCAGCAAATTTGACTGAAATATAAGCATATTTACTGAAAACGTTCATCCCGATTGTACGGTCAGCAAGATAAACTTTAACCCTTACTTTTACAAAAGTAGCATAAAGCTATATGATATAGATATATGATATTTTATGGGGTAAATTAAGGGATAAAACTTGTGTACCTTTTTTTTTTTTTTTTTTTTTTTTTAACGTGGTAAAATTATCAAATAAGTCCTCCCACTCCGGGCAGGGTGGGAGGGACTGTCAGACTTTTACTGACTAAAATCCACGGTGTTCCTTCAATAATCCTTTACATACCGGGGCCACGGTAACGGGATGAGTCCCACGACCCCGGCAGGATTCGGCCCTCTGCAGAGGGGGCCTCGTCATGTTGCTGACGCTCTTTGAAGCGCGCGTGAAACACGACGCGCCGTCGACCCGGGCATGGTCCATGGTCGGACAGCGAGTTGCCCTTTACTCGCTGTCCGCATGCCCGCGCCTACGGTGGCCGGAGATCGTCGGCCGACGTCCGACGCCGTGGGCGTCTACCACTGCGGCTGGGCTGGAGGGAGGACGCCATCCTCTCCCTCACGCGGCCCGCCTCCTCCTTCGAAAGCATGACTGCTTCGCAGAAGGAGGCGACCGCTTCCCACTCCCTCTCGCCCCGCAGCATGGCCTCGACCAAGGCCGGGCGCGAGAGGTCTCCGCCTATTGTCGCCGTGAGGACACGTCGGTGCTCTGCCCAAGCTGGGCAGTCCTGCACCGTGTGCTCGACTGTGTCCTCAGGGCGACCCTCGCAGTGGTGACACCCAGGCGTCTCTTCCTTACCCATCAGACACAGGTACCTCCCGAAACTTCCGTGTCCGGTGAGGACCTGCGTCATGCGGTAGGTCAGGACGCCGTGACGCCGATCTAGCCACTCCTCAAAGAGGAACTTGTGTACCTAGGGAAATTATGCTATTGTTTATGCAGTGGTATAATCAAAAGAATTGTGTACGATGGGCAGGCTCCCTCTCGGAGGAGTACCGGCTGGAGTGCGGGGTGAGGCAGGGGGGCTGACCTCGCCCACCCTCTTCAACCTGTACATCAACCGGCTGATCGACGAGCTCAGCAGCACGGGCATCGGATGTCATGTCGATGGAGTTTGTGTGAATAACATCAGCTACGCTGACGATATGGTGCTGCTGAGCCCGTCGATCGGTGCGTTACGAAGGCTCCTGAGAATTTGTGAGTCCTACTCAGTGACACATGGGCTCAAATACAACTCAAAAAGAGTGAAATAATTATTTTTAAACCAGACAACAAGCGATACACATTCGTCCCGAATTTCACCTTATGTGGAATAGCTTTAAAAGTAGTCGAGCAATTCAAGTATTTGGGCCACTGGGTCACTGAGGACCTTAAGGACGGTAAGGACATTGAAAGGGAGCGCAAAGCGTTGTCTGTCCGATGCAACATGTTGGCCCGCAGATTTTCACGGTATACGAGGACTGTCAAAGTTACGCTTTTTAAAGCATATTGTCATTCCTTTTACACCTGTAGTCTGTGGGTTAACTATACGCAGCGGACATACAGCGATCTGCGCGTTCAATACAATAACGCGTTCCGGATGCTGATGGGGCTGCCGCGCTACTGCAGCGCCTCCGCGATGTTTGCGGCGGCTGGCTCAGACGGCTTTACGGCCATTATGCGCAAGCGGTGCGCATCTATCTTGCGCCGCACGCGCGGCAGCCCCAACACGATCCTGCGAGCGCTGGTGGACCGGTGGGACTCCCCGATGCTGGCTCGTTGGATACGGTTGCACGCAGTCGTATAATCATTTGTCAACATCATCGGGGATTCCACCCGGACATGTCCGCTGTTTAATTAGCTGATTAATTAGTTAGTAAAATTTAATTAATTTGATATTTTTATTTTTATTATTTTTTAATTTGTCGATAATGTATATTATTTAATTAATTATGTTTTTAACTTTTTTATGCTGTTTATCACTTATAAAGTAGATTAAAGGATTAATTAATAGATATTCTTGAAAAGTATTGAATCAAATTATTAATATTATTTTTTAACTTTTATATGGGCCTGCGTGCCTCTAATAAATGATTTTTATTTTTTATTTTATAAAACACCTTCACGTCATCAAAAGTGAGATAAATATTAAATAAATAAAAATAATAAAATTTATTTCATATAGATATTAAATAAGTTTTCGATTTTCATCAGCAACACCTCGTCGGCTGAATACACATCGCCCAGTCCTTTCCAGTAAATGCCTTTGGCATCGAGCAAAATCCTTAACCAGTCCATTGGTTCTTATGGAAGGCCCCCAACGCTGTAGCTGTCCCCAATAGAAGTACTTACTAGGGCTACCCCAATTCACGTATACTCACAATATTTTTGTTAAAATAAACATACGAGTATTCATATTATACTTATACCAATTAAATGAAATATTTATTTTGTAAATTGGTTATAAATAACACTTTTACACGTCATGTCTTTTGCGTGTTAAGTTTAGCTAGATGAGGGCGGTATTTCCTAACTGACTACTCTGAGAAGAAACACCGAAACAAACTCAGAGGTCAAAGTCTCTTTTAAAGTCCATACAATTTGTGTTTGTATTTGAGAAGCATGTAGGTTCACGTCTGTGGTGTTCCTTTGAGGAAATAACCACGCAAATTTGAGCGGACCTGTCCAGACAGTGCACGCATTTGTCAGTTATCGAACCCGCAACCTCGTGCTCAAGAGTTGCACTTGCAGTCACTTGACAAACGTGGCTGTTGAAAATACCATTATATTAAATTTGAATAATTAAGAATATTTTGCTGTCCGTACAGCCCAATTATCTTGTGATTATTATTGCAGAGTCAAGTTTCGTCTCTGGAGTTGCAATTCGTAAATATTAGTCCGCACTCAAAGCTGGACGCTGGAATTATTAAACCAATGAAATATAACTATCTGGAACTTAGTTTGACTTAGTGATGTTTGAAACAGATTTGTTTTTGATGATAAATTGCTTGTGAGTTACAGGAATTTGTGGAAGGCGATTAGCTTTAGTTCAGTTTGCTTTGTGAATTGTAGATTCGGACAGGAAGGTTGGGATGTTTGTTAAATAATTACTGTAAATAATAGAATCTAGCAACCCGTACTAGTGGATTACTCGTTCCCTGTCACAGAGAGAAGACCTGTAACTAGCCTACCTGAACTAGCCTATAACGATCGAGAAAGATTATAGAGTTTTCCTCCTCCTTGCGTCGTTTTCCTCATAACTGAGGGTCGAGACCTCCCTTCTGCATCACTTTCTCTCGTATTATTTTCCTTCAGATGTTTGTCTCTGGTGGTGTGAAAGGCATTGTGAACCGTAGAGTCGAGAGCGGTGCGGATCTGGTCAGACTAACATATTGGGCTACGTCCCTGAGGCCTTTTCCCGTCTACTTTGCCGATCACGATGTGACCGAAGTATTCGAGGACTCTGCGTAGACACACCGATGATAGCCGCGCGGAGACTTTAAGTTCTCGCAGTATGGAGTTTCATCAGACTACAAAAGAAGAGGGGTCCACGGGAGCGAAGCCTCGCGCTATTTCTAATATAATAGAAGAGTTTTAATATTGAGAATGAAGTACATAATCACTCACAAACAAGCTCGTGGTTAAATAATAACAGCCATTGATCTTCGTGGTTAAATGACGTTTGCCGAGATTGGTCTATGGATGGTTGACCAAATCGAGATTCCTCTTCGCACTGTTATAACCCTTGTTACAAGGCAATAGGGCCCAAGTTAGCTTTTACTTATTTATAGTGAACTTTTAATGTTGTAATTTTTTTAATGTTGCATTTTTACACAATGCACAGAAATTATGTGGATAATTGAGGTATTTAGATTCTGCACGCTGTCGCGTAAACTGGTTGCCCAAATTAAGGGAGCAATTAAGAGGGGATAAAATATAAGTACCTAATATAAGTAAATATAAGTAATCAAAACAATATTACTAAAATAACACATTTTAATAATATTGTTTTGATTGGGGACGTGAATATTGCCATAAATGGCAACAAAATTGAGCTTCCTGGTGAAAGATATCTCACTCTGGCTGCAGCGCATGGTCTCTTACCAGCACATACTGAGGTTACGCGTAGTGCAAGTGGTACATGTATTGATCACGTGTTACTTAAAACCCAAAATGTTTGTACTACTATCGTACCTCAAACTACACTAACTGATCATCATCCTGTATTATTATCTATGGAACTAAAACAGATACGTCGATATGCAACTACGACTATAACAAAAATAGATTCTGAAAGCTTAGAAAAAGATATTCACAGTATTGACCTAAATCCTATACACAAAACGCTTGATCCTAACGTTGCTATAGATTATCTCATAAGTAATATACAACTATCACTAGAAAAAAATTCTAAAGTAATTACTTTGTCAAGGCGTAATAAAATTATAAAGCCCTGGGTCACTCCGGGCTTGTTAAAATGCATGAGAAATCGAGATATATTACACAAGAAGCATAAAAAATCTCCCAATAACGAAATTCTGAAAGTTACGTATACTTGTTATAGAAATTTCTGTAATCAAATTTAAAAAAAAGTAAAAATATCCTACGATAAGGGTTAAGTTGAGGCGGCTAAAAATAACCCCAAAAAATTATGGAATGTTATAAATAGCTTTCGCAACACAAAGAGAGACAGTAACGACGCTAAAGAATTACTAAGCATCTGTTCTTCTCCTCAATTAACAGTGAGTGAAATGAATAACTATTTTATAAGTGTAGGCAAGTCACTGGCTGAAAAAGTTATTCAGGTGCACAATGTCTCAAACATGGATTCTCGTTCTATCGATACTATGGACAAATCTCCCAGACACTCTTTCTTTTTGGAGGATACGTCTGAAGAAGAGGTTGAATGCCTCATAAACGGACTTAGAACTGAGTGTACGGTGGGTTGGGACAACATTTCTAATAAGCTTCTAAGGCAATTCAAAAACTTCCTTGTCCCCCCTCTTACGGTAATTTTTAACACATGTCTCGAAACTGGTACATTCCCTCAGGCTTTTAAGAGATCGGTTGTGCGACCAATATATAAAGGCGGAGACAGAGGTCGTTTCAGCAATTACAGGCCTAATTCGATTTTGCCCTCACTTTCTAAAATTTTGGAAAAAATTATTAACATCCGGTTAGTTAAATATCTCGAGAAAAATAAATATCTTTCGGACAATCAATTTGGCTTCCGTGCGGGCAAATCAACGGATGAGGCTGTTCATAAGCTGACAACCTACATCAGTTCGAAACTAGACAAGGGTCAGAAGTGTCTTGCGGTCTTTCTAGACCTAGCAAAGGCTTTTGATACGATCTCTGTCTCTGTCCTACTACAAAAGCTGGAACACCTTAGCATAAGAGGCTCACAGCTTGAACTCTTTGAGAGCTACTTGTCTGGACGCTGTCAGTATGTACAAGTGGGTGGCTACTACAGCGTTGACCTTCCTATATCCTACGGTGTGCCACAAGGCAGCATACTGGAACCTACCTTGTTTCTTGTTTATATTAACAACCTCACAAATTTGATTATACCCAAAGGCAAAATAATCTCCTATGCAGATGATACTGCTCTCCTCTTCTCTGCTGAAAATTGGGTAGAGGTCTTTGATGCTGCCCAATTTGGTTTCGAAATGTTTCACAAGTGGTTACACAAAAATATTTTGACAATGAATTTTGACAAAACCAAATATATAACTTTCTCGATCCGCAACAAAACTGAAATCGATCAATCATCAATCACTCGCAATTAATCGCATCAATGTGTCTCTAGATCAAACTGTTGTTGCAAACCATTAGAACGCGTTAGTAATATAAAATACCTGGGCATCACAGTGGACAGTCAACTTAGCTTTAGGGAACATATCAAGTTGCTATCCTCTAGAGTACGTAAACTTATTTATGTCTTTAAAAATATCAGATACATTGTGGATGCAACACTTTTAAAACAAATTTACTTAGCATTGTGTCAATCCATAATTACTTATTGCATATTGTCGTGGGGTGGGATTCCAAAAACCTCCATAAAAAGATTAGAAATCGCTCAACGTGCCATACTGAAAGTTAGCAACTTTAAACCAATTCCCTTTCCAACAAGAACACTCTACCAGGATTGTCAGGTATCTACAGTAAGACAGCTATTTATAGAAAGAGTACTTCTCAAACAACATTGTGAACTTTCATATGACCCAAGCATAACCAGCAAACGCAGGAAACACGAGGTCTGCACTCGGTCTTTTGAGCCTAAAACGTCGTTTATTAGAAGATTCTTTATTTACATTGCTCCTATATAATAAAATAAATAAAGAGTTAAACATATACCCTCTTAACAAAAAATTGTGTAAGGAGAAAATACATAATTATCTTCTTAATCTTTCTTATGATGAAACTGAGGCTTTACTTAAAATTCAAAACTAGTGTTTGCTTACCTAAATAATAAAGTGGTCGGTATTTCTGGGTATCATGCATACATGCTCGCAAAATCGTTCACACAGCATTCAAGGACACGCACACACAACACATGCACACGTCACGCACACATACACATACACACACTCATACACACAACCACACACATAATACTCTCACACAAAATGTACACACAGACGCACAGATATTGCATTAAATTTATTTTTATAATATTAGTATTGTTAACTAATTAACTAATGTTTCAATCACTTGGGCTATTTTATAATTACCGTTTTTACTAGGGGTGTGGCGCTGTATGCCGAGATACAGGACATGTCCTAGTTCGGCTACAGATGCTCATTTGCTGTGTACTAAATACTAGCCTTTAAGTTTTTGTATTACATGCTGATGTATTTTTATGGTGAAATAAAGTTATAAAGTTATAAAGTTACCTACCCAAGAACTTGTGTGTCTGTATTTTTGTGATGTGGTGACTTAAAGTGTTTCCAGTAGAATAATTGTTTTTTTTTTAAGACGGGGTCGGCTTAGTAACCGCATGTTGAGCCATTGGGCCCGGCTGCCATTTGACCTACCCAAGAACTTGTGCGTCTGTATTTTTGAGATGTGGTGACTTAAAGTGTTTCCAGTAGAATAATTGTTTTTTTTTTAAGACGGGGTCGGTTTAGTAACCGCATGTTGAGCCATTGGGCCCGGCTGCCATTTGGTTTGACAGTCGTCACGGGCAGTTAGAAGCGAAATAACCTTATACCAGTCTTTCCCGAGGGTAACGTGTTACCCAGCTGTTAGAAAGCAGCAGTTAGAAAGGCACTTCTCATGCAAAAGCCTAATACTCAGTTACATTCGTTTAGACTAGAACAGACTTCAACATAGTTGAAATAAGGCTAAGTAGATAATGAGGAGTCAGGAATCACTCTTTTTCCCCCGTAGAGCTCGGAAGCGTAGTACCTATAGTACGGCGGCCGGCACATCAACCTACTCCAATCTGTCCAAAAAATTTAATAGATTTACAACTTTATTACAACATAATAAGGTTCAAACTCAATTGGGTAAATTTGACAGATTCGGAAGCTTGATGTGCTGGCGACTGTACTTAAACTACCTATGGCTTGTATCTAAAAGTCTTAAGTACCCACTATAAGAAAGAATCAGACTGACTATACATTTTTATTTCTTACTTTAAAAAATACTAAAGAATAGAATGTCGATGCACGTACGACGTAAGCAAACAATCAATCAATATCATTTCTAAATTAACTATCAATCTTTTCATTTCATGGCACGTGTCTTGAATACTCTAAAAGAAATCAAAGGTTTTTAATGTTGATTTAAAGAACATCACCCGAAAACCTATTCAATCAATGTATACAGTTTTTAAAGACAATTCGAAAACGCAATGAATACTAAACGTTTGACCTTTCTCCCCAGCCTCCCCCCAAATTCGAATTCGTTCAAATCAACTTTCGCTTAACACAAAGGATCACGGTATTAAGTACCAATAAAGCTATAACAATAAAACTTTTATTCAAACCTAATATTTACGTAAGATTCGAGATCCTTGGGGAGAGTGGGGCGAACTTAACAACCGACAGGTTTAATTAGGGAGCCAAGCTAATTCCCAAGTTTTGATGAATGCTATTTCACGGATACAACCCCATTTCACCCTCGGTGGGAGTAGCATAATTTGAAATTTTGATTTAAGGCCCTGTTTGGTTAATTGCTGTTAATACTATCTACGCTGGTTCGGTTGTGGTGACCGAAGCGATCGTAACGTTTCTGTGAATTATATTCGATATTTGCTGAATTTTTGATTGGATTCTACTTGTGTAAATACTGGGATATAGAAATGGGATTGCTGTGTAATTGAAGTGTGGGTCTCTAAGCTGAGGAAACTAGTGATTCGTAATTAGATAGTCATACAGTTAACTGATAGGTAGGTATAATACAAACATGGATTGTAGGAAGGCGGATTAAAATCGACAAAAATATACCTACACTTTTTTTGTTCTGGTTCGGTCCAGTAAAAAGATGAAAATAGTGATAGCAAAAACACCTATTGTATATATGTAGGTAGTTATTTTTTAACTTTTATCATGTTTCTTTATTGTTTTTTTTTTTTGTTTTCCTTAGGTCGTTTGTCTAATTTTTTTTAAACTCGTTTTTTACTTCACAAAGTTTGTGTGCCTATATTGATGTATTTTCACAGAATTTAAAATTTGCGTTTGCTTGTTTTCTGTAACATCTACCAACCCGCACCGGACCCACGCACGTTGTGAATCTCCCTTAGGTGTAAGATCTGAATTTTCACGACGTGCATACGTCCCATCATGACATACGCCTGTCCGGTGTTTGCTCAAGCCTGTCCCAGTCAGATCCATAGGATGCAGGTCATTCAGAACCGTTTTCTCCGAAAGGCCACGGGTGCGCCCTGGTTCTTGAGGAATGAGGATCTCCATGTAGACCTCAAACTCCCAACCATAAAGCAAGTGTTGAAACGCATGTCAACGCGTTACTTCACCTCTGCTGAAAACCACTCAAACCCCCTAATCGTGTCGGCCGCCCGATACAGATCCTCCAAAATTTCTCGGGTTCGTCGCC
This sequence comes from Tholera decimalis, assembly GCA_943138885.2. NCBI lineage: Eukaryota > Metazoa > Arthropoda > Insecta > Lepidoptera > Noctuidae > Tholera > Tholera decimalis. The sequence continues at coordinate 37,062,354 of OW964564.2, read as the reverse complement.
CGTGTAACGTCCTAGACGAGCCCGATGACCCCACCACCATCCGACAAGAGAGCAGTAGGGAAACTAGCACTCTTGGAAAACACAAACACAAAATGCGTTCCGTATTCCGGCCTCGCCGACGAGGCCCATAGCGACGTCCGCGTACTTGTAACGGAATTCCTCCCCGACCTTTGCCAAACGAGCCAGCCCGCGATGCTGAGCCAGTAGCAATAAATACTCCCTTAAATAATAATATGACCCAGCCTGTCCCTTTGCTGGCCTCCCCCAATGACCCCGCTATGCCGAGGCCCGTACTCCACAGGGAGTGCCCTCAGCGTGCGGTCATTAGCTATAATTTTATTTTAGTTTGTAAGCCCTGGCTGGGGGCCTTTAATTTATTAGAGGTCACCACAGGATAGACCGGTTAAGTAGTACCCGGCCTTAGTGAGCTGAACTACGAGTGGCCCTACCTAAAAAAAAAAAAACAAAGCACGTTGTGAATTACCTACGGCCAATACCTCTCCTAGAGAGAAGGCCTGTGTGTCTGGATGTACAAGGAACATTATTCAGCTCGTTATGTCATGTAAAATACATAATGAATGCCTTATGATTAAAAGCAAAATTTCTAGGAATTCTAGTAGGTTTGAGTAGTAAACGTATAAAACAATTTCTAAGAAAACTTAATTTTATATAATTAAAATACAAACTTCCATGCTGCTTAAAGGTACTTGCTGTCAGTATAATTAAATTTGTGCTTATAAAACTCCTTTGAGAACATCCACTGGAGACTTCATTCCATTTATTATCTAAAAACACTTCAGTATTACTTGTCCCAAACCTTTCTTGCTGGAATTCTTATAAGATATACATAATCCTTCCCTAAAATTATCTTTTAAGCTCATTAATCTTATAATAAGTCTTGTACTAATTTCTTTTTTCTTTCGCCACATTTAATCCATAAATTATGTCGAAACTCAAGGTTGGCCAAGGAGGCATTTTTTCCGGGTAGGAAAATCATCGAATGACTTCTCCCGCTCTAGGTGGAGCGGAAGGGTGTGTCAGACTTCTACTGACTAAAAACTCACCCTGTTCCTTCAGCTGCCCTTAAGTTCCGGGGCCGCGGTATATCGCATGGAGCGTATATCCTCTATGTGAAACATACCGACTGGATCCGCAACGTCCTTATACGCTCCAGGACAGGTATCGCTAACGCTGGTGACAAGTCTGGAAGACTGAAAGGGGTTTGGGCAGGACATATCTTCAGGACGGAAGAGCCAGTATCGTCACGGGGTAGGCATCTAACGACGGACGTTGTAAAAAAATAAAATTACGTCACACGAATTTTATGATGTTTTAGCCCCCCGCCCCGTACTTGTCACATTTCTGTTATATCCCTTTCTGCCTTGTCAAGTATGACGTTATATCTAGACACGTGGCAGCGTTTCAAGCCAAGTTCAAGTAAAGAGAACTGGCGAGCAGCGGCCGTGTGTAATATTACACGAACCATTTGAAGCCACTTTTGATCCCTTCATAACTCAAAACTGTTCAACTTTAACACACCAAATTTAGTGTATATAATGAAACCCCCTAGGTAAACTAGTGTCCCAAATTTTATAGAAACAGCTTAAACGATTATATAGATATTAACATCCAAAAATTGTAATTTTAATGACTGATTGACTGACTGATCTATAGATAGATACAAAACCTAACCCACTTCCAGATGACCTAGAAAGTTCAAATTCGGTATCCAGCTAGGTAATTGTATGTATACAAAGGCAAAAATCAGAAAACAGCGAATTTGACTTGGTTAGTTTTTACATACTACTCATCTTATATTTAGCTAAACAACTTATCAACTTTATGTTATTGCAAGTTATTGTTTTCATGTTGTAAGGTTCTATTCTTCTAAATATTTGATTTGCTGGTAAAAACTCCATTATGATCCACTTTAGATATAAAATTTAAATACTACTCATCTTATATTTAGTTAAACAACCAACTGTATATTATTGCAAGTTTTTGTTTTTATATTGTAAGGTTCTATTCTTCTCAATATTTGATTTGCTGGTAAAAACTAGCCAAGTCAAATGATGAGGTTCAATAGATCATAAGTTATTTGCTTTGTGTAAATAATTCGACTATTCAAATTTAGTAAGTCATATTTTTAAATAAGCATTATTCTAGCAGAAAAAATATCAAGAAATTGTGTTTTGAGTTTACTTAAGAAAGTTATACGTTCTTATAAATAAATTTCAGGATTATCTACAAGACTTGGCACACATTTAGATCTCAAGTCTTTTGTCGGCGAAGTCGACAATTGAACTTGGCTCCTATTTTAACATTTATGTTTTTAGTGGGTAGATTCATACAGATAGAGTTGGTAATATTTTAAGACTTTGTGGAGCTCGTGGCTAAACACTAATAGCATCACTGGACGACATTCAAGGTTAAGCAACGCTTGCCTAGGTCACTAAGTGGATTGGTGACTATATTCACATATCTGGCTGGTCCTATCTGGTTCACGTTCTACAGTCGATACGGGTAGTCAGAAGCCACAAAAAATCGGCTAAATGGTTAAGACGTTAAAGTATCAGCCATATATATTTAATTTTGCATTTATTTATAAATAGTATGAATTTCATTATTTGTCGTCATCGACCTAACTGCAAAAAGGTTAAAAAATGTATAGGTTTAATACGATTTAGTAATATGCCTGTACAGCTTCTGAATCTTTATAAAGCACAGGTCCGTTCCTGCATGGAGTACTGCAGCCACTTGTGGGATGGCTCTGCAAAATACCAACTTGCTGCGCTGGACTCGATCGAGCGCAGAGCTAAAAGGCTTATAGGTGACGAGGCGCTGTCGGGCAAGCTTCATAGCCTGGCTCATCGGCGAACCGTTGCTTGCCTGTCGGTTTCCTACAGATTCTACTTCGGGGAGTGTGCGCAGGAGCTCCATGACCTGATCCCTCCATCTCCATTTCACTACCGGTCTACCAGACGCACGGCTGAATACTATCCACACTTGATTGATATACCGTCTTGTCGTACCAAGCGCTTCTCCTCCACATTGTGCGTACTTCCAAGCTGTGGAATTCTCTGCCGGCTTCTGTGTTCCATGCCACTTATGACCTTTCAACCTTTAAAGTAAGAGTAAACACGCATCTTCTGGGCTCGCTCGTTCCATCGTAGACCTTCATCTATCGCTTACCATCAGGCGAAATCGAGGTCAAAAGTGAGCTTATTCTGAATAAAAAAAATAAAAAATATGTCGGATTGGGTTCAAACTTACGACCTACAACTCGTTAGTCGGGCCCATAACCACTGCGCCATCAACGCTCTCTCATCAAACAATAAACTCAAATATAATAAGAAAAATGCAGCCTCATCGCTGTCAGCTGGTAATGTGCCCGAGAATTTAGGAATTAGGGCAATCCCGAAATTGAGCAACTAATCAAATAAAATGAAAAATACGTCTCGGTTAACTAATTACCTAATTTTCGGTTTCAGAACAAAATTATCGAGCCTCTGCAACAGACCGAATTTAATAAGGTTTAACTGTGCAAAAGGGAACTGACAATTATTATGGGAGTTTGTTCAAGTTATGCGGGTCTAATCGGCGAATGTGAAAATTAAAGACATTGCTTCTCGATGAGGTCGGTTATTTAACAGTCAATTCGGCAATTTAAAATATATTTATTTGTAAAGTTTCATCGTTTAATTGCGATATTATAATGAGCTTTTATAGAAATCTTGCTCCTTCGATCTGAGTTGGAATTTGAAACAGTCATTCTATTTCACAATTCTGTCAAGTGCATTCTGATCGCGTTTATCTTGTGGTGGTATTCAGGAAGAAGCTCGTTTTGGGTGAAAATCATCACACCTCCTCCTGCTCTGGGTGGAGCGAAAGGAAGTGAATAACTACTGACTTTTTAGTCAGTAGTTATTCACTTCCTTTCGCTCCTTCCTTTCTTTCCTTTCTTCCTTTCGCTCCTTTACTTCCTTCCTATCCTACTTAAACCGTTTCTTCAGTTACTCTTTCTTGCATTCCGGGATCGCGGTATATTGTTATAATATTTCCGCAACCCTGGCCGCTAACCCGGGCCTCGTCCTTACCAGGGGTCCTGAGCAGGGGTAGTCGACTGGTTAACTACCCCTGCTTACCGAAGAAGACCGCCTCACTGAAGATCAGCCCGCAATCCCCGACGCTCCGGGTGTCTCCCGTGGCTGGGACGTGAGACAGGGAGTTGTTCAACCTACAAACAAACCCTCGCGATCGTGAGAAGTACAATCCCAAGTTTAGTCAATAGAAAAACTTGTCTTTTATAAGGTGACAGTTTAATAACATACGTTTTGATAACTCTTTCGATGATGACGGTTAAATGTACAAATTAAATAACCAAGATAAAAATATACCTTAAGTTAAATATCGTACGGACTAACGCTGTGGTCCAGTCAGTGATAAGAATTCTCTTATTCAGAAAAAAGATTGTGTAAATAGTACAAGTACCAATATATTCAAATGGTTAAAAAACTAAAAAAGCATAAAAGTGCAAGCAGTTAGCGTTTAATGCGCTTGATCCGGACAAACGGGGTTCGTTATTTCTACGGAATAGCTGACTCGTACAAAGTCACGGAGACATGCTTTAGTTTCTACCGGATTTATCACCGCTGACGTTCATACTTGCAGACTACTAGAAGAATTTACTATTGGACTTTACTGATTTACTTTAATGATTCGTCATAATACTGAGATTTTTATCGTTTCCTTTGATTTTAAGTCGTGGGTTGATGTGGGGTGGACTTTTGTGAGGTAGTATTTAAAATGTTGGATCTCAATTTGTTGCGGGTTGACATAATAGATGAACGCTTTCATTCTTTATAGGTATAACTAGCGTTACGCAATTATTTTTGTTTATGGGCTTTTTTTAAAGATGGGAAATCATCTAATGATCTGGGTGAAGCATCAGTGTTCTATCATAAACCCTTCGTGTTCCTAGGCCGCGATAACTCGAGTTCGAACAATTTCGCAACCTCTGCAGGCAACGGCCCCCTTGTGGTCCCCATCAATATTACTGACACTCTTTGAACACGACGCGCCGTCTATACGGGCCTGGTTTCAGTCGGGCTGCGAGCTACCGATTGCTCGCCGCCCGCAAGCCTACGCCTGCGGTGGCTGGGAGTCAGCCTACGACTCCCAACGCCCAGAGCGTCTCCTGCAGCGGCTGGGGCGCAAGGGCTGTTAGGGCCTTGAGACCCGCCTCTCCCTCACGCGTTCCGCCAGCTTCTTCGTTTACATAACTGCTTCGCAGAAAGAGGTGACTGTTTCCCATGGCTCCTTGCTCCGGATCATGGATTGAACCAGGGCCGGGAGCAAGAATTCGTCGTCTATCGCCCCTACGAGGACACGGTGGAGCTTTGCCTCCACTGTGTGTTCCACCATGTCCTCAGGGCGATTCTCGAAGTGGTAACACCCGTGCGTTTCCTCCCGCCGAATCCGGCACAAGTAACTCCCGAAACAACTGTGTCCGGTGAGCACTTGCATCAGGTGGAAGGTGAGGACGCCGTGACGCCTCGTAAGCCACTCCTCAAAGAGGGGACTTACCGCCGCTATAGTGGCGTGCCCAGCACTAGGTTGCGATAGTCGCTCTTCCCATCCCGCCATGATCTCGCGTTGGAGCTCCGTCCGACGTGCCGCAACAAGTCTCGGCAGCAGAGTTTCGCTCCGGCGAAGCTGTTTATGGGCTTGAGTTTGACTAACAACTCCCGTGATGGTAAGCGTTGATGTGCTCGAAGAAAAAGCATGGTTAGTATAAGTTATAGAAATTCTCCGTAACGGCTGGAGCGATTATGTGATTTTTTGTGTATGTTTGAGGTGTTTAAAAATGGTAGATAGTACGTCTAAGTCGATATTTTAATTAGTGACAATTCATTGTATTTCAGAATATAAATCAATTATACACTTCTACATTTCATTTACCAAAAAAAATCATAGTGTGATGTCTGAACAGTGGATGTGTTCACAAATATTTGAAGTTACATAAACAAAAAGCCGACCCGGAGCAAGAATATGTAGGCCATACAAACCTTTATCCTGTGCAGAAATCGAACCCGCACCACTCAGTGCAACAGCCAATCGTTCAGCCACTGCGCCAACCGTGCTGACTTCAACTTATCATATGTCATAAAATTTTTACAGCAATACTCGTCATAACTTTTCTTGCCTGAAGAAAAACACATTTAACAATCTGATAACTTAATACTGAAAACGGTAAGTGCATTTAAGTTAAGCACTGGCCGTAAAACTTAATACGCAATGTGACCTAAATTTAAGACAACAAGGAGATGAGTCTTACTCGTAATAAAGTCGATCATAAAAGTTTGAAAGCAAGGATGAAAATAAAATATATTACGATATACGCGGTTCTTTAGAATATAGCTTAAATTATTACTGAGATTGTACTAAATATGCTATTTTAACCTTTATCGCAATATATTCAGGCTCATTTATAAAAAATATAATCATGTACTTAGTTTAAATACTGATCGGCAGCGTTTTTTATTCAAATTTGTTGTATGGAATTTGAATTCAGAATCTGCCAACCAGTATTTGAACCAAGCAACGGTCAAAACGTTGTTTTTATACAAAAGTTGTTAACGTGTACTTATCTGTAGTTATTTTTATAAGGAAATAAAATGATTGTACAAAATAGGTTTTTTATACAAATGAATAATTACTACACTCAATCTGAAATAAAACAAAGGCTTTCATAATATAAACACGATTATGTAAGCAAATAGACCCACGCTAAAATAGAGTAATTTTCTATTCCATCTCATTTATATTTTCCCAACTTCCCACTCCATTTTAATCGCACAATTCCATCTCACACAATTATATATTAAAAAACCTTTAAAGCTCAAAAACCTATTACAATGATATCAAACGGCTCCACCGCTTTACTGGCCGGAAAACCTAAAAACTGGATTGAAACATTTTTCTTTCTGATCCCAAAACATTCACTTTTTCATTCACCATTCTTCGAATTTTAAATTGTGACACTTCACTTTAATAGTTCTCACTAACGATCTCTGGGTACATAAAAGATAAGATAACGCTATATATTGACACGATGAACGGAAAATTTCAACCGTATTTGATCGCCGGGGCGCGGATAAAGGACCATGGTTAAAATTCTCATTTCGATCTTTATTCTTTCAAACCATTATTATCGTACACGTTAAAGGAAAAATAGATGTTAGCTGTTTTGTGCTTTTTGTGCTTATTATTTTGTGCTTATTATTTTGTGCTTATTTTTTAAACGTTTATGTCTTAGGATTCCGTTCGTTTAAAATTGAAAATCACTTCGCTTTACGTCTGTCCGTCAGTCTGTCAAGAGTTTTGTTTTTCAGAAATACATAGCTGCATACAACGTAACTGAAATGTATATACAAATACTCTGTACCACAGTATTTTTCAGCTGTGAATCTATATCTAATAAATCATGTACGTCATCGCAATCACATGACCGCTTATTTACTTTATTTTCACCTCTTTTGCGGTTCAAAACCGATTTAAAATGACATGCGAAATTGCAAATCATTTTCCCGTTTGGCTAGGTACTTCCCGTTGACCTAGAATATAATATAGAATAGTGAAAGGCAAGAAGCAAAGTCTTACAGTACATCTTTAGGTACAAATAAAAAATATCCAATTAAAAAAATTTCAGGTGCATTATGTATGATTTCTAAAAGCTACAAATTATTTCGAAATTCACGCGGACGCAGCTATGTGCGAAGTGCTGGTATTTAATAAAATAATTTATTGATTCGGTATTTATGAACTTAATATACTTACTATGTAAAATTTTTACAGAACCTTCGCGTGACACCAAATTGCACTGGACCGGTTTTTTAAAGTTGACTGACGGAAGGTCGCCGTACTTAAATTCGGGAGGTGCTGTTTGCAGTTTGGAACACGAAAATGCACGAAGAGCTACTTAGTTGGTAAGATGAGTGACAAGAATATTAGTAATGTACCACTTATTTTAAGTTAAGTTGATTAAATTTTGATCATCTCATATAAACTGTAGGACTTCCTCTAGGAAAACCAAACAAAAGATGGATGGATTACGTGGGGAAAGATATGATGAGATGATTAGAAAGAAAAAGGAGTAAATAATTCCTTGACGTCTTACAGGGGAGAATGGAAGAATAAAACGTGTTGCAACTGGATAAATAAATTTTATTTACAAATTTAGATTTAAACTAAATTTAATATACATTAACACTAATTTCAACACCGTTTCCAAAACAACGCAAGGCCTGTATCTTAGGGGGCAAAGTGAATGGGGTAAGGTCAGGAAGATAAGGATTTTAAGTTCTAGGTTCTATTTAGTAGTATTTAGTAATATGAATAAAATTGTAAGTTGCAATTCAAAGCTTGTGTGAATTAACCTCATCCAATGCTTACTACCTGTGAGAGAACTAGGTCAAACGCAGCTTATTTTCCAATTAAAATAACAGTACATTTTATATGCACGCAGCTGATCATCCACCTAGTCTTGTCTAAAAAATGGTGGAGTCAACTTCCAGTGTGACCAGATGCCTAACTGTCTATCTGACCTCTATTCCAATATCTGGACTGGCAAGACTGGTTTTTTATTTCTGACTATCAATAGCGACGATATACAACTGATAGGTGGAAACTACAGCTCAACATGCTTTTAATGGTACGGAGATATTTCGATATAAGATCGTAACCCATCAACAGACCTACCTCGACAAGGGTTGGTTAACCTTGAAGATTGACCCGTATGACTGTTATTATTATAAAATCGTTAAAAAAAATCAAAAACCAACTTGTTAATATTCATAGTTATAAAACACTAGTTGTGCCCGCGACTTCGTCCGCGCGAAATAGTGACTCAGCAGCATTTTAATTTTTTAAACAAATTATTTTAAAAATAAAACTCATACATAATTTGAATGTCGTATTTATTAATATCTAATCAAAAGTCTAAAAAATAAGTTTCAAGCTTCTAGCTTTAAAAAGACGTAATTTCCATACAAATTTTCATGCTCTATTTCAACCCCTTACAGCCCTTTTTTCGCATTAAAAAGTAGTCTATGTCCTTTCTCAGGCTCTAGACTATGTCCGTACCAAATTTCATTAAAATCGGTTCAGTAGTTTAGGCGTGATTGCGTAACACACTGTAGCGTTGTAGTCGATTAAACTAGAAGTCGACTACCACACTAATCTCTAATGTCTATGGTTTCACGGAGTGACAACACTTATGCAGTGACCGTCTGGCTATAAATTCTAACCTCCGGTTGGCTTAGTTCTTTTCTCGCCGCCTACTGTTGCAAGTAACTTATATAGAAACCCCTCTGTGCCAAGGGTAAGTGCTCATCGTATCTGCCATTTTCTCTCCATCTTGCCAAATTATAATCCTTTTATTTCGCCATAATCTGCAGCATTTGTAAGTTTATATAATTGCCCGGTTGTCAAGATGGCTTCCTGCTGGAACATAACTGTGATATTTCATTGTCATCTGCTTTCCACTAGTGTTCTAAATTTGTGAAGCATACGCAAGCCGCAGCATTGTTTTCCTGCTGTGCCATAGCAGCTACGAGCTTAAAAGCCTTGCACGCGGTTACTTTTTATATAGTTGCACGCGGTATGCGCACGCTTATCTCTATTTAACCTTTGTGAACCGCCGCGATGGTGAGTTTCCCATCCATTTTCCCGGGTACTGTTCCGTGGGGCTTACGGCTGGGAGACGCACGCATCGCTGGCGCTCACGATTCCTGCACCACGCTTACGGAAGCACCCTTCGTGTGATTCCAGGGTTTTTTTTCCTTCTCCTTCGTTTCTACTGCCTTGGATTTCTACTATCATCCACCTCTACGTCCGCCGCTCGACGGGTGTCACGCTGCCTCTGTGACTGTCTGCGTGCTATTGCGTGGCCTGCCCGAATAACCTCTGCGCCCGTCTGCGCGCTATTGTGTGGCCTGCCCGCATAACCTCTGCGCCCGTCTGCGCGCGAGCTGCCTGCTTCGGGATCTGCCCGCCGGTCTGCGTGCGTCGCGGCCTGAGCCCAGGGCAGTACCATTCTATACCTTCGACCAGTGAGGGAACCCAGTGTGAACCGAACCCACCCTCCTTCAAAATAAATGCTGTAATCTGTGGTCTAAGTCTTTTATTCCTCTACCACCTAAACCACTACGCCACAGTGGCGCCCACTCGGTAAGGTTCACAAGGTTTTCTTCACTGGTCGCTATTTACCTGACTCACACATCGTGGCGGTAAGTAGTGGGTAATTACTATATTTTCTACTGTATTTTTTTAATTTGTTACTTTTATATAATTTCTTAGTCAGCTACTAGGGTTTTGTTGTAAATTGTAAAGATCACAATGAGCGCTAACCCAATCAAATTTATCCACCTAAGAAAGGCCGAATTGGAATATGAGGTCGTCATTAGAGGCGGTGAAAAGGGCACATTCACTGACTTTAGAAAACAAATTAACAATGCTCTCCTGAGTAAACTCACCCCTAGTACATCACATCTTTCTGCCAGTGGTCAGCAGGCTGAAGAAAGTGCCACAAGAACCCCAATTCTAAATATAATCTAATCTAATAGATATAATAGGAAATATAATCTAATAAATCTAATAAGAAATATAATCTAATAAATATATTAAATCTAATAAACATAATACAATCTGATAAACAAAATATAATATAATCTAATTATCATATAATCTAGCTCTAAAGTTTTTATTGAAAACTATGCAGAACCCACGTCAAGTCATCTAGGCATTTTTAAAACTTATAAAAGACTAACTCTTCGTTACTACTGGCCAGGAATGCACAGTGACTTAGTGAAAGCTGTAACTTCATGTAAAATCTGTCTAGCTCATAAACAAGTAAACCATGCCCCACTGGAGGTCATGGGGAAACCTAAAGAATGCTCTCGGCCATTCCAGATGCTCAGTATTGACATTGTTGGCCCTCTGCCTGTCTCTAGACGCCAAAACGCATATCTTTTTGTACTGACATGCTGTTTCTCTAAGTATTGTCTTCTAAATAAGACAATCATAACAGCCATTTCAACCTACAATAATAATGAGCAACACTCTTGGGATCTACATATTCCAGCTGTTCAATTTGCACTAAATAACTCAACTAGTGAAGTTACTGGTTTCACACCTACATTCCTTCGCTCAACTTTCAAGTGAAAGTCCTTGGTCTTCACCTGTACTTCTCACCTAAATGGGATGGCAAATTGTGGTTCTGCTTAGACAGTCACAAGCTAAATTCAGTAACTAAGAAGGATGCTTATAGTTAACTTATATCACTGAAATTCTAGATAACCTAAAGGATGCTAAATACCTAACAAGTCTAGATCTTTATAAAAGTTTCTGACAGAGCATCCCGTAGGCCTAGCTAACTACTAGTGTTTGACCCCATACAGGGTCACACGATGCCAAGGGAACACACACCCACGACCGCCTAACATATTGGTCGTGGAGGGTCGACTTGTACCTAACTACCTAAGTTAACTATAACTCTGGTTATAGCTATCCTGGTATCATATTTCACACCCACCTAAAGTGTGGTAATCCTAATTAAAACCTACTGACTAAAGTTACAAACTATTATTCTAAAATTAACTATAATTAGTTATCTTTTAACATAACTAAATACCTTGACTGCATGGCTATAAGCCAACATAACTTCAGTTCCATTGCCACCTTTCTGCTGAACACACACATACACTACACAACTAGCACTACACAACTAATCTCTTTGATTATTTTCTCTTTACGGCGTGACTATGAGAAACTACATAGTGGGCCTTCAGGGCGATTTTTTAGTATCATGGCAGAGTAGTCTCCATAGTACACTACCTTTAACTTTTATTTATGTTATTATGTCCTCATGGATGTCTTAAAGACGGCCCCCTGAAACATGGGTGTCCGCACACTAGTTAATTTACATTAATTCCTAAACCTACTGTTCTGAAAACAGCTTCAAGCCGGTAGATTTCTTTACAAATACCGTACCTACCCATTAACTACTTGCATAGTAGTCTATAACTTTATATCCTAATTACAACTGTAAAACTTTCTCACTACTAACCTTAAAACTATTCATAAAACAATATATAGCATAGTCCATTGTATTGTTTTCAACTAAACTGTTGGTGATCTGCCACCACAGTTAAACTATATTCCAGCCTACCCTGGTAACCTTAATCTAAGCACTAAACACGAAACCTAACTTGCACTTCATCAATCGTTTGATAATAGCATCTATATGAAATATTCTAACAACATTTAGTCAACAAACTTATCTAATTTCTTTTACCTAAACACTAAACTAGAAACCTAACTTTAACTTCATAACACCTTTTAGTATTGAACACGCCTAGCCTGTATATCACTTAGATTCAACCTGCCCTAATTAAATTAATTAATTCTCTTAGAAAATATTTCCGCGTGATTCATAACATAACCTATTTAATTCAAGATCATTGACATATTATAATTTTGACGTTTACGTACTGACTTTGACATCTCGACGTAGTTGCCAACCTTGGATACTTGTCTTTTAGAATTACGTCTAAAACGTGCGGATATTCTCGCAACAGTATGAATATGGACTTGATTTAATTTTTATAAATTACACTCACGTTCGGAAACTCACTCGAATGGACTTCTACATATGATGCGTATTCCAGTAATGAAACTTAAATCAATTTGAACATATACATGGACCATCACCAAAAAAAAAAAAAAATTTTTTTATTAACTTTAACAAATTTTTTTACCTTTTCAAAAAAAATTTTTTTAAATTTTCTTTTTAAATACTCTTAGCTTTTAACTTTAACAAAAATTTTTTTTAAACCTAAACATAAAATAGAACCTTAACTTAATATTAAATTGTTGTTAGAACTTTGATGATTTAATATTCAACGATGAACTTACTTCTTGCTTTGAAACCTAACATTATCTAAAGCCTGCAACAGTCCACCAAGTTTACCTAACCCTATGGAGATACACTTGCTTTATCTTGCTGTTTTTCCTACTGACTGTCTCGAGTTAAACTACTCTATAATTAGCTTACCTCTCGTATGTAATTGTACGTCACTGACTTAGGACTACTTCCAAGTCAGGGATGGACTTAGAATGGATGGATGAATGATTAATAGTATGGAAGCACATGAATGGGATGTATGAACGTATAGGTAGTCAGTAATAGTGGTTTAGGCCTTCTAGCGGATTTATCCTAGGGAAAATCCTTCGCTAACAGGCGGGGTACTGTAGCGTTGTAGTCGATTAAACTAGAAGTCGACTACCACACTAATCTCTAATGTCTATGGTTTCACGGAGTGACAACACTTATGCAGTGACCGTCTGGCTATAAATTCTAACCTCCGGTTGGCTTAGTTCTTTTCTCGCCGCCTACTGTTGCAAGTAACTTATATAGAAACCCCTCTGTGCCAAGGGTAAGTGCTCATCGTATCTGCCATTTTCTCTCCATCTTGCCAAATTATAATCCTTTTATTTCGCCATAATCTGCAGCATTTGTAAGTTTATATAATTGCCCGGTTGTCAAGATGGCTTCCTGCTGGAACATAACTGTGATATTTCATTGTCATCTGCTTTCCACTAGTGTTCTAAATTTGTGAAGCATACGCAAGCCGCAGCATTGTTTTCCTGCTGTGCCATAGCAGCTACGAGCTTAAAAGCCTTGCACGCGGTTACTTTTTATATAGTTGCACGCGGTATGCGCACGCTTATCTCTATTTAACCTTTGTGAACCGCCGCGATGGTGAGTTTCCCATCCATTTTCCCGGGTACTGTTCCGTGGGGCTTACGGCTGGGAGACGCACGCATCGCTGGCGCTCACGATTCCTGCACCACGCTTACGGAAGCACCCTTCGTGTGATTCCAGGGTTCTTTTTCCTTCTCCTTCGTTTCTACTGCCTTGGATTTCTACTATCATCCACCTCTACGTCCGCCGCTCGACGGGTGTCACGCTGCCTCTGTGACTGTCTGCGTGCTATTGCGTGGCCTGCCCGAATAACCTCTGCGCCCGTCTGCGCGCTATTGTGTGGCCTGCCCGCATAACCTCTGCGCCCGTCTGCGCGCGAGCTGCCTGCTTCGGGATCTGCCCGCCGGTCTGCGTGCGTCGCGGCCTGAGCCCAGGGCAGTACCATTCTATACCTTCGACCAGTGAGGGAACCCAGTGTGAACCGAACCCACCCCCCTTCAAAATAAATGCTGTAATCTGTGGTCTAAGTCTTTTATTCCTCTACCACCTAAACCACTACGCCACAACACAGACAGACAGAGTTACTTTCGCATTTATAATATTAGTAAGGATTAATACCTCAGCCTACTACGTTCCTACTGCTGAGACAAAGGTCTCTTCTCTAGGAGACCTGTGCCCCAGCAGTACCCAGCAGTGCCAGTAGTCTGTTCCCATGTTCATAGAGATGAAAGGGAATGATTCTTAATCCACCACGTGGGCCCAGTGCGGGTTGGTCAATGTCGCATGTCTTGGAATTACTAGTTCTAGGACATACCGGTTTTCTCACAATAATTTCGTACATCGATTTTAGAGTGAATTTAGGTGATAATAAAAATGACAAAATAGTACATTTTAATACAAGTGGAGAAAGTTTGTTATTGCGACCGAAGCGGAGTTACGCCCGAGCCGCAAGGCGAGTGGTTATGGAGCCGAGTACTGCAGTAACAAATGTCCACGTGTATCAAACGACGTGTTTCAATACACTTTCGAAGAAATAAAATAATAGAACGAAATTATTATTTTTTATTTAGAACACAAATAAATGTTAATTTGTTGATAAAAGCAAAATTGTTTTATAAATAATAATGCTTATTAAATTAAATTTTCATTAAATTTATATAAGGCCTTAAAAGCATGCGCCTCTTTGCTATAAAAAAAAACAATCACCGCCGAATATAGGGAATTGAATAGTTGTTTAATGTTATCTGTGGCAAAATCTGGAATGGTAAATCATCATGTGTGAAAAATGAAAAAAATCCATGAGTGTGAAATACATTGCATGTTGAACCTAATCGTAGTGCGATAAGAGCCAGTTTTAGAGTAAGTGTATTGAAAAGTAATTAATATACCTGACTAGGTTCGAACCCACGACCTGAATCTTACAAGTCGGGCCCGTATACCCTTCATTTCATTCACAGTTATAACTATTAATATTCTGTTCCCAAAACATCAGCAAATAATGTCTTACGAGCAAACAGAATAGCAATTAGAATAAAATCTCTATATTACGTGCTGAACTGAACTAGTCGTTAAGTGTAGTTGAGTAAATCCAAATGAAATGAAGGGTAGCTTGTCTAATTACGATGGTATTAAGTGTAACGATCTCTAGACACGGAATGAGATCACGCGAGCGTGGAGTAGCGCGCCAAAGAGTAAGGCAAAGACTAGACAAAGCGTTATAAGATTATGAATGATCTACGAGTATTACTTATATTAAACACGCAAAAAGTGTGTTGTTGATTATAATAATAATAATTGACACCGGCCCTCGAACTGATTCGCTCCGAAATACGTAAAGGTCGTAGCACACATATCAACTCGGAAAGGGATCGTCACCGTATCAACTCGAGCCGTTCAGTATTATTTGCATGAACCTCCCTACTGCAACGCACACAAATCGGAATCGTAACGTAATCGCCTCGCCTCGGGACAAGCTCACGAACCGCGGTGCGCTGCGCTTACGGTTCTCCGTACCCTAGTTTACGGCTCTCCGTAGCCTAGCTTACGGCTCTCCATATCCTCCTATATATCTCCGTATCCAACCAGCGGTCGGCGAGTCGTAAGCGCGGTGCGCGTCGCCTAGCTCTAGCCGAGTCGACGCGCCGGAGCTTCTGATCTGCTTACGTTACGTAGTTACGTTACGTGGACGCTTGTTTGACGCCAAGGGGAAAGGCGAGGCGGTGACGATCCGCTCGTGAGTTGATATGTGTGCTGTGACCCTAAGCCAACTATTAACGGACTAAATGGCAGCTGAAAGAACAGGGTGGGTTTTTAGTCAGCAGAAGTGACGGCTCCCTTCCATTCCACCCTGAGCGGAAAAAATAATTGAATTTCCCAACCGGAAAAAAACTATAACTTTATAAAAAAAATGTCATGTAAAATACAAAAGGCTGCTGCAAAATTCTATGGCGCCATATCTACGAGGAAAAATATCTCACACTGATATTACCACTTCAATCTATAACAACTTTGTGAAGGTGTTTACATACGGCGAGATTATCGCGTCTAGTAAAACTCTCAACGCTCAGTCGGCGACTTGGGGTTCCGTAGTGAAATTAGAAACCTTTATTGTATCACTATATTTATTCGCCCGTCCATCGGCTAAAACTAAACTATAATTTGGCAAGGCTATATATATATATATATATATATATATATATGTATATGAATCACGGCTACAAAGCTATTAAATATTTTTTTTATTTAAAGTAACTCACATGCAAGTAAAAGGAGATTATTTTGTTGTTGTAGATTTCATCGTACATGTTATTGAATAGGTATTTTAATAATACTCGTATTTAGGGTCGCCCAAAACCATTTTTCAGTTCAGTAATACATAATTATATGTTAGCGAAATATTTAGGTATACCTTTGAAGTAATGAAATTTGTAAGTAATGTGATTCCAAACCATTGAGTGACTAAGTCACGATATTAATATTATGTATAACCACTTTATAAGGAAATATATCACCAATTTTAGCAAAGTGATGAGTACTGCAGCAATGTTATTGGATAATTAAAAATTTCGTGCATATTCCATCGTTACTTAAAACATTTACTATATTAATCACAAATGGCATTTCTGGTTATTTTTTTTTCGGTGGGAAAATCATTTAATGTCTTATGACTCCTTCCTCCAGGAGCGGATAGGAGTGTCAATCTTCATTTGACTTCACCTCCCTTTCCGGGACCGCAGTGTCACGTTAGAACAGTCCCCTAAAACCCCGACAGGACATTCCCTTACCCATACAGGATACGCTTTTGGTCTGTTTCACCATTTACGGAACGCTAATATCGCAAATGATCGTACAAAAAGTAAAAAAATAAAACCCGACTACGACAAAAAAATCGACGCTGAAAAAGTATGAAACAAGATTTTCAGGATGCTGAAATAAACAAGGTTACTGGAAAAACAAAAACAGAACAAAAATAAAAGCCGCAGTCACACGCTATTAATTGTTTTGTTACCTAGTACCAGTAACCTTGTTTATTTCAGCATCCTGAAAATCTTGTTTCATACTTTTTCAGCGTCGATTTTTTTGTCGTAGTCGGGTTTTAGTTTTTTACTTTTTATTATTTAAACTATTTTGGTGTTAAATCACTGTGCTTCTATACTATTTACTTTATTTTTTATAACTTCAAGTGAAGCCCTTTCAAATGATACCAAACACGGTGTATCTATCTTATTTTTATTTTTACACATGACATTTTGTCCGCTAGAGGTCACCACGTTAAATTTAAGCAATGTTTTGGAAATGTGCATGTGACGCCCTTTCAAATGATATCTAACAGGATGTGTTTATCTTATTTTTATTTTTTAACACAACACTTTTTGGGCGCTAGAGGGCGCCGCATTGGGATTTGTGACACGTCACGTAGCCTATGTTCAGCGGACGGTCAAGACGGTTCTAACGATACCTCATTTGTCGAGTTCCGATAAGTAGCTTTTGAGCTATGAGGGAACAGATGAACATACACACATACATACATACATACATACATACATAGCCTGTCAAAATCATAACCCTCCTTTGGCTTTGCCGTAGTCGGGTAAAAAAAGAAAGACACGTAACTCCAATCATCAGCATGAAGTATGCTCGGGATACTGAACAGAATGTCCCAGTATGATGTCTGGTATTTTGCTAGGCAAACAGAACATTCTACTCGAGAACAAAACGTTCCTACGGGGATATTGCCATTATCGCGGCGCTTAGCGGACTCGACACGATGTTATTAATTTTCTAGTGGATACTGAGCTGCCCATTTTGCTCTATGAGATTTAGTTGTTGAAACTGTCCAGTGTTGAGCTTAATTGACAATAACGTTGTTTAGAATCCATGTTATTTATTGTTTTGGATGGATATAGTTTTCGTTGGAAATATTTATTTACTAGCTTCAGTCGCCCCCACCAACTGTGTCCCCACGTTGTCTTCGTGGTGGGGCTTGCGTGTTTCGATGATCTCTGGGGCCATGCCGGTAGAGGCACTCATGCCGGACGGGCCCAGAGGGAGAAACCAGACCAAGAGGGACACACCGGGGGAAATGCGCGCCGCCTGGAGGATCGAGCAGCTAGCTCGAGCTTCTAGGCGGCGCGGGGCCCGGTCTCAGAGATCGGGTCAAGGGGGAGGAAAGGTTCACTTCCGGTATGCGTCTAATCTTTAGACGTAACCGTGAAGTGAACCAGGGGAGGGGAAATGGGGTGTAGGGATAGAGGAACTCACCTCTCTAAAAAAGTAAAAAAAAAAAAAATGGCAGATAAGGTTTTTGTTAAAGCTACCCAGGCGGGTCCCAGCTGCTCTTCAGCTGGGGAGTCCCGCACCGGACACGTCCGGTCAGTCCCACCGTACTCTGGGGGGGACAGCAACAACTTTTTTCCCAAATTTCCGGCAGTCGCCGCATCGAGCCAGGGAGGCTCACGTGCCCGTGAGGTGGAGTCGCTGGACTTGTCCAGCACGTCCACCTCACCGGCACCGAACATTGAGCGAGCGCAGAGCGCCGCTCCGCGGAGGAAGGGGGCGCTGGTGCTCGGGTCGGAGACCGACTCGGCATCGGACGCCGAGAGCTTCCAGAGCTTAGTCTCTGGGAGCGCAGTGAGGAGCGACGAGGGGGGCGCCGACAGGAGGAAGGAGTTCCTCAAGCGCCCCCGCGACGTTGAGTCGTCGTCGGAGGAGGGGCTTGTCTCGGCCCGCAAGATCCCCACTAGCGTGCGGGGTAAAGGCCGAGGCAAGACCTCGGGGAGGGGGCCTCCCTCTGGAGAGCCCAACACTGGTCTGGCCTCGAGCGAGGCCAAACTAGAAGAGGCCGTGGCGGCTGCCATCCGCACCATCTCGCGGAAGCGGAACCGCAAGAGTAAGGAGGACGCGATCGGCGAAGCCACGGCCTCCATCGTGGCGGCCGCGCGGACTTACGGCGGGGCTCCGGCTGCAAGGGACGATATGTTCGATCCGCGGCCGGAGGTCACCCGCCTGACTGCCGCCATTGAGGCTCTCCAGAGGGAGAACGCCGCCCTCAAGGCGGACCTGGCCGCAATCCGGGGAGACGGCCAGCGGAATGCGCCGCCGCAGGGCCAAAAGGAGAAAGGCCAGCCCACACCAGCGGAGAACTCGGTTCTCGACCTGGTGCGACAGGAGCTGGCCGCCTTCCAGCAGCGGTTCTCCGTATTGGAGAGCCGCGTGCTGCGACCCCCGCTGGCGGCGCCTTCGTACGCGGCTGCGGCCGCGTCCAAGCCTCCCCGGACGGCGACGAGGCCGCCTCAGGCGAAGACGGCCACTGGGCAGACGGCCCCAGCGACGGCGGCTCCTGCGAGAGCGAAGACGGCCCCGGCCAAGCCGAAACAGGGCCCACCAAAGCCGCCTCCGACCCCGACACCTGCGGGGCCGAAACAGGCGGCCAAAGGGAAGAAGGCCCAGGCCGGGAACCAGCCGTCCCAGCAGCCTCCTCCAAAGACTCCTCCGGCCGGCGCCGACTGGCAAGTGGCCGGGGAGAAGAGGAAGGCTGCTGGCGCAGCCAGGTCCTCGAGGAGAAGGGAGAGACGGCGGCGGCGAGACGCCGCGGCGCGATTGCGCGTCCCCAAGACCGCGGCTGTAGTGATCACACTGCAGCCGGACGCGGTGAAGAGGGGCGTGTCATACCGCGACGTGCTCGCGAAGGCGCGGCAGGTGATAGACATCACGGAGCTCGGCATCGTCGGCGGCCTCCGTCACCGGGTCACTGCGACGGGGGCTCGGATGCTGGAGATCCCCGGCGCGGCCAGTGGCCCTGCCGCTGACGCTCTGGCCGAACGGCTCAGAGCGTCCTTAAACGCGGAGGAGGCCCGAGTCTCCAGACCCACCAAGCGCGCAGACATGCGCATATTGGGTCTGGATGACTCCGTGACGGCCGAGGAAGTGGTGGCCGCCGTAGCCAGGACTGGGGGGTGCCCTCCCGATCAGGTTAGGGCGGGCGCCCTGCGTCCTGGCTTCACGGGGGGGCAAACCATTACGGTTAGCTGCCCCGTCCCGGCGGCCAAAAAGATCCAGGAGGGCCGAAGGCTCCTGGTTGGTTGGGTGTCTGCGCAGGTGAAAGTCCTGGACCCCAGACCCCCTGAGGTGCTTCCGCTGCCAAGTGGGCAACCATGCGGCATGCGTGTGCACCTCGGAGGTAGACCGCAGCGATAGGTGCTTCCGCTGCGGTCAGCCCGGTCACAAGGCCGGCTCGTGCTCCGCCCCGCCTCACTGCTTCGCATGTGAGGCGGTTGGCAAGCCGGCCGATCACCGGGCTGGGGGCAAGTCCTGCGCCCCACCCACCAAAGCCAGGCGCAGAGGTAGGCCCTCTGCCGCCATCGTCACCGCCACCGCCGCCGCCGCCGCCGCCGTCGCTACTGCCGCCGCCGTCGCCGTCGTGGCTGAACCCCCGCGAGGGGCCCTGGAGGAGGCTGCAATGGATCCCGATTAATGGCCCCATTGCGCTTCCTCCAAGCGAACATCAACCACTGCGCCGCTGCTCAGGAACTTTTGCTCCAGAGCATGGCGCAGTGGTTGATCAACGTCGCCGTGGTCGCCGAGCCGTATTTTGTCCTGCCCAGGAACGACTGGGTGGCGGACTTGGACGGCTCGGTGACCCTCGTTTCGTCGGCCGCCGCCGGTACCCCGCCCCTCGATCGCGTCAAGAGAGGGCGTGGGATCGTCGCAGCACGGTTCGGAGAGATCGCTGTGGTAGGCGTTTATTTCTCCCCGAACCGAACTCTCGCCGAGTTCCAGAACTCCCTAACGGAGCTGGGAGACTTCGTCGTCGCCCTCGGTTCCCTCCCCGCCCTCGTCCTCGGGGACTTCAACGCCAAGAGTCCGGCTTGGGGTTCCCGGTCCACGGACTATAGGCGGGGCAGGATGCTCGAGCACTGGGCCCGTGCGCAGGGCTTGGTGATCGAGAACCGGGGTTCTGTCCCCACGTGCGTGCGGTTTACGGGCGAGTCGGTGGTGGACGTTACGTTCGCCACCCCCAGCCTGTCACCGCGCGTCACCGACTGGCGCGTTGTGGAGGAGGTGGAGACCTATTCCGACCACCGGTATATCCGGTTCGACGTCTCCGCCCAGACCCCAGACGCGCCGGTCCGACGGGACCTGAGTGGTCCGCGATGGGCGCTGAAGCAGATGGACCGGGAGCTATTCCTGGAAGCCTCGATCGTGCAGGCCTGGGGGTCACCCCCGGACAGGCCTGCAAACATAAACGACGAGGCGGAGTGGTTCCGGGAGGCCATGTCGGAGATCTGCGACGTGGCCATGCCCCGGGTCCGGCAAGGACGCGCCCGGTGTCAGCTGTACTGGTGGTCGAGCGAGCTAGCAGCGCCGCGCGAAGCGTGCGTTGCGGCGCGACGCCGGTACACCAGGTTCCGCAGGCGCCGCACCCGACCTCCGGATGCGGCGACTGTAGAGGCGGAGCTGTACGAGGGTTACAGGGCAGCGAAGGCCGTCCTCCGAGACGAGATCTGGCGGGCCAAGGAACTGGCCCGGGAGGAGATGCTGGCGACTCTGGACGGGGACCCATGGGGCCGCCCCTACAAGTGGGTGCGAGAAAAGCTCCGCCCCTGGGCTCCCCCGTTGACGCAGAGTCTCCAGCCTCAGTTCTTGGAGGACGTGGTGAGCGCCCTGTTCCCATCGCGAGGGGAGCACGCTCCCCCGCCCATGGCTCCGTCTCCGACGGAACCTGAAGCTGGCGCAAACGCGGACCACAGCGACGACGACGTCTACGACGCTCCAGAGGTGACCGAGGTAGACTTGAGAGTGGCGGTACAACGGCTCAAGGCCAAAAATACCGCCCCAGGACCCGACGGCTTGCCAGGTAAAGCGTGGGTCCTGGCCTCGGAGACTCTCGGGCCTCGACTAGAGGGGCTCTTTAGCGCATGCCTGGAGAGGGGCCAGTTTCCGCTTCGCTGGAAGACGGGAAAGCTGGTCCTGATCCAGAAAGCCGGGCGCCCTGCGGACTCTCCGTCCGCATTCCGGCCCATCGTGCTGCTCGACGAGGTGGGCAAGCTCTTGGAAAGAGTGATTGCAGACCGCCTCTTCGGGCACCTGAATCGGGTGGGCCCGGATCTTGCGGAGTGCCAGTTTGGCTTCCGCAGGGGGCGCTCGACGGTGGATGCTGTCATGCGCGTGAGAGCCCTCACGACGGGGGACGCGGTATCCCGGGGCAGGGTCGTCTTGGCGGTGTCTTTGGACATCACCAATGCCTTCAACACCCTGCCCTGGAGTTGCATCAGGGAGGCACTCCGGTATCACCGGGTGCCGACCTACCTCCGTCGCATAGTCGAGGACTACCTGACGGACAGAGCCGTCATCTACCCCGGTCACCGGGGAGAGTGGAACCGGCGAGAGATGTCGTGCGGTGTCCCACAGGGTTCGGTCTTGGGGCCGCCCCTGTGGAACATCGGATACGACTGGGTGCTGCGCGGCGACCTCCCTGATGGCGTCAGCGTAGTATGTTACACTGACGACACGCTCGTCCTGGCGCAGGGAGAGTCGCACCAGGCGGCGGCCGACCTGGCGACGTAAGCGGTTGCGACAGTCGTTCGTAGGATCCGGCAGTTGGGACTCGACGTGGCGCTGCACAAGACCGAGGCAATGTGCTTCCATGGCGGTCGGAACGCGCCACGGTCCGAGTCCCACATAACGGTGGAGGGGGTTCGCATCGGCGTCGGGAGGACGATGAAGTACCTGGGACTCGTCCTCGACAGCCGGTGGAACTTCAGGGAGCACTTCCTGAGTTTGGCCCCAAAGCTGAACCGGGCAGCAGCCGCCTTCAGGCGACTCCTGCCTAATCTCAGCGGGCCAAACGCCTCCTGCCGAAGGCTGTACGCCGGCGTCGTGCGGTCCATGGCCCTCTACGGGTCCCCAGTGTGGGCCCTGTGCATCCGGACGCGACCACTAAAGTTGGTCGCATGCCAGAGGGTCATGGCTATCCGAATGATCCGGGGATACCGCACGATCGCCGGCGAATCGGCCAACCTCCTTGCCGGATTGCTGCCCTGGGATCTGGAGGCGACTGCCCTCCAGCGCGTCTATGAATGGCGCGTGGAGGCGCAGCGCCGGGGCGTATCCCCGCTGCCTCGAGAAGTCGAGGCGCGGCGGGAAGAGCTCCGGCGCGATCTCAGGGCAGTATGGAGGGAACGACTGTCGCAACCGACGGCCGGGCACGCCGTAATTGCGGCGGTAAGACCCCTCTTTGAGGAGTGGCTAGATCGGCGTCACGGCGTCCTGACCTACCGCATGACGCAGGTCCTCACCGGACACGGAAGTTTCGGGAGGTACCTGTGTCTGATGGGAAAGGAGGAAACGCCTGGGTGTCACCACTGCGAGGGTCGCCCTGAGGACACCGTAGAGCACACGGTGCAAGACTGCCCCGCCTGGGCAGAGCACCGAAGTGTCCTCACGGCGGCGATAGGCGGAGACCTCTCGCGCCCGGCATTTGTCGAGGCCATGCTGCGGGGCGAGAGGGAGTGGGAAGCGGTCGCCTCCTTCTGCGAAGCAGTCATGCTTCCGAAGGAGGAGGCGGGCCGCGTGAGGGAGAGGATGGCGTCCTCCCTCCAGCCCAGCCGCAGTGGTAGACGCCCACGGCGTTGGACGTCGGCCGACGATCTCCGGCCACCGTAGGCGCGGGCATGCGGACAGCGAGTAAAGGGCAACTCGCTGTCCGACCATGGACCATGCCCGGGTCGACGGCGCGTCGTGTTCCACGCGCGCCTCAAAGAGCGTCAGCAATATGACGAGGCCCCCCCATAGAGGGCCGAAGCCTGCCGGGGTCGTGGGACTCATCCCGTTACCGTGACCCCGGTACGTAAAGGGTTATTGAAGGAACACCGTGGATTTTAGTCAGTAAAAGTCTGACAGTCCCTCCCACCCTGCCCGGAGTGGGAGGACTTATTTAATAATTTTACCACGATAAAAAAAAAAAAAAAAAAAGCTTCAGTCGCTCGCATGCAAAATTTATTTACAGCTATATATAAATGTAGCTTATGTCACTTTCCATCTCTTCAACTATCTGTATCTCCACACAAGAAATCACATTGAGTTGTTGTACTGTTTTGACGTGAGTGAAGGATACACAAGCGTAAAGTATGTACATGTTGGCCGAGCTTAGACCAACGCGAGCCTAGACAAATTGACACAAGGCAAGCGTTACTGTCTAGACGTTTGGCGAGTTTGAAGGAAGCCAATGGAAATGGCTAATATAGACGAGTTTTGAGGCGCACATGTTGGGCGCTGTCAGTTTTTATCGGCCGAGCGCGTGCGAGCGCCTTTGATTTGTGCAGAAAAACTGACACCACTCCGAAGTGAGGCAAGTGATCGCGAGCGACTGCAAGTTGTGACAAGCTAAGTCAAATGAGGTCTATACATGTTGGCGCTTGTCTATACGCAACCAACTAGGCAAGTGACACCGAGCGGTAGCAAGACAAGGCAAATATACCGTCTACATGTTGGTATTGGCCTTCACTCGACAACGCTCGGCCAACATGTATTGCAGGCTTAAGAATTTACAAGGTGTGATGGAAAGTCAGAAGCTATCAAGTTGGACACCTATCTTGCCAAGACGTGTCGTGCACATAGGCTCAAAAGCGGACTTAATGTTGATGACTTGACAGGCCCGTTGGTATAGTGGTCAGTGGCCCTGACTGCTGTGCGCAAGGTCGTGGGTTCGATTCCCACCTAGGACAAATGTTTGTGTGATGAGCACGGTCATTTGTTCTTTGTCTGGGTGTAATTTATCTATAATATGTATGTATTTAGAAATATATGTATGTTTATCAGTTGTCTAGTACCCATACCACAAGCTCTGCTTAGTTTGGGACTAGATGGCGTTGTGTGAAAAGTTGTGGAATATTATTATTAATGTCATAGGCATTCTCTACTAACCAACCATAGGTGGTGAAGAGATAGCGTGATAGATGCAATAATTGTCTGTTAGAAAAGACAGTGAAAAAAGGAATCAGGAAGGGATCAGGAAGAACTAGTAAGTAATATAAAAAATACTTAATTGTATAGGTATACTTATAAAGTTTCTCAAGTTACTAATGATATTTTTTACAAGCAGTTTAGGACTAAGCAGGACATGTCTACCGCTGCTTGCAATCTGTAGGCCCGTTAAACTCAGGATTTGTGCCTTGAAACTGCAACTCAGCTGACTGCAAAGGAGATAGCGAGACGACCTGGATGGTTTCTTCAAGAATTGAAAGGAAGGGGCACAACATCAAGACGTTAGAAGAAATGGAGGGAGGCCTTTACTTAGCAGTACGAGCTAGCAATAATGATAATATTTGACCTAAAGTATAATGAAAACCTAAGGGCCTATTCACACCACGTTTTAAAAACGTATACGTTTTTAACTGCTCTGTAGTCGACGCGCGTTTTAGAAACGCGCGTCGACGGCGCACTTTTATCCTACAGAGCAGTTTATTGTCGTTTGTATCGATACAAACGCGCGGCACCGGCGCGTCTGTATCGATACACACGCGCGTTAGTATACGCCATCTTGCTACTGTTGACGAGGTTCTGCTTAAAAACGCTAAATGCCAGCGCGTTTGTATCGATACACACGCGCGTTTGCATCGCGTCTGTATCGATTCAAACGCGTATTTGAATGTATACAGGCGTGCAAAGGTCTATAGGCTGCGTCCGACTTGCGTGCATATCGCGTCTGTATCGCTACAAACGCGCGTCAACGGCGCGTTTAAAAAACGTGGTGTGCATAGGCCCTAAGGTGTTATAATGTTTCAATTCTCATCAGAAAGATTTTCTTCTTTCAAGACACGCTCAGGGAAATTTTATTATACTAATGTGTACCTACTTTTATATTTCTCTTTTACTCTGTGTTTGTGTTCCGTTCCGATGTGTCTGTACCGAATAAATCATTTCTATTTTAGTCGTCTTATCATAAAGATTTCCTTTGGAATATTTCAGTGGGTAGAATCTACTCACATAAATCCTATAATTATGTTTAACGGCGCTAAGGAAAAATGCTAGTTATGCTTATGTATATCACATGTCATATGTATAGCATATCTTATGTTGTGGTTGGATTATACCCTAATCAAACAAGATCGGGCTTCCAGTAATGTACATGAAGCAGCAGCTGATCTGATCTCCACAACTCAGAAACTGAGTAATAGTACGGGGTAAAGAACTTTGAATTAACATAACCTTCATATTGCGAGATTATCAAGTGAAACTTTTTCACATAATACCTATGAGGTATTTGTGTTAAAAAATGTGCAACATTTGATTTTCGACATTTAATTGTTTTTTTTTGTTCAGCCTAGACAAGATACTTATAAACCTACACTTACAAAACTTTTAGTAATCTTTGAATACCTACGAATTTTTCGACGCGGAACTAACGCGGCAGAAACGGCTCGCAATATCAATGCTGCGTTTGGAAAGGAGACTGCTAATAAACGAACCGTTTTTGGTTTAAACGCTTTCGTAATCGACACTTCCACTTAAAAAACGAATCACGTGGAAGCCCGCCCACACAAATGAATAACGCTGAATTCAAGGAGATGGTGGAAAACGATCCGAGTCAAACTACCCAGCAATTAGCAAAATGGTTTGATGTTACCGTATTAGTAGTGCTTTATTTGTAATTTGTTATAAAAAATAATTAAATAGTTGTAATACTAGAATAGGTACACTATCGCATTAGGTTACCCTGTAATGATAGATGTAAAGTGGATAATAAATAAATAAAATACAAAACAAAATGAAACTGAGTTCCTCATTATTTGACTGATCTGCAGAGAAAAATGCGTGTCAAAATTTGCGTTGCCTTGTTAAATCGGTAGATACAGAAATGAAGAAACATTGGATCTAATTGTGACATGTGACGAAAAGTGAATTCTTTGCGATAACCGAAAGCGAAAAATGCATTGGCTGGCCCCAAGTCAAACGCCGCAACAGGGCCTTAAGGCAGAGCTTACAAATGAAAAGGTAATGGTAACTGTTTAGTAGTCTACTCATGGTGTTATTCACTCTAGCTTTCTCAGGTCTGGTTTGGTAATAACAGCAGATATTTACTGTGCCGAATTCCGTTCTAAGTTGTAACTCTACAGGAGTCCAGTTAGAAACCATGACGTACGTCCGTACTCGACAGACCTTCCTCCAATGGACTACCATTTTTTTCGTGATTTGGACAATTTTCTACAAAGAAAAAAATGTTTGTCCCGAGAGGCAGTACAAAATGCTTTCACACAGTTGTGTTCTACCGCAAAGGCATAAATAACCTCCCGATTAAATGGCAACAATGTTTAGATAATGACGATAAATATTTTGATTGAATAAGTATGTTACATTATAGAAAAAAAACGAGTTTTAGTTTTTCACTACAAATCGGCAATTCCATACTTTAACCCCTAATTAATAAGAATTAAAAAAAAGTAATTAAAAATATTAAAAAACCCGACTGCAACCTTATACTAAAACTAACTGGGGCCCATACCATTATTATAGTTTCAAACTCGGGTCCCGCCTGCTTCCAACTTTTATTTAATTTAAAATGGGCTTGTTTTGATTAGCTTTTCAGTTAGTTTTAGTATAAGGTTGCAGTCGGGTTTTTTAATTTTTTTAATTACTTTTTTTTTTATTTCCAGCTTTTTAGTTTACGAATGTGAAAGATTTTGCAGACGATTTAGTTCTTGATACGTGTTTTTTACGATTTGTCACTTTGAATTACTTTTAACCATATAAGTTGGATATATGTTTGTAACCACCTTTTAAAACCCTTTATTTTGATACCCCACTCGATAGCTTTTGAGAAAAAAAAACTTTTTGAAGGCATAATATGGCGCCAAAAATCCGGCATTTTGGTTATTTTTATTTTGACATACCCAGTGTCACTTTCACAGTTAATACGAATCTAACGATACCTCTCAAGCTAAAATCCGTCGAGCCGTTCAGGCCACAGAGCGTGCCAAACAATTATACATACATACATACTCTCGAAAAACATAACCCTCCTTCTGGCGTAGTCGGGTAATAAAGTACGCCTTGGCAAGACTGGAGACAGATTTTTGTACTCTGACCACCCGTAAGATACACAAATGATAGCCAGGGTAACGAGTTAACATGCTTTACAAATTAAGGAGGAATATCGATATGGTATGATTACCCATCTACAGACCAACCGCGGCAAGGGTTGCTTAACCTTGATAATGAAAAAATGGCAGGCAGGCATCTCTATTTCTCGCTCTTTCTTTCATAAACTGATGCCATTGGAAACTTACGATATTTACCATGCTTACAATGTGTACCTGAAGATTAGTTCACCAATTTTTCTTACACCTTAAATGCCATATTAACATTCAAACTACTACGTCATGTTAAAACTCGACAAAGAAAAACCTAGTCACCTAAGCGGTAGGGAATATCAATCAAGTACCAATTTGTCGTACTAAACCGCCACGATGTGCGTCACCGATATTTTGCGAGAAACTAACGCATGTCCGCATGTTCACTCGTGCGGCGGTAACTGGCTGCGGAAAAAAGTAATACGTCGGGGAATACACACCGCGCTGTTCTCATGTAAGTGATGTTTTTTTCGACACAGTATCGAAATTGATACAGTTTTGTTGAAACGCCTGCTTATTGTGTAATAGAATAGAAATATATGACGAGCCAAATAATAAAAGCCGCATGGGTCGACCTGAAATAGCATTAAATTCATTCCTTAATAATAATAATGATCTCATCCAGCCTGTCCCTAGCTGCCCTCCCCTGCGAAGCTCTAAGCCGAGGTCCGTACCCCACAGGGAGTTCCCTAAAAAAACGGATCGGTCGGTTAAGCAATGTAAAATTCCGTGCTTGGAAATGATCCAATATATAATAATCATAATCCGTTGGTCTCAGCTGTCATTCGCACATCTTTCACAGTCATGGCAGGTAATCAGAACTAGCTTCTAACTACTCGTACGACGTACTAATATCTGGCCAGTCTTCAAATCAAAGCAAATCAAAATATTTATTTGTCAGAATATGGTACAATAGATGTTACAATTCCTGGTTACCAGCATATCCTGCCATGATATAGCGTACCTACAAATATGTCTTAAAAAAATAAACACAAAGCTTAAATTAAGTATTATCTTATAAGAATTACAATTAGGAATAAAAATATCTAGATCTTAAATAAATAATTTATAACATTGAAATTGTATTTTAATAATAATAAATGAATAGTATCGCAATTGTAGCATATGTTCGAATAACTGTTGATTTGTTTTATTTTATTACTAAGTGACTTATCCTCTAAGTATTCTTGCCAAGAGGTATCGTGCTACCCAGATAGATAGATAGATATACTCTTTATTGTACACCATAACAGAATTAAATGAGGACTTAAAAATGGGTGGTCTTATCGCTAAAAGCGATCTTTTACAGACAACCTTTGGATGGATTTGACACAGCAGGAGAAAATAAATACGCGGGTAGTCCATGGTATATTCACTTATACAACGTGTAATTTAAAGGGTATATATATACCAAGTGCACGGCTTCTTTGGATGATAATAAACGATATGGCAAGGGTTTTCTAATCCTATGTGTACATGTGTGGTGCATATTAGAAATTCCAATACATTGATACTAGAGACCGAATTTTTCAAATTAAGAAGAACGAAGAGAATTATCGTTTTATTGGCAAGTGACGTGGAAAGTGATGACCCTCATAGTGCCGTGACACGTTTGTTATTACTGGTATTCAAGAAACATATGAAACCAATAATTTTGGGTCAATTCTGTGAGTCACTTATTTTGAGTTGAAACTTTGCATAGAGACTCCATACCAGATGTTGTCTTCAGTCCTTTAGGATAGATATGGGGTTTCCGTTACACGTTGTATACAATAAACAAGTAATAACCTACATACTCAATAGACATATACAAACAAAGCTGAGACATATAAAAATAGTAGCAAATTAAAGAGAGAGATAGAATAGAATAGTATATACTTTATTGTACACCAAAATTTAAACACACCTATTTAACATTATTTCTTAAATCTATGGTTACAATGGCGGTCTAAAAGCGATATCTTCCAGACAACCTTTGGAAGGACTTTCAAAACTTTAATTAAAGTGGGGAGGGCTAAATTAGTGTACTCATAAAACAGAAAATAATATATATTAATATAATATAATAAATATATAATGTGTTTTTTAACATCATGTGGAGAGGAAACAAAAGAATAATTATAAATTTGAAAGAAAATTATTAGCAATCTTTTACCATGTTTTTGAAAAAAGAAGGAAGGGTTTCTGCTTGTCTTACTGACACGGGAAGAGTATTCCACAGTCGTACTGCTTGAGCTGCGATCGACTTACGAAAGAAATTGGTGGAGTGACTCCCAGCTACTGAGTTGTGGAAGAAGAAGGGAGTTGCTCCATGGAAAACTGTAGTACTCAGCTGCATTCAGCTAAACTGGGAGCCGATCCCAACAGTGTTGCGAAAAAACTAAACATATGATAATGAATAGATATGTATGTATGAAAAAGATAATCACGGAAAGATTATGTCTGGCTTATAGACAGTCTACTAATAACATCAACATTTACTCAGCAAACAAATACAGCCTTTTTTCCTTTGAGAGGTAATGATGTAACTTTCATGACGCATATATTTGAGCGCTCGGGATTTTCTAGGTTTTTTCTCTTTGATGTCCACTTCCTTGGACTTGGAGAATCAGATTATATAATACTAGTACTCGAGCGGGACTTCACTTCTGTGGTTTATCATTTAGTAGTTTATTCTTTTATCTCCGATAACACCAACATTCTGGATCAAAAACAATTTAACGAAGCTGAATGTCACTCGAAAAAATTATCACTCGTAGATATATGTTATTCCAGTCTTACCCCACAGAAACAACCTTTATCTCGTACATTGTTTACAGCGTACCGTTTAAATCCTACAATGTTATAATTGAAACACGCGCGCAAAACGCCGCCTGCATTCATAATATGTTTTAAACGGTCAAACTTTACGTTTTTTCCCGAATAATAAAACCTTTTTAATGCAAAAACTTTTAAGAGTATACATCGCTTTTCTGGTTATAACTTTTTTGGAGATTCCATTTTTAAATTTAGATTAAGGGCGCCTTATTTATGTCGTTCGGTAAGGTTGCTTATTGTTTATTTTTAATAGGTATTGGAAAGTTGAATTTTCTTCAAGAATATATATCAAAATAAATGATTTTGTCATCAAGATAATTTTATGAAGATAAAATTAGTCGTTTAAAGTTTTTTTTTGGGTTAATTAACTTTATTTCCAAACAAATATACATAATTATGTACTAAAATACAAACTACAATAAAGCATAAAAAATTGATCCTCAACGCTGTCGGCTGGCAATGTACCCAAGATACTGGCGGCATTGCCTCGTTGTATGGCAATGCTTAGCCGTTGACCAAAGAAATAGCCAGCCATTGGATCGCGGGAAGCGTCAACGAGCCTTTTCGATATTTCTTTAAAAAGGCTGTGAGCACACAGGCCCCATGGTCTGAGAGTTTCGACCCCAAAAGGCTCGAAAATATAGTTATCAACGAGATGACTATATTTACGCCGTTTGAGGATTAAAACATAAGAAAAGTTATCAATTGTAAGATAAGGTCATTGTACCCAGGTGGACTGATAACCCCTGGTTACGATGATAACCCAGATTAAGTTACTATCTACAGTAGGTATAGGAACAAAATAGAGGATCTAGAAAAATGTAATTCTATAATGTTCTATAGAAGTGAGATGCAATTGCCCCGCGATGTTATTGTTTTGAGAGCAGTGGTGAGTATGAAAATTACTCAAAATAATTCCTGCCTGCATGACCAACCACTCGAAAATTGTGTGTGTAACTACTTGTATATTAATAAAGAAACTTACCATTGAATTTATTACCAGCCAAACACACGGTATATTATGTACATGATCCGGTCCTGAATACTTTTCCATTAAGTATTCCAGGTAGCACAAGGCCACAATGTTGATGTACTAACCACTAAAATAAATTTGTTCGCTTGGAGCCTTTTAAGTCTATTTACATACATTCGCTTTTGGTGTTTGTTCAGTAAATGTTATATTATTTTACATCGGAATTGACGGCAAGAGGTCTAGGTCGAAGGGTTTGCAGATGGACAGACCACATCCTTGCAAACCTGGACTTCAACCTGCATAACATTCTCCATTCTGCTAAGGATAGGAACAAGTGGCGAGATACCGTCCGGCAGAACATATTCCCACATATAGGGAATCACGATCCTCAGTATTGAGCAATAAAACAACGCGAAGAGGAGGATTGAAATACAGAACTACTATGTAATGGTATTTGTTGATTCTTACTTTTTTTGTTATTAGCTTGAAACCTTCAAAAGACGCCTGGGTTTTTGAGCGCCTGTGACTCTGGAGGCCCACCTGTCTTAAAATATGCAGACAGGGATTCCGGCGTGTTAGATTAAGAATAGCCTAACTTAATAAAATTTTATTAATAAGTTCTTAAATTGATCCACATTACTAACTAACGTGAAGATTAAAAGAGAATTATTACTCTTTTACTTCATCGAGTCTATGGTTTAAATAATATTATGTTGGGCTTAGTAGGTAGCTAGTCATGACCTCAGCGGTGATTTATGTTGTTACGCTATAAATTTTTTCATGCCCGTAACACCGCATAATCGCATATTTTTTTAGGGGTAATATCATTAGGTAAATGATTCCTCCGGCTCTGGCTTTATAGTAAGGAAGTGTCAGACTCTTAGTTATTTAAAATCCACCCACTTTCTTCAGTAGTGCTTGCGTTCCGGCGCTGCGGTATCTCATTAGAACATTCCCACAACCCCGGCTGATATTGGCCGTTTCGGGGGTGTATTCCCGTTGTCCCCGTACGCTGTCCCCGTTAATTTCTTGTAATATATGCTTTTCAAATTATGCCGGTTGTCCCCGTTGAGTTAAAATTAGAAGTGAAAGTGCCTTAATAGAGAGAATATTGTACCTATGCAAATGAAATGGAACTAAGGACTACATATAAAATTAAAGAAAAAACACATAATATCTAAACAATAGCTACACATGTGATTGCGACACAAGTATTTATAATTTACGAATGTATTAAAAATAAAAATAAATGATAATATATGAATGTTGATTACTACTAATTCAGTAATATAAATAAATGTGATATTATTAATAAGTATAACATTAAAGTTCTGTTTGTAGTCAATTTTATTTTAATTCATTTAAGTTCAATCCTATTTTTGTTTTTATTATCTAAATTGTTTTTATACTATGTTATAGTTAAATCGGTATATTAATGTGGTATGTTTTTGTAAGTATAACATTTAAATACTTTGTGTTTCATTCCACCCATTCATTTAAAACTAAATCAAGATAAATAAGGTATTTAGTAAATAATACAAAATTTAAAGGGGACAACGATACGTGAAATCTTAACTGTCCGTTATCCCCGTTGCTCATATGCACATAATGGGGACAACGGGAAGTAATTTTTTTTTTATTAAATTCCCTTTGTCCCCTTTAACGGTGACATGGACTACGGGGACAACGGGAATTCACCGTTTCGGGCCCCGCCATTGATGCTGACTACTCTTTGAGGTGCGCGGTGGATATATTATATTGAATTGCACTATAATAACATATTGAATAGAATTTTAGTATCGTGTAAATGATTTAACTTGCAGTTCAGAAAATACAACAATTAAGAAATCTCTAACGAAGACAATTTAATTTGAATCATATGTGTAGACGCATAGAGGAAAGACATAAATAAATATATGTTCTCTGTTAATACAATACAATAACAGCGTATGGATACTGCAACGTAGAAACCTCACTCTTAACCAGAGTCGTGCTGTACTATATTTGAAACTAATTAACTATCGATCTAAATCCAACCCACATTAAAAGTTAGAGCCAATATAGTGCCATCGAGGCAAATGCAAAACTCTACGAAGGTAAAACAAAAAGAAAACTGAACATAAGTGTTTGACGTGTTTTCCAATACGAAGGAAGAACTAAGTTCTCTAACTTCGAACGGTCCGGTCCGGCAAAAACGAGTAGAAGTTTTTAATTTAAGTTTCAGCACAGATTTTGTAGTCTTACTTTAATGTAAACATTATTTTGTAGAGTCGTTGTCATTAAAAGTTTGGGCGTACGAGACAAGTGTTGTTGGTTTTAATTTTTTTTTAATAGATCTACAGGGTCCTTCATTAAGCGTGTCCTATCTTTAAATTTAAATAAAACAAAGTGTGTGTGAGATATTATCAAAATTATTTATTTATTTGAAAGATGTAGTGATGCCATTATGTGTGGAATATGACATCATTCAAGTGTCCGACACGGCTTCTCTGGGTGGAGCGCATGCGAGATATCCAATTTTCCATGACTTTTGCGCATAAATCGACCTATGGCATAGGTTATGTTGGCTTTGAGGGTCGCTGTGGTTTGTGGTTTATTCGCATAGACCTGCGACTTAAGAAAACCCCACAAGAAAAAGTCTAGCGGGGTTAAGTCACAAGATCTCGGTGGTCAGTTCACATCAGCTCCACGTGAGATGACCATGCCCTCAAATCTCTCATGCAGAATATTAAATGTGGCATGAGCTGTGTGGCACGTAGCGCCGTCTTGTTGAAACCACATGTCGTTGATGTTCAGATGATCCAGTTTATGCCATAAAAAGTTGGTAATCATCGACCTATAGCGCTCGCCGTTGACAGTGATGGCCTGGCCAACGTTGTTCTCAAAGAAATATGGCCCCATGACACCGCCAGCCCAAAACCCACACCAAACTGTAACTTTTTCGGGATGCATTGGACGCTCTTGGATGTCATGTGGATTGGTATCGTCCCAAATTCGACAATTTTGTTTGTTAACGAACCCATTCATCCAGAAATGGGCCTCATCGCTGAAGATAATTTTTCTGTGAAAATTACGGTCAGTTGCTAACTGCTCCAGTGCCCATTCAGCGAACACACGTCGTTGTCTATGGTCGTTTACCTTCAATTCCTGGGTGAGTTTAATTTTATACGGGTGCAGGCCCAAGTCACGACGCAAAATTCGCCAAGTTGTGGTCTGTGAAAGGCCGAGTTCTTGTGAGCGACGCGAAATCGACTGCCTCGGATTCTCCTGCACACTCTCACGGACAGCGGTGATGTTTTCGGCAGACCTTGCGTTTCGTTGACGTACGGGTGTTGGTCGATCATTTACCGAACCAGTGGACTCAAATTTATCCACCACACGACGAATAGTCCTCTCGGTAGGACGATTATGGCGACCGTAAAATGGGCGAAGCGCGCGGTGCGTTGCCCGAAGAGAACACTCATTTTGATAAAACAATTTTATCATTTGCACGTGTTGTTGAATGCTATAGCTATCCATGATGATTTGGCAAAACAGAATGAATAAATGACAACCAATTTGACAGATTTAGCTTCAACAAGATGGCCACTACTAACTGTCAAAGTTCGGACGTGCCTATTGGAAGACCCGTTAGCAATGTGAGTATATTGTGATAGAATTCACATTACTAGCAATCTTCTTAACCTCTCCAACTAAATATGCTTGTCTCTGAAGTACTACAGCAATAGTGTAATCGGTGGGGTTCGAACCCGCGACCTTTCGGTTGTAATGCCCACACCTTAGCCCTTAAGCTTATTTAAGCTTATTTGCTGTGTTTTGAAGAGTTTTGTTTTCATTATGTGTTTTTTTAATGCGAACATGTGTGTTCTTATTTCAGCAAAACAGAGCAACGGATGGATATGATTTTGGTGTGGAGATATTTGGAGGGCTGGTTAGTGACAAAATCTAGTTTTATAAGCTAGAAAAAACTTTTAACAAGAGTGAACCGGCGGGCAGACACTAGTGCTTTTTTTATATAAGAGAAGTTAGGAAAACATGCCTAGCAGTTAGGTTTTTGTAACTTGTTTTAAGTTTTTCCATAGTTGTGTTATTTGCAATGAACAAACATACTTACATAAGATGCAGTACATAACGTTCTTACTGTTAGGACGCAGGCCTCCTCTCTACGACAGGCAAAGGGCCGTAATAAGACTCATCGGCAATGATGCACTGGTCGAGTCAAAGCTCCAGAGCCTTGAATATCGACGACGAGTTGCAAGTCTATCGGTTTTCTATCAGTTACATTTCGGGGAGTGTTGGAATCGAATTACACAATCTAATTCCGCCAAGCCCGTTCCATCATCGGACTACGAGACAAACGGCGAAGCGCCATCGATACATAGCGTACATCCTACCCATACGCACAAAATGTTTTGGGAATACCTTCATTGTGCGTACGGCTAAGGAGTGGAATTCCCTGCCGGAGTCTGTGTATCCCGATAGCTATAACCTAGGAGTCTTTAAGTCAAGGTTGAATAGGTTTCTTTAAGGTAAGCGTGCTCCATCTTCGACCACATCATCACTTACCATCAGTTGAGATGGTGGTCAAACGCGAACCTAATATCAATAAAAAAAATCACCAAGCAAGCCCAATGTGGTTTGGTGGATGTAGGGTAAAAGTTGGTAATGGGAGTCACTTAAACGAAAATTGAAATAAAACCAAATCTATTAATTAACTATTTATTGATTTGTTCCCATAATAAACTTTACTTTGTCAACTGAGATCAATTTTAATGACTGGCTAATTATTTTTGGAACAATAAAGACTTTACAAGAAAATTACAAGTTTGATCACTATTGCCAACATTGGTTGGCAATGATGGTCAGCATGTGGAAAATGGTGATCAACATATCTTGCTCACACAATCGCGGACTTTTTCGGTGGTCCATAGACCAGCTGGCTTTATTTGTCTTCTTATGACGAATTTTAGGCATTTAAAAAGTAAAAAGAAAATTAGTAATGTTTTATATAAAAATTAAGTAATTTATATCTAATTTACAATTGAGTTGTAATTTGTTCATAAACCTATTATAATGTATTTCTTCCATTTCAGTTTAATGTATTTAGTTAGTCACTTTTATCATAATCGTAATTATAAATGTATGTCAATATCTAAATGTATAATACAAATTATAAGTTATTTCATATTTTTTATTATATTTTGTGAATAATTTACTGTAGAATAACCGATTATAATTGTAATTTTTATGTACGCCGTAATTGTCATGTACATCAGACCAATTATCTGTAATATTTTTTTGTGAATGTAAAATATGCGTGATGTGGCAGTGCTTTAAATAAATAAATAAATAAAAACAAAGATTACATTTTTCCTTCAAAGTTAGGTAATGTGGGCGATGGGAGTCACTATGTTAGGCAATTGGAGTCACTATGTGGGTGATGAATTAAACAACCGATAATGCCGAAAGGTATTTACTTTGGTATTAATTGTTTAACAAAACGAATATTAAAAAAATGCATGCGACATCACAAGTACAAGGCGTAGAGAACAGACAAAGAGAAAAAAAGGTGAAAGCCACAGACTATGTATGCAACAATGGTCAATTGTAAGGCACCAAATTTAAATGTTCAACACTCCCTCTAAATTTGAGCCTCCTAAATAAATTTTACAAAATTAAAGAAAACAGTAATCTGTTACTGTTAATAAAACATATTCACAACTGCAGATGAAAGTAAAATACAATATTCTACAATGTGAATGTACATACATTAATGAAATAGAATCACAAAAAAATGCTTTACATATATTATTGAAATTAAATCATAATTGAGACATGCCTAATTTATCTCTTAAGTACATAAACCTGTCTCTAGATAAAGCTTTTGTAAATATATCTGCCAGTTGGTCTTTACTACATACATAGTTCAAATCAATTATTTTTAAATAATATTTTTCTTTTACAAAGTGGTATTTAATATCTATATGTTTACAACGCTTGTGGTAATTAGTATTTTTAATAACACTTATTGCACTTTGATTGTCTAAGTTCAAACACAAAGATTCTTGGGTAAATTCACTAATATCACACAGTAGCTGCTTGATCCACATAGCCTCTTTAGTAGCTGCACAGGCAGCCATGAATTCAGCCTCTGTAGTGGAGAGGGCAACAGTTTGCTGACGTTGGCTCGACCAGGTGATTGCAGCACCATTTTTGATGAACACATAGCCTGTTACAGATCTTCTAGTGTTCGGATCATTTGCATAATCAGCATCACTGTACCCAATGACAGATGGATCTGGTGTTTTATAATAACATAAGCCATAGGCTTTAGTATCTTTGAGATACTTAAAGATTTTCTTTACTGCATTCCAGTGTGGTTCTTTATAACAATTTAGGAATCTACTCACCAGGCTCACAGAGAACATTACATCTGGTCGACTCACTGTAGCAAGATGTATGAGTGATCCCACAGCTTGGCGATATGGTATGTTCTTGTCTGGCTGATTATCCCCTTTTTCCAGTGTTACATGTGGATCGGCTTACTGTCGGTGAGAATGTCTCCTGGTAATCGATACCTTTTGTTTGTGCAAACCCCTTTGCACACAGACGGGATTTATAACGTGGACCTGCTGACTCTTCTTTAATTTTGAACACCCACTTGCTTCCTATTGTTTTGACATCTGGGGGCTTCTTGATCAATGTCCATGTTCCATTTGTATCATGAGCTTTGAGTTCTTCATCAATAGAACTTTTCCATTTTTCAGCATCAGGAGATTCTATAGCTTCTTTGTAAGTCTGAGGAATAACATTTAGTTGTAGATCTTCTCCACAGCATAGGTATGTATTTTGTGACTGATTCTTATTAATATTCCTGGATCTTAATGTGATATAACTAGGTTCAGGAGATGAGATTGATATCTCTGGTACATAATCACTATCAGAGCTTTGCTTTTCTTCTTCATTTACTGTGTCAGTAAAGTAATCATCTGAGTCACTGAACTGGTTTTGTGGTGTAATTGTTTTTATCTCTGACAATTTCACTGGTACATAATTTTTCTGGACTGTTGACTCAAGGAATACTGCATCCCGGCTTTTAACAACTGTTTTAGTACTAGGTATGATAAACCTATATCCTTTGGTTTTCTCACAATATCCAATAAACAGGAGTTTCTGAGCTTTGGCGTCCCACTTTCTGCGTTTTTCCTTAGGCAGGTGAACCATGGCCTCACACCCAAACACTCTCATGTGATTGACTTTTGGCTTTTGTCCTGACCACATTTCTTCTGGTGTTTTGTCTGAGAGAGATTTAGTTGGAGATCTGTTTATGATGTAGGCAGCTGTAAGAACTGCTTCAGCCCAATAACATTTTGACAGTTTGGCATTTAGCACTTTGCTCTCTCAACCAATGTTCGGTTCATGCGCTCTGCTGTGCCGTTCTGTTCTGGAGTATATGGTGTACTAGACTGGTGAATGATTCCAGAGTCCTTCAGGTACTTAGAAAATTCTTTGTTCATATATTCAAGACCATTGTCTGTTCTGAGTATTTTGATTTTGCAGTTTAATTGATTTTCCACTTCATTCTTGAATTCTCTAAATTTCTCTAAGACTTCAGATTTCTTGTAAATGGTATAAACAAATATTTTCTTTGAATGATCATCCAGAAATGTTACAAAGTATTTGGCACCTCCAAGCGATTGGGTCTCCATCGGGCCACAGACATCAGAATGGACTAGTTCAAGTAGTTCCTTGGACCTTGTTCCTTGGCTCTTAAAAGGTAACCTGGTAAGTTTACCTTCCTGACAGGTTAAACATATCAGTTTTTCTGTAATTTTGGGTATGTTGACACCATCTGCATTTTCTGTCATTTTCTCCAGACTTGAGAAGTTCAGATGACCCATGCGTTGATGCCACAGGTAAGTATCGGTTTCATCAACATCAGACATGCATGCATAGCCACCAGGCATATTTAGCCGGTACATGTTATTGATTAAACTTGCAGTAGCTACGACTTCATTTGTACTATTAAGTATGACACAGCCGCTACTGTTAAAGTTTACTTTACCGCCACTGTTTATTATTTGACTCACAGATATTAAGTTAGTTGCAAGTTCAGGTACATATAAAACATTTTTAAATAATATATTGTTTTCTTGACCTTTTCCATTGTAGACACTCAGAGCTATTTCTCCAGATTTTTGCACTGTTAGCATTTTGTCATTTGCAACTTTAATATTTTTAATTAGCGGTACTGTAGCTCTCTGAAGTAGTTCATAATGTCTTGTCATATGGGCCGAGGCTCCTGAGTCAATATACCAGGCTTCATTATTGTTGAAAGTTGCTACAAACACTGCAGAATAACTTGAAGAGGTATCTTTGTTTGTATGATTCTTTTCTTTTCTTCTTGACTTGCACTCGGGGCTCTTATGACCATACTTATTACATGTGTAGCAGCGAGGACCTTTTGACTGTTTCTGAGGTACTTTCTTATGAGATCTGTGATTAATTGCAAAAGCTGTAGAATCAGTATCATTCAATCTGACATCTTGAAGTATTTTTGACTTAACGGAGTCAGCTGATATTTTCATACCTGAGCTTTCTATGGCAATAATCATGGGCTTGTAACTTTCAGGGAGACCGGAGAGTAGCAGGGTACCCAGCCACTCATCATCTACTTGAAATCCTATATTACGAAGCTTATGCGCTGTTGTCATCACTTTGCTAACATATTCTTCAATGTTCTGGCAATCTGCTAGCCTTGTTGTTGTTGTAACTCGGCGTGTCAGCCCGGAGTCGTCGAAAGCCTTAGCTAAGTTGTCCCACACTTCTTTTGCAGTCGATGCATCCTGAATATGCACGAAATTGATGGGATCAACCAGTAGTATAAGCTTTGATCTTGCTTTAATGTCGTCTTTTGATTCTGGTGCGGTTGTGCGGTCACATTCGATACAATTCCATAATCCTTCGTGTTGTAGAAACGCTTTAACAGCAAAGCGCCACGTAGCATAGTTATCTCGACCGGTTAACTTTTCAATTAATGTCATTTGATTGCTGTTTGCCATATTTCACGAGAATTTCACTGATTTTGCACAATTCACCGGAGTCCGGAAGAACACGTTTTTGTTGAGGTTATATTTTTCTTGTAAACTATTTTTAGCACTGAGTCTTTCGAATTCTATTTGTTTAGGGCTTTCTGGGCCAATAACCTGATGAATTAAACAACCGATAATGCCGAAAGGTATTTACTTTGGTATTAATTGTTTAACAAAACGAATATTAAAAAAATGCATGCGACATCACAAGTACAAGGCGTAGAGAACAGACAAAGAGAAAAAAAAGGTGAAAGCCACAGACTATGTATGCAACAATGGTCAATTGTAAGGCACCAAATTTAAATGTTCAACAGTGGGCAATTGGAGAATCTCTTGACTCCGATTACCTACATAGGCGAAAACCTTAAAAAATAAATCCTGCCAAGAAAATTGAAGATATAATAACAATCCAGGTTTTAAATCACAATCTTAAGTGTTACAATTTTTCAACCTGATAATTTTGAAGATGGTAAGTCTTAAATTGCCAAAATTTTATGTCTGTACTTTTTAATTACATATAAAAAGTATAGAAATAAAAAATTTGGTAATTTAAGACTTATCTTCAAAATTATCTGGTCGAAAAATTAGATCAAATGGCTGTTTCTCTCCAGCGTGTTGCGCGAACTGAGTGAGCCACGGTCCGTGCACGGTTTTGGTGCAATGCTAGCGAGTAGGTATGTAAAGCTTTGTTTTCCTAGGAAAGCGGTGCCGTCATATAGCGGCCGTAATATTACGGACGCAAAAAGGCGGCCGTCTTTACGGTGACGACATGTGAAAAGTTCCACGGCCGTTTTAACACACTGTCTGCTTCATCGCTATCTAGTGTATTACATTCTCTTTGGAAACGTTCACAAAACCATCTGACACCGACAAGACGGCCGTCATGCAAATGGCGGCACCGCTTTTTGACGTTACGGTGTTAGTTACCGCTCTCTAGGAAACCGCGCCATTTTGTTTACATAGACAACGTTCTAGTGACGTCATTCACCGCTGTATAACGGCCGCTATTTGACGGCACCGCTATCCCAGGAAACCAAAGCTTTAGCATCTCTTGATCGCGTTCTGTTTTTGTTCTTTTATGGAGATCACCATTACCAGCTGACTCCGATTGTCTACTTTCCCCTAGCATGTCTTCGGATTTTTCTATGTTCTCGGATATCATTTAACTCCCTTCAAAATGGTAAACGCCATTATTTGAGATTCGTTGTTTGGTTATTAACGTCTCGAGATTTCTCCATGCCTCGGAAAGTACATTAACCCGAGTCTCGGCTGTCATTTGTTCATTTTTGTCAGTCGTTACGGGGAGATAGAAGTTGGATACGCAGTCACTCCATGTAAAATACTCAGCTATACTAGACTGGAAGATGATGTGTTTTTTAGGGTTCCGTAGCCGAATGGCAAAAAACGGAACCCTTATAGTTTCGACATGTCTGTCCGTCTGTCTGTCTGTCCGTCCGTCCGTATGTCACAGCCATTTTATTCCGAAACTATTAGAACTATACATGTAAAACTTGGTAGGTAGATGTATTCTGTGAACCGCTTTCCGATTTTAAGAGAAAATTTAAATAATATTTAAAATGAAGGGAATCCATACATGGAACTGAAACTGAAAATATTTTCTTTCATGAAACCTATACGTGTGTGGTATCTATAGACAGGTCTTTAAAAATGACATTAAGGTTTCTAAAATGACTTTATCATAAACTTAATCGTTTAAAAGATATACGCTTCCAAAGTGGTAAAATGTGTCCCCCCCCTCTAACTTCTATAATAATGAAGTGAAAAATCTAAAAAAACCACATGTTTTAGATCTTAATGTAAACTTTCAAGCAAAATTGGTTTGAACGAGATCGAGTCAGCACTTTTTGAGATACAGTATATTTTCTAAAACCGCAAATATAACTTTGTAATTCATACAAATACTATGAAAAACAAAGTTATTTGGCGTAGTAAAAATTGTAAATAATCTAG
Organism: Tholera decimalis; assembly: GCA_943138885.2. Classification (NCBI taxonomy): domain Eukaryota; kingdom Metazoa; phylum Arthropoda; class Insecta; order Lepidoptera; family Noctuidae; genus Tholera; species Tholera decimalis. The sequence continues at coordinate 37,019,106 of OW964564.2, read as the reverse complement.
TTTTAAGAAATTTGTAAGGTTTTTTGTATTTTTTTTTTAATAAATATATTAAGTATATTATATTTATTATAGTTACTACGGATTACGGAACCCTTCATGGGTGAGTCCGACTCGCACTTGGCCAATTTTTTTTTATTGATAATAGGCTCGCGTTTGACCACCATCTCACCTGATGGTAAGTGATGATGTGATCGAAGATGGATCACGCTTGCCTAGAAGTAACCTATTCACTCTTGACTTAAAGACTCCCAGGTTTTAGCGATCAGGAAACACAGACACCAGCAGGGAATTCCACTCCTTAGCTGTACGCACAATGAAAGTATTCCCAAAACATTTTGTGCGTAAAGGTGGGATGTCCACCATGTAACGATGGCGCATCGCCGTTTGTTTTTATATTCAATTAAAACACATGAGATATACGACGTGTAACAGAATAAAAGCCCAAAAAACTGATGCCCGTTTCCTCACGATTTTTTTCTTCACCGTTTTAAGAACAATAGTGATACTGAAAACTACACAGAGCAATGTACATTAGGTACAAACCTATGAACTCGTAAATCGTGCCTTTAAGCAATAGGCTACCACAAATCTGAAAAAAAAAAACAGTTACTTAACCTAGCCATGTTATCGTTCATTTGTGGATTTAAATTAACCAACACGTAAAATAACATACGATACTGCCTCTACTGAATGCTTCGAACTCGCTCTAATATCGCGCAATAACCCAAACAAGATAATTATCAAACGCATTCTCTCTTATCACAGCAATCACGAATAGAACAGCCTATTCTAACCTATCAATTACATTCGCTACACTAATAACTCAGTCCACCATACATGAAATATTACCATACGATAAATTTCAAAAAGACCATTCAACTTATCTGTGTTGAGAGCTAATATCAGTATATCACGTAAAAAGAAATATAGCAGTACAAACAATGGAGCTGGATAGTTTCGAACCCCTGGAGTTCTGACTTCCGGACAACCATCAACAAAAGTGTTGAAAAAATGCTAGGTTTTTGATCGGAATTGCTTGGATGTTATTGGAAAAATATGTCGGAGTATGCTGGATATTTATTGGCTCTTACTTTTCTGTACATTCGATTATTTATTGGATGTGAAAGAGATTAGGAGGCTCTGCAATCCATGTCTGAATGGGAGACTGGTTGGTTTTGCTTAGGTACTGCCAAAATATCTTAAGTCTTCAGCATGCAGCATGTTACATAAAGTCAGAAAGATCATTGTTTGAATGCCAAATTAAGTTTTAAATTCATATGCTCATATCACATCAAAATAAGAGATAAACAATAACTGTAAAGGAGATTAATAATACATATATAAGTATGTAAGAATAGTAATGAACTGTTCAATTTTCATTTTTTTAATAATATAATCGTGAAAAAGTATTTATAGACAACAGTCTGTTTCAAAGGTAGGTACTACTGGTATATATTTATACTTAACTACTAACATAACAATACCAGCTGACACAGCGAACTTAGCACCGCCGTCATTTTAAAAAATGTTCACACTTAGCCACACTTAGCCATTTTTTATATTCGTTATTGTCAAGCAATAAAGAATATAAAAAATTGGCTAAGTGCGACTACGCAAAAAACTTTGTTTTTCATAGTGGTTGTATGAAATACAAAGTTGTATTCGCAGTTTTAGAAAAAAAAGGTATATCTCATAAACTGCTGATCCATTCAAACCTAATTTTGTTGAAAGTTTTTATTAAGATCTACAGTATATATTACTTTAGAATTTCCACTCCAGTTTTTCCCACGTAAATATCGATCCCGTGGGAATTCCGGGATGAAAAATAACCTATGTATGTGTTGTTCCTGTATTTCGGCTACATACCAGTTCCATTGACTAACATCCATCCATCGTAAATAACTTTCGCATTTATATTATTAAGTAAGTAGTAAGAGAAACACAAGGGTACTTTTATATTTTATAAATTCACAAAGTTATTGATTTTCATAAAAAAGTCACTCATTAAATACGTAATAACTAAGTGGATGATGTGTCGAAGAAATTCATTTTAATAAAACTACGCGAGGTTTTATGAAATTCGCTAGCAATTTTCTTTAGGCTCCAACTTAACCTAAAAATATCTCGTACATTATACATCTAGTAAATGGGCGTAAAGGTCACGTGTTACAAATACATGGAATAATGTTTTTAATATAAACGAGAAAAAAAAATATCACACTATATTTTTCCAAGATTCTCATATGAAGTTTATACGTAATATCGTAACGTCTACTAACAGAATAAACACCGAGAGTGAAGATCTTTGCCTGTCGAGATATTTATCTTAGACAGAACTAAATGGCCTTATATTTCAGCATATTCTACAAAATATGGCTGAAGATGTTTTAAGGCTTTTACACGCTAGCGAGTTTCTGACATGGAATATTTATGTCATATCTAAGGACTATGTTTTTAAGTAATATTGCCTTAAGAGGTTCTGGTCAAAGTCTATCAGATATAATGATTTCTATAGAGATAATAAAATGTTCGATATGTCACGTAGTGATCCTAAACATTTTGACTTATCAGATTATACAGTTATCGACTTATACAGTTATGATGCTATGAGGTTTATTTGCCCAATATTGAAATGCTATCGATTTTTGTTCCGTGTTTTTTTTTCTTTTTTTTTCTAATTTCTTTTGAGTCTTCTCTTTTCCAATTTACTTCAGACATTCGCAGAAAAGTCAACATTGGTTCAGCTTGTCATTAACAAAAATAGGATAGGATCCATGATATTTAATTTTGTGGGCATGATGTTGTAAATGTTCGGTAGAGCTATTCTAGCCGTCGCTACATTCAATACCAATATAAGCAATCAGCAAGGATATTTTCAAGTTACATAGTAGGTACTCAGACACATTACTTTGTGTATTTCCATCTTCACATAGCAGTGGGAACATTATAGGATTATGTTTTGTTTAATTAAATATATAAATAAATTATTCTGGTCCGTAATCGGAAGTGTGACACTGCCCTTAGACGCTTAATAAAGCAGTCATTTACTTTGATGCAAAGCTAAATTAGTCTCTTATCTAAAGAACTGTGATGGTCACCATTTTAATAGCATCAATTTAAATATCGATTTACCGAAAATTTGGTAGGAACAATTAATTTCATTTCCTTTGGAAAATTGACGAGTAATGGGCAAAGTGACACCAAACCTGCTCACTAATAAAAGCCATTTTACGGGCCATTTTGGACCACAGAATGGTCGTTTGCAGGGTACAATGTGTTTTCAGAATCACGTCATCATTTCTGCAAGCTATTAAAAATAAATATTATGTTTTTAATTTTTTTCTGGGTTAAATACCTATGAGGGGTACGGCCGTTGTGGTTGCTTGTTGGGGAGCTCTGTTTGATAGACTTTCAATAATTTGAATGATTCAAAGTGAACTTGAACCCTTTACTTCTTGTTAGGATGAAAATGACTATCGCTGAACTAGAGACGATTGTTAAAGATGAAAATAGTGCTAAATACATTTACAATAGAAAGTCTTAAGAACTAAATAACTTAAGGAATATTAACATATTTGCCTGTACTAGGTTAAAAATCTGTGCTTCAGGCGATGAAGTACAAACTTTCTTATGTGGTGAGCTTAGAATACAAGTGGTAAGTATACACAATTCATGATTATTTTTTTTTAAATAATTATGAATACTTATGGATAGATTTTTTCAAACAAATACTACACTAAAATATCATGTGTTAACATTCCTTGAAGATAGTATGGGGAGGGGTATACGTGTCGAGTATAGTTTGCTTGCATGTTGCATTTTTCATTGCATCACTTTCTGCATGTGTATATTTGTGAGCGGGAGAGCCGTGCTGCATACTACATGCAAGAACAACTGGTTCTTGGCAGAATTAACACTAGATATTTTTCTGTAGGTAAGTAACGCATTAAGTATTTTTGCTAACCAATTTTGGTTTCACTGATAACAATAAGTCCTGCCCATAGCCATCCCAGTGGATTTCCTACTGCGGCCAAACCATCATGAACTCGTCTGTGAAGACACTCCAGAGTAGTGTTGCCCAAACGAGAGTCTCGCAAGAGTCTTGCAATTAGCGATTATCCTATTGCTATTTATTAAACGGTAGTTGAGATCTCAGAACAATGTAACAGAGTCTGTTACATTGTTCTGAGATCTCAACTACCGTTTAATAAATAGCAATAGGATAATCGCTAATTGCTAGACTCTTGCGAGACTCTCGTTTGGGCAACACTACTCCAGAGCAGTGTTACTTTATCTTCCTCGGCGACGATACACGTTTTCTGGCTCCCACTGTATAACGACTCTCGCCTATCAGTCTGTCCTCATGCATTCTACATATGACCCACACAATACTGCTATAGCCTAGCAGTTTTATCGCCTTCATCAGCGATTCCTGTCTCTGTGTTGAAAATAACGGGAAAGGTCAGTGATCCCAGTCTGATCACGCCTACGTTCGCGTGGGTAATTGCACGCATATTTCCGGGATAAATAGTACCCTATATTTTATTCTACTGTATAAACCATGTTACACTCACACACCCGCACTCTTACACACACTCGCATGGCATATAAGTAGATAAATGGCAATGTACCTATTCGGTTAATCATTATTCTTAGTTTTAATCTCTGTACTGTTTCCGTAGTTTGTTTTTATTTTTTTTGTTATTATGTTGTTTGAAGTTCGCATCATCTTAAGCGGTTTATGAACAAAAGAAAAGAATTTCCGCTTTTATACTGCCTCCCAAGATTTTAGCCTTATTTAGAGACAGCGGGCTATGTATTACTGTTACAATAATGTACTTGCTTATTTATTTCTTTATTTTAACTTTATGTACAATTGTCCCAACTAGCACAAATGGGCTGCATTAGAGCTTTGGAGCGTATCCGATTATTACTTATGGTAATAGACGTAAGCGCTAGAGCGTCTACTGCAGACTTAAAGCAGCCGCTTTAGCGCTATTTGGGCGCCATTTTATGCAACCTAAAGTTCCATTTAACCTGCACAACGGTTGCATAAAGGTAGCTATAACGATTTATTAACGCTATACTAAAGCTCTCGTAGCGCTACTTTTGAATGATTTTGAACTACTTTGAACGAATGAATTGATTATAGTTCTTTATTGTATATCTTCAGTTGACATTGTTTGTAATATTTTGGTAGTGTTTTCGTCGCCATCATGAAAATAAAACATAAAGAAGTAAATGTTTGTATTCTGTATTAGCAAGATATGTAAAGATACTTAAAACACTTTCCAGTTTACTGTAGATATATAAGATAATTTTCGAGTAATTTTAACGCGCTTTTATGATATTTAAAAAATTAACAAAAGATATGTGATATTTTTTATTTGTTATACAGAATAAATTTTATTTCCGTATTTTTACGTGTCGATAACTTACTATTCGCAAGTGGCCGATTGTTTACCGGTACATTTAATGCACATTTAACTGAAAAACAAATTTATTTCAACTCAATTTTGCAAGTGAATTATAAGTTTTCTTAAAAAATCATGGCGTCATTGTACTGTAGTCATAACCTGCAGTTTGAGCTCTAATAACTCCCTTTTGAGAATCATAGTGCAAATTTTCACCCTTCTAACGCTTCCAGTGATTTTTGTTCCCCTAGTGCAACTCGCAGCCACAAAAAGCTCCTATTTTCCTGTTTTTGAGGTTATAAGATTAATTATTTGTATCCTTAAGTGTATTGTAAGGTGTACAGTAAAGTATATAATAAATAAATAAGATCTAGTTACGTACTTATTCGTTTAGCATCCATTTTATTAAATGTTTTATAATAGTTACAAAAGTGGCTGTAAAATGGCGAATGGATTGAGCCTGCAAGGAATGATTATTGCTACTAAAGGCCTTAGTTACACTGATGATTTTTTTGTAACTATAGTATGCATAAGAGTTTCTATTATTTCTATAATTAAACTTATAGTAGTATAATAGTGGTTACTATAACTATAACCTATACAAGTTACAATGGAAACTACTATGCAGCTGTGAGTGGCAGAATGACCTTCGTAACTCTCATATAAAGGTGTAAGTGGTAAATGGGTTCTACCGTGGACTACTGTGAAGGCTAGGGTAGTATTTGATTCAGCTTATAGCACCTTAAGTAACTTTTATAACTATAGACGTTTACGGATGCAGATATGCAACTCTGAACTGCTTTTTGAACCCTTAAAGCGCTATTTTACAGCCCAAAGTAACAAAATAGGCTGCTATTTCCACTAATGTGCTCGTTGGGGTGTTACATGGGCGGACTTAATGTAGCAAGGCATTCTCGCTATTACCTAAGACACGTGTAATTTTATGGCTGTGTTTCAATCAAAGAAGTAATATTGTACAGTAAAGTTTTATCAAAATCCGTTCAGTAGTTTTGCGTGAAAAAGTAATAAACACCCTTGCTCACAAATTTTAAAATTTATAATAATTAAATAATGATGTTTATTTTGCAAATAGGTTAATAATAACACTTTCTCACGTCATATTTTTTTTTCGTAAATGTTAACTGGATAAGGCCGGTGTTTCCTAACTGACTACTCTGAGAAGAAACACTGAAACAAACTCAGAGGTCAACGTCACTTTTAAAGTCCATACAATCTGTAGTGATCAATGTAGGTTAATGTCTTTAGCGCCCTTTAAATGACAGAATCACACAGATTTGAGCTGGCCCGTCCAAGCAGTGCAAGCATTTGTCAGTAAATAATAATAAATAAATTTATTTACCACAAATTTGATGTAAAATGCACAGATTTATATGTGAACAAATTAATTACAGATATGTAGACTAGTTTCAACCCTGCCCCTTAAACTAGGCAAAGCCTGTGTCTTAGGGGGCAGTATCCGACTATAGGGTTACATTAATATAAAATTCACATAACGGACGTGCAAGTGGAATGTGTCAGCAGTAATGCGTATTTATGTGGCAAACTTGACGATTGCAAGTGTGTAGTAGTAGCAATGTGGTGTGTATATGTGTGTGTGTGTGTGTTTGTGTGTGTATTTGTTGTATTATAAATGAGGTGAAGTTAAGTAAGTGAGATGTTAAGTTATTTTGTGATATGATGTTATGTGTAGTTGTTTGTTACGTGATGTAGGTTAATAGTGACTCCGTTTCATCATAGTCTATACTAATAGTAGTTATCGATAATATTAGTAGGAACTTAGAAGTGGGATGTCTCAGTAAGTAATTCTAGTTTGAACGCCCCGCAATGTCCGATTGACTACGGACATATGTAACTATAAGACTTGCCATATTTCTTAAAATTAAATTTAAATTTCACCTATATGGATTAGTTCATCATCTGTTTAGCTTTTTCCCAACTATGTATGTTGGAGTTGGTTACGTCATTTAATTTCACGAAACCCATTGTCCAGACCAGTGTTAGATTTTCTGCCGTCTGACTAACCGTAATGACTGTCTAAGATGCCCAAATTTTAACCGGAACCAAAGGTTTAATTAAAGTGCTTTACAAAGCACGGGGATATCACACCGCCAACCTCCAAAGTCTAGTAAAATTGAAATTGAATTGAAATTGAAAACCATTTATTCGGTTATAAACACACACAACAACAGAAAATTACAAACATAAAAATAAAAAAAAAATAAAAAATTACATTAAGAATTTCGCTGAGCATGTCTACACCGAAAGGGTTACCAACTCAGCATTTGCTGGGCGAAAGACACCCAGCGCTGGTTTTCAGTTGGCACCCCGCAGTGACACACGGACGAGGGTAAATAAACTAATATTAATTAATGTGTAGTGTATTAAATACATAAATAAAACAAAAATAATAAAAAAAAAACCTTTAAATTGTAATTTGAAACTCGCCACCAAAAAGCGCGTTAGTTGCCTAGTATCAAACTGCCCGCCAAAGGAAAAAAAAATAATAATAACAAAAAAGTGACAAGAAAAGTTATTAATGAAATACGATTTTTTATTAAAACTAGATAAAATAAAATTAATCAAATAAATTTTACAACAGGTGTTGAGATTTCAAATAACTGCCCTAATACTAAGTTTGTCAAATAAAATTGAGTAATTAATTATCTTATTAGAATAGAATTACCTATAGCATATTGTAACTAAATAAATGATTTGTCAATATTATATTATTAAAATTAATTTGCGACTGAAGGACAAATTTCTTAAGACTTTTCTTAAAAGTATTTAAATTCTTTAAGTCCCTAATTGGTGGGGGAATATTATTCCAGCACTTGGAGGCTGCGTACCGAAAACTTCCACGAAAGGCAGCAGTACGGTAATACTACTGAGAAAACTCTTGTAGAAAAATCTAATAGCGCTTTCCTGACCCGAGAGTCGAGCCCGACACCTCATATCCAGTAGTCACGCTTGTAACCATTAGACCACCGAGGTGGTATATATCGAGGAACTATATGGATTAAATCCAGGGTCAAAAAGGAGTCACATGCAAGCAAAGTACGCCACTTCGCAATCGAGTTTTGAGCGCATACGAGTAACCAGTCATCTCTTGTTTTTCGCATCGGCATACTGCAATATGTAATTTCGAGATGCCGAGTGTCATATCTCTGCAAAGCCCACACAATACCAACCGTAATTAATGAATGACTGACTGTGTTTTAGCCGTTTTGAAATTCGAACGAATGGTATACCGTATTAGAAGGCTTGAATTTCTGATGGCATTTTCTGGGTTCACTCTTTTTTTATTTTTAGGGGTCGTGGTGTTGTTCGTGTTTTAGGAGATGCACGAGAGGCTTTTGGGCTAAAATTTACATACTTAGGACTATAAAACAGTGCAGGTGTCTAAGCAAAACATACTAGTCATTATTTCATGGCAATTGGTGCTAATTATGAGTTCTCTAGCCAGATTTCTACGTGTTAATCATTAAGATTTTGTAGATTTCAACTGTAGTTTTCGGTTTTCCTTTGCCATTAATATATTTGCCTCCTAATATTTTTCTTACTTATTTATTTAAACTTTATGCAGTACAATAGTGGTACATGGGTGGACTTAGTGAAATAAGGCATTCTCTACCAGTCAACCTTTGGGTTAAAGAGACAACAATTATGACTTTACCAAACTTATTTACTTCGAGAACTCATTTTTTTTGTAAAATATAATATTTGATTTTACAAAATAAGAACGAGTCTACAAGTATAAGTAGGTATGTAATTTTCATTTCTTTTTAACCATGATCATTTTGAAAACTCCCAGAAAATCTTTAGGGAAAACAATCAAATAACCGAACTTCAAAACGTTTTCTTTTCTAACTTCATTAGGTTTAGTAGGTATGAGTGCCTGGTGCTAATTACCTAACTATTTTTCTTTCTTTTTTATTTCTATTCTCATCTTGTTTAACCGCATAGACATACACAACAACTACAGATTAGGACTAAAGTAAGTTGAACCTTTTCTCGTCTCTTTCTTTGTTTGTCGGTGTTCAAGTAATTTAATATTGCGTCTTCACTGTATCTCTTTGTGTCTTTGTAATCTATGGATATGTAATGGATTTTACATGACACCTAATATGTAACTTATTTTATGATGTTACATAAAATTATTTTACTTTTCCAAAAAAAAAATACGACTTAACCAAGCCACTGGCCACTCTAATGAACTACTGACACTATATAAACAACTACTTAGAAGAAACAGCAGTCTGAGAAAAATTAATGCACATTTATATAATACAACGTAAATATATTTCATCAGGACCTCAACCGTTCTGTCAACAATGTATATTCTTTTTTTTTATTCATTTTTCGAATGACTTGTGCACGCGTGGAACACGAGGCGCCTTCTAACCAGGCTTGGCCCTTACCGGACGGTGAGTTACCCCAGCCCGACGTTCGCAAGGCCGCGCCTCGGTCGGGCGGACATCGAACTGCGAGTACTAATATACTTACGTTCTTGTACGGTAAATCGATGAACCTACATAAGCGCATAAACCTACACAAAACATTCGATGGTTGCAATAAACTTACGTAATAAATTATAAATTTACAAAATTTACTATCATATAAATTAGACTTAAAACCACATACATATACTTGGTAACTTCAACGCCATATTTCATAGAAATGAACAAGTGAATATTATGATACCCTTTCATTATTAAATCAAATTTATATTAATAATAAAATCAAAATAGCTTGATTACGAATTCAACACTAATTTATTCATTAAATTGTCTGTATAATTGTGATCTAAACTCGGATTCTAAACGCTCCTTTGTAAACGCAACGAGTCACTAACATTTTGTGATAAGGCTCACGTATACAGGTGTGATGTGACAATATGACATACAAGTTTTCATGAAGCTGTTCTGAAATAGTTAAAAAACCACATATTTTCAGTTTACAAAAACCATAGATAAGAACCAATAATTGCGTTATTAATAAAACTTAAGACTAAGTTAGTATCACTTATTTGCACTAGGTTATACGTTCTGGTGGCATCGTCCGCGAATATCAAAAGCGGCATAATACCACATCGTGTATCCAAAAGCTTTCTTCCATCAACTGATGTAGGTAGCATGTTGGTATGCGCACCACAAACGATCAGCATATTCTGTAAAGTCACACAGTCACTTTGAAGTGTATGTAATACGTTTACATGTTAATTGAATGTCGACATAGGTATACCTACATCTTTCAATAATGTATGTATTTACCCGAAGGTATAATGTTGCCCTTCTATTTTGGGTGTTATTCCTATATTGTGACAAGGCAAGGCAGTACAACAAAAGGGTTCTACGTATTCTGTGAGAAAAACTTATTTGCAACCGAAGGTTTTGTGACTAATGTAGTTATTTCGAGTTTGTTGGTAGGGTTCATTGTTCGGCCGGGTTAGTTAATTGGTCGTGGCCAGTAGATTTATACTTTGAAACATGATGAATAGAAACTCTTTCTAGAATAATTTTCTCATTACAGGCGACTCATGTGTATTCGTGCTTTTCAAAATTCATAAACCTATTTTTTGTCAGTAATACCATAGACTTAAGAAACTACTGCTAAGGAGTGAAACTCTCCTACAGAGTCTGTGTTCCCGATAGCTATAACCTAGAAGTCTTTAAGTCAAGAGTGAATAGGTTACTTTTAGGTAAGTGTGCTCCATCTTTGACCACATCATCACTTACTATCAGATGAGACGGTGGTTAAATGCAAACCTATTATCAAAAAATAATAAAACTATGTTTGTATATTAAATTCCCTTCTTATTCTGCTTTGTTTAAATTAGTGTTGCCCAAACGAGAGTCTCGCAAGAGTCTTGCAATTAGCGATTATCCTATTGCTATTTATTAAACGGTAGTTGAGATCTCAGAACACCTACTAGTTTAAATGCAAAACATGCGAAGTGTTTACCCAGTACCTAGTTATACAGTGTGTTCGGTTAAACGGGGGACTTATTGAGGGAGGGTATTCAGTATTCGATTCTCGTTCCAAATATGTGAAAAACCTATAACTTAAATTTTTGACGTAATTGTCCAATATACCTAGGCGCAAGAGTCGAATGAACTTGTAAACAGTACGTAAGGTAATCACGTGGCAAAACAAGGTCCGATCTTGCCAAAAGAGGAAGCTCGTGTGTAAACTCCGCCCCCGCGGGAAACAGAACCATGCCAAAAGTCCTCGGGGGGACTCCCCGAGGACTTTTGGTATGGTTCTGTCTGTTATTTATCAGTATTTTTTTTTGTTCATTTTTTATTAGTATCATGTAAGCATACACTATTGTAGGTTTGAATATGTCCCTCGTTTAAACTAACATACTGTATAATAAATATATTACCCATACAGTTTATAACTTAATCCATAAAGGACACCGTTCGGGTTCCAGCTGGTTTCGGGAATGTTCTAACAAGATACCGCGGCCCCACCAGGCAAGGGCAACTAAAGGAACAGTGTAGGCTTTTAGTCAGTAGAAGAAGAAGAAGAAGTACACTCACTTCTTCTCCACCAAAAGCGAGAAGTCATTTAATGATGTCCTTCCGAAAAGTCAAGAGTAAAAGTATACCGTTGGTCCAGTGCTCCCTGACACGAGGCGAATAAAAAATATAGCATAGACAAAGAGATATGCTCTTTGTCTATACTCGTGTCATCATTTTTGACACCTTATTTAGTTAAAATTATGAAAGTCCCTAAAATAATCTAAAGTTATGTCCTTATTATGACTTCATACACAAAAAGTATTTAATTACATATAATAATTATAGTCGCACCTTGAACCTTCACCAGATTAACTCCAAGAACTCTGTTAGTCTGACCAAATTATTCACTCGGTTAATTTTGTAGGTCGTCGGCAGTTTTCGGGAGATGACTTTACCTACATTAATTCGTGTAGATACTAATGAGTATGTTAGCAGACATTTCAGTTTTGCCTTTTAATGTTTTAAGTTTTACTAATTTTTTAACTTTTTTGGGTTCGCTGAGTAATTTACTTTGACACCAAATCTACGTACTTATTTGCGGAGTAGTCCACCTGCCATCATTACAGTGATTCTAAGTCGAGTTTTGGGTCATATTGCTGTCAATTAAAATAGCTTTTTTCATTTGATGGCATGACTACTGAACGACTAGGGTAATTATTTATTTAACCCCTCGAATGTCGCATATTTAATGTACTTTTTCATTTTTGGGACTTCAGAAAAAATGATAAGTCGGCAATTTATGGCCATTATCATGGTATACATTATACCTTCCTGGCTTCGTTATGAGTTTATCTATTTATATCATTCAATAAGCAAATCAAACTGACCTTATCTCGCAATGATGTGATATGTTTTCACTTTTATAATTTTCACTCACATTTGAAGTCATACACATGAAAAAACACATATTCACGAAAAAAGACACATGATAACACTATAATGTGTAGGCAATGTTAACACAAATTATTCCACTTAAGCACTGTAGAAAGTAATAAAAACTATTTGATAACACAACGAAAAAGTCTGCGGCTTCACAACAAAAACCACAGGTGCATTTTGTAAACATTTTTTTTTTCGTTCATTTTAGTGGTGTTCCCATTAAAATGTTACTAAAACTCGTCAAGTATGAATCGATTAGTCGAATGATACAGCCACATCGTGTTACTTGCAACATAAACGTAAATACATCGTCCAATGCGAGCCGTGACGTTATGTACAAACGATGTACCGTTGACACTTGAGGGGTTAATTACCCCTAATATGAAAATCCCAGTTGTATACGAGTAGCCTAATTACTCGGTCAGATGCCAGAAAATCTGGTACCAGTCTTGCCAAGAAGTATCGTGTTATCCAGCTACTTGGTTGGTAAGGTCAGGTTAAGAGATGGAGGTCAGGTTGAGAGGTGGAGGCAGTCGCTCCATGTAAAATACTTACTCAGCTGCAACCGGTTATATTGAAAGCCGACCCCAAAATAGTTAGAAAAGACTAAGCAGATGGTTTTTTTTGTTTTTTATTACAAATGAGCCCGCTCTTGACCTCGATCACACCTGATGGTAAATGTAAGATTAGGTCTACGATCGAACGAGCGAGCCCAGAAAATGCCTATTCACTCTTGCTTTAAAGGCTGACGGATCATATGTGGCAGGGAACACAGAAGCCGGCAGTGTTCCACACCTTGGCTGTGCGGACAATGAATGTTGAAGAAAACCGCTTAGTACGACAAGACGGTATATCGACCAAGTGTGGATGGTATCCTGCGGTACGTCTGGTAGACCGGTAGTAAAAGGGGGTTGAAGGGATTAGGTCGTGGAGCTCCTGCGCACACTCTCCGAAGTACAATCTGTAGAAGATAGACAGGCAAGCAACGTTTCGCCGGTGAGCCAGGCTGTGAAGCTTGCCTGCCAGAACCTCGTCACCTATGAACCTAATTAAGCGGTCATAGTTCCGTAAAAGACATCGTACAATACCCATACCTACAGCTATGAAAAAAGCTGTTCTCGATGGCAAGTGACCCCAGAATCCATCAATTTTTAAATCCCAGAGCGTCAAAATCCCCTTAACCAAGTCTCAATCGAATTCAACTTCATTTTCAAACGAAAAGGATTCTCAAGTGCTCATAAACAATCTATTTCTATTGTCAAAGGGATCAGCAATGAAGATTTTATTCCCGAAGCGCACTGCACTGGTAGATAATAAAAATTCGATCAAACACATGTATTAAAGGCCCTTGTTTGTCGCAAAGCGCAATAAAGCCATCGCGTTCCAAACCGTGGCAAATGAACTTTTTAATTACACTTCCTCCTCAATTTCGTTGGTGTTTCGTATTGACGTACAAAGCTGGCAATGGAAATTGTATTTTCGAAATGTTCGGTGTAATGTTGTTTTTCTTTTTTTTTTGCTGTAACTTTAATGGTTTTGAAATGTTTGATGAAACTGTATTTTTAAATAAGTCTAGTCTTTTTTTTATCAAGATTTGTAGTCACAAGTGCAGGAGTACTTGTTACGTAACACAGAAGCCGGCAGAGAGTTCAACACTTTGGCGAATATTAGGGGAGGGTTGCGATCAATGGACCGGCGCTTTCTTCGGACCACCTAAGTATTTAAAAAAATAAACACGTTAGAAGATATCGAATGGGTTGGTAGGCATTGGTTTTGAGCCCAGCGAGTGTCTTTCAAATCTCAGGATCGGAAGGCCATGCGTCGCGTAGTGACGTGCACGGACGTGTTTGTGAGTAGGACGATATAAAAACCGAGCAATATAAACATCAATGTAAGTATTGTAATATTTTTGATTACTCAATATTAGTATTTTATATTAATAGTATATTTATCTGCGTTTTAGTAGGTTGTTGAAATTTTTCTCAATTTTGTTCCCTTTTTTAATAGAAAAGACATTTTTGATTGAGTATCTACTTGCTATCATTTGTCCACCATAGTGAAGCTATGAATAGACTGGCCCAATTAAATAAACTTTTATTATACTAACTTACCAACCAACCAACCAAAGGTTGTCTGTAAAAGATCGCTTTTAACGATAAGACCGCCCATTGTATCACCCTTTTAATTGTTAAGTCCTTAATTTTGTTTTTATTGTTATGGTGTACAATAAAGAATATATCTATCTATCTATCTATCTTAATAACAATTTTCTTCTAATTCTTTCTAGAATAACGTTAGAAAGAAGAAAAAACTTATTATAAATGGAAAGAAGGAAGCGTGAAACTTGCCACAGCATCGGTCAGAAAAAATCTGTTAGTTTAAAGCATGTAGAATATATAGTCTTCCAAAAGCAACTTCAAAACGCAGATTAGATGGAAAAAACCAAAAAGCTAGAGAAGAGATCTAAACTATAGGATCAGAAGGCGATATATGTATAATAATATAGTAAAGAGTTAACTGCAATAGATGCCAAGACACACTCTAAAAATATTAAAACAGAATCTTCATATTATGTCTATATTTAATCTTTTAATATGTATATTAAAAGATTACTAAATAATATGTATATTTTGTTAATTAAAAAGTATTAACAATTAGATGATTATGGTTGTTCCCATTAATAAAATGTTGATTAAAATTATGTGTTTTAGTTATTATTATTTTTATATTAAGTTTCCATGATTGGACCTTTAGTAAAAACATTTCTAAGTCCATTGATGGCAACTGAGTGGTCCATTCAAAGCAACGGTGGTCCGAAGAAAGCATCGGATCTAAAAATAGTTTTATCACTATATTGCCAAAACTGCTCAACTTTATAATGAAATAATTATAGCATCGTATCTATATCAAGAAAGCATTAAATATAAATCATTAGTTTTATTCTATCACTTTTATTTATTTAAATATGACACCTTAAAGTTTTGTGGTCCTATCATAGCAACCTTCCCCTAATAACTTTTGTCAACAGGAAATAAGTGTTGATTTCTTGTTTGAAATTGCATGAAAACTCCACAGCAGTAAAGTTAGATGCGTTCCGTCATCGTCATACTCATTTTTATTGGAACTATTTCTAATACCATTTTGATGGATTTTTTTTCCGGGTGGGAAATGTGGCTCGCTCGTCACATCGTAGACCTCATCTATCGCTTACCATCAGGCGACATCGAGGTCAAGAGTGGGCTCACCCGTAATAAAAATAATAAAAAATAAAAATGGTAAACACGTGGTAAATATCCCGTTTTGTTCAAATGGATACTGTTAGTGACCATGCTAGCTTAACTTACACCTACCTGTCTTTTGCTTTCCATACGATGCGATGCCATTTCTAGTTATAAATATTATTCAGTTCTTCCAGGTAAGATTCTTCAAATAGTTCATCTTTGCTAAAATTTATTTGCTATTTTGTAATTGTTATTAAAGGCTCTTTTATAATAAAACAAACTTTGACATATATATAATTTGTATTAAATCAACAATATTCTTAAGTCTTTACATTCTTTGGCATAGTCAATAGCTCGTTAGGTACAATTAACTATTTTTCATTTAAATTCACAATTTCATCCGACAGTATCGAATACATCTACCTATTTATACTTTATCATTTATTTTATAATTTATACATTTTTATTTAAGTTTATGTAACGCCTAAGTATTGTTTGCCCAAACAATAATATTAATTAATAGTAGAATTTGGCACACTTGTACGCTGGAAGCAGACCCCGGTGATGTAACTGAAACAAAAATGAAATATGAGTACATTTGAAATTAGACATTTGGTAATGGGAATGGACAATGTCAAAGTTTGTGGCAAAATAATAACAGCCGCACGGATGGATGTAAAGCAACCGCTAGCTGAGATCGGTTCGTGGATGGTCACCATCTTTATTTATTTATTTGTTTTACTAACAATTGTTACATCAATGAATAATTAAAATACATTAAAATACACGTAAATAAAATACAGCACATGACATTTTTTTTATTGATCATAGGCTCGCGTTGGACCACCATATCACCTGATGGTAAGTGATGATGTGGTCGAAGATGGAGCACGCTTACCCAAAAGTAACCTATTCACCCCTAGGTTATAGCTATCGGGAAACGCAGACTCCGGCAGGGAATTCCACTCCTTAGCCGTACGCATAATGAAGGTATTCCCAAAACATTTAGTGCGTATAGGTGGGATGTCCACCATGTAATGATGGCGCATCGCCGTTTGTCTTGTAGTCCGATGATGGAACGGGCTTGACGGTATTAGATTGTGTAATTCCATCACACACTCCCCGAAATTTAATCGATAGCAAACCGATAGACTAGCAACTCGTCGCCGATGTTCAAGGCTCTGGAGCTTTGATTCGACCAGTGTATCGTTGCCAATGAGTCTTTTTTAGGGTTCCGTAGCCGAATGGCAAAAAACGGAATCCTTATAGTTTCGACATGTCTGTCCGTCTGTCTGTCTGTCCGTCCGTCCGTATGTCACAGCCATTTTATTCCGAAACTATAAGGACTATACATGCAAAACTTGGTAGATAGATGTATTCTGTGAACCCCTTTCCGATTTTAAGAGAAAATTTAAAAAAAAACATTTAAAATAAAGGGGGCTCCCCATACATGGAACTGAAACTGAAAATATATTTTTTTGAAACCTATACGTTTGTGGTATCTATAGACAGGTCTTTAAAAATGACATTAAGGTTTCTAGAATGACTTTTTCATAAAGTTAATGGTTTAAAAGATATACGCTTCCAAAGTGGTAAAATGCGTGTCCCCCCCCCCGTCCCCCCCTCTAACTTCTATAATAATGAAGTGAAAAATCTAAAAAAACCATATGTTGTAGATCTTAATGTAAACTTTCAACCAAAATTGGTTTGAACGAGATCTAGTCAGCAGTTTTTGAGATACAGTATATTTTCTATAACCGCAAATATAACTTTGTAATTCATACAAATACAAAGTTATTTGGCGTAGTTGTAAAAATTGTAAATAAGCTAGTTTTAAGAAATTTTTAAGGTTTTTGGTTTTTTTTTCAATTAGATATATTAAGTATATTATATTTATTATAGTTACCACGGAACCCTTCATGGGCGAGTCCGACTCGCACTTGGCCAATTTTTTCTCAATAGACTCAATATTTATAATAGATGTACAATATTAAGCAGTAAACAATCTTAATAGTTATAGTTGTCTCCGTGCCTATGAAAGCTCGCTAAGTATAGTCCCGGCTGTCATTATACCAACCAAATTAAAAATCTTAAAGTACAGCAGTTTTCACATTCTTGTGACCAACTCAGAATTACTCAGAATCACTTAATTAGTGACCCGGCCACTGGATTGTGGAGGTGAAATAGGCTCTCGCTCCCTGTAATACACTAATACTTAGCGCTGTAACCGACTAGACTGGAAACTGACTCCAGCATAGTTTGAAAAAAGCTAAGCCGATGACTGTGACGAGGATTTAAAGTAGTAATTAAAGTCAGTTTATATCAACATCGGAAGTTATACGAATTTAGTTCACTTTCATTCAGTATAATTTGTATTTTTTTTTTAATTAACGTATTATAAAAAACCGATACTTGATTTTACTAACGTTATGTTTCGATAGTGGCACATCACTATCTAAGAATTGCAAACTGGCAACCGTCGTAGTGTCAACTATAGTAATGTGGTTAGAATCCACATTACGAGCAATCTTGTTAACCCCTCCAACTAAGCTAATTATGCTTGTATCTGGAATGGGTGTGTATCAATAGTGTACTTTTATTTTATTTATTTAGGAAAATAAACAGTTACTACAAGCATAATTAGCTTAGTTGGAGGGGTCCAACTAAGCTAATTATGCTTGTATCTGGAATGGGTGTGTATCAATAGTGTACTTTTATTTTATTTATTTAGGAAAATAAACAGTTACACACTAAAATTATACAAAGACAATTCATATAGGGTGAGTAAGTGTACCCACAACATTTCCACAGATTATTTAAAAATAAAGTACTGAGTGGGGTTTGAACCTACGACCTCTCGATCACAAGTCCAACACCATAGCCATTATGCTATTGACGCTTCAGAATTCGTACAGCCAATAAACATTAGAAACCGAGAAGCATCCCTAACCCGGAAAACATAACGTAGGCTACCTCTCACTGGATAGACTAACGACGTGTAGTTTACGGGGAACCATTGCAGGCAGGCGATACAGCCGTGCTCTGTTCAAACCGACCACCCTATAGATTGTGATCCCCGCAAGTGCGTTATACGTATTACGTTTAGGTATGTAGCATTGGATGATGCCCAATAAAATGTTTCTGTTAACCTGTTTTTTTTTTCATAAACAACAGGATTCAGGACAGAACATTCAGGATCATTCACAGATTCGGTTTATAATATACTTAGGTAATTTTTATTGACCTTTATATTATATCTTTTATTTTATTAAAATTGGCCAAGTCCGAGTCAAACTCGCCCATGAAGAGTTCCGTAGTAACTACGCCAAATAACTTCTGTTTTTCATAGTGTTTGTATGAATTACAAAGTTATATTTGCGGTTTTAGAAAATAATTATGCTGTATCCCAAAAACTGCTGACCCGATCTCGTTCAAACCAATTTTGGTTGAAAGTTTACATTAAGATCTGTAACAGTACAGCATATATATTTATTAATTTTTCACTCCATTATTAAAGAAGTTAGAGGGGTGGGGAGGACACATTTTACCAATTTGGAAGCATATATCTTTTAAACGATTAACTTTATGTAAAAGTGGTTGTAGAAACCTCGATGCAATTTTTAAAGACCTGTCTATAGATACCACACACGCATAGGTTTCATGAAAAAAAAAATATTATCAGTTTCAGTTCTATGAGGAATATGAGGAGCCCCCTTAATTTTAAATACTTTTTTTTTCTTGAAATCGGAAAGCGGTTTACAGAATACATGGTACAGAATACATACATACATAGGGTAATGACCCAATCAGAATTTTTTTTTTCATTAGTTGTAAGTTGCATTATTGGGGAGTGCTTTAGGCACATACATTGTTTCGAAATCCACGCAGCCGAAGTCGTGAAGTGTTAGTGTTCGACACGAAACACATCGCGAGACTAATTTATCTAATTACGAAATAATGGCTATTGTCCGAACATTTTTCCGCGATAATAAAGAAGCATAATATGTGCTATTAACAAAAAACAAAGTTGATTTATAAATGAAAATCTCACTTCTTCTTTACTAAATGCGAAAGTTTATGAGGATGGATGGATATTTATTACTCTTTTGGGCAAAAACTACTGAACGGATCTGAATTAAATTTGGTAAGTAAATAGTTAACATCCTGTAATAATTTATAGGCCACTTTTTATCCCGAAATTGCCACGGGATCGGGATTTACGCGGGAAAAATCTACCACGAGAATGAAGTGGTGGGTACAGCTTGTATATTATTTATTAACTGTCTCCGTGGTCGAGTGGTTTAGGCATTTGCCTTGTGACCCGGTGGTCGTGGGTTCGATTCCCGCGGGAAGCATACTTTGTAAAGTTGTTTCCAGTTTGGCTAAGACATTGCAGGCCTGAATCACCTGATTGTCTGATAAAAAGATGGTTCCGTGCTCCGAAAGGCACGTATAAGCCGGTGGTCATCAAAATAGACCACGTCAGAGGCCCTTAAGGCGGTCTAGAAACTCTGACACTATGTGTATGGGGTCATTAGACCTTACTACCCACACGATTTGAAGAAGATTTATTATATTATTTTAAATGATGGTAACTAGATTGCCATTGTAACGTGGAAATCTTCATAATATTGTAAACGCATCATTGCGAATATAATTATTATAAAATAGCCTTTTAAAATCACACGACTAACTGAATATTGCATAAGGTTCTCCCTACGGTAAAGTTGTAAGCAACAATACAAGCTAGAAACTCATTTAACGCAGTCCTTAAACTAAGTGAAGGAATACAGAAGTAGGTACTAGCTCCCCATAATCACAAGAGCACTTGGTCTCAACAGATTTTCCGGAATGAGCTCTAACACTAAGTTACTAAGGTACTCAAAGTATGTGGAATAGCAACGAGTGCTGAGGAACCCTATTTTGTGCCTTTGAAAGCCTTTACTAATTTAATTTGTGCCTTAAAGGTTTACTTATACTGGGGAGCTGAGAACGTAGTGTGAGTGAGAAGTAAGGAGCTGTATTGTTGCCTCCCCACTTGTGCTATTATTGTTTTATGTAGAATCAAATGTACAGCGAAATAGGCATTATAGGTAAAAGGTATTTTATTTTTTCTTTACAACTTTTATGGCGTCTACCGAAGTACAAACTTCTTTTTCAATTACTCAATCGACTTAACATCGAGGAGGTTATGGCTAAGTAATAACAGTCGAATGGGTTAAGCAACGCTTGACGAGGCCTCTCCGCGGATGGGTGACTATTTTAATATATAGAGATTTCACGGTGTCTCGTAAAGTAAGTTAAGATGTTGATCCCAGCTGCTGTTTGTACGTACATCTTTGACATTCGTTAAAGATAGTCGTCTGAAAACCTGGCACCAGGCTTGCCAAGCGATAGGGCTGCCATCACCATTTGCCGGCCCCAGAGAAAGACTTATAAACCCCGGACATTTGGGTAAAATCACAGTTTTTCCCCGGACACCATAGAAAAATACATTTTTGAAGTTGAAACTAAAAACAACAATGTTTAATTATGGTTTTTATTTACTGATAAAGTGATAACATTGTAGAGCTTTAGAACTTTTGTAATAACAGTCTCTTCCTTTTTATTTAATCAACGTAACATAAACAATGAGATGAAATACCATAGGAAAATAATAATAGAGATCGTGCTTTTTGGTACCCGTAGGACCAATGTGTGTGCGGGTTTTACCTGGACGCTAATTGGGAAAATCCCTCTTTTTCACCTTTCGGCCTTTAAATCAAGAGTAAATAGGCATCTTCTGGGCTCGCTCGTCACATCGTAGACCTCGTAGTGGGCTCATCCGTAATAAAAAGAAAGTCAGAATGAAAGCAGACCCCAACATAGTCGATAAAAGGCTAAGCGGATGATCATGAATCGACAAAAGTTACATATCGTTCAGCTGCTTGTAGCAAGCTTATTTCCCTATAATATACTTGATTAAATTATTCTTAGGGTTCCGTAGCCGAATGGCAAAAAACGAAACCCTTATAGTTTCGTCATGTTTGGTCTGTCCGTCCATCCGTATGTCACAGCCATTTTATTCTGAAACTATTACACGAGACTATACATATGAAAGTTGGTAGGTACATGTCTTCTGTTAACCGCTTTCCGATTTTAAGAAAAAAATATTTAAAATTAAGGGGGGCTCCCCATACATGGAACTGAAACAGTCGGGTAAAAAGTAACCTTCCTCAAGCTTTGAGCTACTTCCATACCAAATTTCCTCCAAATCCACACAGTACTTTCGAAGATTGTTTAAAACCAAACAAACTTTTCCGTTTTATAATATTAGTATAGATACGTACAGACTAAATACCCACTCATGTGTTCCCGGAATGTGTAAAATTCATGTAAGTAGGCGTTGCCATTCGTCAGTGCGCACGTTTCCTGTAATAAACGCTCACCGTACGCCGAAGATAAATTTATTATCTCCCAACAAACGCCTCACTGTTGCCCTCAGAGGAAATTGTCTGGGCAAATGAGACGGGAGGCAATAACTCATTGAGCCCTCAATGCCCTCTTTGGTTCTCGTAATCTTATTAGGCAAGCTTCCTCGCCACGGATATTAAAGATATGCGGGTGTGTTCCTTGTACCGATGTCTATGGAATTTACTGTTTGGGATTTTTGGCGCTTCCTGTTTTGTAGATAGATAGATAGAATATACTTTTTGTACACCAAAAATTGAAACACACTTAAATAACAATATTGTTTTTGGTTACTTTGTATTTCTTTTTAGAAAGTAAACAATATGATCACAATATATCGTACTGCTTACTAATATTATAAATGCGAAAGTTTGTGATGATGGAAGTTTGTTACGTTTGTTTGTTTATTACGCTAAAACTACTGAACGGATCTGAATAAAATTCGGGAAGTATATAGTTGACATCATGAGTAACATTTTTTATCCCGAAATCCCTACGAAATCGGGATTCACGCAGTAAAAATCTCCCACGCGAACGCATCGCGGGAAGCTAGTCTTATATATACATGAAAATAAAATAGAAGTGCCTGTGATTTCCAAATAACTGTGTTATTTCAAGTTGTAATATACAGGATACTAAAACAGAAACTAAAAAAAAGTTCTGTCTGTCTCTCTATTTGTCCGCGCTAATCACTGAAAAATGGGTGCGGGCTGTTGAAGAAACAGGGCGGGTTTTTAGTCAGTAGAAGTCTGACACTCAGTTCCGCTCCACTCAGAGCGGAAGGAGTGATTAGATGATTTTCCCACCGAAAAAAAATACTGAAAGATAGGGAACATGGGAATATCGGCACTCACGCAAAAAAGTTTCATTATCGTCCGCTAAGCCTTTTCCCGATGATGGTGTTGACTTCCAGTAAACGGATTCAGCTGAGTATTCGAGTTTTTTTTTATTGATATTAGGCTAGCTTATGAGCACCATCTCACCTGATGGTAAGTGATGATGTGGTCGAAGATGGAGCACGCTTGCCTAGAAGTAACCTATTCACTCTTGACTTAAAGACCCCCAGGTTATAGCTATCAGCAGGGGCGTGCACAGGATTATGACAGGGGTATGCGGCGGAGTAATCGGTCACAAAAACTTTTTCATTTATAGATTTTTAGCATAGCCACAGCCACGCATCGTAGCATGGTGGCGATGTGTGGCTATGGCTATGCTAAAAATCTATAAAAGAAAAAGTTTTTGTGACCGATTACTCCGCCGCATACCCTGTCATAATCCTGTGCACGCGCATGGCTATCAGTAAATACAGACTCCGATAGGGACACATTACATTACATGAAGAGTCTGCCTATCGGACCCTGTAGCTGAGTAACACGATATTCGTTGACTAGATCAGTGTCATATTTTCTGAGTTTCGACTACCCGTAACGCCTGTCAAAGATGTCCAAATAAATGACAGCCAGGACTAACGGCTTAGCGTGCTTTACGAGATACGGATTAATCTCGATATGTTACGATGGTCACCCATCTACAGACCGACCGCGGTAAGCATCGCTTAACTTCAAATATCGAACCAAGAGGCTGTTATAATTTAGCCACGAGCTCCACTTTCGCAGCTAGTTAGCAAATAAGTTATTTTATTTACATAATAATAACAATTAATGTTATTGTTATGTACATATGTAAATAAAATAAGGAATTTTGTTACTAACCAATTGAGTTTTGTTACTTGCAATAAATGAAAATGAAATAATTTCAATTTCATTTATTGCAAGTAACAAAACTCAATTGGTTAGTAACAAAATTCCTTAACATAATAATAACAATTAATGTTATTGTTATGTAAATATGTAAATAAAATAAGGAATTTTGTTACTAACCAATTGAGTTTTGTTACTTGCAATAAATGAAAATGAAATAATTTCAATTTCATTTATTGCAAGTAACAAAACTCAATTGGTTAGTAACAAAATTCCTTAATCCTATGTTAGTACTTTACTTAAATTACAAGGTTGGTTCGCCAATCGAATGGAGAGCTTGCAACAGCGATTCACGAACACACAGTCGAGCCTGCTCGCTACACAACGAAGGATTATATTGGGGCTGGCCCGCACCCGACGCACCAGGAAAGCGCATCGTTTTCGCATCGTCGCGCCGCTTAGAAACAGTCAACGCAAGCTTCAGCAAACATCCCTGATGCGCTACAGAAGCGGGGCAGCCCCATTAACACCCGGACCACAGCATTCCTAATTGAATTTCAACAGTAATATCTCATGTTATATAAATACCAATGAACTGAAATGTTCAAAATGATGCTGAGTATTTTATAATATTGTTAATATCCATTTACAAATGCTTGTTCAGAGTATCCTACATATTAGACACAAAATTTCTATGAATCATAATCATTGACCATTGGAGTAAATATATCAAATTAAATTGATAAATAATATTACTTTCGCAAATTTATTATTAATAATATAATATAATATTCCACAACTTTCACACAACGCCATCTAGTCCCAAACTAAGCAGAGCTTGTGCTATGAGTACTAGACAACTGACAAACATACATATATATTTCTAAATACATACATATTATATATAAATTACACCCAGACAAAGAACAAATGATCGTGCTCATCACACAAACATTTGTCCTGGGTGGGAATCGAACCCACGACCTTACGCATAGCAGTCAGGGCCACTGACCACTAGACCAACAGGCTAAGGCTGCACAATAAATTATTTCCTAGCTGGCTATTGTAACGTAGAAATCTGCATGATATCAATAAAAAACTGAAACTACCAGACTTAGGTCTAAAGAAAACATTCCTTACAGTCCTCACATTAATTCACAATACTCAAAGTTCAAAAGACATTTAAACATAAAATGTCAAAGTTAAGATGTAAAATATTTTTGATTTGCCAAAATGACTAAGAAAAGCTTTGAACACCATTAGTCATTGAAACAGCTCAATCCTGAGCCTTTATTCCTTTATGATCTTTTACAGCCTTTAGCCAAAATTCTTGCCACACGTATGATTTGATTTTCTTAAAGTTGGCTTTAAAATAGTCATATATTATCATCTAAGTAAAGCCCCAAATTCTCAAGAGAATTTTCCAGTTACAGAAATAATGATTTATGTAACACTTTTACACGTTATGTTTCTTTTTTTCGTAAATACCTAGATGAGATCAGTGTTTCCTTACTGACTGAGAAGAAACACCGAACCAACTCTAAAGTCAACGTTAATATTATAGATAGATCAAAACTTCAGTAGTTGTTGAGTAATTTTTAGTTTATTTGTATTTTTGAAACTGTACATACACAATTTATGTACATATAATTTATGAAAACAACATGACACGTAGAAGTGTTATATCAACAAAAATATGCAAAATAAATGTCATTTATCCCTACTAATTATTTTAAATTTGAAACTGTCTGTTTGTAACACTTTCAGGCCAAAACCACTAAACTGATTTTGATGATTCCTACAAACAGGCTCAAGTGAGCGAGAAGCTAATCATAGAATATAATTATAGTGACGAGTTCATCATCATGACGTGTAAAAGTGTTGTTTATAATCTAGGGGTCTTCAAGTCAAAAGTGAATGGGTCACTTCTAGGTAAGCGTGCTCCATCGTCGACCACATCATCACTTACCATCAGGTGAGATGGTGGTCAAACGCGAACCTATAGTCAATAAAAAAAATTCAAAACAAATATTTAATTTTATTTCATCTGCTAATGCTGCCTTTTTACCCGACTGCGCCAGAAGGAGGGTTATGTTTTTCGAGAGTATGTATGTATGTACATATAATTGTTTGGCACGCTCTGTGGCCTGAACGGCTCGACGGATTTTAGCTTGAGAGGTATCGTTAGATTCGTATTGACTGTGAAAGTGACACTGGGAATTTCAAAATAAAAAAAAAAAACAAAATGGCGGATTCTTGGTGCCATATTATGCCTTCAAAAAAGTTTTTTTTTTCTCAAAACCCATCGAGTGGGGTATCAAAATAAAGGGTTTTAAAAGGTGATTACAAACATATATGTAACTTATATGGTTAAAAGTAATTCAAAGTGACAAATCGTAAAAAAAACACGTATCAAGAACTAAATCGTCTGCGAAATCTTTCACATTTGTAAACTAAAAAGCTGGAAATAAAAAAAGTAATTAAAAAAATTAAAAAAACCCGACTGCAACCTTATACTAAAACTAACTCAAAAGCTAATAAAAACATGCCTATTTTAAATTAAATAAAAGTTGGAAGCAGGCGGGACCCATTTGAGTTTGAAACTATAATAATGGTATGGGCCCCGCCTGCTTCTAACTTTTATTTAATTTAAAATGGGCTTGTTTTTATTAGCTTTTCAGTTAGTTTTAGTAAAAGGTTGCAGTCGGGTTTTTTAATTTTTAAATTTACTTTTTTTTTCAACAATGTTTGGGTCGGTTTCCAGTCTTACCGGGTGTAGCTGAATATTTGTGTAGGCGTGTGTTCAACCCAGTAGCTAAGTAACACGACACACCTTCGTCAGATCAGTGTCAGATTTTCTTGCTTGTTTGATTGATTGATTCATTTATCTTGGCACCGACTTCAGCCACGTGAGCCTAGCCCTATTTTGAATAGAATTATCCACCCAATTAAACAATCTTCAAGTTTATACTTATTTTGTAGTGCGGTAGTTTTGAAGTCGGTTCAATTTTTTGTAAAAAAGTTTTTTGTTACGCTTTTTAGTGTTTCGTTCTTTGCGTTACTTGAGATATCTACATACCGTTCGCACTTAATTTTTAAAAAGAACATCATATTTCAGATGTGAATCAGGTCTGTGCCTCAGCTATGGTGAAATTAATAGGCTGATTATGCTAAATAGTACATAAATGTACGAGGGCAGCAATCGTGGGAGATTTGTTGTTCTTAGTTGAAGAGTTCCGTCGCTTATCTTCGAAGATCTTCATCAAAACCTGATGTGTTATATACTAAAACCTTCCTTGTAAAATGTGCTTTCAAACAACGAAAACACGATCAAGATAGGATCAGGAGGTTCTGAGAAAATCGAGGATATACAAACATACATACATACTGGTCGAATACAGAACCTCCTTTTTTGAAGTCAGTTAAAAAGATACTTAAACGACAATGATGACATCCATATGCACTTTTTTTTCAAAACAGGCTAAACAAAAAAAAACAAACAAGTATATTCCCTCTGCTGGGTTGGCTGACACAGACCCTGGGCTGACTGGGCCTAGTGCGAATTGGTGGTTGTTACATGTTTTCAAATTTTTAACTTAGTATACACAAACAAAATGTAAGGGGGTAATTTCAGGAACCAACGATCCAATAAAAAAAATTGGCCAGTGCGAGTAAGATTTGCACATGAAGGGTTCCGTAGTAACTACGCCAAATAACTTTGTTTTTCATAATGTTTGTATGAATTACAGCCATATTTGTGATTTTATAAAATATGCTCTATCTCAAAAACTGCTGACCCGATCTCGTTCAAACTAATTTTCGTTAAAATTATACATTAAGATTTAGAGCATATATTTTTTTTAGAATTTTCGCTCCGTTATTATTGAAGTTAGAGGGGGGGGGGGGGGGGGGGCACATTTTACTACTTTGGAAGCGTATATCTTTTAAACGATTAACTTTATGAAAAATTCGTATTAGAAACCTCAATGTCATTTTTATAGACCTGTTTACCACATATGCATAGGTTTAATGAAATAAATATTTTCAGTTCCAATTGTCCCATACATGAAACTGAAACTGAAAATATTTTTTTTTTTTTTGGTATAGGGGGGCTCCCTATACAAAAAAATAAAAAATATATTTATGTCCGTTATTTTAATATTTTCTTAAAATCGGAAAGCGGTTTACAGAATTCATCTACCTACAAAATTTTACATGTATGGTCCTAATAGTATCGGAATAAAATGGCTGTGACACACGGACGGACGGACAGACAGACAGACAGACATAACGAAACTATAAGGGTTCCGTTTTTTGCCATTCGGCTACGGAACCCTAAAAATACTACTAAGTGTTTCGTTTGTTTCTATAATTTATTTCGAAATCCTTGAGGTTAAAGTCGCTGGCAAAGTGCTAGCCTATTAAAAAGAAAACCAGGTGTTTTTAACAAAATCGTCAAAACATTTTTAAGCTAAAACTCAAAGTAAACCAAATCTTTACAGCCAGTAATTAGAGGAAGGTTTCCATATGCCGAGTAATGCACAGATTTAATAATACACGAACATTATGGGCCTGTCATGAAAATTGCAATTATGCTTAAAGGGAACATCCTGTGAACAAGCTCTTCGTCAAAACATCGTAATGAATACATTTCCCAAGAGCTGTTTGGTACTTTCAGGTACTTTACATAATTTCACATTATGCATCCACCTTTTGATTACTGAAATCCAGATTGCAATAAAGGTGTTGTTTTAGTTGCGTTACTATTTCAGAGTTCAATTAAGTTTTCATTATTATCATCTGCATAACCTTTTTTCCAATAGGGTAGTTTCCTGTGTTACAAAATAATTATATTATTTAGCCATTAGGTAGTTTCTCAAAAAAAAATTGTCACGTATTTTTTGCTTTTACAAGTAAAGAAAAATTCACAAAGATGGAAAGCTTCAAAGTACAGAAGTGGGGGCAGCTGACGTCACACCTTGCTAAGAATTATACCGAGGTGTGACGTCACGCGAAATTTCAACTCACTGTATCGTCTTAATTTTTCAATTAAGTGAAAAAATAAAAAATACGTATCCAATGTTTTTTGTTAAATTACGTGACGGACTAAATAAAATATTTTAGGAAACTACCCTATTATGTTGGAGTCGGTTTCCGAATGCAGCTAAGTTCTAGTTATTATATAGGGCGACCGCCTACCTGACCTCCACGTCCTCAACAAGATACCTCTTGCCAAGACTGGTGATAGATTCTCTGATTTCTGACTACCCATAACGACTGTCCAAGATGTACAGTCGCCGGCACATCAAGCTATCCGAATGTGAAATTTACCCAATTGAGTTTGAACCTTATCATGTTGTAATAAAGTTGTAAATCTATTAAATTACTTTGACAGATTGGAGTAGGTTGATGTGCCGGCCACCATACAAATGACAGCCAGGAACAACGGCTTAATGTGCTTAACGAGGCACGGAGTGATCTCGATATGTTACGATGGTTACCCATCCACAGATCAACTTCAAAACGTGACTCAACCTCGAAGGTTATCCTTTGCGGCTGTTATTATTTAACCTCTAGAGCTCTAGCGGCACAAAAACGTGCCAGTAAACCAGTATTAGTTGAGCCCCGCTTTCTTACGATAAGAGCCCGCCCGCGGTTCTTGACGGATGGTTGACGTAATAATGGCGGTCCTTGAGAGGTTAAGCACGAACTCTTTACGTTTCATTGTCTTTGGTAATGTATACTAACTACTTTCATTATGTTTATTCAATCTTATACATATCAGTCTTATTTTTATCACAGCTGTGCCCGCGAATTTGTTCGCATGGGAGTCGATATTACCTACGCAAATTAACTCTATAAAATGCTCTGTGTTCTAGTGAAAGCCCTATTAAACGGTCATTCCAGACTTAAGACTGTACATAAAAATCGAATAGACACGAAATTAAAAGAATTTAGCTTATCTGCAATCAGTCTCAAACTATAAGCAGGTTTGTTCCTGGTCGTCATATCATGTTGAAGGAGCTCTTCAGCAGAACCCTCAGCCTTCACCATCTGTCACCAAGATTTTGTATGTCATAGCACTTCAGTCGTTTAGTGTAGCTAATAGTTGCTAATATGGTAGCTAGTTCATTTGGGTGACTTTCCAGTCGCTTTTTACCCGACTACGCCAGAAGGAGGGTTATGTTTTTCGAGAGTATGTATGTATGTATAATTGTTTGGCACGCTCTGTGGCCTGCATGGCTCGACGGATTTTAGCTTGAGAGGTATCGTTAGATTCGTATTGACTGTGAAAGTGATACTGGGTATATCAAAATAAAAAAAAAATCAAAAAGGCGGATTTTATGGCGCCATATTATGCTTTCAAAAAAGTTTTTTTTCTCAAAACCTATCGAGTGGGGTATCAAAATAAAGGGTTTTAAAAGGTGATTACAGACATATATGCAACTTATATGGTTAAAAGTAATTCAAAGTGACAAATCGTAAAAAACGCGTATCAAGAACTAAATCGTCTGCGAAATCTTTCACATTTGTAAACTAAAAAGCTGGAAATAAAAAAAAGTAATTTAAAAAATTTAAAAACCCGACTGCAATCTTATACTAAAACTAACTGAAAAGCTAATAAAAACAAGCCCATTTTAAATTAAATAAAAGTTGGAAGCAGGCGGGACCCATTTGAATTTGAAACTATAATAATGGAATGGGCTCCGCCTGCTTCCAACTTTAATTTAATTTAAAATGGGCTTGTTTTTATTAGCTTTTCAGTTAGTTTTAGTATAAGATTGCAGTCGGGTTTTTTAATTTTTTAAATTACTTTTTTTTATTATATTAAATCCCTGTTATTTTTAATTCTTATGTTGTGTTCTTATGTTCAGGGCTTCATGGATCTCTGTATTGGTGATGAACCATGATGCATTTGAAATGGTTCTTAGAATTCCATTTTGGGTTTCAGGATAGTTGGGCATATTAACAGTTTATTATCGATCGCCAATTTGGAGTTACGTGCGATCAGCCAGTAAATGTTTCTGAATCGCATACTCAGCTCATCTCGCTTTGATTTGATGTATTTCTGCCTGGTCAGCCTTTTGTACAGATGCATTCTGAGGTAGCGGACAGTCTCTCTGTGGCAGAGCACTAGCGCCCATTTTTACCGGTGCGCAATTTCCCCTTCTCAGCGCAAAGGTGACATGTACGGATTTAGTTGTGCTGGCTTTGATTCTCCATTTCTGGATCCAGTCGTCAACCTTATCAAGGCTATTTTATAAGATGGCGGATGCTGCGATCGGATCTTTGCTGCTTGCAAGAATTGCAGTATCATCAGCGAATGTAGCCGCAGTTACACCTTGTGTTTCTGGGAGGTCAGCAGTGTAAATGGTATATAAGACGGGGTCAAGAACAACTCCCTGTGCCACTCCTGCCATTATATTTTAATTGCGGACAGCTCTCCGTCCTCTTTCACTTGGAAAATTCGGTTTGTGAGGTAGATACATCATTATTTTATAGAGAACGCCTTCATCATCGTCATCATCATTATCAATATACAATAAATACATGTCACTTAACAATTAATACAAAAGCATCTACGCAGCTAGATACGTGTTAAATACGTAATTAACAGGTATCTAGCTGCGTGCACGTGCACGTAGTCCCAAATTTTTCCTAATATCAGACCACCTTTACCCACACTTTATAAAGAGCAAGCATCGAATTTATTCTACTGAAATGTCTCATCTTGATCTTATATCATTCCAATAAATATAAATAGTATTATAAAACTAAGTAAATAATGCAAAAAATGTAATAATAAAAACAAATAAAATTTCCATTCGAATTTCAACTCACCTCTCTCAATTTTAGGGTCGCTATTCCCTGAATACAGCGCTACGGCTGCATCGTCTCTATACAGATCTCCGATCTTGGCTTGGCAGCGCAGTATGGGGGCCCCACGCTCGTAGTGGGCAGGCCATAACTGAATTTGGACGTATAGCTCCGAACGGAACAGCCCCTCAGGAGCTGGATGGACCTGGTGGGTGCCTGGTGTTACCTGGTGAAGGGAGAACTAGGGTGAATATGGTGGTAATTTCTTTTAGTGGTTCAATGGTCACTACTACGATTACGTTTATAAATCTTACAAGTGCTTATAGCTGTTAATAATGCTAGTCCTCATGACTGATTTCAACAGCGACCAATCTAAACCAAGATGAGCAAACGGAGCAGGAGATATTTTAAAGAAAACTAGCAATGTGTGTGTAATTTACAATACCTCCAACTAAGCTAAATGTGCTTGTGTTTGGGTTCACGGTAATGGTATAATAGGTGGGGTTCGAACTCGCGAGCTCTCGGTCACGTTAGCCATTAGGGTATTGACGCTTCAAGTCTATATTAAAGTGCACAAGTATTTGTGTTTAGGTACAGGAGCACTCTCTATTCTTTTTCTCTCATAGTCTGATGGGACAGCAATCCGACATGACCGGAGAGAAATCATGCTCAGGACTATCGGCGACACGCGTAAACCGAAGCACGGCATATCACTCAACCAACTTCCAAACTCCAGGCTACTACTGAAAAATGTCTAATAGAAAAACCCAATTGCACTTTTTATCCGACCCGGGAACTGAACCCGAGACTTATATAGCTAGACCAACGTGGCCAAACATATTGAAAGGACCTATATAATATTATATTCAGAAAAAAAATCTTTAGAAAATTCTTTCATAAAAATCTTAGCAACAACACAAGGTACTTCAATCAGTATCGATTTGCGAAGATATTTTTGAATACACCAAATAATTCAGCGAAGTTTCCCGTACGCTCGTGCTTCGCTTCGTTACAACGTCGATAAGCTTTGTGACTTTATCGCGACTTCGTCAACTCCATACATGAGTAACATTACGAAAATGATACAATGCGAAAATTTCGCAGCGCAACTTTTGCAAATTTAACAAATCAGCTTATCAAAGCGAGTCGTGTAAACGAATTCGCACTTTATACATATTCATGTAGAGTTAAAAGTTGAATGAGAGCAGGCGATGCAGATGTGATTAAATCTGAAGTGCCCTCGTACCAGACGAAGCTGCTTAACGTAGGAAAATTGCAAATATCAACACAACAAACAATGAGTCAACAGTTGTTGTGTTCGCGCCGCAACGGATTCAAGCGACTGTTAAAGGGTGGGTGTACACGAGGGTATGTTTTGTCCATACCCGCGATAAGAGTGCTTTTATTAATGACTCAAAGTTTTAATTCGACGTTTGCGTTATGAAGAGCGGTTAATTTAAAAGATTATTTGTTGTTTGATAAATGTCCAATCTAAATCAGATTCTAAATTTATGTTATCAGTAACAATTTCAAAATCAAATTTGTCTTAATTTATTAAAAATATGCCATAATTATAAATGTAATAATAATAATTAGTTAATAGTCAGGTGGTTCCTCTCTCAAGAGCCCTGACCACCGGTAGCTTGGACCCTGTTCCCAATACCGGTGGGCAATTTTTTTTAAATATTTTTAGATGTATTTTTTTTTATATAAGAATATTTAAAAATGTAAACAATATGTATAGAAAATGTAATAAATGGAATTTATAATAATTAAGCCTTTTATTTCTCAAAAATACATTTAAAACTCATTTGCCTATGTGTTATTCTAGGATATCAACTATCTACTTACAAAATTTCATTCAGATCCGCTCAGTAGTTTCAGCGTGATTAAGTATAAAATCCATCCAAACTATCGGAGTTATAATATTAGTATAGATGTGCTCTCATTTCTATGGATAATTTATAAATACTCATCGAATACGTCTTAGTAAACCTAATTACAGAGTAACCATTTTTTTAATTCAAGGAACTTTTCTGAATAAAACCGTCTTATAGCAGACAACGATAATAGATTTAAAACCTTACCTGTACCTATTCCTAGTTAGGTATACGTAAACAAATTTAGAGTATAAGAATTTGAAATAGAACTCAAAAACCAACGTTACACGTCATACAAAAACAGCGACCATGTTTCCACATATGTGCAAACTCATACAAGCGGTACTAAGTAAATATGTAGTTTAAACAATTGTATTAAGCGCCATAATGAGCAACAGTGAGCAGTTTTCATATTTAATTCTATTATAATTGAATTGTAGCAAAAATTGTATTTTGGTTGGCTTGTGAAAATATTAAATTTTGCGAGACTAGGATTAAATAGCAAGGAGTAGAATAGGATTTAGATGGGGCAGTCTTAATGTTGGGTTTCCATCTAATGATGGAAAACTTTCAAAGAACACTAACGCAATCTTTTAGAACTAACTGGTATAATTGTTTCATACCTATAAAATGAAAAGCTATCATATTTTTTTTGCAGGTTTTGTTGATCGATACACACTTGGCATTTTGGCTTGATCTTGTGGAGCGACTGCATCCGAAGATTACCGAACGTTTCCGAAGTTTGTGAACCAAATACGCGCCAAATTCCAACGACAAAAATAAACAAGTGAATATTGATACCAGATGAAGCGTAAAGTATAACAGAGTAGAATCTCATGTGGTAGAATACAATAAAGGATACGTGTTGCACATACTATCAATATGAAGACGACTGAGAAAGAAGACCAACCAACCAACCAACCAACCAACCAACCAAAAAATTACAGAAGATATTATTCATAGAAAAATATTATTGCTCATTGCATGATTTTTTAATCAATAAATTATTACAAATACATTTTTAAATAACAATACCTACTAAATGTACAGGATATAATGGTGGAAATTATAAGGATTTTTCACAATTGTAACAACTTAGAACTTATTGTATATACATCACATAAGATCGATAGTCGACAGGCCCGTTGGTATAGTGGTCAGTGGCCCTGACTGCTATGCGCAAGGTCGTGGGTTCGATTCCCACCTAGGACAAATGTTTGTGTGATGAGCACGATCATTTGTTCTTTGTCTGGGTGTAATTTATCTATAATATGTATGTATTTAGAAATATATATGTATGTTTATCAGTTGTCTAGTACCCATACCACAAGCTCTGCTTAGTTTGGGACTAGATGGCGTTGTGTGAAAAGTTGTGGAATATTATTATTATATTATTATAGTTCTTCTTAACATGCAACTAAATCGTGTCGCACAAACCTGGGCCGCCATGCCCCTCAAAACAGAATGTTAACATTTTAAAACAGAGCCTATTCCATAGACAGTACAATCGATTTGTTCTCTAATAGTATGCCAAAATTTAAAAATAAAATTAATTAACTAATTTAATTGTATACATAATATTTTAAAATTAAATAAATAATGTTAATTCGTTGTAATTTATATATTGTAATTTAATAATATTAGTTAAGTAGTTTTTTGTAATAATAATTGAATTTAACTTTATTTAATTTTATTGATATGTTTACTTTTATTTTTTAATTAAGTTTTGTTTTATGTTCGTGTTTAATTTTATACATATTTACACTTATTTTCGTCCTATTTTGTGAATGATGTGCATGCCTGTAAGTGACTTATTTACACAGGACCCTCTCGTGAATGTTTATAATCATTATTATTTTCTTGTAAATAAGTTGTTGGTGTGCCTATATTAAATAAATAAATAACATAAGCAATTTTCTACAGTGAACATTATCCTTCTCAAGACTTATAACAATACTCCAACGCAAAGAAAAATAATCACAAAACCAAAGTAATTAAAGGAAACCTGAAACTAAAATCCATCGTACCGTTTAAAATCGCCCACTAAAATCATAATATCTTCAGTGGAATAGTTTGCTCAGCGTGCGCCGAATAATAGCATCTGTCGGCGTTCCAGATACCGAAATCTCAAAAGCATTCGCGGTGGGATCCACAAAATGTGAAACTGTGAAGGCATTAAAACTTGCCACTATAGAATTTGAGAACAACTGTAGCTTTCGCGAAGTTAGTTTAAGTTGAAACTCCTCGAGGACGCTGGCTGTGGAAGTAGACGCGGATTTTGTAAACGGATTTGTGAGCTAGACGATGAGCTGCCGGCTTGTCAGTGCTAGTACCAAGTACTTCTAAAGTACCTACTACAATGTTTTTATTAAGCACTAGCTTTCTGGAGCCACATCATCACTTTCTAGAGCGCTGACACAGTTAGAAGTCGTCGCGGCAGAACTCATAGAAAATGGCGGGACGAGCTGGATCAAACTGTGGATTAATTTGGCCCTAGACAGAACCAGCAGTGGGATGATGCAGGCTAACAGTAATAGTAAGCACTAGCTGAACTCGGCATGTGTTGCCATGAGAAGTAAAGAGTACCTTCAGAGAACCAGCGTTGCGGGAATGTTCAAACTAGATATCGCGGAACGCAAAGGCGACTGAAGAACAACAATCAAACACACTTCGATTTTATAATAAAGTATTATGCGCCTAACAGACTGACGGTATTACTACGATGTATAGCAATGTTTAACCTCCGTCCAAAGTAAAAGCTAGATAGGCACATTATTTGTGAATAGCCCGATGCGAACGAATTTTTTCGACGCTTAAATTATTTTTACCCGACTGCGGCGAAACAAGGAGGAGGGTTATGTTTTTACCGCGTATGTATGTATGTAAGTGCGTTCCTTTGTTCTCTCGTAACTATTAAACCAGTGAACGGATTTTGATAAATGATACGTCGTTGGATTTTTCTTGATGGCGCGAGTGTTATAGGATAAATTAAAATAAAAACAAATCGCCACAACTACA
The DNA here is from genome assembly GCA_943138885.2 of Tholera decimalis. Taxonomy (NCBI): domain Eukaryota; kingdom Metazoa; phylum Arthropoda; class Insecta; order Lepidoptera; family Noctuidae; genus Tholera; species Tholera decimalis. Next base: position 36,982,181 of record OW964564.2, on the reverse strand, counting down.
ACCAGGCGCCATATTGTCAAAAATAAAAAAAATAAAATCGACAAACTAAGTCAAATGGGGTGTCATTAAATAGATCTTTAAAAATGATTTTGAGGTTTCTTTAACCATTTTTCATTTTTAGCACCCGTTTAGGAAATATAACGTTTTAAAACGGAATTAAATACTAAAAAGCTGAAAAAAAAACATATTTAAAAAAATTAAAAAAAACCCGACTGCTCACGGTTTTTTAAACTTTTTAAATAAGTTTTTTTTTAGATTTATTTATATTTACTTAGGTATTTTTACTATAACGTGTTAATAATAATAATGCAAGCTAGCACTTCGCTCGAGACTTCGTGCGTTTGCATAATTTTAATTATGACCCGCGTTTATTTGAGGAAAAAAACAAAATTCATTAACATCGGTTAAGCGGTTAAGATTTCTCATACAAACTTTCATCCCCTATTCAGGGGTTGATTTTTGAGAAAAAAAAGGAGCCTATGTTTGAAGTCTTCAACTATTTTCATTCCAAATTTCATCCAAATCGGTGCTGTGGTTTAACCTTGAAAGCGTATCAGATAGACAGACAAACATTCACATTTATAATATTCGTATGGATAGTACTCATCAATATTGCACCTCAATACCAATGAAAACACTTTTAGAATTGGATCATTAGTTCAGGAGATCACTCCCTACATACAAACAAACTACCTCTTTAAAAATTATTCTACTAAGTGGAGATAAATCTCAATAACCTAGTATTGTTTTTAAAATATTTTTACACCCATCTCTCAGCATCCATAACTTACATATCTATACATTTGCCAAGATCCAAGCAGTAACCTCAAAACATCATCCATAAACCATGCAGATATAATGCTTGGCTGAGGAGTTGTTTATCGCAATAAATTTAGTTTCTACGAAGCCATAAATACGGGCCTGGATATTGCTTGGAATGTTTAGGATAAAGCATTTGTGGTTGCATCGCCGTTCAGTCTTGGCTGTAGCCGCAAATATCCGATTTTGATGCCTAAATGTATTAAATATAAGTGCAGCTAGATGCAATCCTACTTAATCCCATGATTCATAATTATAAAAATATGAGTAACAACGTATGTCTGTATGAACGTAACTAAGCACACGAATTGCTATGCTCTGAATTAGATTACAAGGATATTTTCAAAGGTATATAGAGCACCACACAGATTTAAATGGACCTGTCCAGACAGTACAAGCTGTGTGCAAATTGTTAGTTATCGTGTAGCTCGACTCACAAGTTAAGCATAACGATTTCACGATACCAAAATAAGGGTTTTGTCGGAGTTGCTGAAATATTGTAACGAGATACCGCGGCCACGGAAAAATATGAAAGGAAAATAGAGGCAGCTTCAGAGCTCCATCCAGAGCTTGAGGAGTAATTTCCTGATCTTCCTCCCGAAAAAAGATGATATATATCAGTTACATTTTGGGGAGTGTGCGGTGGAATTTCGCAATCTAATTGCACCAAGCCCGTTCCATCATCGGATAGATAGATAGATATACTCTTTATTGTACACCATAACAGAATTAAGTAAGGACTTAAAAACTACAAAGGGCGGTCTTATCGCTAAAAGCGATCTTTTACAGACAACCTTTGCATCGATTTGACACAGCAGGAGAAAATAAATACGCGTAGCCAATGGTCACTATTCACTTATAAATAAATAAGTAATAACCTACATACTCAATATACATATATACATAAAAAACAAAGCTGAGATATATAAAAAATAGTAACAAATTAAAGACGAACGGCGATGCGTCATCGTTACATGGTGGACATCCCACAACTATGCACACTACATTTTAGTGAGCTTTCATTGTGCGTACGGCTAAGGAGTGAAATTCCCTGCCAGAGTCTGTGTTTCCTGATAGCTATGACCTGGGGTCTTTAAGTCATGAGTTAATAGATTACTTCCAAGTAATCATACTTCATTTTCGACCACATCATCGCTTACCATCAGGTAAGATGGTGGTCTAACGTGAGCCAATAATTAAAAACAATAAAGGATTGCAAAAGAAATTGGATTTGCAAAACAACATCAATTATATTTTAATATTTTCTGTAGATACTGTAACAAGATTCCAACCTTTCAAGTCCCTAGAATGTAATAACAATCTTACACCGCCGGACCAAAGTTTTAGGTTAGAAAGATGGGAGAGTCCCTTTCCTTATTAATATAATAGGGAATATCAAAAGCTTTGGATCAAAAACTTTACCGTTGCTAGGCAACGATATACTAATGAGTGCCGACCATGGGGTAGCAAGTACCTTTTTTCCGGGTAGGAAAATCATCGAATGACTTCTCTGGGTCTGGGTAGACGGAATGGAGTGTCAGACTTCTACTGACTAAAAACCCACCCTGTTCATTCAGCTGCCCTTAAGCTCCGGGGCCGCGGTATGTCGTTAGAATATTCCCGCAACCCCGTCGGGATAAAGTCAACACTACTGTTATAAATGATCTTTATTTTGCAAATTGGTTATTAAATAACACTTTTAAACGTCATTTTTTTCGTAAATATTAACTAGACGAGGCCGGTGTTTCCTAACTGACTACCCTGAGAAGAAACACCGAAACAAACTCAGGGCTCCGTCTCTTTTAAAGTCCATACAATCTACACTGGTTTAATTATATGGGAACCTTGTTGGTTTCAGCCTGAGGCAGTCTTTTGAAGAAAGATGCTCACAAATTTGAGTGTGCCTGTCCACACAGTGCAAGCATTAATTTGTCAAATGACGTATAGCTCAACTTAGAACAAGGAGCTTAACGATTTGAAGAACAATACCAAGGTAACCTAGGACGTTTGGGTAGGCCGCAAAAAGCACTCAAACTGCCAGACAAACATGTTTAACTTGACGTTTGACTACAACAACTTTTAATAAATGAAAATAATTCTGACATTAATAGTCACCTTCAATGGGGTAGCCCATTGAAGGTACAAAAGACATTGTTCGATTTTGGCCTATATAACCGATGTGAATATAATTAATTACATGATAATTTTTATTTCTTTTTATACTGCTTGAAACATATTTTAGTATTCCACGGAAACTTGAAATAAATAAATCCAAAATAAAAAGTTGGGTCACGATTAACGAATGCGTGGTGCTGTAAAAAAATTCTTTTGGCCAGATAGTGTTGCCGATTTACGGGATTTTTCCCCGATTTCCGGAAATACGGACGGTTGTCTGAATCAAATCAGAAATTGATAAAATCCGGACTATTTCGGGTATTTTCAACGTATAGATAGAAATAAAAATAATAATAAAATATTGAATGGGTTACGTTATTAATTTAACCCTAGTAAATAATATATAATCGTCAACTAATTGAGGACGGTAAATCCTACATGCTTCTTCAGTCTGACGCTTTGTCTCATTCACTTAGTGAAGCTCACATTCGTTTGTTCAATTGACTGATTATTTCTGAAATTGAGTTAATCACATATAGGTACATAAATAATAATATAAATTCAATAAATCAAATAGGCACTGTATCCTATGTATATTGACAATAAATAAATTAATATCTAAAAAATATTTATTTAACACTTTATTCATTTAAATACCAGAATTGACTAGCTGGAGAAGAAAATGTATTTCATAATTTATATCTGAAATCGGGAATTTCTGGCGTGGTGTTCGGGTATTATAGCTTTTCGTAATTGGCAACACTGGTGTGCTTATATTTCATTTCGTTTCAATTTTTATTGCAAAGTTCTTTTCTTTGCGATTTTCTATGCGTTTTATGGTTTTATTCTAACAACTTTGGCTTGATAACGGACTCTGATCAGATTGCATACTTGGTAGACTCGGCTGTGTATAAAAAATTCTGTGAATCTTACTACCTGGCTATTTTCGGACTTGATTTCGATGAATTGATTATTTTTGTATCTTCAAGTGTCTGTTAGTAAAAACTGATTTACTATGATTCCATAAAATATTTAGAGTCTATCTAAGTAATTTTAGATTCAAACGATTCTTAGGCGTGACATGTATGAAGCCGGAATAATGTCCTTTGGTACCTTCAATAAGGTAGGAGTGACTAATTGTTTGTTAAAAAAAAAAAAAAACAATATTTTAGGTAACACGTGTATGTTAAATAAAATTGGCCAAGTGCGAGCCAAATTCGCCCATGAAGGGTTCCGTAGTAACTACGCAAAATAACTTTGTTTTTCATAGGGTTTGTATGAAATACTAAATTTTATTTGCGGTTTTAGAAAATGCAGAAAATGTAGGTATCTCAAAAACTACTTACTCTATCTTGTTTAAACTAATATTCCTTGAAAGTTTACATTAGGATCTACAGCATTTATTTAATTTAGATTTTTCACTCTATTATTATAGAAATTAGAGGGGACACACACACATATAACCACTTTGGAAGTGTCTATCTCTTAAACGATTAATTTAAGGAAAAAAATATTTTAGAAACCTTAATGTCATTTTCAAAGATCTATCAATAGACACCAAACACGTATAGGTTAGATGAAAAAAGAAATATTTTCAGTTTCAGTTCCATGAATGAGGAGACCCCCTTACTTTTAAAATTTTTTTTTTATATTTTTGTATAAAAATCGGTAAGCGGTTCATGGAATACATCTACCTACCAAATTTCACATGTGTAGTCCTAATAGTTTCGGAATAAAATGGCTGTGACATACGGACGGACGGACAGACAAACAGACAGACAGACAGACATGACGAAGCTATAAGGGTTCCGTTTTTTGCCATTCGGCTACGGAACCCTAAAAACATTAGTATGCATATTTATCACAATATTTAGATAAAAACCATACCTTACATTTTATAAAACGTCTCCCGTCGCGTTTGTATGTCTGTTCGGGATGAACACAAAACCTAGTGAACAGATTTTTATACGTTTTTCACCAATATATAGAATGATTCTTGAGACAGATTTTAGCGAATACCTATTTTTAATATATTTTTTTTCACCCTATCCTATATTATATCATGACAGTTACTTATTTAAATAGCAAAAGATGGAGAAAACACGTTAAAAAGAGTATTTTTTAAGGACAGTCGTTTCTTATGTGCCACTGTAGCACTTTAAATTATTTATAATATTGCTGTGCCCTAGCAGGGTTCATGTATGAAACCTACATACTTGGTTGTTCCGTCCCATACGTATTTTTGAACGCAACCTTTTGGTATGGCAATTATCTATGGTCTTTGATTTTGACACTTGACATAACTTTTTCTCTTGGAGTTAACCGCGCGTTGTTGAGATTGATTTATTGATTTTGTAATTGAATCCAATTGAATCTTAGTGGCTATTGACAAGTTGGTCGTGATTAGTGATTAATTGAAATCCAGAACCCCGATTTGAGTAAAAACCTGGTATATTTTGAACAATAACGCCGAATTGAAGTCAGATTGACTGACATGCGAACTTTGTTGAAAGTAATTCTGATAATCGGTGCTACAATACGGTCTGGACCACGCTTCCTGAGGATCGGCGTCTTTTGTGATCGTCCACCACCACTTGACAACATTACACATTTCAATTACACTTACACACACGCACCACGGACGTGATCGGAACAGATCGTCGCTTGTCGTCAACCAGCTTTGGGTAAGTCCAATTAAATACCATTATTATTGAACTAAGGCCTAAGAGCTTACCATTTGTATAAGCAACGTAATTTAGGGCTCCACGTAATCGTGGACAGTTCGGCCATCCAGCTTCGTTGCACTGGATTGGGACCGAACACTTGTAACAACTTGTAAACTACATGAATGCAATAATTATGACTATGATTATTAATGTTTTGTGTGAAATAGAATGATGACCGTGCGAAGCTAATTTCTGGGTGGGAAAATCATCGAAAATGTCTTCTCTCACTCTGGGTGGAGCGGAAGGGAATGTCAGACTTCAACTGACTAAAAACCCACCCTGTTCCTTCAGCTGCCCTTTAGTTCCGGGGCCGCGGTATGTCGTTATAACATTCACGCAACCCCGGCAGACAATGGCCCTATGGGGTCACTAGTACTGACGTCTCTTTGAGGCGGAGGTTACCCGCCGACCCGGGTCTGGTCCTAACCGGACGGTGAGCTACCCCTTCTCGCCGGAGGCGGATCGCTAGCATATTAATTTATTTATTGATTATATATACTATAATAACCTCCTCCTTTTTTAGAAGTTGGTTAAAAAGTTATACAAAGGGATTTATGAGAAAATAATTCCGCAACGTACGCTTAAATTCATACTGACTAGCGGTGTCTAACCAAGTTGTTTATATAAGCACCATAAGAAATCTGAACCAAGTTAGCTTTTTATACGTAAACGGGGAAAAATACACTGAACAAGATTTCTTTCAGAGTTAAAATTACCTAGAAATATAATTTGCACTCAATTGTTCTGCGAAATTAAGTAAAAAAAATCTACGTAGGTACAGGATTAAAAGCGCTGTTCTAAACTATAATTTTTTCTTTGAACACCTCTTGCAAATTTATTTCTTATACGAAAGCAATTTATCTTAGCACCATACTAAACTTTTCACAAAACAAAAGAACATTTTTTGTTACAGAAAAATTCGTCAATTTGTATCACTTACAACCCACGTTCTCATTTATTTTGAGACTAGCTTTTGCCTGCTTTCTTATTGAGTTATATGAATAGTTTTAGGTCAAAAGAAGTTTTAATAACATCTATCAACAATAAATAAAAATCTATTCATTTGGTAGCAATGACTTTAATTTATTTGTTTATTTATTTAGGTTTCCCAACAAAGAACACACTTACTTGATAAAATATCTTACAAAACTATATCACCTTGTGTTTCTCCAATTATAGGGGAACACATCATGCGTGAGTGAAATTACAAGAAAAAAATTAAATACATGAAATAACATAAAATACACGAAAAAAAAGTCACTTACTTTTTCTTAAAAAAAAAATAATAATTATATAATACTATTATTAACAGGATAAACTGTGCGCTACTTTATAAGGAACAGCGAAGAAAAACAAAATAACAATCAAAATTAAGATAATTTAAGACAAAAATGTGATTAGCATTAGTGAGTTTACCTATTACATAATATAATATATCTGGTATATAACACATATCTTTCAAATTTAAAAGGATAGAGGATTTATATTTTACTAATGTATTTGAAAAAATGTGTATGTCTACCGAGGAGCAAGCTATAATATTATAGACCTGTCACTCTTGCAACGGGTGAATGCTTACCCAGATTTGTGCGGTATCACGGGATTTTAAAAAATGGGCGGGGTCGGCGTGGGATTCTGATATGAACGTTTATATGAATTCTGCTAAGAAAATCTGAACCGTTGATTCCATTGCTTAGTAACTTGTACAAGAATGTAAGATCAGAGACAGTGCGACGAGATTCCAGAGTAATCAGTTTAAAATGGTTCTATCAGCATATGATTGACAATTCCGAAGTTTGAATCGGAAAGCTAAATAAATGACGAACCAGTCTCTTCTGAACCCTCTCTATCCGGGTTATGTGAACTTGGTATGAAGGGTTCCATACAGTTTTTAATCTTTGCGTATATTGCTGGCGACTTTGTTCGCGTGGAAAGGTTTTCCTGCGTAAATCCCGATCCCGTGGGAGTATCGGGATAAAAAGTAGCCTTAATATTATTTCAAGATGTCAACTATCTACTTACCAAATTTCATTCAGATCCGTTCAGTAATATTTGCGTGAAAGAGTAACACCATCCAAACATCTACAACATTAGTTTTTGTTTATGCGAAACAAGAAATACGGATCTAGTATTTTTATGTAAAGAATCTATGTTCAAAATTTCAAAACAGTTATAAGCTTGTTATGCTTTGCCATACAAAAACATGATCACGACCAAGAGGCTGCCACGCCACGCGTCGTCTTCATTGAAATTTGACTGTATTCCACCGATGGTATTGACGGGTGTATAGCTTGTAAACTTTTTTAAAGATTTTTGTGGCAAATGAAAAATACTTATACGTATTTTACTTATGAGATTAAAGATGGTACACTACTGGCAACATACACCAATATAGCTCAAACTCATCCACACACACACAGACATAAATACACACACAACACGACACATTCATTTAACACTCACCTACACGTTTTTAGGGTTCCGTAGTCAACGAGGAACCCTTATAGTTTCGCCATGTCCGTCTGTCTGTTTGTCCGCGGTTTAGCTCAAAAACTATTGGTACTAGAAAGTTAGTAGAAAGTAATTTGGCATGAGTATACACGTTAATGACGCCGAAAAAGTGGTAAAATAAAATTTTGAAAAAAAAAAAAAACAATTATTTAGGGTACCTCCCCTACATGTAAAGTGGGATGATAATTTTTTTTTCGTCCCGCCCATAGTGTGGAATATCGTTGGATAGGTCTTTCAAAAACATTAGGGGTTTGGGAAGACCGTTTTTTGATTAAGTAAACCGTTCGTGACTTATCAAGCTTTAAAATACCAATTTTCGTTAGAGTCCAGTGTCCCCCCTCTACCAACTAAACGGTTGTAGTTAGAAATTCAAATGTCACGGCAATAGTACCTATATATAACGAAGTTTAAAAGAAAACTATCACACATAAGTGGGCTTTACAAGTTTACGAGTAATAGTCGACCAATTGTATTTGACTCGAAAATTTCGAACAACTCCATAGAAATGTCGATAGATGGCGCTAAGCGTCAGTTGTATTGCGCTAGTTTCATATTTAAATATACGAAACGATCAGTCAGCAAATACGACACGCACTTGGATATTATAAAAACTACGGAACCCTACACTGCGCGTGGCCCGACACGCACTTGACCGGTTTTTACTTGTAGTCAATAAATTATAAATCCGTAATTGGCTATAAAATCAGATATAATATACTATAAAAACATTGTTTAAAAGCTGTGGATTTGGTTATCAATAAATAAAATTATTGGAGCAATTCAGGTACTTATTCTGAACAAACTATATTCAGGTTTTGCGTAAACAAAAACTAATGTTGTATACATCTCATCCTCACTTTCGCATTTATAATATTAGGAAGATGTTCAAGGTTATACCAATAGCCTTCGATCACTTTCTCACCCACGCGCCACGTACCCGCTCGGCAGACAATATTTACTCATCCTTTTGGCTATATTGCCAGGTTCAATCGCAATCCTATGCAAATTTAGGATTGAAAAGGGTTATTCCTGGCAAATAAATCCTGGCTATCAAACGGTCGGATTCCTAGATTAAAATTGATGGTCAATAATGTTAGGTCGGAGATAAGTTGAAAGATTCGGAAGATTCGACGGTAGTTTTAGGAACATTAGTTTAAAAGTAACAAACATTTTTGTCTCATACAAAGAAGGCCTGAGTTCCAGGACTCAGACCTTCTTTCTATGAGAAGGAATGGGACCGTAATCAGCCATGGTTCAATGCAGGTTAGAAGATTAATGTGTCTTGCATTTTAGTCCAAGAACACGTAAACCGACGTGTTCTTGGACTAAAATGCAAGACAGTTCACAGTTTTGAGAGCAGTGGTAATGACTGAGTTTGAGCCGACGATGAACAACTCTTAAGTCCTGCCTGTAATCCCTAGGCTACAACGGCTCAAAAATAAATAAATAAGATTTTTTAAGCTATGCCACAACGACTCCTCTCATCATCTCAGTAAATTGAGCACTATCGAAGTTATAATAGAGTTCATTATTAAATTTATCAATGAGAAACTGCTCATGCTGTTTGCTTATTCATATGCGCTGCTTACTAAGACAAGGTACGATGCCGGATGAAGACCGAGTGAGTAAAAAACGGGGTAGAGGGAAAGTTGGCCAGAGAGAGAAAGTCGAGAGAAAAAGAAGAGAAAGTCCTAACGAAATACCGCGGCCCTAGAACGCTATGGCAACTGAAAGAATCGGGTTATTCAGTCAGTAAAAGATTGACACTCCATTCCATTCAAGAAATTTCATTATGACCTTTACTATTTATAGTGCAAGTTGAGAAATACAATACAATACAATCTTTTTATTTCGGACATAAGTAATGTCATGGCCATAAATTGTACAGTTTTTTTATTATATAAGGGACTAGAATTATATTCATTTTATGTTTTACCAATAGAAAAAATAAACAAATAAATCGTTGCACGTCGACAGCTTTTTTTTTTTTTTTTTTTTTTAACGTGGTAAAATTATCAAATAAGTCCTCCCACTCCGGGCAGGGTGGGAGGGACTGTCAGACTTTTACTGACTAAAATCCACGGTGTTCCTTCAATAGCCCTTTACGTACCGGGGCCACGGTAACGGGATGAGTCCCACGACCCCGGCAGGCTTCGGCCCTCTGCAGAGGGGGCCTCGTCATGTTGCTGACGCTCTTTGAGGCGCGCGTGGAACACGACGCGCCGTCGACCCGGGCATGGTCCATGGTCGGACAGCGAGTTGCCCTTTACTCGCTGTCCGCATGCCCGCGCCTACGGTGGCCGGAGATCGTCGGCCGACGTCCGACGCCGTGGGCGTCTACCACTGCGGCTGGGCTGGAGGGAGGACGCCATCCTCTCCCTCGCGCGGCCCGCCTCCTCCTTCGGAAGCATGACTGCTTCGCAGAAGGAGGTGACCGCTTCCCACTCCCTCTCGCCCCGCAGCATGGCCTCGACCAAGGCCGGGCGCGAGAGGTCTCCGCCTATTGTCGCCGTGAGGACACGTCGGTGCTCTGCCCAAGCTGGGCAGTCCTGCACCGTGTGCTCGACTGTGTCCTCAGGGCGACCCTCGCAGTGGTGACACCCAGGCGTTTCCTCCTTTCCCATCAGACACAGGTACCTCCCGAAACTTCCGTGTCCGGTGAGGACCTGCGTCATGCGGTAGGTCAGGACGCCGTGACGCCGATCTATCCACTCCTCAAAGAGGGGTCTTACCGCCGCAATTGCGGCGTGCCCGGCCGTCGGTTGCGACAGTCGTTCCCTCCATACTGCCCTGAGATCGCGCCGGAGCTCTTCCCGCCGTGCCTCGACTTCTCGAGGCAGCGGGGATACGCCCCGGCGCTGCGCCTCCACGCGCCATTCATAGACGCGCTGGAGGGCAGTCGCCTCCAGATCCCAGGGCAGCAATCCGGCAAGGAGGTTGGCCGATTCGCCGGCGATCGTGCGGTATCCCCGGATCATTCGGATAGCCATGACCCTCTGGCATGCGACCAACTTTAGTAGTCGCGTCCGGATGCACAGGGCCCACACTGGGGACCCGTAGAGGGCCATGGACCGCACGACGCCGGCGTACAGCCTTCGGCAGGAGGCGTTTGGCCCGCTGAGATTAGGCAGGAGTCGCCTGAAGGCGGCTGCTGCCCGGTTCAGCTTTGGGGCCAAACTCAGAAAGTGCTCCCTGAAGTTCCACCGGCTGTCGAGGACGAGTCCCAGGTACTTCATCGTCCTCCCGACGCCGATGCGAACCCCCTCCACCGTTATGTGGGACTCGGACCGTGGCGCGTTCCGACCGCCATGAAAGCACATGGCCTCGGTCTTGTGCAGCGCCACGTCGAGTCCCAACTGCCGGATCCTATGAACGACTGTCGCAACCGCTTGCGTCGCCAGGTCGGCCGCCGCCTGGTGCGACTCTCCCTGCGCCAGGACGAGCGTGTCGTCAGCGTAACATACTACGCTGACGCCGTCAGGGAGGTCACCGCGCAGCACCCAGTCGTATCCGATGTTCCACAGGGGCGGCCCCAAGACCGATCCCTGTGGGACACCGCACGACATCTCTCGCCGGTTCCACTCTCCCCGGTGACCGGGGTAGATGACGGCTCTGTCCGTCAGGTAGTCCTCGACTATGCGACGGAGGTAGGTCGGCACCCGGTGATACCGGAGTGCCTCCCTGATGCAACTCCAGGGCAGGGTGTTAAAGGCGTTGGTGATGTCCAAAGACACCGCCAAGACGACTCTGCCCCGGGATACCGCGTCCCCCGTCGTGAGGGCTCTCACGCGCATGATGGCATCCACCGTCGAGCGCCCCCTGCGGAAGCCAAACTGGCACTCCGCAAGATCCGGGCCCACCCGATTCAGGTGCCCGAAGAGGCGGTCTGCAATTACTCTTTCCAAGAGCTTGCCCGCCTCGTCGAGCAGCACGATGGGCCGGAATGCGGACGGAGAGTCCGCAGGGCGCCCGGCTTTCTGGATCAGGACCAGCTTTCCCGTCTTCCAGCGAAGCGGAAACTGGCCCCTCTCCAGGCATGCGCTAAAGAGCCCCCCTAGTCGAGGCCCGAGAGTCTCCGAGGCCAGGACCCACGCTTTCCCTGGCAAGCCGTCGGGTCCTGGGGCGGTATTTTTGGCCTTGAGCCGTTGTACCGCCACTCTCAAGTCTACCTCGGTCACCTCTGGAGCGTCGTAGACGTCGTCGTCGCTGTGGTCCGCGTTTGCGCCAGCTTCAGGTTCCGTCGGAGGCGGAGCCATGGGCGGGGGAGCGTGCTCCCCTCGCGATGGGAACAGGGCGCTCACCACGTCCTCCAAGAACTGAGGCTGGAGACTCTGCGTCAACGGGGGAGCCCAGGGGCGGAGCTTTTCTCGCACCCACTTGTAGGGGCGGCCCCATGGGTCCCCGTCCAGAGTCGCCAGCATCTCCTCCCGGGCCAGTTCCTTGGCCCGCCAGATCTCGTCTCGGAGGACGGCCTTCGCTGCCCTGTAGCCCTCGTACAGCTCCGCCTCTACAGTCGCCGCATCCGGAGGTCGGGTGCGGCGCCTGCGGAACCTGGTGTACCGGCGTCGCGCCGCAACGCACGCTTCGCGCAGCGCTGCTAGCTCGCTCGACCACCAGTACAGCTGACGCCGGGCGCGTCCTTGCCGGACCCGGGGCATGGCCACGTCGCAGATCTCCGACATGGCCTCCCGGAACCACTCCGCCTCGTCGTTTATGTCGGCAGGCCTGTCCGGGGGTGACCCCCAGGCCTGCACGATCGAGGCTTCCAGGAATAGCTCCCGGTCCATCTGCTTCAGCGCCCATCGCGGACCACTCAGGTCCCGTCGGACCGGCGCGTCTGGGGTCTGGGCGGAGACGTCGAACCGGATATACCGGTGGTCGGAATAGGTCTCCACCTCCTCCACAACGCGCCAGTCGGTGACGCGCGGTGACAGGCTGGGGGTGGCGAACGTAACGTCCACCACCGACTCACCCGTAAACCGCACGCACGTGGGGACAGAACCCCAGTTCTCGATCACCAGGCCCTGCGCACGGGCCCAGTGCTCGAGCATCCTGCCCCGCCTATAGTCCGTGGACCGGGAACCCCAAGCCGGACTCTTGGCGTTGAAGTCCCCGAGGACGAGGGCGGGGAGGGAACCGAGGGCGACGACGACGTCTCCCAGCTCCGTTAGGGAGTTCTGGAACTCGGCGAGAGTTCGGTTCGGGGAGAAATAAACGCCTACCACAGCGATCTCTCCGAACCGTGCTGCGACGATCCCACGCCCTCTCTTGACGCGATCGAGGGGCGGGGTACCGGCGGCGGCCGACGAAACGAGGGTCACCGAGCCGTCCAAGTCCGCCACCCAGTCGCTCCTGGGCAGGACAAAATACGGCTCGGCGACCACGGCGACGTTGATCAACCACTGCGCCATGCTCTGGAGCAAAAGTTCCTGAGCAGCGGCGCAGTGGTTGATGTTCGCCTGGAGGAAGCGCAATGGGGCCATTAATCGGGATCCATTGCAGCCTCCTCCAGGGCCCCTCGCGGGGGTTCAGCCACGACGGCGACGGCGGCGGCAGTAGCGACGGCGGCGGCGGCGGTGGCGGTGACGACGGCGGCAGAGGGCCTACCTCTGCGCCTGGCTTTGGTGGGTGGGGCGCAGGACTTGCCCCCAGCCCGGTGATCGGCTGGCTTGCCAACCGCCTCACATGCGAAGCAGTGAGGCGGGGCGGAGCACGAGCCGGCCTTGTGACCGGGCTGACCGCAGCGGAAGCACCTATCGCTGCGGTCTACCTCCGAGGTGCACACGCATGCCGCATGGTTGCCCACTTGGCAGCGGAAGCACCTCAGGGGTCTGGGGTCCAGGACTTTCACCTGCGCAGACACCCAACCAACCAGGAGCCTTCGGCCCTCCTGGATCTTTTTGGCCGCCGGGACGGGGCAGCTAACCGTAATGGTTTGCGTCCCCGTGAAGCCAGGACGCAGGGCGCCCGCCCTCACCTGATCGGGAGGGCACCCCCCAGTCCTGGCTACGGCGGCCACCACTTCCTTGGCCGTCACGGAGTCATCCAGACCCAATATGCGCATGTCTGCGCGCTTGGTGGGTCTGGAGACTCGGGCCTCCTCCGCATTTAAGGACGCTCCGAGCCGTTCGGCCAGAGCGTCACCGGCAGGGCCACTGGCCGCGCCGGGGATCTCCAGCATCCGAGCCCCCGTCGCAGTGACCCGGTGACGGAGGCCGCCGACGATGCCGAGCTCCGTGATGTCAATCGCCATCCGCGCCTTCGCCAGCACGTCACGGTACGATACGCCCCTCTTCACCGCGTCCGGCTGCAGTGTGATCACTACAGCCGCGGTCTTGGGGGCGCGCAATCGCGCCGCGGCGTCTCGCCGCCGCCGTCGCTCCCTTCTCCGCGAGGACCTGGCTGCGCCAGCAGCCTTCCTCTTCTCCCCGGCCACTTGCCAGTCGGCGCCGGCCGGAGGAGTCTTTGGAGGAGGCTGCTGGGACGGCTGGTTCCCGGCCTGGGCCTTCTTCCCTTTGGCCGCCTGTTTCGGCCCCGCAGGTGTCGGGGTCGGAGGCGGCTTTGGTGGGCCCAGTTTGGGCTTGGCCGGGGCCGTCTTCGCCCTCGCAGGAGCCGCCGCCGCTGGGGCCGTCTGCCCAGTGGCCGTCTTTGCCTGAGGCGGCCTCGTCACCGTCCGGGGAGGCTTGGACGCGGTCGCAGCCGCGTACGAAGGCGCCGCCAGCGGGGGTCGCAGTACGCGGCTCTCCAATACGGAGAACCGCTGCTGGAAGGCGGCCAGCTCCTGTCGCACCAGGTCGAGAACCGAGTTCTCCGCTGGTGTGGGCTGGCCTTTCTCCTTTTGGCCCCGCGGCGGCGCATTCCGCTGGCCGTCTCCCCGGATTGCGGCCAGGTCCGCCTTAAGGGCGGCGTTCTCCCTCTGGAGAGCCTCCATGGCGGCAGTCAGGCGGGTGACCTCCGGCCGCAGATCGGACATATCGTCCCTTGCAGCCGGGGCCCCGCCGTAAGTCCGCGCGGCCGCCATGATGGAGGCCATGGCTTCGCTCATCGCATCCTCCTTGCTTCGCCGGTTCCGCTTCCGCGAGATGGTGCGGATGGCAGCTGCCACGGCCTCTTCTAGTTTGGCCTCGCCCGAGGCCAGACCAGTGTTGGGCTCTCCAGAGGGAGGCCCCCTCCCCGAGGTCTTGCCTCGGCCTTTACCCCGCACGCTAGTGGGGATCTTGCGGGCCGAGACAAGCCCCTCCTCCGACGACGACTTGTCCTCGCGGGGGCGCTTGAGGAACTCCTTCCTCCTGTCGGCGCCCCCCTCGTCGCTCCTCACTGCGCTCCCAGAGACTAAGCTCTGGAAGCTCTCGGCGTCCGATGCCGAGTCGGTCTCCGACCCGAGCACCAGCGCCCCCTTCCTCCGCGGAGCGGCGCTCTGCGCTCGCTCAATGTTTGGTGCCGGTGAGGTGGACGTGCTGGACAAGTCCAGCGACTCCACCTCACGGGCACGTGAGCCTCCCTGGCTCAATGCGGCGACTGCCGGGGCAAAGATGGGGTAAAAGCCTATGGTGTCCCCCCCAGAGTACGACGGGACTGACCGGACGTGTCCGGTGCGGGACTCCCCAGCTGAAGAGCAGCTGGGACCCGCCTGGGTAGCTTTTTCAACGACTTTATTTTCCATGGTTTTTTAACTTTTTTAGAGAGGTGGGTTCCTCTGTCCCTATCTCCCATTTCCCCTCCCCTTGTTCACTTCACAGTTACGTCTAAAGATTAGACGCATACTGGAAGTGAACATTTCCTCCCCCTTGACCCGATCTCTGAGACCGGGCCCCGCGCCGTCTAGAAGCTCGAGCTAGCTGCTCGATCCTCCAGGCGGCGCGCCTTTCCCCCGGTGTGTCCCTCTTGGTCTGGTTTCTCCCTCTGGGCCCGTCCGGCATGAGTGCCTCTACCGGCATGGCCCCAGAGATCATCGAAACACTCAAGCCCCACCACGACGACAACGTGGGGACACAGTTGGTGGGGCACGTCGACAGCTAGGAACAGTTGTTTTAATTTACTCTATGGTTCAAATATGGGAAAGAAACGTGTTGTTTTTGCTATTATCCTTGAAATTATGAGTACAGTGCCTTACAAATTATGAGTACATTCTCGAGTTTCACGCTTAGCATTTGGCGATTAATTTATATTTCTTATGTTTTTCATGATTTTTCCCAGGAAAAAAGTTTAGTTCCGATAAACCCGAAGATAAGGTTAGGCTAAAATCTGGCAGCGAATGAGTAGATGAATCTGGCCATTACAAATAGAAGTGAAGAGATATACTCTTTGTACACCACAACTGAAACAAATAAGGACTTAACCACTACAAATGGAGATACAATGGGCGGTCTTATCGCTAAAAGAAATATTTACTTTACGAGAGGGTGAGAATACTCGTTATAATATCTCTTTCTATTACTACTCTATTTGTTATTTCGTTTGTTTTAATAATTGTATTGTATTGTATCTTGTATGTGTTTAATTATTGCTTAATTTCATAACTGATATGCTTTGTTTTTTTTTTGTAATGACTGTGTAATTTAAAAATTGATCGTTTTTTGTTTTATTTTATTACTATAGTTTTTAAATTGTTTCAATTTTTGCTCACACCTGTTAGTACTGTGCACTTTTATAAGTGACATATTCACAATTTTCAAAATTGTATAAAATTGTTATTCGCCTTTCAAATCCCTTCTGTCCGTAATCATGCACGCTTGATTTTAGAATTTACTTGAGCCATTGGCAGAATAGTCGACATCGGCTGCACTTACCATTGATAAACAATAGAATGGTTATTCGCATAAGTGATGTAGTGTATAAGTCCTTGAACTGTCATAACTAAATAAGCACAGAAAAGCAAGCTATAAGATACTTACAGGCATATCGTTGATGAAGAACGCGAGGTCGGACGGCGGACGACTGGGTCCTGAAGAGCAGTTGGCTCGCAGCACGTCGCCCGGGATGTAGTAGTGTTGGCTGGTTTGTATCGTCGGCAACGATGGTGGGAGGGCTGCTCCGGGAAAAAAATATATATTAATAAAACTTACTATAAGCATGGTATATATAAACATGGTAAAAGATCTCTATCGCTCTCTTTATCTTGTTACTATTTTTTATATACCTCAGCTTCGTTTTTTTATGTATATATACAGAGTTGATACGACAGAGGGGCATTAAATTACACTACGTATACTATACGTATTTAGTGTTAATTTGATACAGTTAAAAAATAAAATGACCAAAAAAAAGGTTTTCATAATATTACGAATGCCTCCCCATAAAAGCACATTATGCCATAAAAATAGCTTTATTACATCCATAAAAATTTTCAATAATATACCAAAACAAATTCGAGAACTCCATTTAAAATACTTCAAAACCGAACTAAAAAAATGGCTAATAGATAATTGTTTTTATAGTGTAAAGGAATTTTTTGATAAGAAGGTAACAGATAAATATCGCTACTGATTTTTTTTAAGTTATTACTGATTACCTAATTATAGACTAATAATATTATTTACCATTCATAAAAAAATACAAAAAGAATTAATTATAGAATTTATATTAAGTAAGCATGTGTATAATAATATATAAAATGAACAAATTATTGTTTAAATATTTGTATGCCAATAAATGGCGAAACATGAATGATCTATGTAATTATATTAAGACCTATAACGTACCATGTTTTATGCAAATAAATATTCTTATTCTTATTCAAACAATCTAAATAGCTTACGAATCGGAGTAAAACGCAACCAACCTTTGTAATTTTTTTTTTTTTTTTTTTGTGTTTGGCATCTCGCAGGTCAACCTCTGAGGTTGTCGGCTGCTTAACCGGGCTTGCCTGTGGTTGCCTTAATTAATTAATTAATTAAAGCCTCCAGCCAGGGCTTATTAGAAAACTTACAAACTAGGCGACTACACGCTAAGGGCACCCCCTGTGGGGTACGGACCTCGGCTTAGGGCGTCGCAGTGGGAGGGCAGCTAGGGACAGGCTGGATCATATCATTTTTATTATTAATAAGGGAATTTAAAGCTACTGGCTCAGCGTCGCGGGCTGGCTCTGGTAAGGGTCGGGGCGGACTATTACGGGGACGTCGCGGCGGGCCTCGGCGGCGAGGACGGAAGGACGGTCGGTTTTTGTTTTTGTGTGCCACTGTACTTGTTTCCCTACGGCTCTCTTGGAGCAGGGTGATTGCGTCATCGGGAGTGACAAGGATGTGCCTTGGTCGGCGAATCTTAGAGATACGCGAGGGTTCGTATTGGGCGGCCGATACGATAAGGGGATTCCTATGTTGGATTGCAGTATCAAAGAAACGCTTGGAGACACGTTTCATGAACTGCTGGATGGTGGGCATCTTGAGGTCTACGTGAAGAAGCTCATTTCGAACATAAAAGGGGGCTCCCGTGACTCTACGGAGGAATCGGTTTTGAAGGGTCTGCATCTTGTGGAGGAGGTAGGGCTTTGCGTGTGCGAAAACAACGCAGGCGTAGGTCATGATGGGACGGATGACCGCGGTGAAAATACGCAGCTTGCACCTGAGTGATAACTTGCTGCGGGAGCTAAGAATGAAGTGCAGCCTACCTAGAGCGAAAGCGGCGCGCGAACGTGCCTGCTTTATGTGCTCAGCGAAGGAAAGGTGTTTATCGAGGACCACGCCTAAGTATTTGGCTTGCTTTTCCCAGGGGATCGGCTTGCCGTACATGGTAATCGGACGGGGGGAGGGTGGGTTTATCCGCGGCTTAGAAAAGAGGACTGCCTGGCTTTTGTCTAGATTGACTTCGATTCTCCATTTCCGGAACCACTTGGCCAGAGTGTTTGCGGAAGTTTGGAGAGTGCGAGCGATGGCATCGGGTTTAAGACCGGTATAATAGATAGCCGTATCGTCGGCAAATAGGGCTAGCTGAGTATTTTTATGCTTGGGGATATCGCTAGTGAATAGCGTGAAAACGAGGGGGGATAGTACGGAGCCTTGAGGAACTCCTGCGCGAATGGGATGGGGGGAGGAAAGCTCCCCCTCAATTCGGTAACGAAAAGTGCAATTCGATAAAAAGTCCCGTAGGATGAGCACGAGACGGTCAGGCACGCCGAGTTGGTATAGCTTATAGATTAAGCCATTGTGCCAGACTTTGTCGAACGCTTTCGCTATGTCGAAGAATAAGGCTCCCGTTATTGCGCCCCGTTGGAAGCCGGCGCTGACGTGTTCTATGATGCGGTGGACTTGTTGGATACATGAGTGTTCGGTTCTAAATCCAAACTGCTCATTGGGTATAAGACTCTTTGCTTCTGCAAAATCTTTGAGCCGCTTATATATAAGCCTTTCATAGATTTTACCAAGGACGTTGAGTAAGCTAATGGGACGGTAGCTAGACGGGTCAGACTTGGGCTTGCCTGGTTTGGGAATACCTATGACGGTGGCCTGTTTCCAGGTTGCGGGGAACATATTATTGCTCAATGCACCATTGAAGATGGCAGTCATTAGCACTATAAGCTGGGCGGGGAAAAGTTTGAAAACCCTATTGGTGATGCCGTCGGAGCCAGGGGCTTTTCGCGGTTGGAGACTTTTAATGATATCCTGGACCTCATCAGGAGTGATGGGGGCCAGTGGATTATCGGGATCTTCGACGGGCGGAAGGGAAGTTCTACGTTCGACTTCGGCGTTCACCATATCGAGGTGGGCTTGGTCTACTGGTTGAGAGCTGGGAGAACACTGGGACTCTAGGCTGTCGGCTAGGCATTCTGCTTTTTCAGAGTTATCGAAGGCGACACTCTTATCGGGACGAATAAGAGGAGGCATTGTGGCCTCTTCAGTGGATCGTAACTTCCTCTGAAGCTGCCAGAAGGCAAGATGGGTGGGCTCAAGTTCGCTCAGCATCTTGTCCCAGCTCGCATTACGCTGCTCGGTAATGCGTTTCCTTACAGAACGCTGTAAGTTGCGCATGTGAGCTTTGTTTGCGGCGCAGGGAAAAGCGCTGTACGCACGGATGGCTGCGTTCTTCTCGGTTATCAGATTCCGTACATCGTCCGGGAGTTTCCAGCGGTGGTCTTCCACTACAGGAACTTCCCTTGAACAATCGTTCAGGACGGATTGTACGTGATTTGTAAGCGAGTCGATCGCCGCCGTCGTGTCAGCGACTGAGACTATGTGGTCAGGAATGGTGTCCAATTGAGGCGACGTGGTGGATTTCAGTTTTTCACTTACTTTCCTCCAGTCGGTGATCAATTGGGTCGGAGGAGGTTGGGTAGGATCATGGTTACCCGAGCGGGAACCTAGGTGTAGGATAACGGGACGGTGATCCGAGTTGAGCTCGTGAAGCGCTTCTATGGAGTGTAAACGGAGGTTTACATTCTTTAGGAGCGCCACATCGAGGACATCGGGGTTATGGTTGGGGTCGTGTGGGTAGTGGGTGGGAGTCATCGGAGCGATGACGTCGTAGTTTAGGGTCGCGCCTAGGTTATACACGATTCTGCCTCTGGCATTTGTCGTGTTGCTGTTCCAAGCGGGGTGTTTGGCGTTGAGATCGCCCGCTAGTAAGACGGAGTCACTCAGGCCGAAGAGAGTCGTGAGATCGCTGGTGAGCGCGATAGGATCGTCTGAAGCAAGAGACGCGACCGATGGTGGCGGATGGTAGGCAGAGATGATGGTTATCGGAGGATGACCAGTCATGCCTAGTCGACAGGCAGAGTACTCTAGGTGAGAGAGAGGCGCGGGTGGGGTCAGAGGGATGCAGTATAACTCCTTTCTATAATAAATAAGGGTACCGCCGCCGTGGCAACGTGTTCTGTCATTGCGAACTAGACGGTAATTCGCAATTTTGGGATCAGCGCGGTGGGGTTTCAAAAGGGTCTCCTGTATAAGGAGGACGTCTAATTGGTGGTCGCGGAGGAATTTAGTTATTTCGGCGCGTTGGTTGAAAATTCCATTGGCGTTGAAAAAACCTAATTTGAGGGATCGAGGCCTAGTGTGGTTTGTGCGTTGGGAATCCATTGGATCAGTCCATCGCATCCATCTGGTCGAGACCTAGCACCACATCACTGTGTGTGCTGAATATTTGGCTGTACATTGCCGTCGTAATTTTGCCGTTATTCTGCTGTTCGGCAGCCAGAAGGGCATCGCAGAGAGATCTGGCTTGGCGGGTCATAAATAACCTATAATGGCGCAGTATAGTCTGGGCGCAAGCCTCGCCATGCGCGACGGGTGAGGGATTGGGCGGTTGTTTGACTGCAGGAGCAGCAGTGGTTTGAGGCGCGGGTTTGTGACTGGCTGTGGGCTCTGTAGTCACGGCTATAGGCAGGATCTGCGCTGCGATGGGTATATCCATCAGTGCCTGCAAAGGTTTGGCAGGGGCCAAGGAGGGAAAGGCTTTTTCGTGGTTTAGCCTGTTCCACGGGGACGGTCTCTGAGGAGCGAGACGTTGGGGAATTTGAGAAGAAGGTGCCTCTCTCTGTTGGCGGGCGTTGGCGCGCTTCGCTAATTTAGGAGCGAGTTTGGGGGCTTTGGGACAGCCGCGGTAGTTTGCCGGGTGACCGGTCTGGCCGCAGAGAACGCAGCTGGGTGGTTCCGAACAGAGGGTTCGGTCTTTAGGCCGTGGGCAGTCCGCAGTGCTATGCTCGCCCAGACACTTGACGCATCTGGGAGTCGCATAGCAGTTGCTCTGCGCATGGCCATACAGTTGGCAACGGTGGCATTGTCCCACTGTTGCGGTTTTGTAGGGCTTTTCTATTGAGATACCGGATAGGGAGCAAATAGACTTAATCTTAAATATTGGGTGATGACCTTCGGTTGGTTCACAAATGACAAGAACCATGTCGTACAATTCACCGCCTCTCGCTTTATGTAAGCGATGGACGGCGATCACTGGTATACCTTGATCGGCAAGGTCGTCTTTAATATCCTGTACTAGGATTTCTTTAGGGACACGTTTAATAATAACACGAGTGGGCGTGTCCTCGGGGAAAGAGAAAGTGTGAAAGGAAATATTCCTTTCACGGAGGGCGCGATATAGTTCCCTATAGTCGTTCGACGTAGGGACGGTGACTTTAATGCCATTTTGGCAGGCACGGGCGTTTGTGTAGTTGATCTTTCGATCAACACACATCTTGGACACATCAGTCCATTTACCCTTGTCCTGGATGTAAAAGGGGGGCGGAGGGCGTTGCTTCCTTTGGGCTGAGGAAGTTTGGGCTATCGGGCTGGCGGGACGACTATTCTGCGCTCGAGCAGAGGTAGTTGGGGCGGGGCTAGCGGGTCGAACGGGCGTTTGAGTTGGGGACGGGGGCGACGCGGTGGTCTTTTTGGCCTTGCTGGCCTGGGAGGTTTTCCCTTTCTTCCTCTTGCCACCGGTGACGACTTGAAAGTCGTCTTCCGAGGACGAGGGGCATGATGACAAATCATTGTCAGAGTTGTTATTGGACACAGGTTCGGTGGTGTCCATTTCACGGAATTCAGGTGCAGCGCACACCTGCGCGGCGTCCATTGTTTTAGGAACAATGGGATTAGCAGGTGGGCCGGAAACAATGGGTGATTTCGGGAATCGGGCGATCGGCACGACTTTGTCGGCGGGCGGGGGCAATAAAGGGCTATCTACCTGGAAGTCGTTCGTTGTTTGACGAACAATGGGATCGGAGTTAATAAATACTTCCGTGAACTGACCTACCGGGATGCCTTGATCGGCAAGCGGGGGAGATAATGGGCTGTCAAGCGCGTCACTAAAATCAGCGACGTTGGCTTCGGTAGCCGGGGGACAATTAGCGATTTCACGCTGGATTTTTCCGCCATATTTGGCGGAAATAGTAGGGTTTTCCCTAAGGATTTCTAACAGAATCTCCAAAATATTGGAGTTCGCTATGATTGGCAATTGGATCAAAATTGAATGGGGAAATTTTGGAGATTTCTCTCCCGCGGGGGGCCTATTTAAAGCCTAACTGGCCTAACTCCCCGGATGGATGGGTCCGGGGATGTGTAACCCTCCCAGTCGGGTAGAGACTGGGAGGTGAGTACCTAATGGTGAGCCCTAAGCTTGTAACCGGTCGCCAGTCTTATTGTGCGAACCGGGCCCTATTGGGTCTAGTGCGAAGGGGTAGACACACCCAACCGACACTAGGTGTGTAGCTGAAAAGGAAACTCAGTAACTAGGTTTGACTAGGAGATCCCCCAAGGCCAAAACCTAGCACTCGACTCCAATTTACTGCTTCACCCTGAAGGGGATCAGCGGGTGCGTCGGGTCAGCACCCCCTTGGTATTGTTGACACCGTGAGGTTTCCAACCAAGGACCACGAAACTGTGGTTTTACCCTGAAGGGGCCAAACCAAATTGTTTTTGACGATACTCTGTTATAGAAACAGGATATCCTTCACCGCCTCGAAAAAGGCGGATCCGGACCAGGCGTCGTAGTCGGCGACTACGAGTGACGTCACGGCGAGCGTGACGAAGCGTAGCGATGACTCAGGCACGGAACGATCAAGAGCGCGGAGCGGTACGACCGTCGCGGGCGAGCGTCGGAAGCGGAATGATGTGACCCTTTGTAAATAAATGTGACTGACCTTAAATACCTAGGTAACAACGTGGCAACGTAGCGCGGCGTGTATTATCTTTTGTCTTGAACAGATTTATGGCTTTAAGGTGAATCTCATCAAAATCATTTGCGACTAAACTACTACTTCTCCTATTTAATTGATTTTTGGTACCAAGCTTGAAAACTCTGTATAACACAAAAGTTCTGAAAAGGATAACCAGATAATGATGGTGTTAACTTACCAACAACCTCCATAGTATTTGACACAATAGACGTAGCGAAGGAAGGCGCGTCAGCTGTCACCTCGCAGCTGAAGTTCCCGGACAAGCCGAAACTGACTCTCGTGAGCACCACCTGGCTCTGATTCGACCTCGCCAACTGTTGGACAAAAAACATCAAGGTAAATGTGATAAATGATCTTTGTTTTGCAAATTGTTTATTAAATAACACTTTTACTCGTCATTCTTTTTCGTATATATGGTAACTAGATGAGGCTGGTGTTTCCTAACTACCCTGAGAAAAAACACCGAAACAAACTCAGGGGTCCGTCTCTTTTAAAGTCCATACAATCTATACTGGTTTAATTATATGGGAACCCTGTAGGTTACCGTCTGAGGCGATCTTTTGAGGAAAAATGCTCACAGATTTGAGTGGGCCTATCCATACAGTGCAAGCATTTGTCAGATGACGTATAGTTCAACTTAGAACAAGGAGCTTTGTGATATGCTGGCTTAGAGAGAGTTGTGCGGTATAAAACTAGCACTATATAAGTAACAAATAATCGCGCGGGGATTCGCTCCGGTGGACTTGTATCACGATAAAACATAACCCTCCTTATTTTTCAGTCGAGGAAAATGTAGCCCTTAACCTTCTTCAAGCTTTCAGCTACTTCCATGATAAATTTTATCCAAATCCATCCAGTACTTTCGAAGATTAGCGCGATCAAACAAACAAACTTTTCCGCCTTATACTATTAGTATCTATGATAATAACTCTTTTGACCGAATTTTAATACATCAGTGTAGTTTCGCTAATTAGAATAACAGCACTTGCAAGTATAATCAACTGCACCCATTTAAATTGGTCCAAAGGGTTAAGAAATGATACATAAATTGATTTGTGAAATGAGACAGAATTAATGCAAACACAGTTTTCGACGAATTTTGAGACTGTTCGCAATATATTTCATAACTCACCACCAGGTGAGATGGTGGTCAAACGCGAACTTATTATCAATAAAAAAAAAACATGCTTTTTTTTAAAGGATTTACACCATTAAGTAGCATGATAAACCATATATAATATAACATCTAATATAATTTTGTAGGTTTTAAGCTCCCTAACTTCAAGACATCTTAAGCGATAATGACTGAATTAAACAGCCGCACATAGTCTTTGCTTTAGCTTGCCCGTATTTTATTTTGCACCCATCCAGTATTCAAGAACCTCTCATTTATAATACAAAAGGACTTATGGTATAAAGTGAAGTGTGCCATCTGACTTGCATAATGCAGGTGGGTATTACCGGTGCAGCGTTGTCCATTTACCTGCGTAATCTCTTTTTCACTCGAAAAAGGTAGAATTATGGCGGACCAACTTCAGAACCCGATAAAAATACAGTTGCCTACAATGCCTTTTTAGGGTTCCGTAGTCAACAAGGAACCCTTATAGTTTCGCCATGTCCGTCTGTCTGTCCGTCTGTCCGCGGTTTAGCTCAAAAACTATTGGTACTAGAAAGTTGTACTTTGGCATGAGTATACACATTAATGACGCCGAAAAAGTGGTAAAATAAAATTTTGAAAAAATAAATTATTTAGGGTACCTCCCATACATGTAAAGTGGGACGATAATTTTTTTTTCGTTCTTCCCATAGAGTGGGATATCGTTAGATAGGTCTTTCAAAAATATTAGGGGTTTGGTAAGACCGTTTTTTGATTAAGTAAACTGTTCGCGACTTATCAAGCTTTAAAGTACCAATTTTCGTTAGAGTCAAGTGTCCCCCCCTCTATCAACTAAACGGTTGTAGTTATAAATTCAAATGTCACGGCAGTAGTACCTATATATAACGAAATTTAAAGGAAAACTATCACACATAAGTGGGCTTTACAAGTTTACGAGTAATAGTCGACCAATTGTATTTGACTCAATAATTTCGAACAACTCCAAGCGCCAGTGTATCGTGCTAGTTTCTTGTGACGATTGAGTAGTGTAGCTGTGTGTCCGTATTTAAATTCAAAACACCGGCTATGACAAGTTTTATACAAATCTCTAAAAAAAATTAAAACTTTCCGTGCAAAATTGTAGGATCAGGTTAGGATTTGTATAGGAAGTCAAATTAGTTAGGTAGTCATGTTTGGCTTTTATTTAGAGCATGGTACAAAACGATCAGTCAGCGAATACGATACGTACTTGGCTGTTATAAAAACTACGGAACCCTACACTGCGCGTGGCCCGACACGCACTTCACTGGTTTTTTTTATCTCTGGTTTCATGCTGACGTATTTTTTATCATGATCCAGACAAACAAAGGATGTTTTGCTACCAGAGTGGCAGTAAAAATATTTCTCTATTTTTGTTTTTCTGGCAAGTTTTAATGAAACGGTAGGCAAAAGGGAGCAGATATTTTTCGAGTGTGGGTACGTTCATGACCTGTCTATCTATTTCGTTCATTGTACTGAAATGAAATTTACAAATATTTTTACCAATTCAATTAGTATGCTTTTGTGGTTAAGCTGTTATTGTTTGCAATCATCAATGAGGTTTTTTTTTAAGATTAAGAGAAAACTTTTTGTCTTTGTCAAATGCTTACAGCAAGCAAAATCGTTTTAGAGAAAAACTGCTTTTCGTGCAACATTTGAGTGACTAAAGCCTCCTTGTAGGCAAATGATGTCTATCCCTATAAGGAGACTCTACTCTTATATAAACATGACGTAACATTATACTGAATTTAATTAATAAAGTCATTAAAATGTGGCATGCGTTGGCAGACAGCTATGGTTTTCCGCTCGCTCGAAGTGCTTGGATCGCGAGATATCAAGCGGGCGCCAAACAGACGCGGGCGAACAAACCTCAAGTAAGAACAAATTATAAGGTATAATGGATTTCGTCTGAATCTTACAGAATTTTTAAACAAAAGCGTCCCTTATTTCTAGACCCAAAAGAACCCCCACAAAAAAGGGGATCGAAAAACAAACATTTAATTATCCTTACAAATTAACGTCGTTTGTCTCAGTAACAAGTTAACAACCTCCTTTAATCTAATTCTGACCGAGATTCTCTTCAGATTCTAAGAGATTAATTCTCCTACTTTGTATTTTTCTAGGCATCCTGTAGCTTTTACAAATGGTGATCTATGGACAGAGTTGGTATGCGGCTCCCAGTTTATTAAGCAATTTCGTTTCGCTTAGGCTTTTATTTACTGTTATTATTTGGGGAAAAGTTACCGTAAGCTGTTATGGTTTTCGCTGTCTTTATTTTCTGGCATTATTAGGTAGAAGCGTTTCTGTTCATTGAATTAGGTACATATGTTACATATAGGATTACATATTCAACATGTTACTGGTTTCCAAAACGCAAATCAATAATTTTGCTGAAGAGACTACCCATGGTGCATCTCAGAATTACTGCCCTGAGACAAAACTCGGAGATGGAGCAGACCGCGTAAAATATGGCAGAATAATCAGGATGGCTTCCGTAAGAATTGGAAGGAAAATGGAAAGCCTTTGCTCAGTAATAGGACTATGCAGGTTTGTAATTTAAGTTAAATAATATCGTTGACTATTAATAAATTCTGGCATCCAATCCATTCATTATTGCTATAAATTTAAACAAATTCATGATAAAATATATTGTATCACACTTTATTTAATACATAGTCTATAATTATGAATATACTTAATTCGTAAAAGTTAAAAGTTACACGTGAATTTAAGCAATATACAAAACGACACCAAATTTATGTTTACATATTAATTTATTGGACTGATAATGTTGCAAAATTATTCCTTTTAGATTTACTACAGTCTAATTTACTGACCACAACCCACTACTGAATTGGCATAACACTCAGACCACTAAATATGCATTGTATTTTAGGTAAATTTCTCTGTAAATCGGTCGCACTACAGACACCGTATAATTTTGAAACAAGTCCCGTTCAAAGCCATGATACACAATAAGCATGATGTATATTCTAATTTCATCGATCAATTCCTCATTCAGACGCGTATTGTGTTATAAAAAGAAACGAGTGTCGTTTTAGGCTGCACGCTTCGGGGGAAACGGGAATAAAAACGAAACAAAACGAACCATAGTGTTATTATCGCCGCGAGACTGCGAAATAAGAGGCAGTGATAAAGGGTTAGATTTATGAACACGCACCGCCGAGGACGAGGAGAAATGGTTCTCTACTGAGGAAAAAATGTACAAACCGTTGCTCAGGACAAGGGTATAAAGCATGTGAAAATTGCTCGGATTTCTCTTCATAGAGACTAAAGTGAATAGCTGATTGTTTTTTTAGGGTTTGACTCAAAGGAATGGGAAGCAGCTGCTACGAAAATTAACTGTTGGAATTGCCCGGGGTTTATTTCGTATGAAAAAATAATATATTCGTGTGTTGAGCTGGTTGCTTGCTTGTTTTGACAAAAGGTGATAGCGGGTGCGAAGGTTTAATTTATTTTTACTGCTGGCAACATTTTGAAATACAGAGAAATACCCGACGGGTTGGAGAGTGTTTGAAAATGTGTGGTAATATAGAATGAATATCGTCTTTCTGGTAATTGGTTCAACATTGTAGATCATAAATTTTATTCTATTAAAAAAAAGAAAATTTTATTATACTATATACTAATGTTATAAATGCGAAAGTTTGTGAGGACGGATGTGATTGTTACTCTTTATCGCTAAAACGATTGAACGGATCTGAATAAAATAGGGTGAGAACATATCTGAAATCTTGTAAAAACACATAAGCAATTTTTATCCCAGAATTCCCACGGTATCGGGATTTGCGCAGGAAAAACTTCCATCACGAACGAAGTCGCGGGAAACAGCTAGTATTGTAATGGCAAAAAGCCGATTACTTTTCCATTTCCAGAATAAACCAAACAATTAGCATTGAGTTGCACAAATAAATAATAGACGGGCCTAAGCCTGTCTGGTCTAACTTGAATAATTAATCACAAATACCTTTTGTTCAGCTTTATTGTCCTCTAGAAAATCACGATCAATTTTTTTGTCAAACCTTCTAAATAAACCCTTAGAAAATCATTCATTCCGATACTTAATTAAAATTAATAACGTTGAAAATAAAATGTCTATTATCACAGCTATTCAACTTTATGAATAGAAACTGTCTTAAACAAAACAGATTTCATTGTCCATTTGTTATGGCAATATGGACAATATTTACTTACATTTCCCTTTCGAATTAATTAAATTCCTAGTTATTTGGGCCTCCTTGCTTTAAAGGGTCGACGCTGCAAGTGACAGGCTATACCAACGATGATGAGCCTACAGAATATCGCATTTTAATTGAGTCTCTTTGATAAATGATGATGGCGTAACGCTTTTCATAAACGTTTTATAAAATGTAGAGTTAGTTTGTAAATTTATTTTGACACGTTCGCTGATTACGTATTTGTCTTCATATCGTACATACGTCTTCATATTAAACTACACGCAATACATTATTAATCTATTATTTTAACCAAGTATAATTCCTTACAGAAACAGATGGATATTTTTTACAAGACCTAAAAAGTAATAACATAACATTAGTTCAGTCTCTAACATTCTCATTTGTTTTCAACCGACGACAAAAAGAGGAGGTTATCAATTCTACGCGTATATATTTTTTTTTATGTATGATCATCGATTACTCGAAGACGGCTGAACCGATTTGGAAAATTCTTTTTTTGATTGAAAGGGTATACTTCGAAATTGGTCCCATTTTCATAAACGTCAGGATCTGATGATGGGATCCTGGAGAAATCAAGGGAACTCTTCAAATATTATAGGCACACCTATGACGTTTTGGGTATTTATTAGAGTAACTTGTGCAGTTGCTCTCAAAATGTACCATTTGAGGAAGTGGAACTGATGATGAAGACCACAGATGGCCACCGAAACTACTCAATAATAAGTATTGAGTGGATTGCGATTCGATTACTTGAATATGGATGTTAAGCACTTTATGCTCGTCACAATGCATATGGTGATGTAGAGCTGATGGTGAGGTACCAGGAGAACTCCTCAACAATTAACGGCCCAGAATTGGGAAAAGCAATATTTTGTAAAAGGTTATAAGTAGTTGACATTTAGGCTCTTGTAACTAGGTAAATTAAAAATAGACCAACTAAAAAGAGTGAAATAAAAACTTTTTACCAAAAAATTAAACCGACTCCCAAAAAACACTGCAAAGTGAAAAATAACTTTAAATTCGGAAGTCGGTGCCAAAAACGAAAATACAAAACTAAAGACACCGACTACCGAAATTAAAGTTATTTTTTAATTTTCAGGCAATGTGGGTAGAATTTATTTGTGTCTGGAGTTGGCTCCTGGCAATAGTGTAACGGATGGAGTGATAGCCATTAGGGTATTGCCGTTACATTGCTGGGACACAGGCTCCCGTCGAGAGATGGGTCATAATTCTACACGAGTGCCCAGTGGGAGTTGTGGGATATTGCATGTCTTTGAGTCATTGCATTGACAGAGGCGGCAGGAAGGGAACTCCTCTATGTTGATCCATGTCAAACGGACTGGGGGGCGCAAGACGACTGACAATGCCCTATTCCGTCCCCCGTAAAGTGGCCTACGGGTGGCGGACTTGGAGAATTCCATCATCGCATCATATAGACCCGAGTAGGTATCGGGTGACAGTCTTGAACGCCTGGTGGAGACGAGTAAAGTAGAGGGTAAAAGACCAAAAGGCCGTAGCCCGAAAAGATGGTCGGACGAGTTATCCGAGCAGCTGGGTATCCCTGTCAACGTTGCATTGCATCGGGCCACCGACTGCAACCGATGGATGCGTGCTGTTGACAGTCTACGGAGTCACGATCCCCAGCAGTGAGGGAAAGACAACCAGCTACTCACTCGTTCTTTCATCACAGATGTAGGATGCGACCGCAAACCGACATTGCTGGTATGATTGTAGAGAATTCTACCGTGTTCGCACCCCAGCTAGAAGAGACGAAGAGAAACACTGTTTTTTATATTTCTATGGTTTCGCCTATCAGTAAAAGTATGTCGCATGTCGTCGAATTAGTCTAACCCACCATTAAATACAACTTGCAACCCAGCCCGGCTTGCATGATCTCATTCTACTAAATCATAATAAATTATATACCTAAACCTTCTTCATTATTCACTCTATTCATTGGTCAAGATCGCATTGGTTAAAATCGGTCTTCTACAGACTGTACTTCGGAAACTATACACGGGAGCTCCACAACCTGATCCATCCATCCCCCTTTGACTATCAGTCTAGATGACGTACTGCAGGGTATCCACACATGGTCGATATACCGTCTTGTCGTACTAAGCCCATCTCCTTTACATTAATTATTCTGCACACAACCAAGGTGTAGAACTCCTTGCCGGCTTCTGTATTCCCTACCAAATATGACCTGCAAGCCTTTAAATTAAAACAAGAGTAAACAGGGATCTTCTGGGCTCCCAAAGATCTGTTCAGTAGTTTTTGAGTTTATAGCGAACATATAAACAGCCCGACGTGGTGGTAAATGTTCGATAATATGTAAGGTTACACCTAAAACAATTTCCCATACCTTTAAAACTACTCACCCCTTCAAATCACCCTAACCGCCATGCGTGGACAAAGCAACGCCGCTTCAACGCCTCTACACAATATTCCATAATACATTAAAAACTAATTACTTTTCCCATTGTTAGATGGACATACAAGCATTTATATTGAACTATCAAATTGAAATCCCTAATTACGTTCGCAGTTTCATTGCTACGAGTATTATTATAAAAGGGGAGATTTTAGGGTGCCGTTTTAAATTAATCGTTTATTTTGGCATTTTGTAGTTAGCTGAGATCAAAACACTAATTTAGTATGAAAGCGGTTATTGAAATATTTGCGGTTAGTTTTAAATTGAAAAACTGCTTTGAATGCTTGAGTACACACATACACACGTGTTATTGAAGTCTGTTAATCTGGAATTTGATTGGTTCGATTCCTAGAATCCGTTTAAGAAAATAAGGCAAACTCGAAATATTTTATTTCACATAGGCCTAGATAGGCACTTACAAAACGTCAGAAGTTAGTGCACGGTTCGAAATTGGTCGTTTTATATTGAGAAGAACCGGGAAGAAACAAAAACTCTTTTCAAAATATATTTTTTACAATGTATCCATAATACAGCTTAATTAGGTATGAGAGGACAGCATATACCAATTAAAACAAAAAAAAATAATTAAAACAAATCTAAGAATCTACAGTGTTCTGCCATTCACAAAAAAAGCTTTATATTATGATTGTATATTAAAATAAACATGACAAGCGACGACATTAGACTTGAGTATACAATCGGATGGAACTATTTTGACCCAGATCGTTTCCCAATTCCATCTTTGATGAAGACTC
Source organism: Tholera decimalis (assembly GCA_943138885.2). NCBI lineage: Eukaryota > Metazoa > Arthropoda > Insecta > Lepidoptera > Noctuidae > Tholera > Tholera decimalis. The sequence continues at coordinate 36,949,865 of OW964564.2, read as the reverse complement.
ATCAGAGATGGTGTTTATGAACGTAAAATGTCACTACTGGGGTGATTGTGGAGAATGACAACGTTTCCCTGCTCTTCAGCTAGAAGTAACAAGGAGAAACAATGTGTGGTTAAAACTCGTCTTAGCAAAAATTCATCCATTAACCCGTACTGAGACCGCGTGGTGGATTGCGGCCTGTTCCCTCATAAAAAGGAGGCTAGTGTCCCAGTAGGGATGACGTAATAGATCGAATGATTATTTATTATATAAATAATAAGCATATTGCAATGATTGCTAATTTATATCTAAATATATATAACTCAAAGGTGACTGACTGAGTGATTGACTGACTGACTGACTGACTGACATAATGATCTATCAACGCACAGCCCAAACCACTGGACGGATCAGGCTGAAATTTGGCATGCAAGTAGACGTAGGCATCCGCTAAGGATTTTGCGAAATTCCCACGCGGGCGAAGCCGCTGGCACAAGCTAGTATATATATAAAAGCGAAATACCACTCACTAATTAATCACGATATCTCAGAAACGACAAGTAATAGGGTTCTCAAATTTTGCATGAGGTTTCCTATTAGTACGTAGATGCTCGTTAAGACGGGATTTTGCGAAATTCCTACGGGATCGGGATTTACACAGGAAAAATTTCCCACGCGAAAGAAATCGCGAGCAAGTGCTAGTAGTAAATCAGGAAAATGTTTGGTTATTTCATATCTATCTGGGCGGTATTCATTAGACACGGTTTTCCCGCAAAAAACCCTATCCTATGGGAATCCGATATAAAAGGTAGTCTGTATGCCTTTTCAGAGATTAAGGCTGCGTTTCCGCCAGAGATGTGCGAGGATGCGTAGCGAGAGATGTGTTTGTAAAGAACCAAGAGAATCGATTCATTTACCTCGCCTCGGTCAGCACAGCTCTGGTGGAAATGGCTCAGCGGACCTAGATTTTTGCGCATACAAAACAAGCGAGGGATGTGTGCGAGGGATGTGTGCGAGAGATGTGTTGCGAGGGATGTGTTGCGAGGAATGTGTGTTGAGAAGGATGTGTTGCGAGGTTTGAGCATCCTCGCACCACACATTAATGCGCATTTTCACAGCTCCGCTACACATCCTCGTAGGCACATTTTCATCGCACAGCTTTGGTGGAAACCCCCAAACATTTTCACAGCACAGCTAGACATCCTCGCACGACATATTTCCATCACACATCTCTGGTGGAAACGCACCCTAACGCCGGACAAACAGAAAGACAGACTGAAAATGAAAAAAAGCTTAAGTAAGTTTAAGTATCGTGACTGTAAGCACTTCACAAAAAAAATATTTTTAAATCACAGACAACCACTTTTTATATTTTTAGATTACTAGCTGTTGCCTGCGACATCACTTTTATACCTCAAAAGGTCTTTCGCTTTTATAGATTGTGAAAGAATTGAACGTATTTATTTAAAGACATTTTATGGCTACGAGTAGTAATGCAATGTAATGCAACACATGGGGTGGGAAAAAGTTTACTCAAATACGTTGTAGTTGTGCACGAGCATTAGTTTGAAAAGTTCTAAGCAAGAAAAGAAAATAGGTAGGTATGTAAGTCTATCAGTCATCAGCTAACAATGTGAAACATTCACCTCCTCCCCCAATAAAAGCAGATTCGCAGGTTATGTATTGTTGTGAAAAAACGGCACATTTTCACGCGAGTGAATTATCTCTCCCCTACCCTTTACGGGTAAAATATGTAAGATTTATGGTCTGAATGCCTTATTATTTTAGTAGGAAATGGCGTACGGAGTATTGCTGTGTTTGAATCCCGAGTAGGTAGGAATGTTATTGGGTTTTATTTATCAGGAATTTCTTGGAAGAAACACGTAAATTGGATATTTTAGGCAACTGGGAGACGACTTAGACATGGCCAGTCAACTGTTTATTTTTAGCTATATTGTATCTGTGTGACTGTATTGGATCTGTAGCTGTATTGTATCCCTAGCTATGCTAAGTGTACATAATTCGCGTGGGAGTCAATATTACCTTTGCGGTTATTCCCGTGTAAATCTCGACTCTGGAAATTTCGGAATAAAAATAGCATCTATGTTATCTGTCTCTTATCTTTCAGTGAAAGTCCGTTAGCCCGTACAAACATAAACAAAAAGACAGTAATACAAAATTAAAAAAGTTTTTGTTTATTTTAGCTTTTTAACCGACTTTAAATATAGGAGAATGTTCTCAATTCGACCGTATTTATTTGTACTTTTTTACCAATAGATGGCGTTGTTGGTTTAGTGTCGAATACTGAATCAGTGTTAAGATTTTCCGCGATTTAACTCCTACGTACATATAATATTTTGTTGTCAGGGCTATCATTAACACATCTTATTATTTACGTAGGGAATCACGAATATCGTGCAAATATCTATAAGCACTTGAAAAAAAACACGGTTATTAAGCGCAGACAAAAACTTCTATTTTTTTTATTCAGTATAGTCTCGCGTTTGACCACAGTCTCGCGATTGACCACGGTCTCACCTGATGGTAAGCGATGATGTGGTGAAATTTTGATGACATTAAGTCATCAAAATTTCAGTCAAATCGATCATTACAGTACTACCTAAACCTACTTCTCTGCTTACTCCTTCGGGAAATACTAACGAGATGTAACGTTGATGGCTGCAGTCATCCGACCAACAATCAATTGGGAGAAATGACCCGACATAACTAACCTCTAACGGTTGCGATGCTAAATTGACGTTATACGCTGAAACTGATGGGTTTATTGCAGTGGGTTATGCAGAACATTTGCATAAATTTACGTATAATAGAAGCATGTCACTGTATTAATGACATGAAACATTAAAGTTCTCATAACAAAAATGCTCATAAAACAAAAACTACAGGGCCAAACTGAAATAATTTTTTATGGGACTAAATGGCCACTACTTCGCATCGAATAAAAAAGAATCATGCAAATCGGATCATAAATCTCGGCGTAATCAGTGTACATAGTAAAACAAACATAGCCGCCCGAATTGAGAAGGAACCTCCACCTTTTAGAAGTCGGTTAAAAAGAAAGAAAAGAAGAAGAAGAGTGGGCCCATCAGTAATAAAAAAATAAAATTATCATAATCTGCTTAGACTTTTCCCAACTATATCAGTCTGCTTCGAGTTTAACCGGATGAAATAATTATGTTTATTTTGGAAATTGGTTATAAATAACAAATTAAAAAACTTTTTTGCAAAAAATAAAACCGACTTCCATATCAAAACACTACAAAGCCAAAAATAATTTTAATTTCGGTAGTCGGTGTTATTGGTTTTGTATTTTCTTTTTTTTCACACGTTTTTATTTTTTGCAAAAAAGTTTTTATTTTCATGCTTTTTAGTGGGTCAGTGAATTTTCCAAATCGGTTCGTAAATGACGGAGTTATGCGCGAACAAAAAACGCAATGCAGAGTAAACGAAAAGATCATCAACGTAAATATATTTTTAGACTTTTGTTTATTTTTCAGAAACGGGTTGTCCGATTTCGATAAAATTTTCATGGGACCATTTGGGAAGTATACCCTTTTTAACAAGATAAGAATTTTTCAAATCGGTTGGCAAGAGACGGAGTTATGCGCGGACAAACATAAAAAAAAAAAAAAAAAAACATCCGAATTGAGAACCTCCTCCTTTTTTAGAAGTCGGTTAAAAATAGTATTACGTCCTTACCTTGGTATTGTTCGTCAAATCGTTAAGCTCCTTGTTCTAAGTTGATCTATACGTTATTTGACAAATGCTTGCACTGTATGGACAGGCACACTCAAATCTGTGAGCATCTTTCTTCAAAAGACCGCCTCAGACTGAAACCTACAAGGTTCCCATATAATGAAACCAGTATATATTGTATGGACTTTAAGAGACGGACCCCTGAGTTTGTTTCGGTGTTTCTTCTCAGGGTAGTCAGTTAGGAAACACCGGCCTCATCTAGTTAATATTTACGATAAAAATGACGTGTCAAGTGTTATTTAATAACCGATTTGCCAAAATAAAGATCATTTATCATTTATTTTTTCCCATAAATTTAAACTAGACGAGTCTGGTGTTTCCTAACTGACCACCCTGAGAAGAAACATCGAATCAAACTCAGAGGTCAACGTCTCCTTTGAAGTCCATACAATCCGCAAGTATGAAACCCAAAGGTTGACTGGTAGAGAATGCCTTGTTGCATTAAATCCGCCCATGTACCTACCACTATTGTGCATAAAGTTTAAATAAATAAATAATGAGAACAATGTGGGTTTATGTCTCTGGTGCTGTTTTGAGGATAAAAACACACAGATTTGAGCAGGCCCGTCTTAACAGTGTAAGCATTGTCAGTTATCGTGTAGCTCGACTTAAAACTTTAAGGAGCTTGAACAATTTGACGAAAGTAAGGACATTTGGGTAGGCCGTGTAAAGTATTCAAACTGCCACAGTGCAGTAATTTACTCATATTCGTTGTTTTCCGACATGTTGTGATGCAACTGAGTACTAGTGTAAAGTAAAGTGTAATTTAGCATTGTTATCATGTCGATATTGGATGTCGATTTATTTTTTTCTATCCTACTTATATTAAAACTAGCTTTGGCCCGCGATTTCGTTCGCATGGGAGGTTTTTCCCGCGTAATTCCTGATCCCTATGTCCTTCCCAGGGTCCTAAACTATTCCCATGCTAAACAGCTCAATCCGTTCAGCAATTTAGGCGTAAAAAGGTAACAGACAGACAGACAGATAGACAGACAGGCAGACAGAGTTTTCGCATTTATAATATTAGTATGGAAGTATGGATATGAATGTGAAAGTGTACTCGGTCTGTCTGTGTGTTACCTTTTCACGCCTAAGCCGCTGAACCGATTTAGATGAAATTTGGCATGTAAATATTTTAGGACCCTGGGAAGGACATAGAATAGTTTATATCCCGAAATTCTTACGGGATCGGGATTTAAGTGGGAAACCGCTCCCACGCGAACGAAGTCGCGGGCAGAAGCTAGTTTTGATATAAGTAGGATAGAAAAAATTAAATCGACATCCAATATCGACATGTTAATGATGCTAAATTACACTTTCAAATGAAACTTAAATATTGCAAGCAAATACAAAATTGAATATCATTTTCCACGAAATCAACATCAAAGGAAACTAGAAGTGTTTCAAGATGAAACTACGGTTTACCGTCAAATAAATTAAGCTAATAATGATAAGAGACGTCACCACTTAAACAATCGCGAGGCACAACCCTCTTTTGTACTTAAAACTACTACTTTCTGACTTCAGTTTCAAAGAGAAGTCATTAAACGAGAACTAAAAGCTAAGTTTAACAAAATCAAATGAATTTTAAGAGCACTATGTCACCAAGTGACGATATGCGTGACGTTCTTTGAAGCACTCATCCACTTATTAATACGTTTGAGAATTAAGATTTAGGCACTTAAGTTTGAAACAATGTTGCTCACTTTGTAGGGACTCAAAGTGTACTGCGTCTGTGCCCACAATTAAGAGGGCCTAGGAAAATACCAACCTTGAGCAAAAACAAGATGATAAATGAAAATCATACTAACAACTTCAAACTAAGAGTTAATACAATGTTAAAGCTTTCGAGCAACGAACAACTTTTACAACGAATCATTATTCATAAAGTCAACGATTAAAAAATAATTCAAACTCATAAACAAAAGAGCCCATTGTTAATACTCCAAAAGAATACCTCGACTGGAGCACAACAGAACAGGCAGATTACAGAATTATTTAACCGCGAACATTTCAGAGATTTTAACAGCGACTCAACACGTTTCCCTTCCGCTAAACTGAGCCAGTATATTAACCAAATTCCACACCATAAAATACATTGTTTCAACAGCTCAACAGGTAAAAATAATTGCTTGGAAGTTTCTCCGACGACAAGAAATATGGCCGCTAAAACCGTTTCGCCTGATATTCCACATTTTTCTTGAGTCAGTACTTGGTACCTCGAGATTCGCATATTTTCTTGCGGAGTTTTTACATTAGATATAATAAATCTGTTTTGTGAAATGAAGTTTTGAGCCGGGGTACACAGCGGGAGAGGGTAACGCGACTTTGATGCGATATAAACAAGTTTTTAAAAACTGAAGATTAAAGAATAAGTTGTGGATCGTTTTAAGTATACAAACAAACAAACAAACAAAGTGGTGAATGATTATGTTTTTGTCCGCCGAACTTTTGAGTTTTTATGTCTTGTTTTGATCCTAGCTAATTTAAGTGTTAGGCAGAATTATTACAACTAACAGCAGTACATATTCAGTTTTAGTCGCAAACAAGAATAGCCCCGCACAGACGCAATATTTTCCCATCGCTTCCAAATCATTTGACATTCACATCGAAGTTGGCACTGTCCCCAACATACCCGCTACCGATTCCGCCGCTGTATCGCCTCGCAAACTCTTTGGATACGTCTCTTACTTTACAGCATGCATTTACATGACACGGCCATCTTCCGCAACATCCTTGACAGTTCTGGGAAGACAAATCGTGTACAAGTTTCCAAGAATTGTCTGTATGAGGGAATTCATTTCAGTGACTTACGTACGTAAGCATTAGCTTAAAAACCCGTTTAGAATCTTTATAGCTGGATTTAATACGTGAAGGGGTTTATGCGCCGACGTGATAGATGGAGTGAATTACTGTGACAGGATGTGCGTGAGATTTTTTACTTAGGTATCTTCTAGGGACATGGGACTACTGAATTATGACGAATGTGACAATTTATAAGTGACAAATGGGTGAAAATAACGGATAGGTGAATGATTTTTGAATTTTTAGGTTTCTAAATATTGAAAAGACCAAAGAAAAGGATTCTAGCATTTGATATCAATACCACGGTATGAAAATAAATGATCTGAACCATATTTATGAAGCATTTCATAACGGGAATTTGTCAATATTTAGAAAGCTCAGTAATATAATATATAAATAAGAATGTTATCAATTCAGACTTAAAAGGTAGTTACGCAGATAATTAAATACTAAGAAAGAAACAGATAAGCTCCTGGTTTGACGTAAGAATGCGACATCAAAGAGGAGACCATTTTCTAAAGAAAAATGAGGAAAAATATTCTTGCATCGCGTCTATCGAAGGGAGGTTTTATTCCCAGTCACCACGTGCGCCTCATAGAGCAGTCAGCCCTAGTAACGGGGCTCGATAGGGCCTTTGATTGCTTGGGTTGCGGGAACATTCTAACGAGATACCCGTGCTCTGTAAAGCAAGAGCAACTGTAGCAACAGGGTAGGTTTTTAGTCAGTAGAATTCTAACACTCCTTCGCTTTACCCAGAGCGGAAAGAGTCATTTCATAATTTTACCACCAAAAAAGTTTATATACAACGTGTAACAGAATAAACGCAATTCCTGAAAGTAGTTGGTTCAGAATCGGTTTCTGAATCGATTTCCGTCATAAAAAAATAGGTGTTAAATTTTGACGGAAAAATCTTTCATTTAACTTTAAAATGGAAATACAGTCAGTAATTCAAGAAAATGCGCTCGTGTGCGTCTGCGTAATGATACTGTATGACGCACATACGTTTTGCGTTTAGTAAGGATTACTATTTTATAAAAAATGTCTAGGTTTGGTTTCAATTTATTTAGTTACGGATGTTGTTTTAGACTTATAATTTAATATTCTAATTGGGGTGTCTGAGGTTTTGCGCTTAATCTGTTATTATAATATAATAAAAATAAATTACTCCCTATACAAGGTTGTATAGGGAGTAATTTCCTGAACTGTTGATCCTCTTACATTTTTTTGCATTGGTAGTAAGGTGTATTATTTGTGAGTGCCATATGCTATTAATTATTTCAAATACCACGCGAAACATGTCGCGGGTAATGTGCTAGTTCAATCACAAGTTTGTTGACCATTTGTAGTCACAATTACTGTTCCAATCTTCATTGAGGATATACCTATAACCTAGGATATAGCTATAACCTAGGGGTCTTTAAGTCAAGAGTGAATAGGTTACTTTTACTTTATGTAAGCGTGCTCCATCTTCGACCACATCATCACTTACCATCAGATAAGATGGTGGTCAAACGCGAGCCCATTATCAATAAAAAAAAAAGAAATGCCGGCACACTATTCGTCTGTTTATGAAGAGTTTGAGTGTTTCTCATGCCGTATAAGCAGCATGAATAAACAGCAAATATTACGCCAATAAAATTCTGGTGATCTGTGACAACTTTACGATGCAATTGCATTATAAATTTAACGACCATCGCCAATCGAGTTATCGTCTAGTCGATTTTTATGATTTGCCGCGATAAGTACGCGTTTGTGTTATATTTTTATTATTTTCACTCATAAAATGTCATATTTTTATTACTTAAAATAAAATAAGCTTGGAATCGGCTGAATGCGAATACCGTTCCTACTTCTGAGCTGGAATGAGCATTCGATAACATCGATCAGTCAGTTCAGTTTTGCAATTTCAGAATATTAGCTCCAAGTTTCCTTATGACATTTTTCCTTCGCAAAACGAATTATTTATGTTGAAATTGAACCATTTCAATCATAATGGTCTAAATGTATTTAAGATCGCTTAAGTAACCAAAAACAATAAGGTTTACGTTACGTTTAAGGTTTCTTAAGACAGAACCAACTTCTTCCACTGAGGAGCTCGTGTGACTTCATAAAAACAGCCGGATGGGTCGTCTTTTAGTGTTAAGCAATGCTGTCCGAGGTTGTTTTGAGAATGAGTGACCATTGAGATTCCTCCGTGGCTCGAAAAGTAGATTAAACTGTTTAGCCCGGCTGTCATCCTTACTTAATATTATAAATGCGAAAGTAACTCTGTCTGTCTGTGTGTTACGCTATCACGCCTAAACTACTGAACCGATTTTAATGAAATTTGGTACGGACATAGTCTAGAGCCTGAGAAAGGACATAGGCTGCTTTTTAATGCCAAAAAGGTTTGTAAGAACTTGAAATAGGGCATAAAAATTTGTATAGAAATTACGTCATTTTTAAAGCTAGAAGCTTGAAACTTATTTTTTAGACTTTTGATTAGATATTAATAAGTAGAACATTCAAATTATGTATGAGTTTTATTTTCAAAATAATTAGTTTAAAAAATTAGAAATACTGCTGAAAGTCACTATTTCGCGCGGACGAAGTCGCGGGCACAGCTAGTTTGTACATATTTTTCACAGTAATTTCTGGTAGTCAAAAGCCAGAAAATCTAACAACAGTCTTGCTCAGAAGTATCATATAATATGTTACCCAGCTGCTGAGTTGTGGAGGTATCCAATTAGACAGAAAGCCGACCTAACAATGTTGCGAAAAGACTAAGTAGATCATAAACCAACTTCTTACCCTCCACACCGTCGCCATGACAACGGGAAACACCCTCCATTCATATCTATACAGTAAAACTTTTACTGCACTTTGATTGTGCTGAAGGTCGAAAAATAACAAAAAAAAAAAATCAACTTACATCAACATTAATCCCGGCAAAGGGAAATATTTTCGTAGTGGGGTTCTCCGTCGGCGAGTAACGGTAGAACTCGTGGCGCCCTCTATACCACTTGACGGAATAGAGGGGCGCGTCTGTAAGCTCGTAGAGACACGCTAGAGTGGTGTCGTTCCCCCGCTGGACTACTGGGGGAGATATCCGAAGATCTGTGGCTCGAAGACCTCCTACACCTGCGGAAGATGGAACTTTGTGAGTAATTAAGTATGAGTCTAAACATGAAGAACTAATATGAGTTTGGGTATTATGCCTATGGACTGAGGAGGATTTTCTTCTTCTCAGTCGCTTCACTCTTGACAGAGTGGTCGTGGTCGTCAAGTGGTATTTTTGTGTTGAGTGACCCGTTCTGTCACATGCCGCCATTCTTCCCTGACATTCCTGCATGTTGTTGCCAGTGGTCGCTTTACCCTGGTCTGTCCATCTCATCGGGGTTCACCCACGTGCTCTGGTGCCCTCAACCTTGCCTTGCACAACCAGACGTTCAAGAGAGTCGTTACCGCGCCGAGAAATGTGACCAAAAAAATGAGCATGCGTTTTTGACTGTACACGATAGGCGTTGTTGGTGGTTGGTCGTTGGTTGGAGGAGGATTGACGCTGTAATAAAGAGTAAGTCACTTAAGTGGTCACTCGTGGTGAAGCCATGACATTTGAGTGTGTATTAGAGACTTAATAATTGAAAAGTATAGCATGTGGTTAAGAGCCCTTTATTTTATTTATTCGGGAAAACAAACAATTACACACTGTAAATGAACTTGAAATTATCATGCAACAATATGTATAAGTGTGTAACCCACTACGTTATCTACATCTATACTAATATTATAAAGCGGAAAAGTTTGTTTGTTTGTTTGTTTGCTTGAACGCGCTAATCTTCGAAAGTACTGGGTGGATTTGGATGAATTTGGTATGGAAGTAGCTTGAAGCTTGAGGAAGGTTATAGGCTACTTTTTACCCGACTGCAAAAAGGAGAGTTATGTTTTTACCGTGATAGAATCCACGGGAGCGAAGCCCCGCGTGAGTACTAGTTTTATATAATTATAAACTAATTCGTTTTAAAACATGCACGAGTGACACTATATTCTATGTTTCTGAGTTTTTTATTTCAACACAACAGACAACGAAAATATATCAATATCTGCAAAATGTAAGTTATAGGTTTTCACTATGCGACGCAAAGGTGCACGGTTCCCAGCATTAGTACGACAAGAAAATACCGCAAATAGTGGACGCACGCGCACCTCTCGTCTTACCACAGTTCTAGGTACAATATAACACAGATTATTGGTAAGATCAGAACAGTCATAACGGTGATTACAGAGATCATATAGAAACATTGTCTCAAGAAGAGTGCGCCTGGACTCCAATTTGCTTAATTTGTAATAATTTAATAGTTTATCGTAACTCAAAGTTCTACGAAAGCATCTGTAGTGAGTTGATCTTAAAAATTTATACTGTACCCTCTCTAGGTTATGAATGTATTTTTTGTAATAAGGATTCCACACTGTGACGGCGTACTCTAGCTGTGATCTAATGAGAGCTCGAGGGTGCGTTTCTCTCTTTAATTTTTTGTTACTATTTTTATATAACTCAGCTTTGTTCTTTTCATGTATGTACTAGCTTCCGACCGCGACTTCGTCCGCGTGGTAAAAAAATCCCCGGATTTTGAAACATTCTTCATTAGTGCTCCGCTCCTATTGATCTTAGCGTGATGATATATAGCCTATGGCCTTCCTCGATAAATGGGCTATCTAACACTGAAAGAATTTTTCAAATCAGAACCGTAGTTCCTGAGATTAGCGCGTTCAAGCAAACAAACAAACAAACAAACTCTTCAGCTTTATAATATTAGTATAGATATGTATAGGTGTATTGAGTATGTAGGTTATTACTTATTTATTGTATATGAGTGAATAGTACACCATGGACTACCCGCGTATTTATTTTCTCCTACTGTGTCAAATCCATCCAAAGGTTGTCTGTAAAAGATCGCTTTTAGCGATAAGACCACCCATTGTAACACCCTTTGTAGTTTTTTAAGTCCTTATTTAATTCTGTTATGGTGTACATTAAAGTGTATATCTATCTATCTGTCTATCTATCTATCTAAAACACTAGTATTCAACTGCATCCAATTAGATCAGAAGCTGACCCTAACATTGTTGGAAAAGGGCGAAGTAGATGATGAACCAGATTTAGTAAGTTACACCTAGCACACTGCAACAAAAACCAGTTTATCAAACAAATAAAGCCCCAGAGCCTTGAACATCGACGACGAGTTGCAAGTCTATCGGTTTTCTAACGGTTACATTTCGGGGAGTGTGCGATGGAATTATACAATCGAATTCCGCCAAGCCCGTTCCATCATCGGACTACAAGAGAAACGGCGATGCGCCATCGTTACATGGTGGACATCCCACCCATACGCACTAAACGTTTTGGGAATAATTTCATTGTGCGTACAGCTAAGGAGTGGAATTCGCTGCCGGAGTCTGTGTCCCGACAGCTATAACCTAGGGGTCTTTAAGTCAAGAGTGAATAGATTACTTTTAGGTAAGCGTGCTCCATCTTCGACCACATCATCACTTACCATCAGGTGAGATGGTGGTCAAACGCGAACCTATTATCAATAAAAAATAAAACCGAACTAAGATAAAACTGTTGCAACGTGTTTCCCTTACTTCTATCATAGTACCGAACCAGTCCTACTACACGAGCGACAGGAATTGAATGTTCGTCAATTTATGATTTGAATGGACGGGGGTTTTACCGAAAAGGTCTGGTGGATATTTCCGATCAGAGAAGAGAAAGTCTCAAAAGTCATATCGCATGTAACATTGTGTATTTTAAGCGTCAATAGCCTAATGGCTAAGAAGTCGGACTTGAGATCGAGAGGTCGCAGGTTCGAACCCCACCCATTACACTTTTGCCGTGAACCTACTCCAGACAAAAGCATATTCAGTTTACTTGGTGAGTTTAAAAAGATTGCTAGTTATGTGAATAATAATTGTACCCACATTGCAAGTTCTATTTAAAAAAACTAGTGTATGTATTGTAATACGACACAGCGGACTAGGTCGCTGTTGACTATAGCTTATTAAGTGTTTTTATTGTTATTTTTGTGCTGAGTATGAATCTATGTTGTCTTTTTAGGAATAAATATTTAATTCAATTTAATATAATTGAACATTAGAAACAAAACAAAATATTATATATATTTTCCAATATTTTATTTTGGATTGGCATTTAAATCACGAAATTACTTTCTCCGTCAGCACAATTTTCGTAAAGAGGGGTACAAAGTTTTTGGTTCACGTATTATATATATAATATACACTCGCGAGCAACATAATCGACTCAACCTATTAGCGCGAATACGAGTACCCTGTACAGACATTTAATTTAAACAAAATGACATAACTTCGTTATAAATTTCATACATGATTTAAAAGCTTTAGACCTCAGCTTCAAATTGGTATAGTTCAGTTAGCATTTATTTTAAATATACGGAATAAACGTTATTAACTTTATCATGGTACCAATTAAGATCGAGTCAATTTAGTTGCTCGTAAGTGTAAATTGAGATATTTTTTGTTTCAGAAACTCAGCCCTATCAATGTAATCACAGCCTTCCCCAAGGGTCGATTCCGCAAATAAATCTACAGAAACAGATTCCGTTTATGAATCGACTTCTAAGTAATTACAATTGGCTTCTCCCTCCGTACGTGTATAATATTTTATCCCCACATTACTGTCTTATTTTCATATTCTTCTCGTAAATATTCAGTGTTAAACACGAGTTCTCCCAACGGACCGTTACCGCAAGCTACAAGAGTATTGTTATTTTAGCAGCCGTGGCAGGAAAATTGATGATGCATCATGGTATTATAAAATATGGTAAATATTAAAACCGAAATGTCTATAAACTTAAACCGCAAAAAATACGCTTTTCATGAGTAATGGCACATTATGATGATAACAGGTAAAGATCTACGTATATTATAAAATGGAACACAACGTGAAGCATGCACGAGGTTACCAATCCTTCTTATTGTTGTATAATTCCTTATTATTGTATATATAAATTATAATATATTTCATTTATTATTGAATGGCTGTGCTTGTACGCGTAGATGGCATTTTACCGCGTAAATTCCGATCCTGTGAGAATTCCAGGATTAATGAAGCCTGTAATTCACAATAAAATCATTTCAGCGGTTTCATAGATAAGCCCGGACAAACAGAAAAACAGACTAACAACTTTAAAAATAATTGTTTCTGTTTTAGTCACCTATATGTAATTAAATAATAATAGTAATACACTTATATTGAAATTAGTGACAGACACTTCAAGTGGTCGAAGATGAATGGTTATCCAGAAATAACATATTCAGTCTTGACATAAAGATTTCAGGTTATAGTTATCAGAAAATACCGACCCCCCGTAGAGAATTGACACACAATTTTGTGCGTATGTTCATTCCAAGACGATTTAACCCATATTATGCATAACTTGATGCACAGATGTTAGTATCAATGCATCAAGTTAGGTATATAACAGTAAATATTATTTTACCACGGTCTTAGGTTCTCTCATAACACCATGCATTTTTGCGATAAGAAATAGCCTACGACACACGACACTTATTGAAGATTTCCTGGTTCCGGTCTGAACTTCTAAGAATTACAAAGCCTAACCAACATAATATTGGTAGGTAGTTCAGCAAGTATAATACCATAGTTTGTTCTCTCGATGGTATGATCACTTAGATGGAGTAGACGAAATCCATCCCAGATACTTTTCGTTATATTTTTAAGCATGATTATAATTACTTGCTTTTCTTGGGATATATGTAGTAGAGATGTTCCCTTTTGCTAACATATAAGAAAAACAAAGGGTATCCGATATTTGTCTTTCAGTTCAAGTTTTAAGAGTTTTCCAGGAGAAAATCAATGGTATTTGTTTTAGTGAACTTACGGCCAGATATTCTAGGAACGTTTCAATTCTATTCTCTACAAGTGAAAGATAGTTGGGGTATTTAAACTCTCATGGCCGGACCTCCAAACTATTGGCCATTTAAACTTGTAACTGTCATGATAAATTATTTTATTGTAAGCAATGGGATTTTGTAGAAGCTCATCTAAACAAAATACTATAAGAATTGTTAGTTTGTGTAGATCTCTTTTAAATTTACAGGTAAATTATTTCCACCTTGAATATTTAAAAAATAGGTATGCACATCAGTAACTTAATGTATTTTACTAGGTACTTACATACATCTACGAAACTAGATGGATAGTTTGTAAATAGATAAATAAAATACAAAATACTGTTAGGCGTCAAGTACTGCTCCGAATCACTGGAGTCCGGAGGACTTGTAGCATTGCCACGTAGAATGGCAAAGCTTATTCTTTGGACAAAGATCAAGCCAGCCTTGTAGTCACGCAAGGTATCTCTATCAATCAGTTCATGTGGCTAAGTGCAGTCAATGTATGACTTGGAAACGAGTGCCTGTCAGTTCGAAACTAACGCGGTTGGCTAAATCGATCCCTAAATCTAAACCATTTATATCGAGATCAGGATCCTGCGACACAGCCACACAGGGTATCCTAGTGCGGGATCCAGTGTCATATTAAAATTGTAATACATTTTTCAGTGAATCTACGTTATTGTATTGTATTGTTTACTTTCTGTCAGGCTTGCGGGAATATTCTAACGAGATACCGCGGCCCTGGAACCCAAGGGCAACAAGGAGCAGGGTGGGTTTTTAGTCAGTAGAAGTCTGACACTCCCTTCCGCTCCACCTACAACGGGAGGAGTCACTGGATGATTTTCCCACCCAGAAAAAGGTATCTCTATCAGACGTCGTAATACGTCAATAAAATTGTTGGTAGATTGATTAGGTACTGCCTTAAATAAAAAAAATCTTTCACTGACGAATACACACTGACTGTTACATTATTTTTAAATGCCGTATGCAGTTTTTTTTTTAAAGAAGCATACATAGATAGAACATTCTTTATTGTACATCAAAATTTAACATACACCTGTTCAACTATAGTGCTTAATGTACACCGGCGGTCTTATCGCTGATAGCGATATCTTCGAGACAAATGGTGTGTATTTGAAATACATAATAAATATCTTATAGATTACAATGAGGCAGTGATTTTAAAGACACCTAATCCAGCACAGATCAAAACAATACAAAATTACACAGTCCAAAGCGGATGTACTCGCATTCAATTTTCTAAATTTTCGCCATTTCGTCGTACCCTCGCTAAGGTCACAGGTGTTTCTCTTTCCCTTCTATTTTACAACCCTACCCTTTGTGTTTCACATCACATTTTTACGATTCCACCTTTGTTGCCCATTGTCTGTTATGGTCAAAAGAGTTTTAATAATACGCATTTCGTAGTTTTTTTAGATGACAGCTACTCATAGGTTGGTAGAATTTCTGAAATTCGAGCATTACCTGTGCATTACACAGTATTCACTGAATTCTGTGTACAATAATAGTTAGAATTGAGATTGATGTACTGTGTATTGTTATAACTGTACTAAACTTATTAAAATAAAATAAATTCGTGACGGAATTGAAGAAACGAAATCGGAAGAGCTTGTGGTTAAATAATAACAGCCGAATTGGTCGATCTCAATTTTTTTTATTGATCTAATACGCTCGCGTTTGACCACCATCTCACCTGATGGTAAGTGATGTGGTCGAAGATGGAGCACGCTTGCCTAGAAGTAACCTATTCACTCTTGACTTAAAGACCTCCAGGTTATAGCTATCAGGAAACACAGACTCGGGCAGGGAATTCCACTCCTTAGCCGTACGCACAACGAAATCTTAGAAGCTACGCTTGCTAAAGTTCTGGTCTGTGTATTCTTCCATGCCTCGAAAAGCACGGTAAACCGTTGGTCCCGGCTAACATTTGTACATCTTTTAGGGCCTGTGCACACCACGTTTTTTAAACGCGCCGTCGACGCGCATTTTAGAAACGCGCGTCGACGGCGCGCTTTTATCCTACAGAGCAATTTGTTGTCGTTTGTATCGATTCAAACGCGCGGTAAATACGTGGTGTGCATAGGCCCTTACAGTCGTTACGGGTAGTCAGAGGCCAGAAAATCTGACACCAGTTTACAAGGGGTGATGTGTTACTCAACTACTAGGTTATGGATAGATAGACAGTAGCTCCATGTAAAACCCTAGTACTTGGCTGCATCTGGTTAAACTGAAAACGGAACCCAACATATGTAGTTAGAAAAGGTTAGCCTTTCCCAACTACATATACATATACTAAGTAGATGAGTGATGGAATTGCAGATTCGGACAGCGAGCGATATGTTTCGCCGACTAGGTATTATTTATGAGCTTTGGTAATGCAAGGTAACACTTGTCGTAAATAAGAACTTTTTAGCGTATTCTTTTGCTTGATTTTCAAAGCTAAATTATAGGAATACTTTTTATATATGTTATGTTTACGTCTTTTAATACTGCTCGTGTGTGGAGTGATGAGAACGGTTATTTATCGTCAAAAAGATACATGTTATCTCTTTACCACTTACGGTTGACCGGTAGAGAATGCCTACGGCATTAAATCCGCCTATCACATGGATATCCCCTACTAACAGTCGCGCGGGGATTCGCTAACGTGGACTTCATCACGATAAAACTATAACCTCCTTATTTTGCAGTCAGAAACCTTCCTCAAGCTGCAAGCTACTACATACTAAATTTCATCTAAATACACCAAGTAATTTCGAAGTTTAGCACGTTCAAACAAATTTTACCACTTTTTAGGGTTCCGTAGCCGAATGGCAAAAAACGGAACCCTTATAGTTTCGACATGTCTGTCCGTCTGTCTGTCTATCCGTCCGTCCGTATGTCACAGCCATTTTATTCCGAAACTGTTAGAAATGTACATGTGAAACTTGGTAGGTAGATATATTCTGTGAACCGCTTTCCGATTTTATGAAAAAAAATAAAAAAATATTCAAAATAAAGGGAGCCCCCCTTTATTTTAAATATTTTTTATTTTTTTCCCCATACATGGAACTGAAACTGAAAATATATTTTTTCATGAAACCTATGCGTGTGTGGTATCTATAGACAGGTCTTCAAAAATGACATTGAGGTTTTTAAAACTACTTTTTCATAAAGTTAATCGTTTAAAAGATATACGCTTCTAAAGTGGTAAAATGTGTCCCCCCCCGTCTAACTTCTATAATTATGGAGTGAAAAATCTAAAAAAAAATATATGCTTTAGATCTTAATGTAATCTTTCAACCATAATTAGTTTGAACGAGATCCTGTTTGTAGTTTTTGAGATACAGCATATTTTCTAAAACCGCAAATATAACTTTGTAATTCATACAAACACTATGAAAAACAAAGTTATTGGGCATAGTTGTAAAAATTGTAAATAAACTAGTTTTAAGAAATTTTGAAGTTTTTTTTTCAAATAAATATATTAAATTATATTTATTATAGTTCCTACGGAACCCTTCATTGGCGAGTCTGACTCGCACTTGGCCAATTTTTTTAATATTAGTATATATACAAAAACAAGATCTGTACTCACAGTAAATTAACCCTCTTAAACTTGGTTTACCTGAATTAATAGAGTGAGAATGGATAGAGTAAGAAACGAGTATATAAGAGGAAGTTTGAAAGTGGGGCCCATAGCAGAAAAACTGAAAGGAGGACCTATCAGGGTATGGACATGTGATGAGGAGGATTGACACAATGTGCCAAAAGAGTGATGGGTTAAAAAGTTGTTAGAATGAAGAATGGAAGAAGGAAACGTGTTGCGGCGGCTTCAAGTAAATAGGATAACGACAAGATGATGATTTTGAACGTAATGGTTTTTATCTTTACAATGAACTGACAAATATTTGTGTTTTAACTTGCAAAAAAAAAACAAATTCTTACCTGTGACGAAATTCGACGTCATTACATTATAGGTAAATACAATCTTCCTCGATAACATTAAGAAGGAAACCCAAAAAGCTGAATGTAGGTCAATTATTTATCTTTGATTCGGTTTTTCCTGCTGTGTTGCTAAGGTGCCGAAGCGTAATGGCCTTATTAGGGATTGTCATAATCATTTCCAATATACATTGATCTGTTTTCGTCATTTTTGTGTTCATTGTTTACGTTACTTTTTTGTTATTTTGTTTATTAACGACATTTTTCGAAATTACGGTTGGCGCAGTGGTTGTGATTGGCTGATACGCTGCGTGTCATGGGTTCGATGCTTGCATCGGAACAAATACTTGTACGGCCTTTAAACAGTTGTTAATGGTCTGAGTGTTTGTGAAATTACGCTCACGATACAGGAGAAATTCATAGAACAGGGCAATGTATAAAAAAATATATATAGGTAACAAAAACATAAAGTATCTTACGGGTAGCATTCTGCATTACCTATAAACGGTTTATTATTGGCTACGAATTTGATTTTACTGCATTATTACATCGTACACAAATATTAGAACAGTAAATTAAATTATAGGAATCTTATAAGAGGTTAATTGCTGTGCAAAAAAATATTAAATGAGAATATTGATGATAGATAATACAAAGCGTGGCTAAGCCAAGTTTCTAGAAAAACCAACTGCTCATCATAAATTAATCACCAATTAATTCATGTGATTTGGTGGTGAAAACTCATCCACCTATTAAACAAGCATATGACAATTTTTCAAAATAATTAAGCGATAATTTTCGTTTAGAAAACCGTACCTAAATCTATTAGCACAACATGAGTTGCAAGCATACCTAAGAAACTATATGTACCGACTTGATTTTTGACACAAATTTATGTCTTAACTAATAGTCCTTATCAGACTAACTTCCAGGCAGATATTACCTAAGTTATCTGCAACTTAGCGGTTTCCAACGCAAAATAGAGCAGTAAACAAGTTTAGCAAACGCGCAAGTTCCTGACTTCAGCTTACTTTGTGTTTAAGCATGGCTACACTTGCTTTAATTTTTAATATACCTACGTAAGTTATAGCCGTTTAGTGGAAAACATGTATGTACTAAGATAATCTAAGTTTACAGTTAATTTTACCTTACTTGTTCAAATTATCAAAAACCGGATAAGTGGAGATGGAATTGTACAATACCAATATACAAACCTAATACCACCAAGCCGGTTTCATTATCTGACTACGAACGGCGATGCGCCATCGCTACATGGCGGACATCCGATCCACAAGCACGAAACGTTTTGGGAATGCTTTCATTGTGCGTACAGTCAAAGAGTGGAATTCCCTGCCATAGCCCATGTTTTCTAGTAGCCATAACCTTGGTGTATTTATGTCAAGAGTGAATAGGTTACTTCTAAGTGGGTGTGCTTCATCTTCGACCACATCATCGCTTACCACTAGGTGAGATAAGGGGAGGTGTCAACAAAAGTGCATGTCAGACCTATCTCATTGTATCTATAGGGTTCCCATGTACATGAAAATGGTAACATAACAATATACATCACTGACGCCAACTTAAAATTGAACCTATCTGCGTTATTGCAAACCCGAAAACAATAAAGCTGCGTTTCCACCAGAGATGTGCGAGGATGCGTAGCGAGGGATGTGTTTATAAAGAACCAATAGAATCGCTTCATTTACCTCGCCTCGGTCAGCACAGCTCTGGTGGAAACGGCTCAGCGGAGCTAGATTTTTGCGCATACAAAACAAGCGAGGGATGTGTGCGAGGGATGTGTTGCGAGGAATGTATGTTGAGAAGGATGTGTTGCGAGGTTTGCGCATCCTCGCACCACACATTAATGCGCATTTTCACAGCTCCGCTACACATCCTCGTAGGCACATTTTCATCGCACAGCTTTGGTGGAAACCCCCACACATTTTCACAGCACAGCTAGACATCCTCGCACGACACATTTTCATCGCACATCTCTGGTGGAAACGTAGTCTAATAAAGACATCCATGGCGCAATTTTGGGTTTGATGAGTCTTTTTTTTTTAAAGATTACTAGCATTATGGGTAGAATTCACATTACTAGCAATCCTGTTAATGGAGGGGTTAACTAAGCTAAATATGCTTGTGTCTGGAGTGGGTTCATGGCAATAGTTGTAATGGGTGGCGTTAGAACTCGTGACCTCTCGATCACAACCCCAACGCCTAGTCGATTAGGCTACTGACGCTTCAAAATCGTATTTAAATCAAATATTTATACTTTTTATGTATACAGTATATTTTACAAGTTTCACGAATACATTACTTGTTACGCCTGCCCTACCTGCCCTGTTAAAGTTCCGTAAGTAAAGTAGAGCAACAAACAACTAAGGATCACTTTCTTTTGAATTTTGTTATATTATTACATGCTCTAGAGCAGTGGTGGCCCAGTGGTTACGGGCTTGACTTGCGAGTTGCAGGTAGTGGGTTTGAACTCAGTCAAGTCAGTTTGTGTAATTTATATCATTACCAAAGATCGTGAGGAAATTAACAAAAAAAAAAAACAGAATTTCCTAGGACCAAAATCTCGAAGACATGTTTCATATCTGCATCTTTTTAAAGTCCATCGTGTGGTCTTTCGAAATAATTAGTGAAGTTTAGGTTTAGTGCAGGCACAATTTATAAAAAAAAGGATCTTAGGTCACACAATAACATCTGCCGATAAACTTTATCACAGTTTTGCAGTATGTAATGGTTGTATGTATGGAAAGATATTTGGAGTAGCCCGTTCCATCATCGGACTACAAGACAAACGGTGATGCGTCATCGTTACATGGTGGACATCCCACCTATACGCACTAAACGTTTTGGGAATACCTTCATTGTGCGTACGGCTAAGGAGTGGAATTCCCTGCCGGAGTCTATGTTTCCCGATAGCTATAACCTAGGGGTCTTTAAGTCAAGAGTGAATAGATTACTTTTAGGTAAGCGTGCTCCATCTTCGACCACATCATCAGTTACCTTCAGGTGAGATGGTGGTCAAACGCGAACCTGTTATCAATAAAAAATAAACAAGAAAAAAGTATCGCTGTACAACCTTTTTGATTCAGGTACCAGTTTGCATAATTTTGAACTTTAAAGTGGCATTGGTGAAAATCATCACTCCTTTTCTAATAAATATACCACTGTTTATTTTCCACGAAAGTAGAACATAAAAATAATTCAGCCTATAGCATTCCCTGCTGGGAATGCTTCTCTCTATAATATGGAATGGGCAGTAAACCACCACACGGCCCACGGGTCCACTGTGGGGTGGTGGATATCGCATATCTTTTGGGAGCAGTGGTGATATTTTTGAATTACCTAATAATAACAAATAATATGCCTTCCCGGGTCCAAACCTACGATCTACACGTAACTCATGGCACCTATAAATATTTGTTTTATGGTAAAAAAAAAATCAAATTAAACTCACCAACAACATCGAGCCTCGCTGAGGCCATATAGTGTGGGTAGGAGGGCGCGTTTTGTATCACCTCGCAGCTGTAATTACCGCTGAGGTTTGCGACCACCCGCAGAAGTACTACGTGCGTTTCATTTGATCTTAACCTCTGTTGAAGAAAAAACAACAACAAGATTAGTATAATAATAATTATAAGTCGTATTGCTTACTTAGTAACAGCGCCATCTATTGGCAAAAGAACGAATACTCTGTTAGTAACGCCATCTACCGACATTTGAATGAAGCGTGTGCTATCCGTCGATCATTGACTTTTATTAATTAGTGATAGCTTCTCGGCCTTTCGGCTTACATCAAAGTATAATGTAGTGTGTAAAGATGTTACAAATAGGTACGTCGATATCGGTAGATGTCGACAGAAGATGGAATTCGTGGCTAAATATTAGCAGCTGCACAGGTCGATATTCATGGTTAAACTACGCTTGACGAGATCAGTCCGAAGATAGGTGAGCATCTTGACATATGGAGAAACCCTGTGCCTGGGAAACCATGTAAAGCCATTCGTCGCTGTAGAATGATAATCTCGTATATCCAGAAATCCAAACCTCACAGGAAACAAAAAAAAACGGTTAATTTTGTCAATGTTTAAAATATTTTTATGTGCTTTTGCTTCATGTTTTGTATGATAAAAAGGATTTATTTATGTTATTAAGCAATGCGTTACTTAATTGGGTTATGTCAGAGAAATGATATAAGGGGTTTTCTGTTCTTATATCTTCGTAGTTTTTGTTTAAACGCCCATGTCTCTATAGATAAGAGGTTTTTATTTTACTCCATAAATGGCACTTGTAGTCATTATACTGGGTTCACAGTTTCACCGTATTATAAAGTATGTGGTTTTATACGAGGTATTCATTCTACAGCGACGGGTTGTTCCCGGCTGTTTTTTATACATCTTTGACAGTTTGTTATAGGTAGAAGAAGCCAGAAAATCAGCAATTACCGAGAGGTGTTACCAAACTACTAGGTAGTGAAGATCTGATAGACAGTTGCTCCATGTAAAACACTAGTGCTCAGCTGCATCCGTGTTGACTAGAGCCGACCCTAACATAGATCGGAAAAGGCGAAACAGATAAAATATCGGTAGATATCGGTCGCACTGCCAGATGTGTGCACTCATCCCTATCTGTGACAAGGATGAATTATATAATTACAAATTATACAGTATGACAACTAACAGAGGGCGTTCCCGTTAACCCGCAATAGTATAGCATCCATACATGCTAAAAAAAAAATATTAACATTCGAAAACAAAATTCGAATGTTGATATTTTTTTAAATATTAAAATATTCACTAAAAATGTTAAATTGATACGAAAGAAACACTCTGTACACGCGTACTTGAAGGACGGCAACGTCGCAATTCATTTATGAATGACGGGCCGCGTGTGCGGCGATCTAATTGATGTGCTTATACTATTGCGGGTTAATGGGAACGCCCTCTGTTAACATACTGTATATGGTCACAACCATTGCTAAGACCCCTGTACAAGACATACGCCTATGGTTAAGCTTCATACATGAACTTGGTTTGCATTGGAACGAGGCAGTCGGCTGCCATATTCTTAATAGCTTTGAACTGCATTGAAAATAATAAAACAAGCACACATACATAACAAGGACCAAATGATTCAGCGTTCATATTATTGGCCTTTTTGCGCGAACTTTTCTAAACCTTCTTATCAACGATGGTTGCTTCGTTGCAATTTTGTTGAACTTTGTGCCAAGAAGTATAGTGTTACCCAGGGTTGTGGAGGTTAGAGGCAATCGCTCCTTGTAAAACACTAGTAGTCAGCTGCATCCGGACACTGGAAGACCCCTTAACACAGTTGGGAAAAAGCTAAGCAAATAAGGATAATGTAAGATGTACAGACACATGAAGCTACCCGAAACTGTCAAATTTTCTCAATCAACCTTGAATCTAATTTCTTTAACGATAAAGTTGAAAATCTATTAAAGAAATTTGACAGATTGTTGTAGCTTGATGTGCTGGCGTCTGTACATAAAAATAGGATGCTATTTTATTTGATTCTAGTTGTGTCCGTGACTTCTAACGCGTGGAAGTCGATAATATCTACTTAGTTTTACCCGCTAAATACCTAACCCGCGGAAATTCAGCTATCGCGGGACAAAACGTAGCCTATATGTTTGCTCTATAACCTCCGCTATCTTCCAGAGAAACTCATATTAAAATCGCTTCTGCTGTTCCAGAGAATAGCCCGAACAAACAAACGGACTTTTTTAAAAGTTTGTTTGTATTTTTCTGTCGCATAAATAGCTATAAATTATGAACGCAACGAATATTATGAATAGACTAGTATTTGCGTGTTGCGCGAGGTGCAAGCACCTCGCGTGCTTGTGAAAAAAAAATGGGTGGGGGGGTGATGGGGGGGGGAGGTTGCACAATTATTTCGACTAAAGCATTGCCCCTCTAAAAGTGTCTGAAAAAAGAAATGTTCCAAGTCTCTTAATTTCCGAGATCCGCCTAAAGGGGGTGAGAAAAGGGGCAAGGGGGGCGACTTTGTAAAATGGTTTTTACTTTACCGAGCCTCCTCTATACGAATCCGTAAGAAAAAAAAAATACGGGTCTCGTAGTTTCCGAGATACGATAGGGAGGGGGGAGAAGGGGGGTGAAAGGGGGAGGTTTGGCACTTTTCCCGTAGGTTTGAGAGTTATTTGTTTACGAATCTGTCAAAACATACCCACCTCCCCATCCACCATCTGGGAGAACAATTATGTCAGTGAGTCAGTCAGTCAGTGGTAATTTAGCTTTATAAAGTAGGTATAACTAGTATTTGCGTGTTGCGCGAGGTGCAAGCACCTCGTTTACTTGTGAAAAAAAAAGTGGGGGGTGGTGATGGGGGGAGATGGGGGGGGGGGTTTAGCATTTGCGTGTTGCGCGAGGTGCAAGCACCTCGCGTGCTTGTGAAAAATAAAAAAGGGGGGGGGTGATGGGGGGAGATGGGGGGTTTAGTATTTGCGTGTTGCGCGAGGTGCAAGCACCTCGCGTGCTTGTGAAAAAAAAATAAAAATTGGGTGTGTGATGGGGAGGCTTAGTATTTGCGTGTTGCGCGAGGTGCAAGCAACTCGCGTGCTTGTGGAAATAAAAAAAAAAAGGGTGGTGGTGATGTGGGGGGGTTGCAGAAGTATTTTGACTAAAGCATTGCCCCACTACATGAATCTGAAAAAAAAAAATGTTCCAAGTCTCTTAATTTCCGAGATACGATAGGGGGGGGAGAAAGGGGGTG
Source organism: Tholera decimalis (assembly GCA_943138885.2). NCBI lineage: Eukaryota > Metazoa > Arthropoda > Insecta > Lepidoptera > Noctuidae > Tholera > Tholera decimalis. The sequence continues at coordinate 36,924,665 of OW964564.2, read as the reverse complement.
AAAAGGGGAGGTTTGGCACTTTTCCCGTCGGTTTGAGAGTTACTTGTTTACGAATCTGTCAAAATATACCCACCTCCCCATCCACCATCTGGGAGAACAATTATGTCAATGAGTCAGTCAGTGAGTGAGTCAGTGAGTGGTAATCTAGCTTTATATAATATAACTAGTATTTGCGTGTTGCGCGAGGTGCAAGCACCTCGCGTGCTTGTGAAAAAAAAAGTGGGGGGGGTGATGAGGGGAGATGGGGGGGTTTTAGTATTTGCATGTTGCGCGAGGTGCAAGCACCTCGCGTGCTTGTGAAAAAAAATAAAAAAATAAAAAAAGGGGGGGGTGATGGAGGAGATGGGGGGTTTAGTATTTGCATGTAGCGCGAGGTGCAAGAACCTCGCGTTCTTGTGAAAAAAAAAAAAATGGGGAGGGGGGGTGGGGGGAGATGGGGGGGTTTAGTATTTGCGTGTTGCGCGAGGTGCAAGCACCTCGCGTGCTTGTGGTGTGAATCTGAAAAAAAAATGGGGGGGGGTTGCACAATTATTTGGACTAAAGCATTGCCCCTCTAAAGGAATCTGAAAAAAATATGTTCCAAGTCTCTTAATTTCCGAGATCCGCCTAAAGGGGGTGAGAAGGGGGGCAAGGGGGGCGACTTTGAAAAATTGTTTCTACTTTACCGAGCCTCCTCTATACGAATCCGTAATAAAAAAAAAATACGGGTCTCGTAGTTTCCGAGATACGATAGGGAGGGGGGAGAAGGGGGGTGAAAAGCGGAGGTTTGACACTTTTCCCGTAGGTTTGAGAGTTACTTGTTTACGAATCTGTCAAAATATACCCACCTCCCCATCCACCATCTGGGAGAACAATTATGTCAATGAGTCAGTCAGTGAGTGAGTGGTAATTTAGCTTTATATAATATAACTAGTATTTGCGTGTTGCGCGAGGTGCAAGCACCTCGTGTGCTTGTGATAAAAAAAAAAGGGGGGGGGGGTGATGGAGTAAGATGGGGGGGGTTTAGTATTTGCGTGTTGCGCCAGGTGCAAGCACCTCGCGTGCTTGTGAAAAAAAAACAATATGGGGGGGGGGTGATGGGAGGAGATGGGGGTGTTTAGTATTTGCGTGTTGCGCGAGGTGCAAGCACCTCGCGTGCTTGTGAAAAAAACAAAAAAGTGGGGGTTGATGGAGGGGTTTAGTATTTGCGTGTTGCGCGAGGTGCAAGCACCTCGCGTGTTAAATTTAAAAAAAAAATGGAGGGGGATGGGGGGGGGGGTTGCACAATTATTTCGACTAAAGCATTGCCCCTCTAAATGAATCTGAAAAAAAAATGTTCCAGGTCTCTTAATTTCCGAGATCCGCCTAAAGGGGGTGAGAAGGGGGGCAAGACGGGCGACTTTGAAAAATTGTTTCTACTTTACCGAGCCTCCTCTATACGAAACCGTAAAAAAAGAAAAATACGGGTCTCGTAGTTTCCGAGATACGATAGGGGGGGGGGGGAGAAGGGGGGGGAAAAGGGGAGGTTTGGCAATTTTCCCGTAGGTTTGAGAGTTACTTGTTTACGAATCTGTCAAAATATACCCACCTCCCCATCCACCATCTGGGAGAACAATTATGTCAATGAGTGAGTGAGTCAGTCAGTGAGTGGTAATTTAGCTTTATATAGTATAATGACTAGTATTTGCGTGTTGCGCGAGGTGCAACACCTCGCGTGCTTGTGAAAAAAACTAAAGCATTGCCCCTCTAAATCAAGTATTTGCGTGTTGCGCGAGGTGCAAGCACCTCGCGTGCTTGTGAAAAAAACTAAAGCATTGCCCCTCTAAATCAAGTATTTGCGTGTTGCGCTAGGTGCAAGCACCTAGCGTGCTTGTGAAAAAAAAATATGGGGGGGCTGATGGGGGAGATGGGGGGATTTAGTATTTGCGTGTTGCGCGAGGTGCAAGCACCTCGCGTGCTTGTGAAGAAAACCAAAGCATTGCCCCTCTAAATCAAGTATTTGCGTGTTGCGCGAGGTGCAAGCACCTCGCGGGCTTGTGAAAAAACAAAAAAAAAAAGGGGGGTGATGGGGGGGGGGTTGCACAAGTATTTCGACTAAAGCATTGCCCCTCTAAATGAATCTGAAAAAAAAAATGTTCCAAGTCTCTTAGATTCCGAGATCCGCCTAAAAGGGGGGAGAAGGGGGGCGGGGGGGGGACTTTGAAAAATGGTTTTTACTTTACCGAGCCTCCTCTATACGAATCCGTAAAAAAAAAAAATACGGGTCTCGTAGTTTCCGAGATACGATAGGGGGGGTGGAGAAGGGGGGGGAAAAGGGGAGGTTTGGCAATTTTCCCGTAGGTTTGAGAGTTATTTGTTTACGAATCTGTCAAAATATACCCACCTCCCCATCCACCATCTGGGAGAACAATTATGTCAATGAGTGAGTGAGTCAGTCAGTGAGTGGTAATTTAGCTTTATATAGTATAATGACTAGTATTTGCATGTTGCGCGAGGTGCAACACCTCGCGCGCTTGTGTAAAGTAAAAAAAAAAATGGGTGGGTGATGGGGGGGGGTTGCACAATTATTTTGACTAAAGCATTGCCCCTCTAAATGAATATGAAAAAAAAAAATGTTCCAAGTCTCTTAATTTCCGAGATCCGCCTAAAGGGGGTGAGAAGGGGGGCGGACTTTGAAAAATTGTTTTCTCTTTACCGAGCCTCCTCTATACGAATCCGTAAAAAAAATACGGGTCTCGTAGTTTCCGAGATACGATAGGGAGGGGGGAGAAGGGGGGGAAAAAGGGAGGTTTGTCACTTTTCCCGTAGGTTTGAGAGTTACTTGTTTACGAATCTGTCAAAATATACCCACCTCCCCATCCACCATCTGGGAGAACAATTATGTCAATGAGTCAGTCAGTGAGTGAGTCAGTGAGTGGTAATCTAGCTTTATATAATATAACTAGTATTTGCGTGTTGCGCGAGGTGCAAGCACCTCGCGTGCTTGTGAAAAAAAAAAGTGGGGGGGGTGATGAGGGGAGATGGGGGGGTTTTAGTATTTGCATGTTGCGCGAGGTGCAAGCACCTCGCGTGCTTGTGAAAAAAAATAAAAAAATAAAAAAAGGGGGGGGTGATGGAGGAGATGGGGGGTTTAGTATTTGCATGTAGCGCGAGGTGCAAGAACCTCGCGTTCTTGTGAAAAAAAAAAAATGGGGAGGGGGGGTGGGGGGAGATGGGGGGGTTTAGTATTTGCGTGTTGCGCGAGGTGCAAGCACCTCGCGTGCTTGTGGTGTGAATCTGAAAAAAAAATGGGGGGGGGTTGCACAATTATTTGGACTAAAGCATTGCCCCTCTAAAGGAATCTGAAAAAAATATGTTCCAAGTCTCTTAATTTCCGAGATCCGCCTAAAGGGGGTGAGAAGGGGGGCAAGGGGGGCGACTTTGAAAAATTGTTTCTACTTTACCGAGCCTCCTCTATACGAATCCGTAATAAAAAAAAAATACGGGTCTCGTAGTTTCCGAGATACGATAGGGAGGGGGGAGAAGGGGGGTGAAAAGCGGAGGTTTGACACTTTTCCCGTAGGTTTGAGAGTTACTTGTTTACGAATCTGTCAAAATATACCCACCTCCCCATCCACCATCTGGGAGAACAATTATGTCAATGAGTCAGTCAGTGAGTGAGTGGTAATTTAGCTTTATATAATATAACTAGTATTTGCGTGTTGCGCGAGGTGCAAGCACCTCGTGTGCTTGTGATAAAAAAAAAAGGGGGGGGGGGTGATGGAGTAAGATGGGGGGGGTTTAGTATTTGCGTGTTGCGCCAGGTGCAAGCACCTCGCGTGCTTGTGAAAAAAAAACAATATGGGGGGGGGGGTGATGGGAGGAGATGGGGGTGTTTAGTATTTGCGTGTTGCGCGAGGTGCAAGCACCTCGCGTGCTTGTGAAAAAAACAAAAAAGTGGGGGTTGATGGAGGGGTTTAGTATTTGCGTGTTGCGCGAGGTGCAAGCACCTCGCGTGTTAAATTTAAAAAAAAATGGAGGGGGATGGGGGGGGGGTTGCACAATTATTTCGACTAAAGCATTGCCCCTCTAAATGAATCTGAAAAAAAAATGTTCCAGGTCTCTTAATTTCCGAGATCCGCCTAAAGGGGGTGAGAAGGGGGGCAAGACGGGCGACTTTGAAAAATTGTTTCTACTTTACCGAGCCTCCTCTATACGAAACCGTAAAAAAAGAAAAATACGGGTCTCGTAGTTTCCGAGATACGATAGGGGGGGGGGGGGGAGAAGGGGGGGGAAAAGGGGAGGTTTGGCAATTTTCCCGTAGGTTTGAGAGTTACTTGTTTACGAATCTGTCAAAATATACCCACCTCCCCATCCACCATCTGGGAGAACAATTATGTCAATGAGTGAGTGAGTCAGTCAGTGAGTGGTAATTTAGCTTTATATAGTATAATGACTAGTATTTGCGTGTTGCGCGAGGTGCAACACCTCGCGTGCTTGTGAAAAAAACTAAAGCATTGCCCCTCTAAATCAAGTATTTGCGTGTTGCGCGAGGTGCAAGCACCTCGCGTGCTTGTGAAAAAAACTAAAGCATTGCCCCTCTAAATCAAGTATTTGCGTGTTGCGCTAGGTGCAAGCACCTAGCGTGCTTGTGAAAAAAAAATATGGGGGGGCTGATGGGGGAGATGGGGGGATTTAGTATTTGCGTGTTGCGCGAGGTGCAAGCACCTCGCGTGCTTGTGAAGAAAACCAAAGCATTGCCCCTCTAAATCAAGTATTTGCGTGTTGCGCGAGGTGCAAGCACCTCGCGGGCTTGTGAAAAAACAAAAAAAAAAAGGGGGGTGATGGGGGGGGGGTTGCACAAGTATTTCGACTAAAGCATTGCCCCTCTAAATGAATCTGAAAAAAAAAATGTTCCAAGTCTCTTAGATTCCGAGATCCGCCTAAAAGGGGGGAGAAGGGGGGCGGGGGGGGGACTTTGAAAAATGGTTTTTACTTTACCGAGCCTCCTCTATACGAATCCGTAAAAAAAAAAAATACGGGTCTCGTAGTTTCCGAGATACGATAGGGGGGGTGGAGAAGGGGGGGGAAAAGGGGAGGTTTGGCAATTTTCCCGTAGGTTTGAGAGTTACTTGTTTACGAATCTGTCAAAATATACCCACCTCCCCATCCACCATCTGGGAGAACAATTATGTCAATGAGTGAGTGAGTCAGTCAGTGAGTGGTAATTTAGCTTTATATAGTATAATGACTAGTATTTGCATGTTGCGCGAGGTGCAACACCTCGCGCGCTTGTGTAAAGTAAAAAAAAAAATGGGGGGGTGATGGGGGGGGTTGCACAATTATTTTGACTAAAGCATTGCCCCTCTAAATGAATATGAAAAAAAAAAATGTTCCAAGTCTCTTAATTTCCGAGATCCGCCTAAAGGGGGTGAGAAGGGGGGCGGACTTTGAAAAATTGTTTTCTCTTTACCGAGCCTCCTCTATACGAATCCGTAAAAAAAATACGGGTCTCGTAGTTTCCGAGATACGATAGGGAGGGGGGAGAAGGGGGGGAAAAAGGGAGGTTTGTCACTTTTCCCGTAGGTTTGAGAGTTACTTGTTTACGAATCTGTCAAAATATACCCACCTCCCCATCCACCATCTGGGAGAACAATTATGTCAGTGAGTGAGTGAGTCAGTCAGTGAGTGGTAATTTAGCTTTATATAATAGAACTAGTATTTGCGTGTTGCGCGAGGTGCAAGCACCTCGCGTGCTTGTGATAAAAAAAAAATGGGGGGGTGATGGGGGAGATGGGGGGGTGATGGGGGAGATGGGGGGGTTTAGTATTTGCGTGTTGCGCGAGGTGCAAGCACCTCGCGTGCTTGTGAAAAAAAAAAAAAAAGGGTGAGGGGGTGATGGGGGAGGGTTGCAGAAGTATTTTAACTAAAGCATTGCCCCTCTAAATGAATCTGAAAAAAAAAATGTTCCAAGTCTCTTAATTTCCGAGATCCGCCTAAAGGGGGTGAGAAGGGGGGTGGGGGGGGGCGACTTTGATAAATGGTTTTTACTTTATCGAGCCTCCTCTATACGAATCCGTAAAAAAAAAATACGGGTCTCGTAGTTTCCGAGATACGATAGGGAGGGGGGAGAAGGGGGTGAAAAGGGGAGGTTTGGAACTTTTCCCGTAGGTTTGAGAGTTACTTGTTTACGAATCTGTCAAAATATACCCACCTCTCCATCCACCATCTGGGAGAACAATTATGTCAATGAGTCAGTCAGTGAGTCAGTGGTAATTTAGCTTTATATAGTATAACTAGTATTTGCGTGTTGCGCAAGGTGCAAGCACATCGCGTGCTTGTGAAAAAAAAAAACAAGGGGGGGTGATGGGGGAGGGTTTAGTATTTGCGTGTTGCGCGATGTGCAAGCACCTCGCGAGCTTATGACAAAAAAAAAAAAGGGGGGTGTGATGGGGGGGTTTATGATTTGCGTGTGGCGCGAGGTGCAAGCACCTCGCGTGCTTGTGAAAAAAAAATGGGGGGGGTGATGGGGGGAGATGGGGGGGGTTTAGTATTTGCGTGTTGCGCGAGGTGCAAGCACCTCGCGTGCTTGTGAAAAAAACAAAAAAAAAAACAGGGTGCAGAAGTATTTTGACTAAAGCATTGCCCCTCTAAATGAATCTGAAAAAAAGAAATGTTCCAAGTCTCTTAATTTCCGAGATCCGCCTAAAGGGGGTGAGAAGGGGGGTGGGGGGGGGCGACTTTGATAAATGGTTTTTACTTTACCGAGCCTCCTCTATACGAATCCGTAAAAAAAAAAAAATACGGGTCTCGTAGTTTCCGAGATACGATAGGGAGGGGGTAGAAGGGGGGGGTGAAAGGGGAGGTTTGGCACTTTTCCCGTAGGTTTGAGAGTTACTTGTTTACGAATCTGTCACCTCCCCATCCACCATCTAGGAGAACAATTATGTCAATGAGTGAGTGAGTGAGTCAGTCAGTCAGTCAGTGGTAATCTAGCTTTATATAGTATAATAATGATTACGGCACTGTCTGGCAGTTTGAATGCTTTATACGGCCCACCCAAATGTCCTTACTTTGGTATTGTTCGTCAAATAGTTCGAGCTCCTAAGGTTCTTAGTTGAGCTTCGCGATATTTGACGAATGCTTGCACTGTTTGGACGGGCCTGCTCAAATCTATTTGATTCTGTCCTCTAAAGGGCGCCAGAGACATTAACGTATATGGCTCTCATATTATTTGATCACATCACTACAGATTGTCTGGACTTTAAAAGAGACGTTGACCTCTGAGTTTGTTTCAGTGTTTCTTCTCAGAGTAGTCAGTTAGGAAACACTGGCCTCATCTAGTTTACATTTACGAAAAAAAATTACCTGTGAAAGTGTTAATTAGAACCTATTTGCAAAATAAACATCATTATTTCATTATATGTATAAGCACTTGAGAAACTACATTTATTTATATACTTAATAATTTCTGTAAAGTATAGATAAAGACGAGATACCGACATTCCTCGTCTTCTGTTTAAGCTAAATACAGCACAAACGTTCATCAAAACTTCAACACATACTAATTGTACTATCCGCTACTTAACATACAAGCAATATCAACTAACATATAAGAATAAATAACATATCACATCTAAAGTACTCACATCAACTTTAATCCCATTCACAGGTAAGACCCTAGTAGTGGGGTTCTCTAAGGGGGAGTAGCGGTAGAACTCTTGAGTGCCCTTGTACCACTTTACTGAGTAGATTCCGTAGTCGTGTAGCTCGTAGAGGCAAGCCATGGTGACGTTTCTACCGCGTTGGACGACTCGGGGAGTGATACGGAGTTCCGTGGTACGGAGGCCTCCAGCTCCTAAGGACAAGATTTGTTTTGTGTTAGAGAATATGCTGATATAATCACTGTTTTAAATAAATATTAAAATCTCCGGTAAAGTTTGAATTGGTTTAATAATATTCATAGACAATGCTATGAAAAACGTAGAACTTTTGCTAATTTGAATAGCTAGGTTAAAATGCCGAGAAAAGGCCGATTAAAATATGTCCGCAAAATAAACATAAAATATTTAATATATAAAATAAACAAAAAAATCTAACGATTACTAAAGTTCACTCATAATTCCTATCCTTCTTGGTTTACTCAGATTAAATACTACCACGAATAACTATTTTTCAGCGCAAGCAATACTCTATTCATAGCTGGTTGGTACGATTTAGTGTACTTATATAATCTTTCATTTATACGAGCAAAGTCACTGCCATAAACTAGTAGTATCATAAGACAAACAACAGCTATAAAACATTTTAAACGGACCAAACAAAGACTGAATATTAGGCACAACAAACTAAAACTAAGTCTAGTCTCGAACGCTTGTAAGATCTCTGAACCTGGGCCAATAACTTGGCCAGCCAAACACAAACTCCATTTATCTACCAAACGATTTCAGTCTGCCTAATAAATAACTTCGCAGCCAAAAAGCCAACAAACAAAACCACTTAAATCCAAAGCTATCATTAGCAGAATATCCTTATACCCATTTCTGGGTTGTTACCCATCAGTGAATTTTATTTTTGGGTATTAAAATTAAAATGGTAGGTATTTTCTGTTTGCACTACGAGGATATTGCCTGTTTTTTTTTTTTACATTTTATCACCATTTAAAATAGTCAGAATTAAAAGCTTTATGTTATTAATTCACACAGGTAAGTTCAGTTTGCATGCAAAGTACGCCATATAATATATTTGTATATTTTTAACCTGATTCCTTTGTCAGAGTACCATTAAGCTCCTTATTGTTACATATTATGGCGTAGAATAAAAAGTATTCAATCATTCTATAAAATGGTTGCTTTGAGAACAAGAATTCGTAAAATCTACATATTTCTATTTAGAGAACTTAATTGTAACAGAAACTAATTTCACAACGTATCTTATATTACAAAATATATGATTCTATTAATTGTATTCAGTTAATTTATTATTCTACCAACTGTTGGAGATTATTAGGTCGAAGCTTAACAATGAGTACATGTTGCTTCTACATGTGAGGGTACTTTAATATTTACTTTACTCATACACAGAAATTAAATTTTACCTTCAATTAAACTTTCCCAGCTGTTTAAATTAATTCAAAATATTTTATTTGAATCTTGTACATTTTTAATAGGAGAAATAATTATAGCTTCTTTTTTTTCTAAAAATCAACATTGCAATATCAAAGGTTTCAAAGAATGAACATTATGTAAAGCAATTCATAAATCACTGTCAGTCTTTTCAAATTGGTTGATCACAAGATTTGCTTTAAATTAGACAAAATCTAATTACTTTAAATAAATGAAACGATTAAACACTACTGGCAGAAGCTAATACAATAGTTTTAGTTAACGCTTTTAAACACATATTAGATGCATATTACCGTTTCTAACCGTCTGATTTATCTAATCAAATGTATTAAAATTTTTAACGTGAACATTTCCTGGGTAATTAATAAAACCCAACCAAATAAAAACATAACCATTCAAGAGCGATCCTCGCCAGTAATTTCCACTTTCGTAGCTCGTGATGCATTACGCTCCGTATTGTGGTGCATTAATTCTCAACGAGAATAATTGGTGCCATTGATGTAGGATGAACCCGGTTTTACTCTGTGTCGTGCGCAGTGGCCATTTCAGAAGCGTTTCTGGAGAGGTTCGGTCGTTCATTGCTTTGTTGTAGTCGGTTTTTATTTGTGTTTTTAGTATTGTTTAGTTTTGTATACAGAGTTATACTGCCATAACACTAACAAGCTCTCAGGACTATGTTAGTGACATCATAAACAATAACTTTTGTTCTATGAGTTTTAATAATTCATCATATTTATTTTAGTACATCAAATTTTCATACAAAAATAAACAAGTCAGACAAGCGATAGATGGCGCTGTCAACAGTCTCACAAATAATATAAGCAACGTTAAAGAAAATATTTCAAGCTTCAATGTGTTCTTACTTTCTCCTGTCTAACTTTGAATAGAGACGCGTTCAAAATATTCGAACTAGCCAAGCATTTGATTCAGGAGCACAATGTTTTGTTATACGAAGCGTGAGAATAGAATTCAACAATATATCTTAAGATAAAAGATGAAAACTGAATGCCGAGTCAATATTTTGTGAAGAAAATAATTTATAAAAGGTTTTATTATTTTAGAAGTTGGTATCACATAATATTTACATTTTTATTTTCCACTTTCTTTTATTATTTTTATTGTAACTAGTTGTGCTCGCGACTACGTTTGCGTCGGAGAATTCTCGTTTCCGTGGAAAATTCTGTTTTCATTTTCTTATCCCCAATTATAGAAGAAAACATCAAATCTGAACAACACCTTACAACCTACATATTGTCATTACAGCACCCTTATGTCGAGTGATATTGTGAATCATATGTGTTTAAATTATTTGCACACCAATAATTTCACCAATATTATTTTTTATAACGAATATTCTATACATCTATCTCAATTAATAAGGTAAGAAAATTCCCAGAAGCAGAGGTGTTTCAGTGCAAAAATATCGGTACAGCTTTGCAATTATCAGTAAAAGCGGTTTCTCATGTATCCAGTGTCCACTTTAACAAGGTTTCACTGCATATCGCTATATGAAATAAATAACCACTGATTACTTATATTTAAATTAATAATTTTATATTGTTAATAAATTATTATTATTTTTACTTCTTATCTTACTAATATTATAAATGCGAAAGTTTGTGAGGATGGATGTAAAGATGTATTGATGTTTGTATGTTTGTTACTCTTTCACGCAAAAACTATCCAACGGATATGAATGAAATTTGGTAAGTAAATAGATAGTTGACATTCTGGAATAACAAATAAGCTACTTTTTATCCCAGAATTTGCCACGAGATCAGAATTTGCGCGGGAAAACCCTCACAGGCAAACGAAGTCGCGGGCAGAAACTAGTACAGACGCCAGCACGTCAATCTACCCCGATCTGTCAAATTTTACCAATCGAACATTAACCTTCCACTATTGTGATAAGGTTGAAAATCTATTAAAGAAATTTGACAGATTGAGGTAGATGTGCCGGCGTCTATACTACAATGAATTAAGTAATCAGAATAGAAACATACACACGCAGTAGGCAATCTACGTGAAATAAGACTGATACAATATTTTGATTAGAGATTTTTGTACGCACTATAAATAAAAAAAACTTCAAAGATATCCGCTCAATTAAGACGTCAAAATAAACAACAATAGTAAAACTAATGTTAGCTAATTAATTTATAAATAAATACACACGGTGTATCTTCTCTCGTTAAATTTATTAAAGGCAATTAAATCGGTACGGGCGTTAATTAATTACTCACCGTCTTTGAAATTAGACGGGGATTTTCTTTGGGTTTTTTATAAATTAAAGTACAGTCGATGTAGTTTAATCTGAAAATAAGGTTTTGTCGGGGTTTGTGAGCTTTGTATCAATTAAATGTATCTAATATACACGGGGAACACGTTTTCTGTACCAAGTCACGCGCAGTAATATACACAAATATAGTTTGTGAGTGAGTTTGTATATTTAGGAGGTTAAAAAAGTTTGTCTCCAGTAGAATGCGACGTTATCACAGAGTGACATAGGCATACATAAATTACATTTCCATGAAAAAATGCTTTTCATGGAGGCGAATTCAAGGGCAGAAGCCAATACTCTATATTCAGCCGCTCAAGAGTACTGACGCAGAATACAATCTGACAAACAACCTATTAATATAAAATCTCTTATATTCAATTAAAATCCATGTACCTAAGTATTTAGTTTGCATAGCACAATAAAAGTCATACTCTTAAACAATACATAACTGAACAACAAACCTAACTAATTAGTGTACCAACTACTATTTATGTTGCGAACGGTGATATACCAAGCTTGGACATAGCAACGTCAATATTGAGTATCAAATGTTTATGGTCCACTCCACAAACTATTAAGCATCCTAGACTCTAATTGATAAAGCTGACAAGCATTATCTGATCCCCAATCAAGATCTCTCATGAGAACTCTATACCACTAGTGGTATAGAGTTCTCAAGGGTGTTAACAGTTCAAATTTGAACACCCAATGTAATTTGATTGGCTGAGAAACACGTAGACTAACTCCTGTACGTAAGTTCTAAGTTAAGAGAAAATTATCGAAAGAAACTTGTTTAAATAAGGAACTGAAGCTTAGTACGGTTCTTACTTAAGATTTCAACTGAAAATGTTGGAATAAAAAAGGAAGATGTCTTAGGAATGTCCCATACGAGCTTGGCAGGGAAGCTTCTAGATAATTCTATTAACCTAGCTCCCTTATCTTTTCGAAAGCGAATTTAGCTTCAAGTCCAATGCATCACAATGAGGCTTTTCTTTTTTTTTGTAGTTATCATAACGCGAGCGTCCCCCTGAGGATTACCAGAAACAATGAATACAGAACGCGGATTCTTTTTTTTTGGGCACGAAAGAGTTTGTAACATTTATTTAATTTTGTCTGTCATATTTACCCAGCCTGTATTTTTTTACGTTTATAGAGGGGGTAGAATTGGCTTTTGGGTAGGCATGTGTTGCGTTTTGTTTTTGTTACGTTTCGCTTCGAAAAAGGGCTACGAACAAACATAAAATTAAAAATATATTTTTTTGGCATTGCCATTATTTTCCATTTCAAAGCATGAGGAAATAAATGTGGATTTCAAGTTTCTATATATATTATGGAGCAGAAGATTCGAGAGACGTGGCTTCTTACTGAAAACATTTTTTTTTATATTATTCTGTCCGCTTTCTTTTATTGTTCGAGGTTATGTATGGCATACAATTTAGTTCTTTATTTTATATTCAACGGCAATTGAAGTACTAGTAATGATCATCGTTTCAAACGCATACCATATTAAAACTAGCCGTTATTCGCGTGGAAATTTAGCACATGCTCAGGATAAAAAGTGTGTGCAATTTTCTACACAAATCAAAATCAGTAAATAAAACACAAACATATAAAATATCTAAATACCAACATTTTTATAATTACTAGGATTATATAGTAAAAATGCAAAAGTAACTGTCTGTCTGCTTTAACAGCTGAGTGAGACAAGATGATAGCTTTATCTCCAAAGTATCCACCTTCCTTGATGTGGTTTTCCAAATATCATACATAAGAACGCCAATAGAAGAGGATTATAATTATTTGCCACCAATTGAAAATAATAGTTCTTCTTTTTTTAAAACGGTAACCAGCAATGTGTATAGAATTCACATTACTAGCAATCTTGTTAACTGAACCCAACTATGCTAAATATGCTTATGGCGAGAATGGGTTTACGGCAATGGTATAATGGGTGGGGTTCGAACCCACCACACGTTACATAACGTTCCCACTGCTCTGACATAAGCCTTGTCACTATGAGAAATTACACTCATATGGCTGCGTTTCCACCATAGGTGTGCGAGGATGCGTAGCGAGGGATGTGTTTCTAAAGAACCAATAGAATCGCTTCATTTACCTCGCCTCGGTCAGCACAGTTCTGGTGGAAACGGCTCAGCGGAGCTAGATTTTTGCGCATACAAAACAAGCGAGGGATGTGTGCAAGGGATGTGTGCGAGGGATGTGTGCGAGAGATGTGTTGCGAAGGATGTGTTGCGAGGAATGTGTGTTGAGAAGGATGTGTTGCGAGGTTTGCGCATCCTCGCACCACACATTAATGCGCATTTTCACAGCTCCGCTACACATCCTCGTAGCCACATTTTCATCGCACAGCTTTGGTGGAAACCCCCACACATTTTCACAGCACAGCTAGACATCCTCGCACGACACATTTCCATCGCACATCTCTGGTGGAAAAGCACCCTTAATGTGCCTGATTTAATTCGAACCTACGTCCTACAACACATAAGTAATGCTAGCAACCACCGGGCCACCACAGCTCTGAAAATAACTATTACATAACATATAAACACCTATCCATGTCATCATTCATTTGTGAATTTAAATTAACAACACGTCTAATAACATACGATACTGCCTAAAAATGTAGAAGTCACAACATATTTTTTGCCGTCTAAATAAATATCCCAATAAATCCCCCTACTAAATGCTCCGAACTCGCTCTAATATCGGGCAATAGTCGTATGTTCGTACAGATTTAGACTGCGTAGTCTTATTTGTGTGGTGAGCGCACCTGCTACCGTCCAAGCAGTAATAATTCTCGATGTCTATACATTCTCTTTTCTCCTGAAAATACGATCGTGGTAGGGGATAGGCGACAGCGATTTGTCCGAGCGATTTATTGAATCTACGTGTCTTAGGATTAAATTATATTTATGATACGTCTGAATTAATTTAAGGAAATGTTTTTATTTTAGATCGGATTAGGTAGAGATTTTCTGTGATCTTCCCGATCCTATTAGTTTGTAGGATTAAAATTGTTAGAACATTTTTTTTTGCTTATGTTTTCTTATAAAAGCAGACGAATTTGGATTTTCAAATGTATCATTTATGGAATCATCCGTAAAATTATGTACAAATCTATTACAACATTTGTACAAATCCATTATGTAAAAATCTTAATGTACCTTACAATCGCATTTTTATGAAGTAAGTAAGGTTTATTATTATCATGTTGCAACAATGTCATGTTTAAAAATGTTGTGTTTTAATACTTATAATATTTTGATATGTGATATCACGAAATTTAGAACCCCTTGACACACAATGTCACACTTCATTCCCACCCCCGTCCTCATTATCCATGTGACGTTAATGTTGCATTATGTTATGGATTGCCCCAAACATGTATACAGCCTTATTTATATATAACAAATATCTTCGTTTTTATTATATACTGAATTGCTTTAACTGCTTTATAATATACTGATTTCTTCATGAAATTTGTGTCTAAAATTTTAGTTGTAAATGTAGCTAATCAGTATTTATAGTAATCATGTGAATAGATTTTCTAAACAAGGAGTAAATATCATCAAACAAATGCTTCATGTAATATTTTAATTTTATCAATCCCAAAAATGTTAGACCAACCCAAATGGCAAACTAAAACAAATAATTAAATAAATACAACAGTCACAGGTCATTCTTCGCTACAGCTTATGTTTTAACATCAGCAATTTTGAAAGACAAATACAGTTGTAAGTTATTTTAAATATAATTTAATCAAACTCATTGTTTTATTGGCATCACTCCCCCTGAATCTTCTTGTTCAATTTTGTTTATTCATTTTGCTTTTTGTTTCAAACTTGTGGAGTAAATCATGTGTGTAATATGTCTATATTTGCTTCAGCAGAAAACCACAGTTTCAACTTTGCTTTTTAGCTTAATACACTAAGTTTAGTAAGCAGATGTGTGTTTTCTTAAACTAAATATTTGATGTGAAATTATGAAGTTAGTTACATGAAACTAAAGTATTATTTTAGAAAGTAAAAATGTTTTGTTTGAAATCCAACACCTATTAATTCTCTTTAAATAAGCATCTCAGTAATTCTTCACTTATGTATGTATGCATGTCGGGCAGGTATCTGCAACTCCACGACCATGCGCGTATTTTGCG
The DNA here is from genome assembly GCA_943138885.2 of Tholera decimalis. NCBI lineage: Eukaryota > Metazoa > Arthropoda > Insecta > Lepidoptera > Noctuidae > Tholera > Tholera decimalis. Next base: position 36,909,127 of record OW964564.2, on the reverse strand, counting down.
TAAGGGTAGGATTTTTTCACTCAATCCATGCCAGTTCCTCCAGGAAGGCGAGCAACGCCCTTGTTTTGCTTACCTTTTCTCGGAGGGTACCTGGGTTGCCGAAGTATTTAGTCGTGTAATCCGCGGCTACAGGGCAATTCTTCACTTATGAAAATTGCTGTTTTTGAACTAAGTATGATAACTTCTGGTATTTAAAAAAAAGTTTTTGATTCTATTTTTTGCAAACTTTTTTTTTTCACTCTTTTTAGTGGGTCGGTTTGTAATTTATCTAGTTACAAAAGCCATAATATCAACAACTTATCACCTTGTACAAAATATTGCTTTTCCCGATGCAGAGCCGTTAATGTTTGAGGAGTTCTCCTGGTACTTCACCATCAGCTCTACATCACCATATGCATTGTGATGAGCATAAACTGCTTAACATCCGTACTGGAAGTAATCGAATCACAATCCACTCAATACTTATTATTGAGTAGTTTCGGCGGCCATCTGTGGTCTTCCTCATCAGTTCCACTTCCCCAAATGGTACTTTTTGAGAGCAACTGCACAAGTTACTATAAGAAATACCCAAAACGCCATAGGTGTGCCTATAATATTTGAAGAGTTCCCTCGATTTCTCCAGGATACCATCATCAGATCCTGATTTGGTGGCAATGGGACCAATTTAAAAGTATACCCTTTCAAACAAAAAAAGAATTGTCCAAATCGGTTCAGCCGTCTTCGAGTAATCGATGATCATATATTAAAAAAACATATATATGCGTCAAATTGATAATCTCCTCCTTTTTTGTCGTCGGTTGATAATAAAATAAAGGAGTTTTAAATAAAGTAAACTTAATATTAAGTCTGTATTTCAGTTAGTGCAGGTAGTCAGAAGCCGGAAAATTTGACACCGTTCTTGCCAAGTGGCATTGTCTTACCCAGCTGCTGGGTGGTGGAGATCTGATAGGAACTGCCTCCATGTAAAACGCTAGTACTCAGCTGCATTTGGTTAGACTTCAAGACAACCATATCATCGTTGGTGAAAGGCAAATCGTCCAGATATGTAGTAACCAGCCCTAGCGTGTTGACCTACGTGTGGCCCTATAAAAATAAATAAAAATAAAATGGAAAAAGCCTAAGCAGATAATGATATAAGTCTGTATTTATCTTTCTATTATCAATGTAATCATACTTTTGTTTGTGAGCAATTTTTTAGGTAATATTGCCTTATTTATAGCGGTGGTAAAGGAGATGTACTATGAAATAGAACTATTTTTACCAAATGACTGATTTTGGTTTTTACGGTAATATTTGATTACTTTAAGATAAATAAAAATTTTACACAAAAATTATATCATAGTGTCATTAAACTTTAAAAACAAAAACAGTTAACCTACACATTGATAATGAAAACTAAAATTGAAAAATATTAAGTAAGTACCTACCACTTAGAAGCCTTAAATAACCATAATATAAAAAACATGGGTGCTAAGAATTATCATTATTTATGAAACAAATATACCTACTATAAAACTTATAAAAATCTTAATTAAGTATTGTAAAGCCTTAATGTTTTGTAATCAGCATTTTTTATGCTTTATGAAATATTAATTTTATTACTAAGTTATAGTGGTCATCCTATGGCTGAATACACACAAATTATTTAAATTTCAAGTTTAAATGTTTCTTTATTTCATTACTTTTGAATTATAATTAGGTAATTATTAAAAACTTTCTGCACTGCTTCTTCATTAAAACTGAAAATCAAATTTCATAGTTTTTGCTTCACATGCTGATGTCGACGATTTTAATCAAATATGAAAACTAAATAAGTTCATTAAACACTTTCAAATCAGGTAGCAAAAGTAGAAAACAGTAAACCTTAGAACAAAATAAGGCAGCAATTTTATTGCTATTGGTTATTATATCAACATTCAAAAGCAAAAACTTCCACCAAGCATCATACACAATCTCGTGATGAAATGATTTCCATTCAAAATTAAGTATTAGTCCATCCCAAATAGGGTTACCAGATGACAGGAATTTTCCTGACATGTCCGGAATTTCAGCTCTCTGTCAGGGAAACAGGTAAAGTTGGAAATTTTCAGGAATTAAAAAAAAAAGAGAAAAGTAAGCCTTTTCGTTGTAAAATAAATGCTTGCCACACAAATACGCACAACACTAGTAAACTTAGCACCGTTTGCAAGAGTACTGAACTACTAATTGACTCGCTCAGTCGCGCCGCGCCCCGCATCCCGCCACAAAGCATCTAACACTCATACTCAGACTCCCACGCGCCGCGCGTGAGTTTGTAAAATAATATAAGTTTCTGCCAAAATGTCAGGAATATTATTGCCGAAACAAGGGTTTTTTCAGGAAAACTTATTTTTCGGATCTGGTAACCCTAATCCCAAACGAAACATTCATGCGTTTGCGTTTTGGAAAAATAACCTCACAACATTGCATAATCTTACCTCTTAGATACCAACATTAACCACTGATTTATTTCTAGTAAAGACATTTTCTGGACACAACTATGTACATAATGTAAAAAATCCTTTATATAATACTTTTCACTTTGCATCGAAATAATGTTTTGCAATTTATAAACATTCATTTTGAATTTTCGATCGTTTGTTTTAGTGAAAGCTAAGTGTCAATAACGTCAATGTCTAATTGTCTATGAGTCAGTGTTGCCAAAATATAAATAAATAGGTACTTCCTCGGGTACTTCAGCGGGATTTTTAATGAACTTCTCTCTATTGAAAACTTGTCGTTTTCAAATATGGCAAACAGGTTCTTTAAAACAATATATTTTTGCTAAGTTTCTAATACTGATTACCTAACTCATTTCATTTGACATTAAAATAAAATAAAAAATGTGTCTACCCTTCAGTGTACTAAACACATGGTTAAAAAGTTAGTGTACATAATAGGCATGCATTTATTTACTTCCTATCCAATAACATTAACCAATGTATAGACAGCGGTACTTTCCCAGACTTAATGAAACATAGTAAAGTAGTACCAATTTTCAAGTCGGTTCGTAAGAGTGATCCCTCTAATTATAGACCGATATCTGTGCTTCCAGCATTGAGTAAAATTTACGAAAAAATCATGCTGGACCAAATGCTGTCACATTTTAATTCAAATGGAATTCTACATAGTCAGCAGTTTGGTTTCACGAAAGGTAGGTCAACAACTGAAGCAGGAGTAGCACTCATCCGTCACATTTTGGTATCTTGGGAGAAATCCCATGATGCAATTGGCATATTCTGTGACCTCTCCAAAGCTTTTGACTGCGTTGACCACGAAACACTGATTTGTAAATTACACCATTATGGAATTCGTGGACTAGCTGCTGATCTGGTTTTTTCTTATTCATCAGATAGACAACAAAAAGTTAATGTAAACGGAGCGATATCTTCAGGATCTTTAGTGAAGATGGGCATGCCACAAGGTTCAATTCTAGGTCCTTTCCTTTTCCTTGTGTATATTAATGACCTACCTCTCATGATGTCCAACTTATGTAATATAATTTTTTTCGCAGATGATACTTCACTCATTTTTAAAATAGCTAGAAGAGATACAGATGTTTTACAAATCAATGAAAGTCTGGCTGTTCTCTCGAAATGGTTCTCAGCTAATAATCTCGCACTTAATGCGAATAAGACAAAATGTCTCAAGTTTTCACTACCTAATGTACCACAAGCTGGACTCAGTTTGATACATGATGGCAAACAAATTGATCTTATTACTGAAACTGTATTTTTGGGTGTAACTATTGACTCAAAGTTGCAATGTGGCCATCACATTAGGACTCTTTCTGGTAAATTAAGCTCAGCTGCATATGCAGTAAGAAAAATTAGGCACTTGACTGATATAGCGACAGCTCGGTTAGTTTATTTCGCTTATTTCCACAGTATTATGTACTACTGTGGGGATCCGCAGCTGACGTAGATTCAATCTTCATACTACAAAAGAGGGCAATCCGGGCAATTTATAAAATAGGTCCCCGCGAATCCCTTAGAAATGTATTTAAAGAAGTAAATATACTGACTCTGCCTTCTCTTTATATATAGAAAGCATATTGTATGTACGCAAAAATATAGGACTTTTTAAGATTAGAAGTGATTTCCATACAATAAACACGCGCAATATTAAAAGCGCGTATATAACGCGCTTTTATAACAAGTTGCCAAAGTATGTGACAGATCTTAGCGAGGGAAAATTTAAAACCCATATTAAACGTGTCCTTTTCAAAAAAGCATATTATAAGATTAAGGACTACGTTGAAGATAAGACTGCTTGGCAATGATTCCTTCTGCACATGTGGCTTCCCTGGCTTATTGTGACTGCGTTATTGTATAAAGGTCTATTAACAACCCCACTTGTTTTTGTTGTTGTTATTATTTGTTTTTATTTTGTTTGTTTTTTGTTGTTATTTTTATTTTATTTTACTTGTATATAATTTTTATTTTATGTCATTTGCTTTAGTTTATTTATTTATTTATTTTATTATTTATGTACACACAGTAAAATATAATAGGACAACATAATTATAATATTTGAGTACAAAGGTACTGCTTATTTCTTAAGAAATTTCTTCCAGCAGACCTGCGAAAGGAGAAGTGAAAAAGAAATGTAGACAATAGTGTGTGAGAACAAGAAGAGAAATAAAAATTAATATGTGAAGTCTAAAACTAAAACTAAAATATTAGGTATACCTACATATACTTATAATGCAATAAAAATAACATATACTTAAATAAATACATAATGTAAGAATATATAAATCGACATTTGAATAAAGATATAGTTTTTAAATCACGAATGCTAGGCGGAAGTGAGTTCCACAATCTTACAGCATGGACAGAGAAGGAATAAGAGTAGTAGCTAGTTTTATGAGGATGAGATTTAAGGAGGGATCTAAGGTGTGATCTACACGGTACGTCGCTAGAACGAGCGTAAGAAAAGCGCTCACGCAGGTAGGAAGGGTAAGACGGGTTGTGTAAGATGTTGAAGAGGAGACACAAAATCCTAGTGTTCCTGCGAAGACGGATTGGGAGCCACTTGAGTTCCTTGCGAAGATGAGAAACATGGTCATACTTTCGAAGACCGAAAACAAAGCGAATGCATTTTGCATTTTGAATGCAATTTGCAGTTTTGTAAAGTTAATTTTTAATGTAAATGTGTGAACACTATAGACTCTGAGATTCATTTCTGATTAGTTATATTACATTTTATTATGTCAATTAGTATATATTGTTCTCTCATACCAAAAAAAAAATTGTATCTGTTATGAAAAGATTGTGAAAATCAATTTTTTTTTTTAAAGAGTAACCGTGGAGTTTCTTGCCGGTTCTTCTCCATAGAAAACGACCAATTTCGAACCGTGCACTAACTTCTGACGTTTTATGAGGGCCCATTTAGGCCTATGTAAAATAAAAACAATTTTGATTTTGAATTTTGATTTTGATTAGGTAGGTATGTACTTGCATGTTTCTTTTTTAAACTTTCATCAAGCTAATCACCCAAAAAACCTGTACCATTAATTCACCCAAATATTCTACCGCGGCAATACTCGTTACCGTAAATTACTTTGCCTTCTCATTCTATACAATTTGGAAGTTACGTTAAATGCCAACATGGTAAGTTAATGTTTTCGCTCACGCGGGTAAGCTTTCGACGAAAAAAAGAATTAAGGTAAAAACATGTTTGTTTGAGACTCACACATAATATACAAGATGATATTAAGTGATTAATGTATAATTAAAGCTTTAGCATAATGCTCGGACTCATGCGCAAGATAGAAACACAAAGCTGGATTTCAGCGACTAAAAATACGATATTTTTATTTTACCAGTTTTAGAATGCACTCACTTATAAATAAATCACAAAAATAAAAACATACTAATTGAACGTGTCCTATAAATACAAACTTTCCAAAATGTGCGACAGGCTGACAAGAACTTTTTTGTTCAACGAAACTTAACGTAAATAACTTTGCGGTAATGATTAAGAGGTAACGGCTCATTTAAGTTTAATCTTGCTTTGGGGGAAACATGTTGGAAATAGCCCCGTAATTACCTACTCTGAATATATTTGACTTGAATGTTTCATTACGTAATTATTTAGGCAGGATCCTTAATTAAATTTAGCACTTATTTCTTATGATTATATAGGTAGGGTTGGTTAAATACGCGAAAGTCTAAAACAAAAAGTAACGTAAGTACCTGCATAAATATACAATGGCAGAAACAGATTTACTGTAAATAAAATTAAGATCGGTTTTATGGTTTTTGTTAGTTATTAATTATTAACACAATATATCTAGAATAATCTAGATAGGTACTACTGTAGGTTTATTCATAAAAAATATAACCATTTATTGTCATGGCAAATTAATTACTGATTAGTAATATCTAAGTTCAAATAAGCCGTTTAAATTTCATCATTTTTCAAAGGTTTTTTAAAGGATTTTATAAGTTACGGTAACAGCAAACAGCCGGTGACGTCAATAGATTTTCCATAATACAATGAATAAATAATTATATTTTAATTACTAGATAGTAGGTACCTACCCCGCGTTCACATCTAATAATCCAACCCGTTTATTTTCGTTTCTAACTTGATTCCAATAATATTTATCAACAGAAATGCGTGAATTAATCCATTATAAGTAACACAGCTTTCCTTATTTTAGTATTCTGTATTTATAATTAATTTACAAAATAAATAGGTATGTACTACCTTTTTAGGGTTCCGTAGTCAACAAGGAACCCTTATAGTTTCACCATGTCCATCTGTCTGTCTGTCTGTCCGCGGTTTAGCTCAAAAACTATTGGTACTAGAAACTTGTAATTTGGCATGAGTATACATATTAATGACGCCAAAAAAGTGGTAAAGTAAAACTTTGAAACAAACAATTATTTATGGTACCTCCCCTACATGTAAAGTGGGATGATAATTTTTTTTTTCGTCCTTCCCATAGTGTGGGATATCGTTGGATAGGTCTTTCAAAAATATTAGGGGTTCGCGAAAACCGTTTTTTGGTTAAGTAAACTGTTCGTGGCTTATCAAGCTTTAAAGTACCAATTTTCGTTAGAGTCAAGTGTCCCTCTACCAACTAAACGGTTGTAGTTAGGAATTCAAATGTCACGGCAGTAGTACCTATACATAACGAAGTTTAAAGGAAAACTATCACACATAAGTAGGCTTTACAAGTTTACGAGTAATAGTCGACCAATTGTATATGACTCGAAAATTTCTCACAACTCCATAGAAATGTCGATAGATGGCGCTAAGCGTCAGTTGTATCGCGCTAGTTTCATATTTAAATAACTGACTTCCAAAAACCACTAGGTACAATGTGAAAAATAACATTAATTTCAGAAGATGGTGTCTTTGGATCTGTATTTTTACCCGACTACGGCAAAGCCAAAGGAGGGTTATGATTTTGACAGGCTATGTATGTATGTATGTATGTATGTATGTGTGTATGTTCATCTGTTCCCTCATAGCTCTAAAGCTACTTATTGGAACTCGACAAATGAGGTATTGTTAGAACCGTCTTGACCGTCCGCTGAACATAGGCTACGTGACGTGTCACAAAACACAATGTGGCGCCCGGTTTTTTTTTTTTTTTTTTTAGGTAGGGCCACTCGTAGTTTAGCTCTATACGGCTAATGTACTACTTAACCGGTCTGTTGGCGCCCGGTGTTAAAAAATAAAAATAAGATAAACACATCGTGTTTGATATAATTTGAAAGGTTGTCACATGCACATTTCCAAAACATTGCTTAAATTTAAAGTGGCGCCCTCTAGTGGACAAAAAAACATGTGTAAAAAAATAAAAATAAGATAGATATACCGTGTTTGGTATCATTTGAAAGGGCTTCACTTGTACTTATCAAAAATATTGCTTTAATGTAACGTGGCGCCCTCTAGCGGACAAAAAGTCATTTGTAAAAAATAAAAGTAAGATAGATATCCCGTGTTTGGTATCATTTGAAAGGGCTTCACTTGAACTTATAAAAAATAAAGTAAATAGTATAGAAGCACAGTGATTTAACACCAAAATAGTTTAAATAACAAAAAGTAAAAAACTAAAGCCCGACTACGACAAAAAAATCGACGCTGAAAAAGTATGTAACAAGATTTTCAGGATGCTGAAATAAACAAGGTTACTGGAAAAACAAGAACAGAACAAAAATAAAAGCCGCAGTCACACGTTATATAGGATATCAACCGTAACAAAACAATTAATAGTGTGTAACTGAGGCTTTTATTTTTGTTCTGTTCTTGTTTTTCCAGTAACCTTGTTTATTTCAGCATCCTGAAAATCTTGTTTCATACTTTTTCAGCGTCGATTTTTTTTTGTCGTGGTCGGGTTTTAGTTTTTTACTTTTTATTATAGTTTTTGCCACCGACTTCCGAAATTAAAGTTATTTTTCATATTGTAGTGTTTTTTTGGAAGTCGGTGTTTTTTTTTTCAATTCCCATTGGTTCCAGCTGAGCCTGTTACAATTCACAAAAGCAAGGGTTCCACATTAGAAAAAGTTGTTGTACATGTGAAGCCCGGTATTTCAAGTCAATGTTATATGTTGCTTGCTCAGATATCTACTTAGCAGTAGAAACGTGGAGTGTTCTCAAGATTCTTTGTATATAACTAATTTTAAGGAAATAATTAGAACAAATGGCCCTAAACAGTCTAGTTCAAACCCAGGTTTTGGTGTGTGCATGGGCAAAAAATTATATTGAATATAGCAACCCACGGTATTATATTGACATTGCTGGAGGTGACCACTGTGAAGCAGTAATTTTCGGAATAAATGCAGTGAAGATTATAAATTTTTATAGATCATGCAAATGTCCCAACAGTCGTGCAGTAGGTTTTGTAAGTAATTTACTATCGCATAACAGTCCTTGCATAATATTGGGAGATTTTAATGAAGACTATCTCCGTAACGACCACACTGCAGTTTTCAAATTAATACGTGACGCTGGTTACCAGTCTTTATTACAACCACTTCCCTCTACACGCGGTGGTACTCAAATAGATCATATTTTTTCAAACTGCCCTTGTGAAGTTGGATTTTATAATTCCTTCTCCAGCAAACTACTTCTTCAATTTTATTTTTTTGTGACGACTGAGTAGTGTAGCTCTGTGTCCTGTGTTTAAATTCAAAACACCGGCTATGACAAGTTTTATACAAATCTTTAAAAAAAATTAAACTTTCCGTGCAAAATTGTCGGATCAGGTGAGAATTTGTATAGGAAGTCAAATTAGTTAGGTAGTCATGTTTGGCTTTTAATTAGAGCATGGTACGAAACGATCAGTCAGCGAATACGACACGCACTCGGCTATTATAAAAAGTACGGAACCCTACAATGCGCGTGGCCCGACACGCACTTGACCGGTTTTTTAATGTTGGTTTAGGTAGTTACTTCACATATAAAATTATCTTTTTTGTTTGAAAGTCATCAAATGACTTTTCCCGCTCTCCGAGACCTCGAAGAGCATGGTTTACATAAAAATACTTCTTTTCTTTTGACAATTATTAATTAACCTACTTACTTTTTCTACTTTCGAAAGAATCTTTTTAGCAGGAATTTCAAATGAATCTCTTGGCCGTACTCTGCTTTCAGAGTTCAAATGTTTCACTAACAATGTAGTATGAGGACTCAATTCCTTCACAACTTACTCCCAACTCTATATAACTTCATAATTGATGGGAATATTCAGTGCCATGCAAATCTTATAACGTTGAAATTCTGCTGTACCGCACCACATCGCGTTCCGTTCCATTGTTCGTAAGCATTTCAAAATCTATGTTCATGATTCTGGTATAATCTCCTCCAGATACATTTCCAATGGAAACGTTTCTGTTCTTAGTATTACTATGTTCCAATTCGCTATTGGATTTTGTAGCCACTGGCTCTGAGAGTAAATTGGTGTAGACAAGGACAGCATCAGTTAAGGATCGTTAGACAAGATTAGTCTAAATTAAATTGACAGTTGTTCCAGGTGTTACGTTTGTAACGTGACGTATTTGTCAGAGTATTAATCAAATAGAAGGTACTGGAGATCTAGAGATAATATTATTACGAGTGTAGAGAATTTATGTTAGAGTTAATTAATTTAAATAGTTCTGATATGATTTGACCGGTACGGAATTTATGGTCTTCAGGGACTACGCAGCTAGGAACTTGTAAAAAAAATATACTTAGATATTTTTTTGGTACCTAATTTAGTTTTTATTATAACCAATTTGCTAAATAAATATCGTTTGTCAAATATTATATTATAATGTTGTTTTGATATATTATGTTTATTCGAACATTTTTTTTTAATTTACTATGGTTTGAATAGTTGTAATAAGTTACAACCATGCAACTAAATCTGTTTTTACTGCCTCGTTGGTGTAGTGAAGTGGTTCCCAACCTTTATTTAATGTAGGACCATTTCGGTTTCAATATTGATAGCAGGGACCAGAAGTCCCGAATAAAATTCAACTGTGGATAGAAACAAAAAAATTGGCCAAATGCGAGTCAGACTCGCCCATGAAGGGTTCCGTAGTAACTATAATAATATAATATAATATGTATATTTATTTGACAAATAAAAAATACTTAAACATTTCATAAAATTAGCTTATAAACATTTTTACAACTACGCTAAATAACTTTGTTTTTCATAGTGTTTGTATGAATTACAAAGTTATATTTGCAGTTTTAGAAAATATGCTGTATCTCAAAAACTGCTAACCCGAGTTCGTTCAAACCAATTTTGGTTGAAAATTTACATTAAGATCTACAGATAGATATTTTTTTAGTTCTTTCACTCCATTATTATAGAAGTTAGACGGGGGGGGGGGCACATTTTACCAATTTGGAAGCTTATATCTTTAGGAACCCTTATCTCATTTTTAAAGACCTGTCTATAGATATCACACACGCATAGGTTTCATGAAAAAAATATTTTCTGTTCTAGTTCCATGTATGGGAATGTATGTATGTATGTATGGGTTCCCTTTATTTTAAATATTTTTTATTTATTTTTTCTGAAAATCGGGAAGCGGTTCATATAATACATCTACCTACTACGTTTCACATGTAGGTATAGTCTTAATACTTTCGGAATAAAATGGCTGTGACATAAGGACGGACGGACAGACAGACAGACAGACAGACAGACAGACAGACGGACAGACATATTGAAACTATAAGGGTTCCGTTTTGTGCCATTCGGCTACGGAACCCTAAAAATACTAGCTTGCCTATTCATTTAAATCAATAGAAACAAAATATTTATGACAGAAACTAAATTTTTTTTACGTCATTTTTACCTTTCAGTTGGTAAGTTTTATATTTTAAATCTTTCGCGGACAACATTTTAACATTAGTGGACCATCAATGCTCCGCGGACCACAGGTAGAGAACCAATGGTCTAGTGACTGCAAGCATGCCTACTAAGAGCATTAGGTCTCGGGTTGTGGGAGTCTGAAAGTGGGCTTGGAATTTTCTATTGGACACGTTTCAGTGAAGCAGCCTGGAGTTTGAAAGTTGGCGATGTGATACCCCGTGCCTCGGAAAGCACGTTAAATCATTGGTCCTGTGCCTACTCTCTCTCAGATCGGGAGAAGAAATAAACAGAAAGTGCACTTGTATCTGAGTACATACTTGTGCACTATAAAGGTGAACGCAGACCTAGCCGCACCGCACGCGCCGCAGTCTTTGCATGTGAATTCTTTAGAAATAGAAATAGAAATAGAAATCATTTATTTGCCAATAATGTAGGTAACAAATATGGTGTTAATTTATGGAGAGTCCCGATACATTTTGCCTTACGGCATGCAAAATTAATTAATTAATTTAATCATTGCTAATTGCTACGTTAACATTTGAATAACATTTTTATACAATTGAGACAACATAATGACTTAGAATTACATCTAACATTTTACGCTTACTTATAGCATAAAATGATCATCATATAATGGTATTACAAAAATAAAAAATAAAAATACACTATTATTGATAAAACTAATAATAAAAATAAAAGATTACCACACATATAATTCGGAATTAGGCACTTATCTACTATAGAAATGTCCTAAAAATAATAATATTTTTACATCAAGAATCTGATTAGCAGAAACTTTTATCATCAAAAAAATCTTTAAGTGAGTAGTAACATTTGTCTAACAACAATTTTGTTAACTGTTTTTTAAATTTGGTGATGGGTAAGTCTTTTAAATGAATTGGTAATCTATTATATATGAGAGGACCCATAGAAAAGATATTTTTTTTAAGTAATGACGTTTTGTAGCCACCTGTATAAAGTTGGCTTTTATATTGAGACCTCATTGGTCCTTTGCGTATTCTTATATCCACCATTGATATAAACAATTGACTGTTCATTTTAATGAATAGGGCTGCTTCAAGTATATACAAGGAGGGAAATGTTAAGATCTTTAGTGATTTAAAACTAGGTTTACAGCTTTCTGTAGGTTTATGACCTGTCATTGCTCTAATACAACGTTTTTTTATATGAAGTTCTATGCAACCTCGCACACCTATCCGCGCCGCAGTCGCCGCAGTCCCTGAAACGACCGAACTCCCCAAGCCGCAGCTGATGACGTCACCCGCACGCAGCGGATGCTGCGGCTAGCGCAGCGCGGATGACGTCATTCGCATCCACGGCGCGCAGTGTTGCCAGAGTTATAATGTAGACAGAGAATCTCTGTCAAAGGTTTATAATAAAATTACTTGTTCTCGTATAAATAATTACTTGTTTATTCCCTATTATAGCACCTACAGATAAAATTACACAAAAGAGCAAAATACCAATACCAAATACAGAGTTTTTACAGATTTTTTAAATCTTCGGTACAGATAATGCTTTCAAAAATCTGGCAACACTACAAGTGCGATGCGTGCGGCGACGGGAACGACTGCAGTGACTGCGGCGCGGATAGATGTGCGAGGCCATTAACAAAAAGCGATGACTGCGGGGACTGTAGAGACTGCGGTGCGGCTAGGTCTGCGTTCACCTTAATATTATTCTACTGCGCCACTGGCGTATCTCCGCTGAGATTGGCCGCCGTGCCATGGCCAAAATCGGTCAGAAGAACTATTATTAACACTGTGCAACTAAACGTAACACGGCTCATCGTCGATTTCCAAAATCCATTATACTTTATCAATAAGAGTAGGTTCGTTCCCAACTCACTTATCGTAAACAACCGTAAGCTATGCCTATTCAGTATAAAACTCACATAAACTTTTGTAACTAAGAATTTATTTTCATAGCAACACGAGCCAGCTTATAAATCTTACTCGCGATACGTCCCTAGACAGGGGCTTTCAAACGAGCCAGTACATCTGTTGAGCAATATAGAAAATGACTCGGCAGCTATTGAAATATTCCTCCAAACGGTTCAAAACGTAGTTCAGTGGAGCGTGAACCGTGATCTTTTGATACGTTGATTTCTCGATCCTAGATTTCTATTCCGATTCCATTATTTTGAAGACAATGATTATGCTTTTTTGATATACTCAGTACAAAAGAAACGTTTTAGGACGCAGTGAGGCTTCAGGGTAAACTTATATCTAAGTTAAAAAGCTAAATTGAATGTTATAAGTACCTACTTTATATTATTTTGAACTAAGTATTGAATTAAATAAGTTTTTTTTTTTCAGAAAACGCTTATATTTTCACTCGTGTTTCTGTTTGACTATCACAGCAGCTAATTTACTCTGGATTTACTAGACCGATTAGGTTAGGATAGGTTGAAATTATGGTATACGGTGCATAGTTATAGTGCACCATATTATTTTTTGACCCAATGACGAATACGATCTTAAATAAATAATAAAGTTTTCTGTTTTTCTCCCAAACTTCACTGCTGCGAGCAAAAAAATAACAAAAAGCTTTTCAAACCGTGCCGTGCGATATATCAAGTACTTAAATATCGTACTGTGAACGAATGAAATTATAATGTTTCATTTTTTTTTAATTATTATTAAGAAACCAACACACATTGTAACTACATACTTTTAGAGTTTTGAAAAAGAACAGAAAAAAACATAATCAAATGGAGAACCTCCTCCTTTTTGAAGTCAGTTAAATAGTGGTTTACTTGTTTTGATTCGAACCAAACCCTTTGCATGTGTGTTTAACACGCGCTTGTGCTGATTTGTGTAAACATCTAATTTATTTATATTGCAAGCGAGCTTGACTAACACTGACTAATAATCATAGACGATTTAGAAGCAAGATTTTATCCAATTGCGTTGTTGAGTACCTACCTACCTAATCTACAGAATAAGCCTCTTATCAATCACCGTTAGAAGCCTTTCAAATCATACCTAATCATTAAAATTTGAAAAAAATCTAATCAATCGTCTTGGGCCGCCAAAATATAAGCTGTGCCTAGTTTTGTGGGCCTTGGCCTTTTTGTTCAGTATCCCAATTGTTTTTGTATGTAACTATTAACTACCTACATATTATTAATTTCAAGTAGAGTTATAATAAATAAGTCTATGAAACAGTAGTAACAAATTAATTAGCATCATACATGGATGGAACTGACGTTAGATTGTGCCAACCGTGCGGTAATGGCGACCACAATGTGAATAACAGAGAGCGACATGTTGTCAACGGTGACTGACGCCTAGCTCCGGTGGCTCAAGAGAAGTACAAACAGAACAATAATTATGATTACAAAATGATTAGCGATAACAATAAGAGAAGCGAGCTTAAACAAAGAGACTGAAAACTATAGAAAGCCACTTGTTACAAATTACAATCATATTTCCTTACTTTTTTTAAATCTGGTCATACCCGTAAACCTAAACTTGTCAGTTGTGGGGATGGGAGGGTTTGGGTGCGTATCGTCTGACTCTCAAAAATCAACATATAACTCTCTGGGTAGAGTGGAAGGGATTGTCAGACTTCTACTGACTATATCCCACCCTGTTTCTTCACTGCCCTTTCTACATTTTTTTAGAAGAGCTCGTGGCCATTAGTGACGCTTTAAAAGGTCGGTCCGCGAATGCGTGATTTTTGTAACAGATCGAGATTCCAGCCTGCCTCGGTAAGCACGTTAGACGATAGATCCTGTACCCTACAGAAAAACTATATTTCTAAGGAAACGGGAGTGCTGACCGTGCGACAGCTCTTTATTTTGCGGAATTTGTTACATGCACATACTTTACAAGGTAAAGACAGGTTGGCTAATGACAAACAAAAAATACGAAAAGACATTGTTTTCACTTACTAAGTTTCATTTATTAAGTTAAGGATAGTTTATATAAGTTAACGGGTTCCATTGATCACCCACGCAGCCAAACAGTTACTTATTGCACAGGTTTTTTTTTACCTAGTTTAAGTACCAGTGATCACATTATTGTAAATTTTTATTGAACTAATAAATGATTATGATGATCCCGGGTGGCCTTTGTATATCGACAATCGCTACGGGTAGTCAGAAGCTAAAAGTCTAACACCAGTTTTGGCCAGGGTTATCGTGTTACCCATTTACTGGGTTGTAGAGGTAATCAGCTGCATTCGGCTACTTAGACGAATTGTCCACTAATTTAGCAGCTGCAGTTTAATGAATTGCTTGTACAGTGTACACTTTTTTTTTTTTTTTTTTTTTTATCATGGTAAAATTATCAAATAAGTCCTCCCACTCCGGGCAGGGTGGGAGGGACTGTCAGACTTTTACTGACTAAAATCCACGGTGTTCCTTCAATAACCCTTTACATACCGGGGCCACGGTAACGGGGTGAGTCCCACGACCCCGGCGGGCTTCGGCCCTTTGCAGAGGGGGCCTCGTCATGTTGCTGACGCTCTTTGAGGCGCGCGTGGAACACGACGCGCCGTCGACCCGGGCATGGTCCATGGTCGGACAGCGAGTTGCCCTTTACTCGCTGTCCGCATGCCCGCGCCTACGGTGGCCGGAGATCGTCGGCCGACGTCCGACGCCGTGGGCGTCTACCACTGCGGCTGGGCTGGAGGGAGGACGCCATCCTCTCCCTCACGCGGCCTGCCTCCTCCTTCGGAAGCATGACTGCTTCGCAGAAGGAGGCGACCGCTTCCCACTCCCTCTCGCCCCGCAGCATGGCCTCGACCAAGGCCGGGTGCGAGAGGTCTCCGCCTATTGTCGCCGTGAGGACACGTCGGTGCTCTGCCCAAGCTGGGCAGTCCTGCACCGTGTGCTCGACTGTGTCCTCAGGGCGACCCTCGCAGTGGTGACACCCAGGCGTCTCTTCCTTACCCATCAGACACAGGTACCTCCCGAAACTTCCGTGACCGGTGAGGACCTGCGTCATGCGGTAGGTCAGGACGCCGTGACGCCGATCTAGCCACTCCTCAAAGAGGGGTCTTACCGCCGCAATTGCGGCGTGCCCGGTATAGTGTACACTTAGGTAAGTGTACACTGTACAAGCAATTCATACTGTACAGAACCTACCTTTTAATTCAGAAATATAGTAGGTACTACATTTCTGAATCAAAAGGTAGGTTCTGTGTTAATTTACTGGAATAATAATAAGTATAGTAGTTGACATTTAGGCTCTTGTAACTAGGTAAATTGAAAATAGACCAACTAAAAAGAGTGAAATAAAAACTTTTTACCAAAAAATTAAACACACTCCCAAAAAACACTGCAAAGTGAAAAATAACTTTAATTTCGGTAGTCGGTGTCTTTAGTTTTGTATTTTCGTTTTTGGCACCTACTTCCGAAATTAAAGTTATTTTTCACTTCCATCATCAGATCCTGACGTTTATGAAAATGGGACCAATTTCGGAGTATACCCTTTCAATCAAAAAAGAATTTTCCAAATCGGTTCAGCCGTCTTCGAGTAATCGATGATAATAAATAAAAAAATATACGCGTCGAATTGATAACCTCCTCTTTTTGTTGTCGGTTGAAAATATTAACACTAGATTATTAGATGCGTTTATAAAGAGAATCGTTAACATTTATTGTCTTCAAATAATTAATAACTATATGTAAAAAATTAATAGTAACTATAATAATATTATATTATAATATGTATATTTATTTGACGAATAAAACAAAACCTTAAAAATGTCTTAGTTGCATTTTTACAACTACGCTAAATAACTTTGTTTTTCATAGTGTTTGTATAAATTACAAAGTTATATTTGCGGTTTTAGAAAATATGCTGTATCTCAAAAACTGCTGATCCGATTTCGTTCAAACCAATTTTGATTGAAAGTTTACATTAAGATCTATAGACATATATTTTTTTTAGATTTTTCATTCCATTATTATAGAAGTTAGAGGGGGGGACACATTTTACCACTTTGGAAGCTTATATCTTTTAAACGATTGACTTTATGAAAAAGTGGTTTTAGAAACCCTTATATCATTTTCAAAGACCTGTCTATAGATACCACACACGCATAGGTATCATGAAAAAAAATATTTTCAGTTCTAGTTCCATGTATGGGGACCCCCCTTTACATTAAATATTTTTTTCTTAAAATTGGTAAGCGGTTCACAGAATACATCTACCTACCAAGTTTCACATGTATAGTCTTAATAGTTTCGGAATAAAATGGCTGTGACATACGGACGGATGGACAGACAGACAGACAGACGGAGAGACATATCGAAACCGTAAAAATTCCGTTTTTTGCCATTCGGCTACGGAACCCTAAAAACAGTAAATAAATGAGGTCAGCGAAATTAGGCCCACTAGCAGTGTAATAGCGGATACAAATGAAATATATATTTTAAAAAAACTTTTATTTAATAGTTATTTATCGTAATTTTTATAAGTACGACTTTTAATCATGGGGTAATGAAAATACAATAAAAAGAAGATATAGCGGAAGTCATTGTGAATAAATTATCTGTCAGCCATGACATCTGCGTTTCCTAATTCCAGGGTTGCCAGGGGGTTAAATAGTATAATAATGTATGTAGAGGGGTCATGATTTCTCATTATTTTGTATATTATTATTAAAAATAGATCCATTTTGAAAGTCTAAATATATCAGTTAACGCATTACATAAATATTTTTGTTAATTACAACGTTTTTGGTCCATAATAACTGTGGCTTTGTGTTGATTTCGAAAAATGCTAGAAGCCAAATTATAAAAATTCAAGAAACGTCAAATGAGCTGAAAAAGTCAATCAATTATCAATGTCATTCACTCCGCGAAGGCGCGAAGTTGTATAATTGTATAGACTCATGCGTTTATACTCTTACGCCGCTGTGAATACTCCTTTTTTAGATGATTTATTAATTACTTATGAAAATGAATAAAAAATAACCTAATTCAAACTACTTTTAGTTTGAATTAAGTTCTTTTTTAGTCATTTTCGGTTTTATTTCTCAATGAACTTAAATGTTTTTACTTTTCATAACCTAAAAAACGTTTTTGTTATCTCTCTGTTATCTCGGTATTCTCATGATCAATATTGATATTGATGTTTTTATAGTAAATAGTATTTATTAACAGTCAATTTGGTATTCATATTATTATTGTCTGTTGAGTTGAAAAAGTGGGCCGGATGAAGTATGGGCCGTTGCCGGAGTCCTTTATTAATTTTAATTTGAACGGATTTAGTGAAAAAGGAAATGTCGAAAGCCACGAATATGCGAGCTATAGGTAGGCATATTCCACAATCCTGGAACATGTGAAACATTCCTTCGTAAACCACTCATTACCGTTTACCATGAGCGTCCGTTTACGAGCGATATTGTGCCTGACACTGGCTGGCAGTCTATCAAACGCCTGATTGCAATCTCGCGCACTGCCAACCGGAAACTGTTCATACCGGCCGCTATTAACTACAATGGCCAGTATAGTATAGTGACGTCATCGCTTGGAGTTCGACGACACACGCCGCTCGTCAAAGGTTATTGAGTGATCAAAAATGTTTGACGTTGTTAAACTGAAGGCACCTAGTGGACAGAGTACTTGATTGTCCCCCAGAAGTAGGGTTACCAGATCCGAAAAATAAGTTTTCCTGAAAAAACCCTTGTTTTGGCAATAATATTCCTGACATTTTGGCAGAAAATTAAATTATTTTACAAACTCACGCGCGGCGCGTGGGAGTCTGAGTATGAGTGTTAGATGCTTTGTGGCGGGATGCGGGGCGCGGCGCGGCGCGCGACTGAGCGAGTCAATTAGTAGTTCAGTACTCTTGCAAACGGTGCTAAGTTTACTAGTGTTGTGCGTATTTGTGTGGCAAGCGTTTATTTTATAACGAAAAGGCTTACTTTTCTTTTTTTTTTAATTCCTGAAAATTTCCAACTTCACCTGTTTCCCTGACAGAGAGATGAAATTCCGGACATGTCAGGAAAATTCCTGTCATCTGGTAACCCTACCCAGAAGGTTGATATTATACCTACTGTGCTTCATAGTGTGTAGGTACGTACTGTGATAGTATGTCAGTAACTAGTTTCAAATACTTAACTAACGATGAATATAAGAAAGCCTTGAAGTAGGTACTTAGGCAAACTCATTAATAACTTAAACAAAAGCGGTCATTTTCGAAGTAATAGATATAAAAACAGATTTAAGAATGTGCTATCTTTATCGACAATAAGATAAAACACTAACTAGATTTAAACTCCATTCAAGGAATAAAACGATCCAATAAACTCCAACAATTTTATCCTCCCTAGGCTCACATTGAAACAACATCTTTATTTTTATAAAATCTCCTTTCAAAACTAAAGTCTCTAGTCTTAAAGAGTTCTGTTATTGGCAGTTCCCTCTTTCGTTTAGTAAAGCAGCAAATATATAGTTCAAGGAAGTTTCTCGACGATGCGGAAAATGTTTAAAAGTCTTTTTTAAGCTCTCGAAAGTTTTTTGATTAAAGTAAATACGCCTCGTTAGGAAAATATAGACACTTCAGACCCCGAATATTAGGTTTGAGTAATTTTTCTTTGTAGAATTTGTATGTGATGGATATTAGCTAGTCTGAAAGTAAAAAGTTTGTTCATTTGTAGTGAAGTGGTAAACAAACCGTGTTTTATGTAGACTTACGACTTTTACGTGTATATGAATACTATGTATTTCCGAAAACCTTACATTGAGCTAACGTTAAACTTAACCCCGATTTTGAAGCATTCTTCATTGGCGCTCCGCTCCTATTGGCCTTAGCGTAATGATATATAGCCTATAGCCTTTCTCTATAAATTGACTATTAAATAAAAAATAATTTTTCAATTCGAAACAGTAGTTCCTGAGATTACCGCGTTCAAACAAACAAACTCTTCAGCCTTATATTATTAGTATAGATAGCTGTTGCCCGCGACTTCGTCCGAGTTTCCGTCGTTTTTCGTAAAAAAAAGTAGCCTATGTCCTTCCTCACGGTTCAGTGATTTTGATGTAACAGACAGATTAACTTTCGTAATTTAGTAGGGAAATATAATAATTATGTCAATCTATAATACTGTTGAAAAATATCGCAATACGGAACCGCACAATATTATTGTTAATAGCTGTGCCTACGACTCCGTCAGCGTGTAACTCCTTGTGTGTTATTAAGTTAATGTATTGGTAATATTGTTTAGATCACGTTCACATGAGGATTAAGTACCTATAGAACGAAAATACTTCAGCGCAAAGCTTCCGGGTAAACTATGTTGAAAGTTGACCCGTCCGGCACGTGAACATAAAGATTTCTAGAACTGCTAACCCGGGAAAGAGCGACGTACAACTGACCATGCGAGAAACAACTGACACCGAGATCTACTCCAGCAACACGCAAAGTCTGCCCTTGAGCCTTATTCATTGTCATTGCATAACACACCGATACTGGGAATTGCGTTCTTTTAAATTGGAATGGAAAATTATTTGGTATTATGGGAATTCTGGGAATAAAGACGGTTTCTCCTGCACCGCAACCTGTTAAAATTTGAGCCTCGATTATATTTTGTTGCAATTGGGTTACTTTTAGCTGAGTTCCATTGCAAAGTCGTGGTGGTTTTAAATTTCGGAGCAGAATAATAATCAGAAAGCTTCGAACTGCTAAGCTATCCGGTGTTACACGTGTTATTGTGAGTCAACCATAAAAGATAGATATATGCTGTCGTGGGATATTTTTTATATAATTTTAAGGAGAACATTTCCGTCATAAATGATTTCTGTGTAGCTTTAACCATTAAGGTTGCACACGCGACGGAAGTTTAAAAATGGAGTAACTTCTCCCGTTTTCCCAACATTTCCCTTCACTGCTCTGCTCCTATTGATTGTAGCGTGATGAGAAGTATACTATTACCAGCTCAGGAGTATGAAAAATAATTGTACAAAGTTTCGTTAAAATCCGTCGAGTAGTTTTTATTTCTATAACGGTTATACAGACAGACAGACAGACAGACAAAAATTTTACTGATTGCATTTTTGGCATCAGTATCGATCCCTAATCACCCCCTGATAGTTATTTTGTAAATATATTTCATGTACAGAATTGACCTCTCTACAGATTTATTATAAGTATAGATAAAATCAAAATGGCGGCGGGTTGATATGCCAGATCGGTTCTATCCTCTTTCAGCGGCCTAGTACCTACCAATAGTTTCTGAGAACACAATAGGGCAGAGACAGTAACATTTAAGTAAGTATATCACTTATCTTACTTTATTTTACCCTCACACTGTATGATGTATTTGTATTTACCCATCCCTCTAACGTTCTCGAGTATAATACTCAGATAAAACCTTGTCATAACCCAAAACCGCTTCCTCTTCAAATCACTATCCGACCCAACATATCAAAACTCAGAATTATTCCAGGAACAAAGCACATCTTTCAAACGCAAACTCTTCAGCATTATCAAAATAAACGAAGAGCCAAAGGGTTCCAACGACACAGTAAACACTCTACAAAGAGTTAGTACTAGCACAATTGTTTATTTGTTCGTCATTCTGAGTTGGGCCACCTTACCATTAGCCGTTAATGCGTTCTTGTTTATTTTGCCGGTCTGATCTACTAGTGAATATTTCCTTTGGATGGATTCTCAATTTAGGTGCCATTGGGATTAATTTGAGTTTGAATTTGGATTTGAATCGTTAGTATCGAGTTAGATTTTGTATTGACTATTATAGTAATGGTAGTAGCTTGCATCTATTGCAAAGTTATTTAATAAAGAAGAAAGAGAAAGAAAGAAAAATATTTGACTTCAAATAATTTAAGAAGGCTTTATTTCTAAACAGAAAAATAGATATTGCCAAAATTTATTTGGTTCAGCAAAATGCTAGACAACACGCGCCTGAATTTTGAACCGAAACTAGTATTAAAGCGCCGAGTCTAGTGTCTAAATGATTTATAATAAAAATAAACGTTAAAAAACAAAGATATGCTATCTCCACCGCATCCACTATTACTCGCTCCCCCTCAAATTGCTATCTATTTGAAGACGGTTACGTCCCACAGATAAAAAGTACCTAACAATCCTTTTTTCATAGTTATTTAGAGACTAACAAAGCGCGTATTCGGAATATTCGCGGCAACAAATCATACGCCGCCTTTTAGAAGCCATGAAAGCATTCTTAAAACAAGAACATAAAAAAAGAATCAGAACAACACAGTTAGGGATGAGCTGTTAAGACACAAGCGATAGAGGGTTATACAAAATTTAATTAGAATGGAGTTTAAAAAAAATTATAATATAATCGGATTTTTTATTTTATTAGGGAAAACCAACAGTTGTACTGTCTTACAACTAGAAATACATAATTAAATAGGTAAACGGACAATTCACAACGTTTCCACAAATTACAATTTCTTTTTTTATTATTATTATTGACTTAAATACAGATAATTATAATATTAGGGCTTATTTTAAACTTATACTATTAGGTTTTCAGTGTATCAAACAATTCTTTTATAAATATACTAGCTTTTGCCCGCGACTTCGTTCCGCGTGGGACGTTTTTCCCACGTAAATCCCGATCCCGTAGGAATTCCGGGATAAAAAGTAGCCTATGTGTTATTCCTGGTTGCCAACTATCTACTTTTTTTTTTTTTAACTTGGTATAATCTATACTTATAATAAATCTGTAGAGAGGTCAATTCTGTACATGAAATATATTTCCAAAATAACTATCAGGGGGTGATTAGGGATCGATACTGATGCCAAAAATGCAATCAGTAAAATTTTTGTCTGTCTGTCTGTCTGTCTGTCTATCTGTCTGTCTGTCTGTCTGTCTGTCTGTATAACCGTTATAGAAACAAAAACTACTCGACGGATTTTAACGAAACTTGGTACAATTATTTTTCATACTCCTGAGCAGGTTATAGTATACTTTTCATCACGCAGAGCAGTGAAGGGAAATGTTGGGAAAACGGGAGAAGTTACCCCATTTTTAAGTTTCCGTCGCGTGTGCAATCTTAATGGTTAAAGCTACACAGAAATCATTTCATGACGGAAATGTTCTCTTTAAAATTATATAAAAAATATCCCACGACAGCATATGTCTATTTTTTATAGTTGACTCACAATAACACGTGTAACTCCCGATAGCTTACCAGTTCGAAGCTTTCTCATTATAATATTTGTCTACTCTTACGTTTATAACACTCTCAGTCACCCCTAATTGAAAAAGTTAACATTATTAACTATTCCATAAAAAAATTGGCCAAGTGCGAGTCAGACTCGCCCATGAAGGGTTCATTAGTAACTATAATAATATAATATGCATATTTATTTGACGAAAAAAACCTTACAAATTTCTTAAAACTAGCTTATTTACATTTTTTACAACTGCGCCAAATAAATTTGATTTTCATAGTGTTTGTATGAATTACAAAGTTATATTTGCGGTTTTAGAAAATATGCTGTATCTCAAAAACTACTGAACTGATTTCGTTCAAACCAATTTTTGTAAAAAAGTGTACATTAAGATCTACAGACATATATTTTTTTTAGATTTTTCACTCCATTATTATAGAAGTTAGAGGGGGGATACACACATTTTACCACTTTGGAAGCTTATATCTTTTAAACGATTGACTTTATGGAAAAGTGGTTTTAGAAACCCCGATATCGTTTTTAAAGAACTGTCTATAGATACCACACATGCATCGACTACATGAAAAAAAAATCAGTTTTAGTTCCATGTATGGAGAGCCCCCCTTTATTTTAAATATTTATTAAATTTTTTCTCAAAATCGGAAAGCGGTTCACAGAATACATCTACCTATCAAGTTAAGACTTTTACTGACTAAAATCCACGGTGTTCCTTCAATAACCCTTTACGTACCGGGGTCACGGTAATGGGATAAGTTCCACGACCCCGGCAGGCTTCGGCCCTCTGCAGGGGGGGCCTCGTCATGTTGCTGACGCTCTTTGAGGCGCGCGTGGAACACAACGCGCCGTCGACCCGGGCATGGTCCATGGTCGGACAGCGAGTTGCCCTTTACTCGCTGTCCGCATGCCCGCGCCTACGGTGGCCGGAGATCGTCGGCCTACGACCGACGCCGTGGGCGTCTACCACTGCGGCTGGGCTGGAGGGAGGATGCCATCCTCTCCTTCACGCGTCCCGCCTCCTCCTTCGGGAGCATGACTGCTTCGCAGAAGGAGGCGACTGCTTCCCACTCACTCTCGCCCCGCAGCATGGCCTCGACCAATGCCGGGTGCGAGAGGTCTCCGCCTATCGCCGCCGTGAGGACACGTCGGTGCTCTGCCCAGGCGGGGCAGTCTTGCACCGTATGCTCTACTGTGTCCTCAGGGCGACCCTCGCAGTGGTGACACCCAGGCGTTTCTTCCTTTCCCATCAGACACAGGTACCTCCCGAAACTTCCGTGTCCGGTGAGGACCTGCGTCATGCGGTAGGTCAGGACGCCGTGACGCCGATCTAGCCACTCCTCAAAGAGGGGTCTTACCGCCGCAATTGCGGCGTGCCCGGTATCATTACGCTAAGGCCAATAGGAGCGGAGCACCAATGAAGAATGCTTCAAAATCGTGGTTAAATTTAATGTTAGCCCAAAGTAACTATTCCACGCGGACGAAGTCGCGGGCAAAAGCTAGTTATCAAATAAGTCCTCCCACTCCGGGCAGGGACTGTCAGACTTTTACTGACTAAAATCCACGGTGTTCCTTCAATAACCCTTTACATACCGGGGCCACGGTAACGGGATGAGTCCCACGACCCCGGCGGGCGTCGGCCCTCTGCAGAGGGGGCCTCGTCATGTTGCTGACGCTCTTTGAGGCGTGCGTGGAACACGACGCGCCGTCGACCCGGGCATGGTCCATGGTCGGACAGCGAGTTGCCCTTTACTCGCTGTCCGCATGCCCGCGCCTACGGTGGCCGGAGATCGTCGGCCGACGTCCGACGCCGTGGGCGTCTACCACTGCGGCTGGGCTGGAGGGAGGACGCCATCCTCTCCCTCACGCGGCCCGCCTCCTCCTTCGGAAGCATGACTGCTTCGCAGAAGGAGGCAACCGCTTCCCACTCCCTCTCGCCCCGCAGCATGGCCTCGACCAAGGCCGGGCGCGAATGGTCTCCGCCTATTGTCGCCGTGAGGACACGTCGGTGCTCTGCCCAAGCTGGGCAGTCCTGCACCGTGTGCTCGACTGTGTCCTCAGGGCGACCCTCGCAGTGGTCACACCCAGGCGTCTCTTCCTTACCCATCAGACACAGGTACCTCCCGAAACTTCCATGTCCGGTGAGGACCTGCGTCATGCGGTAGGTCAGGACGCCGTGACGCCGATCTAGCCACTCCTCAAAGAGGGGTCTTACCGCCGCAATTGCGGCGTGCCCGGCCAACTATCTACTTACCAAATTTTATTCATATCCGTTCAGTAGTTTTTGCCTGAAAGAGTAACAAACATCCATCCATCCTCACAAACTTTCGCATTTATAATATTAAGTAGGAGTAGGAAGTAGGATATTACTAGGATAGGAAATATTAGTAGGAAGTAGGATTACAAGACCATGCGAATATGTCTATTACTAAGGGTTATTTGCTTTGAATTATTTATATTAGGTCATAGTGTATTTTGAAATGTAATTATAACTTACTAGCTTTTGCCTACGACTTCGTTGGCGTGGGAAGTTTTTCCCGCGTAATTCTCGGTCCCGTGGGAATTTCGGTTCAGTAGTTTTGCGTGAGAGCAACAAACATACACACATTCTCACAAACTTTTGCATTATAGTATTAGTAGGAAGTAGGATATGATTTTCCATATTGGTTATATATTACACTTTTACACGCTGTACGTTTTGTCATGGGATTGATATATGAATAAAAACAAATGCATGGGACTCGATTTTCGTACCATTTTTCAAAAACTTTTGTTAAACTTATACTTAAATCGCTTTGCACTTTCTGGTGCATTTTGTAATAATGTAAAAGATTCTTTCTTTTAACATTAATATTTTATCGAGAGAAGACTGGAAAAATTTTGCTTCTACGTTTACCTAAAAGCTTTCTCGTGAAGCTACGTCGAATTAGATTCTGAATACATTAACGTGTTGTCCTTGCTTATTTTGTTTTAGTCCACTGTCAGCATTGTTGATTGTTTTGACTTATTTCGTTTTTGTTGTTTGCTAATTAACATCTGTGGATTATTAAGTCCCAATACCAAGGATTAGGTTTGTTGTAGTCCTGCCGGCTTTACGATAACCAATCACGCTTTATAGAATACGACTGTACTGTAATTAGAGATGTCACATTCGATTCCTCAAGTTGATTGTATCAGCTTAGTTTGTATGCCTGATGGTTAGGATGATACCGCACGTTTCTAGTTTATACGATTACACAAATAATTAGTATCTATATAAGCATAGAGCGACATTGCTTAGGCTGATAAAAAAACTAGCATTCGTTCTCAGCTGCAATTTATTGTTTTTGTAAGTTTTACTGAATAAGTAAATTTCTGTAAATATAAATAAATAGTCATAGTAAAAGAAGTAAATTAATAAATTATATAATCATTAATATGTAATAAATTTTATTCCGATCAGTAACGACCATCATTTTTTTCGGTGGGAAACTTAAATGATTCCCACAACTCTGGGTGGGAAGGGTGTGTCAGACTCCTATTGACAAAAAACCAACCCTGTTTCTTCAGATGCCTTTATGTTCCGAGGACGCGGTATCTATAACCTTCTCGTAACCCCGGTAGACATGGCAACCTTTGAGGTTCGCTCGACTCGGGTATATACAGAGTTGATACGACAGAGGGGCATTAAATTACACTACGTATTCTGTACGTGTTTAGTCTTAATTTGATACAGTTAAAAAATAAAAAGCTTACAAGTCAGAGTAAAACGCAACCACCCTTTGTAAATAAACGTGACTGACCTTAAATACCTAGGTAACAAAGTGGCAACGTAGCGCGGCGTGTGTTATCTCTTGTCTTGGTCAGATTTATCGCTTTAAGGTGCATCTCATCAAAATCATTTGCGACTAAACCACTTCTCCTATTTAATGGATTTTTGGTACAAAGCTTGAAAATAGTACCTAGTATTTTATATGTATTTTGTATATTTTGACAGGCCCGTTGGTATAGTGGTCAGTGGCCCTGACTGCTATGCACAAGGTCGTGGGTTCGATTCCCACCTAGGACAAATGTTTATGTGATGAGCACGATCATTTGTTCTTTGTCTGGGTGTAATTTATCTATAATATGTATGTATTTAAAAATATATATGTATGTTTATCAGTTGTCTAGTACTCATACCACAAGCTCTGCTTAGTTTGGGACTAGATGGCGTTGTGTGAAAGTTGTGGAATATTATTATATTAATATAGTATACGCAGTTTAAAGGAAAGCCCCTCGGTCGTATCAACTCTAGATATGATTGGGTACTATTTACTAATTAATAGTCGTAGTAAAAATGTGAAAAGACATATTTTTATTGGTGAGCTTTATTCACAAATGACCCATAGAATCAATGCCCATACATGCCATATAATATTATAATTCCATTTCTAAAGCTATGTTAATTACGTATTCGGAATACTAACTTCCGGTTCGCACATTAATATATTTGTTAAGCCATTCAAGGAATTTTTAATATAATATTGAAAATAGTACTTATATTTGTAATAGAAATTATCTGCATGTATGCAGTCCAAAAGTTTATTATGAATTTAGTTAATTAGGTACATAATGAAATATAATTTCAATAATGCGGTCACTTATTAGTATCTGTTATTTTAATAAGCCTATTTATTAAAATATAAAATATGGACTTCGCAAAAGTATTTCATTTATACCTATATACCTAACAACAGTAAGGATATACCTATCAGTGGCGAAGGCTCCATACAGCTCGATTCCTACCGGCTTCCCTTTTGAAATATGGCATATATTAGTCTATTATTTTATATATGAATATATAAATAGTAATCTATTTTTTTTTCAATTAAACACATAATTATTTACGAAGTTACAAGATTTCGAAGTCAGCCACAGGGCCACAGTTACTGGAATTCACGCATCACACTTGAGCAAGGTAAGCATTTTTTGGCCCGGCTTCCCTTTTATGAAAATTCACCCTTCGCCACTGATACCTATATAACTAGTATCAAACCATAATATAACTCACGGTACATGCAACATATCTACAATATACCTATATCATGATAATATAATATCAGGACAGATAGGCTTGAGTCGTTACTCAATGGGAGCCAGAAGAGGGCGTCGTTGTCGAGAAAGGCCTAGAAAGATGGCGTGACGACTTAGAGGCGTTCATGACGGATTAGTCAGAGAGGGCAACGTACTGGAAAATAGTAGAAAACTACGGAGACTTGCCCAGCAGTGGGGTATTATAAGTTAGTTTACAAAATGCTTTCTTTTAAGCTGTATGAGTATTTTACAAAAAAAAAAAAATAGCTTCAATCAAACCTGTTGCGCTCGCTACAGCTTATCACTTAAACCAAACCAGAAAAGAAGCGTTTGAAATACACCAGTGAATCACAGTGGGAAGTAGAGAATGCGTTAATAAGCCCCGAGGCATCCCCGGATTTCGACTTACCATACATGTATATACAATACGGAAGCCACATCTATATGCATGTACGTACGAGGTTCAGAGAAAACTGTACTGAAAAAGCAATGAATGGAAAAAGGATGTGGCGATTAAAAGAGGAGAGGTATGTGTACGGTTGGGTGCGTAGAGATATTAAGGTGAACGGTTTCTTACATAGTAATTTGGTAAGTAGGTTACTATAATAATTTATTTATTTATTTGGCTCACCAACAATTGTTGATACCAAAATTTTTACAATTATTATTCCTAAGTAGGTATATTTCCTAGTGTCACAATTTTTACAGGTAAGCACCACATATGCCATTGTGTACAAAACAATACAATATAATTATTCTTAACTCTCTAACATAGAACTAAACAAAAGAATAAATATCTAAATGTACAACATAAAATAAAATAAACTAAAATAACCTTCAAAAGACGAGCTATCTACATATTATTGTGCATTACTTTGAGGAGCCTGGTAAAAGAGTCTGCATGGACATCCACAAGATCGCTGCAACTGTTTAAAAGTTTACACAGTCGAGGAATGGTTGAGTTAGCGCCGAGAACAGCCCTACGGGACGGAGGATACAAGGGAGTTATGGTAGCACAAGGGTATCTAGCTGGAGCTCGGAATTTAATCTTCCCTAATAACTGGAGGGCAGTCTATTTTGTTTTGTAAAATAATAATATATAATACTTTTGCACGTCAATCTAGCTCAGTTTCGTTTTTGTTTTTTTAAAGAAACTAGCAATGTTGTTGGAATTCCCATTACTAGCTTAACTTAACCCTTAAT
Source organism: Tholera decimalis (assembly GCA_943138885.2). Lineage (NCBI taxonomy): Eukaryota > Metazoa > Arthropoda > Insecta > Lepidoptera > Noctuidae > Tholera > Tholera decimalis. The sequence continues at coordinate 36,879,358 of OW964564.2, read as the reverse complement.
CAAGCTAAATATGCTTGTGTCTGGAGTGGGTGCACGGCAATAATGTAATGGGTGGGGTTTGAACCCGTGACCTCTCGACCACAAGTCCGACACCTACGCCATTCGGCTATTGACGCTTTAATCTGGGGGCACGGCAGTGCCCCCGCCAAGTCGAGCAAAAAGCGGCACGGCCGTCTCATACTTTTCTCGAAGCAGTTCAGGCCATTTTCGACCCCGTATAACTCCGTTGTGGATAAAACTAGAAGCCTGACAATCGCAAAAACAATCTAATTTATATATGTACATACATATATTACTTGTGAGATATATTATGTTTTCATGCGATGGCCGAGTCAATCTATTTATTTAAAACGTTAAATATTTTTAATATTGATATGGTCACTATAAGATGTTGTTAGGTTAGATAATTACGTAACAACTTAAGACAGAAGGTCCCTTAAGTAAGGACTGAATAATCGAATAACCGACTTGGTATTACATGGATCTCACAACTTTTTACGGTAGAAGAACTGAGTTGCGAGACAAAGTGAAGCCGCTGGCACAAGCTAGTACATAATAAAGGCGAAACACAAAGAAACGCGATCACAAATAAGATAGAAGGTGGATAGGTTGTACAGGGTTAATTGTAAAACACCGTTAACCTCTCAGGAGTCAGGACTATGTTTATATTTTTTATATTTTTATTTTTATATGAAAATCTGGTGAACTAAAATAAATGACGAATTTTTAAAAGTCATAGAACAAAAGTTGTTCATTATGATGTTAGTAACATAGTCCTGTGAGGTTAACGGTGTTTTACAATTTATATTAATATTTCCTACGCCCACGAATTTATTTATCTGTTGAATCATACAACACCCATCACAACAGCGTTACATGGTGGACATTCCACTCATAAGCACAAAACGTTTTGGGAATACTTTCATTGTGCGTACGGCTAAGGAGTGGAATTTCCCGCCGGAGTCTGTATTTTCTGATACGATCTTTAAGTCAAGAGTGAATAGGCTACTTCTAGATAAGCGTGCTTCATCTTAGACCATATCATCGCTTCCCATCAGGTGAAATAGTGGTCAAACGCGAGCCTGTTATCAATAAAAAAAAAACACCCTTCCCATGGTAATCGCACATTTTCAGTCATCTATCTCTGTGCTGAATTTCAACCGGATCTGTTCAGCTATTTAGGCGTGATTGAGTAATAAATATTGATATATCCATCTACAATTCAATTTAAGCATTTATTTACTTAACAATATTTAGAACAATGATCTCTCAATACAAAACAAACAATTTCATTGAGTTTTATACTTTTTTACGGCTTTTTACCCCTAGTTGTCCCCTAAAACTCAACCTAGAACACATTATGATAAAGTTGACATTTAAGTTAGTGGCGATTGATTGAAATAATTAGCACTCCTAATATAATAAAATATATAATAATCTAATTATGTTATTTTATTGTTTATATATATATATATATATATATTTACATTGATAATAGGCTCGCGTTTGACCACCGTCTTACTTGATACCTGTAAGTGATGATGTGGTCGAAGATGAAGCAAGCTTACCTAGAAGTTACGTTAACTCTTGATTTAAAAACCCCCTGGTTATAGATATTAGGAAACACAGACTCCTGCAGAAAATTCCACTCCTTAGCCTAAAAATAAATTGCGATGTATTATGGATCTTCACATAGAATAAATGCAAAAGTAGCTCTGTCTATCTTTCTGCTACGCTTTCACGCGTAAACTACTTAACCGATTTTGTTTAAATTTGTTACATAGATAGAGTTGACATCGGAAAACGACACATTTTCGTACTTTTTAGCTCGGGAAAACCTCCTATTCTCGCGGGATAACGTCGTGTTGCCCACGCGGGCGAAGCCGCGGACGGAAGTCTAGTCTAGAATAAAATTATTAGTAATTATGAAGATTTCAAGCTTATAAGTCAACTAATCCTACTAATTTAATCTATAATGTGTATAATCTCCGTATATAGAAATTAGTTCACGAATCACAAATAGTAAATTAACTATCCCTTTGATTTTGTGGTTGCAAGCACAACTGCCGAGATTTGGCTGATAGTTTCAGTTCCCAGGTCAGGCTATAAGTATTATTGTTTTTTTTTCCATTAATCAGATTGCCGTCTCATCGGACTATAAGGAAACAGATTTCCTTGTGATTGCGCATACACATGTGCACTATAGGTAATCTCTCTAGAGATTGAACACAGTGACTGAATTGCGGTTGGAAAAATCATTAATTTAATCGATCACGCCGCTATACTAAGCGGATATTGGTACACAGATAGGCTAAAGCGTTGATAGGGACTTATGTTATAAAGCTGAAAAATTTGTTTGTTTGTTAAACGCGCTAATCTTCGAAAGTACTGGGTGAATTTGGATGTATGGACGACTGGACGTAGCTTGAAGCTTGATTAAGGTTATTGGCTAATTTTTACCCGACTGTGAAAAAAGGATGGTTATGTTTTTATCGAGATAGAGTCCCGCACGACTGCCAGTCTTATTATATTTCTATACGGATAATTTCAGAAATACACGCGAGCGAAGACGCGCTGTAGTTCTAGACTTGCGAAAATGTATAGCTTCCTCGGATTTCAAGAATTTGTGGTTATCCCACGTAGTTTAATAATGTCGAGACTACCTTTATCAATCCTTCTTATCTCTAGAATCTGAAAAGTTTATATACCACAAATATATTTTCTTTTCGGTAAGCGGATAGATCGTTTTTGGAAGAATGTTAGATACATTATGTAAAAATATAGGGTTGCTATATCTTTGGTTGGTTTGGAAATTTAGGGATTTGTATAAAAAGATGGACCTAAACCCAGCAGTTGATAAAGTGGATGAATGTGATCATCATTAAAATGTTCATATTATGTATATTTTCAGAACTGTGTATCGTATTTTTGCCATTTTAAGTTAAACTAAATGAGGCTGGTGTTTCCTAACTACTCTGGAGAAGAAACACCGAAACAAACTCAGAGGTCAACGTCTGTTTTAAAGTCCATACAATTCGTATTGATCAAATCATAATCATCAATATGAGAATGAGATCCATGTAAGCATTTGCCAGTTATTGTGTAGCTCAATATAGAAGTTTTTGTAGGATGTAATTTTAGTGAAAGACCACGCGATCTTTTGTTTTCCTTGTTCCCAACCAGAATACAATATTATATTTTGTAATAACGTTTGACAAGAGGAGACTTTTCAACCATAACATAATTATAAGATAGAAAATTTAAACACAATAGGTATATTACAAAATTATACAACGTGTAATTTAAAGGGTATATACATACCAAGTGCACGGCTTCTTTGGATGATAACAAACGATATGGCCAGGGTTTTCTAATCCTATGTCTACATGTGTGGAGCTTATTAGAAATTTCAATACATTGATACCAGAGACCGAATTTTTCAAATTAAGAAGAACGAAGAGAATTGTCGTTTTATTGGCAAGTGACGTGGAAAGTGATGACCCTCAGAGTGCTGTGACACGTTTGTTATTATTGGTATTCAAGAAACATACGAAACTAACAATTTGGGGTCAATTCTGTGAGTAACTTATTTTTAGTTCAGCTCATATCAACTTTGCATAGAGACTCCATAACAGATGTTGTCTTCAGTCCTTTTGGATGGACATGGGGTTTCCGTTACACGTTGTATATCTAGAATAAATCATGTTGGTATTCAGATTCACATTATACTAAGTAGACTAGAATTCAATCTCAGTATGGTTGTTAAAAGGCAAATATTCAATATTACATAAGGATTGTTTTTCTTAATTTTATTAGGACTTTTAAACCGCTCTGCGTACGACAGTCCCATCATACCTTAAATATAATAATCTGAACTAATATTATAAAGAGGAAAGATTTTTTAATGTTTGTAACGAATAAACTCAAAAACGACTGGACCAAATTTAACGTTTGAATGCTACGTTATCACTGAGTGGCATAGGCTACAGAAGACTGCCCAAAACAAGTTGGTTGAAGGCTACAGAGATACTATTTCTACAGAACTCAAATCGAACACATTCCATACAATGAGGCGAGTTTTTTTTCTTCATTAGGATCGCTTTTTTACATGGAATGTGTCCAGCTCTAAGTCTATTTCAAAAGGATTTAAAACCTACTAAGCCCACGCAAATGTAACAAGATTACTAAACTATAAAATTGGACGCGTACATAGTGTTAAACCACATATCATTTACAAAACATACTTCGAGAATATTCTCCTACAAATATACATAAAGTGCTACGTACCATATCAGAGAAACTGATTTCCTTTCTAGCTAAAATCCGAGCGATATTCGCAAGTGTTGGCAACGCCCGAGCTATTACAACATATGGACTGAAAATATACCAATAACCTACAAATGGACCGGTAGCTAGTATATATGATTTAGGTTTAGTTTAGGAACCTATTTTATTTTTATGTCTCTTTGCGTCGGTATTTGTAGATACCTACGTGAACTTTGGAAGAGGACTGAAGCTGGAATTACCAGTTGACGCGATAGCGGAAGCCATTGGACATTTGTATGAATAATTAAGTAATTATTAAAAATACTTTTTTCAATATGTTGCCATGTCATGAGGCAAGAAGAAGGGCAGGCTGTAAAAAAAGTCACTGGCTAGTGAAGTGTCCTGTCGGCGAAGTGTCCTGTCGGCGAAGAGTCCCGTCGAAGTAAAGTCATGTCGGTGTTCAGTCTGTCGACGTAGTGTCTGTCGGCGTTTAGTCATACACTCTACTTGGGGTCGGCTCTGTCGGCAACGACGGTAATATTCTCCTTACCGTCGCACGGTGGGCTGAAAATCGGCTTTCATAGACTTAGGCATTTTATTTTGCAAGTGCGAGTTTTTATGCCGGATATCACTTCTATTAGTTATAACAATATACAAAAATGACACCAGAATTGATTCTGCACAGAAACGAAGGAATTATAATTTTTTTACGAAAATTTTGTATGGAGCTAGTATGAAAAATCGAAATATCTCTGAAACGGCAGCGATAACCGTAACATCCTTATAGGAGGTTTTAGTACTAATTATTTATGATTTTTTGACATACGTTACATAATGGTTGTAGATGCCTTTTTTTAAAAAAAAATCGTCAAAATATTTTTATTTATTTTTACATATTAAACGTTCCTTTTAGTGTTTAAGTTGAAGAATTCAGAGCTTTAACAACTCTTAACATAAAATAGCATCACCCCTATAGACCTGAAGGACTAGACAGACGTGTGTAGTATCTTGTTGATCTTGTAAGATTTCCAACAATACCAAATAGTTGAATATCAGTGTCAAAGTGCCCATGCTGTCGCTTCTTTTAGAAAGATAGGGGAATGAAATTGTTAATTGATCATACCCTAAAAGTATGATTACAACATAACCGGACACATAATAATATCGACACAAAAGGAATTTTAAAACCTTGCATACGTTCAAAATACAAAATAACATATTGTGTAGTCATCTAATAAGTCTGATGACAAGTAATTAAGTAATTAGAATGATGGTTGTAGTCTTCTGATTCTAATGAGCCTATTAAGTGATTAAATGATTTGAAATATCTCGCAACAATACCAACTAAGAACTGCATTCACCTTTTTATAATTAGTGAGCTAATGTGATTTGCTAATGTTGATTAGTTCTACTATGAGTTCTACGAAATGTTTTTGACGATTATAAATTTTCATTATCATATTATATTATATAAAGCTAGATTACCACTCACTGACTCACTGACATAATTGTTCTCCCAGATGGTGGATGGGGAGGTGGGTATATTTTGACAGATTCGTAAACAAGTAACTCTCAAACCTACGGGAAAAGTGCCAAACCCCCCCTTTTCCCCCCCCTTCTCCCCCCCCCCTATCGTATCTCGGAAACTACGAGACCCGTATTTTTTTCTTTTTACGGATTCGTATAGAGGAGGCTCGGTAAAGTAAAAACCATTTTTCAAAGTCCCCCCCCCGCCCCCCTTCTCCCCCCCTTTAGGCGGATCTACGAATCTAAGAGACTTGGAACATTTTTTTTTTCAGATTCATTTAGAGGGGCAATGCTTTAGTCGAAATACTTGTGCAACCCCCCCCCCATTTTTTTTATATTCTTAATTTTTATTCACAAGCACGCGAGGTGCTTGCACCTCGCGCAACACGCAAATACTTGATTTAGAGGGGCAATGCTTTAGTTTTTTTCACAAGCACGCGAGGTGCTTGCACCTCGCGCAACACGCAAATACTAAACCCCCCCCATCTCCCCCCATCACCACCCCCTTTTTTTTTTTTCACAAGCACGCGAGGTGCTTGCACCTCGCGCAACACGCAAATACTTGATTTAGAGGGGCGATGCTTTAGATTTTTTCACAAGCACGCGAGGTGCTTGCACCTCGCGCAACACGCAAATACTAGTTATACTATATAAAGCTAAATTACCACTCACTGACTCACTGACAGAATTGTTCTCCCAGATGGTGGATGGGGAGGTGGGTATATTTTGACAGATTCGTAAACAAGTAACTCTCAAACCTACGGGAAAAGTGCCAAACCCCCCATTTTCCCCCCCCTTCTCCCCCCCCCCCCTATCGTATCTCGGAAACTACGAGACCCGTATTTTTTCTTTTTACGGATTCGTATAGAGGAGGCTCGGTAAAGTAAAAACCATTTTTCAAAGTCCCCCCTCCCCGCCCCCCTTCTCCCCCCCTTTAGGCGGATCTCGGAATCTAAGAGACTTGGAACATTTTTTTTTTCAGATTCATTTAGAGGGGCAATGCTTAAGTCGAAATACTTGTGCAACCCCCCCCCCATCACCCCCCCCCCCCCTCTTTTTTTTTTATTTTTTTTTCACAAGCTCGCGAGGTGCTTGCACCTCGCGCAACACGCAAATACTAAACCCCTCCATCAACCCCCGCCTTTTTTTTTTTTTTTTCACAAGCACGCGAGGTGCTTGCACCTCGCGCAACACGCAAATACTAGTCTTTTATAACTTTAATGAGGGTAGTTAACTAATTATTGACTTTATACAATAAAAGGGCTATAATTTTGTTCCATAATTTAGATTGTTCACAACCGTGTAACGGCTAACACTAAAACTATTTGCTTTGCGACTACAAAATCTTAGAATGGAAAGTTTAATCACCAACTTAGATTTGTTTGTTCTTCTAAAAAGTGAGTGTCCTTCATTTAATCATGAAGTATTGTTTAGTGCAATTGTGTCCCGCATAGGCGATTGCCTTTCTGCCGAAGATCAAGTAACTCTCAAAGAATTTTGCCGGAGATTCACGCGAGTTGCTTTAAACAGGTGGCAGAAATCTAAACGATTCTTTGATAAGTTTAGAAATACTAATTAATTTTTTTCTTTTTACGGATTCGTATAGAGGAGGCTCGGTAAAGTAAAAACCATTTTTCAAAGTCCCCCCCCCGCCCCCCTTCTCCCCCCCTTTAGGCGGATCTACGAATCTAAGAGACTTGGAACATTTTTTTTTTCAGATTCATTTAGAGGGGCAATGCTTTAGTCGAAATACTTGTGCAACCCCCCCCCCATTTTTTTTATATTCTTAATTTTTATTCACAAGCACGCGAGGTGCTTGCACCTCGCGCAACACGCAAATACTTGATTTAGAGGGGCAATGCTTTAGTTTTTTTCACAAGCACGCGAGGTGCTTGCACCTCGCGCAACACGCAAATACTAAACCCCCCCCATCTCCCCCCATCACCACCCCCTTTTTTTTTTTTCACAAGCACGCGAGGTGCTTGCACCTCGCGCAACACGCAAATACTTGATTTAGAGGGGCGATGCTTTAGATTTTTTCACAAGCACGCGAGGTGCTTGCACCTCGCGCAACACGCAAATACTAGTTATACTATATAAAGCTAAATTACCACTCACTGACTCACTGACAGAATTGTTCTCCCAGATGGTGGATGGGGAGGTGGGTATATTTTGACAGATTCGTAAACAAGTAACTCTCAAACCTACGGGAAAAGTGCCAAACCCCCCATTTTCCCCCCCCTTCTCCCCCCCCCCCCTATCGTATCTCGGAAACTACGAGACCCGTATTTTTTCTTTTTACGGATTCGTATAGAGGAGGCTCGGTAAAGTAAAAACCATTTTTCAAAGTCCCCCCTCCCCGCCCCCCTTCTCCCCCCCTTTAGGCGGATCTCGGAATCTAAGAGACTTGGAACATTTTTTTTTTCAGATTCATTTAGAGGGGCAATGCTTAAGTCGAAATACTTGTGCAACCCCCCCCCCATCACCCCCCCCCCCCCTCTTTTTTTTTTATTTTTTTTTCACAAGCTCGCGAGGTGCTTGCACCTCGCGCAACACGCAAATACTAAACCCCTCCATCAACCCCCGCCTTTTTTTTTTTTTTTTCACAAGCACGCGAGGTGCTTGCACCTCGCGCAACACGCAAATACTAGTCTTTTATAACTTTAATGAGGGTAGTTAACTAATTATTGACTTTATACAATAAAAGGGCTATAATTTTGTTCCATAATTTAGATTGTTCACAACCGTGTAACGGCTAACACTAAAACTATTTGCTTTGCGACTACAAAATCTTAGAATGGAAAGTTTAATCACCAACTTAGATTTGTTTGTTCTTCTAAAAAGTGAGTGTCCTTCATTTAATCATGAAGTATTGTTTAGTGCAATTGTGTCCCGCATAGGCGATTGCCTTTCTGCCGAAGATCAAGTAACTCTCAAAGAATTTTGCCGGAGATTCACGCGAGTTGCTTTAAACAGGTGGCAGAAATCTAAACGATTCTTTGATAAGTTTAGAAATACGTACGGAGAGTGGTTGCAAGCAAATATTGATTGGCCGAGTTGCGTGCAAACTTTAATAAATCAAGAACCAACTGTTGATGAGATACCAAGAGCACGCTCAGTCTCTCCAGAACCTTCGACATCATCGACTGTTGGAACAATGACAAAAAGGTCCCGAAAACCATTCAAAGATCTGGGAAGCAAACAGAAAAAGAGAAGATCTAGTGAGCACATAGGCGAGGATTCCTGTGAATTGGCATATGCAGCTGCAGCACGTTTAAAAGAAGAAGGTTATGAAGATATCGCATCTGTAATCAATTATATGATCAAAAATCCAGAAGCTGCCGTTAAAATCAAGGAAAGCATTAAGAAAACAGTAATATTTACACCAGAGAAAGCACTTGGATTGCTTCTTTCACTTAAGCTTTCAAAGTGGCAATATATTACGTTGCGAGAGACTGCCATTCGGGAAGGTGCTAAGGATATTTACCCATCCTACTATAAACTGCAACAAACTAAGCTTGCATGCTACCCTCCTAATCAATCAGTATCAGTTACGGATTCATCAGCTAGAATTACACTTCAAGCTTTACTTGACATCACGGTGAAGCGGATTCTTCAAACTCTTTCTGATAATGTGGAAAATAAGCAGTTAAAGCTGATATCGAAGTGGGGATTTGATGGTGCTTCCAATCAAAGCCGATACAAGCAGAAAATGGACGGCGAGCATGATGATTCAAGCATTTTCATGACCTCCTTGGTGCCACTGAAACTGACAGATGGAGATAATACTATATGGACAAACCCGAAACCATGCTCAACTTTTTATTGTCGTCCGGTTCAGTTCACTTTTGTAAAAGAAAGCCATGCAGTTGTCATTGATAACAAAAGAAAAATGGATGAGGAAATTGAGGCCCTTAACCCCACAGAGTGCATTAATAGTAACAGGGTGACTCATAAACTAATGATGACAATGATCGACGCAAAAGTCTGCACGTACCTTTCTGAAGCTAGATCAAATGCATCATGCTACCTGTGCTTAGCAAAACCAACAGAAATGAACCACTTAGATGCTGTAACATCAAAAACTGTGTGTTCTGACATATATGAATTTGGCCTATCATCCCTACATGCCCGTATAAATTGCATGGAATGTCTGTTACACATTGCGTACAGACTTGACTTCAAACAGTGGGCAGCAAGAAGTAATGAGCATAAAGATATGTTACAAAACAGAAAAAAAAAACATTCAAAATAAATTTAAAGAGGAGCTCAATCTGTTAATTGATATAGTAAAACAAGGCTCGGGAACTACCAATGACGGGAATACCGCAAGGAAGTTTTTCGAGTTTCCCAATAAAACTGCAGCTATTACTGGGTTGGATCAAAACCTGATAAAAAGATTTGCTGTTATTTTGCAAGCAATAACATCTGGTGAGAAGATCGATGTCATCAAATTTAAAGATTTTGCTCGCAAAACAGCAGAAAAGTACGTGGAATTATACGACTGGTACTACATGTCATCAACCGTACATAAACTATTAATACACGGAGCTGACATAATCGAAAAAAATGATATTGTCCCGATTGGGACTCTCTCGGAAGAAGCCTCAGAGTCTCGAAACAAAGATTTTAGGAGGTTCCGGGAACATCATTCGCGGAAAAGAAGCAGGCAAGATTCTAATCAAGATATCCTAAATATGCTTGTTGTTTCTTCGGATCCTTTTCTAAGTGCACAAAGGCCGAAGTTAGATGCCAAAAGGAAGACAACCTTTTTTGCTGAAACTCTCGACCTAATACAGTTTCCGGAAACTGAGTTCGAGTTTGTAGGTATATCCGATCTGGATTCTGACTCGGAATTGGAGTCCGACAACGAAAGTTGTAAAGAAAATTTGTAAAATTTAATTATTTTTCTTTATGTTCTTTTGTTATTTATGTTAGTTTATTGTACCAATATGTTTAGTTAATAATTTCATAAATTATAGTTTCAAATATGTATTTTGTATAATTGAATTTATTAGATATTATTTTTGTTACTTCTGTTTTATTTAAATTACCTATCAATAAAAAGTTTATATACAGTCTTTTTTTTTCACATATTCTTAATATTTGGGGAAAAAGCATGCTTCCTAACGATGTTCTTAACTTTGACACAGTTCATGGATCGTTTTGAACAGTTTCATATGTTAAAATAAATAATGTTAGTACTATAATCCCCTATAAGGATATTATTATTATTATGTGTCCGGTTATGTTGTAATCATACTTTTAGGGTATGATCAATTAACAATTTCATTCCCCTATCTTTCAAAAAGAAGCGACAGCATGGGCACTTTGACACTGATATTCAACTATTTGGTATTGTTGGAAATCTTACAAGATCAACAAGACACTACACACCTCTGTCTAGTCCTTCAGGTCTATAGGGGTGATGCTATTTTATGATAAGAGTTGTTAAAGCTCTGAATTCTTCAACTTAAACACTAAAAGGAACGTTTAAATATGTAAAAATAAATAAAAATATTTTGACGATTTTTTTAAAAAAAGGCAGTTACAACCATTATGTAACGTATGTCAAAAAATCATAAATAATTAGTTCTATAACCCCCTATAAGGATATTACGGTTATCGCTGCCGTTTTAGAGATATTTCGATTTTTCATACTAGCTCCATACAAAATTTTCGTAAAAAAATTATAATTCCTTCGTTTCTGTGCAGAATCAATTCTGGTGTCATTTTTGTATATTGTTATAACTAATAGAAGTGATATCCGGCATAAAAACTCGCACTTGCAAAATAAAATGCCTAAGTCTATGAAAGCCGATTTTCAGCCCACCGTGCGACGGTAAGGAGAATATTACCGTCGTTGCCGACAGAGCCGACCCCAAGTAGAGTGTACGACTAAACGCCGACAGACACTACGTCGACAGACTGAACACCGACATGACTTTACTTCGACGGGACTCTTCGCCGACAGGACACTTCGCCGACAGGACACTTCGGAAAAAGAAGAAGAGAAAATATGTTATATGTTATTGGAATTTGAGGTTAAAGTTTTAAGTGCCACGGTACCCACAAGACAGCGGCAAGAAAGTTGTAGCCTGTAGGTAAGATTTTCTGGTCCCTGACTACAGTGGAATCTCGATATTGTTAGGTGATCGCCTATCCACGTTGCGAAATGGACTGTCGTTGCTTAATCTTGTATCTTCTTACTCTTCTGGCTATTATTATTTAACCACGAGCTCAACATATTCTGTCCGGACAAATTAAAAAAGAGTCTGTCGTTGGTAATTATTATTTCTACGACAAGCATTACCGTACCTGTCTGCATTATCTTTCCACGTTACAAAAATACGAGCAAGATGAAAAAGAAACCAATTACGTTACATCTTACAAAAATAACATCGTATACATACAGGACTTTGTAAGGCAATTACTGATAAGATTTACAAAAATAGACGTTATAATGTTAGGTACGAAATGATAAATTATTCAACAACATTCCATAACGTCATAAATTCATAATACCTACTTCATTCCAATTTAGAAGAGAGATGGAGATACCGAGGGCTTATTGTGAAAATTTGCTACTAATATTTTTTTTTAATGAGATGACCCCATTATAGTAGGAACTTATTTTTTTAGAGCTCTAAGTACATATGCACTGGGTAAAACACAAATATATAATCTTCAAACTCAAAATATTTTATTTCATATAGCGCCTATATGGACACTTATAAAACGTCAAAAGAACTGTCCAAAATTGGACGTTTCCTATGGAGAAGAACAGTCAAGAAAATCCACGGTTACCCTTCAAAACATCATTAATTTTCACAATCTATCCACAATACAGGTTTAATATGTATTATGATAGGACAGTATAGACCAATTAACTACAAATAAAATATGTCAATCAATATGTCTTTACTTTTTGTGACTGGAGTTTACTTCCAATCTAAAAGTATGAAGCTGAATACCATTGTTTTACATAGAGCGAATACCTTTCTGAATTTCACAACTCAGTAACTGTGTAACTGGGTACCTCGTGGTATTACTAGCGTCAGATTTTGGCGTCTGATGACCCGTAACGGCAGACCAACATCTTAACGTGCGCTTTGAAGCATGTAGGAATCTCGATATGTCGTGAATGTCACGCATCTACAGACTGACCTTGACAACCTTTGTCTCTCTCTCTGACAAACTTAAAGCCTCACAAGTCAATCTATGACTTGTGAGGCTTTAAGTCAGTGGCGTACCTGAAACTTCGGAGGCCCCCTCGCCAAAATCTCAATAAAGCCCTCTATAACCCAGCGATAACCCAAAAAATACTAAGACCCAAGCCAGTCAACCCTACGTAACCTAGAACTAAAATTTACTAAATTTATTTAAAATTCTCTTTAAATTTATTTATTTAAAACTTCCTGTGTTAGGTTAAAAATGTATACACGTAGGTTGAAAAAAAACTTGAGAGGTGTCAAGGGACACCCGGATGGAACGAAGTTCCTTTCGATTAATTAGTGAAGGAATTGTAAAAAAAAACGTGTGCAATTCACACGTGGTAGAAGTGAAACCTTCAAAAATTTACGAAATTTCAAAGGTATACCATTGCCCTCTCTCTCTCTCTCTCTTTACCTCAACTCCCCACGACACGCCCCTCAACTCATGCCTCAACTCATCCCGCAACTCATCCCGCAACTCGACCCGCAACTCGACCCGCAACTCGACCCGCAACTCGACCCGCAACTCGACCCGCAACTCGACCCGCAATTTGACCCGCAACTCGACCCGCAACTCGACCCGCAACTCCCCCCTCAACTCCCACCTCAACTCCCCTAAAGAAGTTTTCACTTCAAATGTTCAAGACGAATTGAGAACCTCCTTTCTTTTGAAGTCGGTAAAAGTGTCGTTACAACTTTTCGTATGAATTTTTTCCGTCTAGCCCCCTTTCGTAACGCGTAATTCGCTTTTCGTATTAGTTTATGTTATATACAAAATTAGTAGGTATACGGTACAGACCCTCTGTACCGTATACCTACTAATTTTGTGTATACCTACTTTAAAAGTTATTGCAATTATATAAGTATGGTATCAACTAAGTTTTGAAAGATAGTGCATTTTTAGGGTTCCGTAGCCGAATGGCGAAAACGGAACCCTTATAGTTTCGTCATGTCTGTCCGTCCGTATGTCACAGCCATTTTACTCCGAAACTCTTAGGACTAGACATGTAAAACTTGGTAGGTAGATGTATTCTGTGAACCGCTTTCCGAATTTAAGAAAAAAAAAATAAAAAATTAAAATTAAGGGGGCTCCCCATACATGGAACTAAAACTGAAATATTTTTTTTCATGAAACCTATGCGTGTGTGGTATTTATAGACAGGTATTTAAAAATGACATTGAGGTTTCTAAGACCACTTTCTCATAAAGTTAATCGTTTAAAAGATATACAATTCCAAAGTGGTAAAATGTGCGCCCCCCTCTAACTTCTATAATAATGGAGTGAAAAATCTACAAAAAAGATATGTCTATAGATCTTAATGTAATCTTTCAACCAAGACTCAGTTTGAACGAGATCGAGTCAGCAGTTTTTGAGATACAGCATATTTCCTAAAACCGCAAATATAACTTTGTAATTCATAGAAACACTATGAAAAACAAAGTTATTGGGCGTAGTTGTAAAAAAATGTAAATAAGCTAGTTTTAAGAAATTTGTAAGATTTTTTTTTTGTCACATTAATATACATATTATATTATATTATTATAGTTACTGCGGAACCCTTCATGGGCGAGTCTGACTCGCACTTGGCCATTTTTTTTCATTACCTAACAAGTACATAAAATATTAAGTAGGTACTTACAGTTTTATTCTTTTGAATTTCCTCTTGTATGCTAATTTCAAATTACGCTTCTTGCGTCTTTTTTTGTCACCCATTTTAATATTATAATAAGAAGTGCGTTGCGCGAGGTGCAAGCACTTCGCGTGCTAGTGAAAAGAAAAAAAAAAAAAAGAGGGGCGGGGGGGATAGGGGGGGGGGGTTAGTATTTGCGTGTTGCACGAGGTGCAAGCACCTCGCGTGCTTGTGAAAAAAAAAAGAAAAAAAGGGGGGGGGGGTGATGGTGGGGGGGGGTTGCAGAAGTATTTCGACTAAAGCATTGCCCCTCTAAATGAATCTGAAAAAAAAAATGTTCCAAGTCTCTTAATTTCCGAGATCCGCCTGAAGGGGGTGACAAAGGGGGTAGGGGGGGGCGACTTTGATAAATGGTTTTTACTTTACCGAGCCTCCTCTACACAAATCCGTAAAAAAAAAACGGGTCTCGTAGTTTCCGAGATACGATAGGGAGGGGGGAGAAGGGGGGGGAAAAGGAGAGGTTTGGCACTTTTCCCGTAGGTTTCAGAGTTACTTGTTTACGAATCTGTCAAAATATAACCACCTCCCCATCCACCATCTGGGAGAACAATTATGTCAATGAGTCAGTCAGTCAGTCAGTGGTAATTTAGCTTTACATAGTATAACTAGTATTTGCGTGTTGCGCAAGGTGCAAGCACCTCGCGTGCTTGTGAAAAAAACTAAAGCATTGCCCCTCTAAATCAAGTATTTGCGTGGTTCGCGAGGTGCAAGCACCTCGCGTGCTTGTGAAAAAAAAAAGAAAAAGAGGGGGGGGGGTGATGGGGGGGGGTTGCACAAGTATTTCGACTAAAGCATTGCCCCTCTAAAAGAATCTGAAAAAAGAAATGTTCCAAGTCCCTTAGATTCCGAGATCCGCCTAAAGGGGGGGAGAAGGGGGGCGGGGGGGGGGGGGGGGGGGCGACTGGAAATGGTTTTTACTTTACCGAGCCTCCTCTATACGAATCCGTAAAAAAAAAAAATACGGGTCTCGTGGTTTCCGAGATACGATAGGGAGGGGGGAGAAGGGGGGGGGGGGAAAGGGGAGGTTTGGCCCTTTTCCCGTAGGTTTGAGAGTTACTTGTTTACGAATCTGTCAAAATATACCCACCTCCCCATCCACCATCTGGGAGAACAATTATGTCAATGAGTCAGTCAGTCAGTCAGTGAGTGAGTGGTAATTTAGCTTTATATAATATAATTTACGACAAGTAGTAATTATTATTTACGACGTTATACCTAATTACACACTAAAATAACCTAATATTTACACAAACTATACATAAAACAAAGAAAAATCTAATTGGTTGGGCTATCGACAATAATTTTGTTTCCGGAGAAAAGTGTCACAGGTCCGTCCAGCACTGCGTCTCATCCCGCACTGATTTACTGGGCGCCCGGAGGGGTGGATACGCGATTTGCGAGTAGCGATTACGTAAAAAAATCCTTATAAATAATTAAGAAAGTTATTGGCAAAAATAAGCACATGGTCCCATCGGCATTACTTAATATAATATATTGGTGGCAATTAAAAGATCCTGTGATTGATAGTTTAGGAGAAAAATGGTAGTAAGTCACAAAAACAGAGGCCACTTTGCGTATTTATTTATGATATTTCAAATATATTTTTATTTTTTCTGAAGCCAAGAGGACTCGCTTTACATTGTGTAGATTAATATAATATATAATTTTGAAAAAAGATCTTGTAAGGGTTACGGAAAAAAAAGGTTCTAATGTATCCTAAATGAAGCCTGATTCACGAATATCCACACCTTAAAAAGTGTCGTTACAACTTTTCGTATGATTTTTTTCCGGCTAGCCCCCTTTCGTAACGCGCGATAAGGAACTTCGTTCCAAAAAAAATGAATACACTCAGGGCCTCTAAAGCTGGAGGCCCCCCGCGCCGCGGGTCTTACGGACCTTCAGCTACGCCACTGCTTTAAGTAGTAGGCGAAAAATGTCTCCCTGTTTACACGCGGAGTGTGACATAAAAAAAAAACTTATTACTATACCGTCTAAGAACTTCTAAGGCACGAGGACAAGTGCGTATCTAATACCTCGACTAATGAATTCTTTACCTACCGACACGCACAATAATACATATTAGTGATAAAAATACAAATTGAAAATATATTTCTTCTATAATTTATAACAGGATATTATCGAATATATTCTAAGTGCCTACATTTGTGTTGTAATAAATACTTAAACAGTTTATGTATGTGTCTATTATGATTGTGTAAGACGAATAGAATTGTGAAGTAAACATACTCCAGAGGTTTAAGTGGTACTAAATCAAAATTACCGTGTAATCATTCTTTTTTTATATAAATAAACTAGCAGTCGTGCGGGTCTCGGCACACATGGCCTTTGTCACGATCAAAATATAACCTCCTTTTTGTAGTCGGATTAAGAGCCTCAAGTGGCTTCCAATACGTCTTCGCCGGAACTTACACATTTTGTCTCTGCTTTCCAGTGTGATGTTTAATCCTAAAACCCCCAACTTATCTTAAAGAACGATTTAAGTTCCCTCATGACACACATGCAAAATCTCTGAGGTCATCAGAAAACTTAAGGCTTGCGGTACCGAGTCACGCCACCAATTTCTATCGAGTCGTTCGCAGCTCAAGCAGTACGGCTGTGGAATACTCTACCCGTGTCAGTAAGGTAAGCACAAACCCCATCTTCTTTCAAAAACTTAGTAAAAGATCTTTATCTCTCTCCTTAAATTGTTGTTATTATGTATGTTTTTGTTTCTTTCTTTTTTTAAATATTTATATGTATATATATGTTTTGAGAACGTTATTTGTTGTTTTGTATTTTATATAGATACATAGTACACCGTGGACTACCCGCGTATTTATTTTCACCTTTTGTGTCAAATCCACCCAAAGGTTGTCTGTAAAAGATTGCTTTTAGAAATAAGACCGCCCATTGTATCACCCTTTTTAATTGTTAAGTTCATAATTTTGTTTTACTGTTATGGTGTACAATAAAGAATATATCTATCTATCTATCTAGCTTTTAACTTTTCCCAAGCTTCAAGCTACATTCATACCAAATTTTTTCCAGATCGACCCAGTACTTTCGAAGATCAGCGCGTTCAAACAATCAGACAAACTTTTCCGCTTAATAATATTCGTACCAACAGAGTAAATAAAATATTAAATACTAATTATAGTTTTGTACATTTGGAAGCTCCTGCCAAAAGTAAGAATTACTGTAGGAGTAGTACTACTGTAAATCATAGCTCTGTAGTGTTAATCTCAAATCACTTGGCAACGGATTGGGTACACGTAGGGTGGGGTATGTAAGCCTTAGGTCGGTAGTACTCTCCTTAAAGGTGTTCGGGTTTCTGTTTCTACATTTCAGCGGCTTCAGTTGTTTGAAGGAGCTGTAATCTTAAACTATATGTTGGTTTCGTAAGTACTCTTGTCAATAGTGATAAAGGTTGTAAAATTAATTAGATATTTATTAGCATCCTTCTGATTTTATTCTACCTTATTAGCAGTAGGCTCGGTTGCTACGTCTTATTTTATTTTGATACTTAATTTAATATTCGTTATATTCGCTTCATTTTCGCGTTTCATATCGGATTAACAAAACATTGTGTTGTTGGTGAATTTTTCATGTTCATCATTTTCATTACTGACATATATCAACTTATTTTATACATCCGATAATCCTTTTCTTTTTGATGAATCGAATAATTTATTATCATAGTGCTGATATCTTTACGAGTTCACCTCATTACTGATCTCATGAAATATTGACTAAAGAATAATAAATAGAGATTTACCTCATAAATATTGAATGAGATAATATTGATGACGTAAGCTCTCTGAACAATGTACATGAAGATCGGAGATAAATGATATGTATGACATTAATTATATTTTATTTCGTAAATAAGAGAGACATTTATTGGTTCTATTTTGATAGAATGTAAGTAATGTTTCAAAAATATACTTTACGCGCTGTGCTGCAATATGGGTAGAATTCACATTAAATTACTAGCAATAGTCTAATAAGCTACATTTTGTGTAGCATAAAGTTTTAATAAATAAATAAGACTGTGTCAGACTTTTGACCGAGAGGTTGCGGGTCCGAACTCCACGTATTACACTTTTGCCGTGAACTAGGGTTGCCAACCATACTTTATTATTATAAAGTATGGTTGGTAAAGTAGGATACGTTATTATATCCTACTTTATTTTTGGTAATTATACTTTATACTTTTGCATACAAATAAAGTATGTGAAAATACTTTATCTCCAACCTTTACTGCGATGCATAGAACAAAACACCCATTATGAGATTTATGGGTAAGTACTTAACTATTTAACGGTACATATAAGTTAAAACAGATGATGGAAACGATTTATTATTACTTACTGAACGAAATGTTAGATGTCAGATGTTAATGTTACAGTGACAGGACATTATCTTGTCCGTTGTTTTTGTTTATAATTAAATAATTCATTTTAAAGCGAAAATTAATGCTTAAAATGACGAGTAATACTGACAGTGATACTCCAGTTACTCCTAAAAAAGCTAAAATGACCAAAGTCTTACAAAAGTACCACAAGCTTTCAATAAGATTTCACTGAGAGGGTTTTTTCAGTAATGAATCTGAAGTGGCGAGAAGAGAGAAATAGAGCGTCAATAAATTTAATTAGAAACGAATTGTTTATTTATTTCAATTTTAATGTTGATTGTCAAACATGCTTTTAAACATTTAAAAATAGTAAAAAATTGTTGGTTTGTGCTGAAAACACATAAAAATAAGTTTTTAAGGCAATAAAAACATAAAATTTGAAAAATACGTTTTTTTTCTTTCAAATTCTTTTTTTTCCTATTCAAGCGATTTTATACGTTTTAATCGTCAAAAAAAGTTGGCAACCCTACCGTGAACCCACTCAAGACTCGAGCATATTCATCTTTGTTCGAGATGTTAACAAGATTGCTAATAATGTGAATTCTTCCCACATTACTAGTACTCTTTTAAAAAAAGAATAACCTATTTTCAAAAATAAATATCATTCCATCATCATGTCATTTTTCATATTTCAGTAGTTGTTCCGTGTCTGGGTGATTATAAAACAACTCCTCCGCAACACTCACGATATAGGAGAAACTCCTAGTGTGGGGCAATTAAAAAAAAATAAAGTTATACAAGTATCTAAACTCATACTTGGAATACATGAACTTTTATAAAATTTGTGACCAATCGCCAAATCCCAACAAATGAAGCCAATACGTTGGCCGTTGGTCTACCAATAAGTTCTGACGCTGTAATCGAATCGTGTCCTGGGAGAGAGCCAACAGATATCTGAGACAAATACAGAAAAAAGAACCTTATAGCTCATTCTGGACAGATCAATGAATAAAAACACATATCTGGATATATATACGATGTGATTATTCTGCAGTATATCTTGTCGTTCGTTAGCGTTTTATTGCGTTACCGTCAGAGTCTATTGTCTTCCAAGAAACTGTTTAGGTAGGTATATAATAAGAATAATAAATTCTTCTATTCCGGAGAAAATTTATTTGGTTAGTATTATACAAACAACTTATAAAACTAATTTTAGTAGCTACTGGAAGTAAAATAAAGTAAGCCTTTATTTTCTGGGAATTTACAATTATCGTACTTAGACTTAATGCCTACATATTCATACACTTGCTGCTATTATAATTTTCTATGTAATACGACAGTATCTGGCTGTGTTTTCCTCTTTACCTTCTTCATATCTGAATACTGGAAGGAGTACTAGATAAATAAAACAAAACAAATAATTATTATTATGCAACAATGTGGCATGTAAGCGTATTCAATGCCCCAGTACGGATTAGGGCATGAATCTCGGAATCTCGGAATATCGCAATATCGGAATCTCGGAACGAAAGTTCCGATATTACAATTCCGATACTGGGTGACCCAATATCGAAATCGGACAAATTTTTATATCCGACAAAATTATGCTTGACGCTTTGTTGTTCTTGAGAATATATTTTCAAGAAAAACGAGATTTTAACATATAAACATACATAGTCCTTTATTTCTGTTGTTTTCGCTTGCACATTTTAAATTATTTATAAGTAATTTAAACTACCGAACTCAGAATCAACAAAACTTTGTTAATTTTTTTTTTTTAATAATTATAGGATACCTACTTGTTGATTTTCCTAAATTCTAAGAAGCTTTGTTGATTCTGAGTTTGATAGTTTAATTAGTAATAATTATAGGATAATTATGAAAAAAATGTTAAACAAATATTCCGCAAAATTTCCAGTATAAGCCTGCCGGCTTTTCTGTCTTCGGTCCGCAGCACTGAGACGTTAACCAAGAAAATTTTAACACAATTGCAGGTTAACTACGAGGTGCCGTGTTCGACTGATGCAGATAATGCCTCTAAAATGGCTTGCCCAAATACAGCTTTGCCCGAGAACCCGTCCTCCCAGAGACAATGGGATGAGCCGCTCTGCAATTTGGTACGGAATAACCTTTTAAATACGTCAACCATTACTGCTGAGCGCTCACGCCTGTTGGCTGTGGGTGAATGGGAGTCGGGCCTTCGGCTACAAGCATTACCTTTACTTAATATAGGTACTATGTTTAGTGATAACACGTTCCGGATCGCTACATGTCTACGTCTGGGTGCTCCACATCGCTGTCAATGCGGTGCGGCAGTCAACCGCCTCGGACATCATGGCCTTTCCTGCAGCAGAAGCTCTGGTTGGATAGCACGGCATGCCAGCATAAATGACATAATCCGTCGGGCTCTTGTCACCGCTGGTGTACCATCTATTTTAGAACCCAACGGCTTGGCACGGGACGTTAGGAAGAGACCAGACGGGATGACTATAATGCCTTGGAAGTTGGGTAGGCCTTTGGTGTGGGATGCTACTTGTGTTGACACCCTTGCGCCATCTCATCTTCTCAGTACGGCGGGCTGTGCTGGGGCGGCAGCTGCAGGTGCAGAAAATCTCAAACGGCGCAAATACAACAACCTAATTGGGTGCTATATGTTTGAGTCGTTTGGGGTTGAAACGTTAGAACCATGGGGTCCAAGTGTGCATCGACTCTTTCGTGACATCGGCAAACGATTAGTCGACTCCACAGGTGACCAGAGGGCTGGCCTTTTCTTTGGACAGAGAATCAGCATTGACATTCAACGTGGCAATGCGGCCAGTGTTCTGGACACTTTTCCCATTGATAGCGATGTTGACGAATTTTTCGATGCCCTATAATTTATTTTTATTTTCGCCTGTATATACTTTATTAAACGATTGACGACATCTAAAAAAAAATTCCTAATAATTGTTGTTCCAAATTGTAGATTGTGCTTGCAGTTTATAATTTCTTTTTAATTATAAGATGTTTTATTGATAAAGAGTCAGGTAGTTGAATTAGTAATAAATACTTATTACTAATTAAATAATAATGAAAAATATGTGATTTTAATACAGAGGGCATACTTAAAAAACAACCAATTTTTTAACCAAATTAAAGAATAGGCACGGTTTAAAAATGTTTTTTATTGTATGCAATTCAACCTTGAATTTGTGCAATTTATAAATAAAATTTGCAATTTCTTACGAAATAACGAAATTCCGATATTAATATCGGAATTCCGATATTGAGATCTAATATCGGAAATCAGTATCGGAATTGAAAACTTTCCGATTTTACATGCCCTAGTACGGATCTGTCCCACCTGTCTAGCCTATAATGTTCATATTATTTCATATTAATTTTGGTCCGTTTGTTGAGGCTAAGGCTCAACTAGCATCAAAAAGTTGGGAATCCTGCAAAGGTGAGACGGTACTTCACACCGGAACAGCTCTCAATCTATATCAAGCCCAGGTTCGGTCGTGTATGGAGTACTGCTCTCATCTTTGGGACGGATCTGCCAAGTACCAACTGGACGCACTTGAGTCAGTCGAGAAACGGACCAAACGACTCATTGGCAACGATGCACTGGTCGAGTCAAAGCTCCAGAGCCTTGACCATTGACGAAGAGTTGCTAGTCTATCGGTTTTCTATCGGTTACATTTCGGAGAGTGTGCGATGGAATTACACAATTTAATTCCGCCGAGCCCGTTCCATCATCGGACTACAAGATAAACGGCGATGCGCCATCGTTACATGGTGGACATCCCACGCATACGCATAAAACGTTTTGGGAATACTTTCATTGTGCGTACGGCTACGGAGTGGAATTCTCTGCCGAAGTCTGTGTTTCACGATAGCTATAACTTAGAGGTCTTCAAGTCAAGAGTGAATAGGTTACTTCTAGGTAAGCGTGCTCCATCTTCGACGACATCATCACTTACCATCAGGTGAGATGGTGGTCAAACGCGAACCTATTATCAATAAAAAAATATATCTTTATGATAAAACTGATTGACATCCCTGCACTCTCCATTAGGTCCATTTGAAAACCAAGTCGGGCACTAAGTTGTCTGGCATTTTGCTAGACTGCGCTTATTTGGCGCAGCCATGAGTCACATAGAAGTTTCTATAACTTTAAAAGTATTAAATTTTCATCTTATATTCTATTTTTGATGTTATTGTATTGTTTTGTGTTTGTGTGTACTGGTCGCATTTGTTAATAAACGTTTTTTCTCTCTTTCTTCTTTTAGGATGCTGCTGGGGCTGAAGCGTACCCTTCGTGTCATGAAGGCGCATCGCTTTTGTACGATGGCATGAAAATCATCTATGCTCACTTCTGCGAACATGCCAGAGGCCAGTGCCTCTCGCTACTGCAGAACTGAACACCCTGGAAGCGTTGTTGAGAATAAGTCTTCGTCTGCTTAGACCTTTTTTCAACTATCTCGAAATCGGGTTCCAGTCTAACCGGACATTTCTGAGTACTAATGTCTACATAGAGGGGCTGCCAGTGCCTATAAGATATCCATTAACTATTTATTTATTAAAACTTTATGCAACACAAAATGTACAAAGGCGGACTTATGCCATATGCATTCTCTACCAGTCAACCATGTGTGAAGAGATAACATGGCAGGTGCATAAAAAGAACCTAAGTACATAATAATTATATTCAAAGTAAAAGTCTTATTACAATTATATATATACATAAATAACTATTATAAATTTACATACATATCGACGCTTGAAAGGCAATCCTAACTAAGCGACATAAATCCGTAAAATGAGTTATATATACCATTCGAACCGGCAGATTTTTCTGCGTCGTTTGGTCTAGGTCTCATAGTTCTACGACGAGTTTTATTGTCGCTTAGATATTGCGTGATTTCGGTAAAATCTACATTTTGTGCTTACTAAACGACCAAAAAATAGTGATTTTTTGAATATTTAGCAGTTATGACGTTCTAACAATTAGGAATATGAACTTAGTCGGTTTTTCATGTATTGACTTTTTCATTTATTTGTATTGACGTATTTTTACTTGTTAAGAATTTTTCCTTT
Source organism: Tholera decimalis (assembly GCA_943138885.2). Taxonomy (NCBI): domain Eukaryota; kingdom Metazoa; phylum Arthropoda; class Insecta; order Lepidoptera; family Noctuidae; genus Tholera; species Tholera decimalis. The sequence continues at coordinate 36,855,227 of OW964564.2, read as the reverse complement.
GAAATTACTTAGTAGATTTTACCTACATAAAGCAATTGTAATTTATGTGGTTATATATTTTAACTCGATAATATATTTTGTGACAGTGTCATTTGTATAAGTTAGCCTGAAATAAAGTGGAAGAATATTAGAGCTTAGATATTTTTACTTGTATATCATAACTAGTATTTGCGTGTTGCGCGAGGTGCAAGCACCTCGCGTGCTTGTGAAAAAAACTAAAGCATTGCCCCTCTAAATCAAGTATTTGCGTGTTGCGCGAGGTGCAAGCACCTCGCGTGCTTGTGAAGAAAACTAAAGCATTGCCCCTCTAAATCAAGTATTTGCGTGTTGCGCGAGGTGCAAGCACCTCGCGTGCTTGTGAAAAAAAAAAAAAAAAAGGGGGGGGGGGGGAAATGGGAGGGGGGTTGCAAATTATTTCGACTAAAGCATTGCCCCTCTAAATGAATCTGAAAAAAAAAATGTTCCAAGTCTCTTAGATTCCGAGATCCGCCTAAAGGGGGGGGAGAAGGGGGGCGGGGGGGGGGACTTTGAAAAATGGTTTTAACTTTACCAAGCCTCCTCTATACGAATCCGTAAAAAGAAAAAAATACGGGTCTCGTAGTTTCCGAGATACGATAGGGGGGGGGGGAGAATTGGGGGGAAAAGGGGAGGTTTGGCACTTTTCCCGTAGGTATGAGAGTTACTTGTTTACGAATCTGTCAAAATATACCCACCTCCCCATCCACCATCTGGGAGAACAATTATGTCAATGAGTGAGTCAGTCAGTCAGTGAGTGGTAATTTAGCTTTATATAATATAATATTTATTTTTTATTCTTAGATATTTTTATTTAACAACGCTTAATACTAATGATGTCGGTTAGATAGTCTTACTTGATTTGCTAAATGGCTAACAATGGCGCGTAGATAAATTTACCCGTACGCAAAATTATATTTTCTCGTCGCTAAAGAACCGCACGAGTTTAAAAAACGTCGTGTAGGTATGCGCGACACGCGTCGTGACACGTCTATACAGGTTCTAATTCAGGCACCCGCCGTCGCTTAGGGAGGACGTACTTCACATTTTGGCGCATATTCTATGAAGACATGGTAAGTATTCAATCAAATTATGCAAAGGTAGTACCTATTTCAAAACTGCATTTTGTTTCGGATTATTTTTAAACCCTATTATGTTTTAGATGGAACAAAGTACTCATTTTAAATCAATTATCTTTGCAGTTAAAAATGAGTTGCTTTTTTATAATTTGTTTGAGTACCTACAAGACAAATAAACAGTAGTTATTTATCTTGTAGTTTCACTTAGTAAAAATACACGGTATAAATCTGACATCATCGAATTGATTTTTTTTGCAGTCTGCGGCTTCGTCAATTAATAGCAACACAAACAGTTTAACAAAACATTAGAGTCAGCTTCTATCAGCATTGACACTTCGAAAGATTTAGCTTTTCCGGTTCTTGCCGATAGTTTATGCACCACAACAGATCACACTGAAACGACTGCATCGATTACTGCTCCACGTATATCGGTTGATCACGCATTTAATATGACTTTAACTGCTGAACCAGACATTGAAAAACTGACTTTGAATGATCACCAGGTTGAGGAAAACACACAATATACATCACTTACGTCCGATCATGATGTACCGTCTACATCGGCATGAAAGTGAAGAATCTACCGTATCAAATCCAATTAAAAGTAAAGTTGGTAAAAGAAAATCCAAGAAAGATATTAAATATATTGATTTTATGTGTAAATACAGTGCATGCTATTATTGAAAATAGATTGAAGAATACAACTGTTTACGCACCATCACAATGGTTTACAGTTTTTCCAGATCCACAGATCCAGTCTCTCCGTGAGGACATGGTTGGGCGCTTGAACTTGTCCTTGAAGGCTGTTTCCGAATGGGGCGATGCCAACTTGGTCAAGTTTAATGCAGCTAAGACCCAGGCGTGTCTCTTCTCTGCAAAAAGGAGTCAATTCAAACCGGCTCCTACTTTCCGAGATGTAACCGTGCCAATAACCGATCGTATCGAGCTTCTGGGGGTAACACTAACTTCTACCCTCAATTTTGGCCCGTATATCGAGGCTAAGGCTCAATTAGCATAGAAAAAGTTGGGAATCCTAGCAAAGGTGAGACGGTACTTCACACCCGAACAGCTGCTCAATCTCTATCAAGCCCAGGCTCTGTCGTGTATGGAGTACTGCTCTCATCTTTGGGATGGATCTGCCAAGTACCAGCTGGATGCGCTTGAGTCTATTGAGAAACGGGCCAAAAGACTCATTGGCAACGATATACTGGTCGAATCAAAGCTCCAGAGCCTTGAACATCGACGACGAGTTGCTAGTATATCGGTTTACTATCGGTTACATTTCGGAGAGTGTAATCACAATCTAATTCCGCCAAGCCCGTTCCATCATCGGACTACAAGACAAACGACGATGCGCCTTCGTTACATGGCGTATTTGTTTAATTTTCAATAAAGACTTTTATTCAATAATAATTGATTTCATTTATTTTTGTGCATGATAATAATTACCTATACAGTTCTTGGTTAAATGTCGGTTATGAAGGGAGGTTTGGGGTAATTTTAATAACTAAGATACAATTTCCAAAATCACAAAAACCATTAAAGAATGCTTAGGTAAATTTACTTATTTTATTTTAAACTGTCAGATCTTTTTAGATCAATCTTTATGTTTCTAAATTCTAAACTAAGTAAGTTTACCTATTTTTACATGTTACTGCACACACTACAATGATGATTTAGATAATTTTACCTGTTTATCAAATCAGGTAAATTTTATCTAACCGACACAAACCGGTGTTATTAAAAGTGTCAGGTGTCTTATTTTGACAATTTGGATAGCTATAAAAAAATGATTTCTAGGAGTGTTAACATCATTTTAATCGAACAATTAGGAAAATTTTTATGATTTTTTTTGTAAATTTTTGAACTTTACATCGCTCTCCTGTAAAGTTTACTCAATGTCGCTTAGTTATGATTGCCTTTCAAGCGTCGATATTTACTTACATACCAAGTATATATATTAATATATACTATATATTAAAAAATAAAATGAGTGTGGCACTCGGGGCCTGCCGCGGTAAAGCTATTGCATAGCTTTTTTATCAACTTATGCAATTATAATTATTTATTTATTTTATTTATGCAGTCTTTTTTTTTCTTTGATATTAATTTAAGTTACACGTTAAGGTTCAACTAGTCGCGGGCTCGAACTCACTCGTAGACTCAGTTATGAGCAGTTAACAGCTAGTCTACACGCATACGTCTAGTTGCACGCACACAAACACCGTGCCGAAGTCTGCCGAACTGAAACGACTAACGTCGTTTCAGTTCGGCAGACTTCGGCACGGACGATGCACGGCTTTCAACGCCGCACCGCTGTGCCGGTCGGAGTGAGGGGTGTTAGGTTTATTTTCGTTACGGAATCTCTTGACTCGGTCGCCGCGCTCAAAGTCCGCGATAAAAGCTATGCAATAGCTTAAAAGTCATAGAAAGGGGGTAATGAAAACTCTACTTTCACTATTTGTTTTGAAAATAATCCCGCAATTTTCTAACCCCTTGATAGGAGTGGTGTTGGATTATTTGGTTTTTAACTACCCGTAAGGACTGTCAAAGAAGTACAGATGACAGCCGGTACGAACGGCTTGTTTTCAGAGGCACGAAGGAATCTCGGAATATTAAGATCGTCACCTAACCACGTAACAAACTCAGCAAGATTCAAATTATTTTTCAAATCCTTAAAAAATAATTCCATTTTATTTGAGTAAAATAATTAATTTTGTTAGTAGTGTTTAAATTTTAAACATTAAAGTTACTTAATTTAGCATGTCCCAACTACGAGTAATGTTGTTTAAGTTTGTTGTTTATTTTCAGAACTTAGCTGCTTTCTCATTCCGGGTGTGCGGTTGCAATCTTCGCTGACAAAACACCCATAAAGTCTGTCCAAATCTTTGACTTTACATTGCTTAAAACGTTCGCTGACAGTACGTCGTAAGGCGGGAAATTAAAATTTACAACTTATTTTTAAGAGTACGTCGTGGAAAATTCTACTGTCGTAATGTGGTGTCAGGGTAAGTGCTCACTGTGAGCGAACGTGTTAACCAAAACCTAACAACTCTTATCATGAGCGCTGAAATGTCTGTAATTTTTATGCGGTTTTCACCAATGGATAGAGTGATTCATGAGAAAGGTTTTAGTGTATAATTTATTAAGGTTTTGTGTGTATCAAAATGAAACCGTGGAAAGCCGGGCTGGATTGCTATACTATCTATACTAAATTATAAAGCGAAAAAAATTGTTAGTTTGTTTAAAGGAGCTAATTTTCGTAAGTACTGGTTAGTATTTGGATAAAATGTAGTATTGAAGTAGTTTGAAGCCCAACTGCAAAAGAAGGCAGGTTATCTTTGATCCTTGATAAAGACTACTGGAGTGAAGCCCCACGCGACTCTTAGTAATATTATACTTTAATGAGACAGTTTATTATATGTATAATAAATACTATAAATAAGAGTTTATTCTGTATGGTTGTGTTTCTTTCACGTCAAAATGGAGCAACGAATCGAAAACGAGTTTTAGTATGGAGACAGTTGAATGGCTGAAGACTGACTTAGGGTAGTTTTTACATGCAAATCCGTGGAAAAAGCTAGTTTTGGTATTAAAGACGCTAATGTGAGCGGTACAGTATGTTGCCGGCGAGGGAACGTTAGAAAACCGCTATCTATCTCATCACTACATAGTATAAAACAAAGTCGCTTCCCTGTCTGTCTGTCCCTATGTATGCTTAGATCTTAAAAACTCCGAAACGGATTTTGATGCGGGTTTTTTAAATAGATAGAGTGATTATTGAGGAAGGTTTTAGTGTAATAAGTTAAGGTTTTGTGTAGATTGAATGAAATACGACGATATTACTTCAACATGTCGGAAAGAATTAAACCTATCGGGAGCTTTAATCGAAAACGCTGCCAAAACCTTTTGAGTCATAAAAATACAATGTATGGCGGGATTGTTTCTATTTTATAGTTTTACAAAAATACGCGATGGCATATGTCTATCTCACAAGAATAACCCACAATAACAATTTTTTTCTTTTACAAATTAAGTGCATTAAAATGATGGGTCATATACGAATCTTTTTTTAACAGTACAGTATTACTCTTTATCCAATTAAATACGTCAGATATGTTGAGGATTTAATGTAGATCAAAATTGCTTTTTACACTATATCAATAAAATGAATATCTTATGAGTTATCGCCGATATATGAGTGTGGCAAAGTGGCCGGACGAGAAATTGATTAAGCAAAATCATATACATATAAGCAAATATAACCTTTATTACCCGAGCGAAGCCGGGCCGGGTCGCTAGTTTGCAATAAATTACTGGGACTAGGGAAGCTGTAGTTGAGCGCTAAGTATAGGCATAATGACATTATAGTCGCAGGCTTTGAGTGCTTAGCCCTATTTAACACATAGATAACTTCTGCTCTTAGCGGCTATGCTCGCATAAAAGTTGAAAATTATCCCAAGCGAACATACCTATTGTATAACCATACTTATCACGTACGTATTGCACCTATGTATTGCACCTTCCACGCTATCTCTTCACTACTCATGGTTGACTGGTAGAGAATACTTACTAAATCTGCCTTTGTACCTATGTGAATGAAGTGTAAATAAATAAATAAATACCTTCATCGTCATCATCTTAGCCTTTTATTTATTTATACATAAATAAATATAACCTTTATTACCCGAGCGAAGCCAGGCCGGGTCGCTAGTTTGCAATAAATTACTGGGACTAGGGAAGCTGTAGTTGAGCGCTAAGTATAGGCATAATGACATTATAGTCGCAGGCTTTGAGTGCTTAGCCCTGTTTAACACATAGATAACTTCTGCTCTTAGCGGCTATGCTCGCATAAAAGTTGAAAATTATCCCAAGCGAACATACCTATTGTATAACCATACTTATCACGTACGTATTGCACCTATGTATTGCACCTTCCACGCTATCTCTTCACTACTCATGGTTGACTGGTAGAGAATACTTACTAAATCCGCCTTTGTACCTATGTGCATGAAGTGTAAATAAATAAATAAATACCTTCATCGTCATCATCTTAGCCTTTTATTTTTTTTATGTACACACATGACACCAAAGAAAAATATAAATATAGACAAAAGAGCACAAAGGTGCTGCTTATTTCCTAAGAAATTTCTTCCAGCAGACCTGCGACAGGAGAGTTGAAGAAGAGATGATAGACACAGTGTGTTTAACATCATTACGATGAATAAAACATATTTAGCTAATAATCCAAATTATAATGATAATATTATAATAAACAAATATATACATACCTACATAGGGTTAAAGTTCATATTTATATTAATGCTATAAAAATATAGACCTATAATAAATATATATAATTACGGTATAGGTAATGTTAATGTTACGGGTAGGCTAATGTTAATGGTACGAGTAGGCTAATGTTAATGGTACGGGTAGGCTACTGTTAATGGTACGGGTAGGCTAATGTTAATGTTAGGCTTGGCTTCCAATCAAACCAGATGTACCTTTGTACTAGTGTTTTACATGAAGCGACTGCCAATCTAACCTCCACAACCCAATAGTTGGGTAACACGATACCCCATAGAAAAACTGATGCAAGGCTTTCTGGTTTCTGACTAACGATGGCCAAAAGTTTAGAAATGACAACCGGGCCAATTTCGAGGCACGGTGGAATCATGACAGGTTAAATTGTCACCTAATTATTAATTAAATCGAAGCAATAAATCGCAATTGTTGATATCTTTATTCTTTATAAAATAAACGTGAAGTTATTTATGGTAACTGACCAAATTATTTATAGTATTACACAATTAGTAGATGTATTACAATCTAGCAGGGTTGCTGGAATTTTCTAACGAGATACCGCGGCTCCGAAACGTAAGGGCAACTAAAAGAACGGGGTAGACTTTTATTCAGTAGAAGTTTGACACTTGCTTCAAAATCATCAAATGACTGCGGAAGGAATCATTCGATGAGTATCCCACCGAAAAAAAAAGATATGTTATATACAATATTACCCAAAGATTTACAAATAAAGTAACTCAGACAGCATTAGTCATAAAAGTCAATTTATTTCAATCGCTAAGCCAATAAAACTCATGCGTGGTTCCAAAAAGACAATACCTATAGTGTTACCAGTGGTAATAAATTTTTACTTACCATAATAAACGGTAATATTTCTGACTGTAGAGTTAAAATCATTTATAACAATTTCAGACAAGGCGACCTCTTCTAGGTAATAACGAGTGTTATGGAGCTTGAAATATATTTCATGTGATAGAATGGGAATTTCAATAATACCGACTTTACGTACCTACCTACTTCTATAGAGGTATCCCTGAAATATGTGGTCGGGCAAAGCTCTGAATTGATTTTTGGTCGTTAACTCTTATAATATTAATATTGTTTTTGGACCAAAAATAGATAGTTGTTAAGTATTAATTTGTTTTCTGTTATAGTGTACATCTATCTATCAAATACTACAAATATTTAAGCTGGCAATAACCTACTAGTATGTCCTTTGATATAGCCAAAATAATCAGCTTTTGAAGTTATGAGAGTTTTTGTATCAATACATTTTTCATAGTTCAACAAGTCCTTATTAGTAAAACTCTTCTGTACGTGTAGGTACATAATATTTATGTCACTATACACATACATACATGCCACAAAAAAGGGAAAACAATATTTGTATTCTTTACTTGATTATTGCTTAGTTTTTCACTATTTTTTAATTTTACTTAAAGATGGTTTTGTAACAAAACAGAACTAGAATATAAGACTTGGGAAAGCTCTGTGTTCCTGAGTTAAAGGCTTTGCCTAGATCAGGAAACATAGCTTCATTATATGTAAAATTTTAATTGGTAATAAAGATGTTTGATTGATATTTGATAATTTTAGATACATCGTTGAGTCCGGTGAGCAGCGTTGCAATCGGTGATTAATTTTTTTACGAAAAGCTAACGTTTGCGCCCGACAGGGTATGTCAAACAAAACTGTTAATTATTTATTTAAATCCATTCCATAGTCAATCCAATGTTGCAATTTAAATAAAAAGTATTTTTATATTGCCGAAATGTTGTTTTATATTTTCAAAAAGAACACTATACTAGAATCTAGCAAAGCGGTTCTAAATAACTAGTGATGTGATCAAGCCTTATCTAACACTAATAAATTAGACGGTTTACCCCATCATTAGTGACGCGATCCTGGCCAGGTTCCAATTAGAACATAGGATTAATTTACTTAGAAACCACTTTAGATATTCCACATAAGACCATGTTTTGAGTACCTACCTATAGCAGTTCATTTAGATTATGTTTTGTCTGTTCATTTATTATTTACATATAATCTATATAGTTAAATTTTGTACCGTTCTGTTCAAAACGTTATAATTGGCTTTATTCTCAGTAGAATACTATTAAATGGCTTGCCTGGCTTTTAATATTAGTTCTTTTTAATATTATAAATGCGAAAGTTTTTGAGGATGTATCTATGTTTGTTACTCTTTCACGCAAAAACTACTGAACGGATCAGAATAAAATTGGGTTAGTAGATAGTTGTGATCCTGGAATAACACACGGCTTAGTATTTTTTAGGCCGGAATTCCCATACGGAATTTACGTGGGAAAAACCTCCCATGCAAACTAAGTCACGGGCTACAGATAGTTAATTATATATGTACTACAAATACTTATAACCAGAGCCTGATCAGTCATGTTCTTGAGTCGCAAAATTATGCTGAGCGAAGTTTGTAGGAATGCAATGCATTTATAGGAACATAAAAAAACCTTGCGAGTTCTAAGTCGTGGGTTCAAACCCTGTCAGGCTTATGTTTTATTTGTATAATTTATATTATCATCACCGTTACTTACACAACGTTGAAGGAAGATATTGAGGCATCCAGAATGTCTAAGGACCAAAATTCCAAAGACTTGTGACACCCACAAATCCGTACTAGGCCCACTTAGTGGATTAACAACCATTCTATTTCATACGGGGGAGGCTTGTATCCTAGCACTGGAAACATTATAGGCTGAATTATTTCACTTACATAATTGCAATATTTCCCAAGCCAGTATACTTTTGCTTGGACTTTAATTTCGGTTGCTGTATTTTTTTTTGTTTTTTATTCGTAATGAGCTCACTCTTGACCTCAATCTCGCCTGATGGTAAGCGATAGATGAGGTCTACGATGGAACGAGCGAGCCCAGAAGATGCCTGTTTACTCTTGCTTTAAAGGTTGAAAGGTCATAAGTGGCATGGAACACAGAAGCCGGCAGAGAATTCCACAGCTTTGAAGTGCGCACAATAAATGTGGAGGAGAAGCGCTTGGTATGACAAGACGGTATATCAACCAAATGTGGATGGTAGCCAGCCGTGCGTCTGGTAGACCGGTAGTGAAAGGGAATACAATATTTATTTACAACATTTTTAACCTTTGTTTGTACCCATAACTTCAATTTCAATAGCTGAACGCTAAAAACGAGAATAAACTTAAGGTTATGGAATGTAAATCTCAATTTACTAGCATATCAGAAAATTCGAATTTACGGCTTTGGTTTCAATATCCGTGAATCAAGCTCTTTCACATTAAGATATATGGGAATAGCCGGTTGAGTCATCGTAGATCAATCTATGTGAGGTGGAATGAAAGCTAGTTCTGTGCCAAAATTTTGGGCAAATGTTTAAAACGTGGTTATTTTAGACTAGGTTTCGATCGGCGAATTGGGTCATGCATGAAAACCAGACACTGGGAAATTTGAATTATTTGATGTTAATGGCTGTCCTTACTAATATATTTTATTAATTCATATTATACTATGATATACCAATATCTCTCGTGATTGTAAGCGATGATGTGGTCGAAGATGACGCACACCTACCTAGAAGTATTCTGTTTACTCTTGACTTGAAGACCTCTAGGGCTAGTAGCTATCAGGGAATACAGACTCGTGCAGCAAAATTCCAGTCTTTAACTGTACGCAAAATGAAAGTCGTAATGCGAAAGTAACTCCGTCTATCTGTTTCACTTCCACGTCTAAACTACTGAACCGATTTTGAGGTTATTTAGTAGAGAGTTAGATGAAACCTTGGGGAAGGAATTAGGATACCTTTTTTCAAAGAAAAAAGTTATAGGCGAGTAAGGCCGCGGGTAGAAGCTTTATAAATAAAAACCAATGTGTTTTTTAACCATCGATCAGATAGTGATGAAACTTTAGTATGTTATTTCAAGGACGTGCGAGAAGTTCTGGACAAAAATGCAGTAAAAAATTAGCCAAATGCGATTCAGACTCGCCCGTGTGTGTGTTCCGTAGTAACTACGCAAAATAACTGTAATTCATAGTGTTTGTATGAAAAACAAAGTTATATTTACGATTTTAGAAAACGTGCTACCTATATCTCAAAAACTGCTGACTCTATCTTATTAAAACTAATTTTCGTTGAAAGATTTACAGCATAATTATATGATTTTTAGATTGTCACTCCATTATTATAAAAGTTAGAGGGGGGAGGCATTGGGTACGGATCTGGATGAAGTTTGGCACAGGGATGGACTAGTTGGAATAGATCCCAGAAAAACAGCTAGTATTCATATCATTACATGGTTGATTATGTGATGAAATTAGAAACGCGATTATCCTACGGATATCATATCCCCATTATAACCACGGTTACCACCATAGCCCGAAGAATAGCCAAGCTTAAACCTCAGCTGACGTCTTTTGGCTGAAGTGGTGCTGATATTGATAATTAAAATGATTTTAAAAGTGCCGTAAGTATATTTAAGAGCCATGTCACTCGCCCTAATGGGTATTACTAATGGATTCTGAGATACGTTTGTCATTTATTTTTCATTTTACTTTAGAATTTATTTTTTGATAAAATTGAGTTTTCAGTAGTTAAGAAAGATATCATTCAATACGTATAATTAACAGCTGTATTTTTTTATATGATAGGTGTTTTATCAAATAAGCAGGCAACAATGGTGTTTTATCAAATTAGGACTGCTGTGACTTGGGCTTCCAATCCCGCAGCCTGAATTCAATCTCGGTATTTGCGGGAAAACGAATTTTCAATCCTGCGGGATCTCGGTATTTGCGGGATCCCACATATTGAAAATATTCACATTTATATAAGGCAAATAAAACAATGAATTAATCAACTAACTCCACATTTATTTACGTATTTACGTATTTACGTATTAGTATGAGATCAATCAAATTACACCGTTTTTTTTCTTCACAGAAAACCGTAACAAATACTGAATAAAAAAACTTTATTGATATTTTAGGCTACATACTTTGGCTACCACTGACTGAAATTCGGCTATATTAGCCTACTTAAGCTGTGAAAAACGGGTGATATCGGCCCCGCGTTGTTTGCAACACTGCCAGCCGCCGGTCACCGAACGATCGCGCTCGCGAGAAGTCGCATACATGCTTTTTTTCAGTCTCGCAAATCCCGCCGATCCCGCGCCCGTAATCCGCATCACGTGGGATTGGAAAATGATGCGGGATCCCGCCATACCGAGATCTCGGTATTCCGGGATTGGAAGCCCTAGCTGTGACACAGACCTCCTCAGTATGAGAGGCAATGGGCTACAATCCACCACGTGGGCCGACTGCGAATTGGTTGATGTTCCATATCTTGAGATTTTCGATCCTAGAACATGTCGGATTGCTTACGATGTTTTCTTTGACCGTTCTAAGAAGTATTATTACAAACAATCTTATTAACCGTGTTTATATTCAGTCATTACCTTCACAACTTTAAGAGGTAACAGGTTTCTTTATACTGTTAACTGCAATATCACTCTAACGTCTCTGACATACGGTTCAAAATTGAATGATCAATTTTTATTTCTGAAAACACCGAAATCAGATATCGTTGAGTATTATCTAACAAGATTTTTTCATGTTATCTCGTCGTGAATAACATTATGTGTGTTATAATGTCGTAACTCGTAAATGGGATACTTTGACTTCTCAAAGGGATGTCAGGAGTTTATTATTTCCGGCATTCCAGCTTTGAGCTTGTCCGGCCTCCGATGTTTGATTTAATATTATTTTATCTGTTCATATAAAAATCTCGTCCTTTCATAGCAACGACACCAAGTTCATTGAATCTTTTTGTTGCATAATTATTCTTTATAGGACTTACAGTTACGAGATATAAAATTGTGTTTTGAAAAACAACTAACGTAAACATAGAAAGGCTGCCTGTATTGATTATGAAAACACTCACAGAATTTTTAGACGAAAAATATCAAAACTTAAACGAGGCAACGAGATAAACTCATAAACATAGTGAACATTTTTCAGGGGAATATCATCACACGACTTCCCCCGCTCTGGGTGGAGCGGAAGGTAGTGTCAGACTTCTACTGACTAAAAACCCACCCTGTTCCTTCAGTTGCCTTTGCATTCCGGGTCTGCGGTGTCTTGTTAGAATATTTCCGCAACCCCAGCAGGCCCCGTCAATGTTGGTGACTGCTTTTTGAGGCGCGCGCTGAACACGGCAGGCCATCTAATCGAGCCTGGCCCTTAATGGACGTTAAGCTACCTTTGCTCGCCGTCCGCAAGTCCATGGCTACAAGAGGTTTCCTTTTTTTAACTCTCGTTAGAACACCTATTCCTTGCTGGGGAGCAAGCAATTGCCTTATCGGGCCCCATCATCAATGCTGACCAAAGACTATAATACAGCCTGCTCTTTGAGACGCGCGTTGAATACTATGCACCGTCGAATCAGGATGGTGAACATCCCACCCATATACACCAAACGTGCGTACAGTTAAAGTGTGGAATTACCTACCGTGGTCTGTGTATCCTGATAGCTACAACCTAAGCGTCTTCAAGTCAAGTTTGAATAAGTTAATTTAGCCTAACGTAGTCTATTGACGATATCATCGCTCCCGATCAGGTGAGATCGTAAGTCAAGCGCGAGCTAACTCATACCTAATATTATATAATGTGAAAGTATGTTCGTCTATTTGTCCTCCTATCACGTCAAAACGGAGCCCCAGATCGATGTGATCTTTGATTTGAAAATAACTGAAAGGCTGGTAAATCAAAAAGGTAACTTTAAAAATTAAAACTCATCTCTTTAAGCGAGTGAAGACGCGGACAGAATCTATACTCTTGAAAAAAAAAATCACTTAAAAACATGTATCTACTTGTATCTCTCAAAAACATTTTCTAATAAATAAAAACAATGTAGGTACACCCACAAGAATAACATTTATACTGCGACATTTTTGTCAAACAAATATTATTCAGTACTCTCAAGACTCTGGAGACTCTTGAAGAAATTAAAGAACAGAATTGCAAATGGAGTTGTTTTATGTAAGATTGGCTTCAGTCGTCTGAAACAAGGGGTGAGGACACTTGGAATTTAATATCGTCATACAAAATGCAGGAGTCATCTCCACTCAAGAATGTCTGCGGATCGAGGGGCCCCAAAACTAAATAAGTGGCCTCTAGTAACTCTTTATAAGTTTTGTTGAATGTCCCTTTGAAGATCTTCAACATTGTAATCGTTCTTTTATTTGGTTTCTTCTAACAAGGCTCTCGGCGACTTGTATTAAGTTATACAATCTCAATATGAGCAAGTACTTATAAAGTTTTCCGGACTTTTTAGAACACGTGGATATGTAATTTTGTCAAAGGCCGCTAGTCCTCTTGAGATTTTGTTTTAGTTGAAAAACTTTTTGAATTTTGATGACCCTTGTAACCCTCATGGTGACAGTCAATTTCTGCACTCATATTAAACCTATAAGAGGATTTGCTGTAGCAATGTAATCCCGGGAGATTAATGTGTAATAATGGGTACATAGGGATCGCTTATGTATACAGACTTAAGTCTACCCACGTTAATAAGTACCGGTAACATAATTTCTTTAGAAAAGCATCTATTTTTATCCACACAATATCTAGTCTGCTTACTATATAGACTAGACGTCGTTTCTCTTTTCGTTTGTATTTTGTATTTTTCTTCTTTCTTTTATAAAACGTTGTCTAACACAATTTCTTCTTCCCGTATTGTAGGTGCGTTTAATAACGGTATACCGTCTTTTCGTACTCTCCCATATTTATTGTGCGCACAGCCTGTAGACTCTATGCCAGCTTCTGTGTTTCGGCGAGTGAGCTTTCAAAGCAAGAGTGTATAGGCATCTGGGTTTGCTCGTCTCATCGTAGACCACATCTATCGCTTACTATCGGGCATCATAAGTTCAAGGATTTTTTCCGACGTAGCAGTCGACCCTCGCGACAAGCAGCGCAGCAGCCAATTACTCAACCACTGCGCTAACAGTGTGGCGTCAAATCCAAATGCATTGGCACGTGAGATATTATCTCATAGCATTCACACGTCAAGGCACCGGACACGATCGTCCGAGATTGTCGCTGTCTGCACGAATGCATTTCATGAACTTACTAGCACTTCAGTTGAAACGAGATTCACTTATGGTTAGATTGATCGCATGGTGACTGGGTCTGGAGCGGGTGCGAGTAAATCTACATCGAGAGTTATTGTAAACGTGAGGCGTGTTCCTTATGGAGAAACAAAAGAATAGCGCTCGCCAGGAATATTAGACACTTCATATATCCATAATTAGCATATAACGTTTCCACTGCTTGGACTCGTGTTTTCTAGAAAGGTTTAGTAATACTTGTGGCGTAATTATGATGGATAAAATGATACTGAACACTGAACTTCGCGCTCGCCTCAACAACCACGCTGATTCCTCACACCATCGAGGGCCTATAACTTGCCTATGGACCCTCAAGGCTTTTCCTTCACGTAGGTCGATTTATTTGACCCTTGTTGACTGTATATTACGAATATACAGTCGACAAGGTTCGTTTAAATTCGTATGTGTTCGGGCGTAAATGTACGAGTTAGAATTGAGAGTGCAATGAAGCGTAGGTATAGCTCTAGATTTGACTGTAGTCGATTGAAACTATTGTCACGTGAAGACGTGTGTTAACTGCCAGTTGAGTGTTGCTTTGACGTTTAGCGATGAATGGGATGACTAGTTTACTAGATATATTTATATAATTTATTTAATCAAATTTTATGTAATACAAAAAGGAACAATAGCGGACTTAAAACATTATTTTTACTATTGAATTTGTACTTTATTTATTTACTGGCTGAGCCGAAGAACTACGAACCGTCTAATTTATTTAAATTTTCCACATTTTCTCACCGTTCAAACTTCCCTTGTACATCCACAAATACACATAGGTACAAAGACGGACTTAAAGCTGCAAGCGTTGTCTCTACCAGTCAACCAAGGATTGTGAGAGATAGCTAATCTAATCCTGATGTCATGGACTTGACTAATTCTAAAATTATTAGAAGTTAAATATATTATGTTTTGTGTCTTATTTATTTATAGGGATTTGTGACTTCTGGATATTCTATGATTAGCAACTGTATAACTCTAAGGAGGTTGAATACGCATAACAAATGAAAAAAAAATGGCTTTAGTTGATTGTGATTATATCCTGGATCTTCAGGTTTGTTCGTGTATGGAGTACTGCTCTCAACTTTGGGATGGATCCGCCAAATACCAACTGGCCGCACTTGAGTCTATCGAGAAACGGGCCAAGAGACTCATTGGCAACGATGCACTGGTCGAGTCAAAGCTCCAGAGGCTTGAACATCGACGTCGAGTTGCGAGTCTATCGGTTTTCTATCGGTTACATTTCGGGGAGTGTGAGATGGAATTACATAATCTAATTCCGCCAAGCCCGTTCCATCATCGGACTACAAGACAAACGGCGATACGCCATCGTTTCATGGTAGGGACATCCCACCCATATGCACAAAATGTTTAGGGAATACTTTCATTGTCCGTACGGCTAAGGAGTGGAATTCCCTGCTGGAGTCTGTGTTTCATGATCGCTATAACCTAGGGGTCTTTAAGTCAAGAGTGAGTAGGTTAATTCTAGGCAAGCGTGCTCCATCTTCGACCACATCATCACTTATCATCAGGTGAGATGGCGGTCAAACGTGAGCCTATTAACAATTTAAAAAAAAACCTACAAGACATAATTGAGATAATATACATATATTCTAAAAATTCAAATTTAAGTCAGTAACACGCTATTTTGTATTTCCAAACAGCAAGCGCGTGCATAGGATTATGACAGGGCATGCGGCGGAGTAAAAACACACAAAAACTTCTTCTTTTATAGATTTTTAGCATAGCCACAGCCACGCATCGCCACCATGTTACGATGCGTGGCTGTGGCTATGCTAAAAATCTATAAAAGAAGAAGTTTTTGTGACCGATTACTCACAAAAACTTCTTCTTTTATAGATTTTTAGCATAGCCACAGCCACGCATCGCCACCATCCTACGATGCGTGGCTGTGGCTATGCTAAAACTCTATAAAAGAAGAAGTTTTTGTGTGTTTTTACTCCGCCGCATGCCCTGTCATAATCCTATGCACGCCCCTGCCAAACAGGCCCTTAATAAATAAATCTAAAACCAATATTCACACGATGTTAAACAAAACAGCGAACACTGAGGCTCAAAATAGCCTTAGTTCCATAGCATGCTACCATCAACCATACCAACAAATAGGGTGACCACACGATGAATGAATTTACAAGAGACAAGGGAATTCAATTTATCGAAAAATGGTTTTGTCCGCTCTCGCGGGAGCTTTTGAATAAAAATAATGGACATGCGCTGATGGGATGTTGTGGCTGACGCAGTAAATAAAAGCAGTGTTATCACTTTTATGTATAGTTAATAAAAGGCTTCTGAGCAAACACCTTTCAAGTCGAGAAATAATCTCATATACAGAATATTGAAAATAAAATTGCTAGGTATTGTACCAAGATATTGCTTCAAGAAATATATCATTTTTTTATAGTTTTTCGATAGACGGGTGGCAGTATTATTGGTAAATAAAATATTTCTTTTGCGGATTTGGGACTGGGCATGAATAGTTGGGTTTCAGTGGCTTACGGTTCTGCATAAGTTGGGAGAGTCAACAAAGAGAGGCGGATATTACGGTTCTCGGTTTCATTCAAGTGTTATTTATATTCAATACTAGCTGTGCCCGCGAGTTCATTCGCATGAGGGTTAATACGCGGTTTTTTCTCCGTAAATCCTGATCCTCTAAATCTCTCCTTACATTGAACGGTCCATTAAAATCAGTTCAGCCGTTCCAGATTTTAGCCCGGACAAACAAAAAGACCCACAGATATTTTTTTAAAAGAATTTGTGTTTTAGTATCGTTTAAATAACATATTTGACCACATCATTGCTTAGATAGGAATAAAAAAGTACTTGAGAATACACATCATAGTCAGACAATTTTATTTTTAACTAGCTTTTGCCCGCGACTTCGTCCGCGTGGAATAGTTACTTTGGGCTAACGTTAAATTTAACCCCGATTTTGAAGCATTCTTCATTGGCGCTCCGCTCCTATTGGCCTTAGCGTAATGATACAATATAGCCGTGCCCGCGACTCCGTCAGCGTAAGTTAATGTATTGGTAATATTGTTTAGATCACGTTCACATGAGGCTTAAGTACCTAGAGAACGCTTCGACCGGGAGACGCGTCGAGCGCGGCGACCGATTCTCAAAAATAATCCTTATAGCATGATTCAGTATTCACGCGCGATGGCTTATTATTATAAGCGTATTTCATGTATAACTTTGGTGTTTCTATACCGATTTATATGATTCTTTTTACGGTTTCGTAGCCGAATGGCAAAAAACGGAATCTTTATAGTTTCGACATGTCTGGCCGTCTGTCTGTCTGTCTGTCTGTCCGTCCGTCCGTCTGTCACAGCAATTTTATTCCGAAACTGTTAGGACTATACATGTGAAACTTGATAGGTAGATGTATTCTGTGAACCGCTTTCCGATTTTGAGAAAAAAATTAAAAAATATTTAGAATAAAGGGGGGCTCCCCATACATGGAACTACACCTGAAAATATTTTTTTTTCATGAAATCGATGCAAGTGTGGTATCTATAGACAGTTCTTTAAAAACGACATCGGGGTTTCTAAAACCATTTTTCCATAAAGTCAATCGTTTAAAAGATATGAGCTTCCAAAGTGGTAAAATGTGTGTGTGGCGGACACAACCTCTAACTTCTATAATAATGGAGTGAAAAATCTAAAAAAAAATATATGTCTGTAGATCTTAATATAAACTTTCAACCAAAATTAGTTTGAACGAAATCAGTTCAGCAGTTTTTGAGATACAGCATATTTTCTAAAACCGCAAATATAACTTTGTAATTCATACAAACACTATGAAAAACAAATTTATTCGGCGCAGTTGTAAAAAATGTAAAAAAGCCAGTTTTAAGAAATTTGTAAGGTTTTATTTTTCAAAACAAATTTATTTGGCGCAGTTGTAAAAAATGTAAATAAGCTAGTTTTAAGAAATTTGTAAGGTTTTTTTTTCGTCAAATAAATTTGCATATTGTATTATAGTTACTACGGAACCCTTCATGGGCGAGTCTGACTCGCACTTGGCCAATTTTTTTATGGAATAGTTAATAATGTTAACTTTTTCAATTAGGGGTGACTGAGAGTGTTATAAACGTAAGAGTAGACAAATATTATAATCAGAAAGCTTCGAACTGCTAAGCTATCGGGAGTTACACGTGTTATTGTGAGTCAACCATAAAAGTTAGACATATGCTGTCGTGGGATATTTTTTATATAATTTTAAAGAGAACATTTCCGTCATGAAATGATTTGTGTAGCTTTAACCATTAAGGTTGCACACGCGACGGAAGCTTAAAAAATGGAGTAACTTCTCCCGTTTTCCCAACATTTCCCTTCACTGCTCTGCTCCTATTGATTGTAGCGTGATGAAAAGTATACTATAACCCGCTCCGGAGTATGAAAATTAATTGTACCAAGTTTCGTTAAAATCCGTCGAGTAGTTTTTGTTTCTATAACGGTTATACAGACAGACAGACAGACAAAAATTTAACTGATTGCATTTTTGGCATGAGTATCGATCCTTAATCACCCCCTGATAGTTATTTTGGAAATATATTTCATGTACAGAATTGACCTCTCTACAGATTTATTATAAGTATAGATGTATAGGTGAGGTACCTACTGTTATGTATGAGTATGAACAAACCGGTGCTTGTAGATAGCGATTATTACAATCATTAATCTTGTGAAGCTTGTGCGTCTCATACGGTAGCATAATTAAGTTGCTAATAAATAAAGAGGGTTTCAGAAAAGTGTAGTCATATTAGAGCAAATAAATACTGTCATTTATTTAAGTTCAACTAGTTTAGAATTTGATGAAAGATTTCCCTAATGCAAATGTTACTTTATCTACTGTATATCAGACACGGAACTTTGCCATTAAAGGTTTTTAAAATAATGCTTAATTATTTTTTTTTAAATTATGTTTTGAAATTATATCATAAAATTACATAAAATAATCAGACTATATCGGTGTCATTGCTGGGCCACAGGCCCCGTCTCTATAATAATAATTATTTATTGGCATAACAATTTTTACAGACTTAGTGAAGCCCTGTCTACCGAGCTACGTATACAATACCTGTATTTCTCTCTCTTTATGAGAGGGCCGTATAACACAACGTGGACCCAGTGGAATAGTGGTTGTCGCATGTGTTCGGATTTTTCGGTCAAAAACATACATTAAAGGAGTTATTTTAAAAAGAAAGTTAAAACTAAAATTGAGTCAGACTCGCCCAAAAGGGTTCCGTAGTAACTACGCCAAATAACTTTGTTTTTCATAGTGTTTGTATGAATTACAAAATTATATTTGCGGTTTTAGAAAATATGCTGTATTTCAAAAACTACTGACCTGATCTCGTTCAAACCAATTTTGGTTGAAAGTTTGCATTAAGATCAACAGCATAATTTTTTTTAATTTTTCACTCCATTTTTATATATTTTTAATTTTTTATTTATTTTAAATATTTTTAATTTTTTTCTTAAAATCGGAAAGCGGTTCACAGAATACATCCCAACGAGCACATTAGTGGAAATAGCAGCCTATTTTGTTACTTTGGGCTGTAAAATAGCGCTTTAAGGGTTCAAAAAGCAGTTCAGAGTTGCATATCTGCATCCGTAAACTTCTATAGTTATAAAAGTTACTTAAGGTGCTATAAGCTGAATCAAATACTACCCTAGCCTTCACAGTAGTCTACGGTAGAACTCATTTACCACTTACACCTTTATATGAGAGTTACGAAGGTCATTCTGCCACTCACAGCTGCATAGTAGTTTCCATTGTAACATGTATAGGTTATAGTTATAGTAACCACTATTATACTACTATAAGTTTCATTATAGAAATAATAGAAACTCTTATGCATACTATAGTTACAAAAAAATCATCAGTGTAACTAAGGCCTTTAGTAGCAATAGTCATTCCTTGCAGGCTCAATCCATTCGCCATTTTACAGCCGCTTTTGTAACTATTATAAAACATTTAATAAAATGGATGCTAAACGAATAAGTACGTAACTAGATCTTATTTATTTATTATATACTTTATTGTACACCTTACAATACACTTAAGAATACAAATAATTAATCTTATAACCTCAAAAACAGGAAAATAGGAGCTTTTTGTGGCTGTGAGTTGCACTAGGGGAACAAAAATCACTGGAAGCGTTAGAAGGGTGAAAATTAGCGCTATGATTCTCAAAAGGGAGTTATTAGAGCTCAAACTGCAGGTTATGACTACAGTACAATGACGCCATGATTTTTTAAGAAAACTTATAATTCACTTGCAAAATTGAGTTGATATACATTGGTTTTTCAGTTAAATGTGCATTAAATGTACCGGTAAACAATCGGCCACTTGCAAATAGTAAGTTATCGACACGTAAAAATGCGGAAATAAAATTTATTCTGTATAACAAATAAAAATATAACATATCTTTTGTTAATTTTTTAAATATCATAAAAGTGCGTTAAAATTACTCGAAAATTATCTTATATATCTACAGTAAACTGGACAGCGTTTTAAGTATCTTTATATATCTTGCTAATACAGAATACAAACATTTACTTCTTTTTGTTTTATTTTCATGATGGCGACGAAAACACTTTACCAAAATATTACAAACAATGTCAACTGAAGATATACAATAAAGAACTATAATCAATTCATTCGTTCAAAGTAGTTCAAAATCATTCAAAAGTAGCGCTACGAGAGCTTTAGTATAGCGTTAATAAATCGTTATAGCTATTAAGGAACCTTTATGCAACCGTTGTGCAGGTTAAATGGAACTTTAGGTTGCATAAAATGGCGCCCAAATACCGCTAAAGCGGCTGCTTTAAGTCTGCAGTAGACGCTCTAGCGCTTACGTCTATTACCATAAGTAATAATCGGATACGCTCCAAAGCTCTAATGCAGCCCATTTGTGCTAGTTGGGATCTACTTACTAAGTTTCACATGTATAGTCTTAATAGTTTCGGAATAAAATGGCTGTGACACACGGACGGACGTACAGACATACAGACGGACAGACAGACAAACATGACGAGACTATAAGGGTTCCGTTTTTTGCCATTTGGCTACGGAACCCTAAAAACCATAAAATTAAAAAGATTAAACGTCAATAAAATAACTACTAATACGTCTACATGACATTACAATAAATAACAAAAAAAAAACAGTAGAACACTAATCGTTTAACAAATCGCTTTATTTAAAAACTCCAACGACTGAAGACGTCTGAAATCTGAAGCTTTGAGAAATGGTCAGCATATTCCATAATATATCACAATCAGGGGCATAACGTCTATTAGTCTGAACGCTATTGGACGGACGGAAATGAGAACAAACGATTATGTATATTAGACACAAAAGATTTATTTCAATATTGAAATGATGAAAGAAAAAACATCAGGGTATCAGTTTCTCGTCAGCTTTCGGGAGATGGGGAAATGAATAAGTCGATTTTTATGGTATTCGCTATGTAAAAGTAAGTGTATGTATGTCTGTATGTATGGTATTTTTGACGAGTCAGCGCCGATATTGAAGACATTACGAGTAAAAACCAATACCGACTTTTCACGTTGTCATGATGTGAATATTTCAAATTAATAAAATATCGTTTAGTACGTCTATATTTGTACGAAAAAAATATTAAAACAACTTTTGGATGTTTCCAATGAGGTAGTTTGTATGGGTTCAGTAATAGACCGTTTAGCTTTGATAATGATATGGCCAGATGGATATTATGACATCTCATATGGCCCCATTTCGAAAACAGTAAAAATCTAGTATTTTCTTTGAACCACTGACAGTTCTTTTGACGCACGCCGTATTGGAAACGTTTGACGTTTTGTCTCGAGACGAGGCGGAATCTATAATTTTTTAAATAAAGATGTACTACAGTAACTGTAGGATATTATATGTTTTTTTCTCTTTAAAAGTTACAAAAGCTAGAGAGCTCATGAGTAAATAATAACAGCGGCACGGATCGATCTTCTAGGTTAAGTAATACTTACCGAGGTCGATTCTTGGATGGGTGTCCAGCTTAACATGTCGAAATTCCAAACATGTAAAGCTGATGGTCCAATATTTTAAACAGTCGTTACGTTTACTTAGAAGCCAGAAAATTTGATTCTCTGCAGTCAGATATTCTTTGGTAATCATACAGATGCAGCTGAGTAGCAGTTATATGTAGCAACTAGCTTGTGCCAGCGGCTTCGCCCGCGTGGGAAGTTTTTCCCGTGTAAATCCCGATCCCGTGGGAATTTCGCAAAATCCTTTCTTAGCGGATGCCTACGTCATAACATCTACCTGCATGCCGAATTTCAGCCCGATCCGTCCAGTGGTTTGGGCTGTGCGTTGATAGATCACTATGTCAGTCAGTCACCTTTGAGTTATATATCGACGCCCCCCGCGAATAATCCGGTAATCGTAAAAGTGTAAATGTTCAGGAAAAATAAAAAAAAACATTTTTCCTTAATAACTCCATTAAACAACAAGTATCAGAGACTTTTTATATCGTATATGGAAGCTAATTTTTTCAGCTATCTGATAATGTCAACAAAATTTAAGTAGTCCCAAGGGCTTCGTTGTAATTTAGCTGCATGCATTTTACTATATTAGTGTAGGTCAAGCTCTGGTCAGTAATGTCACTTACGATATTGTTCGTGTAAATTTATATTTTCGACGGCAACAGTAAAATCTTGTTGCGTTATTATTCGCGTAAATTTATATTTTCGAATACAAAGGTAAAATCGTGTTGTGCTATTATTCGTGTAATTTGTTTTGTATACTGAACATTTGTAAAATGCAATTACTATGTTATTCGATTGTTTAACAGTAACGTATATTTTATTGTTTTGACTGTTGTTGTGTTGTTAGGTCCTGTTGAAAATCAGTGTCGGGCACTAGTTGCCTGGCATTATGCTAAACAGGACCTATTTGGCGCGGCCGTGAGTAACACAGTGGGTTGTTGATGTTAGTTTTAAGTTTTTATTTTGTTTTACTGAGTAAATTTGCGGCATGTAGCCAATAAAAGTTTTTTATTTCTTTCTTTCTGACTATTACTGTTTATTCGAACAGTTTACTTAAGTATTATTTGATGATTATTGTAGTATTTTTTTTATTGAAAATATGTTCGAGTTTGACCACCATCACACCTGATGGTAAGTGATGATGTGGTCGAAGAACGGGCTTGGCGGAATCAGATTGTGTAATTCCATCGCACACTCCCCGAAATGTAACCGAAATGTAGGAAGTGAGGTACATTTAAATCTTGCAATGAGGTCAAGAGGGGTGAAAGGGACTCTAATCAGATCACGTTATATTGCGAACTTGCTAATAGTAAATTAAGGCATATTGACTTTCCTGTGGAACTTGGTCTGTGTGCTGATAATGTTTGTAGCAACAGGTGTCATTATGAAATAATTGATAAATTGTATAACAGTATTGTAGGTGCTTTGACTGAAGCTGCGCGAAGCAGTCATTGGCTAGGAAAGTTTAGGAAACAAAAACATGTTATTGGATGGAATAAGTATGTGCGGAGGACTCATATGGAGGCACGAAGTAGCTTTCAGATCTGGATGCTACACGGTAAACCCAAATCTGGCAATATTTATAACACTATGCGTGAAACCAGAAAACGCTTTAAGCCAAAGCTTAAATGGTGTCAAGACAACGAGCCACGCACCACAAAGAGAAGGACTTCAAGTACTTTTGGAAGCATACTAGGAATTTGAAAGCTGGTTTGTGCGTGCTTGTGTGTGTTGAGGGCGAGAATGAGCTACGCCTGATTGCCGAGATGTTTAGGGAACGTTTTAAGGTTGTGTCTCCACTAGCAGGTGTTCAACAGGTGCTGGATGCTGAGGTCAAGGGTGGTGAGAGAACTCGGTTTCAAGTGAAAGAAGTCGCTCATATTATTAAGAATATGACGAGAGGTAAGTCTCCAGGACATGATGGCCTCAGCATCGAGCACTTGTAGCATGCAGGTGTTCATTTGCCTAGGGTGTTGGTCAAGTTCTTTAATTTGTGTATAGGACATTCATATTTACCCCAGGAGCTTATGAAGACTCTTTTTAGGACGACTCATAGGACGGGTGATGCCTCTGACGGGAACAATTACAGACAATTACTATTTCATTGGCCACGGTCATGCCAAGGTGCTGGATGGGCTGCTTGATAATCGCTTAAATTGGCACATAGTTTTGCACGATGCACAGTTTAGTTTCAGAGCTGGGCATTCGACTGAAGCTGCGATACTGCGACTCAAGCAGACCATTCAGTACTATGTCACGAGAAAAACACCTGTTTATGGCTGTTTTTTTGGACCTGTCGAAGGTATTCGATCTAGTCTCATATAGCGTACTCTGGCGTCAGCTCCGGGAAGAGACTAGCACTCCTGGGGATTTGATAAATATATTAAGATAAGGCAACCAAACCAATAATGTTAAGTGGGCAGGTTCATGTTCGGTAGAGTACAGGTTGGAGTGTGGGGTGAGGCAGGGTGGACTAACTTCACCATGTCTCTTCAACCTGTACATAAACGGACTGATAGATGAGCTCAGCAGGGCTGGAGTGGGTTGTTCAATGGAAGTGGAGGATGGTTACGCTGATGATATGGTCCTGAGTGAGCTACTTGTTTTTAAGTCGGGAAATAGAAGTCCCAAGACCGTTCCACCGGTTAGGCTTGGAGGAATGCCGATAATTATTATTATTATTATTGTTTTAATTTGGAACAACATAGGAACCATTTTTGTTAGTACACACCTTAAATACTACAACTTATACACTAGGGTTAGTAACACATACAAATACAAATACAAATACAAAATAAACATTATTGAGTCATGTACTTACGAGGCATTTCATGCGGACAATGATTCCGCATGAGATGCCTCAGCACAGGAGCTCTCGGGTCCTCAGCCAAGGCTTTCAGGATGCTATTGCCACTCCCCCGCATCCTCCTCACCAGCGATGCCACCTTTTTCCTGATGATAGCATGGAAACCATCTGTACGTAATCGGGCAAACATCCCCGAGGCACTACAGAAACGAGGGAGTTTCAACATCATCCTGAAAACATTGTTGTATTGGACGCGCAGGGCATTTAGCGCCCCCCGTGAACAGTTGAACCACAGACTTCCCGTGTACAGGCCTTGACAGTACGCTTTAAATAAGGTTATTTTGACCTCGTCGCTACAACGATAAAATCTGCGAGCCAACATGTTCCCGCGAACAGCCAACGCCCTGCGCTCCCTCTCCACGTCATCATCGTCCTTAAGGTCGTCGACAAGAATATGGCCCAGATATTTGAACTTGGTCACTTGCTTTATATTAGCGCCGTTCAAAGTAATTGAAGGGATGGTGTCTGGGCACTTGCCGGTGGCCTTGAAGACCATGAACTCGGTTTTCCTTACATTATAGATAAGGCCATGTGATGCAGCGTACTTCTCACAAACCTTCAGCATCTCCCTGATAAGCAGGGTCACTAAGTTTAAATACCTGGGGCACTGTGTCACTGAGGATCTCTCCGATGACATGGACATTGAGAGGGAACGTAGGGTGTTGACAGTGAGATGCAACATGCTGGCGCGCAGGTTTGCGAGATGCACTAGGGTTGTTAAAATTTCACTTTTCAAGGCGTATTGCCAGACCTTTTATACCTGCAGCCTGTGGGTCAGATATACGTAGAAAACTTTCAACGCCCTACGTGTCCTGTACAATAATGGGTTCAGAATGTTGCTGGGGTTGCCTCGCTTTTGCAGTACATCAGGTATGTTTGTCGAGACCAACATTGACTGCTTTAGAGCAATAGTACATAAAAGAGTTGCCTCCCTGATGCAGCGTGTGTGTGGTAGCGCCAGCAGCCTTCTGAACACCATATTGGATATAGTTGATTGTCCTGTGGTGAAGCACTGGAATACTGTTCACGTTTCCAGTGGTGCTATTTTTATTTAAAGTAAAATAACTTGATCATTTTATTCGGAATTTGATTAATTAATTTATTGTTTTATTTTTATTATCCTATTTTGATATTTAATTGTTTTATTTTTATTTGATTCTTAATTATTAATGTTCTCCAATATAATTTTAACTAATAACATAGATGTACTTAAGTGTTACTAGTCTATTTATGGATGTATCTAAACTGAAATAAATGTCTAAATAAAATAAAATAAATAAAATAGCTCTTGCCGTTGCAATAGGCATAACCGAAGACGGTACATGTCCTTACAGGTTAAGAAAACGAGCGCGGTGTATTGGAAATAGTCTATTTATATTTAGATGATATATTATAACTTACACGAATAATATCGTAATATCAATATAGAAAAGGGTTGCGTAAGGAGGCACTCGATAATGAATGTAGCTGGAAATCGTTTTCTTAATAAAACCCTGAATAAGCCTGTACTAGCACTTACTTAATTAAGGTAGAAGACTATTTACCCGAATAATATCGTAACAATGTTTACTGTCAAATCATATTGATATTTTTTTTTGTAAAGATCTTAAACCATATTATTCGTTTCAAATACATTTTAATGAATTTTTATGGAATATACGCGTAGTTTTTCATATCTTCGTAAATAAAGTTAGAAAAATTCTGAAAAAAATTTACATGGTGTATTTTAACTTCTAGATGCCGAAAATGCATAACATGAAAAACCCCGTAATAGGTCATTACCGGATTATTCGCGGGGGACGTCGATATATATATATTGCTATTTGATCTCTACAACCCACAAGCTGGGTAACAAGATATCTTTGGCAAAAGTCGACAGACGAAGATCGACGACGACGATCGATCGACGAAGATCTGTAACGACTGTCAAAAATGCACAGATGGCAGCCAGGGCCAAGGGTTTAACGTTCTTCCTGAGACAGAGAAATCTCGACAGGTTTTAGATGGTGACCGATGCATGGACGCAGCTCAGTAAGCGTTGATTAATCTTAAAGATTGGCCCCTGATGTTATAATTTAGCGAGCTCGTCTTCGCTGTATACAATAAATCATCGGACTACGAGACAAACGGCGAAGCGCCATCGTTACATGGTGGACATCCCACCCATACGCACAAAACGTTTTCGGAATACCTTCATTGTGCGTACGGCCAAGGAGTGGAATTCCCTGCCGGAGTCTGTGTTTCCCAATAGCTATAACCTAGGAGTCTTTAAGTCAAGAGTGAATAGGTTACTTTTAGGTAAGCGTGCTCCATCTTCGACCACATCATCACTTACCATCAGGTGAGATGGTGGTCAAACGCGAACCTATTTTGAATAAAAATAATAATATAATAAATAAATATTTCGCCCATGTTGACAGATCTCCAATTCTCAATGGATCACCGTTTATAATGGCGGTCAAACTCCTCGAAAGCCGAGCTTTGTAGAGCACCACAGTCCGATTCTCAGAATTTCGACCACTTATCGATTTCCACTCAAGCTGGTATTGTGTTTGCGATGCTATAATCGGGTTTCAGATCAAAGGATCAAATACGAGCGTCATACATGGATATTATGAACAAGATGAGAATTACTCACTTAGACTTGATAGACGTTGAATGATACGATGTTTTCTTTTTATATTTTAGCCCAAATTTAACAATATACCTATCTACTTCTTATGAAGCACATAAAATATCACATTTTATCACAATAGAAAAGAAACATAGATCCATTACTTTATAATTATCATTCTATGAATAATTTCATTATTCTTATCTTTTTTTAAGAATGGCTCGACTTTGACCACCATCTCATCTGATGATTAGCGATGATGTGGTTGAAGATGAAGCATGTTTATCTAGAACTAACCTATACGACTCCGCTAAGGAATTCTACTCCTTAGCTGGACACACAATGGAAGTATTCCCAAAACGTTTTGTGTGTATGAGTGTAATGTAACAATGACGATTTCATATTTTATTTACGAATTTTCAACCATTTTACCCTTTAAAAATAAAATATAGACATCAAAATCCCGACGATTAAAACAAACACAGAGCTAATCCCCTGATTTTTTATAAACCTAACAACATTTCGTGAGTGGACCACCGTGTATAACATCCACAATCACACTAACTTACACCACATAAATAAACCACAAAAATCCCGGTGCGTTCTATGCAGTCCCCCAGTGACAATGCACTCAATCTGTTCAAAACAAAGCTAAAATGCGACACAGTGACAAAAAAAACCAACACAGTGTAAAAATAACAGAAAAAAAATCAAGTGCTATCGTGACACGGTTTAGTTTAAAATATACCAAGTGGGTTGACGTTGATAGACGGCTTGGTGGAACGTTTGTCTGGTCCCATTCGTGCCAAAAATGGACAACTTTACTGTGATAAATTTTCTTTTGGATACCTATCCGTCAGTTTACGGTTGGTTGCGGAAAGGACTTCTGGTTCCTGGGTAGTTATATGTTTGTAAGCTCTGCGTTCTAATAATACTGTGAGGAGATGCACTCGGGAAATATTAAGTGCCTTACTCGATAAACTACATCACTCGAATTGAGAAGTAGCGTCAACTGAACCCTGACTAATTGTAGGTAAAATGACCTGTCAATCCAAAAGCGTTAAAACCCCTTTTCATTTATAAAAAGCCACACTATAATTACCTTAACATATTTATCATATATTAGCGAATCACCTAATGACTTCTCCAGCTCTGGGTGGAGCGAAAGGAGTGACACAATTCTACTGACTAAAACCCACCCTGCCCTTACGTTCCGGGGCTGAGTACCTCGTTAAAACATTCCCCGCAACCCCGGAAGGCAATGAACCTAGGCTTACAAGCAGACTCACTTTTGCTAATAAAGTATGAGCTGGGTTTTAGTACTGCTAATTAGCCATTTATACATCATTAACTTAATGCTACCATTCTGTCTTTTCACAAAACCGCAAATATTCTAACAATATTGTCCCAATTCATTAGCAAACAAGTCTACATGAACACGTGAGTATCGTCAACGAACTCGGTATTGGGGAGATGGAGCAAATCGAGACATGCCATTAACATGGCAATGCTGCCAACGTTCTAAGCACTATTGATCCTTTTTTACTTTTTTGATGGTTATTATATTTACACTTTGACGGTCTTTTGATGCTCAATTAATGATTTTCCTGGCTTTTTTTATAAGCGTTAGCACATACTTCGTTGATATATCGTCTTGTCGTACTAATAGACTACAGGCCCGTGTCCAAAATGGATGGGTCATATGAACCACCAGGTGACGTATATAGGACGATATAAGAGCATAAAATAATAAGATTCAGCAATATACCGTCACTTGTAAGCTGTCCAACTGAGTGCTGGTGAGAATTCAAAAGTGCAGGTAGAGTGAGTACATTTTGGTCATATATTTTTGTACGGCATTTTTACCATAGATAGATCCATGAAAAATAATAAGAAAGCGCGCAGTGCCGTAAAAAAATGGTGCGCCACAAAGTCGGTAATTTTTTTTTGAATTTCTGACAATTTCCAGGGTAAAGGGAATTGTTCTATTATGGCCTTGCTTGAACAAGTTGTTCTGTAAAAAGTATATCTACAGAAAAATACAATTATATTTAAAATTAATATTCCTTGATGTCTGGTCGCCAGAAAGTAAATATAAAAATAAATTAAATAAATAGTATGTTTGTTGAGGAAGTTTAACGACGGAGTTCAGCCATTGATTTCTGTGTTGCTATTTTACTGAACATGCGATTAGATAATTTATTCAAACATACAAAATCGATACCCGCAGTCAGACTTAAAAATATACATAAATAAAATATTCTCTTACGAACACACTAAGATTAAGTGATTCTACCCATACATTATTATTTCTCTTTAAACATACTAAAAACAATCAATAATACTTAGTTTTAGTCAAGCAAATAGTTTCCCATACGATTAAAAAATATCGATTTTATTTTCTTTATTTGTACATGGCAACTCCACTGACATTGTCAACAATGAGTCCTTGAAAAAAAATATTCGCTTTGCCGTTATGTACTGTGAATGTTCGTTCTCGACTTCTTTTTTGTGAACCCGATTTTCTTTGATAATGGACTCCGATACCTCTCGAAATGAAGACCCGGCATTACCCTTGGACACCGAATCTGCTTCTGACGATGACCCCAGCTCTACTTTGGACTCTGAACCGGCTACAAATGACAACCCCGCTATGAACTTGGACGTTCCTTCGACTTCGAGTGGGAATGAAGAACCGATTCGATGCATTAATTGCAGCGCCGATATTACACATCGCAGAAGACGCAGTCTGGAGCACGTTGAAGTACTTACAGTAATTCGACAATGGACCGCTCCACAACTTGTAAGCACATTTTCTATTTCAATCCGATTTGCAACAAACGCGATCCCCGTCGCTAATTACTCACTGTGAGCCTCATAATGCATGATTTACTAAAACAGGGAATACCCACTGACCAACAATTGTTCACTGTCCTTAATTGAAAATCATTTTGTTTGCAGGTTGCAGCCCACAACTTGGTCTGTTATTCTTGTTGGATGTTTGCATTAAATGCTACATCACTTCAGGAAAACGCACAAAGCACAAGTAGAACATATTACTTGTTTATGATTCTGAATAAATTAATATGAAAAAAGAAAGGCTTTTATTTTATATTCATTTATATTACCTCAACGAGTGTAATTAACCCATCAAAAGTGATCCAATAGTACTTTAAGTCATACAAACAACCATAATTCACTCTTTTCGACCAAAATAGTACAATATTGTACATGCTTATTGTGCCACATTTTTAGACTTTGTAGCCACCTAATTACTATAATTCATGTCTTTTAGGTACAAAATGTTCAAAATGAATGTCATTTATAATTATATTTAATGTTCACGTAAAGCCAAAGCCCCTAACAAACTGAACAATTCCCTTTGGTCATTTCATTCTGTACGGCATTAGTTTCATATTGTTTCAATACAGCTTCTAATCCATTATTCCGCAACGCCGTACAAAAATCATGCGACAAGGGAAAAACATCGAGGGCTGCAACCCCCTCTCTTTCCGTGGTCCGGGGGGTGATTTGAAACAACATAAAATTGATTTATTTTGAAAGTATTTTATGCATAGATAATATTTTTTTACGTGCCGTACATTTTCGTTGGTCCAAATCCAAAGGTTTGTAGGGGAAAAAAAACTCGAGGAAAAATTCATAGAACGAAATGTAAGAAAAATCCATATAACGAAATGTAAGGTGAAATTCATGACGATATTTTTTTGTACGGCATTTAGATAGTTTATTTGTACTTAATGCAATAATTTATAAAATGTTAATACCGTACAAATCTGAAAGTTCCTATTGATAAAAAGTAATAAAAATATAAAATACATATAATTTACATATAATATATGTAAGCGATATCGCTTACGGAGCGACGTTCTGTTACGTTTAGCTAACTTAAAAAAAAACGAGAGAAGTCATTTTTTATTTATTTCGGATGAGCCTGCTCTTGATCTCAATCACACCATGACGATATTCCTGCCACAAAATAAGGGAAGAGATGTTCTGTATCAAGCTGCGTATGGGTGTTGGGCAGCCAAATTCATAGATATACAAAGTTTATTTTTTATTTATGTACACACATGAAACTTAAAAGAGAAAAAAACAAATACAGACAAAACAGCACAAAGGTGCTGCTTATTTCATAAGAAATTTCTTGCAGCAGACCTGCGACAGGAGATTTGAAAAAAAAAAAAAAAAAACTACTTTAATAAGAAGGTGAAATAACGAAACTTTTTGGACACTTCACAAAAGAAACCCGTCAGTACCAGGTGAAAACATATGCACTTTCAAATACAGACTAAAACAAAAAAAAAAACGCTCTCCCATGAATGTTACACAAGTACAATGGGTCGCGCAAAAATTATTTCGTCGTAAAAATATGACACTGAATACAAAAGTTCAGCAAATGTGGGGCAAAATATTTTTCGTCGGCTTTTTATATGAATACTAAGGACATGTTTGCGTGTGTCTGATTTCGTGTCGCTATATTTTTTGCTACGAAAAATTGCGAACTCGCACCTTGATAGCGGATTATATTTTTAATGCATATTCGTGGATTAAAATTGCGACTTGTTTTTATTTGACTGACAACAAGTTTCACAAGCGAAAACGTATTTTGTGCTTGTGAAATGAAACCGCTGGTTAAGAATGTTCTTTAATTAGGTATATCAGTTTATAGTTTAAGCAGATCATTATCTGAAATGAGCATTAACAAGTAAAACAGAATTATTGGCTACATCTCAAGAAGTCATTCACCTGCTTCTGGGAGCACGGCAGTGCCCCCGCCAAGTCGAGCAAAAAGCGGCACGGCCGTACCATCCTTTTCTCGAAGCAGTTCAGGCCATTTTCGACCCCCTATAACTTCGTTGTGAATAAAACTAGAAGCCTGAATTTTCAGTAACCAAGCAGGCATTGTATAAACACGGTATATTTCAAATTTCATTCAATTTGAACCAGTAGTTTAAGAATTATAACGAGTCAAAGTTTCTTAATTTTGTCACTCACTGACTATCTGACCAATCATCAAAAGTCTAAGGCACTTTTAGCAGACATAGAGGCTTCAAATTTAGAATTCAATTAGTGTTTACTGTATGAATCAAGGAAAAACTAAAATATTTTTCAATTTAAGTTTTTTTTAATTATTATAGGTTCGTGTTTGACCACCATCTCACCTGATGGTAAGTGATGATGTGGTCGAAGATGGAGCACGCTTGCCTAGAAGCAGAACTATCTACAAAAAGAAATGAGATCCCATAAAAAAACAATATTTGTCAATAAAACCAAGTCTCGCAACTCAATTCTTTTACCGTAAAAAGTTGGGAGATCCATGTAATACCAAGTCGGTCATTAATTTATTCAGTCCCTACTTAAGGGACCTTCTGTCTTAAGTTGTTACCTAATTATCTAACCTAACAACATGTTATAGGGACCATATCAATATTAAAAATCTTTAACGTTTTAAATAAATTGATTGACTTGGCAATCGCACAAAACAATCTAATTTATATATTACTTGTGAGATATATTGTGTTTTCATGATGCATCTATCTATTATCTATAACCTAGGTGTCTTTAATTCAAGAGTGAATAGGTTACTTTTAGGTAAGCGTGCTCCATCTTCGACCACATCATCACTTACCATCAGCTGAGATGGTGGTCAAACGCGAGCCTATTATCAATAAAAAGAAAAAAAAAAGCAAGTTCAACACATGCGTCTGTTATTATTTAAACTAGAGCTTCTCACAATCCACGTCGCAATACGTAATGAGCTCACAAATAGTTTAAGAGCTATATCTATAGTAATACAGAGGCATCAAAGACAAAACCTAATTATCTAGACAAGGCAAAAATGAAATCATTTTACACAACTTTGATGCAGTGCAAAGTTCCATATACCCGCAGGTCTCCATCAAAAACTATTACGCCGTTAATAAGTTGTTCATAATTTGTTCTGATGAAGCCACTGTGTGCTTTATGAAACTAAATTTTCTATGAAATTAACGACAGCATTTTACAGCCAAAAATAGAAGCTTTATTAAGGAAAGGTTATTTTAAACTCGTGTGCTGTGGCGGGTAGTATCATAAATTCTTATTCAAATTATGACGTGGAAAAGATTATTTATTTTTGAATAGAAATAAAAGTAAAGTAGTTTGTTTTTAGGAGATGCCGTTAAATTACTTAGATTCTACGCTTTGGGTCGCTTAACAGAAGTGAAAAGTAACAGAAAGCACCAAAATACAGTGATTGTTAATTCACTGTCACTAGAAAGCTAGAGAGAGATATTTTGTTATAACGAATCGAGACTGAATTCTGTTTTAAAACTTATTAGTCGCCAGTTTTAACTAACATGCATTATAGTGCCTCGTAAAATAATAAAGTGTGTGCATGGGACAATCCTATGTATTTTGTCGCTGGAATTTTTGGTCCAGAAACCCTGTTCGCGCTTACTAATACATAGTTCAGCCGGAAACAGTCTGCCAAACAATGCTGCCAAAGCTATCCCAATCTGATCGATGGTTTAAAAACGCTTAAAACTCGATGGTTTAGGACAAACATATTTTTTTATTTTAATATACATACATAAAAGATTAATACAAGATAACAATGTGAAAGTGAGGGAAGAAAAAGTAGACAAATTAATTAAAAAAAAAAGTCCTATAATTTTTTATATGACCAGTATGCCCCGCTGCGTCAATGACGAGTCAACCGCAAAAAAATATCTAAGAAGTTCCAAAATATCAATTTTCAAGCAGTCTGAAGCAGTTGATGTCATTGCATTGCTTCAATGTAACTCGCTAAATACAGCTTTTTTTTAACATTTGTAATTGTTCTTTACTGATACAGTACATCATCTTTAACTATTCACACAACTTTTCCGTTGTGAAAAACCTATTCATTATTAATCTTAGCTCGTACACAGGGGTGCTTGACTACGTGGATGCTGCACCAACATCTCACTAACCATTCATTAACAACCTCAATATGCCCTTAGACAGGGACTGCAAACATTTACTCTAGCATTGACCTCACCCTGTTAACATAATAATATAGCTTTGATGTCAGAAGCTACTATCGCCATAAACACAGTACCACAAAACAGACGAGTACAGAAAACCTAAACACGTTAAAAATAGACCCATGCACACATTGAAGTGTACAAATAATGATCTGAAGTTATTTGGTCATACTCATATTACACGTAACTAAAACTAAATGGAACTAGTAGTGGTATCACGGAAAGTTGAGGGCAAATATCATATAGGCGCCCGCTAACCAAAACAAAAAAAAAATATTTTTATTGTAACTTAAAACATGATACATAAATAAAATAATAATAAAATATGATGTTATTTCAGAAAGTTTTAAAATATTTATTAGGGCTACTTCCCTTAGTGTGATTTTATGTGATGTTAGAGAATACGACACAGATTTTATAAAAGGTGTGAAGCATTCAAACATCAACAATTACTGTCACTCGCCAAATACAAGACGATATATTTCAAGAGCAATGTTAGCACAAGAGCTGACTAACCATAATCACTGTAGCAAAATTGCCCTACTAAAAAGCCGAGCAAAATGATCCTAAACGATTTATCAATTGCGTTGCACTCACTTTTAGGAATGTTCTTACAAGATACCGCGGCCTTGGTGCATAAGGGCAGTTGAAGGAACAAAGTGGGTTTTTAGTCAGTAGAAGTCTGACACTTACTTCCGCTCCACTCAGATCGGGAGGTGTCATTAGATGATTGTCCACCAAAAAAAGCGTATGTAATAACAATAATTATGGTTTCTTTTCCAGTATAGTATTCCAATTAAAATCGTCGGTGTTCTCCTAACTACGCTACGCCAGTATTTTGTGGACCCAATGTGTGTGTACGCTACCATTTTCGCTCACTTTATGGAATTGTCCTTTTGCGTTTATCTATTTTATGTTTCAACAGTGCCTTAACGACGCTCGAGTAGGTAATTTAAGCTAGGATGTCTAATTAATACTGGCTTAATTATTTTGTGAGTATTAATTGGAGGTAGGCATGGCATTGATCGTAGCGATTAGGTACTAAATAAACAAGAATGTTTTGAATTTATTGCGTCGATTTGTGCTCGCAAATGAGAAAGATTATGAGAAAATTTAATTTACTCTTACTAATATCATCATTGTTTTTTCATACCAGGAATTTGTTGATAAAGCTACGTGTGAATCAACTGAAACCTTTAATTCCATAAGAGTTTTTCACATGTTTCTATTTCCTTTTATTCCTGTTTTTTATACAAAATATGTTCAATTCAGCAGAATATCTGTTCTGAGAAAAGAAATTAACATTATTTGTTATACTTATTTTAAGTTGCTGGAATGTTTTCTTGCGGTTATTTTAAGTGGAATTTTAAAATAATTATATCTGTTTTATTTCCAAGATGCATTGCTACCATAGCGTTCCATGAAATAATATTGTTTCAATTGAAAAATGTTTTACCTAGCATTTTGATGCAGCTTTAAGGATCATTTTATGAATGCTTATCAAAAGTCGGAGTAACGATGACCGGTAAATTAGTATAAAACCCTATTAAAATCATAATATACGAGTATATTACCCCACACTAGAATTTTCTCCATTATTGTGAGTGCAGTTTTACAAACACTTAGACCAGGAACAGTGGGGGAATCGAACCATAGCGCCAACCGTCTCGTCAAACGATTGATACTTTTCTATTTCTTAAACCGACGTTTCAAGGAATAGAAAGAATATATAAAAACAACTTTCCTGTCCTGAAACACGTGTCAACTTATAAAGTTGATTTAATGAATCTGTGTTAAAAAAGGCATAATTAAGGTTAAGGTATTCGGTCCGCGTGGCAGGGCCCGGCTCCCGATAATTTTGCCTTCGTTGCTTCTCATTAAAGATTTTTCGCTTATGTTGATTTACTACGTTTCAGATCGTTCGAAATTTTGATTAATACTTTTCAACGGCCCGGAAAGTTGGATGAAAAATTTTCTCGCTAATTACCGAAGATTAAGAAACGTGCCTCCTGATTTCTTGCCCAAAAATAAATCCTTGACTTTTGATTTTTTCTTCGTAAACTTTTATAGATACTTCGGCGTCAAAGTGTATCATCGGATAAGAATTTCTCAAAGAGTAAGCAGTTTTCTTATTAATTATCTGATTACTTGGCGTATTAGATTTTTACAAAACTTGTATTAAGTTATTTTTTGTTTATAATTGATGGATTCGCGTTTGACTGCTGTATCGCTCGATGGAAAGCGATAATGCATGATGAGATCCTGCTCAGAGTATAGCGGAAGGGCGTGTCAGACTCTTATTGACTGAAAACCCACCCTAATTCTTCAGTTGCCCTTGCCTTCCGTGGCCATGGTGTATCGTAACAATATTCTCGCATCCCTAGCAGGCTTTGGCTCCCTCATTGGTGATGACTGTTTTAGAGGAACGCGTGGAACACGACACATCTTAATCCATGATTGTTGTTGTCAAGAAAAATGCGCAATGCGATCCATTTATTTACTGCTGTAATGCCAGAAAAATAAAAAATACTTAAACGCTACATAGTTTTGTTTTGTCATAAAGTCTTTTGATATTTTTCCATACTGGAAACTTTGCTGTTTTATGCCCGAAAAAAATTTACGCCAGACTAGTTTTTACGATTTTTTTAACATCCCGGGAAGTATGTGGTTCATAAGATTGTGTTTTATTACATGAAAAGGGACCTTGCAGACCAGTTTTTTTGCGCGATTTCGTGGTTGGTCTCATTGTAATAGTTTTAGTAGTAGTTTGAGGGAATAATGCTCTATCGTAAACAGCAATATTACTTTCCATCAAGTCAGTCAAACTATAAAATTAATTAAATAAAAGTGTAAGCAAAATTTCAGCTTGACCTGTTTGGAACTTTTGGGTAAAGAATTAACAACACACTTTCGAATGTTTTATATAAAGTAGGACTGTACCTACATCTACGTATAAATGATTGAGACATGTACTCACAACCCTAAAACGAGAAGTGAAATATATTCCCTACCTTTTAGCTGACTTTTATGAGTGACAGTGGATGATATACAGCCTAAGGATGGTAGTGGTAGTGGATAAAAGGGAATAGAATTAGTTTTTGTTACTCATAGTTCTATTTCGTAGTAGTCTCTATTTTGAGTCCTTTTAACCTGAAAAACACTCGAAGATTAAAAAGTCCATTCAATTACAGTCAGCGCATGGTCTCCGATCTCGATTAAAAATTAAAATTGAATAAAAAATCGAATAAAAATTGGCCAAGTGTGAGTCAGACTCGCCCATGAAGGGTTCCGTAGTAACTATAATAATATAATCTAATATGTATATTTATTAGACAAAAAAAAAAACTATACAAATTTCTTAAAACTAGCTTATTTACATTTTTTTACAACTACGCCAAATATATTTGTTTTTCATAGTATTTGTATGAATTACAAAGTTATATTTGCGGTTTTAGAAAATATGCTATATCTCTTTTTCGGTGTTCCGCAGGGCTCTGTGCTCGGCCCGCCACTGTTTCTGGTATATATTAACGAACTCTGTAACCTACGAAATGGTGGCGGGAAAATCTTCTCATATGCGGACGATACGGCTATTGTCTACTTTGGCGATACCTGGGAAGGACTGCGTATTAAGGCCGAACAAGGATTAGTTGTTATAGATAGGTGGCTCAAGGAGAATTTGCTAACCCTCAATACTGCCAAAACAAATTACATCTGTTTCTCTCCAAGTGCAAGGTCTAAAGCCTGCACTAATTTCAATATCCGCATCCATACATGTGCTAACAACGTAGAGGTAAATTGTAACTGCAAACCCATCGAAAAAGTACCGTCTACTAGATATCTGGGAGTTATAGTCGACGATGTCTAGCGTGGCACTCACACATCGAGGTTATTATGTCACGCGTTCGTAAATTTATATGGATTTTTTAAAATCTGCGCTATGTGATGCCTCGAAAGACACTCAACAATATTTATATAGCGCTTGCGCAGTCAGTAACCACATACTGCCTAACAGCTTGGGGAGGGGCCACAAAGACTAAACTTTTACAGTTGGAAAGAGCCCAAAGGTCACTTTTAAAAGTTATTTATTTTAAGCCATACAGATTTCCCACAATTGATCTATATAGAATTAGTGACATATTATCCGTCAGGAAACTATACTTTTTAAACATCGTTCTATATCTACACAAACACATACCAGTTAACCAGGAAATCCAGGCTAAGAGGCGAAAAGACATTGTGGTTCCCTCCCAACGTGTACAAACGGTTTTCGGAAGGCGTCAGTATGTATGCCAATCAGCTTACATTTACAATAAAATTAAAGCAAAACTAAGTTTTCACAACAAAGTAATGTCGCACCAATGCAAAAACCTTATAACCGAATGGTTAAAAACATTAACCTATGAAGAAACGGAGCAAATTCTAGCCAGACTTACCTGACACTAGCTAAAATGTTTACCTCGTTTTTAACTTTGATTATAACGGCACTTCTGCGAACGCTTTAATTCAAATACACACGCACACACCATCACATCCACACACACACACACACTGAAACTCACATCCTACTATAAACACACGCACACATCATCACATCCATACACACTTAAACTTCCACACTTCTATAGACACACCCATAATAACACACTAGACAGAGCTGCAATTTCATTACTTTATAACTTTTAAGTCAATCTTTTTGTTCTTAAAATTAGTTCTTAGTTAAATTAAATCTACTGTCTTAATATTGTCAACTAACTTTCAAGGGGATGAGCGAGACAACCCCGACACAAGTGTTATTAACTACTTACTGGGGCTGTTTCATCCACATTTGTTAATGTTACTGTTTGAGACATAATAAACAATTTATTTATTATTATTTATTATTTATTTCATGGGGGGGGGGGGCACATTTTACCACTTTGGAAGCGTATACCTTTTAAACGATTGACTTTATGAAAAAGTGATTTCATAAATCTCAATGTCATTTTTAAAGACCTTTCTATAGATACCATACACGCATAGGTTTCATGAAAAACTAATTTCAGTTTTAGCCCCACTTTATTTTAAACATTTTTTATTTTTTTTCTTAAAATCGGAAAGCGGTTCACAGAATACATCTACCTACTAAGTTTCACATGTATAGTCCTAATACTTTCTGAATAAAATGGCTGTGACATACGGACGGACGGACGGACGCACAGACAGACAGACAGACAGGTAGACAGACAGACAGACAGACAGAGAGACAGACAGACAGACAGACAGACAAACAGACATGACGAAACTATAAGGGTTCCAGTTTTTGCCATTCGGCTACGGAACCCTAAAAATGTTGTCGTTGTAGGCCAGAAAATCTGAGACAGGTCTTGTCAAGGGGTATCGTTTACCCATGGGTTGTGGAGGTCAGATAGGCAGTAACTCCAAATGAAATATCTTACTCAGTTGAACCGATTAGAAAGGAAACTGACCCGAACATATTTGTGTTAGGAACATAAACTTACTTAAACTTTCCCAATGTAAAATATTAAAGATAGTCGTAGTATTCTATGGTACATACGAATGCCACAAGGGTACCAACCCAATAGTGCTCGTCGTAACACGTCAACCAATCACAGAGCGTGATTTAAAAAGTTAAAGCGAATGACAGAAGGTTGCAATCTAGTCTAGAGTTTTTTTTTGAGGTATTCCTTGAAGCGCTACCATTTTGAAGCGCACCTAATGAAGTGCTCCTTTTTTATTCCTCGTAGCGCTCCTTTTCCGATAACATGGTATCGGGAGCGCTACTAAAAGGAGCGCTCCGAGGAATAAAAAAGAAGCGCTTCATTAGGTGCGCTTCAAAATGGTAGCGCTTCAAGGAATACCTCTTTTTTTTTGGTTATGGCTGTCGTGTGAAAAAAAAACAGTGTATTACATTCTCTTTGGTGAAAAACTCCGAGCTTGATCGGTAAAACATAGTGTATTACATTCTCTTTGTTGATCGGTTGTATGGCATGAGAAATACCAGAAAATTAACTGAGTTAATATTTCGTAGCGGTAAAAATAGAATGTGTGACCTACATAATTTTCTACTCTGTAAGCATTGGGGAAATATTATAAGTACCTTAGTACTTGTAAACCTGTCTATTATTTCTACTTGCAACTTTTTATTCCAAGGGGCGCCATGAACGTAGTTCTTATTAATACCGAAATTTGTGGATTCCGTGCAGGAGTTTACATTTGGGAAACTGCTAAGTAGATGACGAACCTACCTATCTAACGTCGATAACTTGATGAAACGATGCTTCTCGGCAAGACTTGTGTCAGATTTCTTGTGACTACAAATGATAACGTGATTTTCAAGGCACGAAGGAGGAATAGGTTTATATTCTTAACTCTTGGAAATTGAACCGTGTGACTGTATAGTCGCTGCTAAGCCAATGAATAGTGATAGGCAAAG
This sequence comes from Tholera decimalis, assembly GCA_943138885.2. NCBI lineage: Eukaryota > Metazoa > Arthropoda > Insecta > Lepidoptera > Noctuidae > Tholera > Tholera decimalis. The sequence goes on along the minus strand of OW964564.2, from coordinate 36,813,666 downwards.
AACGCCGCATTCTCAGGCACACCCGAGGTGATGAAACCTATTCATTTATCTTGGCACCGACTTCAGCCATGTGAGTAGATACCTAGCCCTTATTTTAAACGGAATTAGACATCCAATAAAACAATATTTAAGGTTATTTCTCTCTTTCTAGTGCAAGTCATTTTTGTAAGTTTTGAAGACGGTTAAATTTTTTTGTAATATAAGTTTTTATTTTATGCTTTTTAGTGTATTATTTTTTTTTTACTTAATACCGTTTGCACTTACTTTTTAAAAAGAGAGTTTGTCGTGCGCGTATTTTTTACACACTTAAACCATATTTCAGACGTGATGCAGAAGGTCTGTGCCTTAGCTGTGGTGATATTAATAGGCTAATTATGCTAAACAATACCTAGATGTACGAGAGCAGCAATCGAAGGAGATTTGCTGTTTTCAAAGTTCCATCATTTATCTCCGAAGTTCGTCATCAGGACCTGATGTGTTATATACTAAAACCTTCCTTGTAAAAGATGCTTTCAAACAACGAAAATGCGATTGAAATCGGATCAGTAATTTCTGAGAAAATCGCGGATATACAAACATACATACATACTACATACATACTGATTGAATACAGAACCTAGTTTTGTGATATCGGTTAAAAAGCATCGATTAAATAATCCTGTGACCTACATACGTGTATATTTTACCAATATTTTCATCCTAGGTTTACACGCTAGTAAATCATGGTTGATAGCACAATAAAGCTCCCAGTGTGTTCTATACAACAGCCGAGAATTACTGTAGAGAGAAAAAAAACTCTGTAATTAATTGCAGTACTGTTTTGCAGCCATTAAAAAGCTGATACTTTCTCTTGTGCAGAATATTTTCCTTCTTCTCTCTTCCTACTTAATGACTTTTTGTCTCGGTATACAATGGGAATATATTTTATTTGTCTAATTTATTGTTTTCGTGTATTCCCCGTAGAATGTTCTAATGCATGGGAACTGAATCTGTATTTTCGTTTCGCAATACTTAAATACTATGCGATTAAGGATTCTGTCAGAAAATGTTGTAAGAAGCATGTGTTTACTTTTATAGCAATACTAGCTGTGTCCCGCGGTGTCACCCGCGTTAGTATGAATAAAAATCAAAATTCATTAAAATCGGTTAAGCAGTTTGAATTTCTCATAACAACTTCCATCCACTATTTCAAACCTATAGTGATTCATTTTTAAAATAGTTGCCTATGTTTGATCCAGGAACAGGATCTACTAACTATTTTCATTCTAAATTTCATTTAAATGGCTGCTGTGGTCTAGCCGTGAAAGCGTAATAGACAGACAGTCATTTGGCATTATGGATTACTAACTTTTGCCCGCGATTTCGTTCGCGTGGGAGGTTTTTCTCGCGTAAATTCTGATTCCGTGAGAATTTCGGGATAAAAACTATCCTTTGTCCTTTCCAGGGTCCTAAAAAATTCCCATGCCAAATTTCATCTGAATCGATTCAGCGGTTTAGGCGTGAAAAGGTCATAGACAGACAGAGTTACTTTCGCATTTGTAAGATTAAATATACGGATAAAGGAGTAATGTTTGTGAGGGTGTGTAGGAAGTAATCTCCAAAACTACACATCCAATTTTAAAAAAATCTTTTACCATTAGACTGCTAAGTTATCACTGAGTAACATAGGCAATATTTTTGGTGAAAGAACTTCGCACGATAGAAGCCGCGGGCAGAAACTAGTCATGTTATAAATTCAGATGCATTCTTTTAAAATACTCATTTCTTTCATATACTGAAGATTTTTTCTTGGTTCTTTTAAAAATGTTTTTTCAGTTGAACTCATACCTACGGAATGATCTTCCAATGTTCGATTTATTGATAGCGCGCAGAAGCTCGTGACCAAATAATAACAGCCTCACGATTGACGCTCAAGGTAAAGCAACACTCTCCAGGGTTGATCGTGGATGGGCCAACAATATCAATGTATCGAGCTCGTTCATACCTCGAAAAGCACATTAAATCGTTGGTCCCGGATGTAATTTAAATATCTTTGTAAGTCGTTTCGGGTTGTCGATAGACAAAAAAAATGATATAGTTCCCGGCACGTAAGTTGGCAAGGATTGGTCGTAGTGGGGGTAATTTCACGCATCGTGCACTTAGTGGAAGAAAAAATTGGTCACTTTTATTGCTTATCATTATTCTATGGTTATTGCTATCAATTATTTTTAATCATGTTTGTTGTTTTATTTCTCTTTTTCCTGGTATCCTAAAGACAGTGAGGAATTCAGAATTGCTGCCTTCCTTAACTATAAGTTTTCTGATGATTTAGTAGCTTCTGAAGTCCGTTTTACGGTCTCTTTTTCATTTTGAGCTTCTTTTTCCATGAAATATCGTATACCATTTTTCAGGCATACCTGGGTAAAAGAGTCCGGTCCTGGCATTGTAATCAACGTAATACAAACTAAATTTAAAACAACAACAATAACTCGTAACAAAACTAAATTTAAACTCGTCAAAAACACAATAAAAGCTAAAGGTACAAGTTTCGTGTATTCGGGAGCAAACGGGGCGTAGACACAGTGCGAGAGGCCTTGAGTCTACTGACGCACCAATCGCGCGCTCGGCTTGAGGCTACATAACACCCCGCGTCCCGCTGATAACCGCCGACACCTAAAAATCTACTTCTGCACATATAACGACTCTTGCCAAGTTACGTGCCGGGCACTATACCAGTCTTGCCAAAAGCTACGGTTTGGACAAGACTTTCTGTTACCCAGTTTCTGAGTTTCTGAGATCAGTTAGCCGACCCTGCATCTATACTTATACTGTAAAGAGGTAAAATTTGTTTGTAAGTTTGTTTGTAGGGGGTAACCTCCGGAACTAATGACCTAATTAAAAAATTATTGGCAGTAAGGTGCATTATTTGTGAAGCTATAAATTATTACGAAAGCTACGCAGACGAAATCGAGGGCAAAGTACTAGTGTATAATAAAATACTGTTAGACTAAAAGCTTAACCTGACATAGTTTGGTAAAAGCTTTCACAAAACATTCCAATTTTCCTAAAGTTTGATATAACGTAACGTAGAAACTAACTCTTTTGAACGTTACGTGAACTATGTAAATTTTCACACCAATTCGTATTAAAAGGCAAAAAAAATCTTTTACTGAACGATAACTGTACTGATATAGCTTCTTCAGTTGCAAATGAAAGAATCCTTATTATTAGTAGCAAGTAATTTTCTTTGGGGCAGACCAATAAAAAAAACGAATGGCAAGCAAGCTTTTAAATCCTGTTGCGACGAGCTAATCATAGCGGTGTAATGTGGCTCACCCTTTATTAATAAAATACTATAAAAGTTGAGACACATTACCGTGTTGTGTCGTGTTTTCATTGATTACAGGCTCACGTTGTACCGCCATCTTACCGTATGGTAAGTGATGATGTGATCTAAGATGAAGCACGCTTACCAAGAAGTACTTCCTATGTGCTCTTGACTTAAAGTCCCCAGGTTATAGCTACCAGGAAACACAGACTCCGGCAGGGAATTCTACTCCTTGGCTGTACGCAAAACGAAAGTATTCCCAATACACCATGTAACGATTACGCATCGCCGTTCGTCTTAAGCTTTGTGAAATGCCACAAACAAACAGTTTAGTTGATTGCTGTAACGCCAGAACATATTTCTACACAGTCATGTAAATCTAGTTTAGTTAGTTTCACACAGCAGACTCCAAAAAAGATATTATCTTCGTTTAAAAATACCTTTTTTACATTCTCCATACTAATAAATTTATTTTTCCCTCTGAAGTTACGAGCAAATATACATAATTTATAGAATACGTGCATTCCCTTAGTTATTTTCTTTGTAGTTTTTTTTCCTAATGAGGCAAGGAACGGATAACATCGCTCCCATTGCTTCAAAGGTTTTATACATATTTCTTGGCAAAAAGTTCTCTGCAATGCAACTACGAATTTCTACATCTATTTTTAATAAAATGTTATCTAAATTGTAAGTTATTTTATAAATTACGCTGTTTAACTCTTTTAGAATAGAATAGAATATGAATTTATTAAAGTGACTATGATTACTATGAAATGGAAAATGGTTACTATAATGTACTTACAAAACTATGTTAGTAACACTCGCTTACACGTAATAGGTACAGGATATACATAATTGTTCAATAGAATGAGTCACCGCTGCTTCATCCCATGCGAGATATGAAATGAAATGAAATTTTTATTTTGTAAATTGGTTATAAATAACACTTTTACACGTCATGTTTTTTTGCGTGTTAAGTTTAGTTTAGCTAGATGAGGCCGGTATTTCCTAACTGACTACTCTGAGAAGAAACACCGAAACAAACTCAGACGTCAAAGTCTCTTTTAAAGTCCAGACAATTTGTATTTGTATATGAGAAGCATGTAGGTTCATGTCTGTGGTATTCTTTTGAGGAAATAGCCACGCAAATTTGAGCGGTCCTGTCCAGACAGTGCAAGCATTTGTCAGTTATCGTGTAGCTCAACTTAGAACTTAAGGAGCTTATTTGACGAACAATACCAAAGTAAGGACATTTGATAGTACAACAACGACCCATAAGTATATCTCGGTGAGGTACTAGCGCACTTTAGCTTTTATTATGTGATTGATTCTATCGTTAATGAGCATTCAAAACAGTAAAAGTTTACTATCAGCAGCGGAGAGTTTGCATGATTAGCAATTTTTTAGCAAAAAACTTAGATAATTTGAAAAACTCGAAACATCTCGATTACGACGCCAAGTTATCAAAGTGAAAACTAATATAAGTTAGCTTTAGACTGGGTTGTTACGGGACAATCTTTTCTTTTTTATTTAAAATTATATATCTTATTAAAATTAAAAACATGTGCTAGTCAAATAAAAACCAGTGCGCACCCATTGCGCGTGATGTCAATGTAAAAAGTATCTTAATGTTAAGATATTAACTATCAGTTTTGCTTAAAAACTTGGCTTGTACTTTCGAATATCCTGATAAATTGAAACGTCATACTCACTTTGCAAAACTAAAGATAGTCTTAGGCCAAAAAAACAACGTGGCATCTTATTTCCTAAGAAGGGTGAGCCGAGGAAAATGGGACACGGCGATGTTTAGTGAAGATAGACCAAGGTTATGTGAGTTCTTATGGATTATTGCCGCCCACTTCATAACGGAAAAGTGTGACCGTTCATACGTAAACACACACTTATGGGGATTATCTATATCGCAGGCAAAGGAGTCTTGGTTTTCCGAGTTTAGATAGTAGCTAAGATATTATTTACTGAAGCGTGAGGCTATCTTCTAATATTGTAGACGATCACGACAAAATGGTTGAACATAGTTTGCTTTGAAATATTTGTTTATTTGGTCTACCAACAATTGTTTACACTATAATTAAACATGAAGTCTTTAGATACATTAGTTTTAGTCTATAGAGAAGAAATAAAATAAACATAAGTACTTAGTTTATAGTCTGGTCTGGAACAGCAAAAAGTAGCAGTACTTATTAACAAGGTGAAACGTTTGATTTCCGAGGCATAAATTTATCAAAACGATATAAAAGTATATGTCGCAGGCAACATGTAAATGCAAAAGTTTGTGAAGATAGATATATAGATTTCTAATATCAATACGCTATACGTGCAACAATCACGCGTCCATCTAACAAGCACACATCCTCTTACACTCATACACTCACACACACCCACATACCACACAAAGAGAGGACATACTACACATAAACTTTCTTCTTTGTCATTGTTTAATTTACTTATTTTATGTTAAGTTGCTTTTAGTCGTCCATCTATCGGTTACTCTAGGGGAATGGCCTTGAGAGCCGCAATACAGGTTTTGCCTAGTTCGGCCTCAAGTTCTACAACTTTTGTGTACAATTAAGCACTATCATTAAGCACTGTATTATTTTTAAGAAACTATGTACATATATCTTTTTTTTTTTTTAGCGTGGTAAAATTATCAAATAAGCCCTCCCACCCCGGGCAGGGTGGGAGGGACTGTCAGACTTTTACTGACTAAAATCCACGGTGTTCCTTCAATAACCCTTTACGTACCGGGGTCACGGTAACGGTATGAGTCCCACGACCCCGGCAGGCTTCGGCCCTCTACGGGGGGGCCTCGTCATATTGCTGACGCTCTTTGAGGCGCGCGTGGAACACGACGCGCCGTCGACCCGGGCATGGTCCATGGTCGGACAGCGAGTTGCCCTTTACTCGCTGTCCGCATGCCCGCACCTACGGTGGCCGGATATCGTCGGTCGACGTCCGACGCCGTGGGCGTCTACCACTGCGGCTGGGCTGGAGGCAGGACGCCATCCTCTCTCTCACGCGGCCCGCCTCCTCCTTCGGAAGCATGACTGCTTCGCAGAAGGAGGCGACCGCTTCCCACTCCCTCTCGCCCCGCAGCATAGCCTCGACCAATGCCGGGCGCGAGAGGTCTCCGCCTATTGCCGCCGTGAGGACACGTCGGTGCTCTGCCCAAGCGGGGCAGTCCTGCACCATGTGCTCGACTGTGTCCTCAGGGCGACCCTCGCAGTGGTGACACCCAGGCGTTTCCTCCTTTCCCATCAGACACAGGTACCTCCCGAAACTTCCGTGTCCGGTGAGGACCTGCGTCATGCGGTAGGTTAGGACGCCATGACGCCGATCTAGCCACTCCTCAAAGAGGGGTCTTACCGCCGCAATTGCGGCGTGCCCGATGTACATATATCTTGGAAATAAAATTTATCTTATCTTATCTTATAGATGTATGGATGTTTGTTACTCTTTCACGAAAAAACTACAAACCGGATCTGAATAAGATTTGGTAAACAGATAGTTGTCATCTTGAAATACATATAGGCTACTTTTTATCCCGGAATTCCCACGGGATCGGGATTTACGCGGGAAAACCCTCCCATGCGTAAGAAGTCGCGGCCAGAATTTAGTATTACTATAAACTGACGTAGCCTTTAGGCTTTTCAGGTAAAAGTAGGTGATGAATGATCAAGGACTTTACGGCAAACGAGAAAATGGGCCTAAAAATAGAACCTACTACTTACTTATACAAAAAAAACCACAAATATCTATTTTTTAACATGACAAAGCATTTGACCTTTTTGCAAACAGTATAGACCTATCTGACAAACCATTAAAATTTTAAAAGATCACCACCAGCAATATTGCTTTATGCGTATTGAAATTCAATGAAAACGTTTAAAACAGCCGACAGTGTGAGCGAGACAAAAATACCAAAACACACGAGTGCGAATGAGAAGTTCGACATAATAGAAAGGGAAGTTGGGCGGAAACAAACCATGCAGTTTCATTAGAGACGTCTGCAATTAGTCCGAAGCACGCGGTTGTGATGAGACAATTTTCATTCCTTGCAATTGTGCCGGAGTTTTTTACTGAGATTTACTAAGATTTTTTTTCATTCTCTTGGTTTTGTTTACTGTACGGAAACCAAGAATTTTTGTCTCTTGGGAACCTTTTTTCATTACATTCTCTTTCTCATTTTTAGTCTGTTTGTTTTTTTGTGATATCGTCGTATACATAAAGCTGTTTGTTGGATTTAGTATAAAGATCTTTACTTACAAAGACTCCATATGTAGCGTAAGCGCCTGTCGTTTGAATAATTTGTTTAGTAAAACCTACCTTTACCGAAACTTTGGTCTGAAAATCCGTGAATATTTCTATAACACTGTGCAGACAACATATTTGGTGTTTATGAAATTTTAACAAACTACCTAAGGAGTAGGCGGGAACTATTGGAGGCTTTTGATACAATTATTACATTAGGTTTTTCGTTTAAGTTCAAACATTAATTATGACCAAAGATAACAGTACTCACATGTGACCTTTATGAATACCATAGATACTAAAACTTTTCGACAAAAAAAAAACATTACGAAGTGCAAAATAGTTTGAATTTAGAAGTCGGTTATTCTGGTGTTGGTTCTTCGTATGGTCTGGTATGATGAACTTAGTGTATTTTATTTGAAAGTCGGTCGTATTCTTTACAAAAAGTTTACTATTTTTCACTTTTTAAGTTTTAGTCATGGCACCCAACTAATGAAACTAAAATAATAGTAACTTCAAGTTCTATGATATAGTAGTTACATCAAAGTTCCTGACAATATGTATTTTAATATTTTTTATATCTAACATTAAAATGATACATACTACGGAACAGAAAAAACAGTATTTTCTGTTCCGTGATACACACAGTACAGTATGACACTCACAACAAACGTATAAAAAGAAAACAGCCTAAATGAGAGCCGTTTCCTTTTAAAAAATCTCTTATAAATAATACGTCACTTGCATTTTCAAAACGCTATACACGGAAGAGTAATTTTCCCGTATAATCTATCGTGTCACAGTTTCAAGCGCCGCCATTGTGGCCGGGGCTTGGCACTCGACCATATTATAAATAATTCTAAACATGACATGTTTACCAGCGCCCCGCGTTTTAGGCCACCAGGGTCAACGTTCATTGTGAACATTTGGGTTGGCTCATAAAGTTTTTCTTCGTGGTTGGTGACAAATGGATTATAGTTGACATGCTTACATTACTGTTTTTTGTTGTTATGAACATGGCACCGGACCGGAATTTGCTCGTAAAGTTTGACGGTCCGTGACAATTCAGGCCATGGTATGATATGATGGCCTCAACTTGTATTGTTGCTCAGTATGCATTGCTTGATCGGAAATTGAATCTGGTTTACCTAAAATTTCGGTGTTTAATTTATATATTACAGATCAAAATGACACCCAGTGCGACTACGGCGCTTCTGATCAAACATTGACATAATGTTAGAGTGTCCAATTTTCCAAAATAATGATCTTACATAAGCCACTGAAAACGCGCCCAGCATGGCTGTGCCTACTGGGCCCAACACGTCATATAAAATTAATTTGCCATATTCTCGATTTACTCTAGTCTAGTCTAGTCTAGTCTAATGGCGAAAAACATCCATTGCTGGACATAGAAAGCCCTGAACCTTTCTGTCCCTTTTTCGGCCATCGGGGGGAAACCTTTAGGAGGCGCTCGGTCTTTGTGGATAAGACCGCAGTATGTAGGATTTTTAATGGAACTGCCCACTTTAACTTATATTTGGCAACGTATTCTGGTTAGGTAGTAGCCCTGTTTGTCCTGCGGAGATCTTCGTTTCTGATTAGAATACGCTAGTACACTACAAGCTTTATTAATTGCCCTTTGGGCGACCTTTCAAAATATTAGGTATTATTAAAACAAGATCTAAGATATTTATATTTAAGACCAGCAGATTCTTATTTCTATTATTTCATAATTAATATCAATTTAGAATTTGATATTTTCCATAAATGAGGCTGAGGGAATCGTGGTTAAAATAATACAATACTTATAAAGTCTATATTTATGATAAAATATGTGACAATTAATTCGTCCTGTTTTGTCAATAAATTAATCATACGTTTTACTAATAATAATATAATAAACTATTTCTATATAACATATTAAATACCATTTGACTGTGTCGACAAAACGGAAATTCTCTCGCTGAATTTCAGCCGTTCTCAAATGAGATCCTTTCATACATTGAATAACGTGAATTTGAGCAATTAGTAATCCGTTCTCTTGATTTTCTCTAAATGTACGCCCATTGTCAACGTACTTGGTAGGTTTCGGATAAATCCGGATTAGTTGGTAGATTAATCACTATGAAAACTAAATTAAACATTTCTTTACCAACTGTGTCTACTGGTTGATGTAACACAAACTAGCTTTTGCTCACGACTTTGTCCAAGATACATCATTTTAATTATATTTTAATGTAATGTTATTACATTACATTAAAACCAAGCGTGAAACCACGCGAACGAAATCGCGGGTAGAAGCTAGTGTATAATACCTAATAATATAATAATTCAGTCTATTTCGTTTCTACTGCTGTGAAATAGGCCTCTATGAGAGGTATATTTTTATTTTATATGTTTCATGTTAGTTGACCTTGTTAGCAGCCTAATAACTGCTTTGAACGGACCATCATCAAAGGTGTTAGAGAAATCTTGTCTATTATCGCCATAGTGGGCGTAACCTTGATCAAAGTGAAATGTCTATCAATCCTACTCAAACACCTACGCAAAGGTTTCTGTGCCATTTTTAGAGTATAACATAACATCACGCCTGTCAGGTATTCTACGAAGGGATAGGCAGGGAAAAGGGTGAGGTCGACCTAATGCATAGACATATTTTATCAGCTACGTTGAGGTCTCATGTAATTTAGGTCGACCCCTTTCGCGATTTTTTCAGTGGATCAAATGTCTCACGCTCTGGCATAAGCGAAAGGGACTGTTAGAGTATTAGTACTGACTAAATATTTACACTTGCTTTAGTTGTCCTTGCATTTTGGGGTCGCCGTATCTCGTTAGGTGAGAACTTGGCTGCAGCCCCGGCAGGTAATGGCCATACCGGGCCCCGTGGCTAGCGCTGATTGCTCTTTGAGGCGTGCTTGGAATTCGACACACCATCGACTCAGGATAGTGAACATCCCACCCATATGCACAAGACTTTTTGTGGATACTATCATTGTGCATACAACTAAGATTGGATTTCCCTGCCCTGCGATACCATCCAGTCTTAATGCAGGCAATGAGTTAATCTATCTAACCGGTTCTCCACTATGATAGGTTCTTCTTCCAGTCTACCCAGATGCAAATACCCATATTTTAGTAGTAGACTAGCTTCTCTAACTTTTACAATCCAGTAACTGAGCAAGACGGTACTTCTAGATAAGATTGGTTGCAGATGTGACGACTTCGTCCACGACCTACGGCTTAGTGTGTTTATCGAGAACCGGACAAAACTTGATATGTTACGGCGTGTCCATCCACGGATCGACCTCAACAACCGTTGACCAACCGCGAAGTAGGATCGACCTCGACAACCGTTGACCAACCGCGAAGTAGGATCGACCTAGACAACCGTTGACCAACCGCGAAGTAGGATCGACCTCGACAACCGTTGACCAACCGCAAAGTAGGTAGGTATAACCAATGCAGCTTTTATTTCTCAACCACTAGCTATGCGAACTATTTCACACGCAATATTGAAGGAAAATTCAGGTGCCGTGAAATAGCAAGCGATTTCGAACCAAATTCAGCTAAGACCGACGTGCAAATGGTAACAGTACTGGTCTTAAAGTCACGAACAGCGTATAAATTTAAAGTAAGCAGAAATTCGACAATACTTGGAGAACAATGCACCCGCTCCTAAGTATTAAGACACTTATGCCGATAACATTCGGATTTCTATTCAGTCCTCAAAGAAAAATGGCGCGAAAACGCAATCACAACATCGCCAACACTTGCGAATAACTTTGTATACAAGATTGATGGCTTTCTAATGAGATTTCTTCTCTGGAACAATGGAGTCGCTTTTGGTGAAAAATCGGTTTTCTGCTTAGGTGAGGATTATTTTTTGAATTCCAGTTTGAAGATAAATATGTCGCCTGAATTGTATTGCGATTCAGTGTTTTCATATTTCGAGTCGGTCATTATCGTCTGGATTGCATATTTACGAAACATCCGTGGTACGGTCATTGTTAATCGATGACCTTTCAACGGCTGAGCAGTCTGTATATCATAGGTAATGTTACAAAATAGGATGCAGGCTATTTTATAAAAATTAAAAAAAAAGGATGATTCGTCCACGAGTCACCACGAATCATTTTTTTTTTCATTTTAATGTTTACACGGAATACGTCCGACGCATGACTCCCTCGTTGAGCTAGTAGTCAAGCGAGCGGTCAGCAGGAGCATGAGCTCTCAGGTTCGATTCCTGGGCGAGCAAAAAGTGCTATTGGGTTTTCCTATAGAAATTTCACAGTAGAATCCCGGTTTTCCACTGTGTGTGAAGTGGACATAATTGTCCACTTCCCCTACTTTCTTATCTATGCGCAAACAAAAATCAGAAACATGTCCAGGAAGTAAAAATACAACTTTGTTTATGGTAACAAAGAAATCTGATAAACAAGCCCATAAAACATTTTGATATATTATCACGTTTAATCTCAAGAAATCACCGAAAAAAATTTGAATAATACATGAAATATCTACGTATGCAAATGTTGACTGGGCGCTGAGATGTATGGCTTCACCTTGAATAGCAAATATCTTAGTTGATGATGTTCTTACTTTGTTAGTTTTATTAGAAGCAGTGGTAAAAGATACGACTAACCGAAGGTTTTGAATGTAACACCAGACAGGCACATTAATTTTCATAATCACCACTACTCTCAACATAGTGAAGGCAACAGAAATATAAGACAACTCTGTATGCTATGTACTAACTACTGTTGAAAACAATTAGTATAAAATTACTACCTGACCCAGCAAACGTTGTCTTGATACATAAATGATTTCTAGTGAAAATAATAAAAAGCCTACAATCTATTCTCAGACTTACCAAATATACACAAAACATTTCATATAAATCGGTCAAGCTGTTTTGGAGGAGTTCGATAACAAACATTGTCACACGAGATATTTATATATTAGATTTATTATATCTTCCAATTACTGTCACTCCATACCAAGCAATGAAAATCAATGATAAAAGTGTCACTGATACTTAAAGCGACAATCTAAGATGTAGGTCGAACCCCACCCATAACATAATGGCCGTGAACCCACCCCAGACACAGGCATATTTAAAAAAATCAAATGTCATTTATTTGCATAAATAATGGTTGAATTTAACCACTGAGTGACTAATAGCAATATTAATTTAATTAAACCCAACTTTTGAGAAACATGCAGCGGTTCTGCACACTATAAAAATTAAAGCCTGAGTACCTTTCTCAAACCCTTTTGATAAGATGGCAATCTCCGATTCGCTAGTAACGACATTAAAACATTTGAATTTCCGGGAGTGACATTTTGAAATCACGACGGTCATCTTTTATTCCACCCTTTTACATTTTTGCGTTTCCGTCCCGTTTATACAAAAAACCCTTTGTGAATGAAAATACCACCAACGCTTTTAGGTGCCCACTCCAATAGATATGATTATCAAAACGTATTGAAAATACTTTCATTGTGCGTAGGAGTGAAACTCCCTGCCGCTTTCCTGATAGCTTCAACCTTTAAGTCAAAAGTGAATAGGTGGCTTCTAAACAAGCATGCCCTATCGACAATCGCGTTATAGCTTGACGAAATGGTGGTCAAAGGCAATTAATTTTTTAAAAAAGCCTCACCTTCTATTCCCTTATGGAACATGATTAATCAGTCATGGACATTGGGTAAAATCGTGAAATGACATCATACATGGGTACATCTACTACGTTTTAGATTTCATAATCATATTGTACGGTTGGCTTCTTAACAATATGAGTGAAGTACAGAACTCTACGTGCTACGATAAAGGTGATGAGAATTCAATGTCATTTGGTCAAAGCGGTCTGTTTACCACGGTGTTGTAAAGTTCGTTAAAAGCCGCTAAAGGTGTTATTTATAAAACCTTACATATTATGTTTAGTGACTTTATCATAGACTTTTGTTTTGAAAATCAATTTATTCTAATATTATAAATGCGAAAATGAGTTAAATTGCTTTTTGTCCTTGTGACGTCAAAACGAAGTAACAAATCATTGAGATTTTGTGTGCAGACAGTTAAAAGGCTGGAAAGAGACATACACTTGTTTTTCCTATAAAAAAAAAAACACGGTTAAGGGAAACGAAGCCGCGGACAGAGCTAGTATAAAGTATAATATTTCAAACAAATTGAACATAGAGTTTTAATATTATTGTGTTGTTATGTTACCAGAACGACGGGAAGCTTCGTAATTTTGAGTATCTACAAACTTTGTTACAAAAGAGTGTTCAGTCATCGCCATCTTAATTCAGACAGTCATCATCTCTAAAACAGACAGAAGACGCAATTAGCCCACCATTTTCCTCTTTCATCATATCCAAAATTTCAACCAAAGCCACTACTAAATAATGTAACCACTCCTATTGTGTAGAACGACCATAATTATCCAATCTAGAGAACAAAACATGGCAACAATACGTCCATTTGAACTAATAAACCACAATATTACCATGTTGCTGACAGACAGGGGCTCAACGTTTAAACCAAGAACAATGGAAGAATAGACTACCGAGCATTTATCTTGGATACGTCTTAGTGATGCGACTGAGCCGCTTCGATGATTTGAGTTTAGGTAAACTTGGTAGGTGAGATTATAATTGCTATGAGTGTGTGTTTGTTTCCAAGTGAAAAAAACTCCGAAAAAGATGGTGGGACGACCCGGATGGCTTCCTTATGAATTTGAAGGATGAGGCACAGAACTATGGTCGCTGAAAGAAATGGAAGGAGGCTTTTGCCCAACAGTGAGATGGTACAGGCTAATAGTAAGTGAAAAAGTTGGGATAACTACAATGTATTATTGAAACTTGAAGAGTACAGACGCTGCAGTTGATGCAAATTTCAAAGTTACGTCAGTGATTAGAAATTTGCATCAACTGCTTTAGAAATAGGTACTAAAGTTGTTTGAATCAAGAAGTATTTTTATCAAGAAAGGGACAATGCAGTATATAAAAAACAATAATTAAATAATTTCTAATAGTTTGACGAACTGGATTAGATTTCGAAGAATTTAAAAGTAGGAAGCGTGGGCTTGTGAAAGATGGTTGAAGTTGAAGAGGCCTTTGCCCAGAATTAAGGTAGGAAAATACATATTTTTTTAATTTGTTTTTTTTTTTATTGATGATAGACTCGCGCTTGACCACCATCTCACTTGATGGTAAGTGATGATTTGGTCGAAGGCACGCTTACCAAGAAGTAACCTATTCACTCATGACTTAAAAACCCCCAGACCCCTAGATTCTGGTAGAGAATTTCACTGCTTAACCGTATGCATGATCAAAGTATTCTCAAAACATTTTGTGCGTTTTTATCAGAATTTTAATCATCAACCCGAATCCAATTATAACAACAAACAAACTAACCGAATGACAACATAACACAATTCTCATTTCATGAGATACCCGCCGTTGATACCAAGCGTGTTTATAGACTACATCGTAAAACGAACTAAATCCCCAACAACATTGTGCCACATAGTTGAACTTAACACAGATTGCAGGAACAAGAACAGGAAACCTCTCACAGAACCCATTACGAAACTCACTAAATGAAATCTTCAAAACTTTCTAAAAGTTCCCCATCACTATATCAAGGTAGGAAACTTAACGGGAGACTTTCATTGTGTCAAATAACGTAGCTAATCTGCCCTCTCTGACATTTTACATATTAAGCCCAGAGACAAGTTCCTTAGAGAAAGTTAGCAAGTCGACAAGTGCAAAGTGTCACTCGTAAAGAACTTTGTGGAACATCCCTAGGTCTTGAGTTCGTAATTCGTACTTTAATCACGAGCTCTGCGAATAAAATGCTATGTTTTTAGTTCGGTGTTTGTTTTTTTTAAAGCTCGTGGCAAAATAATGCCAATTTAAGGCAAAGCGACGTGGATGGGTACCCATCCTAATATATCGACATTCCTGTGTACTTCGCAAACTTCGTCAAACCGTTGGCAGCGGCAGTCATTTGTAAATAATGTATGTCAATATCGTTAGAATAATGTCGATAGAGAACTTAATTCAAGTATTTTGGAGCGAAAAATTGGTGCCGTAACCACACAAAAGTGTACCTGTGACCTGTGACAAATGGTGTGTGATCTATGTGTAAAAACGGTATGTAAACAGTCGTATTGAAAACGATAATTGAAATTTCTCGTCAGTATATTTGTAAAAATATACAGTAAAAGTTTTCTTGGAACAACCCTGTAACGTGGCACAATTGATGTTTTCTATCAAAATTCGATAAACATTCAATACCGCTATTAACCTACAAATGTTCACAATATGAATACACGAAGAATTCATTGGTTCTGAGAACTCCAATACCTGAAGTAATTCTCCCGAGTTTACCCGAAAAAATACGAAACAGTCGGTAAGGATTTAGGGATATCAGGCCTCGGGAGGCTTAATTAATAATGTCAATGTCAGGCAAATCCAATTTGCTTTGTTCTTTATCCCTTAAAGATTAGGCCTGTTACATAATAGCGAGTTAGTAACACATTTGTCATATTTTGAAAGCCCTTGAGTGAGTAAACATAATTCTGTACTTGGGTTTATAGGGGCTTTGCTCCATGTTGTACTCGCGGTTTTAAAAGTAACAGACTTTGGTGTGTGTATATTTTAGTAGGAAAAATACAAACTGCTTACAGCTTATGAGGTGCTTTTGAGTAAAAAGCTGTGTTTAAAAAGCACTTATGTAATGCGTAGATTATGTTGAAAAGACTCTTGTCCGTTTTATTATAATATTTGGTTTCACGTGATTATTTTCTATCTCGATCATTTATAATTTGTAATTACTTTATCCTATTTTTAATGGTTTACATTGTCTTATACCTTTTTATAATTTAATATGGAACATTATAAAAACAAAGTATGAAAATGAAATTCGTTGTTTTCTATGGAGAACAAATTCTGTCTAGGGTTGTCGGGTCGAGTAGGTCTTCCTTCTGTGTGAAGCTAGTGATAGTGGTAGCGGTGTTGATGGCAAAATAATAACAAACAAGAAAGAGGGTAGTCCGATTCGTCTGCTCATAAACGTCCACCTGCAATGACTTCAGTTCATCCGTGATCATGGCGCTTGCAACAGTGCCGACATATCGGTTGTTATATTTCCTTTTATTTTTATTTTGGTTGAAAAGTTAAAATTTTAGAACTACTGTACTTTCTAGTTTAATATGCATGTTGTGAAACTCTATAATAGGCTTCAGAACCCCATGTGACATTGTAATTATATAATGAGAATTGTATAAAAAGCTGTTGAGTTTCCTATGAATAAATAAATAAATAAATAAATAAAATAAATAAATACACATGGTATCCCGTTTTAAATTCTACTGATAGATTTCACTAAGTCTTTAGTTTTTTTCTATGGAAAAAACCGGCAAGTAGTGGTTCTTCTCCATAGGAAACAACGAATTCGAACCGTGTACTACCTTTGCACATTTATAAGAGCCCATGTATGTCTATGTAAAATAAAATATTTTTGATGTTTTCATTTTTGTGCTCGTTGTGTATTTTGTAGAACATAATATCTTAAAGTAATTGCCTCATTATAAATAGAAATTCAATCTATGGTTGTTAGCTGAGTAAGTATTATTCAAAATCAATTTTGCAGTGCGTAACTTTTACATGTAAAAGTTACGCACTGCAAAATTGTTTATTTTTTTGAAAAAAAAAAGAAAACAAATTTATTTCCCATGGGAAATAAATTATTTTTTATAGGTATGTTATGCACGTTACACGCATTTTCTTTTTGGTGGGCGCGTTTTACAAACATTTAAGCTCATATTCACTAACAGAATTGATAACATCTGTATCTGAAATATGTCGGTTACACTTATCTATGTAGATATTGATGAATAAGCTACATACAGACAAATACTTATTGGTACAGTATTCCAAAACAATGCACTGTTTCCGTCGAAACAGGGCTCGAAAATCGTAAAACTAACTTAGTACAAAAATAAACTAGATCAGGTACCTACTCTTAAAAATATTTACCACTTCCAAAAATAAACCATCCAAAACTTTCGTCCCTAATCGTATTACGTTTTATTTTGACCTTAAATTAAAGTGGAGACGACTACAGCCACACATTTCTTGAAAACGTTTTAACAATAATTGGCTCGGACGAGCCTGGGGAGATTTTTAGGTCGACAACGTTACTATGAGTCTTGCCAACATTTTTAAAAGAAGACGTTCTTGTTTAATTGTAAACGAGCACGGCTAGAGCAGACAGGCGTTCCAACGATATTGTGTACTAAGTCTTTCATAAGTCTAGGAAAATGAAAGACAAGGAATTACGTTGAAGTGGAACTATAACTAGACTAGAGAAAAAAACTTTTTAGCAAAAAATAGAACCGACTTCCATATAAAAACACTACAAAGGCAAAAATAACTTTAATTTCGGAGGGCGGTGTCAAAAACGAAAATATATACAAAACTAAAGACACCGCCTTCCGAAATTAAAGTTATTTTTGCCTTTGTAGTGTTTTTATATGGAAGTCGGTTCTATTTTTTGCTAAAAAGTTTTTTTTCACTCTTTTTAGTGGGTCGGTGTGTAATTTATCTAGTTACAAAAGCCAAAATGTCAACTACTTATCACCTTTAACAAAATATTGCTTTTCCCGGTGCAGAGCCGTTAATTTTTGAGGAGTTCTCCTGGTACATCACCATCAGCTCTACTTCACCATATGCATTGTGACGAGCATAAAGTGCTTAACATCCATATTCATGTAATCTAATCGCAATCAACGAAATACTTATTATTGAGTAGTTTCGGTAGCCATCTGGGGTCTTCATCATCAGTTCCACTTCCTCAAATGGTGTTTTTCAAGAGCAGCTGTACAAGGTACTATAAGAAATACCCAAAACGCTATAGGTGTGCCTATAATATTTGAAGAGTTCCCTCGATTTCTCCAGGATCCCATCATCAGATCCTGATTTCGTAACAATGGGACCAACTAGAAACTATACCCATTCAAACGCAAAAAGAATTTTTCAAATCGGTCCAGCCGTCTCCGAGTTATGAGGTAACATACATAAAAAAAAAAAAAAAAAAAAAAAAAAGTTCAAGGCGAATTGTAAACCTCCTTTTTTTGAAGTCGGTTAAAAAAGTATGCGACATAAATGGCACAACGACTGCACGACGAGGAGTTTGTGACTAAAAGATAACAGCCGTAGAGTTCGATCTTTAAGGTTAGGCAAGCTTACCAAGGTCAATTAGTGGATGGAGGTGAACATCTTTATAAAGCTTATAGGCGACGAGGTGCTGGTGGACCAGCTTCATAGCCTGGCTCATCGGCGAACCGTTGCTTCCCTGTCAGTTTTCTACAGATTGTACTTCGGGGAGTGTGCGCAGGAGCTCCATGACCTGATTCCTCCAAATCCCTTTCACTACCGGTCTACCAGACGCACGGCTGGGTACCACCCACACTTGGTTGATATACCGTCTTGTCGTACCAAGCGCTTCTCCTCCACATTTATTGTGCGCACAGCCAAGCTGTGGAATTGTCTGCCGGCTTCTGTGTTCGCTGCCACTTATGACCTTTCAGCCTTTAAAGCACGAGTAAATAGGCATCTTCTGGGCTCGCTCATCCCATCTGAGATCTCATCTATCGCTTACCATCAGACGAGATCGAGGTCAAGAGTGCCCACTCTTGACCTCACTGATGGGCCCCCATCAGTAATTTAAAAAAAAAAATCGAGATTTCTCCGTGCTCCGTACATCTTTGAGGAAGTCACAAACCTGATACCAGGTTTGCCAAGGGGTGTCGTGTATAGTCCGGCTACTGGATTGTGGAGGTCAGATAAGCAGTCAGTGGCCCTGACTGTTATGCGCAAGGTCGTGGGTTCGATTCCCACCTAGGACAAATGTTTGTGTGATGAGCACGGTCATTTGTTCTTTGTCTGGGTGTAATTTTATCTATAATATGTATGTATTTAGAAATATATATGTATGTTTATCAGTTGTCTAGTACCCATACCACAAGCTCTGCTTAGTTTGGGACTAGATGGCGTTGTGTGAAAAAAAAAAAAAGTTGTGGAAGTTGTGGAATATTATTATCTGCCTATCTGCTGCATCGGTTTAGACTTGAAACGATGCAACTGAACTGGCATGTACAAAATATAAAACCGTGAACTCTAACTCCCTTTCGATTGTATTAAAAGTACTTAAATAATGTCAGGAAAGATTCCTTCTCATAGCTCATTATGTTATGTTAAACTCTTGAGGTAATGGATATATGTCCAAACATCTCTGCGTAGTATGTTATCCCTTGCATGTTCAATGTTCTTTCCTTGTCAGGCATTAGGATGCTTTTGGGAATGTAAATGCTCTTTCACTTTCATAAAATTATGAAAGTAAAATAGCATTTTCTTTCGCATTTATATGATATCAGAGATATAGAGTATATATTTATATACACACTTGTTTACTACATAGAAGGTATTAGTATTTATATATTAATTTAATCATATTATGTTATTTTAAATCACTCATAGGTCGGCTGGGAGAAAAATCATACATGAAAGCTCATACTCACTTAACTTCTGTGTGACAATTCAATATTAAAATTCTAATATTCATAGTCATTCCGTTTTCAATATAAAACTTTTCTAAGAAACGAATTAGTTATAGTGTACAAAATAAATTTTCTCCCTATAACCATGTTGTTCAATTTGGAAACATTCGCCTCAAAACTTGCGCATCCTCCCACGAACGTCTGCGTTAGATTGAATAACTTTTTGTAGCTCCAGTATTTATCTGATCGTTTCAACGAGATATTGGCTGTTTCACTTCTGGCCTCTTGTTTCGTTATTGCATCGCTTTGTCTCACGTTTATTATGTTGGAAATTGTTTTTTAAATCGGTTTATCAAAATCTAAATAGTGCTAAGTAAGGAGCAGTGGTGGCGTAGTAGAAATGGGCCAACTTGCGAGTTGCAAGTCGTGGAGAGCTTTGTGTGATTTATATCATTTATTTAGTTATTTATTATATACTTTATTGTATGCCTCACAATATTTCTATGGATACAAAAATTTAAACTAGTGTACAATGGGCGGTCTTATCGCACAGGGCGATCTCTTACAGACAACCTTTGGATGGACAAAAATTAAAGGAGACAGATTAAGGGCTGTCAGTGTACGAACAACATAAATAATATTAATTGAATATAATAATATAAAATACATACATTCAATACAAAAATCATAGGTATACTAATAAATATTACATGTATCTATAATTGAGAAAGAAGGGGAAAAGTTACAGAGAGAGGTAATGCTCCTTCACCATTCTTTTGAACGCTGGTAACGTTTGAGCACGCCTCACTTCTATGGGTAATGCATTCCACAAACGAGCTGCTTGAATAGTGAAAGATTTGTCAAAGAAATCATGCATGCCCAAGATCAAAAATCCGGAAGTATATGACTTCCACCAACCTGCATTGGGCTTGCGTGGTGGATTACGGCCTATCCCCTTTCATAGAAAGGAAGCCGGAGTATCTGAACAGTGAGGAAGTAATAATCTAAATTATTTTTTACTTTTTTCTTAGCTTAAGTTGTGTCCCACTGCTGAGCAAAAGCCTCCCCTTTTTCCTTCCAAACCTCTCTATCTTGAGCAATTTCGGACCATGTTTGCCCCGCAAACATGCTCAGATCGTCCCCCTACCGGCGCCGTGATCGACCTCGACGGCGTTGTCCTCCTTCAGGCGTCCAATGGGTGACGATCTTTGATCTTTTAAATTGCATTCTAAATTATTATTTTATTTAAATCTGTCTGTAATTTTTTTATTACTAACTAGATGACCCGACAGACGTTGTCTTGTCTTAACTATGAATATTGAATCCGAATAAACGATAATATGTGCAGCACGCATTCTGACAATAGCGCCAACTGTCAAACGCCCTAAGTTTACATTAGAAAAGATTGCTCTGTCAGAATCTCTATAATTATATCAGAAAGTTAATGTGGTCGTTAAGTAGGTATTCTTAAATTTTATAATTTTCCGCGTATTTTTTATATTTTCTTTCGTAAGAACCTTGTCCTAACAATAACAAACGCAACAAAAAAAAAGTATTTAGCGAAATCGATCCAGCCGTTCACGCGTGATGCGGTGACCAAGAAAAATAGGGATTCATTTTTAACACGCTTTTATTAGGTCGACCTGTATGTAACTAACTATGTAATGGAATCTAAGGAACTAATTTAACCATCTTCCAAGGGTCGTATCGTAATGAAAATCGGCAGCTGTATGTAGTTCTGATGACAATACAATAATATGGCACTGTCGAACTGATCTGATGATGGAGCCGGAAGATATGAACTGGAACTTCATGATGGAATATCGTATCATAGTCGTGTTTGCACTTGTGAGAAAGGCCACGTAATGGACTTTGAACACGATCAGGTTTCAAGGTTATAACAAACCTAAAGAAAATCCGTTATCGGTTTTCTTAACCTTTTTGAATCACCGCGTAATCCAAAGATTTTTTTATAGATATCACTTTCAAATCCTCTGAGGTGATTGATCGTTTAATTGTTCACTACTCGTGGGAATAATATGGCAAAAACTACAAAAAAAGAAACAGCAACACAAAGAAAACGGAGTCTACAAAAACATTATTTTTTTTACGTGCGTTTATAAAAGCGTGTTTTTCTAGTGGTTTTTAAGCTATTAATTTATTATAGATGAGCCCGCTCTTGAACCCGAAATTTGTGAATTTCAGAAGCGCTTAATTGTATCAAAAACGTCGACAGTAAAAATGTCCGACGTTTGGAGGAGCTTGTGGGTAAATAATAAAAGCACGCGCCTATTTTTGCTTGACGAGGTCAGACCATAGATGGGAGACCATGAAGACTCTTCTGTGTCTCTGAAAGCTCGTTAAGCTGTTGGTTCCGGCCAGCTGTCATTTATTTGTACAGACACCAGCACATGAAGCTACCCGAAACTGTCAAATTTTCCCAATCAACCTTGAACCTTATTTCTTTAATAATAAAGTTGAAAACCTATTAAAGAAATTCGACTGATTGTTGTAGCTTGATGTGCTGGCGTCTGTACATCATTGACAATCGTTACGGCTCGTTAGAAACCAGAAAATGTAAAAAAGTAGTAATTTTTGTCAACAGTTTGTAGATTTTTGTCAAAATCACATTGCAGCACATAGCTAAGTTGCGCCTCTGGTTGCAAAGATACATCGATAGCTTATCATATGCTTTCCAAAAAAAAGTTTATTTTATAGTGGATTCTATCATATAATATCATAATTAATATAAAACGTAATAACTATAGAAGAGAAACAGTAGATTTTACAAGTGGTTTTACACAAATAAGGTGGCAGTCTTTTTACTACCTTATTCTATTATTTTTGAATGTTCTAAATACTCTGTTTTGTCGGCTTTAAGTTTCATCAGTTAGTTTGGAGCAGTGGTTTAGCGATTGGCTACTGCGCTGCATGTCATGGGTTCGGTTCCCACTACAAAAATTGTTTCTAAGGCCTCCAGATAGTTTTACCAGAAAACAAGGTCAGGCTTTTTTGTGCGTGTGAGTTTCAATGTATGTAAACGCACTCACGATATTAAAGAAGTTTCTATAGGGCAAAGTTGAAATCATTTATGACATCGAGATGCATACGACTTTTGTAACACAAATATAAACAGTATTATAAATTAAGTTAACAAATAACTCTAAACTCTAATAAATATATTAATCCATTTTTTGTCACTATGATTTGACAATCATAGTGACAAAAAATGGATTAATATATTTTATATGAATCATTTCTATAAGGCGACATCTACAAAAAGAAGATCATAAAAACGACACGGCAAGCAAATTAGTTCCGCTCAATTACCCTCAGTTGTTCTTCCAACAAATCATTTACTTATTCAATTAATACTTGTTACACAATAATTTAGTCTTTGGATACAAGAAAAAATCGCTGACCCGAATCGTCCCATTGTTTTAAAGGAAATGTTGCAAGATTTAATGCACCGGCATGGTTTCAATACCCCTTCCTATGTAGCTTATAGTTAATTTTAATGGATATTAAATATCTTGTGTTTATATTATAACGCGTATACTGATTCATTGAACACTGAAATATTTACGGCAGTTGCATTATCATCTTTTGGATCGTAAACGTCGGTTGACTGTATTCTATTAAGTTGTTAAATGATCGGTGTTATTGGTGAGTATGAGATTTTGTGTTAATTAAATTTTTATTCTAAAATTAGCATGACTTTTGTACAAGAAAACTAAGATTGTGCGCCGGAGCTACTCGACCTTATTCCTCCATCTCCTTTTTACTACCGGTCTACCAGACGTACTGCTGGGTTCCATCCACACGTGGTCGATACACCTATATCTTGTCGTGCTAAGCGCTTCTCCTTTACATTTGTTGTGCGCATAGCCAAGATGTTGAACTCTCTGCTCGCTTCTGTGCTGTGGTAGGGATACCACATATGACCCATCAGCCTTTAACGCAATAGTGATAAATGATATTTATTTTACAAGTTGATTATTATTAAATAACTTTTTACACGTAATTTTTTCCATATATTTAAACTAGAAGAAGCCGGTGTTTCCTAACTGACAATCCTGAAAAGAAACACCGAAACAAACTCAAGGGTCCGTCTCTTTTAAAGTCCATAAAATCTGTACTGGTTAAATCATATGAGAACCTTGTAGGTTAGTGTCTGAGGCGATCTTTTGAGGAAAGATGCATAATACAGATTTGAGTGAATAATCTAGGCTTGCTCATTCCATCGTAGACCTCATCTATCGCTTACCACCATTAGGCGTGATCGGGGTCAAGTCGGCTCATCTTTAATAAATTTTTTAAAGACGTGTCTATAAATACCACACACGCATAGGTTTCATGAAAAAAAAATATTTTCAGTTTTAGTTCCATGTATGGGGGGAGAATGTGGAGGTCTGCTATGCGAGCGGTCAGCCTATCGCACTGGCTGGTATAGTTTGAATTTAACCCTAAAAAAGATCGTGAAGAAACTGGTATGTGCCAGGAACAAAAAATCCGACTTGCGACATCCACCAGCAGACATTACGTGGCCTGTGCTGGCTTACGGCCCATTCTCTCTCATTGAGAGGTAGCCCGTGTCTTAGCAGAGGAAAAAAATGCCACGTACGAGTTCAACTCCTACATGATGGGTTACGTACTTTCAACCGAAAAAAAAAAAAACACTATCTTGTATAGAAATTTAAATTCGATTTTTTAGCCGACTTCAAAAAAGGAGGAGGTTCTCAATTCGTCTTAAACTTTTTTTTGTAATTGTAGTTATAAAAGTCAAGCCCACTTTTAGACAGATGAACAGGCATTGGAGGCTTAGTTATTGTTATGTTGGCACTCCTTTGGCTAGAGAATCCTAGAAAGACTATCTTGGCCAGTATTGATGTTTGGCTCACAATAATGCTACTAGCTGAAATATGATATGACACGCTAAGCTTATGTAATAGGTACAGTGTTACCACGGATCTCTTTCGTACAGTTTTTCATTAGGTAGGTATGCATTTTTCACGTATTATTTTGTTTTCTAAAAGACGAAACCATGTTACTTAAAGAGTGCTAACTGATAATGATAAATAAATAATATTTATTTTGCAAATACTAATAAAAATAAAAATAAATCTCTGGATTCCTGAGGAGATTTGATATAGGGTAAACTTTTGGTTGAAAAAATCTTTTGACACTAGCCAAGCCGCGGATAGAAGCTAGTTGATTATAAATAATATTTTTATGCGTTATGTAATTGCCACTGAAAATGTTCTAACAAAAATGCCAATACACGAACAATATTATAAAAGTTTTAGTAACAAAAATGTTCTAAGTGAAATAAACGAAATGGAATTCAATATTGTAAGCTTAACAAATAAGTAAGTATATACGTCAAAACCCAGCGAGTAAAGTGTTGATTAGTGCTGACAGGTAACGGATTCAAAAGCCCACCCTTTGAATTATTATCGCTAACCCTATTTCCTTCAGAAATATTCAACTGGAAATTGCAGGGAATCTTGGAGATGTGTTGATGCCTCTACAAATACAAAATGGTTTATTCAGAATGGTCTTATTTTAGAGTGCTGCCTGGGTGCTAAAAGCTCTCGCTCGTCACCAATTTTAAATCTGGGAAGAAAAGACTGTGCAGTAATGTCTTCTATTTATGATTCACTTTTCTTAGTATTAAAAAGTAAACTATAAAAAGTTTTTAAGACCCGACGGACCATTGTTCACTTGGTCGCGACATAAAGTCATCTAAAACCTCGATGTTACAGCGAATGCGTTGCCAAACTTCCAAAGATTGGTACTTCAACTTTGCAAACTTCCATTTGAAAAATACCGTTAATATCGAAGCACAAACCGTACGCACTGCATCAAAGAATACCGAACAAAACACAACCTTAAGAACACATTTTTAAAATTCAAAATCCAATGATGCAGAAGCAACGACTTTGGGCGCCATTTCGACGTTTCCCTCCATTACCATTTTACAGAGAGTTTCAATAAGCTCTTGCGTTGAAATTGGCTTTTTCATAGTATTTTTTTCGCGTTGATAACATTACATTATTTGGATAAATAAGGTCATTATTCCTTGTATTCAAATTGAAGACGGACCCTTGTTGAATTGTTCATTTTGTGAGACTTAAATGTGTCTCTTTAATGGAGGACTTTCAATGGAATTATCTGGCTTTTGATAAGAAGTTTTAATACCAACGCTTAAAGTAAGGAATAAAACAAAACGTGGTTTGTGTTAAACGTTTCTACTTGCTTGCAAATTGTAAGGTTTCAGGAAAATGGATCATCTTTGCGATATTGGCAACGAAATGGGATGGTTTATAAGCCATTTCGCACTTTATTTCGATATGTTAGTAGCTAAATGTAGCGATACCAATACAATGTGGTACCATTTATATATTATACTAAAGATTACTTGACTACATATTATAATATAATTGTCAAGGCATGGATTAGTATGAACACTGTACTATGCTCTACTAGGCACCAAGATATCGAAATATATAATATATCAATAGTGTGTATTCTTAAGGCATCTTTTTTTTTTCAGAAAAAGATGATAATATTTTTATTCACAAATAATGTTGATATTCCATTTTATAAAATGTAGGTTAACAAGGTTTCATACGACATCAAAGCTCCTTTTAGAACATGTCTAGAAAAAAACAACATTGTTTTAATGATCGTTGTAGTGTAGTGTGCTCTAAAGAATTGTTTGCTCTTCGTAACCGCACCGGGGCAAACAATTCTACTCTGCAGACTTTGAAATCGACGCAAAAAATATGCATACTAAAAAGGCAAAAACCTAAGCCAACAAAATAAAGAAAATACAAAATAGTGTAAAATATTCAAAGACATCTCAAACTTTGTCGACGAATAACATTAAGTTTTCTCGAAGAAAATGTTCGTATACAATTATTCTTGGCTTACTTTTAAGTGAGGTTTTTTACTTTTGCCAAAGCCCAGCTAATAAGAAAAAAATTAAAAAGAACGTCGGGCACAATAGAAAACTTAAATTTGGAATAAAGTTCAGGCCTCAGAAACCTTTTACCGCGACGCCAAACTCACAAAAGTGATTTAATTCCAATTCATTCATGACCCACTGAACGAGTCCATCTTAATTCGTTCCCTGCTCCTCACTTCAATAAAAGTTACAAGATTCCGAAAATTACTTGTTCAATTGAAAAGTTTTCAGATTGCCAGCGAGCAAAATAATTAAATTTAGCTCAAAACTCCCTTGAAAGCGACTAAGTTTTATAATGGTTTACGACAATATGGATTTATTAATTTCGTATGAGAAAGCCTAACAACTGAATTCAATTTTGTAAACGTTAAAATTTTATTAATTTTGTAGTTTTTCGATTATTTATAACAATGGGATGAAATGCATCAGTTACCTGTTTATGTTCCCGTGGGTATAAGACAGGTTAAAGTGGGTTGCTATGGTATTTGTAAGCGAGCTGTCGAGTGTCGAGATAGCGTTGTAGGCTGTCACAGTGCGTAGATTGAACGAACACGATAGTGCCGCCTGAGGCTTTGGAGGCAGTAACTAAGTTGGTTGTCTCTTTCCAAGAAATGTTTTTCCAAGACCTTAATTGTAACATTGGTGAGTAACTTAATATTTGCATAGCAATTATGATATTAACAACATGAGCTTTTTATTACTAATATGATCTTAGCCTTAAAAAGTTGCTGGTTATGCCTGAATTGAAAACACCCATATTATGAAATGAAAATGAACAGATGAGAAAATGGCAAGTTAAACTTGAATAATGACAACTTTTCAAACAATATCAGTTTGTTTCTTAATTTTTACAACCTTACTTGTACAATAGCGTATCTCACGCTATTGTACAAGTAAGATATGTTTATTATGTTTATAATGACAGTGATGAGTAAACAGGATAGTACTGTTGAGAATGGAAGTCACTGCAATAAGTAGTCGACCAGCAAAACAATATCGAGATGTAAGAAGGTCATGATGAGAGGGCTCAAGAGCCCTTGCTAGAGTTTCAAGAGGGAACCTCTATAAAAGAGTTTTATTAATTAGTGCGAGATTTGAAGAACGATTTAGTATTAGAAATACATTTCTTTTAGATCAAAGAACATCTTCGCTTAACATATATTAATATAAAAACGTGTAGAAATCTTAGAACAACCGTTTAATATGTTTGTACAAACCTCCCTATGTCTATATCTTGTACGTATTTGGAAAGAACATGTTACAATATATCATCAAAGTTGTCAAAAACTTGATGAAAAACATTACAGATAGTATACTGGTTAATATATTCCAACGAAAAAATTACAAATATTAGAAAAACCTTAATTTAATCATGAATTTCCCACATTAAGAACTAAATTATGCAATCGACTAAGTTCTACAGTCAATTGAAGCAATTTAATGAACTTTTGAAACTCGGTCACCACTTTAACTTATAATAAGAAAACTTACACATTGCTGGCATTCATTTAAACGCTCAAAACTCCACTCAAATTGTCAGCCGTCTTCAAAGTCGGTAATAAAAGTGTAGAAGTACCACAGGATCCTACACTAGGACCATTATGATAATTACTCACACGGGCAACAGTAACATAATTTGAATGAGTGGGTGAGCGGCAAAGCTTATCCTTTAGAGATTAATGTTGAAAGAGTACATTACTCCAAGTAATTACTGACAGAAGCAATTAATCCGGCAGCCTCGGTCTTTTCGCGCTCCCGCTGAAATATTGTCGGAGCACATAAGTTTTCAATCCGCTCGACTGAATTTTAGCCTGATTGCATCTTTGTATTCCACTTCTGTTTTACTGATGAAAGTTTATATTTTGGAGGGAATATAAAAACATGAAACATATACAAAAAATAAATATGAAACGTAGTTATACCTAAAT
The DNA here is from genome assembly GCA_943138885.2 of Tholera decimalis. Classification (NCBI taxonomy): domain Eukaryota; kingdom Metazoa; phylum Arthropoda; class Insecta; order Lepidoptera; family Noctuidae; genus Tholera; species Tholera decimalis. The sequence goes on along the minus strand of OW964564.2, from coordinate 36,784,626 downwards.
GTACAATAAAGGTTATAGTTATTATCCTTTTTAAACCTCTAGTCAATTTGCTTATTTCTACAATGCTTTCTAAACAAGCCTGAAAGTTCTATCAATGTCAATAAATATTGTTTTATTGAGAGCAAATCGACATCCCGATGTATAAATATATCAGTAAGAAATACATTTATAATATATCAACAAATAAAAACGTTGTTTGTGAATCCAATAATATTGGATTACAGACATTATTTGTAATAAATCAGTAAGTATCGTTAGTGTAAAAAATACGTGTGTTATGTAACTGTTTCCAATGCTGCAGTTATTCATCCGTAACAATATCAGTTCGCATTTTAATTAAAAGATCAAGCGTAATCTAATTAAGTCAGCGCTACGTTAGCAAAATACAATCACTCACCGTAAATCATCGAGATGAATAGCAGTATTGCATTCAATACATATGAATGCATCTTTATTCTCTTCAATTCTCCAGCCATTTTGTTTATAATATTATTATTAATATTTTTTTAATTTGACACTCTTCTTCTTTTCATCGTCACTTAACACTTTAATGTTTTATTCCTATTAACGTACCATCTACGTCTATCTTCCAATTACTAAATAGCTTAACATCTTGTCACAACTTATTCGCTTTTACATCTCTACTAGTTTCCACTAAATACGTCAACATTTATTCTACTATTTAATTAACGCGCTGACAAATAGTTTTATGACACTTAGTTAAAACGAATGTCGCTCCATATATTAAAGTTCCTACTTAATGCTTGTCTATTTTTATTTTATCCTTAACCGATGTTTGGCGCATAAATTGTACGGCACTGGTGACTTTAGTAACGCGTGCTTGGATTACTTTACTGAGCATAATGAGCGAGGAACATCTAAAATTAACTCGAAAATCTCCGTTGTTTTCAGATATAAATCTCATTTAATCCCGGCGCGTAAGTTTAAAAGAAATTTTCATTCCGATTCGACATTCCCGTTACAAAATTTACGGCCACTTGACACACTTGTGTTCATAAAAGTTTCGCATCACAAGAGGATTCACTGATATTTTTTGGTGTGGGGAACAAGTTGAATATCGGCATCGTCGATGGGTTTTTTCTGTGGGAGCGCGCGCGTCCGTTTGGGGAGGCAGCTCTGGAAGCACTGACTTACATAAGGGATTCGCCCGGTGCCTGCCGAGCGCACGTCGGAGAGGGATGGCACACAGTGTTCGTAAGGGTTGCAGGTCGCGTGCGGTACGTAGCGAAAGGGACGGAAGAGATTTTCGCATTCAGGCCGTGGTCCGTTGAAACGTAACGTTGAAATCTTGTGTGAAGACGCAATTAAAATGTACATAAATCTGAAAGAGATACGTTTCAGGAGTAACACGTTCAAGTTAATAAGTGTTTAATCTGGCAGTTAATAGCTTATCTGCGAGCATGAGTCTCAACGAAAGATTATTACCCAACCTTACTTTGACTTTATTCATTAACAGTTTATAGGTGACTTAATTTAAATAAAATAGGGGAAACTAAACATTATTGTAATGGCAGATTTTTGTATATTGTCAAAATTCACAATCTGGTGTTGGAAATACATGAATAAATGAATTCAACGCCATCATGTGATCTATGTAGGTCATAACGGTAAATAAAATATAAAAACTTCTAATTAATAAAGCTGTCAAAATAATAGTTGGAAATATACTATTATCCAAAGACATTATTTTTCACAGTCAAGGTTGACTTGTTCTATTCAGAATCCGTTGTAATACCGTCTTTTAAATAGAAATTATACCAAATGAAATTGGTGGATATATTATTCAAATTAAGGTTGTCTTTCTGGAGTCAAATCATTAGGCAGTTTGTCACCGATTGTCTCGCCCCTGCAATATACAATGAAGTTTTTACGATGTTGCTTTTTCTCTTATTAAAGAATTTTTCATAGAATGTTAATTAGGAATCTTTTATTTAAAAATTAACTTTTTTTGTGTAATTGCCTTCATTAGCATTATTGTCGTCGTTTTCCTCAAAGTTACGCTTGTGTTGTATTTATGTTGTAGGGTAAAAGTAAGAGCTCTATATTGTGAGCAAAGTACATTACTTCGGATGCTATAGGATTTGATACTACTTTGATAATCTCATTTTGTCTTTTCTATTAATAATGAAATGAAATAATAATGATGTTTATTTTTTCACGTCATTTTTTTCGTAAATCTAAACTAGGTGAGGCCAGTGTTTCCTAACTGACTCCTCTGAGAAGAAACACTGGAACAAACTCAGAGGTTATGTCTCTTTTAAAGTCCATACAATCTGTAGTGACCAAATCATATAAGAGCTATGTAGCTTAATGTCTGTGGCGCGTTTTAGAGGACAGAATCGTGTGATTCTGTCCTCTAATTCTTAGAATAGAAAATATTAATAAAAAATATCGGGTAATGTTCATCAATATACGTTGCAGAAAATATTGATAAAAAATATCGGTTGTCACAATTATACGGTTCATTTGGTTCTTAATGCCGTCACTCCACCCGTTATTCTAGTCTTGAACCTCTGATTTCCATTCATTCCTGCTAGTTTGATCAGGATGTTGGTTTATATAGCTCATGGTATATCTATGTATTTTGACCTGCAGTCAATTTTAGTTTTAACTTCGATTTCTTCCAGAAAAAGCCAGGGCAAATATCAGACGAATCCTAAGTTTTGTTAGTATTTACATATAAGCACAAAAAACTTAAAAAAATAGTGAAGTGAATTGATTAACCGTGTCAGAATAATCATAATAATAATTCACTAAAACACCTCCACAACAATAATAACAAAAAGAAAAATAATCTAAATCAGCTACTTTTTTTTTTTTTTTTTTTTTTAACGTGGTAAAATTATCAAATAAGTCCTCCCACCCCGGGCAGGGTGGGAGGGACTGTCAGACTTTTACTGACTAAAATCCACGGTGTTCCTTCAATAACCCTTTACATACCGGGGCCACGGTAACGGGATGAGTCCCACGACCCCGGCAGGCCTCGGCCCTCTGCAGAGGGGGCCTCGTCATGTTGCTGACGCTCTTTGAGGCGCGCGTGGAACACGACGCGCCGTCGACCCGGGCATGGTCCATGGTCGGACAGCGAGTTGCCCTTTACTCGCTGTCCGCATGCCCGCGCCTACGGTGGCCGGAGATCGTCGGCCGACGTCCGACGCCGTGGGCGTCTACCACTGCGGCTGGGCTGGAGGGAGGACGCCATCTTCTCCCTCACGCGGCCCGCCTCCTACTTCGAAAGCATGACTGCTTCGCAGAAGGAGGCGACCGCTTCCCACTCCCTCTCGCCCCGCAGCATGGCCTCGACCAAGGCCGGGCGCGAGAGGTCTCCGCCTATTGTCGCCGTGAGGACACGTCGGTGCTCTGCCCAAGCTGGGCAGTCCTGCACCGTGTGCTCGACTGTGTCCTCAGGGCGACCCTCGCAGTGGTGACACCCAGGCGTCTCTTCCTTACCCATCAGACACAGGTACCTCCCGAAACTTCCGTGTCCGGTGAGGACCTGCGTTATGCGGTAGGTCAGGACGCCGTGACGCCGATCTAGCCACTCCTCAAAGAGGGGTCTTACCGCCGCAATTGCGGCGTGCCCGGTAAATCAGCTACTTAAGATTACTTGAATTACTACTACAGTAATTATTCAAAACCAAAAATCGTGCATAAACCCTTAACTGCTTTCACAAACTAAATACAACATAATTCTAAATATTGTCGCATTTGCACAGAAAAACGCGAACATGTTCCAAGCCATTCACATTTCAGACAATTAAAAACTTCAAACGGATTATACAAACAGAGTGAAATGTAACAAAGCAGAACTTACGACAGTGCTAACATTTTTGCAACAACGCTCCAGGAATTTAGATTTCCATAGCATTAATTAGAAGCTTTTGTGTGAGAGTATTAAAATTGAAGGCAAATCTCGAGGGTGACCTCGGGTAATATTGAAACAGGGTCAGTTTTGGTATTCCACAAGACGTTTTATTTGTTAGGTTTAATTTTTGTAAATATGTTTAGATTTTAATCTACGCTAATACATATTAAAATCTTACGCTAATTACGCTAATCCAAGCTAAGTGCGAATGTGATTCGCACTTGGCCTATTTTTGTTTCATTGTAATGGGTGGTCTTATTGTTAAAGCGATCTTTTGCATAAATCCTTAGGATAAATTTAATTTAATTTAAAATAAATACGCAGGTAGTCTATTGTGAACTATTTGTTAAACTAAAAAAACACAAGTAATAAAATACATAGAAAAAATATATGTACGTATAAAACGGTTTTTTAAATGGTAAGCATTAAAAAAAACCGTTTTATACGTATATATATTTAAGTACGTATATATATACAATGGATAAATACTCACCAATTTTACTAAAACAAAATATTAGGTTAGGTTATTTGGTGAGCATTTATCGATTTTGGTAAGTATTTCGAATTTTTTGGCAGTAAAATACGTACTTTTCTGGTAGGCGTTTAACTACAAGCCATATAAAAGCTAAGACATATACTTACTTAAATTTAAGAAGTGAGATAGTGGTTTTTTTTTTTCAAATTATAGTTACATAATTTTTTTTCATGTATAACGCTACGTAGTCGTTTGTCTTCTCATTTACTCATCTCTCATCTGTATTGCTCATTTTTACAAGTATATGCCAAAATATCTAGAGTAAATGACGACGATATATAATAGTGTTATGTAGGTACAACAGCTGGGATTTGTTCATAAAATCTTAGACGAGAGCATTAAAATGGTTTGCGTGTTATTATAAGATCAATGCTAATGTTAAACATGTTAATTAGTGTTCGTTTGTCATTCTTTCATGTCAAAATAGAGCAACGGTTCGATGTGTTTTATGGTGTGAAAATAACTGAAAGCTATAAAGTGACTTAGATAGATAGATAGATAGAATATACTTTATTGTACACGAAAATTTAAACACACCTATTTAAAAATATTGCTTATTCTATGGTAACAATGGTGGTCTTATCGCTGAAAGCGATATCTTCCAGACAACCTTTGGAAGGACTTTAAAAACTTTAATTAAAGTAGGGAGGGCTAAATTAGTGTACTTACATACTACATTACTCATAAAAACAGAGAAACAAAAATTATTAAAATATTAAAATAAATAATATATATATATATATAAATATAAATACAACACAATACATAGGTAATTAAATAATACAATACGTATAATGTGTTCTTTAACATCATGTGGAGAGAAAACAATAGAATAATCATAAATTGGAAAGAAAATAATTAGCAACCGAGCTTTTAAAAGTAGCCAGTGACCGAGCTTGTCTTACTGACACCGGCAATGCATTCCACCAACGAATAGCTTACAACGTAAACGATGAGCCATAGAATTTAGTGAAATGTGCTGGCATTGAAAGTCTCAAATTCTCCGATGATCTCAAATCTCTAACATGTGTGTCATGAAGGAACTTAAAGCGTTCTTTGAGATAAAACGGAGTTGTAGGATTGAAGAGAATACTGTAAAGTAATTATAAAATATGTGCATTCAATCTGATACAAAAATTTTGGAGTCGTTCAAGCTTATCTAGTTGCACTTCAGTAAGATCTGGATAACTTGCATCAGCATAGTCGAGAACAGGGAAAAGAAGGGATTGGGCAAGCGCAATTTTAGTGGCAGTCGGCAGGAAATTGCGCAATCTGCGTAAAGACCCCGCAGATGCAAACAGTTTGCGGCTTACTTCTTGCAACTGGGGACCCCGAGACAAATCCCTATCAATATAAATACCTAAGTCTTTTACTGAGTCACAGTAAGGTATAGCAGCTCTATAAAAAACAATTTGAGGAAGGGTCGTCCAGTTAATTTTGGAACGTAGCCTGGGCATACATAGATAGGCTGTTTTAATATAGCCAAATTCTACCTTTCACGGAAACGAAGCCGTGGGAAGAAGCTAGTATATAGTGTTACCTTCTTTCGTACAGTAACTATACTTTTTCATCAGTTAATTGTTTAAATGATGAATTTGCCGAAATTCTGCCGGAGTCTGTTTTTGTGAATAGGGAACTTCTAGATGAAAAGTTAAGTCAAGAGTGAATGATTACTTTTAGTCAAGCGCACTTCATCTTCCACTACATTATCGCTCAACATCAGGAGAGATGGTGGTCAAACGCAAACCTATCAACAATATTAAAAAAAATGCCCAAAACTGTAGTATCAACATTTTTGGAAAAAATGTTTACAATATTTATAACATTACATCCAAATCATGTTACGCAATAACTTCAACTCTCAAAAGGCCGGGACTTCCGAGTAAATAACCCATTAACTATGCATTCCCTAGTTCCGACCCTTTTACATTACAGGCCGATACAAAACTAATCAAGCCACAGTTTAACTTTATGAAAAGGTCACATTTTCATGGTTCATTGGCTTCAGGCATAAAGAAGACAATTTTATTAGCGGAAGTACTACTCGGAGCGTCAAAGCTGATTTGGATTTGATTTAAGATTTGTGTACATTAAAGAACTTTAATATCGCTAATCCAGCTTTACAAAAATAAACCATAACGTAAAATAATAAAGCTGAAATTGAACTGAAGCCGCAGCGGTAAGAGCTCCCAAAAATAGAACAGACAATAAGAGGGGACGCTTTTATAATTAACTGCAATCAACACTGACGTATTGAATTTCGGGAATTTCTGTATAGTCGCGTAGAAATGTCTTTTTAAGTCAGTCGTCAAATAAATTTATTTGGTCTGATGCAGTGTCCAATGAAAATGTATAGTATATTTCCATTTATTTTGTTTACCAAGATAACCACACGGAGAAAGGTTTAAATATCGTGTAGTGCATGAATTTAATTTAATATCAATTACCTATTTATTTATATACTTACACTTTATGCACATCGGCACAAAGGCGGACTTAATGCCGTAGGCATTCTCTACCAGTCAATCATGAGTGGTGAAGAGATAGTGTGGCAGGTGCAATATGTACGTAAAGATATTGAAAAAAAAAATAATAATAATAGTGATAACACAAAAATCTAGTATCATAAAATAGAAATCAACATAAATAATATATATGAATAAATACTGATATAAATACATATACATATACATACATATATACTTAAGATGCAAATGAAAATTAAATGTAAAAATTCTGCTTATTCGTGTAGAAAGTGGATCCACAATTTCGTTTTTCTCCTTGCGTAACTGTTTTATATCTGCTTTATTGTATGTTTTTTCCTAGTTTTTTGTTTGTTTGTACAAGCCTTATTAATACTAAAATGTCTATGAACAGTAACATCAACGGTAGTTTTTAATGTTTTAAAATCAGTTTCAATACTAAACTCAAACGCACTAAAATTTGAAGCGCTATAACTCATCAAGTGTACGCCTTTCGTCTTAGCCCGTGCTTCCCGACAGATGTTAACATACGTTGTTTGTTTTCTTACTTCGAGAGATATGTTTGTTATTTCCCCCTCCAAAGGAATGCTTCTCGTTTCGTTTTTATTTATGTCACGAGGAATTAACTCGACTTGGAGTTTTGTACGTCCTATTTCTTAATACGGTTATTAGTTTGCGACGGTGGAGTTTTTGTTGAATTTAATTTGAGTTTTTGTGTTTTTCTGGGTTCCGTTTGTGTACATGACAAATTAGAACACAAATGACGACTGATTCTTTAACAGTTGTATATTTAATGCTACTTGGATAAAAAAAGTTATATTTCTAAGCTATAAAATCGAGTTAAGTGTGGATTTATATTTTTATAAAAGTAATTTTACAGAAAGTTGTTCTCTTGCAAAGAAAATTATTCATCTGGAACCTGTTTCGTACTTAGACAGTATTTTTGGTGTCGTATCGTCCTTGGATCCTCAGATCTGAAGTCACGCGGCAGGTCACTTTTGCGCTGGACTGACCACGTAAAATCCGCAATAGGAAACCGCGTATCACACTGTGCCAGGCTTACTCCTAATAAGCAGAGATGGCTGACATCGACTTCCTTACTGATAGATTATCATTATCTACTTAGCGTGCATTCCAAGGCATAGAGGAATCTCAATATGTTAGGATGCTCACCCATCCATAGCTTGACCTCGAAAAACGTTGCTTAACCTCGAGGTCAACCCATGCGGCTGTTTTTATTTAGCTACAAGCTCTTCCTGATAGGTAAGCTTCTTTATCTTTGACCACATACTGCGCAGAACTATAAGAACCGTTGCTTGCCTGTCGGTTTCTACAGATTGTACTTCGGGGAGTGTGCGCAGGAGCTCCATGACCTTATCCCTCCATCTCCCTTTCACTACCGGTCTACCAGACGCACGGCTGGGTACCATCCACACTTGGTTGATATACCGTCTTGTCGTACCAAGCGCTTCTCCTCCACATTTATTGTGCGCACTTCCAAGCTGTGGAATTCTCTGCCGGCTTCTGTGTTCCCTGCCACTTATGACCTTTCTACCTTTAAAGCAAGAGTAAACAGGCATCTTCTGGGCTCGCTCGTCCCATCGTAGACCTCATCTATCGCTTACCATCAGGCGAGATCGAGGTCAAGAGTGAGCTCATTCTGAATAAATAAAAATATAAGGTGAGACATTGGATAAACGCGAGCCTATTGTCAATAAACAAAATAAGATGACTCTACATTACCATCGCCGCTGTGTTAGGAGCGAAACGAGACAGAAGAAGATCTTTCTCAGTTAGTTCTACGACCAACAGAGATGTGCTGAAGATGGTCCATCTGGTGCCAACTTCAAACCAATTGAGACAAATGCCGTATGGCGACAACGTGGACTTCGATATAATTATGTAATATATCGCCTTTAGTACCTCTAATAGCTCTGACTTACTTTCTAAAAAACATATGGGCTTACCTTTTTTTTTTCTGGGTGAGAAAATCATAAAATCACTCCTCGCGCTGTGTGTGAAGCGGAAGGAAGTGTCAGACTTCTACTAACTGACTGACAAAAAACCCACCCTGCTCCTTCAATTACCCTTGCGTTCTGGGGCTTTGGTATCTCATTAGAACATTCCCGCAACCCCGTAAGAAGATAAACGACCTACATAAGGATTTTTTTAAATAATATTGATTTATCAAATGGAAACCCAAAAATGTTTTTTATAAAATGTATACATCAAACAACTAGTGATAAATATGCATTTATTTAGTTATATGCTAACATAACTTTGTATGTAATTGTATGCAAACCTATGTAACGTTCTTATGAGAAAAAAATCTTTCAGCCTATTCTAAGTGTGGCATAGTAAATTATATGAAAGGGATACAGTAAAATAATAATACTTTTGTTATTTATTTATTAAGTATATGCTTTATTGTAAACTTACAATATTTCTTATGATACAAAAAATTTAATTAGTGGACGGCCATATCGCACAAGACTTCTAGATCTTTGAATTGGCAGAACATAAAAGAGATATATATTTATTATAATTATTGTGATTATGGCCAAACATACATTAAAGTATTCACTATACGCTTTTACAATATTTTTAATATATAAAAAAGGTTTAAGTTCCGACCCGTTAGATATTTAACAAACATATTATGGAAATTTAAAGTTTTGAATTATAACTGGAGCAAATTAATTAATTGTTTGATGGATTATTTCCCAGTATGAGATTTTGCGTATTCTGTGTGTATTGAAACTATTTGTAGATATAAAATGATATCGTTTAAATTCATTTATTTAAATACTACACACGCAGTAATATATTCATGTCAATGTTTAAATCTCAATTTCTATACGAACGTTTTTATTGACGTTTTGTGTAGTTTTGATCGCCTGTGATTAATTTAAGCATTATAGTATTAAAAAATATACTGAAACATACGAGTTTTTATGAATGATTTGTGTTTATGGCTCGCTGAGCCAATTCTACATTTAGAAACGTATAAAAAATCGATTGTTTGGTTTCAATAATAAATACAAAATTCTAAATTTAAATTTTCTGTTAAAATCCTAGTTAATTAGTAACTTTAAATCCTGACTGTATCGAATAGTTACAGATTTAAATTCTAAATTCAAATTCTCGTTAGAAATTTTGAATAAAGAATTTGCTAATCATTATTCAAACTAAGCAAACGGTTGTAACGTTTTTATAAATAGAATTGATTGCTTTAAAATATTTCAAACGTAAAATAAATTTCATTGTTCCAAACTGCAGTTTTGCAAATATATATTATTAAAATTATATTGAAAAACTAATTTCTGAAAACAAAATCCTAGTTCCCATATAGCTGAGTTAGGTAATTTTTGTGATATTTCTATTATTATAAACTTAATTATGATTATTCTAACATAATCATTAAATACCATTGTATTTAATGATTAAGAAAACATCAATATTGCTTAAAAACTAGTGTCAGTACATTTACTGACACTAGTTTTTAAGCAATATTGATGTTTTTACTAACAAAAGTTGGATTCATATTATCTGGCAAATAAATAATATTATTATTTACATTTCACTCGAAATTCCCACACTCCAGAACTTTGCCAATTTCCCCATCTTTCTTAAAACAACAAGGGTGAGTTGTGTATTTATAGAAAGAAAAACCATAAACATTGACAAATGTTGGACATCAAACATTACTAAAATCACTGTTAGGGGGAGGGGAGTTTTAAAAATGACTCCATTTCAATGAGACATGTACAAAATGTTATTTCGGTTCACGTTTGGTCTCAAATTTAAGTTTCAATTTGTCTTCGTGACTCAAGTTTCTGGAATTATAAACATGAGTGGTTTTCGTTTGAATGTATTTACTGCTGTAAATGTTATTTTATTTATAAATTCTGGCGTTAAATAAAAAGACTATTGCATGTTCTATTATAACATGAAATTTAGGAAACTGTATAATGTTATATTATTTACATCGTATAAAAACTGGTCAAACTATACGAGATAAATCAAAATAATGTACGTAATTGCTTAATTATATTTAAAAGAACTACAAAAAGGATCTTAATTTATGTTATACATATTACAAAAAAAGTAATGCGTTATTAACGCTGGTTTTTCTACTATGCGGTATTATTCCTTATCTATCTATCAAAAACTTTGTATCCCGTTGTACGAAAATTACAAAGTCGAAGGAGAATGAAATTTGGCATAGTTTAAGTTAATGTCATAATCATGGTTTGTCTAATACATATTTGTGTATCGTGTCCCTTTTTTACAAAAAATATATCGCTCTAGTATTTTTGAAATGAAATGAAATGAAATATTTATTTTGTAAATTGGTTATAAATTACACTTTAACACGTCATGTTTTTTGCGTGTTAAGTTTAGCTAGATGAGGCCTGTATTTCTTAACTGACTACTCTGAGAAGAAACACCGAAACACACTCAGAGGTCATAGTCTCTTTTGAAGTCCAGACAATTTGTATTTTTATATGAGAAGCATGTAGGTTCATGTCTGTGGTATTCTTTTGAGGAAATAACCACGCAAATTTGAGCGGACCTGTCCAGACAGTGCAAGCATTTGTCAGTTATCGTGTAGCTCAACTTAGAACTTAAGGAGCTCAACAATTTGACAAAAAATACCAAAGGACATTTGGGTAGGCCACACAAGTACTCAAAACTGCTTGACATTATTAAATAAATTATAGTGAAAGTAAATACAATAAAGAAACAATAACCTACATTGTCCTCACATTAACAATAATGAAATAATTATATATATAAAAAAAACATAAACAAAATAAATAGTTATATACAATACTTAACAAAACAAATATTTATTTATATAGTAATCCGTGGAAAACGTTGCAGGTAGCAGGTAGTATTTACCATATTTTTGTATGTAAGCCTTAAAATGTATAACTATGTAATATGTTACTTACTTACTGATTGTTTTTCCCTAAAATAAATAAATAAATATCGTTTAAATGAATAAGTATCTTGGAAGATATCAGAAGTCAAGTGGGGCTACCTAGACCAAATAGCAGCGGGGTGTGGATGTTGAACTGTGCTTCAAACTGTGCTCCACCTTCTATCCTGACTTCTCAGCTAATCAACTTTTTTATTGTTCATAGTCTCGCATTTGACCACCATCTCACTTGATGGAAAGCGATGATGTCGAAGATGAAGCACGCTTGCCTAGAACGCACAAATAAACACACACAAATGGTTTTACAAAAATGTCATCAAACACTTTTCTTTAAATCATAGCTTCACCTTTGCATACCGGGGCCACGGTATCACGTTAGAACATTCCCACAACCCCGGCAGGTAAGCCCTATCGATTCCCGTTCAATCAGCGCATCAGGTTTAGAGCTACAGTGTCACAGACACACAAATCAATTTACCAAAATGGCGTCAAACTTGTTTTTTAAATCACACCATCATCGTCCTCTGCCACTCAAATGTACAGTCGATCACAAAAAGTTCTGTAGACTTAAAATGTAGGTATAAGTTGATTGTTACAAAAGTTGTCCCCAAAGTGCGTATTCCATGGCATAGCGGCTCAGCTGCAGGTGACTTTATTGGTAATTACTGCCTGTTTACGACTGTACTGTCTTTTTTATTTCTTTCCTGAGGGGAGCTGACTTTTGTTTTTTAGTCTCTTTTTTTGTTTTGTTTTGTTTATTTGCGTAATTTCTTTTGCTGATCCACGGAACAGTTTGTGGGGCTGTTTTTATTCACTTTGCAAGTTTTGTGTTTAATTGTGTGGAACCGGACTATATAATAGGTACGTAGACATTTTGATTATGACGTGGACATTGTGATTATGAAGTGTCTAAATGTACTTGGTTAGCAACCTAAATAAATTACAAAAACAGCTGTTTTATATATTATTGGTCGCATAACTTTGCACAATGTGGGGGAAATAATCCGACTGATCCGAGTCTAGTTTTTAAATTTCCCGGCAAATTTTTTTTGGATTTTTTTATTGTTTCCCGCACTAGAAAGTAGCTATTGGTCCTGGTTCCGTTACTAAATATTTGAGCTTACTTAAATGCTCAAATACACAGATCCGGAACGATGTAGGTATGTAGGTCGAACCCGCGACACATAGCACAGCAGCCAATCGCTCAGCCACTGCATCAACCGTATTGTCAAACTACATCTATTTGAAACCGAATCCGTTTTAATAAAAAAAATTATTATTTATGTATTTGGGAATAGCAAACACTTACAAAATTTATTTGCACTAATTTTATGCATACCTACATACAAATTAAACACGTATAACTCAAAAAGAAGAAAAAAAGCTTTTATTGGCACATGCCACAAATACTTTTTTTTATTGATAATAGGTTCGCGTTTGACCACCATCTCACCTGATGATAAGTGATGATGTAGTCGAAGATGGAGCACGCTTACCTAGAAGTAACCTATTCAATCTTGACTTAAAGACCCCTAGGACTCCGGCAGGGAATTCCAATCCTTAGCCGTACGCACAATGAAAGTATTCCCAAAACGTTTTGTGCGTATGTGTGGGATGTCCATCATGTAACGTTGGCGCATCACCGTTTGTCATTTGTCATACTATACACAATATGAAAACTATTGTGAACTAAGACGCCAGAGAAAGGTACAGTCGCCAGCACGTCAAGCTATCCGAATCTGTTAAATTTACCCAATTGAGTTTGGACCTTATCTTGTTGTAATAAAGTTGTAAATCTATTAAATTATTTTGACAGATTGGGGTAGGTTGATGTGCCGGCCACCGTACAAAATCACTTTAACTTTATACTTTGAACTAGCAGTCGCGTAGGGCTTCGCTCCCGTGTACTTAATAACGATAAACACATAACCCTCCTCTTTTGTAGCTCCTTTCATAACAAATTTCGTCCAAATCCATCTAGTACTTTCGAAGATTTGCGCGTTTATCCAAACAAAGAACGAAATAATCTTTATAATATTATTATAGACTAGTATTTGCGTGTTGCGCGAGGTGCAAGCACTTAGCGTGCTTGTGAGAAAAAAAAAAAAAAAAAAAGGTGGGGGGGGTGATTGGGGGGGGTTGCAGAAGTATTTTGACTAAAGCATTGCCCCTCTAAATGAATCTGAAAAAAAATGTTCAAAGTCTCTTAATTTCCGAGATCCGCCTAAAGGGGGTGAGAAGGGGGGCGGGGGGGGAGCGACTGAAAAATGGTTTTTACTTTACCGAGCCTCCTCTATACGAATCTGTAAAAACAAAAAAATACGGGTCTCGTAGGTTCCGAGATACGATAGGGAGGGGGGAGAAGGGGGGTGAAAAGGGGAGGTTTAAAAAAAACAAACAAAAAGAAGTGGGGGGGTGGGTGATGGAAGAAGATAGGGGGGGTTTAGTATTTGCGTGTTTCGCGAGGTGCAAGCACATCGCGTGCATGTGAAAAAAAAAAATGGGGGGGGGTGATGGGGGGCTTGCACAATTATTTCGACTAAAGCATTGCCCCTCTAAATTAATCTGAAAAAAAAAAAATCCAAGTCTCTTAATTTCCGAGATCCGCCTAAAGGGGGTGAGAAGGGGGGCAAGGGAAGCGACTTTGAAAAATGGTTTTTACTTTACCGAGCCTCCTCTATACGAATCCGTAAAAAACAAAAAATACGGGTCTCGTAGTTTCCGAGATACGATAGGGAGGGGGGAGAAGGGGGGTGAAAAGGGGGGTTTTGGTACTTTTCCCGTAGGTTTGAGAGTTACTTGTTTACGAATCTGTCAAAATATACCCACCTCCCCATCCACCATCTGGGAGAACAATTATGTCAATGAGTGAGTCAGTGAGTCAGTGGTAATCTAGCTTTATATAGTATAATTAGTATTTGCGTGTTGCGCGAGGTGCAAGCACCTCGCGTGCTGGTGAAAAAAAAAAAAAAAAAAAGGGGTGGGGGTTGATGGGGGGGAGATGGGGGGGGGGGGTTGCACAAGTATTTCGACTAAAGCATTGCCCCTCTAAATGAATCTGAAAAAAAAAATGTTCCAAGTCTCTTAGATTCCGAGATCCGCCTAAAGGGGGGGAGAAGGGGGGCGGGGGGGGGACTTTGAAAAATGGTTTTTACTTTACCGAGCCTCCTCTATACGAATCCGTAAAAAGAAAAAAAAACGGGTCTCGTAGTTTCCGAGATACGATGGGGGGGGGGAGAAGGGGGGGAAAAGGGGAGGTTTGGCACTTTTCCCGTAGGTTTGAGAGTTACTTGTTTACGAATCTGTCAAAATATACCCACCTCCCCATCCACCATCTGGGAGAACAATTATGTCAATGAGTGAGTCAGTCAGTCAGTCAGTCAGTGGTAATTTAGCTTTATATAGTATAACTAGTATTTGCGTGTTGCGCGAGGTGCAAGCACCTCGCGTGCTTGTGAAAAAAAAAAAAAAATGTGGGGGAGATGGAGGGAGATGGGGGGGTTTAGTATTTGCGTGTTGCGCGAGGTGCAAGCAGCTCGCGTGCTTGTGAAAAAAAAATGGGGGGGGAGATGGGGGGGTTTAGTATTTGCGTGTTGCGCGAGGTGCAAGCACCTCGCGTGCTTGTGAAAAAAATAAAAAAAAGGGGGGGTGTGATGGGGGGGTTTAGTATTTGCGTGTTGCGCGAGGTGCAAGCACCCCGCGTGCTTGTGAAAAAAAAAAAAGAAGGGGGGGTGATGGGGGAGATGGGGGGTTTAGTATTTGCGTGTTGCGCGAGGTGCAAGCACCTCGCATGCTTGTGAAAAAAAAAATGGGGGGTGTGATGGGGGGGTTTCACAATTATTTCGACTAAAGCATTGCCCCTCTAAATGAGTAGTATTTGCGTGTTGCGCGAGGTGCAAGCACCTCGCGTGCTTGTGAAAAAAAAAAAAAAAAAAAAAAAAAGGGGGGGATGGGGGGGTTGCTGAAGTATTTTGACTAAAGCATTGCCCCTCTAAATGAATCTGAAAAAAAAAATGTTCCAAGTCTCTTAGATTCCGAGATCCGCCTAAAGGGGGGGAGAAGGGGGGCGGGGGGGGGACTTTGAAAAATGGTTTTTACTTTACAGAGCCTCCTCTATACGAATCCGTAAAAAGAAAAAAATACGGGTCTCGTAGTTTCCGAGATACGATAGGGAGGGGGGAGAAGGGGGGGGAAAAGGGGAGGTTTGGCACTTTTCCCGTAGGTTTGAGAGTTACTTGTTTACGAATCTGTCAAAATATACCCACCTCCCCATCCACCATCTGGGAGAACAATTATGTCAATGAGTGAGTCAGTCAGTCAGTGAGTGGTAATTTAGCTTTATATAGTATAACTAGTATTTGCGTGTTGCGCGAGGTGCAAGCACCTCGCGTGCTTGTGAAAAAAAAAAGTATTTGCGTGTTGCGCGAGGTGCAAGCACCTCACGTGCTTGTGAAAAAAACTAAAGCATTGCTCCTCTAAATCAAATATTTGCGTGTTGCGCGAGGTGCAAGCACCTCGCGTGCTAGTGAAAAAAAAAAGTGGGGGGGGCGGGGGTGATGGGGGGGGTTTAGTATTTGCGTGTTGCGCGAGGTGCAAGCACCTCGCGTGCTTGTGAAAAAAAAAAAAATGGGGGGGTGATGGGGGAGATGGGGGGGGGGGGTTTAGTATTTGCGTGGTGCGCGAGGTGCAAGCACCTCGCGTGCTTGTGAAAAAAAAAATGTGGGGGGGAGATGGGGGGGTTTAGTATTTGCGTGTTGCGCGAGGTGCAAGCACCTCGCGTGCTTGTGAAAAAAAAAAAGTATTTGCGTGTTGCGCGAGGTGCAAGCACCTCGCGTGCTTGTGAAAAAAAAAAAAAAAAAAGGGGGGCGCGTGATGGGAGGGTTTAGTATTTGCGTGTTGCGCGAGGTGCAAGCACCTCGCGTGCTTGTGAAAAAAAAAAAAAAGAGGGGGGGGGTGATGGGGGGGGGGGTTGCACAAGTATTTCGACTAAAGCATTGCCCCTCTAAATGAATCTGAAAAAAAAAATGTTCCAAGTCTCTTAGATTCCGAGATCCGCCTAAAGGGGGGGAGAAGGGGGGCGGGGGGAGGGACTTTGAAAAATGGTTTTTACTTTACCGAGCCTCTTCTATACGAATCCGTAAAAAGAAAAAAATACGGGTCTCGTAGTTTCCGAGATACGATAGGGGGGGGGAGGAAGGGGGGGGAAAAGGGGAGGTTTGGCACTTTTCCCGTAGGTTTGAGAGTTACTTGTTTACGAATCTGTCAAAATATACCCACCTCCCCATCCACCATCTGGGAGAACAATTATGTCAATGAGTGAGTCAGTCAGTCAGTGAGTGGTAATTTAGCTTTATATAATATAACTAGTATTTGCGTGTTGCGCGAGGTGCAAGCACCTCGCGTGCTTGTGAAAAAAACTAAAGCATTGCCCCTCTAAATCAAGTATTTGCGTGTTGCGCGAGGTGCAAGCACCTCGCGTGCTTGTGAAAAAAAAAAAAAAAAAAGGGGGGGGTGATGGGGGGGTTTAGTATTTGCGTGTTGCGCGAGGTGCAAGCACCTCGCGAGATTGTGAAAAAAAAAAAAAAAAAAAAAAAGAGGGGGGGGGGTGATGGGGGGGGTTGCACAAGTATTTCGACTAAAGCATTGCCCCTCTAAATGAATCTGAAAAAAAAAATGTTCCAAGTCTCTTAGATTCCGAGATCCGCCTAAAGGGGGGGAGAAGGGGGGCGGGGGGGGACTTTGAAAAATGGTTTTTACTTTACCGAGCCTCCTCTATACGAATCCGTAAAAAACAAAAAATAAGGGTCTCGTAGTTTCCGAGATACGATAGGGAGGGGGGAGAAGGGGGGTGAAAAGGGGAGGTTTGGCACTTTTCCCGTAGGTTTGAGAGTTACTTGTTTACGAATCTGTCAAAATATACCCACCTCCCCATCCACCATCTGGGAGAACAATTATGTCAATGAGTGAGTGTATTCAGTTATGTCTTTGTGCACATATTGTTAGTTACATTAAGCAAAATTTATTAGACTGCTCAGAAAACAAATCCAAATCTAAGATATTTATCTCTTCTTTTATAGCAGTAGTTTTAGCGTAATCAAAAAACAATCACATGTATGTGTTTACCGGTATTTACCTTAGCTAACGTTTGCTTCCTAACATGCAGTGATTAAAAATCAAAGATTTTCCGTATTTACGAGATTCGTATCTACACAATACTAACAATCACTGAAAATAGTTTGAAACAAAGAGCCTGATGGTACAGATGTATTAAACTTCACTTAACGATATTCTCTTGTTTATTGGAGGAAACAATTCCTAAATAGAACATATAAAATGCACTTTTATTGCTTTTTGATTTGTAGTCTTTGTAAACAAAATCCAAACGTAGTTTTTGTATTAACTGAAAAATAACCTTATCTCATTACGATAGAATATATTTTAGCTTGGCAAAGTCCCCTTTACAGACAATTTTATAATTAGCTACAATACAATTAGGTTGACTTATACGTGTTTTGGAGTGAACGGAATACAGATTCAGACGGCTATAAACACTGAAAACTAATCAATATTGTTTTTTAGGGAGATTTGTCGTAATTTAATGATTCCGTACTCCTAATTTGGTGGGATGCGTTGCGTGAAATTTGTTGAGTAATTAAATTGTTGAAGGCTTTTTGAGTAAGGCTTATTTCACACAGAGCCTATCCGGAAAAATGTTAAAATACACATTTATTTATTAAAAATTTATGCTACATTACATGTACAAAGGCGGACATAATGCAAACACATTACATTACACTGATCTTTTCATAATAATAAAGGATTATTATGTGAACTTATTACATTTCAACCCAATGAGCCTGAAAAAATACTGAAAAATAAACTAGTTTGTCCATATCTAAGATAATAAAATGTTACAGTGTGTTTAACTTTCACGAGATGTCATACCTCGGTGCACTTTTTCCTTAGAAGTGAAGTCACTTAATTTTTAAATATTTTCAACCGACGACAAAAAGAGGAGGTTATCAATTCGACACGTATATATATATATATATATATATATATATATATATATATTTTTTTTTTTTTTAATGTATGGTCATCGAGTACTCGAAGACAGCTAAACCGATTTGGAAAATTATTTTTTTGTTCGAATGGGTATACTTCGAAATTGGTACCATTATCACCAAAGTCAGGTTCTGATGATGGGATCCTGGAGAAATCGAGGGAACCCTTCAAATATTATAGGCACACCTATGGCGTTTTGGGTATTTCTTATAGTAACTTGTGCAGTTGCTCTCAAAAAGTACCATTTGGGGAAGTGGAACTGATGATGAAGACCACAGATGGCCGCCGAACCTACTCAATAATAAGTATTTCGTGGATTGCGATTCGAATACTTGAATATGGATGTTAAGCACTTTATGTTTGTCACAATGCATATGGTGATGTAGAGCTGATGGTGAAGTACCAGGAGAACTCCTCAACAATTAACGGCCTAGCATTGGGAAAAGCAATATTTTGTATAAGGTTATAAGTAGTTTACATTTATGCTCTTGTAACTAGGTAAATTAAAAATCATCCAACTAAAAAGAGTGAAATAAAAACATTTTACCAAAAAATTAAACCGACTCCCAAAAAACACTGCAAAGTGAAAAATAACTTTAATTTCGGAAGTCGGTGCCAAAAAAGAAAAAACAAAACTAAAGACACTACTATACTACTATCCCACAACTTTTCACACAACGCCATCTAGTCCCAAACTAAGCAGAGCTTGTGCTATGAGTACTAGACAACTGATAAACATACATATATATTTCTAAATACATACATATTATAGATAAATTACACCCAGACAAAGAACAAATGATCGTGCTCATCACACAAACATTTGTCCTGGGTGGGAATCGAACCCACGACCTTGAGCATAGCAGTCAGGGCCACTGACCACTAGACCAACAGGCCTGTCAAATATATGAATAGAACATCGTGAGGAAACCGGTATGTCTAAGATCGATCCAAAGACATGTAACATTCATTACAATTATCAATTTTTTTATTATCAGCCCTCTCTTGACCTCTATCTCGCCTGATGGTAAGCGATAGATGAGGTCTACGATGGGACGAGCGAGCCCAGAAGATGCCTGTTTACTCGTGCTTTAAAGGCTGAAAGGTCATAATTGGCAGGGAACAAATATGCAGCGAATTCCACAGCTTGGCTGTGCGCACAATAAATGTGGAGGAAAAGCGCTTGGTACGACAAGACGGTATATCAACCAAGAGTGGGTGGTACCCAGCAGTGCACCTGGTAGACCGGTAGTGAAAGGTAGATGTAGGAATCAGGTCATGGAGCTCCTGCGCACACTCCCCGAAGTACAATCTATAGAAAACCGACAGGGAAGTAACGGTTCGCCGATGAGCCAGGCTGTGAAGCTTGTCCACTAGCGCCTCGTCGCATATAAGCCTTTTAGCTCTGCGCTCGATCGAGTCCAGTGCAGCAAGTTGGTACTTTGCAGAGCCATCCCACAATTGGCTGCAATACTCCACGCAGGAACGGACCTGTGCTTTATACAGATTTTACTCACCCGTTACGTGCCTGGGTACGTAATAGGCATAATTATATTCATTTATGAAAGTATAAAATACATGTCTAATGATATTATGGATTTGCCTAGTTAATTATTTTTTTACAGTTATTTTCCTTTTATCATCATACCAGATATTCCTCCAAACTAAAATCCTTTGCGTATTCGGTTTAATGACCAGTACAAAATATATGACTTAAAACATACATAAGGTCGAAGTTTTAGATATTATTTGTGAGGGTGCGGAAGACCCTACATAATATAGCTCGAGGGGGTTTAAAAGAGGCATTCGTCTCATTCCACTATTTATGTAATGTAGATAGTGGTTGGTTTTATACCATTTCCGCGATAGAGGCTAGCGTCATGTTTTTTGTTAAAGTATTTTTTAGATACCTACCGAAGTTGTTAAGGTTATATGATGTTACAAGCAAAATACCTAGGTACGTGTCACAGGTTTATAGATAGTGAAACTACAATGAACGTGTAACAGATTTAAAAATATATACAGTACCTACTAGCTTTTGCCTGCGACTTCTTCCTCGTGAGTTTTTCCAGCGTAAATCCCAATTCCGTGGGAATTCCGGGATAAAAAGTAGCCTATACAACGTGTAATTTAAAGGGTATATAAATACATACCAAGTACATGGCTTCTTTGGATGATAACAAACAATATGGCAAGGGTTTTGTAATCCTAAGTCTACATAAATGTGGAGCTTCTTAGAAATTTCAATACATTGATACCAGAGACCGAATTTTTCAAATTAAGAAGAACAAAGAGAATTGTCGTTTTATTGGCAAGTGACGTGGAAAGTTATGACCCTCATAGTGATGTGACACGTTTGTTATTATTGGTATTCAAGAAACATATAAAACCGATAATTTGGGGTCGATTCTGTGAGTCACTTATTTTGAGCTGAAACTTTGCATAGAGACTCCATACCAGATGTTGTCTTCAGTCCTCTTGGATAGATATGGGGTTTCCGTTACACGTTGTATATTATACCAGGATGTCAACTACTAGCTTATTCAATTTCATTCGAATCTGTTCAGTAGTTTTTGTGTAGTAGGATTATATAATTAACTATTTTCTATGACTTAGATCGCGTGCAAATTTAGGTAAATCTATCACACTGATGTCGTAATTTTTTCTGTAATAAAACGTAGCCAATGTGTCATTCTAGACTATATTCTATCACTAAGCGAAGTTTCATTGAGATCCGTACGGCCGTTCAGGTTATATTGTGTAACAAACATCCATACATCAAAACTTTCACATTTATAATATTACAAGCTATTGCCCGTGATTACGTTCGACTTGAAACTTCCACATTTTCCTAGGATAAAAATTCGCCAATATGTTAATCCAGATTGTAAACTATATGGGTCCCATAGGGCCTTTGCCTACCGGGGTTGCGGGAATGTTTTATCGAGATACCGCGACCCCGGAACGCAAGGGTAACTGAAGGTTGTGAGTTTTTAGTCAGTAGAAGTCTGACTCTCCTTTCCGCTCCACCCAGAGCGGGAGAAGTCATTCGATGATTTTCCCACCCGAAAAAAAGGGAGTAAAAAATACATTACTACATTAAACTGTTTTGCGGACACTATCTTGATGGGTTAATTCTTGGAGATCTAATTGATTTTGCCTTCAGTCAGGCGGACATTATCGCAGGCTTAAGGATTAAAGATATCATTAAACTATCCGCTAAGATGGTTAGTGTTTCTACAATTAATGAATCTGCGGACAAATTAAAAAAAAAAGCTTTTTCTAAACTGCAGCTGTATCTTAAATATATTTTATTTGTTGGTTTTAGCGTTCGATATTACTAATAATAAACCATCGCTTAATAATAATAATAATGGTTTACTAGAAAAACACAAACAGGATACAATTTATTATAAATAGTGACAAGTTGTTCTGATCCAATATTATATTTTTATTTTACATAATTATAAAGAGCTGGTTGTCCATCATGTAGGTATTACTGTAGATCGGGTTTCCAAAGAACGATTTCAGAACTACTTTTTTCAACCTAAAATATAATAACAGATATTGACAGCTTCTCAAGCGAAAGTATGATTTGACTAGTACCTATTCAAATATAAAATCTTGATATAGGTTAAAAGTGGGGAATATTGGTATATATTTTTTGTCTCTAAGCTATTTATTTCGTTGCTATGTTAAACAAGGAGTTATAAGTCATATAGGTACCTACAGTAATAGTAATAATTTATTTGCATAGTAAAGTAAAGACATAATTTTATGTACAGACGCTTATGACAGCACATGAAGCTACCCAAAACTGACAAATTTTCCCAATTAACCTTGAACCTAATTTCTTTATCAATAAAGTTGTAAATCAATTAAAGAAATTTGACAGATTGTTGTAGCTTGAAGTGCTGGAGTCTGTATATCGAAATAGCATAGAGTTACATCGTTTTATTATACACAGTAAGTATATTTAGAGACTAGCACCCTTGCTAAGTTGACAAGACAACTTGTATTAATGGTGCTAAAGAGTGAATAAGGCGGGTAGATCAATGTTGTGATGTTGTCAGGAGTGGGGAACTTCAATACCTACCAATTCAACCCACCGTAAATAAATCTCTGCTTCCTAAAAATTCAATAGTTTGGATGATAAAAATCACAAGCTTAGACCTAATAGTACTGGGGTTGCGGGAATGTTCTAACGAGATACCGCGGCCCCGGATCACACGGGCAACTAAAGGAACAACGTGGGTTTTTAGTCAGTAGAAGTCTGATACTCTCTTCCATTTCACTCACGGTGGGAGGAGTCACTGGATGATATTACCACCGTAACAAAAAAAGACCTAATAATTAAGTTATACTTTCAAAGAATATAAAATTGCCACATATCAGCTGAACCATTGATTATTGCTGGAAATACATACATGATGGTTCGATTGGTAAGTATTAAGGACCCACAACCCTTGGGCGCCGTTAATCAACCCGCTTGTTACATCCTGTATAACGAAAATCCCTAATAAACGAGATAAAATGTTCTTGCAATTTTCTGTGCGACTGTACAAATAATCGTGGGTGTAGTGTGACAGATGTCAACGATAATTATGTTTGAACATTAGATAAATACACGAAATCAATTTACACACTTCAGTTAATCTATACGAAGAGCTAATAGCCTTATGGCTAAGGTGATGGACTTGTGATCGTGAGGTCGCGGGTTCTAACCCCACCCATTCCAATATTGCCGTGGACCCACTCCAAAAACAAGTATATTTAGCTTAGTTGGAA
Organism: Tholera decimalis; assembly: GCA_943138885.2. Classification (NCBI taxonomy): domain Eukaryota; kingdom Metazoa; phylum Arthropoda; class Insecta; order Lepidoptera; family Noctuidae; genus Tholera; species Tholera decimalis. Next base: position 36,760,924 of record OW964564.2, on the reverse strand, counting down.
TGGTTAACAAGATTGCTAGTAATGTGAATTCTACCCACATAACTAAATCTCTTTAAAAAAACGAATAAAAAATTTCGATATTTGAAATTGGAATGCTTATCATATTATATTTTTAATTTACAGTGAAGCAATTTAAAATTTAATGAAAACTCTGCTGTCAGCTAGAAACAAGAATTTTAACAGAAAATCGTTACAAAGAAAAGTAAACCTATGTAACTGGAAAATAATAGCGAAAATCCTATACAAAAAGTAAAAAAAAAACGCTTTGGTGGGATCTGTTTTTATTATCCCCCATTAGCGTGAAATACACATAACACATTAAATTAATAAGATGAATGTAATGAGCACAAACTCGATATGTATACTAGTAGGCAGTCCAAGGTTCCATTAGCCACGTTTCAATTCCATCATCAGACCAGCTCGATGGTACCATAATTGTATTGTCATCTAAGATGCCTATGATTGCCAAGTTTCATGATGATACAATAATTAGAAGTGCGTGTAATTTAGATTCTTAGATTTTATTACATAATTACAGTTTGTTACAGCTTAACCTAATAAAATCGTGTTAAAAAAAGTGCGAACTGACAATTCAATTTTTTTTCGCAACAAAAGAAAGTTCTATATTCAAAACTACACGTCAGCGAGTCGGCACGCGCGATATTTAAACTTAGAACCCTTACACAGCTCGCCAGTGTACTGTGTACAGTCGAGTATAGCCGACAGATGTTAACATATGCCCCGTGTTTTCTTTATTTAAGAGATCTGTTTGTTACTTTTTGTTACGTATCCGCGGCGCCTCCGGTCTCTCACTTATTATTTATGGCGGCGAGTGTACCGAGTGATGATGTATGTGCGCTGGAAGTGGTGGGCAATTAATTTTGTTTTAAACTGTAAATTGTTTTTGCCAATGTATGTTAATAGAACGGAAACTCATTTTTGTTAACTTAACGGGTCACTGGGCATGATGACATGGGTCACCAGGTACATCTGATGAGTACTTTTTCTAAAAAAGAAAAACACCTTATCCATAGAGCATGGTGTATAGGTATAGATGATGCATATTCTAATCATGATGAACAAGACTCAACTGTGTTAACTATTATATCCATAACTTGATAAGTATTTTATTATAGCGAACAAGCGATGTCTGATTAATTTACCACGGAGTGGCGTTAAGTTTTTTTTCTGAAATTGTTTTTCGTATTCATTATAAATATGAATTTAGTATTAAGTCTGTAATTTTACAGGTTTCATGTTCAATTAAAGTTGATTAATAAGAAATAAACTTCATCGCATTGCAGTAGTTTACGATTGGTAAAAGATAATGCAAGTGTAAAAAAATATTTCATAGAAATATGATCAGTACAGTTAATTTGATTTAACCAACACCCTTTTAGTAACTATTTATCATATCCAAGTAAGAATAAAGATATATATATGTATAAAACGATCCAAAAAGACAGACATAAATAATATAATAGAAAGAACAGTGGAAAAGGTAGTGGTTTCATAGTCAATGACCATAAACAATTGGGAATGACCTCTCTCTAATACGCTATAACAATAATGACCAATTCTTTATTAAGTATGTATATGATCGACCGATATTCATAAATAGTATTATGACATGAGTATCTATCTTCTATCTATATAAATAAATATCAATGTTTTTATGTTTGTTCCGTCAGATCAGATCAGATTGTGATGAAACTTTGGCAGAGTGTTTTGAGGACCAAATTGCAATTGCAATGCAAATTCAATGATTTTGTTACTTTAAGTGGCATTTGTGCAGCTTTTTGGTACTTAAGTTATTATGTTTGTGTGATTATAATTTTCAAATTTTCCGCAGGTAAACTTGTCGTCGAATACTAATTTTATAAATGCGAAAGTTTGGATGTTTCGATAGATGGATGAATGGATGGGTGTTTGTTACGGAACCACGCTAAAACGACTAAAACGGATCTGAATGCAATTTGGAAACTAGATAGTTGGTATCCTGGACTAACAGACTGACACATACTTTACTTTCGTACATACGCACTTTTTATGCCGGAATTCCCGCGGGATCGGGATTTATGTGTGAAAACCCATCGACGCGAACGAAGTCGCGGGCAGAAGCTAGTATAAAATAAATTGTAATAGTGCACCAACGTTCCAGAAATCAGACACTTCAGAAATTCACGGTACCTATATTCAACATGACATACTATTAGGCTACTGAAAACCTATGGACCAACAATGGATTGAATGATGTGACAATTTGGCTTCAGAAAACACATTCCAGCGATAACTCAAACAGTAAATACACGTTACGGTCGTGTTTTTCATATCTCAAACATTCGGATCAATACGATATCTCTTCCATTGTCCATAAGTGCGCGTCCCCAAATGTTCGCCAGTGCGGGGGTCGGACAACTTTTCACATAACTCAAGCCACTCGATTTGGTAGCAGAGTTTATTATTTGTACTCCAGAGCCTCGCTGTACTCCTGCGATCCTGGTACCAGCGTACATATTTCGTGTTTTATCACTACACACTACGTGTTTGTTTCACTTCTACACAACACAGATCTTGTGTGTTCTGCGAAAATGTACTTTTTCTACAAAGTAAGTATCTTAGTTTATTCGAGAATTTCTGACTTTCCATAGATCCTCCTTTTTGTTTGATAAAATCCAAATCGTAAAGTCGCCATGTTATGGGGCCTACTTATTGAGAAGTTTTAGATCTGGGGTTGAAATCAATATTCCATGCATTGGATGCTGCTTCCTATCTATTTCGGTGTTAAATTTGTAAGTTATAACTGTGATAGTGTGGGCAAACAAATAGTTTTTGCAAAAATTGTATGAATTTGGAAAATCGGATATTATAGGGTTTCCTGTTTCGATGATAATTTGAATGCTTTGTAAAGAATCTAAGTTCACACACCTTGTTTTTGTAAATTAAATCTGTTTGAGTTGTTTTGAGAGCAGTGGACGGGGCTACGGGCCCCATTTACTAGTTGGGTTGTGAGTTCGAATCCAGTCAGGCCCATTACTTTGGTTAACTTACGAAAACATCGTGAGGAAATCGGCTGTATTCTAAAGCCTGCAATACATGTTGGCCGAGCGTTGTCGAGTAAAGGCAAATACCAACATGTAAACAGTATAATTTGCCTTGTCTTGCTATCGCTCGGTGTCACTTGCCTAGTTGGCCGAGTGGAGGCCAGCGCCAACGTGTATAGAGCTCATTTCGTGCAACTTGTCTTCGCTCGCCGTTGCTCGTGATCACTTGCCTCACTTCGGATCGGTGTCGGTGTTTGGTTACAAATCAAAGGCACTCGCCTGTGCTCGGCCAACGTGTGGGCAGCTCTACAGACCCTCTTCTACATTGGTCGTCTGCATTGACGTTCGATGAACTTGTCGAACGTGTGGACATTATTTCTTGCCTTGCACTTATTTGCCAACGCTCGCGTTGGCCTACGTTCGGCCAACATGTATTGCAGGCTTAAGACTAACATTTCAAAGACGTGTGACATCCACGTCCGCGTGGTGGATCATGGCCCATTCCGTCTCATGTAGAAAAATGTCTGTATCGCAGCAGTGCAAACGTAATAAAAAAGAAATATTAATTAATTTATCATTTATTTATTTCTTACCAGCGATCCGCCCCGGCTTCGCTCGGGTGCAATGTTTATATTAAATATACTATAGAATGTCTTTATATACATCGTTGACAGCCTTTTTGTCATTCTACATACATGTTCTCTTTAGTAATTACTCTTGAAAGTGCGACACATAATTTACCATGGAAAAATCATTCAACGCTCAAATCTAAGCAACATAGGCACGCGCGCCGTGCCTCCGCCGGCACCGCGCGGCAACCGCTATGTCCTTGCATTTTAAATCTGTAATATCTTCGAAACTATTTATTTAAATTATATTCTGTAAAGGGCAATATTGATTTATATTAAATGCACAATGTATTTATGGTACTTAATTGGATAAGGATTAATGCTGTATTGCTTAAAATCGCTTCGTAAAATATGCTCGTATTTCTCGTAAAAAGTAAAGGATAAAAATGGTTGTTGTGGGTTATCTATAAGAGATTGACAGATGCCATCCAGGACATTTTTGTTGACCTTTTTACGGTGTACAATACGTAGTACATTATTTTGATCTATCTCATAGGGTTCAGCCAGCGTTTGCAAAGCAAGCGCAAAAAAATGTGTTTATTTGCGACATTACATTAGAAACCTCAAAAATTATCAGTGTTCCTCTACTACAAGGTGGGCCATGAATTAGTTAACATTAAAATGTAACTTACCGCGCAAACTATTGCCGCGCGGGGCGCGGGCGCGGGCGGGGGCACTAGCTCGCTTCTTGGAAATTTAGTCGCAATGGATCGCTTCACGGGGCCGCAACGCGCTTACTGCGTGAAACAGTTTTATTTAAACAACTTTTCGCTCATTACTGTGAGACGCTTATTTCGCGTTGAATATGGTTTACACGACTTAAGTCAGTGTCCAAGTGCTCCTTTAATAAAGAAATGGGTGAAGAAGTTCGAAGAGACGGGATCTACACTAAATGTGAAACAAACCGGCGGCCCGTGGACTTCTCGGAGCGAAGAGAACGTGCAGCAAGTTTCCGCTTCTGTTCGACGTGATCCAGATTTATCGACACGCAAACGTTCGGCTGAATTAGGATTATCCCGCACATCATTACGCCGTATTTTGAAATTAGATTTGAAATTACATCCATATAAGATCCAGCTAGTGCAAGAACTAAACCCTAATGATTTAAATTTGCGTAAGTCATATGCCGAAACAATGTTAACTCGATTCAGTAATTTTCATAACATCTTATTCTCTGACGAAGCCCATTTCCACCTAAATGGACATGTAAACAAACAGAATTGCAGGTATTGGAGCAGCGAAAATCCTAAAGCTAAACATGAGAGGCCACTTCACTCTCCTAAGGTAACTGTATGGGCTGCAATTTCAGCAAAAGGAATCATCGGACCTTACTTTTTTGAAGATTCTCGAGGCCGTTCAGTTACTGTTAATTCTGCCGAGTATGTGAAAATGTTACGGGAGTTCTTAGCACCGATGCTACTGGAATTTGCTGGCTATAATCGTAACACATGGTTTCAACAAAATGGAGCCACGTGTCACACATCGAACGAGTCCTTGCCGGTGGTCAAAGACATGTTTCCGGAAAAGCTGATATCCAGACGGGGTGACATCCCATGGCCACCCAGAAGTCCAGATCTATCACCAGCAGACTTATTTTTATGGGGATAAACCGAATACACTGCGTCAACTTAAAGAAAAAATCATCGAAGAGATGTCGGCGATCTCGCGGTCTCTTTGCAGAAGAGTATTCGAAAACTTTAGGACTCGCTTAGATGAGTGCAAAAACCCAAACCGGTGGTCATTTAGACGAAAAAATTAAAAAAAAATAAATTACAACTAATTAGCTTTCTCGTAAATAAACGATTTCTAAAATATGTTAAATGGTTTTTTTTATACGATTTATTCAAATGTTAACTAATTCATGGCCTGTATATTATGCATGTTATATACTTAGAAACCTTCCTACTGAATCACTCTTTCTATTGAAAGAAACTGCATCAAAATCCGTTACGTAGTTTTAAAGATTTAAGCATACATAGGGACAGACACAGGGAAGCGACTTTGCTTTATACTATGTTAAGATTAAATAAAAAACTGATGTTCGTTTTGTAAAAAATAATAAAAAAATTGGCCAATTGCGAGTTACACTCGCCCATAAAGCGTTCCATAGTAACTACGCCAAATAACTTTATTTTTCATAGTGTTTGTATGAATTACAAAGTTATCTTTGCGGTTTTATAAAATATGCTGTATCTCAAATACTGCTAACCCGATCTCGTTCAAACCAATTTTCGTTGAAATTTGACATTTAAATCGATAGAACATCATTTTTTTTTTAATTTTTCGCTCTATTATTAATTATAGATTTTAGAGGGGGCACACATTTTACCACTTTGAAAGCGTATATCTTTGAAACGATCAACTGTATGATAAAATGGTCTTAGAAACCTCAATATCATTTTTAAAAACCTGTCTAATGTATCCCCCGCCCCCTGTATTTTAAATATTAAAAAAAATTATTATAATCAGAAAGCGGTTCACAAAACACTACAGAATCTATCTACCAAGTTTCACAAGTATATTCATAATAGTTTCGGAATAAAGTGGCTGTGACATACGGACGGACGGACAGACAGACTGACATGACGAAACTATAAGGGTTACGTTTTTGCCATTCGGCTACGGAACCCTAAAAATAGGCTGATTCTGTATGTAAAATCTGTTCCCTTATCACTGTGCTGCAACGTGCTGACTGTACATCGCAAATGAGTAGTGACGCGCCCAGTGGATTCGACAAAAACTAGTTGAAATGTAACTAACTCGGTGACACATGGTAGTCAGCGTGCCCATTGTCAGCCGGACGTCATAAACTACAACAAAACAAATAGCATTTGACAAGTCAGTTATTTCTAGACTTTATTTGGCTACTATTTTTTGTCATTCGAATGGCGCGTTCCGGTTTGAAAGGAGCTTATGTCGATTTTTCCACGTTCTGTGCTAAAACATGTCGGGACATTTTCCCACTGCGTTATCTGTACTAATATTATTAAGAGGTAAAATAAGTTTGTATGTAGGGGGCAATCTTCGAACGAATTATCCAATAATACATCAGTGGCGAAGGCTCAATACAACTCGATTCCTACCGGCTTCCCTTTTGAAATATGGCAAATATTAGTCTATTATTTTATATATGAATATAATTAATATAAATAGTAAACTATTATTTTTAATTAAACAAATAATTATTTACGAAGTTACAAGATTTCGAAGTCAGCCACAGGGCCACAGTTACTGGAATTCACGCATCACACTTGAGCAAGGTAAGCATTTTTTGGTCCGGCTTCCCTTTTATGAAAATTCACCCTTCGCCACTGTTATACATATATATGTGTATGTGAATGGTGGACTTCCCACCCATACACACAAAACGTTTTGGGAATACCTTCATTGTGCGTATGGCTAAGGAGTGGAATTCCCTGCTGGAGTCTGTGTTTCCCGATAGCTACAAGTCAAGAGTGAATAGGTTACTTCTAGGTAAGCGTGCTCCATTTTCGACCACATCATAACTTACCATCAGGTGAGATGGTGGTCAAACGCAAGCCTATTCTCAATAAAAAAGTGGCTTGAAGCTTGAGAAAGGTTATAGGCTTTTTACCCGATTCAAAAGAAGGAAGGTTATGTTTTTATGGTGATAAAGGCCACGGCAAAGCAGCGCGTCTGTTACTTGTCTTATAACACGGTATATAGCCAGCCAAGATGGTGAGACTAGTGATTTAAATCTTAAATTACAAAAAGTAACTTACTGCTAATGAACTTGTTCGTAACAACATTAAAACTCTTTGGAGCTACAATTTTTTCTCAATTTTCCAACCAATCAACTGAATGTTGAAAAAACTTCAATACCTGAACAAGACATCAAACCTTTTTGGAGATATGAAACACCAAAAATAATATTGTAAACACAATATTTTATTATAAATTTTGAATAAAAATCAGAAAGCGGTAAACAGAATACATCTATCTACCAAGTGTCACATGTGTAGTCTTAATAGTTTCGGAATAAAATGGCTGTGACATATGGATAAACAGACAGACACGATGAATCTATAAGGGCTCCTTTTTTTGCCATTCGGCTACGGAACCCTAAAAAGTAACTTACTGCTAATTAACTTGTTCGTAACAAGAACTCTTTGTAGCTACAGGTTCTTTTTTAATTATCCAACCAATAAACTGGATGTAAAAAAATCTTCAAAAATTGAACAAGACATCAAACCTTTTTTGAGATATGAAACCCCAAAAATAATATTGTAAACACGAAAACGGGACATATTTTACATGTCCAATAGAATAAGTCAAAAAGGACCTGTAAGGGACATACCGTCTTCATTTCAATAACCATTTATTAGATTTATGGTCTCAGACTGTATGTATTTCTGGCGGGAAATCGATGACAGAAATTGAATATTATAGAAATGGGGAAATGTTTTCTGTTTCTTCTTTTTTCCCGAACAGATGGCATTTAGGTTTCTCGGAAAAAGTTTTTACGTGCTAAGAATAAATCTAGGGATGTTAGGATATAGGATGTGTTCTGGGAACGTTTAAGTCGTTACATAAATTATGTCTTGCGAAAAACTTATTCTCAAGGCTTAGCTGCGTTTATAGACGTAGAAAATAATATATTAGGTTAGTGTTGGTTGGGTTTTGCATAGCATTTTATTAGTCTCTTGTAACTTAAAAAAAAGTATACAAATAAATCAAATAAACTGGCACTACTTCTAAATCTAAATTTCGTTCGAGCTGCTGAAAGATTTTAATTTTTTTTAATTGGTTGTAGGCTGGATTTGACCACCATGTCACCTGATGGTAAGCGATGATTTGGTCGAGGATAAAGCACGCTCTCCTAAAAGTAACCTATCCACTCTTGACTTAAAAACACCCATGAATGCCACCCCCTAACTGTGTACACAATAGAAGTATTACCAAACCATGTAACGATCGCGCATCGCCGTTGGACTTGTAGTCCGTTGAAAGATCCGGCTTGGTGGAATTAGATTGTGCAATTTCATCGCACACTCCTACAACACGTCGCCGATGTTCAAGGCTCTGGAACTTTGTGTTTACCAGTCTCTCGTTGCTAATGAATCTTTGTGTCTTTGGTTCGCGTAGTTTCGAAACCATAACACGCTATGAAGCTATTTTTATGATGCTTGTCAATACAAAAGGCAGCAATTATAAAATAAAATTGATTATTAATAAAATAATAAAATTGAGTAATGTTTTCTCAAGTACATGATACTAAAACTCCAGCAAATGCTTTAAATTTTCTTGTCTTTCGTCTGTATTTTTGTTTGTCCAGGCCAATCTCTAGAACGGCTTATATGGCAACATAAAGGCTACATTTTCTTCGCACGGGTTCTGGATACGCGGGAATATACGAACGACATCCTGGGCACAGCCTGCTGCTTATTTATGAGTGATCAGTATACTTTTATTTTCAAACTATATAATACACATTGCATTAATATACACACATCAAAAGTGTCTAGGGATCAAGCATTTTTATGCGGATTTCTTGAGATTGAGATGTGGCTTTGTAATAAATTTATGATTTTATAAATTTATATGGATCCTTTTTGGTGCATTTCATAATTTTAAACAGGAACTGTTAATCAAATTCGAGTAAAAGATGAAAATCAGCTGTCAATATTTTCCCTATAAAAACATACAACGCATTGAAGACATTATTAGTGCTACTGTTTCCCTACTACTGATTAAAACCAACGTTATTATGGAGCGGCGACGTCATTTAAGCAGGGAAGAAATGCTCAGAGCCGTGGGAATGATAGAAGCTGGTTCCCGGCAACGTACTGTGGCTTTAGCTCTGAATACAAGTCAGAGTGTTATCAGTCGACTTTGGACACGTTACCGAAGCACTGGTACCGTGGCTGAGCGCCATGGAGGACGGTATCGCTGCACCACACGGAGACAAGACCGATACATTCAAATCTTAACTCGAAGAGCTCCAACAATAACCGCCATGATGTTAACCGTGAGGCTTCATCACTCTTCAGGGAACTTAATTAGCGACCAAACAGTCAGAAACCGCTTGCATGAAGTGAACCTTCATTCCCGAAGACCGCTACGGGTACCACCTATAGCAATGCACAATCGTAGGATTCGATATCAATGGGCTCTTGAACACAGAAATTGGGCAGAAGAACAATGGCGTTTCGTGTGCTTTTCTGATGAGTCTCGTTTTTGTATGAGACCGGATACAAGACGTATACGACACTGGAGAACCCCTGGACGCCAACAGCGATTAAAATCCTGCCAGGAAGTCCATCCTTATAGTGGTGGAACCATCATGGTATGGGCGGGTATTTGGATCAGCGGAAGAACTGAGTTGATTTGGATCAGAGGTAACCTCAACGCTCAAATTTATGCTGAGACGATTGTATCTGACGTCATCGTTCCTCTACAAGTGCAAATCGGTCCCTTATTTCAGTTAATGCATGATAATGCACGACCGCACACCGCAAGAGTTGTAAGACAGACTCTCGCCGCAGCTAACATCAATGTCCTGCTCTGGCCTGCTCAGTCGCCAGACTTGAACCCGATTGAGCATGCATGGGATATGCTACAGAGAAGAGCTCTGCCGAATATGGAGGGTATCCAGTCGCAAGAAGACCTTTTTTTGTTGTTGCAACGAACATGGGCGGCCATTCCACAGCGTGATTTGGATGAACTCATTTTGAGTATGCCAAACCGATGTTCTTGTATTGTTAGTGTTCGCGGTAGAAACACGGATTATTAATTGTTTAAGTTACCCAATAAAATTTTAAAGAAAACTGTTATTTCAGTCTTTTCTTCGAACTTTAATGTTAGTGGTATAAATGTCAAAAATCCCGTTATTAGGAAAATGGCAAATTTCTTTATTAATGCAAAGGTGACTTGGTTTATCGTTACTGTGACAAACGAAAACACTTTATTTGATGAATCCTTAAAGAAAATTTCAATTAATATCAATCAGGAGAAAAGTTATTGCAAAAATATATGTTGATCCCTAGACACTATTGATGTGTGTAGCTTATAAATAAATAATTTATTTATTTATTTATAAAAGGTAGCTTCACAGCTTGCAGGTACAGATATCAAAACAGTTACTTAAAAGTTACGCCAATTACGAAGTACACAGATATTAGAGGTAGATTAAATACAAAGTAGACATGTCTCTAAATAAATCGTTCTTTATTTCAGACAACAAGATCCACAGTAATAAATACTTACAATTCTAAATGTTAGTAACATATTTAACTTACATACTATGTTAGTACTTATATTATATAACAGAAAAAACTTACAATTATAGAAGTTTTAGTTGTCAGTACAGAAAATTTACTTATAAACTACGTTAGTGCTTGTATTGTAAAACAAGACTACTTTTTTTCTATAAAAATTTACAATTACCACACGAACGAAGTCACGAGCAGTAGCTAGTTTTATTTATTAAAATCTAAGCATTTGGCCGACAAACACAAACGGTGTTAGTAACAAATAAGAAAGTTTTCCTGTTCTTCCAAGGTCATGGCTTCTGAATCAATTTGTCTCAGTAAATCTTGACGTCCTGATGTCAAGGTCAACCGTGGCGCCAACTTAATCACACCAAATCCTTTACGGCTTCCTCGTCTCACAATTTTTACATTTCCAAACGTTCCTATGGAAAAAGACAATTTTGAGTTTATCTGTCTATCATTCCGTCTGTTACAGCCATTATTTTCCGAATATTCAATTCGATTCTGTATATATTTCAACTTCTGTATAATACGAAATGCTTATTGTAGGTAAATTTGAGAGTACCAATTGTTTCATTTTTGCGGTACAACTTAAGAAAAATCCGAGTCACATATCAAATGAAGTTACTTTTTTTATTCTTACACTATAGAACTTGTGGGTAACTTATAACTGCAACATGAGTCCATCTTAAAGGTTAAGCCACTCTTACCAAAGTCAGTCCGTGGATCGATCATCACCATAATATATCGAGATTCCCCCGTGCCTCAGAATGTACGTTAACCTGTTTGTCCTGGCTGTCTTCTGTACATCTTTGATAGTTGTTACGGGTAGAAAGAAGCCAGAAAATCTGACACCGGTCTTGCAAAGGGGTTGTAACCCAGCTACTGGGTTGCGGCGGTCAGATGGGCAGTCAAGATCAACATACTTGGTAAAAGGCTTTTTTTAAGGGTGGGAAATCATCCTATGACTGCCTCCCGATCTGGGCGAAGCGGGAGGGTGTGTCAGACTTCTACTGACTAAAACCCATCCGTGTTCCATAATATGCCCTTCATGTTCCGAGGCCGCGGTAACTCTTTCGAACAATTCTGAAACCCCGGCAGGCAACGGCCCTCTTATGGGCCCCGACAATTTGCTGACACTCTTTGAAGCGCGCGTGGAACACGATGCGCCGTCTACATGCGCCTGGTTTCAGTCGGACGGCGAGCTACCCATTGCTCGCAGTCCGCAGGCCCGCGCCTTCGGTGGCTGGGAGTCACCCTGTGACTCCCGACGCCCGGAGCGTCTTCTGTGGTGGCTGGGGCGCGAGGGCTGTGAGGGCCTTGAGACCCGCCTCTCCCTCGCGCGTCCTGCCATCTCCTTCGCTTGCATAACTGCTTCGCAGAAAAAGGTGACTGCTTCCCATGCCTTCTCGCTTCGGACCATGGATCGAAACAAGGCTGGTAGCGAGAGGTCACCGCCTATGGGTCCTGCGAGGACACGGCGGAGCTCTGCCCAAGCGGGGCAAATCTCCACTGTGTGTTCCACCGTGTCCTCAGGGCGATCCTCGCAGTGGTGACACCTGGGCGTTTCCTCCCACCGATTCCGACGCAAGTAACTCCCGAAACAACCGTGTCCGTTGAGCACCTGCGTCAGGCGGAAGGTGAGGACGCCATGACGCCTCTTCAGCCACTCCTCAAAGAGGGGACCTACCGCCGCTATTGTGGCGTGCCCAACGCTGGGTTGCGATAGCCGTTCTTTCTAACGTAAGCCTATCAATTATTAAAAAAAAAATATGCCCAACGATATTCAGCCTACCAATGTAACAGAGTCCATAAACTAAAGCATACAAGCATCGCAACTGATATTGGCATACAGCTCGACTCATTTCACTCATTACCAGTTCGTGTAGCTTTAACTAACCCTGCCTGCATGGAAACAGACAGATTTAATTAAAGTTGTAATGCGTGCAACTCCGGTTAATTTACCATTGCGTTGATTTTCATGATTGATTCTCAGGTATTTGCGAGTGAAATACCAGTGTATTGTGGTCTGTATTTTGATTTGTATGCTGCCTTTGTGCGTTATTCAGAAGAGTTATTCTAAACTAATATTATAAACAGGTAAATTTAGTTTGTAAGTATTTAGGTATTTTTTTTTTCTGGTTGGGGATATCATCAAATGAGACTCCTCATTCCTCCTCACTCCCAGTCCTACTGTGGGTGGAAGAGAGAGTCAGATTTGTACTAGAAATGAAATGTAAATGAAATATTTATTTTGTAAATTGGTTATAAATAACACTTTTACACGTCATGTTTTTTGCGTGTTAAGTTTAGCTAGATGAGGCCGGTATTTCCTAACTGACTACTATGAGAAGAAACACCGAAACAAACTCAGAGGTCATAGTCTCTTTTAAAGTCCAGACAATTTGTATTTGTATATGAGAAACATGTAGGTTCATGTCTGTGGTATTTTTTTGAGGAAATAACCACGCAAAATTGAGCCGACCTGTCCAGACAGTGCAAGCATTTGTCAGCATTGAAACTGGTTGGTCTGGTTAAAAACACACCCTGTTCCTTTAGTTGCCCTTGTGGTCCGGGCATGCAGTATTTCGTTAGAACATTTCGGCAGCCTCAGCAAGCAATTGGAATATCGGGCCCCGTCGGTGCTACTGACTGCTCTTTGAGGCACGCGTGGAAAACGACGCGCCATCCGCATGCCCGCGCACACGGTGGCCGGAGATCAGTTCGCGTTCCCCGACGCTCAGGCCGTCTCCCGCCGACGTTCAGGGCGTCTCCCGCGGCTGCTAGGCCGTGAGGAAGAGCATTGATTCTGTCTCACACGTTCAGCCTCCTCCTTTGCAAGCATAACAGCTTCAAAGAATGACTTACACGTAAGTTATGCCTGTAACCAGTGAGTCACCACTACACTCATACACAGTATGGATACGACATATGAGCAATAAATGAAAACACTGGCAATAGTCATCGTAATGAACATCTTTTTGTATGGGATCAACACTGGAAGTCTTTTTTATTATTATTTTTATTGATAAAAGGCTCGCGTTAGACCACCATCTCACCTGATGGTAAGTGATGAGGTGGTCGAAGATGGAGCACGCTTACCTAAAAGTAACCAAGTCACTCTTGACTTAAAGACCCCTACGTTATAGCTATCGGGAAACACAAACTCCGGCACAGAATTCTACTCCTTAGCCGTACACACAATGAAAGCATTCCTAAAACGTTTTGTGCATATGGGTGGGATGTTTGATATTTTTGTAGTGGGTGAGTCACTGCAAAATTAAGCTGTTTATGCTTGATTAAATAAAACATTAATTATACATGTTGAGTAAAAAAATCTGGTTTTATATTCTGCTTTCATAAATATGTATTTTACCTCAAACCACCAGCCCCATAGATCACAGTTCGCATCACACAGGTACACAGTTAGTGTAAGCTGTTACTAGGCCAATATAACTTGAACGTCAAACAAGGCCACGCATTGTATCGCAAACAGGCCATGCCATTTCACACCATCCCTGTACACAATGACCGTGATGTGTGAATGATTCAAAACCATTGCTATTCAGTGTGAGATGTCTTCGATTGTGTATTGACAACGGTCCAGAGATTGAAATGACGTAAATTTTTCCTCGTTCCTGATAGGTTATATACAGTTCCAGGGACGACGGTCCAGCTACAAAGATAAGCTCGTATATTTTCGGTTTGAAGTTTGGAATTTGTTCAAGCAAAAGGTCTCGGATTCGATTTCCGGGACGGTCAAAGAGGGCTTTTTAATTAGGAATTTCTAAGTAGTAACCCAGAGTTTGGAAGTTGGTGATGTGAACCCCCCATGTCTCGTAAAGCACGTTCAGCCGTGTGTCCTACGCTTGATTTCTCTTTGGTCGTGTCGGCTTGCCATACGATCAGATTAATTTTTAAGTGTTGGGCAGTTCTCATAGTCTTAACCTTCGCGCATCCAAAAACTTACTTCTTTACATTCCTTCTTACCGCACCGGGTTTATGGCTAATTCCTACGCTATTTCTTCCATGAAACTCTGGAAAATGCTACCCCTTGACATCAAGAAGGCAAAGTCTGAATTCTGAGAAACCACAACTTAAAAGCTTGTCATTCTTAGTTTGGTTTTCGACATAAATATATTTATTGTAAGTTCTCTTAGTCACAAAGATCATTATAAAGCACCGTATTTATTAGTCTATTATACAGGGTTATTGGAAATACGTCCCGATCCTGTTAAGGGCGTGTAGATGAGGTCAATAACTAACAAATCAACCCTAAGTTAAGCCTTAAGTATACCATTATCGAGAAAATATTTTTTTTAAATATTAAAATAAAATAGGACTTTATCTCAAAATTTATAAAAAAAACGAAAACACGTTTTAACATTCTTATTTATTAAATGGCTAAAAATTTAAGTTGCGCATAATAAAAAAACATAAAACAATTAAAAACCTCTGTACTTTTGAAAAAAGAGATCCAATACTTATTTTATTTTTATGATTTTTGCAACGTCTTATGAAATAAATATTTTTTTTCTCCTAAAAATCACTAATCTATTTTGACAGCGGAACATTTTGTTTGTTAGTTAATGACCTCATATACACGCCCTTAACAGGATCGGGACATATTACCAATAACCCTGTATATATTATATATATATTTATTTTACTTGTACACCTACCACATAGTGGTCTTTTTAACCAAAAGGTTGACTGGTAGAGAATGCCTTGTTGCATTAAGACCACCCATGTACAACTACTGTACATAAAGATTAAATAAATAAATAAATTATAAAGACTAAAGAAACAGAGAGTGCTCCTATACCTGCGCACATAGTTGTGCACTGGAATATCTCCTGCGCAGATGGCTGATTTCAGCAGAGATTGGCCATTGTGGCCCGAAAACGGACAGGAGAATTATGTATAATATGTATATTTGTTTGTACTCTACCAAGTTCGAATTTGATGGTGAGAAAGGAGACTTATCAATGGTAAAGAAGATGTTATTGTATTCAAGACACGACCTCACAGACTTCTTTTTTTATTACGAATGAGCGCGCTCTTGACTTCGATCACACCTGATGGTAAGTGTAAGATGAGGCCTACGATCGAACGAGTGAGCCCAGAAAATACCTATTCACTCTTGCTTTAAAGGCTGACGGGTCATATGTGGCAGGGAACACAGAAGCCGGCAGAGAGTTCCACACCTTGGCTGTACGCATAATGAATGTTGAAGAAAAGCGCTTAGTACGACGAGACAGTATATCGACCAAGTGTGGATGGTATCCTGCGGTTCTGACACAAAACCACCAATCACTACAAAAAAAAACTGTAAAAAGTAGAAAATAATATAATAATAAACACAAAGTACCTAAAGATAATTAAAACATAATTCTTTAAATTATTGATACTTTTTACTTATCTACTATTTAATAACCGTTATTTTTGAAGCCGTCAGTTCATTAATACGAGTATTTGGGACCACCTCTGAAATGTTTATTACTTTACAAAGGTTACTCCACCGTTTAGTTATTTAAACGGTAGAGTAATCGCGTAACAACCATACAAAAAAACTTACGGTTTAATTGAGAACCTAAAAATGGAAAAGATAGAAAACGATAGAAGGTGGAATTTTGATGAATGAAATGAAATGAGATTTTCTATAGTTCTTGTAGCTTTTGTAGTGGATATAAGTTAATATCGTAGTGTGTAACCAACTTATTTAGAATTAGCTAAGTAAATAATAAGTATAAGAGTAACTTGATGTCCGCTTTATGTGAAGAGACAATAAATCGAACCGTAATCCAGAGCGGATGTGTTTCATTAACCACGACACTTCACTTTATTGTAGTAGCATTAAAGGCATTTATACAATATATAAAGAGAAAAGTATGTTAGTTTAAACGCGCTAATCTTCTAAAGTGATGTAGACGTGGATGAGATTTGGTATGGACGTTATAACACACTACAACGTATAACGGAAACCCCATAACTATCCAAAAGGGCTGGAGGCAACATCTGGTATGGAGTCTCTATGCACAGTTTCAGCACAAAATAACTGACTCAACGAATTTATACAAAATTATTGGTTTCATATATTTCTTGAATACCGATCATAACAAACGTGTCACAACACTACGAGGGTCAATAACTTTCACGTCACTTGCCAATAACACGATAATTCTTTTCGTTCTTCTTAATTTGAAAAATTCGGTCTCTGGTATCAGTGTATTGGAATTTGTAATAAGTCCTACACACGTAGACTTAGGATTACAAAACCCTTGCCATATCGTTTGTTATCATCCAAAGAAGCCATGCACTTGGTATGTACATACCCTTTAAATTACACGTTGTATAGGTGACCTGTTTTGAAAACATTTATTATATTCTCATGTAAGTTGCTTGTTATGTCTTTTTGAGAATAATTAAATGATATAAACCTAAGTAGCTTGAAGCTTGAGAAAGGTTACCCAACTGCAAAAGACAGAGGGTTATGTTTTATCGTGATAAAGTCCACGGGAGCGAAGCCTCGTGCCTTTGCTAGTAATATATTATATTTTTATATTATATTTATTTTTAATTTTTATTATATTTTTCTGAAAATGATTTTCGTATTCAACATGTTTGCATTTACTATAAAGTTCATAATTTTACAGGTTTCATATTCAATTCAAGTTGATTAATAACAAGAAAACTTCATCGTGTTACAGTAGTTTACGATTGGTACAAGATTTAAATGCGAGTGAAAACAACATTTTATAGAAATATGACCAGTACCATTAATTTGATAGAATATACATCCTTTCAGTACCTATTTCTCATATCCAAGTACAGTTAAACATATATATAAAACGATAAAACAAGTCAGACATAAACTTTATATAAGTCTAATAAACTGAGCTGAAAGATGTTCACAGCTAGACATTGGAGATCTACTCCAAAAGTCGTTTCATTGAGCAGTCAATCTTAAACCCGTGTGTGTGTGAACCGGCCCGTCTTTGCATGGTCTAATTCTGCTAATTCACATAAAACTTTGATAAATTATCCATTGGTGAAAACCGCATGAAAATCTGATCGTTTTTGTGTTTTTTTACTCACTTACTTTACCCCTTAATAGGACAAGATGAACATTATTCCCTCATCAATTTTTTGTTGTAAACGGTCAAATTTGTATCTGTTCCCACAAAATGTCACTGTCATTTTTTTCTTGATGTGTATGAAATATATTTTCTGGATGTGCATGAAAGATATTTTCCATATGTAGGAAAATCATTTCCAACATATCACTTAAATGTGATGATCTAAATGGGCTAGAGGAATTATTTTTCCACAAGTTTTCCTGAAAAATTGAAAACACTTGGGGATGAAATGATTTACAATCCTACAACACTATACAGCCATAATGTCAAATTGACTGCGTTTTTGTTTCAAACATCCACACTTTGCCCATGACCTATTAAGAGTTAATTTAATTGACTATAGGCTACTCTCGTTTGACCACCAACATACCCCATGGTAAGCCATGATGTGGTCGAAGATGAGGCATGCTTGACTAGACTCTCTCTGGACTGACCCCCAGGTTGTAGCTATCAGGAAACGGAGACTCCGGCAGGGAATTCCACTTCCTAACTGTATGTACGAAGAAAGTATTCCCAAAAGAAGTCGCTGAACAGACGCGGCGGGAGACATTGTTTTATAATATCTAACGATATTCGGTTAGCATTCCTTCCAAAGACCGCTCTATCATCGTAATGGACGGAAAAGGCGCTATTCTTTTAGGTACTAGCCATTATCTTTCCCCATTCTATTTATAGTACCTAAACCTTTTTCTTAATCCTTCCGAACTCATAATATACATTTATTTATTCTCTAGAGAGAGTTTTCGTGAAAAAAGAGACGGTAAATACTTTGGTAGGTATTCTTTTTTTAATTTTCTGCCTGTTTGGATCGGTTTAACAGCTAATAAAAAGGTTTCAGTGATTTAAATATCTTGTTGAAAAGTTAAACGGCTATCACTGAGGCCTAAAGCCGCTTAAGGTATTATTGGCGGTTCTCATTGTACAGTTTTTTTGTGACAAACGTTTTTATTACGTTGCTAACCGTGTCAGTAAGACAAGCATAAACCCTATCTTCTTTCAAAAACTTAGTAAAAGATCTTTATCTCTCTCCTTAAATTGTTGTTATTATGTATGTCTTTGTTTCTTACTTTTTTTTTAATATTTATATGTATATATAAATGTTTTGAGAACGTTATTTATTGTTTTGTATTTTATATAGATAAATAGTACACCGTGGACTACCCGCGTATTTAATTTTCTCCTTCTGTGTGAAATACATCCAAAGGTTGTCTGTAAATGATATGACTCAAAAATGGTAAGTAGGACGATAGTAACATTTACTTACACGCTATACCTTATTGTTCTTATGGGCACCGCCGCTTCCGGGCCAGTCTTCTAGCCATCATGCTCAAGATGCTGTTGGTCCGCATACTCCGTACCAAACTATAGTAGCTGTATATAACTTAATTTAAAAAAAATATCAAACTCTGCACGAACGAATTCGGTGGGTTTTCTGATGGTTTCTGGTGCGTGTCTGACACTCCCGTCCACTCCACCTAGAGCGGATGGAGTCTTGAAGATTTTCCACGAAAAAAAAAAAACTAATCCACTGGCCTAATGGCCTTGTGATCGAGCGGTTGCGGATTCAAACCTCACCCACTATTACCCACTCCATACTATTTAGCTTAATTGGAGGGGTTAACAAGATTGCTAGTTCTCTTTTCAAAAACAAATCATGGTAAGTTCAGAAATCATGAGAAAACAGTTGAATATAAATAATTATAATCAAACAGACATACTAGCCTAAATCAAAATCCTCCTTATCACTTCACTGTGGACGCAAACAAAACACAACTTTACCTATTGCGTTGCTAATAGATATTTAAAGAAAAAGCACTCCTAATTCAACAAAATCAAAAACAATACAACAAAAACAACAGCTAACAGCAACAAATAAATACAAGCTGTAAGAGATATACAACAAAGGTTACACTTGGCATGGACCGGTGTGTGCGTCGCTACAAGCTATCTACTGCGTTCTGTATACATCGAGCTGCATAGATTATGACACAGATACGATACTCGTTTCGCACACGCTGGTAGGACTCAGTATTAGAGTTTACACTTGGCATTGCTCGCCGACGCCGACGCAAGACGGCTAGGCTCACCGTCTGTTAAAAACCAGGCCCATGTCGACGGCGCAGCGCATCGTGTTCCATGCGGTCAAAGAATATTATCTGTTTTTGATGCCTTCTTGGGTTGTGGGTAGGTTCAAACGAGATATATGCATATATGTGTATTGAGTATGTAGTTTATTACTTATGTATTATCTATAAGTGCAGAATAGTACACCATGGGGTACCCGCGTATTTATCTTCTCCTGCTATGTCAAATCCATAAAAAGGTTGTCTGTAAAAGATCGCTTTTTGCGATAAGACCGCCCTTTGTGGTTTTTAAGTCCTCATTTAATTCTGTTATGGTATACAATAAAGAGTATATCTATCTACAGAGACCCAGCATACAAGGCCAACCGAAGGAAGTCAGGTTTAGTCACTTGAAGTCTAACACTCCCTTCCGCCTTCTCCCATCCCCAGAAAAAAAAAATATTGGTAGAAATTCCTGTGTGCTATGGAACAAGCTATCTACTGCTTTCAGTTAATATAGAGAATCATTGATTTGACACAGTTGCGACACTCGTTTGAGACAGCGAAAAGTACATTAAGGATTGGGTTTTTGGTAGTGTTTCATGTCGCTTATAAATAAAAACAAAATAAATACGTTTAATTCAGGATTGAAAAGTTCCATACAGACACATACATTACAATATAAATTAATTTAGACATCCTCACAAAATAATAATAATAAAATAACAAAAAATAAAAGAAAAACATGCAAAATAGATAGGCTATCCCACCCCACAAGCGACATGTCTCCCTCAACAATGCCGTATATAGGAACAGTCTAGCCTATCTGCTACAATTTTCAAAATAGTGTTGGAGCTAATCGACACTTGGCACACTAGGGATGCACTACGCTTACGCATAGTCGCATAAAAGCAGCTAGTACATCCCTGACGCGCTGCAGAAGCGGGGCAGCCCCACAATTGCCTGAAACGCGTATTGTACACGGAGAGCACTATAACTTTTCTGCGTATAGTTAGCTCACATGCTGCACTTGTATAAAGGTGTACAATACGCCCTAAAGAGCGTAGTCTTATTTACTTCAAATGAACTACGTGCAAACCCGCGAGCTATCATGTTCGTAGTCCTTGACAGGGTCCTCCGTTCCCGTTCAATATCTGCGTAATATTGTGGGCTATTGAGTAGGCTTTTACACAACTTATAATATGATTGCAAAACGATTTTAAATATAATTACACCTGCATTAATTTACATTTGAAAGTACAAATAACTTGTAAACAAATCCAAAGCAAGATCTCAAAAATATAAATTATTTCGTTCAAAACTTTACATAAAATGTTTTTAATAAGACAAGATAAATACGTCTTAATATTAAAGAAAGTTATCAAAAAAAGAAACTTTCGAAGATCTAATTAATCAGACGAAGGCATAGTTCTGTACGCCTACATAAACTCTGTTATTTATTACCTCTAAGAAAAAAAGTGTTTTTAGTTCAATCCAATTTTTTCCTTAACAGAAATAGAGAGGAGGGCATTTGACGGCCTTTGTTGTTACTTCAAAGAGTCCTTATGGGATTGAAAAGAAAGATGTTAGGACAAACGTCTAATCATTGGTTATTTTTGTTGTGACAATCGGTAACCACATGTCGCTTAAAATATATTTGGGATCACGAGCCGATCTCCGGCCACCGTGTATAAATAATAATACCAAAAATAATATTATTATTTTATTAATTATCTAATCAATAATATACATATCAGAACATAGTTGCGGGCAACTCCTATCTTTAAGGTCATTAAGTTGAAAACAAGATGGAAGCTTCGAAACTTGGATATTTTTCTGACTAAATTATATTATGTATGAAGCTATTTATTTAATAGCTTCTCTACAGACGTGACAGTTAATCATGATTTATGTTTAGTAAGCTTAGAATAGACTATACTGGACACCTATTAAAAGGTATACCCATGCTAATTGTTTTAAAAGTAGGAAAGAACATTAAAAAGATTATTATGAGTCTTAGTAGCTTAGACAAATTAATGCTATATGTATATTAATTCATAGCAGCGGTTAGCATTGAAAATAAATTTGATACTTAGGTTCAATAGTAGAAGTAATCGTTTCAACTGTCCTATCAAAAACCATCAAATATTTTTTTCAGCTGTAAGAATTAAGCTGCTGAATTCGCTAACCTGCAAGTCTGTTATATGTTATCAGACTGGCAGGGGCGTATATGAGGTGCGTTGGATATATGTTTGAGTTGCATATGCAGGAATTAGGGACAAATGGGGCAGTGCTACATACTGCATTCAAGCACACTCGTAAGATACTAGTTTATGGCAAAATTAGTAATGAAATATCATCCTAAAATTAATAGGTACGTATTTTAACTAATATATCGCTTGTTTGCGAGAATATCGACGTAACTCGAAATGCTGTCCAATTTAACTAGATACTTGTGTTAAATAATCATAAATTTAAGTATAACATTGTAAACTGAGACACAATGCCAATTTTGCACCGACGACGTTCATCAGAAAGAAACAGTGTTATTATTCATTTGAGACAAACACTGTATTTTATATGCATAAAACATAGAATATACGATGTTATTATAAATATGGAATCCAAAATGATTTGCTTAAAACTTAAGCATGCAAAGCTACTCTGTGAGAGAGACTAGGCCTGGGTTTGAGTCAAACCCAGGCCCAGTCTCTGATGAACGTCGGTGCAAAATTG
Organism: Tholera decimalis; assembly: GCA_943138885.2. NCBI lineage: Eukaryota > Metazoa > Arthropoda > Insecta > Lepidoptera > Noctuidae > Tholera > Tholera decimalis. Next base: position 36,738,081 of record OW964564.2, on the reverse strand, counting down.
GCATTGTGTCTCAGTTCACGATGTTATACTTAAATTTATGATTATTTCACACAAGTAGTTAAATTGGACAGCATTTCGAGTTATGTCAATATTCTCGCAAACGAGCGATATTGATACGCACTTGTATTTGTTTGACTATCTTTTACGTCAAAACAAAGCAAAGGTTCTACATAATTACATGATTTTGTTTTTATAGTGTGGAGATACATATATATACTTGAAGGGCTGAAGAAAGATACACGCAAGTGACGTCGTGAGCAAAAACTTGTGTTTAATTAATATTAAGAATTTACATAACTGCACTACAAAAATCTCCTGCACCCTCTGCTACTATGCTGTAATCTTTGCCCATTTTATATTGGGTTTAACCAGGCGTCGGTACACGCAATATATTTGGTAGGTGTACCTTACAGACCAACGCCCATTGCCTATCTGTGCAGCGATAAAACTATTTTATGTACCTTTTGGATATGTTCGAGATTGCCGCTAATATCCTTTTGTTTTCTTTACAAAGTGCGTATTAGTTGGAGTAAGGTTTAGTTATGGGTGTACGTTAAGTGTTATGCATTTGCTTGTGTGATCAGACCCAAATATCCTCAATCTGTTACCAAAAAATCTTTAGATTCTTCGGTCATATCACAAGGCGGGAAGCAGACCACCTCAAAAAGCTATTATTAGACGAAAAGATGGAAGAAATAAGACCGTATGGTCGATCCCCCGCTCGACGGTGTGAACAAAAAATCACCTTTACCAGACTTCCTATCAAACCGCCTGAATAGAAAAAAAAAATTGGACAAAATGGAAGGCGCTATCGCAGAGAGGTACGAAGACACGACTTTCATTAACATGATTGACTGGTAGAGAATGCCTATGGCATTGTACATTTCCCGCCTTTGTGCATTTTGTGTTGCATAAAGTTTTAATAAATAAATGTTCTAACAAGATGCCCCGGAACATGAAAGGGCAGCTGAAGGAACAGGGTGGGTTTTCAGTCAGTAGAAATCTGACACTCCCTTCCGCTTAACGCAGAGCGGGAGGGAGTGTCGGGAAAAATAAGGCATTCTTTTCTATGGCTGTCTTATAATAGTAAGATTAAGTAAAATACATCTGTACAAAACTACAATATAAGATTATATAAGCATGTAAAACTTAAAAATTTCACTGAGTAAAGATTCTACTGTGGTTTACTTTCATATGACTGTAGTAAAATCAAATGAAATAAAAAATCTTGTATTTGCTATATTTGGTCACATAAAACGCCAGAAGCTAGTATACGGTTTGAATTGGTCGTTTCCTAAGGAGAAGAATCAGCAAGAAATAATGGTTGATCGGGGTCACCCTCAAAAAGACAAATATTACTTTACCTCGAAAAGCGGTTGTAGTTTCGCGCTTTTGAGGAAGTTTCTTCATCTTCTAATTAAATATCTAAATAATTAAATTAACCTACCCTCCCAATTTACTCATTTCCCTAAATCAGCCAAAACAGAAATTTTGCTGGTTAAAAAATAAATAATACGTTGCAAAACAAAATAATTAAGCGCTATTCGTCGCGTTTTAATCAGCTATCTCATTACGGAGTGGCGGTTAACCGACCGAATGTAAAGTGCTGTTTATCTAAGCAGAGATCTGTAGTAGCCAACGGTTGCGGTCAGTCTCGTGTCGGAACCAGATTGCTTTTTGCTTTGGTCGCATATTCGGGTTTTGTAAGATCGGGTCGGTTTAGGAAGTAAGAAGGGGATTTAATTTGGGTGTGGACATGAATGTTGGTAAATGTTTTTTTTTTATGTTTTAGCATAGACTATGATATTGTATTGTCTGAGGCATTATAAATGCATGTATTTAGTTTTTGTTCGTCTTTCACTCACTTTAAATCGAGACAAGAGATCAATGTGATTTTTGGTGTGGAGAAAGTTGAAGGGCTTATTTAAGAAAGCTACTTATTTTACTGAAAAAAACTTTTCACGCGAACTCAGAGCGGGAGAAGTCATTCGATGATTTTCCCACCTGACAAAAAAAGAAAGATGTTTTCTCTTGTATTTAATCTCTGATTTGTAGAATGTATGAATAATATAAGTTTTCAAATGTTTATGTCATAACTGGAAAGTTACCTTTACCTATATCAATAAAAATATCTTAAGTAGCATTTATTTATTTATTTTATATACTTATTTTATTATTATTATCCTCAGAAATAGGTGCGTACATACATATTCCATATCTACTCAGTTTGGGGTAAGACGAAGCCAGTAAGAGCTAATTTTGTCTCATTGCATACCGATGAGATTTTCTTACCGTTCATATTTCATTTTGATTTTATACCATAAAATGAACGCTGAAAACATTAAAAATATTACAAATAATACTTTAATACTTAAATAATATCAGGGCGTGAAGTTTCACAATTTCAAAACTAGCTAATATTCCACAATAATAATAATATTCCATATACATATTATAGATAAATTACACCCAGACAAAGAACAAATGATCGTGCTCATCACACAAACATTTGTCCTGGGTGGGAATTGAACCCACTGACCAGTAAACCAACAGGCCTGGCCAGCTATACAATTTTAAACTTAATTTACTACACAACACGGTACACATTTGAGTGAGAAGATGAAAATTAACCCTGCGTTATTTAAAATCAAAGCCAAATTATTCATCGAAACTGTTGTGTAATTTTGAACTTTTTTAAGTAAAACTTTGTAAAAAAGTTCAAAATTGAATCAATAAGCACAACATTTTGCCCAGTGTGCAGAATCAGTTTTGCTCGTCCAAAAATGAAGTGACCTGTGTAGTTTTTTTTTTTGTTTTTAAAATAGGTTCGCGTTTGACCACCATCTCACCTCATGGTAAGTGATGATGTGGTCGAAGATGGGGCATGCTTACCTAAATGTAACCTATTCACTCTTGACTTAAAGACTCCTAGGTTATAGCTATCGGGAAACACAGACTCCGGCAGTGAATTCCACTCCTTAGCCGTACGCACAATGAAGGTATTCCCAAAACGTTTTGTGCGTATGGGTGGGATGTCCACCATGTAACGATGGCGCTTTTAACAGGTATATAACTTGGGTGGGATGTCCACCATGTAACGATGGCGCTTTTAATAGGTATATAACTTGTAATAAATTAAGTTACAATTAAGGGTAAAAAAAGTTACATTATCAGACTTAGCCTAACAGCTTAACCCGGAATATTTACTAGAGTATTGCTATTTCTGCTATATGTTTATATATTCTTGTATACTCGAAGAACTTGGCATCAAGGACCGCCTGTCTTTACTTTCTTTGGGCACATGTTGAAGAAGGGACACATCTTGATTGACAATGGTGCATGGTCGAGTTAAGGTTACGAGACCGCGCGGAAGAACTGATGAGATGGACAGATCAGATAAGAAATGACCTCGGTGACTCAGTACATGGATGTGCCAGGCTGCTAGAGACAAGTTTCGGTGAATTGTGAGATGGGTCTCACAACAGTAATGATGACCACGATCACTGTCCGGGACTGAAATGACGATGAAGAAATGACACAAGTGTGTGACGCGTTTTGGTGCGTCATCTGCTTTACCTTTTTCCCAGCTATTTTGGAGTCCGGCTTCAAGCCTAAACCGATGCAGTTGAGTATTAGTATTTTAAATGGAGCTACTGCCTATCTGACCTGCACAACCCAGTAACTGGGTAACACGTAATCTCTAGACTAGACCATTGGTAGATTTTCTGGCTATTGACTACCCGTAATGGCTGTCAAAGATATACAAATGACAGCCAGGACCATTAATGTGCAAATCTCAATATGTTATGATGATTAACTATCCTCAGATTGATCTCAGCAAGCGTTGTTTAACTTCGAAGATTGGCCAGTGCGGTTGTTATTAGCCACGAGCTCCCCCCGTTTTAGTACGTGTCGAACTTAATTATACAATTACACAATCTAATTCCGCCAAGCCCGTTCCATCATCGGACTACAAAACAAACGGCGATGCGCCATCGTTCCATGGTGGACATCCCACCTATACGCACTAAACGTTTTAGGAATACTTTCATTGTGCGTACGGTTAAGGAGTGGAATTCCCTGCCAGAGTCTGTGTTTCCCGATAGCTATAACCTAGGGGTCTTTAAGTCAAGAGTGAATAGGTTACTTTTAGGTAAGCGTGCTCCACCTTCGACCACATCATCACTTATCATCAGGTGAGATGGTGGTCAACGCGAGCCTATTATCAATAAAATAAAAAACTTAATTATAAAGATAGACAGATAGATATATTCTTTATTGTACACCATAACAGTAAGAAAATAAGGACTTTACAACTAAAACGGGTGATACAATGGGCGGTCTTATCGCTAAAAGCGATCTTTTACAGACAACCTTTGGATGGATTTGACACAGAAGGAGAAAATAAATATGTACGTGGGTAGTCCACGGTGTACTATTTATCTATATAAAAACAATAAATAACATTCTCAAAACATATAATATATACATAATAAACATAAAAAAGAAACAAAAACATACATAATAACAACAATTTAAGAAGAGAGATAAAGATCCTTTGCCAAGTTTTTGAATGACGATAGGGTTTGTGCTTGTCTTATTGACACTGGTAGAGCATTCCACAGCCGTACTGCTTGAGCTGCGAACGACTTACCATAGTAATTGGTGGCGTGACTCGGTATCGCAAGCATTAAGTTTTCCGATGATCTCAAAGATTTTGCATGTATGTCATGAAGGAACTTGAATCGTTCTTTAAGATAAGTGGGGGTTTTAGGATTAAACAGAACACTGTACTGGAACGTTCAGTTAGCTCGCCACATACACCACATCCAGTAAAACTATTGGCTTCCCACATCCCACTCACTGGTTTCCTTTTAGCCACTATTAACATTTAAATCACCTATTTACAAGCCGCAAAATTAATTTAAAATAAACCATGTACCATGAAATCCAATTAAGTTGATAACTAATTAAAATTTTCATAATGTTTACACCTTGTAGGTGCATGTTCGTATTACTTTTTAGTAGTCATTGTTAATTATTATATTTGTACTGGATTGTGTAATTACTATGTTTGTTCTAATGGAACGGACTGCATTAATTACATTATTGAATTTAACAGTTATTTTTTTAGTAACTGTATTGCTTTTTTTTTTGGATTTAACACATAGGTACATTTAGCTTCTATTCGCGAACCAGCCTTGTAATTTAGGTTAAGTAATAACATAGGATGTATGTATGTATGCTTGTCGGACAGGTATACGCAACTCCACGACCAAGCGCGTATTTTGCGTAAAACTACGCGCATTTATTGGTCGATAACATGGGGTAGGATTAAGGACTTTTTTAACTAACCACTTGAATTTTGTTACGTGGAATAAATTAATCGAATTTGATTTGTACATTTATTAACAAAGTATTTAATTTAAATTTTTGTTTCAGTTGTGAAAAAATCTGATTTTGCCACCGCTTTAATCCGTCCAGACTTTATCTGAATCGATTACGAACCCAAGGAGACCGCTGTGAGCCAAATTTTGCAAAATGTGGGACTATTATTCCACACTGAAACTCAGTGCGAATGCGGTACTTCTGACCAAACAATGCTCCATCTGTTGGAGTGTCTAATATACGTATACTTTTGAAGACCTGATTCTTTTGGAATGCCACTGTAATCTTAACTAGCGTGGCTACCTGCTGGGCTCAACATACAAAAAGTAAGTAAGTAATTAATTGGTCATCGAACCGAAGAAGAAGAAGTTAATTAGTTTCATTTGCAGCTGAGTGGTCGATGAATTAACATCTCTTTAGAATGTTCAGTGGAGAACTGCAACATGTTGTGTCGCATTGCAATATTTCCCCTTCTTGTTTTTCTTCATGTTTTGGTACCTATTTTCCCTTATCCTGGTATACAAACAATGTGATAAATAAATAAGAAGTACCTAGCAATGTTCAAGAGGGTGAACATAAAAAGGGTATCTGTATTAAAAATTATAAAATCGATTCTGGGGACAACTTTATGAAACACTAATGTCAGAATAGGTAAGCATGAATTATGTCACAAGTTGTATATGTAGACAAGAATTTCCCATACATTTTCTAAAACAAAGCAATACTTTACATCCATTTCACTGTCTTTTCCGACTTAACCCAGGAGTCAGTCGTCTAAACTACTGCGTCTAACTGTCTGAGCAGTTGGCTCCATATAAAACGGAACGACTTGGGAGGCATCCCCTTTACCATTCACCCTTCAAAGGAAATTGCCGCCATACATTGATGTTTATCTAAGGATCTATTCACATCTCAGCAATGGTTTTGTTCCTTCCGTTTTTCTTAAGTGTTTCGCATAGCGATGATGGTGACGATAAAGGAATCGTAAATGGATGACAATGAGGTATTTTGGGAATGGAATTGAATGGTAATGTGTAAGTATAAAGCGGCAATGAGTGTTTTAGGTCGGGTAGATTTTTAAATTACACAATCTTTTCTTTAGGTAAGAGAGTTTACTACTGACGGTATGATGTTTCAAAGTGTTAAGTCATAGATACCAAGTTATGGAAATTATAAGAATATAGAGGGATAAAGATAGCTTTTAAGATTTTATTTAAACAAAGTGAAACAGATATAGGTTTAAAATAAAGAACGATCATAGAAGACTCGGTTCGCGTACGTAAAGTATGTATAGACATACTTTGCGTACGCGTAACGAGTCCCCAAAGTCATTATCTGCTCAGCCACTTCTAGTATAACCGAATGCAGCTTGATACTAGTGTTTTACATGGAGCGTCTGCCTATCTGAACTACACAACCCAGTAACTGGGTAACACAATAACCCTTGACAAGGCTGGTGTTTTTCTGGCTTCTCCCGACCCGTAAAAAACTGTCAAAAATGTACAATTAACAGCCTAGAACAACGGTTTAACGTACTTTCCGAGTCATTGTTGAATCTCTATATGTTAAGGCGGTTACCCATCCACGGACAAGATCTCGGCAAGCGTTGCTTAACGTTGAAAACCGATCCATGTGGTTGTTATTATTTAGCCACGAGCTCTTCATTTATTCATTTCTCAGAGTAAATACTTATTTATTTTATTTTCGGAAGGCTTACAGACTAATAACATTATAACAATAATATATAATAATAGACTTGAAAAACACGCTTTATAAATGCACACAAAAACAAAAAGATGTTAAGAAAACCGATAACGGATTTTCTATAGGTTTGTTATAACCTTGAAACCTGATCGTGTCTGAAGTCCATTACGTGGCCTTTCTCACAAATGCAAACACGATTATGATACGATATTCCATCATGGAATGCCAGTGCCTATCTTCCAGCTTCATCATCAGACCTTGAAACCTAATCGTGGTCAAAGTTCATTACAAGACTTTTCTACGAAATCCAAAACAGCTATGATACAATTTTCCATCATGAAGTTCCAGTTTATATCTACCGACTCCATCATCAGATCAGTTTGACAGTACCATATTATTGTATTGTCATCAGTACTACACACAGCTGCAAAATTTCATTACGCTACGACCCTTGGAAGATGGTTAAAGTAGTTACCTTAGATTCCATTATATAGTTAGTTACATACAGGTCGACCTAATAAAAGCGTGTTAAAAACTAAGTTGCTAATTACAAGCCCTCACAGATAAATACAAAGTTATGTAAAAGACTATGTTTAAGCTAAACTAGCATAATATAAAATAGACTGATGTATTCTATTCTACTACACAAGTTAACTAAAACAATTAATTTGTGTTCAGGTCAATTATGTGCAGTTCAATTCAAGTGCAAGTAGGTGCCTCATGTTCAAAAAATGGCTTTGCTAAGAGCTTCCTTAGTGTGTTTGCATTGGTGCAAAACAAATCAACATCATGTTTACTATACATTTTGTTGAAGCTGCGACTTGCTCTACAGAAGTAGGCATTACTTACTTATTATAGTTAGTGTTTACAGAAGGTACACGTAGAAGTGGTCGCTGTCAAGGCCCCATTTGATTAGTGCGTAACGTTAACTCAGAAACAAGTTCAGGACTGTCAATTAAATCTTTTGCAATATTTAATAAGTAACATATTATGTCATTAATATTACGCCTTTGGTCAAGTGGCAGAAAATGGTACCTTTTACATCGGTGATTGCAATCAACAGATACTTGTTTCGCCCTGTAATCTAGGTACTTAAGAAATTTTCTCTGAATACCCTCAGTACGTATACGTTTTTTAGAAGCTAAAGTTGTACCTAAACCTAACTTTCAACGGGCAGACTATGATATTGTTCTACATCATTTATTAACAATAGAGTGGGTTAATGAGTTCAAAAATTGTACCTCTGTTAACGACATGGTGGATGTTTTTTACAGGCTATTAAGATCTACGATAACTGATTTAATACCTATGAAAAAAAAGGCCAACAATAAATATCCACCATGGTACTCGCGTGATCTGATACGACTTCTAAAAGAAAAATACAAATACCACGTCCGCTTAAAAAGTACAAAAACCCATTAGACCAAGGGTCTTTTGAAGAATTGCGGGATGAATGCAATGTTTTGAGTTCGGCGTGCTACAAGAAGTATATCATAAATATAGAAAACAGCATAGCAAAAAATCCTAAAACTTTTTGGTCGTTTATAAAAAATAAAAGAAAAGGCAGTAGTACATACCCGGCACAAATGTCTCTTAACAATAAAACCGCTGTTAGCGGAAGGGAAATCCGTAACTTGTTTGGAGAAAATTTCGCTAGTACCTTTAGTGCCCCAGACAATAGCCAACCAAGTCCTACTAACACTTCCCACAATATTACATCTGCAACGTTGTGTAATTTACAATTTGATAGCAAGGAAATATTCCGTGAATTAATTGGATTAGACGAAACGAAGGGTGCGGGTAGTGATGGTATCCCTTCTTTATTTATAAAACACTGTGCAAAGGCTCTAGCATCACCTCTTCAAGCAATATTCAACAGATCATTGCGTGAGAGTGTTTTCCCTAGTATCTGGAAAGAAGCCCTAGTTATACCAATATTTAAATCTGGGGAAAAGCATTTAGTAGCTAGATATAGACCAATCTCAATCCTAATTACCTTTGGAAAAGTATTCGAAAAACTTGAAAGCAAACATTTGATGTGGTACCTCAAAAATCACATAACTGAACATCAGCACGGTTTCGTTAAATCGAGATCTACTAGTACCAACCGCTTGTGTTTTACTTCGGCTGTGTCTAAAGCCCGTATTACAGAACGAAACTCGAGCACTGATCTCTGTTTAAAACTAGTTTTGAGTCGAGATTTAATTTTAGAATGTTCCTCAAGTATAGATTCATCGATCATAGTTCAGCCGGGTACGGCTTTATTCTAGATCGTTACTCAGTTGTAGATTCATCACCCAAGTATGGTCGACACCACGCTCGAGCAGAGATTTCCTTGTCAGTTAACTATTTGCTTTTCAGTTTATTATTTGATATAAAAATGGTAATTTTTGGCGAATGATGATGAAATCACATTTATTTATGCTAATTGGTTACAAATAACACTTTTACACGTATTTTTTTGCCATTTTAAGTTACTAGATGAATCCCGTGTTTTCTAACTTAAACAGATTATAACAATGATTTTTTCACCGATGATTTGAACAGAAAAACAGAACTTCAGCGTTCCATGTGAAGGGCCCATACAATTTTGCTAATAATTATTTTAAGAAATGGTATAGATTTTCACAAGATGAAGATTTTTGACAATTTGTAATACTGCCATCTATTGAGTTTGACCAAAAATTGGTAAAACATATGCATTTCTGTTTTGTTTTAACTATAACTTTGTTTCTTTCTAATATTTTTATTGATCGTTGTTCCCAAGCCATTATTTATTTGTATATTACTTATTATATGATTAATGAGCAATTCAAAACAACACTGTCACAGACATTATTTAGGATCCACTCCGTTCCACGAACAAGTTACTCTTGCTATATTTTTATATGTTAGAAAATATTGCTTTTACAAATTCTTAAAAAATGATTTCTATAGTGAAACCGTGCAATACATATTTTTTATTCTTAAAAATTTGGTATTAAAGTAAATTGAATTATTTACGATCATTCGTAGATCGGAACAGCGGAGACGAAGAAAATAAAACGTAAACGAAAACAGACTGATGCATAGACAATTAGATATTCTCTGCTTGAGGCTCGATTTGAATTTGAGTGTAGTTTTATTACCATTCTGGAATAATACCAATGCTCAAGTGCAGATTCTATATTTAAACTGAGATGGGGCGAATTAAGCTCAAACTGGACTTGAGGAACGTTCTGTAATACGGACCTAAGAGTCTGGATAGGCGAATTCCGATAGACGCCATCTATACCGATTTTAGCAAGGCATTCGATAAAGTGGATCACAATCTTCTTATCACAAAACTGGCTCAGCTAGGCGTGGGAGGAACGTTGATAGGGTGGTTTAAATCTTATCTAGAAAATAGAGAGTCAAAAGTGTTAGTTAATGGTCACTTCTCTGAACGCTATCTTGCCACCTCCGGAATTCCACAAGGATCGCATTTGGGTCCGATTCTTTTCAACGTCTTTATTAACGATATAACTGAATGTTTCAAACACTCCAACTTTTATTTGTTTGCTGATGATTTGAAGTTAATGAAGCCAATTCAGTGTGATTCAGACTCTAAATTGCTACAAGAAGACATCAACCGGCATGTCAATTGGTGTAAACAAAACAAAATGTTTCTAAATATCAGTAAATTCTATTACATACAATTCACACATAATAAAAAAAAGTTAGAGAATAGGTACTACATAGAGGGTATTGAAATTAGGAAACTGGATAGTGTTCGCGACCTTGGAGTTCAACTCGATGACGCGCTGAAGTTCGATGTCCACATTCTTGATACTGTCTCGAGATCATTTAAGGTGTTGGGTTTTGTTTTGCGAAACAGTAAAGATTTTAAAAATCCAGCATATAAAATAAAGTTCTTCAACACACTAGTTCGCCCTATCTTAGAGTACAGTTCAGTAGTATGGTGTCCGCATTACGAGGTTTACGTCAAACGAATAGAGAGTGTCCAAAAGCGGTTCCTTTACCACCTGAGCTTTAGTGATCACTTGGCTAAGCAACTATCGAGCTACTCCGGTAGGCTAGGACACTATAAAATAGACACTCTAGCTAGTCGTAGGAAGAAGCTGGACTTCATTATCCTACATAAGTTAGTGAACGGAACGATAAATTGCAATGAACTTCTGAGCTCATTACCTATCCAAATTCCAACTCGGATTCCTAGGCTTAACACGTTTCAGTTATTTAACATCCCCGGCTCAAAAACAAACCTGGGTCATTACGCCGCTTTACCAAGACTCTGTAGGCAATATAACACGTTGGCTAAAGCGACTGATTTAGATATCTCGCAACGTATGTCTAAATATAATAAATGTCTTAAAAGTTTATTAGTATGTAGGCCATAATGTATGAAAATGTTATCATTGTTATTTAACTTTTTTAATTTAAATTATTATTAATGTCGTTTTTTTAATTTTCTCATAATTGTTTCACTTTTTAATATGTTATATGTAAATTTCGTCTTGATAACCTTGTTAGCTTAGTTGTATTATCATTTTTTGCATGCTGTGGTCTCCTGTAAGTGAGGGAGTACACTAACGTAATACCTTATATATTAATATTTGTCATGTCCTGTGTACATCTTTTGTTGGAGATCCTAATAAGTAAATAAATAAATAAATACGAGAGATGTAAATTATCATTGAAATTTCTTGAAGTGTTTCTTCTTAATTGGAAATTACAAATTTAGGTACTGGGCTAGTTACATAAGTAAAGCTATATGCGACTTTTTACTATTTCAACCTCGCCAGTCTTAAGCCGTGATTTCACTAATCCTACTTGCAAGTGAGATCTGGTGGATATGCCAGTAAGGGGTGTGATTCGTGATTTCGAAAAGTGAAGCACCAAAGAACACGTCCCCGTAAGTTCACGAATACGAAACACTTAACAACGAATGCACGCTACCACGAAAAGCCTAACGCCGTAGCCATGGGATCTCGAATAACTAAATCTCTAATTTCACCTAGTCGAATCACTTTACAACGAATGCATACTAACAAGAAAAACTGAACCACGTTGACATTTGATTTTGAATAACTAAACCTCGAAAAATCTTCATAAAAATGTTTTTATTAATTTAACAATCAAACATTGCTTTTGCTATTTTAAACGATATTCTTTATTCAAACCAATTCAAACATTAATTTTTGAGAAAAATAAAACATATCATATCATATTATGTGTCAATCAACCAAACAATTATTTATTTCCTTATGGGAAATATGAGGGGATATGGGTAATATGAGTTAATAGCAAAAGCAATGTTTGATTGTTAAATTAATAAAATAAATAATCAAATCTGTGAGCATCTTCTTCAAAAGATAGCCTCAGACTGAAACCTACAAGGTTCCCATATAATTAAACCAGTATAGATTGTATGGACTTTAAAAGAGACGGACCCCTGAGTTTGTTTCGGTGTTTCTTCTCAGGGTAGTCAGTTAGGAAACACCGGCCTCATCTATTTAATATTTACGAAAAAAAATGACGTGTAAAAGTGTTATTTAATAACCAATTTGCAAAATAAAGATCATTTATCATTTAAAGACATTTTACGAAGACTTTTCGAGATTTAGTTATTCGATATTGCATGGCTGCGGTGTTCAGTTTTTCTTAGTTGTGTGCATCTCAAGGCGAACGTTCATAATCCTTGATACCTGATTACAAACCAACCCCTTTCATTTATATCCCAAAGAATGATCGAATCCAATATTTCACAAAACGAACAAACATTTAACCGATACAAAACAAAACGTTTTTTTTTTCAAATACCCTCAATTAAACAATGACCACAAAACTCTGTTATCGAGCATAGCTTAATGTCGTTTAATCTCATTTATATTGGTGAAAAATAATTGTTGCACATAAATCGTTGGCGTGTGTGAGTGTGTGTGAGCAATTTGCAAAAAGCAATTACCGCCATACATCAATGTCTTATCGTTGGATCTGTGCGTCGATTGTCACTAGTCATGCGGCGGTGGAGCGCAGTAGGTCAACTTCGTTAGGTGAACGAAAATAACGTTATTTTTTTCTACAGGTGGATATTCTCATGGTTGTTCTCCGCCTTGGGGTCGGTGAAGGGGTCTGTCCGAGTCGTAATGATTAAAACCACCCTAGTGTTCCCTCGGTCGCTGGCGTCCGGAGTTGCGAGTGCGGATCTGACTTCCACTGCCTCGGAATGGAACAAAAATATTTCAATCAAATTTAGTTCATATTTGCAGCTGAAATATGTCCAGTAGTGTAGTGTCCGTAGGCATACGAGGCGCCAGCCACCATATCAACCGACCATGTGCATCTCGTAACTGCAACTACCCACCCACATTGTGAGAGGTTTTCCAAATGAGGATTTTGTCACAATATTCCACAACTTTAACACAACGCCATCTAGTCTCAAACTAAGCAGAGCTTGTGTTATGAGTACTAGACAACTGATAAACATACATATATATTTCTAAATACATACATATTATAAATAAATTACACCCAGACAAAGAACAAATGATAGTGCTCATCACACAAACATTTGTCCTGGGTGGGAATCAAACCCACGACCTTACGCATAGCAGTCAGGGCCACTGACCACTAGAACAACAGGCCTGTCAATGAGTCTTTCTTTCTATTGTTTCAACTTGGTGGTAAAGGATCTAATGTCTTCGATGTCTATCAAAGGTTTTTGACATATCTGCTAGAATAGAATACTGTTTATTAGGCTAATGACACGGAAGAAATGATTATACGGCCTACAGATATTTGTTTTGGGTTTGGAGTTTGTGTAATTGAATTTAAAGTTTATTTGTAAATAAAAATTTAAAAAATACGGATGTGAAAAATAAATTTATACTTAAATACATAAGAAATTCAGGATAAGTTATTTTAAAATGTCAAAGTATCGAAGAAAATGTCATAGACACCTACGATATAGGAAAATTCCTGGTGTGGGCAGTCTTTAAAAACATTATCGTTTAAACTACAGATATTTGTTTTGGGTTTGGAGTTTGTGTAATTGAATTTAAAGTTTATTTGTAAATAAAAATTTTAAAAATACGGATGTGAAAAATAAATTTATAAATACATAAGAGATTCAGGATAAGTTATTTTAAAATGTTAAAGTGTCGAAGAAAATGTCAAAGACACCTACGATATAGGAAAATTCCTTGTGTGGGGCAAAGTCTTTAAAAACATTATCGTTTAAACGCTTTAACAATCTTTTGAAGACAACATTTGTACGAAATAAAAAACCAATGAGAGAATTTATATTTTTTGTGATCAATCCTATTCATTGGCTTGGCACCGACTTGAACCAGATGTGTGCCTAGCTTTTATATAAACAAAATAATTCATCCAATAAAACTGTCTTTAATATTATTTTTTGCTTTGTTGCACAGTAGTGTTTTTTCTTTGTTTTGTAGTCGGTTAAAAATTTTGTTAAAAAGTTTTTTTTTTATGTTTTACAAAAATTTAACATATGATTTACGAGCCTATTGCGGAAACATTTTAACAAAAATATAATGTTTTTTTTTTTCATCTGATTTGTTTCATCAAATACCATGGTATTTAAGTGTTTTCATTAAATTCAAGACTGTGATAGTCAAGTCTGTAATTTGACTCAGACAAACCATTTTGACCATAATTTTTCTTCAAACCCTTTCATTTGGTGCAAGCCTAACATGTTTTTTTAGTCACAGATTTGATGGTATAGTTTTGTCACTTTGTTAAGTTTAATTTTTAGCAATACTTCTTCCCAATCTCTTTACAGTGGCATCGTATCTATGGTTGTTTTTCTAGCATTTTATTCAGGCATTTGCAACGTTTCTACTAAACGTTTTCGCTTCTCAATGGGAACGTAGAACAGATTTGTATGTAGTTAGAACGAATGAGGTTCACGCCTGTTTCGTATGAGGTGACTTTATTTTAAAGTCTATATAAAGTGGGAGTAATACTGTATGCGTCTCGGTTGAATTTAAAACACATTACTATGTTTTTTATTATTTTACTTTAATTATGTGTGGTAAATATTGTTGTGTTTTTTATATATTTTCTACTCGCTGAGGTTATTCACACGTAAATCCCGATCCCATGGGAATTTCGAGATAAAAAATATTATAGCTAGCTTTTAGTATAAGACTCATTCAAATTGGTTCAGCCATTCTAGCCCGAACAGTCAGAAAGACAGACAATCAGAGCGACGCATAGACAGACAAACATAAAAAAAGGTTTTTGTGTTCTAATTTCGTGTAAATAAGCACTTGAGAAAACATAAGTTACCTGGCTAAAGTGAATGCATTGAAGGAGTGTACATTCCGCATAGGTCCATACATGACGGTAAGTAGATATAATTATAAAGCAAGCAAGACACTTGAAATTTAATAATATTTGCAGAAGATAATAGATATAGATGGTTTTAAACCTGCTTTATTTTGAAGCTAGTATAATTTAAGGGTTTTCTTTATCTCAACTTATCTAAATAGATCTTCCGACTGGGTGTCAAGACCCTTTATTTCAGCGCGTTGAGATATCGTGTTGAAATGAAAACCGCATACAAGTCTATAGCCCCTTGAAGTTGTGAAAAAATTAAACTTCAAATTTAACGTAAAAAAATACGGCGGTTTATGCAGCAATAATAATAATAATAAACGTTTATTTATCATCAAAACAGTACATGGTTGATACATACATATTGTTACATGGGATGCATATTTCGACACTCTCAAGGTTTATTTGCTCGATCACCCTATTATTTTCAGTACTAATAACTTATTAATAATATACAACACAATCAACCCTAATTCAATTGCCTAAGCAAAATGTATGAGACTTCCTAGAGTGGAGGTGTGTTCTTTGGATCGGCCGTGAGGTAAGAGATCCTCGCTCTCGCGCCCTCCACGAGCCAGGCTCCGACGGAGCACGAAGTTAACCGAGTGTTGGTCGCTATGGAGCTGCCATCTGCACTTCGTTTAGTGACTGTACTATTGACCATCTCCGACATATTATTGTACTTTTAAATAATTTTTACATTTCTGTGGGCTAGAGTATCAACAACAGTAGTTTTAGGTAAATAAAAAAAATATTTGCTTCCGTAATATTCCAAGACATAGCATCTCCTTAAAAATAGATAGGTACACTGTCCACGCCATCTAGTGGCGAAAGTAATAAATAATAATAAATAATACGATCGTAGTGAATGAACCGCTAAACTGCCGTTCACGGCGAACGACTTACTGAACAATTGCAATGTAGCTAATGCACGCCATTACAAAGACGTTTTTTGAAAAAAAAACATGTAATCTATTTAAAGCTATTATAAACGACCATCAGCGTTAATAGTCGCATTATTTTGGACAAGCTAATCCTGATCCTGCACATACACTATTTCTAAATATCATGATCCAGCTGGATTTGCTCATTCATTTAAATACCCTCAAAAAAGAACATTACCTATTTAAATAATTGAATTTTAAGATTTATAGCAGTTGGTATCAGAAACTGGGACTAAGCTACCGGCGCGGAGTATTCCAGAAAGAAGAACTAATAATCATCCTTTTACTGCTTTCTAAATGAAGTCCTTGCCAGGCGCCTAACAAGAGCCATCAACGCCTTATGATTGAGGTTTGTCTGTATTAAGCCATTGACTGACATGACTATTGATGTAACAATGTATTTATAGTGGGTGAATAAAATTTATTTACCTATTATTAAATGGCCAAGTCTAAATTCCACAGGTCAACAACCTCGCATGTCAAGTCAATACATAATTTGTTTATCTTCTTGGCTTTTACGATGTTTTCGTCATGCGGGACTAGCTGATGTTTTATTGTCATTTTATTTTAATACTAGCAGTCATACAGGGCTTTTCTCACGTGGACTTTATCACGATAAAACATAACTATCCTGCTTTTATAGTCGGGTAAAAAGTAGCCTAATACCTTCCTCAAGCTTCAAGCTACATCTATACCACCATCGTAATTAATTTTATTGACATTTATATCATTATTATTCTTCATTTATTAATTGAATTTATATTGTATAATTGTTTTGAACTTTGTTATGTTCGATTATTATAATTATTAATATTAATACTAAAAATATTGGCACTAACGTATTATGTAGTGTTTGCTTTATGACGACTATTTATGTACCCAGAATATGTTTATACGTGTAGAAAGGGCCCAGAGAGCTATCCTGAAGGTGATTCATGGCCGACCACGAAGGTATCCCACTGTGCAGCTCTATGCCGACAGCAAAGTGCTCACAGTCAGACAACTTTACGTGCTCCTGTGTGCCTTACACAAACACTCTGCACGCCCCTCTACGCAACCCAGCGGCAGACGTAAACATAATGTTTTTGCCCAGGAACTTCACAGAACTGCCTTTTCTAGACGTCAGTTCTTTGTCAATAGCAATACCATATACAACTCTTTAAATAAAAAATTAAATATATATTCGACCACAAGATTTCAATGTAAAAAGTTATCAGAAATTATCTCCAATCACTCACCTTTGAAGGTACTGAGGATCTTCTGCGTGGTAATTTGCAGTAAACTGTTACTCATACGCTTTAAATACTTGCAATATCACACATGCCTTATACGCACAATTACACGCGCGCATACATACACACGCACACACACTCGCTTAAATACCCACACTCTCTCACACATGCACACACTCTCTCACACATACATACTCACGCACGCACACACTACACTAACACTCTTCACCGCTAAGTTTATAAGTAGTGTGTAAAGTTTTTGTTTTTCTTTTTATTTAGTTTTTTTGTATTACATTTCTCTTTTTTGTACAAGTTATTGGTATCTCTCACCATTTGCTTTGTATTTAACGTCCTAACTGAAAGAAGCATAATTATTTTGCTGTTATAGTTTTTGAGGAATCACTGACTCCTAAGTCACAGGAACTTACACCTAGTTTAGGAGTCAGGGTATTTCCATCTCTTTGGACCTCATAGAATAAGCCTTTTGTTCAAACTTTTTTTTGTGGTTATTTTATTATTATTGTAATGGCTTTGGTGAAATAAAGGATTTATTTATTTATATTTAATTTTTATATTGTAACATTTGTGACCACAAACAAATGTAAATTTGTTGAGAAGAATAAATAAATACCAAATCCACCCAGTACTTTCGAAGATTAGCGCGTTTAAACAAACTGTTCCTTTTTATAATATTAGTATAGATATTAATACATTTGAAATTCTCGTCCTCTCGCCCCAGCCACCACGGCAGATGCCCCGGGCGTTGGGGATCGCGTGCCACCGTAGGCGCGGGCTTGCGGGCGGTGAGCAGGCGTACCTTGCCACCCAGTAATGACCAGGCCCAGGTTGATGGCGGGTCGTATTCCATGAGCACGCAGTCAGCAGCATTGACTGGGCCCGATAAGGCTATGCCTGTTGAGGCTGTGGGAATTTAACTAGATACCACAAGGGTAACTGAAGAAGCAGGGTGGGTTTTTAGTCAGTAGAAGTCTGACACTCCCTTCCGCTCCACCCAGAACGCGAGGAGTCATTCGATGATTTTCCTACCAGAAAAAAAGGTACAATAACTCTACTTGAGACACAATCATTTAAAAAAACAATAACAACTAGTAACCTAAAAGAAAAATACTCAAATAATGTAAATTAATAATAATTAATTAATTCATTAGTATTAATTTAATATTTGAAGGTCTATCCAGAAGCCTAGTTGACACTTCGCGTGACCCAAGGGCTGATTTTTACCTTGGACAGAGGCAATGCCGCCAGTCTTTTGGGCACATTACCAGTGGACAGCGATGCGCACGAATTTCTGGGTGCCATATTTTAGTTTATTTTTATTTAGGTTTTTAAAGTGTTAATAATGAACAATCAATCCCTAGTATACTTACATATGTTAAACAGATTTACATAAAATAATCCTATACTATAATAATGTAACAAGTACTTGTATACATAATATACTAAAAAAGATTCTGAAAAAAAATGAGAAAATTCTACTTATTTGTTAATAAAGTACATCAGCTATTTCCTTTTAAATGTATGATTATGTAAGCCAAACAATTTAATGTGAAAATAATCTACGAAACATTTTTAACGAACTCAGCATAAAAAGCGCAAGGAACACTCAACCAACAAACCATTAAAAATGTTGCCCAGCAAAATCATTTTTAAACACAGTAACGATGAACGTTAAAAAGGGTTATAGGTCTATTTGCTTGCAACCCTCAACAGGGGTGTAGGACAAACACGACGCGACATCCCTTTCTACATAATTAACCAACAAACCTGATAATGACTGGCAAGGAGTTAGGTGATCCTTTGTAAACAATAATTTAAACGGTTTTGAAAGTGATTGCTCGCAGCTATTAAATCTGTTTAGTTAACAATCTTCATTATTGATGATTGTTTGCAAATAAGTGTTGTACTGCACTACATCATCCATTCTATTGTCAGTATACTTAACCTAAAAAAACCGGCCAAGTGCGAGTCGGACTGGCACACGAAGAGTTCCGTACCATTTTCTATAAAAACGGCAAAAAATCATGTCTGTTGTATGGGAGCCCCCCTTAAATATTTATTTCATTTTGTTTTTAGTATTTGTTGTTATAGCGGCAACAGAAATACATAATTTGTGAAAATTTCAACAGTCTAGCTATCGCGGTTCTTTAGATACAGCCTGAGGACAGACAGACGGACGGACTGATAAAGAAGTCTTAGTAATAGGGTCTCGTTTTTACCTTTTGGGTACGGAACCCTAAAAATCCATTACCACATAATCAACCTATAATTTCCCCACTGCTTACTCGGGTCTCCTTTCTATATGATGGGATTAAGTGTAATCCATCATGCCCAGGGTTCGTACATAGATATTGCATGTCTCCGGTTTGTTAGTTTTGAGGACCGATTTCCTCACGGTGTATTAAAAATTTATTTACAAAATAATGTGCCTGTCTAGACTCAAACTCACGGCCACGAACGTATTAGTCGTGTGATTGGTAACCAATGGACCAACACTTCTCTCGTTGTCTTTGTGTAGCAATACAGCATGTTAGTAATTGAAGAATATGACGAAATTCAATGCATTCTTACATCATTTGCTTAACCTTTTTCTAACCGTCAGATTTCAAATTTTATTTGCATAAACATATGTATACATACAAGAATAAAAAACGTGCATGCAAGGTAACATAATAAAAATAAGGTACAATCATGTTTGCCAAATATGGCGTACAAATTTATTATTATGAATTTAAGTTACGCATTTATTATAATATTATGATGTGACAATAGTATACAAAGCAAAATAAATATAATAAAAAAGCTTTAAGTTTCATAAATTGTCAACTCTCAGTTAAATCCTTACTAATATTATAAATGCGAAAGTAATTCTGTCTGTCTATGTGTTACACAATCACGCCTAAACTACTGAACCGATTTCAATGAAATTTGGTACGGACATAGTCTAGAGCTTGTGAAAGGACATAGGCTGCTTTTTAATACAAAAAAAGAGATGTAAGTAGTTGAAATAGGGGATGAAAGTTTCTATGGAAATTAGGTACGTCATTTTTAGAGTTAGAAGCTTGAAACTTTTTTTAGACTTTTGATTAGAAAATTGTATTTAAATAAGCTATTAGAAGTAAAATATTATATTCAAAATAATTAGTCTAAAAAATTAAAAAGTTGCCGAAAGTCATAATTCCGCGCGGACGCAGTCGCGGGCACAGCTAGTATGAAATAAAATAAAATAAAAATAAAATAAAAATTGTCGGCTGCCAGTCTCACCTGGTTAGACTGTAGCTCGACATCTGTTTCTGAGTACCACAAGTTTACATAGGGCGACGGCCCATCTTAAGTTCATGACCCAATTGCTGGGTACCACAATTCACTTTGGCAAGTTTGGTATCAGGATTTCTCGCTTCTAGAAACTGCATGTCATTTAAAATGCCTAATAAGGAAATAAGTTTATTTAATGGACGCATATTTATTACATCTACTAAAGAGAAGAAAATATATTAATATTGGTATTTATAGGGTTCCGTACCTCATTTCAATCACGTTTGTCAAGACCTTTTATTAGATATCAAACTGAAATATGAAATACTCCGGTTTACAGTTTTTAAAACTGTGAAAAATGAAACTTATAAGACTACGCAATTAAAAGATTATATAACCGTTTATGTTGCATATTTTGCGATATCTAAAGAGAAAACTGGAAACCGGAAATATATAGGTAGGTATATATATAGTTCGGTACTAATGACCTACATACTTCGATAAGTATACAGAATCTTCCACAAATTAATTTAAAGATTACACAGACTTGTTTAACAGTTTCAACATAAAATGGAATAAAAGGTTTATAGTAATATAAACTGACTCGAGAAATATGATCTAATTTGGTACCTAACAGAATCTTGTAAACTCGATTTGTTACTGGGACAATTATATTTCAGACGTAAGGGATAAGCGGTTTGAGATTTGACATCGGATAGTCTAAATTATAATTACGTTGATTAGAATTTCTCTTTAATCGAGTTGGTATACCAGTAAAAAATCAATAAAGATGTGTTTTAATTCTAATATTTGTTTATTGTATCTTTATCATTTATTTCATTAGTTAATTATGTTTTGATTTAAGTAATTAGTATTAAATACATACTGTGACTACCATATTTGCGCGCGAGCTGGTGCGTCACAGATCCGGTCTCTCCTTGAGGACATGGTTGGGCGCTTGAACTTGACCTTGAAGGCTGCCTCCGAATGGGGCGATGCCAACCTGGTCAGGTTTAATGCAGCTAAGACCCAGGCGTGTCTCTTCTCCGCAAAAAGGAGCCAATTCGAACCGGCTCCTTCTTTCCGTGGTGTTACCGTGCCGATAACCGATCATATTGAGCTTCTTGGGGTGACTTTGATTTCCACACTCAATTTTGGCCCGTTTATGTTAGCATCAAAAAGGTTGAGAATCCTAGCCAAGGTGAGACGGTACTTCACACCGGAACAGCTGCTCAATTTGTATCAAGCCCAGGTTCGGTCGTGTATGGAATACTGCTCTCATCTTTGGGATGGATCTGCCAAATACCAACTGGACGCGCTTGAGTCTATCGAGAAGCGGGCCAAGAGACTCATTGTCAACGATGCACTGGTCGAGTCAAAGCTCCAGAGCCTTGAACACCGACGACGAGTTGCAAGTCTATATAGGTTTTCTATCGGTTACAGTTCGGGGAGTGTGCGATGGAATTAAACAGTCTGATTCCGCCAAGCCCGTTCCATCATCGGAATACGAGACAAACGGCGAAGCGCCATCGTTACATGGTGGACATCCCACCCATACGCACAAAACATTTTGGGAATACCTTCATTGTGCGTACGGCTAAGGAATGGAATTCCCTGCCGGAGTCTGTGTTTCCAGACAGCTACAACCTAGGAGTCTTTAAGTCAAGAGTGAATAGGTTACTTTTAGGTAAGCGTGCTCCATCTTTGACCACATCATCACTTACCATCAGGTGAGATAGTGGTCAAACGCGAACCTATTTTTCAAAACAAAAAAATCTTTTCTTCAACTCTGTTGTCTGCTGTCGCAGATCTGCTGGAAAAAAATTCTTATGAAATAAGCAGCACTTTTGGGCTGTTTTATCTGTATTTGTTTATTTTTCTCTTTTAATTGATATGTGGAATTGAACCGCGGTGCGGTGCGCTTACGGTTCTCAGTACCCTAGCTTACGGCTCTCCGTACCCTCCGTGCCGCCTAGCCGTCAACCAGCGGTCGACGAGCCGTAAGCGCGGCGTCGCTTAGCTGTAGCCGAATCGACGTGCCGGAGCTTCTGATCCGCTTACGTTACGTGGTTACGTTACGTGGAAGCCTGTTTGACGCCAAGGGGAAAGGCGAGGCGGTGACGACCCGCTCCTGAGTTGATATGTGTGCTGTGACCCTTAATATGATGACTTACATATGTATGGCCTACAAATAGTTATTTCTATCTCGGTGTATTTTTTTTAACAGAACTAGCATTCAAATTACTTAGTATCTTGTTTACCCCTCTAACTGAGTTAAATATGCTTGTGGCTGGAGTAGGTTCACGGTAATAGTGTAATGGGTTGGGTTCGAACCCGAGACCTATCGATCACAAAGCTGAAACCATAGTCATTAGGCTATTGACGCTTGTTTGTGCGTCTGAATTTAAACGAACCCACGATATAATAAAATAAATACACGATATATTAAAAACCACTACTTAAGGGGCTGTTATTCTTAGTTTGGTCTTCGTCATAATTATTATGAGCTCTCTTATTCAGAAATAATATTATAAAGTACCGTATCTATTAGTTTGTCATTTTAGCATATATGTGTATTTTATTAGTATTATTATATATTAGTATTATATTTTTTAGTATTAAATATATTATTTCATTCCATTTTCTCTTACACCTACCACAGTGTGTTTTTTTTTTGATATTTTTTTAAAGAATGCCTTGCTGCATTAATTCCGCCCATGTAACACAATTGTACATAAAGTTTAAATAAATAAATAAATATAGCAGCAATCTTAGTGTGGAGCAAAGTTAAAAACTTAAACTTTAAATCAGACCGCACTGGTACGAGACGGTCCCTTTTACGACTTTAACTAGCAAATAAGATTCGATTAAATACTGGCAGTAGGACAAAACAATCGTTGCCGGGGTTGCGGAAATGTTCTAACGAGATACCGCGGCCCCGGGACATAGAGTAATTGAAGGAACAGAGTGGGTTTTTAGTCAGTCTGACGCTCCCTTCCGCTCCACCCACAGCGGTAGCGTTTTATAGCGAGTCATTAGATGTTTTTACCACCGAAAAAGAAGGACAAAATAATCCTTATTTTACAAAATAACTCCCGCTTCACCTTCCCAAAACCCAGGTATCGTTATAATTTAATTACCATTCGCTCCCTCCCGACACTTCTTAAGTAGGAGGTAAGCTCGATAGGACGCCGTCGCCCCCGGGCCAACCCTTATCAACTGACTCGCTTGACTTCGGATTCCTCAGTACACATACTGTCACCCAACCTTTCCTTAAAGCTACAGAAATTTTAACCTTATCTCAGTCTACCAAGGTTGGTTCTTGATTGACGAGGGACGGTTGTACAGTCAGTTAAAGTTTAACAGTAATTTATTATTGACACCGTAGTTGTTCCTATGTTTTGTTTACCGTCACATTATTTTCAATAACATTGGTTGTAACAATCAAGTTATAAAGACGAATTTGCTTAGGAAATTCCTTCTGTTTATTTGAGATTTAATTGGGTCAGTCTATATTTGGTGTGCTGGTTTAATTTAGTTTTGGGTATGATTGTTTGATTGTTTATTTCAAGGGTGACAGTACACTGTCGAACCAAATAAACACTATATAAGTAGGTTAATTTTTAAAGGCTTATTCTATTTATTTATTGATTATTATTTTATTTTATTTTTATGACATGGAACAACAAACAGTTACATTATAAAAACTTACAACTAGTTTAACAAAAAATGAAGTTTTGACTATAATGGAACCCACTACGCTGTCCACAGACATTACACACATTTTACACACACAGACACACACACACATTAGAGTTTAGTAATAGAGAATATCTAATCGCTAGGTAGCGTTAAGTGCAACGTTTATATCAATTTGTAACAAGTAGTCAAACATTTATAATATAAATGTAACTAACTATAATGAACATAAAAAAATAAGACAAATTATAAAGTACTTAGGTATACAAGATAAAATTATAAAATAGTATCTACAATATAACATCAGTTATTATCACTAATTATGTTGAATAGAGTACAACGAATGAGTCTTTTAAACTTACTTATTGTGCAATTAAAGATATCAATTTCGACAGGCGAGCGCAGGCCTGAATTATTTCGACAAGCACTCAGAGCGAAAACAGTACCTGCGCGTACCCGCCGCCTGTGAATGGTTCTAGGTACAGCATAGCAAATCATGTTATTGAGATTTGTACAGTTAAATTTGTTTCTGACAATTTTGAATAGCACTGTGGCTTTGAAGTACTTTCTTCGAGAACTAAGGGAGAGAAGGTTGTACTTTTTGAGTAGTTGTGAATACGATAGGTAGTGTTTATGGCATCTATAGTGCATAGCACTCAAGAATTTGTACTGTACGATTTCAACCATTTCAGCATATTTTTTGTAGAATGGGTTCCAGACTGACACTGCATACTCTAGCTGAGAACGAACAAGGGCTTTATATAAGCACAAATATGACGAGGTCTTCTTGAAATCAAGGGTGGACCGCATAATGAAACCAAATAGACGGAAAGCTTTGCTGACTATTTTACTGATGTGCGAGTCTAGGCATAGTTTGGAATCTAGTATAACACCGAGATCACGAATTGAGTTTAATTGAGATAGGGGCACGTGGCAAAGAGTGTAGTTAAACTTAATAAGATGCTTGTTTTTGGAAAAATAAGGTAGCTGCATTTCGGCAAACTTAGCTTTAATTTATTACTGTGGCAGTAGTCTGTTAGTCTGTCAAGGTCTTGTTGTAGTAATATGCAACCATTTACTGTTTTGATGGATTTGTAGACCTTCAGATCATCGGTGTACAATAGAAACTTACTGTTGCGAAAGCAATTACCTATGTCATTAATAAATATGTTAAATAATAATGGTCCGAGGATAGAGCCTTGTGGGACGCCAGATGTAACTTCGATAATTTTTTATCTGTATCCATTGATTTCTACTCCTTGACAGCGGTTTGAAATATACGATACAAACCACCGTAGCAAATTACCGCGAATGCCATTAAAGGCGATTTTACTAAGCAGCATCTCGTGGTCCACCTTGTCAAAGGCCTTGCAAAAATCTGTATATACAGCGTCTACCTGCACGCCATTATCAAAACTATCAAATAAGAAACTAGAGAAGGACAAGAGGTTTGTAGTGGTAGATCACTGTTTAACGAAGCCATGTTGTTGTTGTATAATGACGTTGTGTAATGAGGGATATATTTCATTATGGACGAGTCTCTCAAAGACCTTTGACAAAGTGGAGAGAATCGAGATTGGACGGTAATTCTCCACATTACCCTTCGAACCACTTTTGTGTACAGGTGTGATGTTAGCGCGTTTCCACTCTTTTGGAAATACCCCCTCAGTTATGCACTTATTATAAATTATAACTAACGGTTTACAGATGTGAACAGCAGTGTTGCGTAGAAAATAAGCAGGTATACCGTCGGGTCCTCGTCTTTTGGCAGGATCCAGAGACCTGAGTTCTCTTAGGAGCTTGTTTCCGTGGGCGGTTGCCCATTATATCTTTATTTATTGTTAGTTGAAACAAGACCTAAATATAATACGAGTAAATAATTATACAGTATCTAATTATTTGATTTTGTTCAAGAATTAACAAATTTCTTGCAAAAAATATTGTTATTTTAAGTATGAATTACTTTTATTTTTAGTTTAATCATAAGTTCATTGTGTGTAGTAATTAAATACGTAAACAAATGTTATGACATAATGAGTAAATACTTGGTATTACATTTTTAATAAAGAAGGTCATTTGAAACATTTTTTTCCAATTATGAGATCATAACTAATCTCCGTTATCGACCTATGCGTAATAATATACTTCAGACGATTAATTATATCCTATAGATTAACAATACATTAGTTTTGGCTGCGGTAACTGCGGTCTTGGAAACACCAGGTCATTTACTAATGACGCTCTGTAATTAAGAAAAAGTGCACCCATATCTAAAATAATGGCTTCTCTATTTATTATTAAGTTTATTAATATAGAAATGCTTATAATTAATATAATTTAGCCTAATATTTATAATGGAATTCATGTGAAAAAATATGATGAATATTTTCATGTTAATAAAAATAAACATTATTTACCTATATTTTTCTCTTTGTATACTAATACATATATCATTTTAATAAAGTATTATAGAGAAACTTAACGTCTTTTTATTTTAAAATAATATTTTCCGCAAGCCCGTACTGCCTGCACCACTGTGCGACGTGTAGTTGGCGACGCGCGACGTCTGGGGGTGGAACGATCCTGATCAACCTTGCCAGTAATTATGAGTAGTTCAAGATTCAAGCCTTTTCTGGCTATGTGACAGAAGAACTCCAGTATTCTGCGCAGACAAGTAGTCGGTAGTCTGGTCTGTACGTTTACGTTTTTACCGCTGGGCTACCAATAAACACGGTGAAAAAAGAAAAAAAATCTAATAACGTAATCCCTAAAAAAATTTAGTACAAAACTAAAGCCCATCTGGACATTTAGTGACAAAAGAACTATACACGAAGTATATCCAAAGCAAAATCGGATTTAGTTGGTACAAGCGTGCCGACCCGCGTCAATTTGAACTGACAGTTTTAGCTGAAGAATGATCGGAATTCCACTGTCGGTTTACTCTAAATGTGGGCGAGTGGTAAGTTCCGAAGACAGAGTATTGTGCCCATTAATATCTAGATTCCAGACTCTGAAATTTAATTTGGAATATCTGCTGTGGGTTGTTTTACTGAAGCATTGTGTTTGTTGTTGTATTGTGGTGACGAACTTTCAGTCTCAAGGTAATAATCTCACTCCTACTAATATTATAAATGCAAAAGTTTGTGAGGATGGCTGGATCGATGTTTGTTTGTTACTCTTTCACACAAAAAACTATTGACCGGATCTGAATTGGTATCTTGGTAGTTGAAATACTGAATTATTACATATGCTAGGTTCTATCTCAGAATGATCACGGGATCTGCATTTACGCGGGGAAATCATCCCATGCGAATAAATAGCGAGCAGAAGCTACTAATCATGGTACAATAATATACTCCGCCTGGTATTCTCCGGGCTAGGCGGAGTACTTATATTGTTACGCCAGTCGCTTAGCGAAGTACGTCGAGGAACTTCAACCGACTTCTAGTACGTTCGAGACACTAACGCCACCTCGCGGCGTGAGAACATTCTTGGCAGTATAGGCAGTGAATTGATTGTACAAGAATGTTCTAGAACACATCGATCGGGGTATAAATAGATCGCAAAGGAACGTATACGGCATCGGCAGTCTCAACTCTACAAGTGAATTTTATTTTGTACTAGTACTCACGCGGGGCTTCGCTTCCGTGGATTCTATCACGGTAAAAACATAACTCTCCTTTTTTGCAGTTGCGTAAAAAGTAGCTTATAACCTTCCTCAAGCTTCAAGCTACGTCCATACCAAACTGCATCCAAATCCACCCAGTACTTTCGAAGATTAGCGCGTTCAAGCAAACAAACAAAGAAACAAACAAACAAACTTTTCCGCTTTATAATATTAGTATAGATTTATTAAATTAAAGCGATAATTTTGGCGTCATTGGCGTTAATTATTTCTATTCCGAACCCCAGCTCGTAACAATATTATTATACCATGCCAGTAATAATCTTTATTGTGCCAAAAATACATATTTTGAAGTTTATTAGAACTCACGTCACTTATATATTCAATTATTACTGCACATACAAATTAAAAACAACAGTTCCGCACAAAATAGGTTTAGTGGTTTGAATGTGGGCAATGAGTCGTACGCAGCTACCACATACATTAATATACTTAATAGGTTACTATAATTTACACATTATATACTTATACAATGTTTCTTACAATTAATTTAAAATTTTATAAGTTTTTAAGCTAACATGGTCACTGACAGTATCTGACAACACCAAAAAATGGTGGCGCGGAGAGCTAATTTAGTTTATTTTAGTGAACTGTATTTGTGATGCGAAACAAAACGATTGACAAAACGTTTGGCGATAGGTAGATGAGTTGCGAGGGTGTTGGACAGTAGATTGCAACTCGAAAATTAAGGTTGGAAACCACAAACCTTTTACTGGAGCTACGTGCTTTCGTCGTCACCGTTGCAGAAGTAGTTGAGCTTCAATTTGCTGTCCTCATAAAAATCACACATTAAACACAGACACAAATTGTTGTTAAGTACTTAGTCTGTGAAAATACAGTGAATCCAAAATTGTCAATTATTCTTGTTCAGAGCAGGCTGATGCAATGCGCGTGCGAAGCGTTTTGAAACGGAATCCATTGCTGGTCTAAATATAGACCAAACTTCCACATTGCTCAAGGTAAATCTCTTAAGTCTTCGTGTATCCACGCCACAGTTGATACAGAGATGGCTCCGTAGTAAACTGATAAGTTCGTGTAAATCAGGTTCCATAATCGTGTCAGGTCCTTCGTGAGAAACAGGTACGTTCTGCAATGGCAAGCCGGTGTCGTCGTGGGAGGCGGGTACAGAATCCGATGTAAAGCCAAGGTCATCATCGGGAGCGGGTACAGGGTCCATAATCGTAATTAAAGTCGCCAGAATATCAAATAGAAAAACGTAGTAGAAAATAAATTACGAGTCGCAAAGAAACAGAATCAAACAAAATGTTAAATGTCAGTCAGTTGTCAATTACAATTTTCTTGACGTAGGGACGACACTAAGAAATCAATTTATCGAAAAATCTATATTTTTGAGAAACTAGAAACATGGAATCGGGTCAGTGGGTCGTCTTAGACGGTTAAATGGTTCGTGTTTAGAAGCTCGATAATGAACAAACCTTTCTTGTCTCTAAATAAAATAATAAAAGCGAAACAACTACATAATAAAAATAGATTTTTCATTAATCGATTTTTGGTAACCGGTTTTAGAGTATCGATTTTTTTTAGTTAAAGTTATCATTCCTACTTTGAGTGGATCTTTAGTTTTGTGGAATATTATTATATTATTTATAATTTGCATAGTTACAAAAGCCTAAATGTCAACAACTTATAACCTTACAAAATATTGCTTTTCCCAATGCTGGGCCGTTAATTGTTGAGGAGTTTTCCTGGTACTTCACCATCAACTTCACTTCACCGTCAGCTTCACTTCACCATATGCATTGTGACGAGCATATTGTGCTTAATAACCATATTCAAGTAATCGAAGCGGAACCCATGAAATACTTATTATTCCTACTTATATATTGAGTAGTTCCAGTGGCCACCTGTATTCTTCATCATCAAGTCCACTTCCCAAATGGTGCTTTTCGAATGCAACTACACAAGTTACTATAAAAAATACTCAAATCACTATAGGTGTGCCAATAACATTTAAAGAGTTCCCTCGATTTCTCCAGGATCCCATCATCAGATCCTGACTTGGTGACAATGGGACCAATTTTGAAGTATCAAACAATAAAGAATTTTCCAAATTGGTTCAGCCGTTTTCGAGCAATCGGTGATCATACATAGAAAAAGTAAGGAACTTCGTTCCAAAAAATATACGCATCGACTTGATAACCTTCTCCGTTTTTTTTTTTCGTCGGTTAAAAATAGTGTTTATTTCTTTATCTATGACGTCAAACCTAATGTCTCCAATTTATTTCTTTCGTGGGCGTCGCTTAGCCAAAGCTTCTTTATCGAACAAGCATTTCTATTTACAACAAGGACGATCCTTCATCATACTGCTTTAATTGGCTTTAATCTATAAATCTTGGGACAAAAACAATTCAGCCTATTATGTTCCCAGCTGGGATACTTGTGATATCACTGTGTGCCAGAAAGAAATAATGAAAACCTGATCACGATTTTTAAGAACTTGTGTAACGAAATTAAAGTATCAATTCCTGACACAGATTTACAAGCGATTCGCCGGGTTGCTAAGATGAACAACGAATCGGATCGTCCCAGAAATATACTGGCTACATTACCATCTGAAAGACACCGTGATAATCTTCTCTCAGCCATAACTCAATATAATAAGAGCAATAAAAATAGCGTCTTGAACTCGTTGCACCTAGGTGTGCCTGGAGAAAAACGTACTATTTACTTGGCGGAACATCTTTCACCGGAATGTAAGAAACTTCATGCCGCAACTAAATTGGCAGCTAAGGAACGGTCTTATAAATTTGTATGGGTTAAATATGGTCGAATTTACGTTAGGAAAACTGAGCAGGACCAGACTATACAGATAAAACACATCAGTTGTTTAGCTAAACTCACTTAAACGGACACGTGTATTGTTTACTATTTGGATCTGTTTTCTGTAATCTCTTATGTTAATTTATTATCAGAATGTAAATAGAATAAGATCAAAACTAGAGGATTTTTATGTTAATTCACTCAATTGTAATTATGACATAATTTGTTTAACTGAGACGAATTTGAACTCGGGTATTTTTGATAATGAACTTTTTGATAATCGGTATAACGTGTTTCGAAGACATCGCGAAAGTACATGTGTAAATAAGGTTGATGGAGGAGGTGTTTTAATAGCTATTAAAAAACAATACAAAGTGGTAAGGCATTCCTCATGGGACAGCAGAGTGGAGGATATTTGGGTGAGTGTTTTGCCTAGCAACTCGCGTGAGTGTCAGTACAATCTTTGTGTATGTTACCTTCCCCCAGATTTACCTATTAATGATCTCGATGCTTTTTATGCGAATACACAGAAGATTGTTACAGTTTCTCATAACGATTGCTCAAATTTAATTATTGGGGATTTTAATGTTCCGGGTTTGCTATGGACTCAAACGCGTTCGGGCAGCGGATTAGTGAATGCTGCTATAGCTAATGATAGGAAGTCTTCTTTCTTACTGGATCTATTGTCATTTTGTCAATTGTCACAATTTAATCACATATCTAACAAAAACAATCGGTATTTAGATCTTGTCCTCTGTAGTTCAGAAAGTATCCAAGTTTTTCTTAATGATGATCCGCTCAGTAGGGTTGACGATCATCACCCACCTTTGAGTATAATTATGAAAAGCAGTGTTCCTACCAAACAAATGAAACCGAATAACATTAAACGGTTAAATTTCCGAAAGTGCGACTATGTTAAGGTAAGGGCGGATCTCGCAGAGGTTGACTGGTCTTGGTTAAAGTTGTCGACTGATATCGACCATGCACTAGAAGAATTTTACAGGGCTCTGAACACTATAATCAGCAAGCATACTCTACAACCAAGCTGAGTGAGTCTGCACAGCCACTATGGTACTCAC
Source organism: Tholera decimalis (assembly GCA_943138885.2). NCBI lineage: Eukaryota > Metazoa > Arthropoda > Insecta > Lepidoptera > Noctuidae > Tholera > Tholera decimalis. The sequence continues at coordinate 36,705,953 of OW964564.2, read as the reverse complement.
TATCTCTTAAAAAATGTCTCAAGGAGAAAAATAAATATCATAGGCGCTTCAAAAAGTATAACAACCCTCGTGATTATGACACTTTTTCAATGTTGCGTAGTAGGTGCAAAACTCTTACAAAGGAATGCTATATATAGTTCCTTTATAAATCCACTGAGGACTGCTTGTCTGACAATATCAAATCGTTTTGGAAGTTTGTCAACAGCAGGAAAAATGCGAATGGTTTACCTCAAACGATGCAGTTTCGTGGAGTAGTTTATTCGGATAGTCAAGATATCAGCGAATTATACTCGAAATTCTTTAGCTCCGTATTTGATGACACCTCTAGATCTCACCCTAGTACTGAAGTATGCGCCGGTGTAGAATGTAACTCTTCACTATCGGAGATTTATATTGAGCACGATTCTGTTTTACGTTCATTAAAATGTTTGGATCGCAATAAATGTGCTGGACCGGACGGAATCCCTTCTCTTTTTCTAGTCAATTGTGCTAATGAACTGTCATTGCCTTTGTATTACTTGTTTAATCGATCACTAAAGCTGGGTGTGTTTCCTAATTTTTGGAAAAAGGCGCACGTAGTGCCCATTTATAAGGAGGGTGACAAGTCTGATTGCGCAAATTGCAGACCCATAAGTTTACTATGTGGTTTGGCAAAACTTTTTGAAGCGTCCTTATATGAGCATTTTTATTCACACATAAAACCGTATCTTTCCCATTCCCAGCATGGATTTGTTCGAGGAAAATCAACCCTTACAAACTTACTCGAATATAAAAACTATCTGTGTACTGCCTTCGCGAAAGGTGGTCAGGTTGACTCAGTCTATACTGACTTTCGTAAGGCGTTTGATAAAGTTAACCACGAAATACTGCTTTTGAAGCTCAAATCGTACGGTATACATGGCTCCCTGTTTCGATGGATACAATCTTATTTAAAAAATAGAAGCCAACTCGTGTCGGTTAGAGGATACTTGTCGTTGCCAGTTAACATTACGTCGGGCATTCCACAAGGGTCGCATTTGGGACCCTTACTTTTCATCATTTTTATTAACGATCTTGTGACAAAATTACAGTGTCCCTGTCTGTTATATGCCGACGATCTGAAGTTATTCATGTCCATTAATAATATCTCCGACTGTGAGTTCCTTCAAAATGATCTGAATATTATTTCCAACTGGTGCATTCTTAATCGAATGAATTTAAACATTAATAAATGCTTTGTTATAACTTTCACAAAAAAAATGATTAAGAATATATATGACTACAAACTCGAAAGTCAATCATTAGAGCGAAAGCATGTAGCCAGAGATCTTGGCGTGTTGTTCGATGAGAAACTTTCTTTCAGAGAACATTACGAAAGCATCACGAATAGAGCATTTAAGCTTCTCGGTTTTATATACAGGACTACCAAAGGATTTAAAAACCTTAATAGCTTTCTATTACTTTACAAAAGTCTTGTAAGAAGCATATTGGAATATTGTTCGGTAATTTGGTCACCGTACTATGCAGTGCACTCTGACAGAATCGAGAGCGTTCAAAGAAAGTGTTTAAAGTGGGTCTCGTACCGGTTTGGCTTCGCAAGAACACTACAAACTTATTCGGATCGCCTTAGTAAGTTTAATCTGATGCCTTTGCATGTTCGTCGCAAGCAGCAAGATTTAATAAGCCTTCATAAGATCCTACACTCCACCCTGGACTCATCCACCCTGCTGTCCTCTATTAATATTAATACTAGGTATACCTCCAGAATGCCAAGAACTTTTTCACTTCTGGTATATAGAAATAACACCTCTTCCCTATCGTTAGAATGTGTCGCCTTTATAATGAAATATCGAAAGATACCAGAATTAGTATTGACATCTTCGATGCTCGTACCACAGCTTTTAAAAGACTTGTAAGTGCTCTTACTCTCTGTTAATGTTAATGTTTTAATATATATGCTTAACACTGTTTTACACTAATTTCGTTTTTAAACACTTTTTCTGTAACCTATTGCTAGTAGTTAAATTTATATTTCCTTTTTGTTGTTGTTGTCATGTTGTGCGATTACGCTCTGGGTCACAATCAGCCCAAAACATATTATGTGTATTTGTTATAATAAGTGGATTGTAACCTGTTGTAATTGCCTTGAGAATAAATAAATAAATAAATAAATAAATAAATAAATAAATAAATAAATAAATAAATATCTAATGTTATTTTTCTCATGGTCATTGCACCATCAGCTCTTCTTCGTAACTATCAAATTCCGCCAAGCCGGTTCCATCATCGGACTATAAGACGAACGGCGATGCGCCATCTTTACATGGTGGACATCCCCCCCCGTACGCATAAAACGTTTTGGGAATACTTTCATTGTGCGTACAGCTAAGGAGTAGAATTCCCTGCCAGGGTCTGGTAAGTGTGCTCCATCTTCGACCACACCATCACTTACCATCAGGTGAGATGGTGGTCAAACGCAAGCTTATGATCAATAAAAAAGCCGTTCCTACTGTTGGGAAACAGGCTTTCTCTCTCTGAGAAAGATTGGTCTGCGGCCCAGTGCGGGCTGTTTTCCTTCACCACATGGTGGACATCCCACCCATACGCACCAAACGTTTTCGGAATACCTTCATTGTGCGTACGGCTAAGGAGTGGAATTCCCTGCCGGAGTCTGTGTTTCCCGATAGCTATAACCTAGGGATCTTTAAGTCAAGAGTGAATAGGTAACTTTCAGGCAAGCGTGCTCCATCTTCGACCACATCATCACTTACCATCAGGTGAGATGGTGGTCAAACGCGAACCTATTTTAAATAAATAAAAAAAAAACCGTTTTATAGCATTGTTGATGATGTTTACACAAAGTTGTGTGCGGGCCTGGTTTTGAACCCGCGACTTATTTATTATAATTATTCTAAATAAGATTACGTATTAAACGTGTTATTAACCTCCATCTTCCAATTACTAATTAAGGTTGCCGAAAACCTAATGTAATAATTAAAGATGGCCTTATAATAAGGATAAACTACTTACCGCGTGTTGGTATCTTACCTATTTTACAATTGACATGGTTCACGCAGTGGTTGAACTATTGGCTGATGCGCTGCGTGTCATGGGTTCGATTCCTGCACCGAAAAAATATTTTTACGGCCTACAATAAAATCCGTTGTTTAGGTTGTGTTTGTATATAAAAGTCCTCTTAAGGCCACGGTGACCAATAATTGATTAGCAATCTGCGCAGAACATATTGCACTCACACATATGCACTCTGTTCCTTTACTCTCAAAGTCCGATGGGACGGCAATCCGACATGACCGGAGAGATAGAGAGGATCAGGACCATCACTGGGCACTGCTCACTAAACAAACACTAACACAGAATAGGTATAACGGACAGTCCCCTGTGCAGGGCATGCATGGGGACGGAGGAAACGGTGGTACACGTGCTCCTAGAGTGCACGAAAATCACCGACATACGGAAACAAACCCTCGAGTCATTGAATTCCCTTACAGACAACCTGAATAGACCGAGAGACCTGCGGGCCTAGACAAAATCCATTTTCTGTAAGCGTTAACGCCAACGGAAAAATTAAATTGTATGGAGTTGACATTTGCTAACCACATGTCACGTGATTGTCACGTGTTAGTAAATGTCAACTCCATACAATTTAATTTTTCCGTTGGCGTTAACGCTTACAGAAAATGGATTTTGTCTAGGTCCGCTGATCAGGTCTTAGCCAACCTCGAGGTTGGCTGGATGGAGTGACGGCTGACACGACTCACGCACAATGGTCTCGCGTAGAGACTAAGTGCGAAAACCAGATCAAAGAAGAAGCATAGGCTGTATCGCAGCTTACCTAGGAGAGCAGAACCACATCCACAGATTTGTAGTATATTATAAGTACTACTAGTTCACATTTTAGATATAAAAAAAAAAGAAGAAGATAGAGAGGATCAGGCGCAGGATCAACGGCATAACGTACTTTCCGAGGCACGGGGGTTATCACTCCACCAAGTTCTAAACTCCGGGCTCAGGCACCTTTTGTCCGCCTCTCTTGCCTCTTGACCTCTTGCTCAGCAGTCGCACTTTCGACCACAACTGTCATCTGCTTAGTCTTTTAAAAACTATTTTGGGATTGGCTTCCAGTATAACTGGATACAGCTTAACTGATATCCACAATTCGGTAGCTAGGTAACACGTACGCCTTGGCAAGAACATGTTTTTATATTTACATTATACATGGATTTATGTTATTCGTAATTTCGTCATGCACCGTAAGCGGCATCGTAGCTGTGTGGATAGTACTATAGCGTCACTAACTGAAGAAGCCTGAGATCGATCCCGGGGTCTCGTGAATTCTTTTTGTAATTTACTTTATCTTTATATTTATATTATATAGCATTATCTTTGCTCCGGTCAACTGGCAGCACTTGCAACATTTCTCTTGTAGAAGGAGGACCATACATATATGGTCATACGTCATAAATAATATTGTGAGCTAAATCTACCGACATAGTGGAAATATAATATAAGCATTCCATAAAATTGCAGTGATTGTGTTTGAACAAACATAAGTGTCTTCCAAATAGGGGTGAGTATTAGTTGTAATGAGCTTAACATCCAAATTGTGCATCATAGTTAGGTACTTATCGATTCCTTGTATCATTGTTGTAGCCTCTCGCAACGCCCTTTAAGTTTGGACTTGGACTTTGAGTATCTAAGCAAGCCAAATTAATGAAACTAGTACCCTGATCACGAGCTAGCAGGCAAAGGTGTTGGAAGGGTTCACCACACAATAAAACCCTCCTGGCGTCCAACTTAGTATAGGTTTAGGTTAAATTAGATTTAAGAACTAGATATAGTAATTGTAGTGCATCCTTAGGTTATCAATATATTTATGAAGTTGTTTTAAATGTGTTTAGTTTTATTCATGCGCGTAAAACCCGTAACAAACAGTGTAAGATTTTCTTGCTTGTCTTTCCGTAATGACTGCCATAAATGCACTCATGACACGCCTGTCCCCTGTGACTCCCCACTTCAGACCGCGCCCGGTCTGAAGTGGGGAGACTTGACCCCCAATCGTATACCCCAAATAGAAAATCTTCTAAAATTTTGCAAAATAAGACGTTCCAAATATCGACGGTCTAGAAGACAAATTAATGTGCTAATTACAAAATTTTGATAATGTAACATTTTAATGCTATAAGTATTCATTGATCATTTCAATACTTTAGTATAAAAATGTTAAATTATTAAAATTTTGTAATCAGCACATTTGTCTTCTAGACCATCGATATTATCACCCGATTTGCCAGTAAAAATAGAAGACTTCTATTTGTTTTATAATGTGTGCAAAAAGATTTGTATTCTGCAATAAAGAAACTCATTTATTCGACATATGTTTATTGTTAGTAACCCCCCCTCAAAATTCCAGGCTGCGACCGTAACTGACTCACGATACAACATCACGTTTCTTGTGAGGGTTCTTGTTTAAAAAAATACAAAACATAGTTAACACATAGATAAGGAGAGTCATTAATAATAATTTGACTATTACTACGTACTAAATAACTGCATCCTTCTAGAAATGCAGTCATCTGTCTAGCTCATATTACGGTGATGCAAAAACATTAATAAACATTTTGTTGCCTTTCTGTCTTTCTTTTTGCCTGGGCTAATCTCTAGAATGGTTCAACGGATTTGAATGTGATTTTATTAGAAGATAGAGAATATCGTAACGCAACATATAGCTTACGTGGTCCCACGGGAAATGTACCTAACCGGGAATACCGTCAGGTGAACGAACACCCACTGCGTAGTAGCCGTAGACGTAGTAACTGCCGTAATAATACCACCCATTGCAGCTCTACGTCATTAACCTAAAATAGGCAACTGCTCCTTAACGCGTTCCCAGTCGCCTTCATAAGTAGCTGAAAATTTCATTAAGCACAAGATGTTGCGCCACACCCCATAAAGATGACAATAATGTAAGTAATTCACAAGACAGTTCCCCATGACGTTACGGGGGTACTATTGCTTAGCCAACGTCAACGGTACCCTTGGGTTTTTTGCAGAAGACTGAGATACTTAAGATAATATAGTGATGTGTTTAGGACGATTCGTATGTTGTAAAACCAATAGTTTTGGTTCAAGTATTGGCATCTAGTTGTTGCCTGCGATATCGTTAGCGTGGATGGCTTTTACGCGTAAATCCGTGCCGTGTAAGAATTTAAGTAGCCTTTGTGTTATCTACATACCAAGATTCATTCATATCCGTTCAGAGATTCTTGCTCGAAAGAGTAATATAAACATCCATCCATTCATTCTCAAAAACTTTCAAATTTATAATATTAATAGCTTCTGCCTGCGACTTTGCTCGCGTTGGAGGATTTTCCCGTGCAAATCCTAATCCCGTGGGTACTCCGGGTAAAAAAGGAGCTTATGAGTTATTCCAGGATTTTTACCATCCAGGGTCCATGCCGAAATCTGAAAAAAATAATTTGATCTCCCATACAAAGTTGATCACTACATCTGGTCAGTTAGTATGGGATTTTTTTTAAAAAGAAGAAAGTAGGGTGTTTTACTTGAGCTGTTATAATTTAGACAAAAAGCCAACTTGCATAAAAATACCGAATCTTATAGATTTATAATATTAGATAGATATACTCTTAGATATATAGATATACTCATTTTTGTACACCATAACAGAATTAAATAAAGACCTAAAAACTACGAAGGGTGTTACAATGTTAGTAGGAATAGTACAAAGGTACCAACATAGTTACTAAGTACTCAACATATTCCCACATATTTTTTCTAGAATAAGTAACGTCTGGGTGCGCTTGAATCTTGGAATAACAGATCTAAACTCTAAACAAACAACTTCACATCATCATAATAATGTAAGTTTATAAGAAATTATTTCTCATGAAGAAATAATACCGAATTTCTAGTCTAAAGTATAAGTATATTCTCTATGCTAAGCATACATGTTGGGAAAACAATTGCGCATGAGCTACTTGAGAAAATAATGTGCTTCAATAAAAAAATATCTGTTTTCTTAGCTCAATTCTGAAGCAAGAATTCTGAGAAAAAAGCTTTAATGAAAGGCTGTCAAAGTGAATCGATTACTTCTAGGTCTTCTTAGTATGTCGATGGCAAAACTATTTTAAATAATTTTGGTCCAAAACTCTGCTACGCGAACTCCTTTCGCTGATGCAGACAAGATCATCAAGAGTACAAGTGACAGGGCATGTGGAGCAAGATAGAAGGTGGCTAATTGTCTGTGGGGTTGCGCCGCATATACATTTGAGATCTGAGCCATCTGAAAATCGGACTACAAGACAAACGGCGATGCGCCACCGTTACATGGTGGACATCCCACCCATACGCACATAACGTTTTGGGAATACTTTCATTGTGCGTACGGCTAAGGAGTGGAATTCCCTGCCGGAGTCTGTGTTTCCCGATAGCTATAACCTAGGGGTCTTTAAGTCAAGAGTGAATAGGTTACTTTTAGGTAAGCGTGCTCCATCTTCGACCACATCATCACTTACCATCAGGTGAGATGGTGGTCAAATGCGAACCTATTATCAATAAAAAAAAGACTCATGTCAGATTTTATGGCTTTTGATTACCGGCAATGACTTAACGTGTTTTCCAAGGCATAGAGGACTCCTGATGAAATTGGTCACTCATCTAAAGATTCGCCTCGGCACGTGTTTCTTAAAATAGACGATAAGACCGTGCGGCTATCATTATTTAGCCACAAGCAACTTCCATCAAGGGTATCCACTGCAAAATATTCACGCTTTCCCCAACCCAGTCTGAATTTTTGCTTAAATGTTCAACCTCAAAGTATCAAATCTAACTAAAATACGGCATAACCCTATAAATTACACAAAATATATTTATAATTTATCACTGAAATGCGAAACTCGATATCTTATAACCTACCTGTCGACAGAAACAGACTGTGGAAATTTAAGTATAATTAAGGGTGAATCTCACTACTTAATACCTTTAAAAAGCCTAACATCAGATCTCAATTAGCTGTAAGCATGTTTATCGCCTTTAATCGGATTCCACCCTTATTTTAGTTAAAGGTTTTAACACGGAGTAGCGTGTGAAATACTCTAAAGACCGTCGCGCAAATAAAGCTAAGTTAAGTATGTTTAGCGTAACTTGTGTTTATTAATTATTTTATGCAAGCCAATTAACTAGCCCGTTAATCTTAGCTTCCATAGAGCAGAGGTTTATGCGAACTAATATAAGTTAGTAGTAAAAGTTCGTTAGTTACTCACAAGTATAAACAATGAGTTAAATAAACTGAGCTATGCAAGCTAAATTAAAGCTACATTAATTATTTTTATTTTATTTTGGAACATATAAGCATATACACGTTACTAGTGTACGCTAACAGCTACATTACTTGAGAACTGTGTCGTAGCTATTAGCGCGCATCTCTATTGAGCTGAAGTTAAAGGAAAAATGGACAGACAAACCGAGAGGTGTAAGAATAAATAGGTGTTCTGTGTTTGTGTTTGCGTGTGTGCATGTGTGTATATGTGTGTGTATGTGTGCGTGTGTTATGACTGTGTGTGATTGTTTGTGGGTATGTGAATTCATGGGTGTGCATAGGAAGGCTACGTAGTAAAGACATAATAGACAGAAAGAGAAACGACTTAGAGATTTCGTTTCATTAAATCCTCTAATTCCTCATATGTGAGGGTGGATAGCCATTTGTATATGAACTTTGCACTCACGAGAAGTTTGTGGGTAAGTATTGAGGACTCTAATTATTTTATTATATAGGAAGGGGGCAAAGAATGAGTATTGCCGTCTAACTAATTTACTGACAGCTAATAGTGTCTTGCAGACTACATCCGTCCTGCGTTTCCGTTTGCTCTTTGGGTCGTAGATGGAAATTAGATTTTTTTTTATTTTTTCATAGTTTCATCTTAGTTCGGAATGCTTACGAAGAATGGTTTTAAGAAGAAAGGAGTGCGTAACCGTAGGTAATTTTAATAATATATACTGTTGACTAGTAGGGAAGAAGATTGGTTTGAGCTATTCATAAATATAATCAGCCTATAATGCACTGGTCCTCTCTGCTGGGACATAGCCCCCTAGCCCTCCTGTCTATATGGGAGGGAATGAACTATAATCCAACACGCGGGTTGGTGGATGTTGCTTGTCTTCAGATTTTTCGATACTCAAACGGCTAGCTCACGATATTTTCCTGTGATTATTAAAATCACGCGAAATAATGTGCCTGCCTGAGTTTGAACTCATAACCTCTCGTAAGTAACGCTTGTTACTACAGAACAGATAAAAGAGGTTAGAATGGCCTTGTGGGCGGGGCAGGCGCGCCACTCATAGTTTGAATACTCATACTTCAACTAAAATTATGATCACCGGCCAATAGTCGCACTTTTATTGTGACGACGAACGAAACTCCGCGAAAAAAAACATTATGCCGTCTTGCGCTGTCATATGGATTTCTTTTCACCGGTAAGTCCCAAAAACCTTAAAATACTAGTGATATTTGTAATTATTACAATAGTATTATGTAATTTGTAGACAAAAATGACATAATCGCGATCAGATGCAAAATCATACATTGCTTGCAATACATGGGTACCATCTTGTACTACGCAAGCGATCGCGCAATGTAATGCGGTATTGCGAGAGTCGCGTGTGCCGAGCCAATGCTTGAATACCGCGAAATTCCATGCGTATCGATAGTGTTGTACCAAGTTGTAAACACTGTCGATATAACGAATGTATTCAAATGATTATTATCAGTGTTATTTTAATGAAAATACCTTTGTTTATTACCACCAACTATTGTTAATTGTGGTTATCAATTTAGATACTAGGTTTTCGTCAAAAAATTTGTTTGAGGTTAGCTGTTTATAAACATACGTTTTATTGCTAGGTTTCCAACAGATCCAGGTATAAAAAATTTGTGGATTGAGGCAACCGGTAGAAATGAATGGATACCTACTAAATGTAGTATTTTAATTTTTGGTATATAGCATATAGAAATTTACCGGGTTAGTCACATGAAGTCAATTAAATTTTATTATATCATAACATAATTACGCAAAACAGAACCGCAATTACCAAAAAAAAACAAAAATCGAGAGAAAATTCTAATATCGTGGCTGTGACGGATGTGCCCCTAAATTTGACGATATTATGTATTTAATAAATTTCCACACTATTACTACCACTGCTCTTCCCCCCGCCCTTCCCATTCTATAGCAAAAAAATTGCAAACTTTAGTAACAAAAGTTTTAAGAATTACAATAATTTTATCGATATTGATTATCGACCTTTTGGTTACCTTAACATATATGAGAAATAAATTACTTTTGCGCGTGTGTGAGTGCATGTCAAACACAGTCTTTGCGTTAGTGTAACAATCAGTTGCAAACTCGTGATCTAAGTGTGTGTAGTTTATTTGTGTACGTAATGCGCATACGTATGGGTCTCTTGCTTGTAGTGGAGATAAAGAGTGGGAGACAAGCGGCGACACGTGTTCTAATACAAATCAGGAACTACTTCCTTCCTAACCTCTTTTATCTGTTCTGTGCTTGTTACTACTGGGGCCCCACGACTTTCTATCTAAGCTATTCAAGATAAAAAAATAAGCTACAGTAACTAGGTTTTACACGCTAAAAAAGTTAAGCTTAAATAACAGTTTATTGTAATGTTATCGTTGTTTTATTTCTTCCTAATGAATTGATCTATGCAAGCTACACAAGTCAACTTTAGCTAACTGACCCATATTTTAATAAAAACAGACTAAGCTGAGATTGTATCATTGCTAATGTAAGCTTTTTGACGTATGGTTGAACCGCAAAATTTATGCGAGCTAAGAAAAATCCAATAAGTATAGCATAGCTGTCGTTACACAACTGACTTAAATGATGTACAGCAAAGGGTACATTTTCAAGGGAATGGTCTAAACATTTAACGGTGAACAGTTTTTAATGGGGTAGAAAAATTAGCCTCTTATCGTTTTCAAAGAGGTTTCAATGAGAAAGGGTTTCTGTGTTTTAGACATGTGGGTAACCTGGAGGGTAAGGAAAACCGTTACCCTCCACCTGAGGCAGTTGGGTAAAGCGTAAAGATATTTCGTTATTGGTTTTCGGAAAAAAGTGTGGGTAGAAGCGTCTTCTTGTACTTGTGGGTAAGTCTGTCTAACCGACTCCTTACTGAGGATCGTGATAATAATAATAAATAATTAAGCCTGATATAGTGATGATAGACCGATTAGTGCGCCGCGCAATGATAATCGATGTTACCATCCCACATGACGAGAATCTCGTGAAAGCTGAGAAAGAGAAACACATAAAGTATCTCGACTTAGCTCATGAGATTGTTGACATATGGGATATGGACTCGGCTGTCATTGTGCCGATTGTCATATCAGTCAATGGGCTGATAGCTAAAAGCTTCGATGACCATCTGTCGAAGTTGGCGTTACACAGCTGGATAAAGAGCCTGATACAGAAGGCAGTACTCCTCGATACAGCTCGTATTGTGAGGAGGTTCCTTTCTCTGGAGACCTAACCACCGGTAGCTTGGACCCCATTCCCTTTACCAGTGAACTGCCACATTTTATATTTTTAACTGGTTTTTTTTATTGTCATTTTTTTAATGAAAAATATTTAAAAATGTAATTTTTGAGAGATATGTAAAATAAAGTAGATAATTATTATCTGTTTACTAAAAATTGTTGAAGAATATTTAAAAGCTCGTGCCTAAATAATAGCAGTCACTCGGGCCGTTTTTCAAGGGTAAGCAACACTGGCTGACGTCAGTCCGTGGATGGGTAAGTAACTATTTTAATATATCGAGTCTCCTCCGAAAAATACGATAAGACGTTAGTTTAGGCCGCCATTTGAAAATATTTTACAGTCGTAACGGAAAGTCAGAAGCTAGAAAATCTGACCTTGGTCTTGTCATGGGGTATCGTGTTATCAGCTAGTGGGTTTTGGAGATAAGGTAAGCAGTCGCTCCATGTAAAACACTAGTACTCAATTGTATCCAATTAGACTGGAAGCCTATTCCAACACAGAAAAAGGCTAAGGCAGATAATGAGATTTTCGTGCCTTAGAGCACCTTCACACTAGCGTTTGTCCAGCGTGGACGTTCGATAAACGTATGCGCAGCGCAAACGCCGCGACAGCGCGGCGCAGGTATGGCGTTGTTGCGGCGTTTCCTCTGGAGTCAATTAAACGCTGCGCTATCGCGGTGCAGACGTCACACAATTACGTTGTCGTTTCGGAAATATCTTTAACAAAATGGATTCTGACGAGGAAACTCTGTTGTTGGCTTTGCTTTTAAAAAGTAACGCGACGCAAGCGTCACTCATCTGCGGCGCTGGCACAGCGTATTCATTCACCCTTACACTGCAGCCGCGACAACGTCACGCCTGCGCTGCGTAGTCGCAGCGTCTGCGCTGCGTGTACGTTCATCGAACGCCTACGCAGGATACCCGGTAGTGTGAAGCGCTCTTAAAGCATTCTTTACTCTTTTTATGGATCAGTAACAAAGTAGATATACAAAATGTGTACGGTATTATGAAACAAAATTGTGTACACATAGAATATACATGTGTACGTACATATTTCAGCTAACTAAAATCTCAATGTCTGTTAACCGTAAACACAACTTCTAAAACTTATTTTTCCCAAAATAAAACCCACTATAAAACTAATTACTGACCGCCTGGAGCTCTTGGGCATGGAGTTGACGTCTGACCTCAACTTTGGCTCAACCATTGAGTCTAAAGCTCAGACTGCAGCCAAAAAGCTGGGCATCCTACAGAATGTGAGGCGATACTTCACACCTGGACAGCTTTTGAATTTATATAAAGCACAGGTCCGTTCCTGTATGGAGTATTGCAGTCACTTGTGGGATGGCTCAGCCAAATACCAGCTAGCTGCACTTGACTCGATCGAACGCAGAGCTAAAAGGCCTGGCAGGCAAGATCCACAGCCTGGCGCACCGGCGAAACATTGCTTGCCTGTCTATCTTCTACAGATTGTACTTCGGAGAGTGTGTGAAGGAGCTCTATGACCTAATCCCTTCCCCCCCCTGTACTTCTGGTCTACCAGACGTACCGCAGGATACCATCCACACTTGGTCGATATACCGTCTTATCGTATTAAGCGCACAGCCAAGGTGTGGAACTCTCTGCCGGCTTCTGTGTTCCCTGCCACATATGACCCGTCAGCCTTTAAAGCAGGAGTGAATAGGCATTTTCTGGGCTCGCTCGTTCGATCGTAGACCTCATCTTACATTTAACATCAAGTGTGATCGAGGTCAAGAGTGGGCTCATTCGTAATAATAATAAATATACTTTAACGCGTCTGTTTCAAATTAAAACAACTGTTACAAACAAATGAATATGACCGACATTTAATTACGTACAAAAACGAGCCAACACAACACGATATATAAAAATATTTTTGACGCACATCCTCTTCAAAAAACGGATAAAATTTTTGCGAACAAAGCTTTGTTGTATTCGCATAAATTGCTACGGAGGTACTACGAGGCTACGAGTCGTAGCTGTGACTTTATTTCGTAGCGAGTGGCGTAGCAACGAGCTATGCTATTTGAAAAAAGAGTACGCATTTTTATTGAGTTTCTTTGAAGGCATTAGTTGTATTTTTTATTTATTTTATTTTTGACCTCGATCACGCCAAACAGAAAAAGATAGATAAGGTCTAAAATGGAACAAGCGAGCACAGAAGATGCCTATTCACTCTTTCTTGAAAGGCTGCAGTAATGGCGATGGCGAATGGCTAATCAATACTAGAAAAAAAAATAGTGCTTTTTGAATCAGAATTTTATAGTGTTTGCAAATCAAATGCATGTTGTAAATTGAAAAAGAAAACATTGAAATATTTAATAATATCTGATTTAAATAAAAAGGTTTGAAATATATTTTTATTAGAGGACTGACTTTTCAAAAGGGCTTATTTCTCATTTTGAAAAAGCTTTTTCTTAAATACAATTGAGTTCTAATACCATATTCTTAATATTTTTCAATTATAGCTTGGTCTGAAACGACATTTCACCTCTAGAAAATCGACTACTAAAAATAGCCTTCCGCGTCAAAAGTGCTCCCTTACTCCTCCATGATCCATATCGTTTTCGTCCTATGAATCCATTGAAACATTCCTTTTCAAAACTTCTTAAGTCTCTACGTAATTGTTTCTTCTACAATATTTACGGAACAAAAGGGCTTATATTTTAGTCTCACCGCAATTCTTTTTGATGATTTTGTATCCTTGTAAGTTTTTGAACGAATTCATCACTTTGGCTGTATGGCTTAAGACGCCCTTACTTACATCTATTGAGTCAAATAAAAAAAGCGGTGTAACACTATTCTTATTAGCAATAGTAATGACCACTTGTTTAGCTTTTGACTAGCCGTAATGACAGTCAGAAATTACGATATGTTAATTTGAACACCCATCCACGGACAAACCTTGGCAAGTGTTGCTTTACCTCGAAGATCAACTTGTATATTAGAAATTCTAGATTAAGAAATAATTATCTGTTCCGCTTTTTGAGGTAAATTAGATTATACCTCCATCGATCCCTTAACCTTTTTTGCCACCCAATATATAAAAGAGGTTTTAAAACATAACAGTTATTACCAAAACCATAACGTCACTGATAATGAGTGAAGCTCCCAAAAACCCAAGCACCAGACACCTTATAATCTGTTATATTGTAATAATGGAATTAATTAGACGGAAAAGTGAATTAACCGAAGCTGCGTATAGCGCACAATTGTCACCATCTGCCATTCTTAACTAGTGGGACATACGGGCGAAATGTTTAGGAAGCAATGATTTTTTCGCATAAGGTCAGTTAAGTACTAGTACGATATAGTGGACTTACAAGTGTAAATCTTACTAGTTTTATAAATGCCAAAGTTTGTGACGATGGATGAATGGATGGATGTTAATCTTTCAGGCAAAAACTACTAAACGGATCTGAATTAAATTTGGTAAGTATATAGTTGACATCCTGTAATAACACATAGGCTACTTTTTATCGCGGAATTCCCATGGGATCGGGATTTACGCGGTAAATCTCTCACGCGAACGAAGTACCGCGAGCGGCCAGAAGGTGTTTACACATAAAACCACATATTTAGCTTGAAAGATAACACAGAGGTAGAACCACACACTTGTACACTATCCTATCTTTTCAGACAAGGTTTTGCTATTGCGAAAAGAGACATTTGTATAAAAATATTAAACGATTGGCACACAGATAACAAACTATTTGTGTGCTAATATTTCCACTTAATAAGCTTAAATTTGTATACTCACTGAAACAAGTTAAAACTGTGACTAATATAAAACTGCCATTATTTCATATCACGCTTATGTAGAATCGTTAATGCGCGCTGCGGTATGGTCTTGTAATGTGGGGTAATAGCACCAACCAGAATAGAGCATTTATAGCGCAAAAAAATGTATTAGACCAATATGTATATAAACTCTTTTGCAAATAAAACGGGCACTTTACATTTTTTTCTCTACTTCAATGAAGAAGCACAAGAAATAGGTTTTATTAATTTGACGATGTATTGGCATGTTATTTGAAGCATCCTGGTATGATTCTTTACGTTCCAAATTTAAAATATGAATTTAATAAAAGAAAAATAATGATTATTGTGGATTATTCTAAAATTGCTTTACTAATGGCGCGAATTGCTGAAACGATTCTTAACTGATTACGATATTTTAAAACTTTTTGGATATTTTCTGCAAATTAAACAATTTAATCTTTCTTTTTAAATTAAATACCAGTTTTTGATATGAGTGATAAAGCGATAAGGGCCGGTAAAATTATAGCCCTACTTGAAGAAGGTTGTTCGCAAACTTACGTGTCTCAGCGGCTAAATGTGAGTCGTTCAACTGTCCAGAGGACTTGGCAACGGTATCAAGAGACCGGTTCGGTCAAAAGAAGACCCGGTTCGGGAAGAAAACGATGCACAGAACCAAGAGATGACCGCTTTTTGGTGAGTCAGGCGTTGCGGAATCGTAAAGCGTCAAGTGTGGACCTGAAGAAGAGCCTTGAAGAAGTAAAAGGAGTAGAAGTTAGCTTGTGGACAGTCAGGAGGAGGCTTTTGGCTGCCAATATCAGGAGTTACCGCCCAGCTCGGGGCCCTAAATTACTCCGTGAGCACCGTGTTGCTCGACTTCAGTTTGCTAGGAACTGTGCTTCATGGACTCTGGAGGACTGGAATAAAGTATTGTTTTCTGATGAAGCTAGAATCTCTTTGTGTGGAGAGGACCGTCGCCGGCGAGTGCTACGAAGACCACGGGAACGCTATGCGGAAGTGTGTTTCGAAGAAATCACTCCTTATGGTGGAGGCTCCGTTATGTTTTGAGCAGCAATTAATTCGACGGAGCGTACGGAGTTAGTTTTCATAGAAAATGGAACATTAAATGCACACCGGTACATAATGGAAGTCTTAGGACTTCCATTATGCACCGGATTATATTGGATTCTATTGGACTTTGCATATGGAATTAGTTCCATATGCACAACCCACATTGACTGCACTTGGGGAAGATTCCATTTTTATGGACGACAATGGTCGCCCGCACCGTTCTGGTGACCTGGAAGCGTTGGGATCCGTCGTTTAGATTGGCCAGCTCGAAGTCCTGACCTCAATCCAATTGAGCATGTCTGGGATGTTCTAAAGAGACGGGTAAGATCAGTGCAACCTGCTCCACAAAACATCATGGAGCTAAAAAGAGTCATTGCCGAAGAGTGGGAACGTATTCCTCAAAACGTTATTAAAAACATCGTGGAAAGCATGCCCAGAAAGATTCAAGCTGTGATTTTGGCAAGAGGAGGTCACATTCGTTATTAGGTTTTTAATTTTGTAACTTTATTTAATTAAAAAAAGTAAAATAAAAATCTTGTCTTTATTGCCGACCACTTCTTATTGTTTGGGCGTGTACATCGGTTTTAAAGAATCCGTCGTTTTTTTTTCTTTTAATTGCCCGAATTCAAGGATTATAAGTATACAGACTACGTCAAAGCAATAAATTTCATTTAATTAACTCAAATCGACCTTAGAACGTAAATTTCCTTAGGTGCCCGTTTTTTTTGCAAAAGAGTGTATTATGTATGTGGACTCCAACCAGATGACTCATATCGACCAATGTTCAAGAAGTTTGGTTTGCTACCGCTGCCATCTCTTTACATTTATGAAATATGTGTGTTTGTAGTTAATAATAAAAATCTATCTAAGACAGCAAATGATGTAAATCCCCGAACTAGACGTGATCCACACAAATTAGTATTGAATGATTTGCCAAAACTTACCAAATATAATAAAAACTGCCTCGCAATGTGCGTACGTATTTATAATAAGTTACCGAGAAATTTAAAAATTTTAAATTCAAGATTATTTAAGATTAAACTGCACCATTGTTTAAAAGATTGTAATATCTACAGCTTGAAGGAATTTATGGAGATGAAATGTTGAGAAATCACCATTTCACATCCATTAGTTCCTAGCCCGTTTGTCAAAAATTTAAATTTTGCATGCATCGCATTATATTTTACACCATTTTATACCATGTTTTATGCAAATAATTTATGCAAATAATTTATTATGTTATAATAATTATGATTATGGTTAATCGGTTTCGTGTGAATGCAAATTAGTAAATTAGTCTACCCTCTGATACTTTCAGGTTCATTATATTAAGTTGAATGTGATCCGTTCTAACTTTCATTATTCCTAGTGAATGCAATGGATTAGTTCTACGATGTTACCATGTTATTCCAATTATTTTTTAAAAAAAAAAAGCTTTTCTATTATTTGGTCACTTAGATGACCAGTGGTTATAAGATTTCACTAAAAGAGAGATGTGATAAGCTTTTTTTCCATTGGTGGCACACACAGGATAACTGTTCTTCATTTGCAAAAGTCAATATTCAATCTGCATGTAATTTTATCAATGATAATAGATATAATTCAGCGGTTTGTTGATTGAAACTCCGAGAGAACTTCGTGCGCTGGTTTTGCTATTCCCAAATACTTCCTGTGACTCTGGAAAGGCTGAAAAACCTGTGAAACATGTTACTTCGAGGAATGTTAAGGCAAAGAAGGGCGCGCCGGTGACGCGGCGTGACTAACTTAGCTATTTTTCTGATCCGATAGTAAGTAGCTTCTTAATTTTGTCGGAGTGTATGATTTCAGTTATATGTCGGTAGTTAAAGCATTTTGCACTATTTGAATCACCTTCATAGTGATTAGATTATTATAAAATGTCAGTGTAATTTTTACATTTTCCTGTTTTGTATGTCAATGACAATATGTCTATCTAGCTTGAACTGTCATTGTCAATTTGACGTTATTTCTGACTTAATTATTTTCGTTCCGTAATCGCATTGTATGCTTTTGTGAATATTTTAATAGTTTAGTTTAAATGTCCTACAAAATTATTCGTTAGTTTGTATTCGATCTTATTTTATGTTTGTGGTATTGTTATGATTTGTTAATTTCTTCCAACATATCAGCGAGTTAGGGTAGTTAACTTGAAAGAAAAAACTAAAAAGTATTTAGTATTAACTTATTTTATTTTTATTGTATATATATTTATTTTACTTTATATTTATTTATGGATGATCTAATTGACTTGAATGATAGCTTTTTCTCTTGTTCTTCTTCTACTTGCAGTTTTATTAGCGCGGAAAGTGAGACACTACTTCACACTTTGCATGATAATATTTCCACTATTTTTTCTAAATACCCCAAAAATTTTCATATAGCGCATATTAATACTCAGAGTGTTCCTGGTCACTACTCCGATCTTCTGGCATCCTTTAGCAGTGCTCATCTAGATGCACTTCTTATTTCTGAAACTTTTCTTAAGCCTTCTCTGCTTTCTACGCACTATTCACTCCCTGGCTTTGTTCTGGTCAGAAATGACAGAACCGGCAAGGGTGGTGGTGGTGTTGCCATTTACATACGTGCTGATATACCACACAAAATTGTTAGCTCGTCTCCATCCCAGTACTCTGGGTCGGCTGAATTTTTATTCCTTGAGATTACTTTAAATCATACCAAAGTTCTACTCGCGGTATTCTACTCCCCTAATTTACATATTAATTACTTTGACTCCTTAGAATCATCTCTTAATGAACTTTGCCCTGCGTACGAGCACGTTATTTTAATGGGTGACTTTAATACATGCTTACTTAAAGACGACACTCGTTCTCGCAAACTTCGTACTCTCTTATCCTCTTTTAATCTTGAAATTTTACCTCTATCTGCGACTCATAATTTTCCCAACTGCACGCCTTCTCTATTGGACCTAATGATTGTTTCTTCACCTAGCAAAGTTGCTGAGTATGGGCAGCTTACTGCAACCTTTTCTTACCATGACCTCATCTTTCTTTCCTATCGTATCCGATCTCCCAAACGTAAACCTCGCTTCTGCTATTTACGTAATTACAATGGCCTAGATCTTGCTGAGTTAGCACGTGATGCAGGAGATATCGACTGGACCTCCGTAGTCGAAAGCTCCAGTATTGACGAGAAAGTCAGCTGTTTCAATTCTGAGCTATTGGGTCTCTATGACAAACATGCACCGCGTCGGCGAATTAAAGTAAAACATAATCCTGCTCCTTGGATTACTGCTGAAATCAAAGATGCTATTGCTCGTAAGGATAAAGCGAAGAGTACGTATAGACGTAGATCCACGGAGCAGAATTTTGATCACTTTAAAGTTATGCGTAATCGCTGCAATCGTATGTGTCGAGATGCTAAAAGACGTTATTTCCACGAATCTCTTATTAATCGAAAGTCCTCTGATGTCTGGAAATTTCTAAAGTCAGTTGGCATCGGCAAATCACCCTCTAATACTTGTGAAGATGTTGACATATGTGCTCTTAATAGACACTTTTCTCTTCCTCCTGTTTCTCTTGAACCTAGTGTCAAAATTTCAACTTTGCAAGAGCTCACTGATTTGCCTTTACCAAATTGCCCAACTTTTAATTTGACTTCTGTTTCTGAAGACGATGTTAAAAAATCTCTACTTTCTATTTCCTCTTCGGCTGTTGGTCATGACAATGTGTGTTCGAGGATGATAATACCTATTCTACCTCAATTGCTCCCCATTCTAACTCACATTGCTAACTATTCCTTATTTTCTAGCTCATTTCCTAGTGCCTGGAAACAGGCACATATAATACCTGTTCCCAAAATAAACAATCCATCGTCCTTATCTCACTTCAGACCTATCTCCATTTTACCTTTCCTTTCTAAAGTTCTTGAACATATTGTTCATGGCCAAGTTTCTAGATACCTTACAGCACACAATCTAATTTCCCCTTTCCAATCTGGATTTCGTACTGGTCACAGCACAGTAACTGCACTTCTGAAAGTCACCGACGATATCCGCTGGGCTATGGACAATAAATCTCTCACCGTATTAGTCCTACTTGACTTCAGTTGCGCGTTCAACTCAGTAGATTTTGACATACTTCTTGGAGTCCTTCGTTCATTTAACTTCTCGCCTTCTGCACTATCCTGGTTTGACTCGTATCTTCGGGGTCGCTCTCAGTGTGTCCGCCTTGATGAAAAATTTTCTGATTGGTGTGATCTCACTGCTGGTGTGCCTCAGGGTGGCGTTCTTTCTCCTCTTCTTTTCTCTGTCTTTATTAATACAGTTACTCAGATCATCACCTCGAACTTCCATCTCTATGCAGACGATTTGCAGCTATACCGACACTTCTTGCTGGCTGACGCGGACTCGGCGATTAGTGTCATGAATTGTGACTTGGAGAATATTAGTCAGTGGGCTAAATCATACGGATTACAGATTAATCCGTCCAAGTCCCAGGCTATGATCTTAGGTAGTCGATACTATCGCTCTGCACTTGACACTTCCTCTTTGAGGCCATTATCCCTTAACGGCTCGGTCATTGCGTACACGGATATTGCAAAAAATCTTGGTGTATTACTTGACAGCAATCTTTCTTGGCGAGCGCAAGTAAGTGAGGTTAGTCGTAAGGTGCACTTTTCCTTCCACTCTTTAAAATCCCTTCAAAGCTTCTTGCCTTTCAAAACTAAAATCTCTTTAGCTCAAACTTTAATTCAGCCGATTATTGATTATGCTGATGCCTGCTATTTGGATGCCACTGAGGAGCTCTTATGTAAGCTTGAGCGCTTGCAAAACTTGTGTATTCGCTTTGTTTTTGGTCTGAGGAAATACGATCATGTCTCTCAGTTTCGCAAGGATCTCAAGTGGCTCCCTATCCGTCTTCGCAGGAACACTCGAATATTATTCCTTCTGTACAACATCCTATTCAATCCTGCATATCCTAGCTACCTGCGTGATCGTTTTTCATTCGCTCGTCCTACTGATGCCCTTTGTAGATCCCACCTTAAACTCCATCTCAATTTCCCATCCCAAAAAACCTGTTTCTATTCCCACTCCTTCTCCTTTCATGCAGTACGACTGTGGAACTCACTTCCCGCTAAAATCCGCGAAGCCAAATCCATTACTATTTTCAAAAAGCAGGTCAAAGATCATTACCTATCTAACATCCCGTAATTTTATATATTTATTATAGGTATATATTTTTATAGCATGTATTTTAATTCTATGTATGTATATATTTATTAAATATATCATTTTAGTTTAATTTTATAGCTAAGTATGTTTTATATCGTAATTAGTATTTATACACACTGTGTCTATCATCTCCTCTTCAACTCTTCTGTCGCAGGTCTGCTGGAAGAAATTTCTTAGGAAATAAGCAGCACCTTTGTGCTCTTTTGTCTGTATTTAATTTTTTCCATTATAAGTGTCATGTGTGTACATAAATAAATAAATAAATAAATAAATATTAAAGTTTGTATGGTCTCAATGTTTGTGCAAAAGAATTAAAATCTTTGTAAACGTACCCGAGGGATTAAGTGGGGCAAAGTTTAAAAGAAACCCAGAAATAAAAAAAACATATTTTTAACAACTTACATAATGTAAGCTTTCATTGTGGTCGTTTATAATATCCACAATGCTCTGGAAATCGTTCGCCAACCAGGCAGACTGTGTGTCTCAATAAAGGCCATAACGCCTCGACATTATCATAATACATTAACATAATTCGCGACATCTATTCCCGGGTATGCGGTTATGGAGCAATTTGCTAGCCGTCTCAAACGGTAATGTGTATCAGAGTAATTACATTGATTAGCAAGAAACTAAATTAAAGTCAGACAGTTTTTTTTTTCTAATTACTTTTTTATTTTAAAGTTCTGCAGTGTATTTGTATTTTGTTGAATTATTTTTTAATTTCTGTTGATGTTTTCAAGAAAATTACTTTCGCGAGTTGGTAATTGCATTAGCTGGATAAAAACTAAGGTTGTTGTACTTCAAAGTTTTTAGAAGCGTTTGCTTTTACATTGCAGTGTATAAAACATTTGATGAGGCACTGGAGTCTGGACTGTCATTTATAAGAACTTCAGGACCTAAATTGATTCTTTTGGATCTCAAGAATATTGCAAGAAAGGAGCCTCCTCGAGTGATGTACCATACTACCTTCTGTTATGTAGCAAACATAAGTTTTATATTCTTGCTATCAACACGCTAAGAAAAAGAAGAAACGGTTTTATTTTCTTGCTAAAATCAAGCATGATTAGCAGCTGTTCAAGACGTTGTCATTCGGATGGCCAATTAAAATTGCGCGGGTTCTGGCCACCGGCGAGCAAGCTCACCGTCCGGTAAGGACCGACCCGGGATCGACAGCGCGTCGAATATCGCGTGCATCTCAAAGAGCCGTCAGAAAGAGTGAAGGGGTCTGGACTTCTAGAGCTACAGGACTATTTCACGCGGGGTTGCGGAATTATTCTAACAAGGACACCGCAGCCCCAGAAAGTAAGGGCGATTGACGGAATAGGGTGGGTTTTTAGTCAGTAGAAGCCTGACACTCTCTTTGGCTCCATCCAGCGCGGGAGCAGTCATTTGATGACTGATCCTACCGAAAATAAAAAATTTGCTAGGGATGATTCTAACACCGGTATTTATAGACAAGCAATTACTTGCTGCTAAGTAATTTCTTAGTGAAGTCATTACTTGAGGATAGAATTCTTCATTACAAAATCTTATTCTGTAGTCGAGTAATGTAGGTTACTTACTTGAGTAAAGCTTAAGTAAAATTCTACGTTTAGTAGTTGTTTCCTTCTGGTAACACTCAGATACTGCGTTTTGTTTCATTAGAATGCATACGCAAGGTGAAGATTATTTTTACCCGACTACGGCAAAGCCAAAGGAGGGTTATGATTTTGACAGGCTATGTATGTATGTATGTATGTATGTATGTATGTATGTATGTATGTATGTATGTATGTATGTATGTATGTGTGTATGTTCATCTGTTCCCTCATAGCTCCAAAGCTGCTTATCGGAACTCGACAAATGAGGTATCGTTAGAACCGTCTTGACCGTCCGCTGAACATAGGCTACGTGACGTGTCACAAAACCCAATGTGGCGCCCTCTAGGGCCCAAAAAGTGTTGTGTTTAAAAATAAAAATAAGATAAACACATCGTGTTTGATATCATTTGAAAGGGCGTCACATGCACATTTCCAAAAAATTGCTTAAATTAAAAGTGGCGCCCTCTAGTGGACAAAAAATCATGTGTAAAAAAATAAAAATAAGATAGATATACCGTGTTTGGTATCATTTGAAAGGGCTTCACTTGTACTTATCAAAAATATTGCTTAAATTAAACATGGCGCCCTCTAGCGGTCAAAAAGTCATGTGTAAAAAATAAAAGTAAGTTAGATATACCGTGTTTGGTATCATTTGAAAGGGCTTCACTTGAACTTGAAAAGTAAATAGTATAGAAGCACAGTGATTTAACACCAAAATAGTTTAAATAATAAAAAGTAAAAAAACTAAAACCCGACTACGACAAAAAATCAATGCTAAAAAGGATGAAACAAGATTATCAGGATGCTGAAATAAACAAGGTTACTGAAAAAACAAGAACAAAACAAAAATAAAAGCCGTAGTCACACGTCAACCGTAACAAAGCAATTAATAACGTGACGTGTGATTACGGCTTTTATTTTTGTTTTGTTCTTGTTTTTTCAGTAACCTTGTTTATTTCAGCATCCTGATAATCTTGTTTCATCCTTTTTAGCATTGATTTTTTGTCGTAGTCGGGTTTTAGTTTTTTTACTTTTTATTATGCTTTAACATCTATAATATTACTTAAATTTTATTTTACTTTATAATTATGATAAAAATATATTTAAAAAAAAAACTAATTTTAATTAATAATTTCATTTAATTATTTCTAAAGTAAATAAGGGATTGGTGGGAGAAACAAAACGTTTGATACGACATAACCCAACAAAAATGGATTATCTCTTTTTACACTTGAGTTGGTTACTGTTATGTGATTTTTAATTTCCTAGCCTGTATCTGTTATTTGAAAGTTTATTTGAATTCTAGTGTCATTTCGGCGAGTTCAACATCTGTTACAAATTCTATTTGTTTTTTTTTTCAACATTATAATTATGTCTGAAGTAGACAGGAAAAAAATCATTCTCGAGTCTGGAAAAGGATTTATTCCTAAATATAATTCAAAAATATGTCCGCAATTCTCGGTAAAATCACATTCTATATTATATATCACAACACTGTTGAAAAATCTAAATCTCTTTTTAAAACTATCTTCTGTATATTCATGAAACGGATCCACATCACGAAAGTAAACTTTGCGATTGCTAGTATATCGTTATCGATATCATCTATAATACCAAAAATCGCTCCGATGCTTTCCATTGCTAATTAAATCTGCAAAATGGTAGAGTTCTCAATTCTTAAGTAACGAAAATGGCGACTATTACTTGGCTAAGAATTCTAACTTTTGACAGTTCTAATTTCAAGCAATTACTAAACTATGGAATAAAAATCGTTACTTGAGTGATTACTTTTACTGAAGTAATCACTTTTACTTGTCTTTAAATACGGGTGTAAGTCTCCAGAGAAAGACTGGTTCAAACAGCGTAGTGGTTGATCGATCGGCTGTTGTACTGCATGGCGCGGTTTCGATTTCCGCACCGGATCAAATGTTTATATATCCTACAGTTAGTTCCGGGTCTGGTAGTTTGTGCAAGTAAATTTGAAGGGTTTAATTAAATTCCTAGTGTGTGGGCAATGCGTATTAAAAAAACAGTTTAGCCGATTGCGCAAATGTAAAAAGGAATTAATCACGAGACATTTCGTTAGCGCTCGCATGTTAACCATAAAAAAGCAATGAAATTAAAAGTAAATACTTACACGCTTAAGTTTCGTATATGATACACTTAATTTTATCAACATCTGTAATAAAATTAAGACTTTAATACAGATTTTAATAAATACGTAGGTATCTAATAATTCTGTTGACAATCTTTCTGACAAGGTATGAGAAACGTGAATAGTTGTCAATTCTGTTGGCATTCGTAAAAGAATATTTATTCAAATAATTTATAAGTACATATCGAACAATTCTGTTGGCAAACCTAAATAAACAAGTCAATAAACTAATAATATCCCCTATAAAATTCAAAATTGCCATCCAAAAGTTCATTCACCCTTGTTGAGCTTTCAGCCGCGTACCCGCATAAAGTATCCCTATTTAGTCCAGAGGCTCAGTACCAAGGTACCTATATCTATTTAGAACTTCGTCCCAGACCATTATTATAATTACCTTCATAACAACTACAAAATGGGAGCTGGAACTTCTCAGTACCAATGTGACCCTCTACATTACCTTTTGTAACGACTGGAAATTTTGAGATGGCTCATTATTTTACTTAATTTGAATTTACAAGGATGGTATTAAATTATGATTTTTATTAGGGTTGGTAACAGGAGGAGCTAGTAGTTAAATAATAACAGCCCTATGGGTCGATCTTCACGGTTAAGCAACACTTGCCGAGGTCAATCCATAGATGGGTAATACATCATGCACATAGGTACAAAGGCGGACATAATGCCGTGGGCATTCTCTACCAGCCAACCATGAGTGGTGAAGAGATAGTGTGGGAGGTGCAATATGAACGTGTGAAGTAAAATTAAAAAAAAAATAATAGTAATAACACAAAAACCCTAGTATCATTAATAAATAGAAATCTACATAAATAATATATATGAATAAATACTTATATAAATACGAGCTCTTGTCACTGTCGGCGTTCCAGCTGTTTTAGAACCCAATGGCCTGGCACGCGACGATGGCAAAAGACCGGACGGTATATCTTTATTTCCTTGGAAGATGGGTAGGCCTTTAGTGTGGGACGCAACTTGTGTCGATACTCTTGCGCCATCCTATCTTCCTAGCTCATCTTGTTGTGCTGGCGCTGCCGCTGCGGCTGCTGAGAACCTCAAGCGGCGGAAATATAATAACCTTGTTGGTAGTTATATTTTCGAGCCGTTTAGGGTTGAAACCTTGGGGTCGTGGGGTCCGAGTGCTCACAAATTATTTAAAGATCTGTCCAGACGCCTAGTTGATACTTGGCGTGACCCAAGGGCTGGCTTTTACCTTGGACAGAGGTTAAGCATTGCCATACAACGTGGTAATGCTGCCAGTCTTTTGGGCACATTACCAGTGGACAGCGATGCGCACGAATTTTTGGATGCTATATTTTAGTTTATTTTTAGGTGTGTATATGTAGTTAAGGGTTTTTATTAAAATTAAAATTGTATTTTACTTAAATAAAAAAAAGTACAGAAAAGACTGAAAATACATACAAATATATATAATGAATGGAAATTCTGCTTATTGGTGTAGAAAATAGATCCGCAATTTCTTTTTAAATGCATAGTGACTGTCAGCCGTTCTGATCTCGAGAGGAAGTGCATTCCAGAGGAGAAATGACTGGATATGAAAAGAAGAATGAACAAAGTCAGATGTATGAGAAGGGCAGAGTAAGAGAAGATTATTGGATGATTCTTATTGTGTAAAGAACATAGAAATTTAAAGTAAGGCATTAGATAAGAAGGAGGGCTGGGAGAGTTGAGTAAAGAGAAAAAGCTGTTGATCCGAACTGTTGTTTGAACATCTTTGACAGTTAGTGTAGATAGTCAAAAGCCAGAAAATCGGACACTAGTCTTGCCAGGGGTTATTGTGTTACCCAGTTACTGGGTCATGCAGGTTATACATGTAGAACACTAGTACTTAGCTACATCTGGGTAGATTGAAAGTTGACCTCACCATAGCTGGGAATAGCTTTAGCAGATGACTCTGAGAAATAAAAATCCGAAATCAATCAAACACTCTTAGTACTGGGGAAGATGATACTACTATAAATGAAAATATCGACTATACTAATCCCAAGGAAACCATAGTGAGAATAAAATAAAATGTGACATCACAATAATAAAAAAAATTTTTTTTAAATAATCTAAATAATACGGGTAAAAGTATGACATTGCCGTTTAATAGTGAAAGATGCTTTGAATTGTCTTAAAACCTTCATGGTTTGAGAGTCTTTTGTGCTTAAACGCAGGATATTTGACCCTGCGTTGAAGCACAGTAGCTAAATAGAGCCTGTGGAAAATTATGAAAATAGAAAAAATATCCTGAATACATGTTTTTGTACAGATTAAGCAGATCATCATTTAGGCTATAGTCAATTTAAGGTCGTATTGTCTTCTCCACTTTGTATATACTGCATCCCGTAATAGTGGAAGCCGACCGCAACTGATGATATTTTTTTTTTCGTGGTAAAATCGTCAGATGAGTCCTCCCACCCCGGGCAGGGCCGGAGGGACTGTCAGACTTGTACTGACTAAAATCCATGGTATTCCTTCAATAGCCCTTTACATTCCGGGGTCACGGTAATGAGATAAGTCCCACGACCCCGGCAGGCTTCGGCCTTCTACAGGGGGGGCCTCGTCATCGTGCTGACGCTCTTTGAGGCGCGCGTGGAACACAACGCGCCGTCGACCCGGGCATAGTCCATGGTCGGACAGCGAGTTGCCCTTTACTCGCTGTCCGCATGCCCGTGCCTACGATGGCCGGAGATCGTCGGCCGACGTCCGACGCCGTGGGCGTCTACCACTGCGGCTGGGCTGGAGGGAGGGTTGGTAATTGGTGGCGCGGCTGGCTAATTTAGTTTATTTTAGCGGACTGTATTTGCGGTGCGAAACAAAACGATTGATAAGCGCTTGGAGATAGGCTTGTAGATAATCATCTTAACTGGAAAAGTCATGTGGAACATATTTGTCAGAAACTAGATAGGTTTGTGTTCGCTTTAAAGAAGTTAAGACAAAATGTATCAGTAGAAGCTGCTCTTTCGGCTTACCATGGCTATGTGTCATCTGTACTAAGCTATGGAGTAATAATGTGGGGCAACTCGACCGATGCTGACAGAGTTTTCAAACTACAAAAACGTTGCATCCGAGTTATTAACAAGGCGTGGTTCTTAGACAGTTGTAAACCTATATTTCAAAAATATAAAATTCTTCCACTGCCCTGTATGTATATAAAAGATATCTGCATTTTTACAAAGAAACACATGCATTACTTTAAGCAACGTAGTGAGGTTCTGCCGAGGCAGAAAAGGGCTAAATTCCATAACCTATTGTATCAACCACCCGGTCATAAAGATATTTATAAGAAAAATGTGTATAATATGTGTATTCTGATTTATAATAACCTCCCAAACGAATTGAAATTGTTACAGGGTAATGTATTTAAAACAAAATTGACAGAGTGGCTACAAAAAAACTGTTTTTATAGTATTAGGAAATTTATGGAATTTGGAAATAGAAGTAAATAATTTAATTAGTAAAACAATGTTGACGATAAAATTGTATGTAATAATGATATTAATCGAATTTATGAAAATTGTATATGATAATAATAATTTAATTGCATGTAGTAATAATAATTTAATGACATAAATATAAGTAATTTGCACGCTTGCTTGCAGGCAGAATACAGTGACTTTTAGGATATAAGATCTTTCCTTATAAACAATGTATTTCTTGCAAATAAACATTTTGATTTGATTTGATTTGATTTGATTTGATTTGATTTAGGGTAAACGAGTTGCAAGGGTGTTGGACAGTAGAATGCAACCTAAATAAGAATAGGAGCACAAACCTTTTCAATGAAGCCACGTGCCTGGTCGACACCGGTGCAGAAGTAGTTGGGCCTTAATTTTGCTGTTTTCACAAAATCACACACTAAACAAAAACACAAATTGTTGTTACTTAGTCCGTGAAAATACGATGAATCCAAGATTGTCAATTTATTGTTCACTAGCTTGTGCCAGCGGCTTCGCCCGCGTGGGAAGTTTTTCCCGTGTAAATCCCGATCCCGTGGGAATTTCGCAAAATCCTTTCTTAGCGGATGCCTACGTCATAACATCTAACTGCATGCCAAATTTCAGCCTGATCCGTCCAGGGGTTTAGGCTGTGCGTTGATAGATCACTATGTCAGTCAGCCAGTCAGTCACCTTTGAGTTATATTGTTCATAGCAGGCTGACGCCATGCGTGCGAGTCGCGGGTCAAATCTGAAGTCTGGGTTTGCGACCACAAAATGGCGCGGCGAATATACTTGTCATTTCACGGGGTTTTTGCCGAGGAGAAAGAGGGGTTTTGGAAACGGATGTCAATCGAATTCTGAATGTTGGCGCAACCAGTAATAATTATATTTCGTTTAGCATTTAGAATATTTTCAGCTAGGATTGTCCACGTAGCATTGCAACGCATCCCTGGTATAGCTAGTACACATATCATTATCTGTTTAGCCTTTTCCAAATTATGTTGGAGTTAGCTTCCAGTCTAACATGATGCAGCTGAGTATTAGTATTTTACATGGAGCATCTGACTATCTGACCTCCACAACCCAGTAACTGGGTAACACGATAACCCTTGCCAAGACCAGTATCAGTGGCTTGTGATTGACTCCATAACGACTGTCAAAGGTGTCTGACATATACAACATGCTGCCCTGCACTATCTAAAAGGCCGCTAAGCCACAAAAGGTCATTTTTCACTTTTTAAACTACTTTCGATTCTTTATCTTTTGGTCTAAGAATCATTTTCCTACGATTAATACTTTTCGAGATATAGCAATTTTGCTGAGCAGTTAAACAAAATAATTTTTTGCACTTCCTTTGTTAAAAAGTGACTAAACCACAATACTTGTATATACAATCTATACTTATAATAAATCTGTAGAGAGGTCAATTCTGTACATGAAATATATTTCCAAAATAACTATCAGGGGGTGATTAGGGATCGATACTGATGCTAAAAATGCAATCAGTAAAATTTTTGTCTGTCTGTCTGTCTGTCTGTCTGTCTGTATAACCGTTATAGAAACAAAAACTACTCGATGGATTTTAACGAAACTTGGTACAATTATTTTTCATACTCCTGAGCTGGTTATAGTATACTTTTCATCACGCTACAATCAAAAGGAGCAGAGCAGTGAAAGGAAATGTTGGGAAAACGGGAGAAGTTACTCCATTTTTTAAGCTTCCGTCGCGTGTGCAACCTTAATGGTTAAAGCTACACAGAAATCATTTATGATGGAAATGTTCTCCTTAAAATTATATAAAAAATATCCCACGACAACATATATCTATATTTTATGGTTGACTCACAATAACACGCGTAACTCCCGATAGCTTAGCAGTTCGAAGCTTTCTGATTATTATTCTGCTCCGAAATTTAAAACCACCACAACTTTGCAATGGAACTCGGCTAAAAGTAACCCAGTTGCAACAAAATATAATCGAGGCTCAAATTTTAACAGGTTGCGGTGCAGGAGAAACCGTCTTAATTCCCATAATACCAAATAAATTTCCATTCCAATTTAAAATAACGCAATTCCCAGTATCGGTGTGTTATGCAATGACAATTAATAAGGCTCAAGGGCAAACTTTTCGTGTTGCTGGAGTAGATCTCGGTGTCAGTTGTTTCTCGCATGGTCAGTTGTACGTCGCTCTTTCCTGGGTTAGCAGTTCTAGAAATCTTTATGTTCACGTGCCGGATGGGTCAACTTTCAACATAATTTACCCGGAAGCTTTGCGCTGAAGTATTTTGGTTCTATAGGTACTTAAGCCTCATGTGAACGTGATCTAAACAATATTACCAATACATTAACTTAATAACACACAAGGAGTTACACGCTGAAGGAGTCGCGGGCACAGCTATTAACAATAATATTGTGCGGTTCGGTATTGCGGTATTTTTCAACAGTATTATAGTTTGACATATTATATTTCCCTACTAAATTATGAAAGTTAATATCTGTCTGTAAAGCCCGATTTACACTTCAATAAGTACAGTAGCCAGTTAAGAACTCAGACAGTTAAGTAATAAGTAGTAAGTTGTAAGTAGCGTCCAAACGTAGGCGAGTAAGTAGTCATAAGTTGCCCGAGAAGAAGAAAAGTAAAACACGTTTTCGCGGCCGCAACCTACAAATTTATGGACTGTACTAAACTCGCCCGTCTACATGCCAGCCAGTTAAGTTGGAGGGGTGCGGAAGACGCGAGAGAGGGGGCTACTTCGCACTGGACTCGCCGAAAAATAGGATCGCGATCTATTTAACTCAATCAACAACTTAATATTTAACTCGCTTTTGCCGTTCAAACTACAATAACAACTTTACTCGCCGATGACGCAGGTTAACTCGCTATTGTACTTATTGAAGTGTAAATCGGGCTTTACATCAAAATCACTGAACCGTGAGGAAGGACATAGGCTACTATTTTTTACGAAAAACGACGGAAACGTGGACGAAGTCGCGGGCAACAGCTATCTATACTAATAATATAAGGCTGAAGAGGTTGTTTGTTTGTTTGAACGCGATAATCTCAAGAACTACTGGTTCGAATTGAAAAATTATTTTTTAATTAAATAGTCCATTTATAGAGAAAGGCTATATATCATTACGCTAAGGCCAATAGGAGCGGAGCGCCAATGAAGAATGCTTCAAAATCGGGGTTTAATTTGGTACCTACTATTCCACGCGGACGAAGTCGCGGGCAAAAGCTAGTACTAAAATATAATACTATACTAAAAGTTTCTTTTATTTACTTTAAAACACCTCACATATATTATACACAGAAGCTATGCCCACAAAAATAATTTACCATCGTTCTAGCTAACGTAGTTTTGTAGAAAAATCATTTCCCACTTATTTTTACGTTTACTCGAAAAATACTTTTTGGGGTTAGCGGCTTTTTAGTTAGTGTAGGGCAGCATGTATCGTAATTAACGCACACCCTCAAACACCTCTATTAGAAAAATATGTTATTATCATAATACTGCCTCCGATGTCATAATTACAGTAAGTCGTGTTACTGGTGTTTGACATTACTGTGTTCCTTAAATCAAGCCCTATAAGGAAAAGTTTTCTTTATTTTTTTAATCTAAATTATTAACAAATTTACGATAAGCATAATCACAGTAAATGTTGAGAAGACTCAATCGTTCATTATCTAGACACGCGGGAGCGTGTCAAGCCAAGAACTGGCGCGCAGCTCACCGTGTGTAACACGAACCATTTGGAGCCACTTTTGAGCCCCTCATAACTCAAAAACTATTTCACCTAAACTTGTCAAATTTGGCTCATATATTGAGACTGGCGAGATACATATGTGTTCCAAATTTTATAAACATATCTTAAACGGTTATTTAGATATTAACGTCCAAAAATCGTCATTTTTATGACTGACCTATAGATCAA
Organism: Tholera decimalis; assembly: GCA_943138885.2. Taxonomy (NCBI): domain Eukaryota; kingdom Metazoa; phylum Arthropoda; class Insecta; order Lepidoptera; family Noctuidae; genus Tholera; species Tholera decimalis. Next base: position 36,673,195 of record OW964564.2, on the reverse strand, counting down.
AACTATAACCCAGTTCCAGATGACCTAGAAAGTTCAAATTTGGCATGAAGATAGGTAATTATGTGAATACTAAGGAAAAAATCAGAAACTGGTAATTTTTTATCATTTTATTATAATTTTCACTTAACTTATAATTAGTGCCTGTAAATCTCTATATGTGGATTTTAAGATCTTTACGTGAATATATAACGAGTTAAATACCACCCTTATTTTTTTTTAATCCAATTATTTCTGTTTTTGTACTTATAAATAAGAATATAGTAAATTTTCATATTTATTACGCGTAACTAACCGTATTCTACAACCACTAGCGCCACCTACCTTAGAGGGTCACTACACCATTGAGGCAGAACGCGTAAAAAGAATTCCGCATACTGAATGGGCAATTCATTCGAACATTTGAAAGGTACAAGAAAATATAGAAAATAACATAGAAAGGACAATTATACCCCGTAAACGTAGGGAAATACAGTAGTTTAACAAAAAACCATGTAGTATTAATTTTGTTATAAGTAAGTACCTACTACTAATTTATGTACAAAAAGTAATGATATCCCATGAAAAACATAATTGTGAAATGAGAGCCAAGTTCAATATTATCATAAATGCCTTGGTTGTTGACTTCAACGACAAAAGAAGTGAAATCTAAATGGGTTCCAAGTTCAATGGTCAGTCCTGAAATTTATTTATAACAACATAAAATATCATTTATTATTTTAACTTAGGAGAATATATTGTAGCCTAAGGTCTGACTTGGCTAGTTTTCATATACGAATTATATTATAGCCTTTGCAAGTTCTAAACCTGTTACTTGCCGGTTCTTATTTTATTATTCCGAAAATTTGGCTTGCTGGTAGAAACTAACCATCGAACATAATGATTCGTATATAACAACTAGCCAGGTCAAACCTTAGGCTACGATATATTCTCCTAAGTTATAAGAATAAATGATATTTTATGTTGTTATAAATAAATTTCAGGACTGACCATTAAACTTGGAACCCATTTAGATTTCATTTCTTTTGTCGTTGAAGTCAACAACCAAGGCATTTATGATAATATTGAACTTGGCTCTCATTTCACATTTATGTTTTTCATGGGATAATAATAACAGTAAGTAGACTTACTGTATTAAAATTATGTTTTATTTCGTATTTTCACTATCATATTTACAGTAACTAATGTTCCGGTAGATTCAGATTATTTAAATATGGCGTTTTAGCTACTAATTTCCACAGTAAGTATAGTTACTCTATTTATAACTTGTGTAATTCACAAAAAATAAAACCAATCCGTAAGCCACTTACTTGATGTATATCAAGTAAGTGAGTGTGAGTGAGTTACACTTACTGTAACAATGTAATTACAGTATCTTACCGACTTACTGTAAATACGCTTAAGAAAGTGTTAGTTGGGCTGATAGAAGTGGTAATTTTAGATACAATTCATTAGATTAAAAAAAAAACATCAATATTTAACAAATAAATTATATTGAGGACTAATTTACAAACATGTATCTTTGTTATCCGTTTAAATATTTAAGCTATCTGCTATAATTATCAAGATACACCAATTAATCATTTCAAAACAAAACTGCGATTTCAAAAAAAAAATTAAAAGTTGGATTTAAATTTTTTTACTTACTGTAATTATGACAATGGGGGCAGAATACATACTCTGAATTTTTAGTTTTACTTGTCTAAACAGTTTTTTTTTAAGACTTTAACTTCCTTTAAATGAGTTTCATTTTTCTGTAATGTGTACTGAATGACGGAATGCATTTAAAAAGTTAGTACTACTTTAATTTACGGACCATAGTTAGTTGGTTTTTACTATACAGCGAAAGTGTTATTTGTAATTTACGTAGATTTAATTGCTTCGGGATAAAAAAATCGAATTTTTGTTTTATTAAATAACTAGCTTTTGCCCGCGACTTCGTTCACGTGGAAGTTTTTTCCCGCGTCATTCCCGATACCGTGGGAATTCCAGGATAAAAACTATCCTATGTCCTTCCCAGGGTCCTAAACTGTTCCCATGCCAAATTTCAGCTCAATCGGTTCAGCGATTTAGGCGTGAAAAGGTAACAGACAGACAGAGTTACTTTGGCATTTATAATATTAGTATGAATATATTTGAGGATAAACACGATTATTATACACTAGCTTTTTCCCGCGACTTCGTTCGCGTGGAATAGTTACTTTGGGCTAACGTTAAATTTAACCCCGATTTTGAAGCATTCTTCATTGGCGCTCCGCTCCTAATGGCCTTAGCGTAATGGTATATAGCCTATAGCCTTTATCTATAAATTGACAATTTAATTAAAAAATATTTTTTCAATTCGAACCAGAAGTTCCTGAGATTATCGCGTTCAAACAAACAAACAAACTCTTTAGCCTTATACTATTAGTATAGATAGCTGTTGCCCGCGACTTCATCCGCATTTCCGTCGTTTTTCGTAAAAAAAGTAGCCTATGTCCTTCCTCACGGTTCAGTGATTTTGATGTAACAGACAGATTAACTTTCGTAATTTAGTAGGGACATATAATATGTCAATCTATAATACTGTTGAAAAATATCGCAATACGGAACCGTACAATATTATTGTTAATAGCTGTGCCCGCGACTCCGTCAGCGTAAGTTAATGTATTGGTAATATTGTTTAGATAACGTTCACATGAGGCTTAAGTACCTATAGAACGAAATTTTATACCTTCGGCCACGAGACGCGTCGAGCGCGGCGACCAATTCTCAAAAATAATCCTTATAGCATGATTCAGTATTCACGCGCGATGGCTTATTATTAGCGTATTTCATGTATAACTGTGGTGTTTCTATACCGATTTATATGATTCTTTTTTATGGAATAGTTAATAATGTTAACTTTTTCAATTAGGGCTGACTGAGAGTGTTATAAACGTAAGAGTAGACAAATATTATAATTGAAAGTTTCGAACTGCTAAGCTATCTGGAGTTACACGTGTTATTGTGAGTCAACCATAAAAGATAGACATATGCTCTCGTGGGATATTTTTTATATAATTTTAAGGAGAACATTTTCGGCATGAAATGATTTCTGTGTAGCTTTAACCATTAAGGTTGCACACGCGACGGAAGCTTAAAAAATGGAGTAACTTCTCCCGTTTTCCCAACATTTTTCTTTCACTGCTCAGCTCCTATTGATTGTAGCGTGATGAAGAGTATACTATAACCAGCTCAGGAGTATGAAAAATAATTGTACCAAGTTTCGTTAAAATCCGTCGAGTAGTTTTTGTTTCTATAACGGTTATACAGACAGACAGACAAAAATTTTACTGATTGCATTTTTAGCATCAGTATCGATCCCTAATCACCCCCTGATAGTTATTTTGGAAAAATATTTCATGTACAGAATTGACCTCTCTACAGATTTATTATAAGTATAGATATAAAAATCGATTCAGTAAACGATTCTGAACAAACAAATTTAAGGATGTGCATTAATTATGTTACATGTTGTATAATTGAATATAATTGTGTAACGAATGTTAAAGAATTTTTATTTGACAAAAATAACTATGGAATTTCTTATTAATTCGAATTCAGAACACCATTGCGAGTAAAAGCCGTTTAATATTTGAAATACATGGATTGACTCCAGCTTTCACGATTTAATCTACCAGCAAAAAAATCAACCCTCCCAAAACTAAGTAAACACAATTTCCATACAAATACAAACCCATACATAAATAATGCTTAACCGCACTGAAGTGGAAATAAATCCACATAAACTCGCAACTGCTTACAACTACAATACGTCAGAGAAAAAACTGCCTCCCCACCGAAAAAGAGGGGGAAAAAAAGTTATAGACAAAATGGATACGACCCTGGACAATCCATCACACGTTTGAAAACTGGTCGGTGGGCTTGCCGATATCAAAATGTAGTTACTATTGTCCCTGAGTTGATAAAACATGAGGGGTGACATTGACAAATCGGCGAGGCATGAGAAAAAAAAACGGTCACAAGTCACATAGCCTTCACTGAGGACTCACTAAGTCACTATCGCTTGAGGAAACCGCTCTATTCATTATTCGTCAGCTATTTTTTGGTGACATTATAATAGCGTGCAAGTTTGTCCGGGAGATATTCTAATGGAATACTGATGGTTACGAAATATGTTGTGTTCGTAAATGTATATTATATTTTACTCAGTTTTATAAATGCGAAAGTTAAGATGGATGTTTGGATGGTGATAAAACGCTGCTTTTGCTGAAAGCTGGAATAACACACAGACTACTTTTATTCTTGAATATCCAAGAGATCGGTATTTAAGCGGGAAAAACCTCTAACTCCGGAACGTAAGACCAACTGACAGACTAACAGAGAGGTTTTTTAGTCATCAGAAGCATGACACTTCATTTCGCTCTACTGAGAGCGGGAGGATATCATTAGATTAATATTTGATGATTTTCCGTCTGTAAAATAAGTTTATATTGCATCCATATAGTGTTAGTAACAATAACTTACAATCTAGTGTCAGTACTTATCAGTCTATTAATAAAATGGCTCAAAATTGGCGAGTTAAAGCTCCCCGCCACCGTTTGAAGCATGCTGTTGGGACTCTGTCTCACCCGCCATAGCAAAGATGCTGTCTTTTTGCGCAGAATGTCATGGAAGCTATCGGTGCGGGCTTGCACGAACATCTCTGATGCGCTGCAATAGCGAGGTAGTCCTATAAGAGTTTGGTTTAAAAAAAATGGGTTTCAATAATATACACAAATTATTGATAGCCTTGCATTGATTACTCATCATAAGCTTAGCCTTTTCCTAACTTTAACGTGCTTCCAGTCTATCCAAATGCTGGCTGAGTATATATGTTATAAACGGAGTGACCGCCTATAAAACCTCTACAACCCAATTTTCCTGGGTAGCATGATACCCTATAGATACGATAATCTGGCTTCTGACTAACCGCAAAGACTGTCAAAGATGTACAAATAACAATCCTGACCAAAATAACAATCCTGACAAAAATAACAATCCTGACCAAAATAACAATCCTGACTAAAATAACAATCCTGACCAAAATCTTAACGTCCTTCTTTATTATTACTACAGATGAGCCCACCTTGATCTCGCCTGATGATAAACGATAGATGAGGTCTACGATGGGACGAGTGAGCCCAGAAGATGCCCAAATGTTAAGGTGCAATCAATAGGTTAAGCACCTTGAGGGTTTTTGTTGCTGTTATTATTTAGACACGAGCTCCTACTTATTTATTTATAAGAGATAGCTTCACAGCTTACAGGTATAAATTATAAAACAATTACTTAAAAGTTACACCAATTATGAAGTACATAGATTACAATTAAATACGGAGTAAACGTATGTCTGTTACTGTTATTATTATGTACAGTGTATGTGTAAGTGTATCTGAATAGTGTGGATGTGTATGAATTTTTGTGCGATTTGTGTACGTATGACTATAAATCTTACTGGCACTACTGGTGTGACTGAGCGTCACGTGTCTTAAAAAAGAAGATCATCCAGATCCTTGACCTATGAAACAGATTACCTCCTTCTTAAGACGGTTTCGTGTGGTACAGAAAGGGTCAAGTGTTGAGAAGTTGTCATTGCATAATGTGCCGAATAATGTTGTTTAATTTTTGCTATGTTGTGTTGTTTATTATGCCTATAAATTACCAATATAATCATAGTCGTCTTAATATCCATACAGAACTGTCAAAGACGAATGTTAAGTACATGAAGTACACGCCACGATAACGTAAACTGATCAAAACTTTTCAGTCTACGAACGTGACAGCTATCTACTTATCGGGCTTAACTTCAAAGTAAGTTAATCTTACATGTTGTATTAACTTATTATTGTTATAATCAATCCCTGACATGATTCCAGCTTATTACATTAGCTTTAAGATAAAATGGAGGTAGACTTTATAAATGTATCTCAGTTTGAAGTAATAATGGTTCAGTTTTATTTTTTACTTACGAGTTGCAGGTTCGAACCCAATTTGTGCTACTTTTAACATCACCACTGCTATCAGAACGGTCAAAGAAGTTCAAGCTCTGTGCTCGCGGGATGATTACCAACAGCCCATTATCTCTTATACAATGTGCAACAGATTAAACGCAATACCTCAGACACACCAATTAGAATATTAAATTATGAATCTAAAACAACATCCGTAACTAAATAAATTGAAACCAAAACTAGACATTTTTTATAAAATAGTTATCCTTACTAAACGCAAAACGTATGTGCGTCATATAATATCCTTACGCAGACGCATACACTCATGCAATTTTCACGGCTGACAGGCACACGAGCGCATTTCCTTGAATTAAGCATTGTAATAATTTGTCATGATACTGTGTTTCCATTGTAAGTAAAATGAAAGATTTTTCCGTTAAAATGTAACACCTATTTTTTATGACGGAAATCGATTCAGAAGCCGATTCTGAACCAACTACTTTCAGGAATTGCGTTTATTCTGTTACTCGTTGTAGAAGGGAGGCCTTTGTCCCCAGCTGTGGAAACGTTGTAGGTTTATAATGTTATTACAATAATTATATGCTTATCAATTTATGAATTAAGATGGTATTTTTATAACTATTTAAAAAAAAAATAAGTTCAAGACGAACGGTTAACCTCCTCCTTTTTGAAGTCGGTTAATAAATTTCTATGTAAAATATAGAATGTTCGCCTTTTATTCTTATTACAAACAAAAAATGTATGTAATTTCAAATCCCAGATATTTCATCACAAAACTAAAGTAAAAACAAGACAAGCCCTCTTTTTGTCGTTCACAAACTTTTCCAATCGAACTTGACAACCCAACCGTTCGTTCCCATACTTTTCCCCATCAATCGTGACACTATATCATACAAATTCCCTCCACCCGTTTGTCATCCCATAAAACTGACTACATAAATGTTTTTGACGTATCAAAGCATTAATCAAGGAGTGAGCGAGACAAAAATGTCTCAGAGCAAGCAAACATAGTGGGAGAGTGAAGCAAAATGTTTGTAGTCCTCTCTTATCACGTTCTCTGAGTATTTATCTTGGCATGAATAGGCTCCACGACTTTGACAGATCGTTTCGACCCGTGTTTTGTTAAATAACTCAAGATTGGATACAGTTTGCTTTTTGTACGTCAGCTCTTTGACTATTTTGTGATGTCCAATTTGTTTTATTTGTGCTCTTAGGCTGATTGTTATGGTATATTATTTTGGTAATTAGCCTTTATTATTAACATAATAAAAAGGTTTTAATTGTGATTAAAAACTTAGCTCAGTCTAATTGTAAGTAGGCAATAATACAACTGTTATGTAATGCATGATGTTCTTACCTGTAAGAAATTGATACACTTGTCCATGAATGTGCTGAATGTTATCTCATATACTTGTATATACTATAACTAGCTTGTGCCAGCGGCTTCACCCGCGTGGGGAGTTTTTCCCGTGTAAATCCCGATCCCGTGGGAATTTCGCAAAATCCTTTCTTAGCGGATGCCTACGTCATAACATCTATCTGCATGCCAAATTTCAGCCCGATCCGTCCAGTGGTTTGGGCTGTGCGTTGATAGATCACTATGTCAGTCAGTCAGTCACTTTTGAGTTATATATATTTAGATACTTGTATCAATATCATATCAAAGTATCTTGTATTCAATTGTTGGTGAGCCAAATATATAAAACAAAATAAAATGGTAAGCGATGATTTAATCTAGGATAAAGCACGCTTACCAAGAAGTAACCTATTCATTCTGACTTAAAGCTCCCCAGGTTATACTTAGCTATCATAAAATACTGACTACAGCAGGGAATTCCACCCAATAGCCGGACACAGAATGAATTGCCAAAACATTTGTGCCATTCTGAAAATTAATCAAATAAAAAAAATTAATCATTTATTTCTCACCACAATACAAGTGTGACAATTAGGTTTTCCACTAATAAGTCAATCAGTTTTCATATTCTGTGAGACTGGTGCCTAAACTTAGAATTTTGTACTTCAGGTGTATAGTATTACCGTATAGTGGGTACAGATAGGTATTTATAACCTGTCATTTAATAGCACTAGTAATTGACTTCCGGTTCTAAAAATATTAATTATGTCAAAAGTCAAAAGTTTACGTCTTAATTATTTGAACCATCCTGATTTCGTATACAATTGTTAAGCGTATAGTGATAGCTTACAATTTGGGACTAATAAATTTTAGCGTTACTTTAATACACTTATCATAATTGAAAACGTATTTCTGTGCATAATGATGCGAGCAGCATAATCTCTGGTTCATTTTCTTATCATTAAGATTGAATTAAATTGTTTCTCCAAAAGTATATTGAGAATCAGTACTCTCAGATGAAAGGAGTGTTTTTTTTTTTCTTCTTCATTTATTCAAATTACTAGAAACATTGTTAACCCCTCCATTTAAGCTTATGCTTTTGTCTGAAGTGGGTTCACGGCAATAGTGTAAAGAGTTGGAGTTCGAACCCACAACCTCTCGATCACAAGTTCAACACCTTAGGCTTTAGGCTTTTGAAGCTTCTCTTGTTGGTCATTCGGCAGCGAGATAGCTACCATCGCGGGTTTATCCTGTATGAGATTGGCACAGGAACGTGGAGCTTGGCTCAAGAAAAGAGAGGCTTATACTTAGCAGTGTGTGAACTTAGTCTGTGGATGATGAAGATTCTTCAAAATTTTTGCATAAGATTTATATTTGGTTTGCGCAAATATGATCACGTATCTGAATTTCATACGAAACTCAAGTGTCTTCCTATACGTCTTCGCCGGAACTTACACATATTGTCTCTGCTTTACAGTATTCTGTTCAATCTCAAGACTCCGTTTAAAGTTTTAAGTTCCTCCATGACACACATACCAAATTTCTGAGGTCATCGGAAAACTTGAGGCTAGAGGTACCGAGTCACTCTACCAATTTCTTTGGTAAGTCGTTCGTAGCTCAAGCAGTACGACTGTGGAATACTCTTCCTGTGTCAGTAAGACAAGCACAAACCCTTCCTTCTTTCAAAAACATGGTAAAAGATCTCTATCTCTCTCTTTAATATGTTACTATTTTTTATTTATCTCAGCTTTGTTCTTTTTATGTATATATATGTATATGTGTATTGAGTATGTAGGTTATTACTTATTTATTGTATATAAGTGAATAGTACACCATGGACTACCCGCGAATTTATTTTCTCCTGCTGTGTCAAATCCATCTAAAGGTTGTCTGTAAAATATCGCTTTTAGCGATAAGACCGCCCATTGTAACACCCTTTGTAGTTTTTAAGTCCTTATTTAATTCTGTTATGGTGTACAATAAAGAGTATATCTATCTATCTATCTATGTTAGTAATGTTTTGAACTGTAGTGTGTAATTTAACCATTATAATCTTTAACAGTTAATCATATTGCCTATTCTAGAGTCCAACCGAAATTACCTCATCAACCTCGATATACAGAGGGTGATATAACCGAACCTAACTCAATCGTACTAGCCGATATATCGGGCCTCCCCAGCAATATCACCTTAGGGGGTAAATAATTGCCAAGCCCATTAATCACGTGAAATCGAGCCGTTCAATGACAAACTAATGATTCATTGCAGTACGTAAGGTGTGTGTTGCTTGCTATATGAAGATGCTGGGTTTGCTTGGGATAGATTCCGGGTTAAGGAAAATATTACGTCAGAAGAAGACTTCATAAATATAATATTATCATATTAAAAATCTTAGTTGGAGTTTTTTTTTTATTATTATTAAATAGCAGTCGCGCAATGTTCGCTCCCATTGACATTATCATGATAAAAACATAATTCTCTTTCGTTTATAATCAGGTAAAAATTAGCCTATAACCCTACTCAAGCTTCAAGCTAATTCTTTACCAAATTTCATCCAAATCCACCCAGAGCTTTTGACGATTAGCACGTTCAAACAAACAAACCAATTTTTTTCCGCTTTACAATATTAGTAAAGATAGGTTCACCTTAGATCACAATCTCACGTGATAGGAAGCGATGATGTGGTCGAAGATGCATCACGCTTACCTAGAAGCAACCTTATCACTCTTGACTTAAAGACCCTCAATTTATCTATGTGAAGCGTATTGGGATTTAACAGTTTGAGGCTGAGAACAGAGGTACTCAGAAAAAGATATACTGGACCAGCCCTAAATAATTTAGACAAGTAAAAGGTAATTTGTACTGTAACGGGGACGTGTATGTACTCGGGATTTTTAATATAAACGCGGTAGATTTTATACTTTGTATAATATTATGTTCACATTAGTATGGAAGATTATTTTAATTATATTTTCACGTTATTTTAATATTGAGTCTGCTATCCGGGGGGCGTCCCAAGCCGGCCTCTCTCTTGTTAAAAAACAATTTCTTCGCATATCTAACATTACGATCTAAATTCAAACATTTCAAACTATGCCAGCCAGTATGGTAGGCTGACCGCACGCATAGCAGACCTCCACATTCTCCTCCTATTATTTTAATTATATTTTCACGTTATTTTTAATATTGAGTCTGCTATCTGGGCGGCGTCCCAAGCCGGCCTCTCTCTTGTTAAAAAACAATTTCTTCTCATGTCCAACATTGCGATCTAAATTCAAACATTTCAAACTATGCCAGCCAGTGCGGTAGGCTGACCGCTCGCATAGCAGACCTCCACAGTACAGAGGTGATGTTTACAAAATAACCATAACATATTCAGCCTATAACGCTTCTACTGCTGGCACATGGGCCGAAATCCAACATCTTGGTCCTGAGCCATCGCCGGTTTCCTTAAGATGTTTTTCTTCGTTTGAGATTTGAGAGCAGTGGTGATGATATAAGTTCCACTAAGTAATGTGCCTGACTTCGGGTCCATAACCACTTAATCAATCAATCAATTTCATTTATTGCAAGTAACAAAACTGAATTGGCTAGTAACAAAATTCCTCAATCCTATGTTAGTACTTAAATTACAAGGTTGGTTCGCGAATCGAAGCTACAAGCTCAACACCGACGTGGAGAGCTTGCAGCAGTGATTCACGAACACACAGTCGAGCCTGCTCGCCACACAATGAAGGATTATGTTGGGGCTGGCCCGCACCTGGCGCACCAGGGAAGCGCATCGTTTTCGCATCGTCGCATAGAAACAGTCAACGCGAGCTTCAGCAAACATCCCTAATGCGCTACAGTAGCTAGCGGTCTTCGCTCTATGATAAGGAAAAGACCTTAATCTAAGATGTGGATCCAGTGCAGGTTGGTGAATCCCTATCCGAATTATGAAAGTCCAAAGACATGCGACGTCTATGAATTTTCAAAATTCGGATAATAATGAAAATAACGCTGATAGACAACTACACTGTTGTATTGAAATAATACACGATTTAAGGATACTGGATAGACGGCGGTGCATCGTGTTCCACGCGCGTCTCAAAGAGACGTCAGGACTAGTGACGGGACCCCATAGGGCCATTGCCTGCCGGGGTTGCGGGAATTTTCTAACGAGATACCGCGGCCCCGGAACTTAAGGGCAGCTGAAGGGTGGGTTTTTAGTCAGTAGAAGTCTGACACTCCCTTTCGCTCCACCCAGAGTGGAAGAAGTCATTCGATCGAAAACTAGGCCGCGTTTTAGACAGTTTTTGCTCGTGTCGAATAAGTATTACGTAAATAACGATAAAAAGATAATTAGAGATTTACTACTTTTCCTAAGAGTATGTGATCACTGATTACAAAGGAATATAGTGAATTTGCTTTTATTTTTTATTGACTGCGGAAAATGTACATACATGTCTAATCTATATCATAAAGGAAAGGAATTTATTTGTTTGGATGCAAAAAAACCTACAAATATCTTTTTACTTTTGCTTGTACAACTTAGTAAAGCTAAAAAAAAGTGGCTGATTGGTTTAGTCTCTTAATTTGGGGCCAGAGAGGGGTAGAATCAGACGGGAGGCCTTGAGAGAAGGGCCAACCAGGAAACCAAGTGTTGAAGAGTATTTAACTGCTCCCGCAGCCCCCGGCGGAAGTTTGCGAGGCAATTTGAGAGACAACACAACCATTGTGTCAAGAATATACGACTGAGGAGGAGGAAAATGAGTTAAGTAATATGTCTATTTATCTATACTAATATTATAAAACGGAAAAGTTTGTTTGTTTGAATGCGCTAAGCTTCGGAAGTACTGAGTGGATTTGGATGAAATTTGGTATGGAAGTAGCTTAAAGCTCGAGGAAGGTTACTTATATGCTACTTTTTACCCGGGCTGCAAAAAGGAGGGTTATGTTTTTATTGTAATAAAGTCCACAGGAGTGAAGCCTGTACAATAACTAGTATACAATAACATAAAAAGTCTTATATATTTATCAAAACCGAACTCACAGTGTTCATAATTAAATTAAAAGTAAACTATGTTTGACATAATCAAAATGCAATGGCGAATGTACGTAAGTCGGCATTATAAATAATAATACAAGTCAAAATAAGTATATACTACCTAATAAAAGGGAACAGAAGTATCGTAAGCTTCACCCGCATCGACACCATGCGAAGAATATATGATGTAAAAATGCCAAGAACACTGTCAGCCCTATCACAAATAAAAAAACAGTACCGAGAACACACTGACATCCCCAAACTTCTTTCATGTATATACCGAAGAACATTATTCCGGATAGAAAAGATGATTTACAACCTAACTTATCGATTCTGTGTCGCAAAGCAAATGATTGAGAGAGATGTTACATAAGGCACTTTTACGATGTCTCTTCTCCAATGGATAATGTTCTACGTGTGGATTGCGAGATGTACAAAATATGAAATATGTTGCTCTAAAAAGCAAGTATTAAATCATCGATGATTGAAAGTATTAAATCATCTGCCAAGCCTTTTAATAGATTAACATAATAAAATTTTGCTTCTTTCCCACTGTTGGGACATGCCTTTTTTCTATGATGAGATTTCTATCATGAGCACCCAGTGCAGGTAGGTGAATCTAAAAAATAATTCATATAGTATTAAATAACCATTAAACCGTTAAAAACCAACGAAAATATTCAAAATAATCAATTTTTTAAGCAGTTTGTGCCATCAAATCGATTATAAATAGTGTTAAAGATGGTTTAATAAATAAATTAAAAACAAAAACAAACTGCATATTCGTTTATTTAATAAAGGTTGAGTTAAAAAAGGTAAAAGAAAGGGAAGACATAGGTACACGCAAAACGGTCATCGCTCAGCATAATGCTGTAGCATCATGCGAGATAATGTCACAGCGCTATTTATCAGCGACGGCTGGTGCATTGTGTTTTACACACATTTTTGGGAATAAATTTATTTTTTCTACATTATAAATTAAGCTATACATGGCAGATACAAAACTTCACCTTAAATATTTCCATAAACTTATGAAACAACCTGTGTATCACCTTACCTTGGGGAGCATGTGAGGAGCTAGATTAGTTCAAAAGTTTTCTGAAATTATTTTATAACTGTTCTGTTGGGTTTTAAATAAATTTAAATCCACTGAAAATAAACTTAATCTTTATTCTTGTTTGCTATGTTTAAATTAATTGGTTTTTCTGGTAAGATAAGGCGAATAGCGTGGCTTTTTAACTAGTTTTTGTTAGTAATATAATTGAGCAATTTTTAAGCTTTCGTTCCCTTAAAACAACTCTTATAGGATCACTTCGTTGTCCGTCAGTCTGTCCGTCTGTCTGCCTATCAAGGCCCTTTTTATTAGGAATGAGTAAAAAAAGTTTATATCTCATCTCGGGTCTACGGAACCTTTCAGCTGTAAAAAATCAAACATATTAGTGGCAAACGTGATCAAAAAAGGTAAAATGTCGCAAATTTTGCGATCTCACAAGGGAGTCAAAACCTATAGGGTTCTAGGTTAACTTCCTATTAACCCAGAATAATGAATTTGGCAAGAAGCAATGGGGGAAAATTGATAACTGTAAATAAGTAGTGTAATGTCTCGGGATCCAATAAAACACATTTTGCACTCTCACGTGGATATAGATTATACGAAACACTGAACCTGCCGTGCTCGCCCGTAGCAGGAGAGCGACTGATTTGTCACGTGTTCGCAGACACTACAAGTAGTTACTTGGGTGTTTTTGAACTTATTATGTATACAACGTGTAATTTAAAGGGCATATACATACCAAGTGCATGGCTTCTTTGGATAATAACAAACGATATGGCAAGGGTTTTGTAACCCTAAGTCTACGTGTGTAGAACTTATTACAAATACCAATACACTGATACCAGAGACCGAATTTTTCAAATTAAGAAGAACGAACAGAATTATCGTGTGAATGGCAAGTGACGTAGAAAGTTAATGACCCTCGTAGTGCTGTGACACGTTTGTTATGATTGGTATTCAAGAAATATATGAAACCGATCATTTGGTATAAATTCTTTGAGTCAGTTATTTTGAGCTGAAACTGTGCATAGAGACTCCATACCAGATGTTGTCTTCAGCCCTTTTAGATAGATATGGGGTTTCCGTTACACGTTGTATAGGTAGGTAGAATGTTTATTTTTTTGATTCCGAACAAAAGTTTGTACAGACGCCAGCACATGAAGCTACCCGAAACTGTCAAATTTTCCCAATCAATCTTGAACCTAATTTCTATAAAAATAAAGTTGAAAATCTATTAAAGAAATTTGACAGATTGTTGTAGCTTGATGTGCTGGCGTCTGTACATTGAGGCAGCTGCAGCCACGCATAATAACAGCCTAACGGGTTAAGTAAGGTAAGTTATCTTCTAGGTTAAGCAGAGCATGACAAAGTTGGTCCGTGGATAGGTGACTTTCTTAAAGTATCAAAATTCCTCCGAGCCTCGGCAAACACGTAAAGCGGTTGGCCCCAGCTATCATTTGTACATCAGGGACAGTCATTACGAGAAGTCAGTAGCCAGAAAATATGACTCTGGTTTTGCCGAGGGACTTTTATCATTGGAGATTTATCATTTATTTATTTCGTTACATACAGCTCAGGCTTTCCCAAAGTGATAGTGGAGAAGAAAAAATACTTAAATCATTAATGAATATATAATTAAATTATCTTATTTACTTAATGTCCTAAGTCTCCTAGGTGGGGCAGAGGGCGTCTACAGTGCTCCGCCATCGCGTTCTGTCTTGGGCTACGCGCTTCACGCGATTTTCTTGAACTCCACCGCTAATGAACGCTTCCAAGTAAGCTTTCCGCTTCTCCTGTGGGGTCCACTCTAGACCTTGTCTAGGGATATGGCTGGGATCCCTTCGGAGAGTGTGGCCAATCCAAGACCACTGCCGACGAGCGATCTGCTGTCCGATCGGTATCTCCTGGCAGACTTCCACTGATAAGATAACCAACGAATACCTCGTTGGTTATCTTTTCAGGCCAGAAGATACAGAGTTTCACACCCATATAGCAAGACAGTTTTCACGTTGGAGCGAAAGATTTTAAATTTCACTCTCCTTGAGGCTACCCGAGCTTTGGCTATCCTGGAAATGATATCTTTGTTAGTCCCTCCTGTACTTGACACGACACTGCCAAGGGTAAACTACTGAACGCTGTCTATCCAGTTCGCACCTAGCAAAAGTGGCAGCGAGTTCCTTCCCTCGGTGCGCATCTCCTGGGTCTTCCGAGCGTTGATTTTGAGGCCATCCTTAGAAGCCTGGAGCTGCATATCATCCAGCTTGGCTTGCATATCACAGTGTTTGTGACTAAGCACAGGTCGTCGGCATAATCCAGGTCGTCTAATTGTTCGGTTAGCCCGTTAGCCCCCACTTAATTATTTAGATTAATCTTAAAGCACATTAAATCACAATTCAATTAATTAACATAATCAATCCTAAAAAAAATAATCAATAAAAAACATAATCAATACTGGCTACTGGTGAAACACTAATGCTGAGCTGCGTCCAGTTAGACTGAAAAACTCAGCCCAACATTGTAGGCTAAGCTACTAAAGCTAAGATGATGATGACTAAAGATTGTATGGTAACGCCTCGGTGTGAGAGACAGACTCCAAGTTGGCTGGTTTTTAGGGTTCCGTACCCAAAACGTACAATGGGACCCTATTACAAAGACTCCGCTGTACGTCTGTCTGTCTGTCCGTCTGTCACCAGGCTATATCTCATTAACCGTGATAGTTAGCCAGTTGAAATTTTCACAGATGATGTATTTCTATTGCCGCTATAACAACAAATACTAAAAGACAGAATAAAATAAATATTTAAGGAGACTCCCATACAACAGACATGATTTTTTTGCTGTTTTTATAAATTATGGTATGGAACCCTTCGTGCGCAAGTCCGACTTGCAGTTGGCCGTTTGTTTTTTAAATGTTTACAATGATCAACAAAGCCCAAAAAAATATTCTGAACATACTCCTAAATAATGACAAAAATTCTTCTTTAAGCGTCATTGTGGTCTGAAATACAAAGAAAAGTTAGCGTCATTCCTATCTACATTCTCAAAGATCACACATCTACCATAATGACGTTCCGCGAAGTTTGTTAACTGCCATGGCGTCGGTACGCTTCTGTGCCAATAACAAAGGTTTCTCGTGACGTCTGACGGTGTCAATGCACTTCGTGCGGTATTATTCTCTAGCGCAAAGGAAAGGACAATACTCGTTTGTTGTTACATGTTTTTGTGTTCGTATAAAAATGGTTGTAGTTTCACTGTGTCATCAAATCAGTGATCTGGGAGATCTATGTTTTGTCGGGGTTATGGGAATGTTCTCAAGGGATATAAAAAAAACTTAAATAGCAGCGGGAGCCACACAATTCTATTTGATTAGATGGCCAATGGTGTAAATACCTACATTTTGAAGTAGCAACCCCGTATTGCAACATCTCTGTAGGTAAGTCATATTTCAATTCAGTGCAATGATAAACGATATTTATTTTGCAAATGAGTTATTAAATAAAATATTTGCACGTCATTTAGTTTTTCGTAAATTTAATCTAGACGAGGCGTCACTATTCCTTATCGCTTCAAATACAATCTGAAAACTGCAAAAACTTGGCCAATACATTGCCTCTTTGATGTGTACAAACTTCTTTTAACCCGTTAGCTAGTTTACGGCACTTACCGCCGATAAATCCGGTTTAATCGATAAAGTACCGGTTACTTAGAAAATTTTATAAGAATTATTTCCTGCATGAACTGAAAGAAGAACTTTCAATGTTTTGAACTTTATCAGTTGTTGCTTGTAAAGAAAGGTTGTATGGATATGGTGTTTATTATTTTATAATTCCGTGGCTGGTCTTGTACTTGTTTTAAGTTAAAATGTACGTTTTCGGAAACTCAACAAACAAAAATTACTATTATTTACCGACTTCAAAAAAGGAGGTTCTCTATTCGACCAGTATGTATGTATGTCATGCCATGTGAGTACATAGCTAGCCCTTATTTTAAACGGAAATAGACATCCAATAAAACAATCCATTTAAGATTATTTCTTTCTTTGTAGTGCAAGTCTTTTTTGTAAGTTTTGAAGTCGGTTCAAGTTTTTGTAAAAAAAGTTTTTATTACGTGTATATTATACATCTGCTTATAACATTCCCACTGCTGGGAAACAGGTCTCTTCTCTAAGAGAGAGAATGGTCGGTAATCCATTACGTAGGCTCAGTGCGGGATGATGGAGGTTGCATGTCTTCGTACCCAAAAAATTCCTAGGACAGGGTAGGCGAACCTTTATGTATCAATGTGCCATTTTCTGTAAAGAAATGTTTAATGAGATCATAGACGTGCCGTCGAATCATGTTGACTTTGTGATTATTTATTTATTTTATTTATTTATCATAAACTTTATTACAAATAATAAAACTAGCGTACAATGGGCCATCTTATCGCACAGGGCAATCTCTTACAGACAACCTTTTGATGGACAGAAATTAAAAGAAATAGATTTAGGACTGTCAGTGTACAACATCATACATAATAATAATAATAGTATCAACTCAAAACCCTTTATTTTTTTTATAGTTGATAGGCTTGCTTTTGACCACAATCTCACCTGATCTTAAGCGATGATGTGGTCGAAGATGAAGCACGCTTGCCTAGAAGTAACCTATTCACTCTTGACTTAAAGACTCCCAGGTTATAACTATCAGGAAACACAGACTCCGGCAGGGAATTCCACTCCTTAGCCGTACGCACAATGAAAGTATTCCCAAAACGTATTCCATTTACTACAAATAAGGTTCATTTTGCAATATTTCTCTCCAAATACTCTATGACGTACTTTAGACTTTTTCTCTTCGTACCTAATGAATTTCGTGATCGGTGACGTGCCAAAAATATTATGTCGCGTGCCATCAGTGACACGCGTGCCATTTGTACGCCATCCTTGGAGTAGGACATGCCAGTTTCCGCATTATGTTTTCCTTAAACGTTTTGGGCGTAGTGGTGATGATGAAAATTACACAAAGTAGTAAGTAGTAGTATAGTAAGTGCTAGGTTCGAACCCACGACCCGACACGACCGTAAGTCTGTAGCCACTGCAGCTCCTACTATCACTATAGAGGTAGGTTTTGTTTATTGTTTTGACTTTCAATATCCTAGATTTTTTTTATTGATAATAGGTTCACGTTTGACTACCATTTCACCTGACGGTAAGTGATGATGTGGTCGAAGATGGAGCACGCTTACCTAAAAGTAACCTATTTACTCTTGACTTAACTACTTGACTTGACTATCGGGAAATACAGTCTCCGGCAGGGAATTCCACTCCTTAGCCGTACGCACAATGAAAGTATTCCCAAAACGTTTTGTGCTCAAAGGAGCTCGTGGCTAAATAATAAGAGCCACTTGGGTGAATCTTGAATGTTAAGCAACTCTTGCTGAGGTTGGTCCGTGGAATGGGTAACCATCTTTGTATGCGCTATTCGCATTATTTTATCTATACATATTATCATTAGTATTTTATCATGAACGCATACTTGCAACATTATATTACACCTCACTCATTCCTTAATACCACACCTTCTTGTTCGTTCATTGCGAACAATCCTCCACCCTCGATTCACTCGCAAACACGCTCGCTTCCTGACGACACGCATAAAACGTGCGCTCGCGCCCCGCTAAAACTCTAAAAAGTGATCAAATAAATGGTGCCGTGTAGTGAATACTCAAACTCTATCTCCTCTCGTGAACTTGGAGGAAATATCGGCTGAACCGGCGCGCTGGGTACTCATATCTAAGGGACTCATAACATACATCATTCCGTAAGTACCTTTCCCTACAATCTTAATATGGCGATATTACTCGAGAGTCATATATGTATAGATCGTTGACAGTCGTTACAGATAGAAGCCAGAAAATCTGAAACCAGCCAGGGGTATCATCGTGATATACAGTTACTGGGTTGTAGAGCAGATAGGCAGTCACGCCGTGTAACAAAATAGTATTCAGCTTCATCCATACAGACTGGAAGCTGGCTCCAACATACTTGGGAAAAGACTAAACAAATGTTTAAGGTTGGTAACTTTTTTTTATATACCGAATATGCGCTATAGTTAGGTCCCCTGGCTCCCAAACTAGGTTTATGCCTGTACCTTGGGAGACAGTGTGAACTGTACTGTAACTGTTTTATTTATTTATTTACTACTATGGATAACAACAGCATACAATTCATAAATAGGTACTTATCTATAATTACATGAGTAGCCAGTAACAGTTATCCACAACAGATACTTAAGGTGGATCAGTCTTAATATTAATATTAAAGATGACTGGGCACTTTGAAGAGATCAGTGTATAATATTCATGAAGGCTAGATACAAATAATTACAAATAAATTATGCAAAATATATATGAAGAAAATATATTATATATATTCGGGGATATGCGGAACAGGGTGTTAAGTCCCGCATTCCCATTGAAAAGGGAGCATCCTCCGACTAGACAGGTGTTTTATCTGGTGGGCAACTGCCCGATGTTTGTGATCGGGTGATTTGTATGTAGGCTAGTTGAATGGTTAACTTTGCTTGCGCGATACAGGATTTCTATCGTTTAGTTTGTATGTTGCGAGATAGATGTCACTACATATATATATCGACGGTTGAAAGGCTAATTGATCTAAGCGACATTTTGTAAAATTTGCAGGAGGACGGATCAAAGTTTTTATTTTTTGAAAAAAAATCATAAAACAATAACTATTTGATAGACTTTTATTTATTTAATACAGTATATCCATAATTGAGTAAGGAAGTTGTTTAAGTTATTACTGTTGAAAATTGTGTATTATTTTAGAAAATTTATGTTGGTTAGCCCAAAATGCATCCAATTTATTTATTTTTTGTGTAAGGCAAAATGGTTCAAATGCCTACCGTAAATAAAATAGCTGAAAGTAAACTAGCTCAAGCGTCGACCTAGAATAAAATAATACGAGAGAAAATGAATTTAGCGCCAAGCCAACCGATAGTTGAATATACCCAATGAGCATAAGTAACATGATGGTATTGCACCAGAGTGAAGTAGTTTGATGCAGATGCCCATTAGAGGGACTGCAGGATGAAAGAAAATAAACCTTTACTAGATTATAGTAGATATTATATTTGGGGGCCGAGTCACCCGCGTCCGTAGGAGAGTACCCCTTTGTGAATCCCTACACGTGGCCCCTGGGTGGTGCTAATCAGATGACATCAAACTGGTGGTAGGTTCAAACCGCAGGCTTGTGTCCACCTACAGGGCAAAGACGTACCGCCAAACAGCCTAGCTGTGTTCCAGTATCATGCTCTGTGTAGCCTATCAAGGAGTTGGGTGGACGTAGCTGCTTCACTGCTGAAAGGCCAATCTGGCTCGTACTAGTGCGGTCGTATCGGAAGACTAGTCGCGGAGGCTAGTGGGATCCGGGGCACGGTGCGCCGCTGGCCGACCGCAGGTAGTTGGGGCCCAAATAGTGTGCCAGCCAGACATGAAAGGCTGCCCCGCCAACTGTCGAAAAATCCCGGAATGCACCATCGTGCTGGCTGGTGACCAGATGAGAGAGCCCGATGGGCATTCCCGGGAGGGTTCGGGCGTCCCCGCACTTTCCAGACTAGTTCTCTAATCGATACCATACGTCTAGTGCGTGTCTGAGGGTTATCAGCGTGAAGCCTCACTTCACTTCCTTCTCCTTTCCTGCTTCACTCCCATAATATAAAAGGACAAAAAAGAGCAAAGTTAAACAGCGGGTGCACTCCCTCTCTCTCAAAGTGCTCGCAGTCCACCACCATCTCGAGACTGAAAAACCTGCTCTTTTGTTTCTTTCAAAGACGCAGATCAGAAATCCGTCCGACGTGACGTTACTCGTATCGTAGCACAATTTTAAACCACGTGCGGGTGTATGCATGTACGCCTGCAACGACATCTGCTATCGGCGTCTCCGCAACCTTGAGGACTCCAGGTTCTCAACGCGTTGGGCTCTGGTGGACACGGGCATAGACAAAATTATCTATGCCTGTGCCTACCGCTCGCACAGCGGAGATCAGGAGACAACCAGGCCCACACAGTACATCAGTGAGGCGGCAGATGCAACCCAGCAGCGGTACCCATCAGCTCAGTTCCTGTTACTGGGGGACTTTAATGCCCACCACCTGCAGTGGTTCTTCCCATACCAGTGCACGGATCATGCTGGGCAAGAGATACACAATCTTGCGCTTGCATTAAATCTCACTCAGCTGGTCCAAGGAGCAACGAGGGTGCCGGATGTTGAGTCGCATACAGCCAATTGCTTGGACCTTCTGCTGACTACAGATCCAGACCGCTACTCGGTAACGATATCTTCACCGTTAGGTAGTTCCGACCACTGTCTGGTGAAGTCTGTATCCGTCTTCTCCCCGCCCGATCCCAGCCTTAAAGGCACACGGCGGGTATGGCAATACAAGTCAGCGGATTGGGATGGCATGCGATCTTTCTTTGCATGTTATCCTTGACAGCCTACTTGCTTCTCTTCAAATGATTCATCGTCGTGCGCAGACACCGTGGCGGATGTTTTGCGATAGGGGATGGAGTACTACATTCCATTCTCTGACCTAACAATGTCCGGCAAAGCTCGACCTTGGTTTAGCGCCGAATGTGATCACGCTGAAGCGCTTAAACACGCGGCCTACCTAGCATGGGTCGATGCTCGTAACTGCAAAGTAAATGACGTGGATCAGAAGAAGAGATCCTTCAACAGGGCTGCCAAGTCCTGCAAGAAGGTATTGCGGAGGGCTCGGTTTGACCACGTTAGCCGAATTGGGAACAAACTCGCTTCATACCCAGTTGGCAGCAAAGCGTTTTGGTCCCTGGCGAAGTCGATCGTATCGAACTTCTGTCACCCTTCACTACCACCACTGCTTAAACCTGACGGGTCTTTGGCCACTCCACTAAGGAAAAAGCAAACTTGTTTGCCGCTCTTTTTGCGGAGCCTTTACGTCTAGATAGTAGTGGCGCTCACCCTCCTTATGCTCCTATTGGACGCGAGACGTGTATGTCGGACATTCGCATCCATCAGGACGCTTTTGACAGGGTCTGGCACGATAGCCTTATTGCTAAGCTTCCTTCTTTCAGTTTACCTACTCAACTGTGTGTTTGGATTGAAGACTTCCTGAGAGATCGGTCCTTTCAAGTGGTCATTGATGGCTGCTCGTCTGACCAATTGGCAATTAATGCTGGGGTCCCTCAGGGGTCCGTTCTCTCAGCAACTTTATTCTTGCTACACATTAAAGATCTGCTTATGGCCAATATGCCATCCATGTGTCCAGCGTGCGTGCTGGTGGGTCACAGATCTAGTCTCTCCATGAGGACATGGTTGGGCGCTTGAACTTGTCCTTGAAAACTGTCTCCGAATGGGACAATGCCAACTTGGTCAAGTTTAATGCATCTAAAACCCAAGCGTGTCTCTTCTCCGCAAAAAGGAGCCAATTCGAACCGGCTCCTACTTTCCGAGGTGTAACCGTGCCGATAACCAAATTGAGCTTCTTGGGGTCACACTAAGTTCAACCCTCAATTTTGGTCCGTTTATAGAGGCTAAGGCTCAACTAGCATCAAGAAAGTTGGGAATCCTAGCAAAGGTGAGACGGTACTTCACATCGGAACAGCTGCTCAACCTGGATCAAGCCCAGATTCGGTCGTGTGTGGAGTACTGCTCTCATCTTTGGGATGGATCTGCCAAGTACCAACTGAACGCGCTTGAGTCTATCGAGAAACGGGCCAAAAGACTCATTGGCAACGATACACTGGTCGAGTCAAAGCTCCAGAGCCTTGAAAATCGACGACGAGTTATTAGTGTATCGGTTTTCTATCGCTTATATTTCGGAGAGTGTGCGATCGAATTACACAATCTAACTCTTCCAAGCCCGTTCCCTCATCGGACTACAAAACAAACGGCGATGCGCCATTATTACATGGTGGAAATTCCACCCATACGCACAAAACGTTTTGGGAATATCTTCATTGTGCGTACAGCTAAGAAGTGGAATTCCCTGCCGAAGTCTGTGTTTCCTGATAGCTATAACCTAGGTGTCCTTAAGTCAAGAGTGAATAGCTTACTCTTAGGTAAGCGTGCTCCATCTTCGACCACATCATCACTTACCATCAGGTGAGATGGTGGTCAAACGTGAGCCTATCATCAATAAAAAAAAAAGATATTGCTGCTTCGGCCATCATAATTCAAAACATTTTTGTGTAGAGGAATCATTCAAAATGTTGATTTAATGTGTCTTAAAACAAGGTATTAGATAAGGTGGTATATCAGCCTAAGCCTAGGTACAGGTAGTAGTATCACCACGGAATACATTGTACTTTAGTATCACTTTATAAATAAAACAACAAATAAATTGTTATAAGTTATTGTTAGTCAAAATAGCCGAAGTGACATTACTCATTATCCTTAATAGAGGCTAAATGGATCAAGAGACATAGTTAATTAATATAACTTAATGCAAAATGGTTCAAGCAACACGGTTTTTTAATGTAGTTGTATGCAAAATGGGCCAAACGACATAGCTTATTGTTTTGGTTTAATGCAAAATAGGCCAAACGACAAAACTACAACCATGGCGAAAAAGCCAAATGCCTTAATCGACACACGTTATAAAAGTTTGAAAAATCTAAATAGCTTAAGTCATCGAGTCCTCAAATTTGTCTAATTTTGTGTCGTATAGATCAATGAGCTTAGAAATGAGGCCTGTTTTGCAGTGGGTGCTAAGCGCCAAAAAAGTAGTCAAAAAAATTTGAAACCTAACTCAAACAACGGAGAAAAATTTGCTGATTCCGAATATGTATATAACTCAATATCGCAAAAAATGTCGCTTAGACCAATTAGCCTTTCAACCGTCGATATATATATGTAGTGACATCTATCTCGCAGCGCCCTAAATGTTACGAACTCTATGCGAAGCAAAAGAAAGCAATTTATACTATCGCTTTCTTTTGCTTTGCATAGACGCTACATGCGTTTAGGGCGTTCAATTTAAATATTTTTATTTTTATATGAAAATCTGGTGAACTAGAATATGACGAATTTTTAAAAGTCATAGAATAAAATTTGTTGATTATGATGTTAGTAACATAGTCCTGAGAGGTTTTTGGTGTTTTACAATTAACCCTGTATATATATATAGAAATGAACTGTTACTAATTTCGTCTGGCATTGAATTTAGAATGATTTTAGTTAGGATTGTCCTCGTTCAATATAACAGACTATCACGACGCTCCAGTTATCGTATAGACTGGAAATCGGCCCTAACATAGTTGAAAAAAGTCTAATCATAATATATGATGATGAGTCGTGCTTTAGAGACATTTTTAATAAAAAAAAAATGTATTTATATCAAGTAAGTAACTCATTACTCATACAGTTCACACACTCACAATTGTCCCCTCTTCCATGCCTCTTGCTCGGCTAGCCTTGTTTATACAACGTGTAACAGAATAAACGCAATTCCTGAAAGTAGTTGGTTCAGAATCGGCTTCCGAATCGATTTCCGTCATAAAAATAGGTGTTAAATTTTGACGAAAAATCTTTCATTTAACATAAAATGAAAAGACAATCCATAATTCAAGGAGATGCGCCCGTGTGCGTGTCGGCCGCTAACATTGCATGAGTGTATGCGTCTGCGTAAGGATATTGTATGACGCACATAGGTTTTGGGTTTAGTAAGGATAACTATTTTATAAAAAAATGTCTAGGTATGGTTTCAATTTATTTAGTTACGGATGTTGTTTTAGACTTATAATTTAATATTCTAATTGGAGTGCGCTTAATCTGTTACACCTTGTATACGCTGATAGGATTTAAAGGTAGAAAAAAATGTGATCTTCACAATTTTCTTGTAATACCACGCAATATCAAGGTTTACAGTTAGGTTATTATTTCTTCAAGGACTCACGTTACACGTGAAACCATTTCAACATAAATCTATTCATAAGGGCAACTTACAAATATAATTTAAAGAATAGAAGTACACAAAGGCTCGTGTACTTGCGTAGGTACAAAGAAAGTATTACGAAGTTTTGGATTGGATTTCGCAAACACAGTCAAACACCGGAAACAAAACGTGTTGGTAAAGAAGTTGGTGCTATGTATAGTGATGTGTTTCGTCTTGTTACTGAACGGATCTCAATGAAATTTGGTAAGTCGATAGTTAACATCCTGAAATAAAACATTTGCTAATTTTTATCCCAGAATTAAAGAAAATGTTGTATTATTTACTTTACCTGTTAGATTGTAACTATGTTAGGGTTAGGGTAATAACGGGTATTATAGAAATGACTGAACAGTCTTTTTCCTGGGAACCTCCTCTCCTACTCCTAACCTACTAAACAAAAATGCTTTACTTGATAAAACGTGTATTGTGTTAAGTCAAACAAAAATGGAACCCCGAAATAATTTATATTAAGACTAGTACTCTCGCGGGGCTTCGCTCCCGTGGATTCTATCACGGTAAAAACATAACTCTCCTTTTTTGCAGTCGGGTAAAAAGTAGCCTATAACCTTCCTCAAGCTTCAAGCTACTTCCATACCAAATTTCATCCAAATCCACCCAGTACTTTCGAAGATTAGCGCGTTCAAGCAAACAAACAAACAAACAAACAAACAAACTAACAAACTTTTCCGCTTTATAATATTAGTATAGATTAAGAAGTTATAAGCTGATCGTTTTAATGTTATGTTACATTAATTTGCTGCTTGTAAACGAGCTAGTGCTACACATACCTTTTTATTTTACACATTTATTTATTTATTTAGTTAAATAGGTTCACCAACAATTGCTTACACTAGTTTTATTGCTAATACAATATGTTTAAAAGCAGACTAAAGTGTAACAACCACTTAAAGGTAAACGTAAATAGCAGAAGGAGTAGCAAAATGCTCTAAGATCAGATGAACGATAGTGTAAATAGATTCTGAAGTGGAAACTCCGTATTGCGACATCTCTGTAGCATGAGATCTGTTTGTTACGTTACACCAGGTAAAGTAGGAATCTGCTAGACAGGTTGATGTGACTTAGAAATGGATGGCTTGTGACTGAAATGAGGGTCATTATGACGTATCTATGTAAGTATAATATCATCAACGAAGAGGTGCTACGCTGGTATACCTTTTTATTTTGCACATTTATTTATTTACTTAATTAAATAGGTTCACCAACAATTGTGACACTAGTTTTATGGCTAATACAATAGTTTAAAAGCAGACTAAAGTGTAACAATACCTACACTATAATTATAAATAACATTAATCTATCGATAATTTAAGTACACACTACAAGATTTAATGTTAGCTTAATATTATAATCAATTCTTTAACACTGATATTATTAATAATAATGACTACTCCATGTCGATATATTTATAAATTTTGGCTTTTATCTTGATCAAGGAATCAAATTGCAGATCAATGCGTATGTCCCATTCCATTGTAAGCCAGTCATTGTCATAGCTAGGTAAGTAAAATTCTCTAAGTTTGACTATTATAATTATGATTTAATTAGCAAATAATTTCAATATTATTACTTTAATGTGGTTAATCATAACCTTGGTGTTACCTCAAGGAGGCAAGTAGTTTCTTCTAAAAAAATCACATTCACGAGTTTTAGTCATAAATTTTACAACAAAAATAAACAACCATTTTAATTATTAAATCATAAACGGTTTCAATAACGCAACCACATGGTCACACCGAACTTTCATACAAAATGGGTTTCGCTGTACTCGCTAAGTACTGTAATACCAACAAACAAAAATAGTTTGCAGTTTCAATTCCCGCAACAAAGTTATCCCGGACATTTAATCCCGTTCCCGGAATTCACGCACATGTCCACCACTACACGATAGTTTCAAAACAAAGTACGTTTTGAAAAACAAAAGAAGTGGATCACAAACATAGCGCTTAGGTTGAGAGTGTACTGAGCGCTGGCGTTTTTAATCTTAGTTGAAGATTTTAATTGTTCTTTGTTCTTATAGCAATATTTTTACTTGTGTGAATAGCGCACATATTTTTATTTATTTTTTATTGATAATTGGCTTAGGTTTGGCCACCACCTGATCGCAAGCAACGATGTGGTCGGTAATGGAGTACACTTACCTAGAAGTAACGTGGTCACTCTTGACTTAAAGACCTCCAGGTTATAGCTAACAGGAAACACAGATTTCGGTAGAGTATATATAGCTTTACTCAAACAAAATAAAATTATTTTCTAGAACGTTTTGTGGGTATGGGTTGGATGTCCACCACGCAACAATGACGCAGCGCCGTTCATCTTGTAGTCCGATGATGGAACGGGTTTGGTGAAATATTACAACATGTTTGTTTATTAAATACTAGTACTCACGCGGGGCTTCGCTCCCGTGGATTCTATCACGGTAAAAACATAACTCTTCTTTTTTGCAGTCGCGTAAAAAGTAGCCTATAACCTTCCTCAAGCTTCAAGCTACTTCCATACCAAATTTCATCCAAATCCACCTTGTTCTTTCGAAGATTAGCGCGTTCAATTAAACAAACAAACAAACTTTTCCGCTTTATAATATTATTATATATTATATACTAGTACTCACGCGGGGCTTCGCTCCCGTGGATTCTATCACGGTAAAAACATAACTCTCCTTTTTTGCACTCGCGTAAAAAGTAGCCTATAAACTTAAAATAAAAAGATTTAGAAGGTTTTAGAAATTAAAAGAGAATAAGAAATGAAGAAAAAGAAGAATTTGAAAAAAAATCAAGTGTACTACTAGATTGATAAGTGACTGAAATTACATTTTCTTTGAAAACTAGGGTATCTACATTTCAAAGAAAACGTAATTTCAATCACTTATTCAAATCTAGTAAACAAAATTAAGTATTAAATTAAACTTTGTGTAATTTCCACGAAACAGTTGAAGCCATTAAAGGTTGAGAACAAAAACAAAGATAAATTTAACATTAAAACCATTTAATATCATTAAATGTGATAAAAAAAAAGGTACATATTTAAGTGCAATTACATATTTCACCATGTATAGGCATGTAAATATAAAATATATGGTGCTTATTATTATTTATTGCACATAGAAACTAATACAGCTGCCCACAAAATCAGTTTAGCGGTGTGAGTGGGGCTATAATAGAATAATACTGTTGGGGTTGCGGTAATGTTCTATCGAGATATCGCTGCCCCGGAATGCAGGGCATCTGACGGAACATGGTAGCTTTTTAAATTGTTTAAGTCTGACACTCCCTTCCACTCTATCCAGAGCCGGAGGAGTCATTTGATGATTTGCCCCCTGATAAATGTGCTTAGAATAAGCAGAACCATAACTTAAACCGAATGAACACTATAATATTTTGAAAACGTCAAGTAACAGACTATTTTTACTTAAAAATAAAATATAAAAATTGGCCAAGTGCGAGTCAGACTCGCCCATGAAGCGTTCCGTAGTAACTACGCCAAATGACTTTATTTTTCATAGTGTTTCTATGAATTACAAAGTCATATTTGCGGTTTTAGAAAATATGCTGTAAAAGCATATTTTTTTAGTTGTTCAAACCAATTTTTCTTGAAAGTTTATATTACAATCTACAGCATATATTTTTTTTTTAGATTTTTAACTCCATTATTATAGAAGTTAGAGGGGGGACATACATTTTATCAGTTTGGCAGCGTAATCTTTTAAACAATTAACTTTATGAAAAAGTGGTTTTAGAAACCTCAATGTCATTTTTAAAAACCTGTTTATAGATACCACACACGCATAGGTTTCATGAAAAAACAGACGGACAAGACGAAACTATAAGGGTTCTAAAAAGGACAGCCAGTTTATAT
Organism: Tholera decimalis; assembly: GCA_943138885.2. NCBI lineage: Eukaryota > Metazoa > Arthropoda > Insecta > Lepidoptera > Noctuidae > Tholera > Tholera decimalis. The sequence goes on along the minus strand of OW964564.2, from coordinate 36,643,920 downwards.
CAAAAAAATCTACAATCTGTTACTGTTAGCCTGCATCATCCCACTACTCGGCAAAACTCTCTCCTTGATTTCCAGGTGGTTCTATCGAGGACCAAAGTAAACTGCTGATCGCTATTTTGGTCCAGCTCGTCCCGCCATCTTCTTCGAAGTCTACCGTGATTCCTTCTAGCTGTCTCAGGGCTCCAGAACGTGGTGATTTTCGCCTACAACTCATTGGGCATGCGGCAGATGTAGCTAATCCAGGCTTGCAAAGTGTATCTAAAAGTGTAATCTATAACACATTTAGCTGTAATTTAGGACTGACCAAAATCTCAGCATAAAAGAATGAAAAAGTAGCGTGGTATAACAACAACCCAGTACAGTGCTGTGTTCTGCCGCGTGATGCTGTGTCGACTGTATTTGATTGCGGTCACGCTACTCGTGCTGCACCATTATGACTCCGTTCATGGAGGTATTGACTTCATTATCTTCGTTTTTAAAGCTATTAGTGACTTGTTTATTTTCTGGTGGACCTGTCTTACATTTATTTATTTATTAAAACTTTATGCAACACAAAATGTACAAAAGCGGACCAGTGATTCCCAACTTTTATCTAATGTAGGACCAATTTAGTTTAAATATTGATGACAGGGACTACAGGTCCTGATTTTTTAAAAACTAAAGATATAAATAAAAATGCTAGCTTGCATTTTCTTTGAAATAAATAGGATAACAATATTTATGATAGACACTTAAATTACTTTTCATCAAATAATCTTGATTTTTATTCACAGATATGCCAGACTATACCATAAAAGCACTCCGGCAAAAGGACCGTGCACCAGCACAGATGCCGAGGGACAAAACCAAGACCTTTAGAAACCTCACCATACAAGAAGTCTTCAATAGAATAAAGGAGATCACAAGGAGTCTGAACTTTAATGCTATAAGAAATGGATACAAAGTCGATTATAAAGTTAGAATATTAAACCATAAGTAGAACATAATTATAGTATAACCCGCAGCTTTTATGGCAAGAGTAGCCTCTTGCCTTAGAAGCAGCATGTTACTGTATATATTTATTTACGAATTATATACAACGTGTAAGGGTATATACATACCAAGTGCACGGCTTCTTTGGATGATAACAAACGATATGGCAAGGGTTTTGTAATCCTAAGTCTACGTGTGTAGAACTTATTACAAATACCAATACACTGATACTAGAGACCGAATTTTTCAAATTAAGAAGAACGAAGAGAAATATCGTGTTATTGGCAAGTGACGTGGAAAGTTATTGACCCTCGTAGTGCTGTGACACGTTTGTTATGATTGGTATTCAAGAAATGTATGAAACCGATAATTTGGTATCAATTCTTTGAGTCAGTTATTTTGAGCTGAAACTGTGCATAGAGACTCCATAACAGATGTTGTCTTCAGCCCTTTTGGATAGATGTGGGGTTTCCGTTACACACTGTATATTTACGAAGGCTTACTCGTTCTTTGCCCAAAGAATAAGCATTGCCATACAATGTGGCAATGCTGCCAGTCTTCTAGGCACGTTTCCGGATGACAGCGATGTGGTGTTTTTTTTATGTAGTACATACTATAGTTAGGCTTAGCAGTGTTTTTAAAATTAATGTTTTATCTCAACTTATAATAAAACAGTAAAAAAGTGTGTCTGTACATTTAAATTATATACAAAAATAATAATTGAGGTGAGTTAAGAAGTAAAGAAACGGTAACGCAGCAAAAAATTTAAAAACGTCTTTCTGTTTGTACACGCTAATCTCCAGACCTACAGGATGGATTTTAATGAAATTTGGTAAGTATATAGCTGACATCCTGGAATAATACATAGGCTTTTTATCCCAGAATTCCCACGGGATCGGGATTTACGTGGGAAATACTCCCACGCGAACGAAGTTGCGGGCAGCAGCCAGTGTCCAATAAATTTGTTCAGTTTTTAGGGTTCCGTAGCCGAATGGCAAAAAATTTAACCCAAATAGTTTCATCATGTCTGTCTGTCTGTCCATTCGTCCGTATGTCACAGCCCGTTTATTCCGAAACTATTAGGACTACACATTTGAAATTTGGCAGACAGAATATTCTGTGAACCGCTTTCCGATTTAAAGAAAAAAAATATTTAAAATTAAGGGGGGCTCCCCATACATGGAACTAAAACTAAAAATATTTTTTTTCATGACACCTATGCGTGTGTGGTATTTTTAAATAGGTCTTTAAAAATAATATTGACGTTTCTAAAGCCACTTTTTTAATAAAGTCAATCGTTTAAAAGATATACGCTTCTAAAGTGGTAAAATATGTCCCCCCCTCTAACTTCTTTAATAATGAAGTGAAAATCTAAAAAAAAATATATGCTATAGATCTTAATGTAAACTTTCAACGAAAATTTGTTTCAACCAGATCGGGTCAGCAGTTTTTGAGACATAGCACATTTTCTAAAATCGTAAATATAACGTTGTATTTCATACAAACACCAAACACTATGAAAATCAAAGTCATCAACTACGCCAGTAGTTACTACGAAACCCTTCATGGGCGAGTCTGATAGCACTTGGCCAATTTTTTATTTATATATTTAAAATATATGCAAAACAAAAAGGTACAAAGACGGACTTAATTATCGAGAAACGAGCCAAGAGACTCATTGGCAACGCACTGGTCGAGTCAAAGCTCCAGAGCCTTGAACATCGACGACGAGATGCAAGTCAATCAGTTTTCTATCGGTTACATTTCGAGGAGTGTGCGATGGAATTACACAATCTAATTCAGCCAAGCCCGTTCCATCATACGCACAAAACGTTTTGAGAATACTTTCATTGTTCGTACGGAGTGGAATTCACTGCCGCAGTCTGTGTTTCCCGATAGCTATAACCTAGGAGTCGTTAAGTCAATAGTGAATAGGTTACTTTTAGGCAAGCGTGCTTTTTTTTTTTTTTGGAGCTTCTTTTACACAGTCTACCACATATAGCCCTCCGAACCGATTTCGGTCGTGGCGGCCAGTCACAGAACAGATTAACAATCTGCACAGAAATTATTATAGTGCACTATTATCTGCGCAGGTACAAGTACTCTCTAGTGTTGCAAAAAACTCGAGTCCTCAAGTCGTAATTTTAAAGACTCGACTCAAATAAGCAAGACTCGTTGTGCTAAAAGGATGCGGAGTCTAGAGTCAAGTCGAGTCCGAGTCATTTAACAACCACTTGTGTCTTACAAAAGGACTCAAGTCTTAAATGAATTCGAGTCTTCAAGAAAAACTCGAAGCATGAGGATGAGACTTGAAACTCATCATTCGAAAAGACTCGAATAGGTGATAAGTTTATATTAGTGGTTATGTAATTCAGCACTAAAAAAAAACTGACAAGACAATATCATTACAAATCAGCTAAAAACTCACTTCTATGAAAATAGAGATGTGAAGATAAACTGACTTTATATTTTGAGATACTACCCTCTAAGTTGTTAATATTTTAGATAATTGAGTAAACGTGTTTATCAGTTAGCATATTGCATTTGATCGTCCGCTATAAACTATATTTATATCGTATTGCCTAGAATAGTGGTTTTCCTGCGTGTATTAATTATTTTACGGAATCAAAACACGGAATACTTCTGTTTGATAATGGAGCCAATAGAAGAAGTCAATTTAATAGATTATATTTCTAGTAATGATGGTTCAGTGTCTGAATTTGTGAATACTGTTGATTCAGAAGCTATATCGTTACAATGGGGGAAAAACTGATATTTAGAAATGATTAAAAATATCCTTAATCAATACTGTTATTATTTTTATCTGAGCCTTTCTCTCCGCCCTGTTAATGTAACAATTTAATTGCTAGACTCATACATGAAAAGAACTTGAGTACGACTCGCCGCATAAAAAGGACTCGAGCGCACAAAGAGACTCGAGCTCTCATGTCACACAAGGGCTCGTAGAGAACTTAGTTCTCTAGTTTTGGAGTCCTGTTGTAATGAGTCGAGTCTTGTAATTCATCATCCGAGTCCGTTTATATAGGACTCCAAGACTCGAGTTTTTTGCAACACTAGTACGCTCTCTGTTAGTTCCTTTACGCTCATAGCCCGACTTCATGTTCCGAACCGGAGAGTTATCAGGCGCAGGGCGAATGCCGCCAACTTCCAAACTACTAAGTTTTATTTGAAAAATACGATTGTACTTTTAACCCGATCCGGGAATTGTATCCGAGATATCTTGCTCAACAGTCGCGCTTGAGGTCAAATCAAATCAAATCAAATAATTTATTTTGCGAAGAATGTGGGTATACAAAATAAGATGTCGATATAGTAATGAATAATAGTTCCATCCAAAGATATATAATAAACTATAGATACGTTGTCCGCGCTCTAAAATGGCAAGTTGAAATCAAGGTAAGTGCCTCGTGTCTGTTTAGTTACGCACGAACCTGTGTCGCGATCGCTACACAAGACATCTTAAGAAAAAATGTGTTTTAAAAGAAAATTAGGAAAAAAGCATGCCTTTGTGTGTTTTCAGACTTTGCACTAATTATACTGCTTCCGTGAGAGGTCAAAATGTGTCATTTCATAGGTAAATATCAACAGAAATACATTTTTTATTTTTATTTTTCTACACGGCTAATGGCGGCTAGCGTATGAATGAAGTCAGTCACGTGACGTTAGGGGAGGTTGTTAACTATAGATGTATATTCATCTCTCTCTAACATCAGGTGTACCTAAAGATGGCATTTGTTTTCTGTCCCTTTCTTTACACGTATTAGATAGTAATTCTCTATGTGTGTGTTTCGAGCCGTTTTTGAGAGGTGTTTTGTGGGAATATGACGCGTCTATTATAATACGTCATTGGTTCCATCACACTCTACCTTACGGCATGCAAAAGTAAAATAAACTTACATCTATTCAAGCATAATAAAATAAAAATAAAAATTACATGTCTTTGGATCATAACAATTACATTACATTACAAAAACACACACAAACAAAAACTACATTACATTACATTAAATTACATTATAAAACAACATTATATTAAATTTGAAATAAAATATAATTAAATAACATAACATTATAATCCTTTATCATTCAAAAAATCTTGTATAGAATAGTAACATTTATCCAAAAGTAAGGACTGCAAGACTACAAACAATTCGTCCAACGAAAATGTATATTCCCTCCCAATCACTCACAAAATTGAAACTGTTACAAAGTAACAGGAAATCGTAATAAAACGTGAATTTCTTCAGTGAGAGGAAAATAAACAAGATGTATGTATGCACACAAACTTTCCTACAAGATTACCGGCTGCCAGATATTGTTTTATCTCATACAAGTATAAAGTAAACATGATTTAACTTTATATAGAATAATGTTGGTTCCTACTATTGAGATTCATCACCACCGGATCGCGTAAGGGAAAAACATCTGAGAATGTTTCGGATTTCATCATTCAACATTGCGGGTGAGTAGGTATCTACAACTAAAATAATGTTAAAAAAGACAAGAATTACTTAGTAACCTTACGATCTAATCATTTTGTATTATATTAAAATTAGCCCTACCTTTTCTCAATATTGTACTGCCACTTATCCTATTCTAGTAATATTATAAATTAAATGTGAAAGTTTTTGAGGATGTTTGAATGTTTGTTGCTGTTCCACGCAAAAACTACTGAAAGGATCTCAATGCAATTTGGTAAGTAGATAGTTGACATCTGGAATGATATATAGGGTACTTTTTGTCTTGGAATTCCCACGGGATCGGGATTTACGCGGGAAAAATCTCCCACGCGAACGAAGACACGGGCAAAAGCTAGTAAGGTAAGCGTTGTTTATACTACGTTAATCTAATTTATTGTAAACTTAGATGTAATACAAAATGTACAAAGCTTTGTTTTCCCTAATAAAATCAAATCAAATCATTACAACCGAAAGAAATTCACTTGTGGACGTAGATCTTTTATTTTTTTTTCTCGATGTTGGAATCCTCATGGATGCCCTCCGTCCTGGAATAGGCTAAGGGGTATGTTAGACTCCAACTGACTAAAACCACTCAGTGTTACCTCTCACACTTATGCTGGGGGTAGCGGAAGTACTTAAATACACTTCAACGCTGTGCTCCAAGACTGGCCCTTCTCTCAGGGCCTCCCGTCTGTTTCAACTCTTCACTTGCCCGGATATGTCTCGTAGAAACTTAGAAAATGGCTATAACTAAACAAGGTATATGGAAATTCACGTAAAAAGATATTTGTAGTTTTATCCCATTAATAAAATTTTGGGCGATATCAAACGAAGCAACGTGTAAGCAAGTATGGGATAGCAGTTTTGCAACTACGAAACTAATTTTGTAGTTAGTACTCCAATCCCTTACTAATAATACTTAGTATCCTATGTCGTTCTCCAAGGCCTAATTTATCTCTGTACCACATTTCGTCAATACTTATCGGTTAAGTTAGTAATTTAGACCTGAGACTATAACAGTCACACAGATAGAGTTACATTCACATTTATAATATTATACAACGTGTAATTTAAAGGGTATATACATACCAAGTGCATGGCTTCTTTGGATGATAACAAACGATATGGCAAGGGTTTTGTAATCCAAAGTCTACGTGTGTAGAACTTATTACAAATTCCAATACACTGATATCAGAGGCCGAATTTTTCAAATTAAGAAGAGCGAAAAGAATTATCGTGTTATTGGCAAGTGACGTGGAAAGTTATTGACCCTCGTAGTGCTGTGACACGTTTGTTATGATTGGTATTCAAGAAATATATGAAACCAATATTTGGTATTAATTCTTTGAGTCAGTTATTTTGTGCTGAAACTGTACATAGAGACTCCATACCAGATTTTGTCTTCAGCCCTTTTGGATAGATATGGGATTTCCGTTACACCTTGTATATAGGGAAGTGGCATTGCATCCTATCTAGTGGCTTTCACCACATTATAAAATAATTGTTATTATTTAAGATCTGTCCATTTGATCTGTAAGAAGTCGTCCTGTTCGATAAGACCGCCCATTGTACGCGGATTTTGTCTTTTATCTATAAAAACATCGTAACGTGTAAAATAAACAATATGATAAATAAATAAATATACAGCAATTGTAAGCCCCTTTTTTTTTTTTTTTTAGCGTGGTAAAATTATCAAAATAAGTCCTCCCACTCCGGGCAGGGTGGGAGGGACTGTCAGACTTTTACTGACTAAAATCCACGGTGTTCCTTCAATAACCCTTTACATACCGGGGCCACGGTAACGGGATGAGTCCCACAACCCCGGCGGGCTTCGGCCCTCTGCAGAGGGGGCCTCGTCATGTTGCTGACGCTCTTTGAGGCGCGCGTGGAACACGACGCGCCGTCGACCCGGGCATGGTCCATGGTCGGACAGCGAGTTGCCCTTTACTCGCTGTCCGCATGCCCGCGCCTACGGTGGCCGGAGATCGTCGGCCGACGTCCGACGCCGTGGGCGTCTACCACTGCGGCTGGGCTGGAGGGAGGACGCCATCCTCTCCCTCACGCGGCCCGCCTCCTCCTTCGGAAGCATGACTGCTTCGCAGAAGGAGGCGACCGCTTCCCACTCCCTCTCGCCCCGCAGCATGGCCTCGACCAAGGCCGGGCGCGAGAGGTCTCCGCCTATTGTCGCCGTGAGGACACGTCGGTGCTCTGCCCAAGCTGGGCAGTCCTGCACCGTGTGCTCGACTGTGTCCTCAGGGCGACCCTCGCAGTGGTGACACCCAGGCGTCTCTTCCTTACCCATCAGACACAGGTACCTCCCGAAACTTCCGTGTCCGGTGAGGACCTGCGTCATGCGGTAGGTCAGGACGCCGTGACGCCGATCTAGCCACTCCTCAAAGAGGGGTCTTACCGCCGCAATCGCGGCGTGCCCGGCCGTCGGTTGCGACAGTCGTTCCCTCCATACTGCCCTGAGATCGCGCCGGAGCTCTTCCCGCCGCGCCTCGACTTCTCGAGGCAGCGGGGATACGCCCCGGCGCTGCGCCTCCACGCGCCATTCATAGACGCGCTGGAGGGCAGTCGCCTCCAGATCCCAGGGCAGCAATCCGGCAAGGAGGTTGGCCGATTCGCCGGCGATCGTGCGGTATCCCCGGATCATTCGGATAGCCATGACCCTCTGGCATGCGACCAACTTTAGTGGTCGCGTCCGGATGCACAGGGCCCACACTGGGGACCCGTAGAGGGCCATGGACCGCACGACGCCGGCGTACAGCCTTCGGCAGGAGGCGTTTGGCCCGCTGAGATTAGGCAGGAGTCGCCTGAAGGCGGCTGCTGCCCGGTTCAGCTTTGGGGCCAAACTCAGGAAGTGCTCCCTGAAGTTCCACCGGCTGTCGAGGACGAGTCCCAGGTACTTCATCGTCCTCCCGACGCCGATGTGAACCCCCTCCACCGTTATGTGGGACTCGGACCGTGGCGCGTTCCGACCGCCATGGAAGCACATGGCCTCGGTCTTGTGCAGCGCCACGTCGAGTCCCAACTGCCGGATCCTACGAACGACTGTCGCAACCGCTTGCGTCGCCAGGTCGGCCGCCGCCTGGTGCGACTCTCCCTGCGCCAGGACGAGCGTGTCGTCAGCGTAACATACTACGCTGACGCCGTCAGGGAGGTCGCCGCGCAGCACCCAGTCGTATCCGATGTTCCACAGGGGCGGCCCCAAGACCGAACCCTGTGGGACACCGCACGACATCTCTCGCCGGTTCCACTCTCCCCGGTGACCGGGGTAGATGACGGCTCTGTCCGTCAGGTAGTCCTCGACTATGCGACGGAGGTAGGTCGGCACCCGGTGATACCGGAGTGCCTTCCTGATGCAACTCCAGGGCAGGGTGTTGAAGGCGTTGGTGATGTCCAAAGACACCGCCAAGACGACCCTGCCCCGGGATACCGCGTCCCCCGTCGTGAAATTGTAAGCCCCTACAAGTAAGTTGTAGTCTGATAATCTGTTATAGACGCTCTAGAGTCAGAATCTAAATTGTAAATCTAGTTCTAAAGCCGTGGCTGTCTAGCTTTACCGGGAGTTGTGTACCTGCGTATGTATGTAGGTTATCACATTTGTATTAACCCACTGTTGAATACAACACGTAACAATCTTAGCACACGTTCTATAACATTGGTTTTAGTAGGCTAATTCAAAGAGCATTGCCCTATATTCTGAATGAAGGTTCTGATTGCGATTATGTTTTTATAGGTATGAGTTGCAAAAAGCTGGCTATTACTTTGGTCAAAGGCTATAAAACGTGGCAATGCCGCTAGTCTCATGAGTACAATATACGCTGACAGCGTTAAGGACGATTTTTTGATGTTTTACTGCAGTAATATTCAGTTTAGTTTTAAAAATGGGATATAGAATTAAATTTTGGATGGTGTCCGTCCAAACCTACCTTACTTAACAATTTAAGATTTAACTCAATCAACTCACCTCAATAAGATCGCAAGGTCACAAGATCGTTCAATACTACCTACATGTGATAACATAACACCCTTTTTTTCTTTGTGGGAATATCATCGAAACACTGACAAAAAACCCACCCTGCTCCTTCAGCTGCCCTTAAGTTCCGGGGCCGCGGTATCTCGTTAGAACATTCCTCGCAACCCCGGACATTCCCGCAACCCCGGTATAACATAACACCTAAATTCCAAATATGTTTAGTTACGTTCGTGGATAGAAGAAAGGGAGGAGGCCCTTTTGTGCCATATTTCCCTGACCTGCGCAATTCTAAGACAGGTTTTAGCCGCAATCTTCTGAATATCGTCCACTTATCCTTCGTTGAGTTGTATTCAAAAAGATGTAAAGTATTTTTATATAAAGAACGTGTCAGCAGAAATGCCTAAGGGAGATATGGTTTTGCTAAAAGGAACAAACAATGACGATACGATTGGCACAGTGGTTGAGCAATTGACTGCTGCACTGCATGTCACGTGCTCGATGCCTGCACTGAGACAAATATTTCTATGGCCTACTTTTGTTTCGGGTCTGGGTGTTTGTAAAAATGTGTGAGACAAAGCCTTTTTAAAGAAGTAATATATCAAATTGCTATTTTACTTAGTAGGTAAATCTACCCTACCGTGGGATCTGGAGGCGGTACTCCTCGCGTGCGTGTACATTTGGCGCGTGGAGGTGATAAGCTGGGGTGAAATTCCTCTCCCACGGCAAATCGCGGCTCAGCGGACAGAGCTCCGGCGCGATCTCAAGGCAGCATGGAAAGAGTAGCTCTCGCAACCGTGGGCTGTGCACACCGCAATCACTGCAATAAGTCCCCTCTTTGAGGAGTGGCAGGAGAGACTCCAAGGCATCCTCACCTTCCGCCTGACGCAGGTGCTGACCGGACATGGCTGTTTCGGGAGGTACCTGTTTCGGATATAGCGGGAGGACACGCCCAGGTGTCGGCATTGTGAGGACCACCCGGAGGACACGGTGGAGCATACGGTTGAGGTGTGCCCTGCTTGGGTGGAACACCGCCGTGTCCTCTTGGAAGCAAGCGGCGGCGGCGACATTTCGCGCCCGGCCTTGGTTCAGACCATGGCGCGGGGTGAGGGGGAATGGGATGCAGTCGCCTCCTTCTGCGAAGCAGTCATGCTAGCAAAGGAGGAGACCGAACGCGCGAGGGAGAGGCAACTCTCCAGCCGCCGCGGGAGACGCCCCGGGCGTCGGGGATTGCGAGGAGCAGGGAGGGTTTTAGTCAGTAGAAGTCTGACACTCCCTTCCGCTCCACCCAGAGCGGGAGAAGTCATCACCTAGAAAAAAAAGGTAAATCTACCCAATGATACGTAATTGTACACAGTTGTAACAAGTAGATATAACACTGTCTCATGTACGCTTGGGTCGGGGGTAGCGTTCATCTGCAGTCACGCGTGTGCCCTGGTGCAGGTTAGACGTCTACACGACGTATTACCGAGTGTATTGCTGAGCCAGTGATAATACCCGTACGGAGACAGTACACTGATGATGTAATTTATCACAAGTATTATTTAAGTTCTTACTCTTTGTTACTAACATTAAACACATAATCAACCTATTACGTTCCTACTGGGACACAGGCTACCTCTCTATGAAAGGAATTGGGCCGTGACCCACGGGCCACGCGGACCGAGTGCGAGAAAGTGGATTGGTTACCACTCAAACATAATAAATATAACCTAAAAATTAGCACACGCCCAAAAATAAACGCCCTAGATTGCCCACACCTAAAACCCTAAAGCAAAATTCTGCCCTTATTTAAATAAGAAAACATTTTAACATAAGGAGGTACTTTCGACTGACGTCACTCCGAGAACTCATAGTAACTCGACGGAGGTAAGTTATGTTATTTCGAAATACCTAAGTAAACAGTCTATGTTAGAGCATGTTTAGGACAGGGTTCTGCTTAAACAATAATCCTGTTATTAGATTTTCTCGTGGAGGCAAAAATTTGCATTTTCTTCCATGTTATAAGAAAGTATTATTTTTCAAAGTCAGAGTCAAAAATATTTTATTTCACATAGGCCTACAAGGGCACTTATAAAACGTCATAAGCTAGTGCACGGCTTGAAATTGGTCGTTTTCTATGGAGAAGAAACCTCATGGTTACTCTTTTTAACATGATTTTATTAGGTCGACCTGTATGTAACTAACTATGTAATGGAATCTAAGGTAACTAATTTAACCATCTTCCAAGGCGAACCTTGGAAGATGGTTAAATTAGTTACTATTAGTCTATTACTACTAGTATACTGTGTATTACTTACTATTAGTAACTACATACAGCTGCCAATTTTCATTACGCTACGAAAGCGTAATGAAAATTGGCAGCTTTATGTAGTTCTGATGACAATACAATAATATGGTACTGTCGAACTGATCTGATGATGGAGCCGGAAGATATAAACTGGAACTTCATAATGGAAAATCGTATCATAGTTGTTTTGAATTTCTTAGAAAATTCTTGTAATGAACCAAAGTTCATTACAAGAATTTTCTAACAAATAAGAAAAGATAGGCACTGGCATTCCATGATGGAACATCGTATCATAGTCGTGTTTGTACTTGTGAGAAAGGCCACGTAATGGACTTTGAACACGATCAGGTTTCAAGGTTATAACAAGCCTAAAGAAAATCCGTTTTCGGTTTTCGTAAAAAAAAAAATGTTTTTACGTGCATTTATAAAAGCGTGTTTTTCTAGTGTTTTAAAACTGTTAATTTATTAAACATAATTCCTCTTTTCAAAACATATGTATAATAAAACATTTAGTTATTATTAGTTCATTCTGTATCATGAAAATGTAGATATTTTTAAACATATTTAAAATATAGGTCATGAGTTAAATAACTAAAGAATATTATAATTTTCATAAAACTTAGACTGGAGAAATAAGCAATGCATGAAAACTAGACTACATCTGCTGTAACAGTACTTACCTAAAATTCAATCAAATTCAAACAAAAAATATATATATATACACGAACAAGGTAAATCCACGAAGGAGTATGTCATCGCTAATATGGGCATATTTTTTTTTGTTGTACTACACCAAAGTAAAATAAAATACTCTTTAAAATAATCTTGAAGAAACGATTATTTGAATTCAACCAGGTGATATTTCTAAACATAAATAGATTATAGAGGTTGGCTTTCAAAGCGGTAGCACGATACCGAAGTTTAAAAAAGTTGAACAAAAATAGAAAGAGGTAAACTTAATTCCTCCGTCTATTTTAAACCACTTTTTGCAACAGGAGCTGAATTGATTGATTGATTGAATTGAAAGGCTGAATTGTATCAGCTTAAAAGATAGATCGATATTCAATGTTAAGTAACGCTTGGCATTAAATGGTTTATTTCTCGCCACAATACAATAGTTTTATACATTTTATACATTAATAATATACAAACATTTCGTGGGAGACTGGTGCCTAAGCTAACTAATTTATATAGATAGTGCAATCCACGAAGATGCGCCCCACCAATTAGGCTGAGGGGATCGCGGGGTGCGGGGGGTATAAATATCCCCACCTTAAATTAAAAATATATAAAATTTAAGTAGAGCATCTTTCCCTTTGACCGTGACGCTTTCTCCTGATTAGTCTATTCATCGTAGTGTACGTTTTTTTTTTTTTTTTAATCTATATTTATTTAGAGGCGTAGTGTACGTTAATAAACGGTTAAGAGGAATAGTGGGGCGCGTCTTCGTGGATTACACTATCTGTAGCTTAGGTTACTTTTTGATCGTGAGCCGATCTCCGGCCACCGTAGACGCGGGCCTGCGGACGGTGGCGAGCAGGGCTAGCTCACTGTCCGGTAAGGACAAGGCCCGAATCTGAAAAAGACCTCTCAGCAACATTGACGGGGCCCAATAGGACTATTGCCTCACGGGGCTGCGGGAATTTTCTAACGACATACCGCGGCCCCGGAACACAAAGGCAACTAAAGGAGCAGGGTGGGTTTTTAGTCAGTAGAAGTCTGACACTCCCTTCCGCGCTACACTTAGCGGGAGCCCTCATTTGATGATTTTCCCACCCAAAAATAAGGTTATATCCATCCATTATAAATTAAAATAAATTATACACAAACAAAAATCATATCATATAGCATAGATAGAAGTATAATCCGACCCGTTTAAGTAGATTAATTTATGTGTAGGCTTTTGTACACTAGATCCTACCCTTAAATATGATCTCTCTCCATCACTCAAAGGTTTGCTTAGATAAATCTCAAGTTTGAATTAAGTTCGTCTATTTTGGTTCGTTCATAAATTACACCATACCGGTGACTATATCATATTATTTTATAAATACTCGTCCAAACCTTTATTTATTTAGTATGTACGTGAGTAAATTCCACCAGGACCAGTTTTTTCATGGAACAGGAGTAAAAAGGGTCTCAAAGTGCAAAATGTTTAGAAAACATACACAGATAACTCAAACCCTAAGGAGGGGGCTTTTTTTCAGTGGGAAAATTATCTAATAACTCCTTCCGCTCTGCGTGGTGCGGAAGGGAGTGTCAGACTTCTACTGACTAAAAACTCACCCTGTTCCTTCAATTGGTTTCCGGGGCTGCCGTATCTTGCAGAATACTCCTGCAACCCCAGGAGGAGCTATTTCGGGCTATTTCTATGGTCAAGCTGATGCCAAATCTGAAGATAAATTGGACCCTGTTGTGCCAAAATGTTCCAACCCATAAAGTCAGTGTGGAGTTATTTGTACCAGGCTACCTAAAATTAGCCTTATTGTCATTTAGCAAATCACTTTGGTAGCTACCTGTTCCCTAGCAAAATCTACCTATAAGTAACGAAATTAAAATGACTATACGGGAAAATAACGTTTTATTGTCTAATGTTTAAATATGAACTTAAATCTCAAATATTATGTACACGGTGGGTTGAAACATTTTGGCACATCTGAGTTCAATTGAGGAGAGGGCAATATAGCAACTTAAACAATAATAGAAACAATTATGAAAATTCATAATTGTTTCTATTATTGTTTCTATGTAGGATTTGACTAAATAATTTATGATGATACATGAAATTATAAAATGTCACTTATTATTGTCTGCCTTGATAAATTTACATTAATATTATTTATTTGAATGAGAGTGTAAGTATTAGAAACTGAGTCTATTTTCATCATATTGTTAGGTACAACTTGTCCTATGGGGCCCCTGTGTGGGCGCTGAATTTGCAGCGGCGACCAGCTAGCCGGCTGGTCACGTCTCAGAGGGTCATGGCTATCCGGATGATTCGGGGATACCGCACGATCTCTGGGGAGGCGGCGAACCTCCTTGCCGGATTGCTGCCGTGGGATCTGGAGGCGGTAGCCCTCGCGCGCGTGCATAATTGGCGCGCAGAGGTGCTAAGCCGGGGTGAAACTCCGTTACCGCGGCAAGTCGCAGCTCAGCGGATCGAACTCCGGCGCGATCTCACGGCAGCATGGAAAGAGCGGCTGTCGCAACCGAAGGCTGGGCACGCCGCAATCGCGGCGATAAGTCCCCTCTTTGAGGAGTGGCTGGAGAGAGGCCACGGCGTCCTCACCTTCCGCCTGACGCAGGTGCTGACCGGACATGGCTGTTTCGGGAGGTACCTGTTTCGGATTCAGCGGGAGGACACGCCTGGGTGTCGTCATTGTGAGGACCACCTGGATGACACGGTGGAGCATACGGTGGAGGTGTGCCCTGCTTGGGCGGAGCAACGTCGTGTCCTCGTAGAGGCGGTCGGCGGCGGCGACCTCTCGCGCCCTGCTCTGGTTCAGACTATGGTGCGGAGCGAGAGGGAATGGGATGCGGTCGCCTCCTTCTGCGAAGCAGTCATGCTAGCGAAGGAGGAGGCCGAACGCGCGAGGGAGAGTCAACTCTCTTTCTCGCGCCCCAGCCGCCGCGGGAGACGCCCCGGGCGTCGGGGATCGCGAGCCGATTTCCGGCCACCGTAGGCACGGGCCTGTGGACGGCGAGCAGGGGTCGCTCACCGTCCGGTAAGGACCAGGCCCGTGTCGGCGGCGCGTCGTGTTCCACGCGCGCCTCAAAGAGCTGTCAACACCAGCGACGGGGCCTCATAGGGCCATTGCCTGCCGGGGTTTTGCGGGAAAGTTCTGCCGAGTTACCGCGGCCCCGGAAATTTAGGGCAGCCGAAGGAACAGGGTGGGTTTTTAGTCAGTAGAAATCTGACACACCCTTCCGCTTGACCCAGAGCGGAAGAAGTCATTCGATGATTTTCCCACCCCAAAAAAAAAGAAAAAAAAAAAAAAGAAAGAAAAGGTACAACTTGTCAAAATTTTTGTTTGCTCAAACCTGTATTTTAATTTTAAGGTAAGTAACGTATGACACCTTCTCAACTCCAAATTTTCAATTTATTAAAAAATCCGACTCATACCTACAAAAAAGTCGATCAATTTCAACCACATTAGAAAACTTCAACTTATCTTACCGTAGATAAAAAAAAGCTAGGTAATACTAACCCAATAAACCTCATATTTATGATATTCACGAAACTAATACGGTTGTTCCCGTATCGGAGCCCAGTGGGTCAATATTTACTGACTTCTGGACCTGACAACTTTACGATTCCTCTCCCCCCTGCCTCTTTCCCTTTTATGTCAAAAGCACACAGTGGTTAGTTGTTAGGACATTTTATTTATTTTATTGTATTTATTGTACTGATGTGAATTAAATGGGTTGTATTTCCGATTGAGTATGGCTCAGAGGTGGGTACATAATACCCTGTTTCTGACGTGAATGTCTTTTTTGGATGTATTGATTGTTTTTGTTTACTGTGCGGTTTGACTGCTCAGTTTAGGAAATAAATTTTTTCGCATACAATTCATGGAGTCTAGTTTAATGTTTTAAAGTAGTTTAGCTACTGCGTGTTTATTGTCTGAACACTAGCTATATCCAAGAAAGACACTAGTCACTGTCTATCAGAAGGGTGTCGGGGAAATTAAACATCCAAATGCGAGTGTACATCGTCTTGAGCACTAACTCCACTCCCGTAGGTACGTTTTGGTTCAGCAAATGAAACTCCAAATGTCTAATACATAAAGTGGTATATAATATACGTACGCATTTACACTATATATATGTTATTATGTAAATGGAAACACTAGCGTTACGCGCGGGTCTCGGGAACGACTGGCTCAGTTCCCGTGTGGTCATACGATTTTTGCTGACAAATACAATGTGTCCCTACAAAGGTATATTAGCGACTGGCCAAGTATGTGAATACGCGGGCGCAGCTGCATCGCTATACAGTTGCACATAAATGTATGTACAATATTATGCGTAAGTTATAAAGTACAATGTGTGCGTAGCCTACAGTAATTACTGGCCACTTTTCGTTCCAGTTTTGATTGAAACCCGGGGTCCAATCACATCAGTTCATCTGCGATGGTTCAACCCAGTAGCTAGGCAGCATGATACCGCTTAGAAAGACTTGTGGCTGATCTCCTTCTGTGTCAAATCCAACCAAATGTTGTCTGTAAAAGATCGCTTTTAGCGATAAGACCGCCCATTGTATCACCCTTTTAATTGTTAAGTCCATAATTTTGTTTTACTGTTATGGTGTACAATAAAGAATATACAGGGTGGCCTGTTCACAGTGATCCAAAGATTTTTTTCAGCTTGAGAGCATCATAAGTGATCATTTAAAACATACTTTAGTTAAGCGAAAACTTATGGTTTCGAAATTATGTTTTTTTTTTTTTAATAATCTGGTCTAGTTATTTACACTAGATGAGCCTATAGCGCGATAGATAGATTATTGAACTATGCTTATACCAAATTTCATTTGATTCGGTCCAGCACTTTTCATAACAGAGTGGTTTGGTGTCAAAAATATTGAAATTTCTGGTAATTAAAAAAAGACATAATTTCTAAACCATAAGTTTTTGCTTGACTAAAGTATGTTTTAAATGATCATTCATGATGCTCTCAAGCTGAAAAAAATCTTTGATCCACTGTAAACGGGCCACCCTGTATCTATCTATTTTTTTTATCCGTAGCCACTGTCAATGACATGCCAGGGACAACGGCTTAACTTGCTTCCTAAAGCACGGAATAATCTTATTATGTTAAGATGGTCACACAACCACGGACCAACCTCGCCAAGCATTGCTTAAACTTGAAGACTGACCCATGCTGATATTAATACTTAGCCACGATCTCTGTTACAAAGATGTCAAACACCAATCTTCTAAAACCTACCTCCGTAACAAGGTTCACACAAGATCAAAATTAATCCGTCCACAAAGTAAACTGCCAGTAAGTTTGATCACTCTACTTTAAGTAATCGACGGTTCCAATCAAAACTTAGTACAAAGGAGCTATTTAATTGTTATTGCTTTAACTACAAACATGCTAGGTGTAGCATGGGATAGAGATAGTTAGCATTCAACTAATTTCTTTGCACTGTGGTTCTATATTTGCGTGAGCTGGACAAAATAAAATTCTTCTTGTCGAAAAAGTAAGTAATTTATTTATTTATTTTTATTTAGTGAGCTTGCTCTCACCTACTTCTAAAAAATCCCCTATATTCATTCTATATTTTGCAAGCTGTTCCTTCAGCTGCCCTTAAGTTACGGGGCCGCGGTATCTCGATAGAACATTCCCGCAACCCCGATGCTTCGCATAGACCTAGTTGTAAGCACACGAAACGACGCACTTCATATTGTTAATTTATTACTAGTTTCAGCCTACGGTTTCGCTCGCGTGTAAAGTTCTGCATCAGATGTTCCAGTTTCCGATATCAATATTATAGACTATTTTTCTCCTTAGTCGTGCATTCTTGACAGAATGGTCGTGGTTGACGATGATACTTTTTCTCTAGATAGCTAGTCTAGCTCTTGCGATGCGTCTCCACTTCCTGCGGTCTTCAGCGTCTCGGAAGCTTTGCACTAAGGTCGTCTCTGTTGCCGCTTTAATTATGTCTGTCCAACGCGTAGGGGAGCGATCGCGTGACCGCTTGCCTTCTACTTGCACACAACAAACAGATTAACAAGCAGATATTTTATTTTTAATTATTGCTCTATTAACGTTTCTTAGCCCCCTCTATTATTTTTATGTTAATATATTCAGTGTAGGTACATGCACACATGCTAACAAAATATGAAAATTGTATATAATGGTGTTCCCCTTCAAAGTGTCTGACCTATATTTAGTGGGGTGGTCGTGGAAGATATCTACGACATAAACTTTGCACCATCGGTTTTATGTTGACGTCAGGCCTATCAAATCAATGTTCGTGCTTTAATTCGTTCTGGTGGAGAACTTGGGAAGGTTGGGTATGTTCACCGAGCATTTAGTTTGAAGCGGTAACAACCTGTTAGCTCAGGTGTCAGCTTGTGGTCGACAGGTCGCGGGTTCACTTACTTACACTGTTGGCGTGAACCCACTCCAGACACAAGCATATTTAGCTTAATTAGAGGAGTTAACAGGTTTGCCAGTAATGTGAATTCTACCCACATTGCTAGTTGTCTTTAAAAAAATCCCCTATATTCATTCTATATTTTGCAAGCTCGAAGCCCGCGCGACCTCCTTCCAATTATCACAATGTTGCACAATTTTTAGTTCTTGTTTAAGTTACCCGAAATCATTATCGTACTGCTCACTTTCTTCAGTCAAATCAAAAAACTAGTTTTCAATTGTATTCACTTTTAGTTTATGTGCAGTGCAAAAAAATATTTTAATAATTAATCATAATTTATGCCAGAAAACACCCTTCCCGTGTTTTACAAGATACATACAACCTTATATGTTATTGAATACAGAGTACAACATCAAAAGATGAACTTGAGTTGAGTTACGAAACATATGAGTGACGCAAAGTGAATTGAGTAGGTATAATATTGACTCCCTCAACCGTTCTAATTAGACATTGATGGAGCGGATTTCATAGCAGTTACACAAGATTAATTCTAAGTTCGAGTTTTGGTTACCTACATACTACTGGCTTGGATAGTCTGTACAACGTTATTATAGTTAACAAAATTAGTTGATAAATACTTACGTCTCTCTTATAATTGATTTCCTCTCTCCGAATTTATTTTTTGTAGATCAATAAATAATAGGTACAACTAATATATTGTACCCATTCGCATCGCGCAAATCTGCTATTTCTTCTGTTATTAACTTCTTCTGATTTGTTTTTGTTTGCTTGTTGTATCAGATCGATATACATGTTTTCATTCGATGTACAGTTTTAAGATACATACTTCAATTTATTGTTCTAAGCTTACTCGCAGATAAATGAAATGAAATGAAAAATGTTTATTGGTTAAATATTTCGTTTAACAGTTTTGAGATTTCCTTCTTAAGTGTGAAAATATCTGTGCCAGGAGAAGCCGCACTCCCCTATCTTGAGTACATAATTATATACAAAATATTCATACTAAATTGAGTTTATAAAATCTATATAATATTAGTAATTCTTTAAAGAAATAAACATAATTTTAATTTAAAGTAAGTTGATAAATATGCAATAAATTTTAATATTTTGGACAAAATAGAACTATGATATGTGTGCTACAGCTGTAAAATGACTATCCAAGATACAGCAAAATCATAGCTCAAATTAAGACTCGTTGTCTCAAATTGAAATGCCTCTATACATTCACCTCACTAAGGTAAATGTTTATTTCTTTAAATTTTAATATAGAATCTGCTAATCATTAAACTCATAATCATCTTTAACGTAAATAGTCTCTAATTTTCATAATTAAAAATCACATCTTAAATTAACGTAATAATTTGTCCCCGTATCATTCAAACATCCCACAATGTCGGAGTTTTAGATTGATAGCTCTACTAAGTGTTCCCCGGGTATCACCTGCTGAACTTCACTTGTTAACTTCAAGGAAAATCGCAAGTAACTGAGATACAACCGTTAAAGGGCTGGGTAGGAGCTAGGGTTAGTAGCCCCTTGAGAGGCACCACTCTTCAGTTTTATTTGCAGGCAATATTCTTACTTTGTAGAATGATTTAAAGGAGGCAATATTTTGAATACAGACTTTATTTCGTATTTGTATTATAAACGTGCTCATCATAATTTGTAAGAGATATTTATTGGGCATATTGGTTATTAAATAGCACGTTTAGTTACGTTATTTTTTTTTTATTTAATCTAGATGAACCCGATGTTTCCTGACTACCCTGAGAAGAAACACCGTATAAACTCAGATGTCAAACAGACTCTTAATCCGTACTGGCCAAGTCATAATTATGAGAACCATGTAGGATAATATTTGAGTTGATCTTTGAGGAAAGAAACACATCTATAGACACACAATAGAATATAAAGAGATTGGCCCTGATCAAATGAATTTAATTTGACATTTTTTAATAGTTTACACGATGACTTATAGTGATATTTTTATTTTCTGTATTGACATGGCCCTGATAAAATGAATTTAATAATTTTACTTATATTCTAAAATTCTTGATTGTTTTGTTTGTATTATAAAATTGTAGGTACTGCTATTCTTTGTTAATTGAATTTTATCATTGGAACTATTAATTTTAATTTTTAGTAAATGTCAACTATTCCAATTTTATGTTGATGCATGTACCTATTTAAAGCTACTAAGCACAAATTTGTTTCCGAATTTTAAATAAAACATATTATTATGTAAAATTTGCATGCCAGCAAGGTAGATCAAGGAGAACGAAATTCAATGTAATATTAACACCACTGTGTATACCCTTGACCAGCAAATAAATGATTTATGATTATGATTATTATGATTATGATTATTATGATTAAGATTATTATGATTATTGTGATTATGATTATGAGATTTCGTGTTACCCAGCTACCGGGTTGTGGAGGTCAGATAGGCAATCATCCCATGTGATACATTAATACTAAGCTGTATCTGGTTACACTGGAAGCCGTCTCCAACTGTGTTCGGAAAGGGCTAAACAGATGATGAATTGAAGACGTAGATAGATATCACAGATGCGACATAATGTTTCAAATGATATCACCATTCAAAATGATATCATAAAGCACGAGAATAACAGACAAAAATGCTTGCTAAATGCGTTCTTAAATCAAAGTTAAATATACCTAAGCCGCCAGGTCTTCGGGAATGATCTAACGAGATCAACGGCCCTGGGACACACAGGCAACTGAAGGAACCTACCCTGTTTTAAGTCAGTAGGAATCTGATACTCCCTTCCACTCCACCTAGGACAAGCGCGAAGAGCTATTTGATGATTTTCCCCCTCGTTTTACCAATGATCTGCTTGTTATAGATTTTTTGTTGTTTCATTTAACAAATTTATCAAGGCATGCCTCGTCATTAGACGACGATTTGAAATTGTAATCTTATACAAGTCAACTGTGGAGATAAATGTAAATAAAGATTGTTTTTGAACACTTTTCAATCAAGGACCATTCCATATAATATATTTTGAACAGCGTAATCACAAAAACATTAGTTTTAAACCTTGCCAAGAAAACACGATCTTAGATAAGAAAAATTCCAAGTAATTGGTGTTGTGTATCATTCATCATGATCCATCTTGCCCGGAGTGGTTCCCTGTAAGCGTTTAGCTAAATGGGATACATTGCTCCACTTGCGAGCGTATATCGCAGTCTTAGGGTGAAAGTGGCATAACTCAAAAATACTGATTTTGAGGTCGAGCAGAAATATTAAAATAAATAACCAAGTACAAGTCAGAGGGATCAAACAAAGATAAGCAAAAATGTCTATTTTCATAGTGTTTTTATAAATGACAAGATTATATTTTGGTGTTTTGAATATGTCTCAAAAACTGCTGATTGTATCACGTTTATTTTCTTTATTTTTTTATTCAGAATGAGCCCACTCTTGACCTCGATCTCGCCTGATGGTAAGCGATAGATGAGGTCTACGATGGAACGAGCGAGCCCAGAAGATACCTGTTCACTCTTGCTTTAAAGGTTGAAAGGTCATAAGTGGCAGGAACCACAGAAGCCGGCAGAGAATTCCACAGCTTGGAAATGCGTTAAAAGTTTTCATTAAGATCTACAATACATATTATTTTTTTATATTTCACTCTCTTATTTTGAAAGTTAGAGGGAGAGCACAAATTTTACCATTTTGGACGTCTCTATTTTTCAGAAACAGACATTGAGAAAAAAATAATTGCAAAACTTCAATGTCATTTTTAAAAACTTATCTATAGACCACCCACACGTTTAGGTATATTGTTTCTTTTTTTAGTTTCGGTTCTGTATATAGCCCCCCTTTAATTTTATATTTCGTAAAGCGGTTTACAGAATATACTTACCTACCAAGTTTCAACTCTGTAGTAATAATAGTTTCCGAATAAAGTAGGTCTGACATACAGACGGTCAGACAGATAGCCATGGTGAATCTATAAGTATTCCGTTTTTTGACATTTGGCAATGGAACCCTAAAATAAGGAAACCACTGTTGCGTGAATTTTGCTGAGGTTGCGGGAATGTTGTAATGAGATACCGCGGCCCCGGAACTTAAGGGCAGCTGAAAGAACAGGGTGGGTTTTAGTCAGTAGAAGTCTGACACTCCCTTCTACTCCACCCACAGCGGGGGGAGTCATTTGATGACTTTTCCATCCAGAAAAAAAAAGTGTTGCGTTAATTAAAGTTTTAATATGTCACCGTGAACGATGTAAAGACTATCTGTTTGTCATATTATGTCTGAAATGGAATCTTAGGTAATTTCATGTAGGTAATTACTAATTGATAATGGTGATGATTACATATTTTAATTTGTTAATTCATTTAATTATATTTTGCGTTGGTGTAATTTATGTGACGAAAAAAAAAGAATGTATTTATTTATTTTTTTATAACCCGTAATTTTGGACCTAACCCCGGGTATTCAGACTAGTGTATACGGTCAGTTTATATTTTGAAGGCTAAATAGCCTAACTGGCTAAGGTGTCGGATTTGCGATCGAGAGGACGCGGGTTCGAACCCCACCCATTACACTACTGACGTGAAACCAGTGAGACAAGTCTATTTAGCTTATTTGGAGGGGTTAACAAGATTGCTAGTATTAATGTGAATTGTACCTACATTATTAGTTCTCTTAGAAAAAAAATATATCACGGTAAGAAATTACAACATTTTTGGGTTAGGCTAGTTTTATTTTAAGAGTACAAATGTCACTGTTCTTAACGCTATAAGACTCCTTATATAAGTGGTAAGATGATGTAGTGGGTTTTTATTTTTAAGCTGTACTTTTAATGTGAGAAAATAATATACTTTAAAGTTTGAATCCATACTATTATTATAAATACGAAAGTGTGTTTGTTTGTTTGTACTTTTTTCATAACGTTTTAACTTATCGATAGGGCTTTTTTTTAACGTGGTAAAATCATCAGATGAGTCCTCCCACCCCGGGCAGGGCCGGAGGGACTGTCAGACTTATACTGACTAAAATCCACGGTGTTCCTTCAATAGCCCTTTACGTACCGGGGTCACGGTAATGGGATAAGTCCCACGACCCCGGCAGGCTTCGGCCCTCTACAGGGGGGGCCTCGTCATCTTGCTGACGCTCTTTTAAGCGCGTGTGGAACACAACGCGCCGTCGACCCGGGCATGGTCCATGGTCGGACAGCGAGTTGCCCTTTACTCGCTGTCCGCATGCCCGCGCCTACGGTGGCCGGAGATCATCGGCCGACGTCCGACGCCGTGGGCGTCTACCGGAGGGTGACTATAAGCTACTTTACTATTACAAAAATCCTATTGTCGCGAACGAAGCCGCTGTCAAAAGCTAGTAAAATAATATTGCAGCCTAATTAATACTGTAGTTTTAAGGCTAATAACCTCATTGGTCGAGTGATTGCAAGCGGAGTTGCTGATCCTGAAGTCTTGACTTCGATTCCCAGGTCGGGCAAAAAGTGCAAATGGGTTTTTCCTTGAGAAATTTCTATGTATTATTCAAATAATACAACATACCTCTCAAAAGTTTGTTTGTATATCAATATACAAACAAACTTTTGAGAGGTCCGTTGAACTTAATCTTAATAATTAAAGTAAGTGCTAGTCTTTTGGGCACATTACCAGGCCAGTGGACAGCGAAGCGCAATTTATGGACTCCATATTTTAGTTTATTTTTAGATGTATTTAATTATGTATCTTAGGGTTTTTATTTGATTCAGGGTTGATTAAATAACTGCTTAGTATTCTTAGAAGTAAATCTTTATTTAATCTTAATTAAAATTAATGGTTATGAATTATTATGTGCGGTACTATGTACGTGTTTTTCTCACCAAATTGGTTAAATAAATTAGCATAGCGTTAAGACGTAACACGTATTTAAAAAAAAAAAATGTAAAGGAATCCGTCTGTGATTTGAAAATAACTGTGTGTATGCTTAGAGATATTTACACGATACGCACAACATCTGTAACTTTTTGTAACATTATCTGAGAAGAATTTATTTTTTATTGTTGATACCTAGTCTTGCGTTTGACCACCGTCTAATCTGATGGTAAGCGATGATGTGGTCAAAGATGAAGCATGCTTGCCTAGAAGTAACTATTATTATTATAAATCACATTTTTTTGTCCGTGTTTCTGGAAATGGGACGAAGATAGATGAGGTTATGAACAACTTAGAGGCAATTTTGTATCCCAGAATTCTCCATAGATCGTGATTTACACGAGAAACCCTTCCACGCGAACAAAGGCAGACTCAGCTCGTTGAAAATACAAAGCCCTTCAACACAGCTCAAGAGCTCAACAATATAACTGTAATACACTATTCACATAACCGAACATTAATTACCCAGAAACATCACAATAATTCGCCATCTTAATTTATTAGAGCAAAAGACATTTTCTACAAAGCAAACACGAATCTGAGTGGGATGCTTCAGGCCCGTAAATGTGCCCACTATCACTCAAAGTCAGACCTCTTATTTATCGCTAGACATTTCACCAAATGTACAAGAAATTCAAGAATTTTGCACGACAATCTTGTTCCAATGAAATAAGTCTTATTATCTTTTAACTTTCAGTTTTGTAGCTGTACAAGTAAAGTTGTGGGACAGTTCCTATATTTTTATGAGCTAGCTATGACGACTAAAGGTTTTGTTGATTCCCGTCTGCTCGTTTAGGCTTTTTCACTTTGGTTTATTGACTTTATTATAAGCCTAAGAGTTCAGTTAGGGTTTGTGGGGAATATGGATGTCTCTTGTGTTATAAGAGGATCGCCGAAAGCTTTTTCTTAGACTTACAGGGACGTAAACAGCTATATAAATGATGTATTTATTGATGTTTGTGAGTCATTTTTCTATTCTGAAAAAGGATCTTGATAAGTCTATCATAAGGCACCATAAGTGTTGTGTAATTTCTGAAAAAAAAAATAGAATAATACGCAAGAATACTCCTCGCAATGTGGGTTTTCTGTAATAACGTCCACCAGGCGGCAGCACTGAGGCGAGAGGTGTTCTTATTTGGAAACGAATCTTTAATGTATACATGATATTGAATTCAATTTGACAGATGTCAAAACACTTAAGCATTTGGCAGGTGCCTGGACCTGATGCCTCAGTGCTGCCGCCTGGTGCACATTATTACAAAAAACCCTCATTGTTTTAAGGGGTGATTTCTGATTATCGGTACCGAAACGACTATCAAACATGTAAGCATGCAAGTTCAAAGACACGTGGTTGCTGCTATTTAGGATACCAAATGTTCTTCACTTTTCAAAACAAAAGCGTTTGC
The DNA here is from genome assembly GCA_943138885.2 of Tholera decimalis. NCBI lineage: Eukaryota > Metazoa > Arthropoda > Insecta > Lepidoptera > Noctuidae > Tholera > Tholera decimalis. The sequence continues at coordinate 36,617,753 of OW964564.2, read as the reverse complement.
GTGAATAAAACCACACAATAAAAGACAGTTTAGATTTTATTAAGCACACGTACATTTTACATATGTGGGCGAGAACGTTGCGTTCAGTTTGCGATGCGGTCGCTATCTCATGAATATTCCTCCCTGATAATGTGGGGCCCGTTTAATATTGCCCGCCGAACTGCAAACTGCGACACTTTGCGTTTCAGATTTTGCTAACTTGTGAACTTGGCTTCGGCTGCCTGGTTTTTGTTACACGGTTTGTCAATGAGTTGATGTGTTTGGAAATTCTGAAAAGCTTTAAATTGGGTAACAACGTCAGTTTGCTTAACTAAAAATATCTAGTGTTGATTCCGAAAAGAAATAGATAATCAATCTGGCATACAGTAGGCAGCACCGCCCTCCCGCCAGCAAATATATGCACATGCAGAAGGTATACAATAAAAACATACCATATGCAAGCAAACTCGACACGTGTTTCGTCTCTCCACGGATTATCATCAGGAGATGTTGACTTGTCAACTGCTGCGCCGTGCAGAAGTATTATATATGGTATTAATTATTATTAAGTATTATGTAGGTATGAATTTCCTAAAAGTAACGCCTGATTCCATTCTGTATGTTAGTTTGTCATGTCTGTAAATTAGCATTGGATAGCTGTTAAGAATAATACAATACATTAATAGCAATGAAAATAATATAAACGCATGGCAAACTACAACTGAACCTAAGATTAATATGAATGGTTTGATAATGCAATTCACAACGCTCCTCTTCTCGTGGTAACTTGCATTATCGAAATGGATCCGGGGCAGAGAGTCAGACGTTTTTTATTTATTAAAATTTATGAATACAACATCGAAACCTAACCTAGCGATGATGACGCTCTAAACGCCTGCTCAAATATTCATAGCACTCACACACGCGAACAGATTATTCTAAATCTCGCAGGTGCTCACAAAACGTTTAGCGAAAAATACTGACGTAATATCGGAAGGCACAGCGAATATCCTTGGTTTGCCTTTTAAAAGATTCAAATCTTATCTTTAATCTTAATCTCAGGTTAAAATCAAGTGACTTCGAAGCAGGGACTACTTAAAATCATTATGCTGTAATGAAAATGGAGATAGAACACTTAGATTGGAATCGAGCAGTTTATCTTTTTTTTCTTGTCAGTAATTTAACACGACTCAACTTAAGTGAGCACTCAACGGGTGATTCTTCGGTTACGACACGGTGTTATAAGACCCGTTAATGTTGTGGCTTTCGATACCTACGGACAAACATTTCTAAAGATTTTCGAAATAATGACGACAATTTTATCGAGGGGAAGAAAACTCTGCCCTGCACTAACTACAATGCCGTTAAGCCACAAAAGGTAATTTTTCACTTTTTAATATAACCTCAAACTACTTTTGATTCTCTATCTTTTGGTCTAAGAATCATTTTCCTACGATTAATACTTTTTGAGATACAGCAATTTTGCTGAGCAGTTAAACCACATAATTTTTGTCACTTCCTTAGTTAAAAAGCGAGTAAACAACAATACTATATATACAATACTAAAATATAACACAATACTAAAAATAGTTTAATATTCACAAAAAGAAGTCATATATTGTGCACAGTAACTAAGTCCGCAAAAATAATTTACAGCCATCGTCCTAGATAGCGCAGTTTTGTAGAAAAATCATTTCCCACTTATTTTTACGTTTACTCGAAAAGTACTTTTTGGGGTTAGCGGCTTTTTAGTTAGAGTAGGGCAGAACTAGTATCAGGATTTGTTTCTGAATTGACATATTGATACAATCAGTTTCAGAGTATTCCTTTAACACAAAACAATTGACGATACGGCTAGCACAGTAGTTGAATGACTGGCTGCTGCGCTGCGTGTCGTGGGTTCAATTCCCGCACAGAACTAATGTTTATACTACCGCCTACTTATATTGGATTACAGTCAGTTCCGGGTTTGTTTAAAAATTTGAGTGTTCAGTAGTTTCTGAGTTTATCGTAAATAGGAAAACAGGCAGTACCCAACTAGCACAAATGGGCTGCATTAGGGCTTTGGAGCGTATCCGATTATTACTTATGGTAATAGACGTAAGCGCTAGAGCGTCTACTACAGACTTAAAGCAGCCGCTTTAGCGCTATTTGGGCGCCATTTTATGCAGCCTAAAGTTCCATTTAACCTGCACAACGGTTGCATAAAGGTTCCTTAATAGCTATAACGATTTATTAACGCTATACTAAAGCTCTCGTAGCGCTACTTTTGAATGATTTTGAACTACTTTGAACGAATGAATTGATTATAGTTCTTTATTGTATATCTTCAGTTGACATTATTTGTAATATTTTGGTAAAGTGTTTTCGTCGCCATCATGAAAATAAAATAAAAGTACTTTAGTAAAAGTTTGTATTCTGTGTTAGCAAGATATTATATAAAGATACTTAAAACGCTTTCCAGTTTACTGTAGATATATAAGATAATTTTTGAGTAATTTTAACGCGCTTTTATGATATTTAAAAAATTAACAAAAGATATGGGATATTTTTTATTTGTTATACAGAATAAATTTTATTTCCGTATTTTTACGTGTCGATAACTTACTATTCGCAAGTGGCCGATTGTTTACCGGTACATTTAATGCACATTTAACTAAAAACCAACGTATATCATCTCAATTTTGCAAGTGAATTTTTGTAGTAGTGAAGTTTTCTTAAAAAATCATGGCGTCATTTTAATGTATTCATAACCTGCAGTTTTAGCTCTAATAACTCCCTTTTGAGAATCATAGCGCTAATTTTCACCCTTCTAACGCTTCCAGTGATTTTTGTTCCCCTAGTGCAACTCACAACCACAAAAAGCTCCTATTTTCCTGTTTTGAGGTTGTAAGATCTAGTTACGTACTTATTCGAATGGTTTTCATTTTGGAGATCTGTGGTCTACCCTTAAAAATGTTAACTTAACATAGACATTGTACGCTTCTCAACTTTAAAAACAAATCCAAGATTACGGTGTTTTAATTACGATACTTCACTTTACACCCGATATTTCTACATAAACATGATACAGGTTATTTTTCAAATAGATAATCATCAAACGACTCAATAATAGTTTACATTATTTTGTTGTCGGTAGAAATAAGATCCGGTTACTTTATGGTTTAGTTATACCTACTTATACTATAATATGATGTTTAAACATTTCAATTAACTACCTATTATTGTTTTATTACAGAATGCCTTTTAAAATAGTTAAAACTATAAATGCAGACAAGGAAGAGCTGTCAATCTGCCCTTCAGGATGGGAAATATCGCTAGATCAGAATAAAGAAAATTTGTCAAACGAAGACAATATTCCGATTGAAAAGATATTGCCTAATGATGATGAGAACGTTGCACAAAAAAAACCTTAATTTGGCTAAAGAGGTTAATGGATCTTGTGATGGTACTGCGCCAAATCCAAATGTTGAGACTGATATCTTTATACAATAAGAACCCAAGAATAGGCTTTTTTTATTAAGTTTGTGATTTGTGAAATATTGAGATTAATATTCTTTAAAATTAAAAGCTTAAAAATTAAAATACTTTAGTATTAGATGATTAGCAGATTCACTGCAATGTTCAGCAATGTTTGACGATTTTAGCAGGTTTTCATAAACCTTGCGTACTTTCCTGCGATAACCTCCACTTTTCTTTATTAATTTCCATCGTTTAGCATCCATTTTCATTAAATGTTTTATAATAGTTACAAAAGCGGCTGTAAAATGGTGAATGGATTGAGCCTGCAAGGAATCATCTATTGCTACTAAAGGCCGTAGTTACACTGATGATTTTTTTGTAACTATAGTATGCATAAGAGTTTCTATTATTTCTATAATGAAACATATAGTAGTATAATAGTGGTTACTATAACTATAACCTATAAAAGTTACAATGGAAACCACTGTACAGCTGTGAGTGGCAGAATGACCTTCGTAACTCTCATATAAAGGTGTAAGTGGTAAATGAGTTCTACCGTGAACTACTGTGAAGGCTTTTTTTTTTAGCGTAGTAAAATTATCAAATAAGTCCTCCCACCCGGGCAGGGTGGGAGGGACTGTCAGACTTTTACTGACTAAAATCCACGGTGTTCCTGCAATAACCCTTTACGTACCGGGGTCACGGTAACGGGATGAGTCCCACGACCCCGGCAGGCTTCGGCCCTCTACGGGGGGCCCCATCATATTGCTGACGCTCTTTGAGGCGCGCGTGGAACACGACGCGCCGTCGACCCGGGCATGGTCCATGGTCGGACAGCGAGTTGCCCTTTACTCGCTGTCCGCATGCCTGCGCCTACGGTGGCCGGAGATCGTCGGCCGACGTCCGTGGGCTGGAGGGAGGATGCCATCCTCTCCCTCACGCGGCCCACCTCCTCCTTCGGAAGCATGACTGCTTCGCAGAAGGAGGCGACCGCTTCCCACTCCCTCTCGCCCCGCAGCATGGCCTCGACCAATGCCGGGCGCGAGAGGTCTCCGCCTATTGCCGCCGTGAGGACACGTCGGTGCTCTGCCCAAGCAGGGCAGTCCTGCACCGTGTGCTCGACTGTGTCCTCAGGGCGACCCTCGCAGTGGTGACACCCAGGCGTTTCCTTCTTTCGCATCAAACACAGGTACCTCCCGAAACTTCTGTGTCCGGTGAGGACCTGCGTCATGCGGTAGGTCAGGACGCCGTGACGCCGATCTAGCCACTCCTCAAAGAGGGGTCTTACCGCCGCAATTGCGGTGTGCCCGGCCTTCGGTTGCGACAGTCGTTCCCTCCATACTGCCCTGAGATCACGCCGGAGCTCTTCCCGCCACGCCTCGACTTCTCGAGGCAGCGGGGATACGCCCCGGCGCTGCGCCTCCACGCGCCATTCATAGACGCGCTGGAGGGCAGTCGCCTCCAGATTCCAGGGCAGCAATCCGGCAAGAAGGTTGGCCGATTCGCCGGCGATCGTGCGGTATCCCCGGATAATTCGGATAGCCATGACCCTCTGGCATGCGACCAACTTAACTTTTATAGCTATAGACGTTTACGGATGCAGATATGCAACTTTGAACTGCTTTTTGAACCCTTAAACTGCTATTTTACAACCGAAAGTAACAAAATAGGCTGCTATTTCCACTAATGTGCTCGTTGGGTAGCAGCGGGAGACTTTGTTTAGAGGTATTAGTCAAAACTTATTTGCATCCCATTAAGAGGTGGAGGCCCTGTACGATAAGACCGCCCATTGTACACTAGTTTAATTTATTTCTATCCATTGCAATATTGTAAGGTCTACAATAAAGTATATATTAAATAAATAAATAAGAGGATGCTACTTATCTTTTCTCAAACAAATATTGAGTAGTAGGTACGTACATACCTTAAGTAGGTACTTTCTTTTCTACAATAATTTCCAAAGCTCACTTTACCATCACCTGAAAACGACCTGTCCTTAACACGAACGTCCCGAATGGCTGAGTAAATAAGAAAATCTTCCCACCCTTCTAATGGCGACCTCTAACCGGACCCGTTCGCGTGGCAAACCAAATATACCGGCTTCCCACGATTATAGAGGTCCAGTTGGCCTTGTGAAAGGTTCCTTAGACATTGGATCGTAGAAACTGGAGATATGTTGACATTGGACACTAAGCTTGGTCTCAATGACATCGGTTTTTGTGTGGGGGAATATTATTACCCGTCTCGGTAAGGTTTTTTTTTTTAATAAATGGCAGTGTTTGACTACCGTTTCACCTGATGGTAAGCGATGATGTGGTCGAAGATGAAGTAGTACGCTTACTTATAACCTATTGACTCTTGAATGAAAGAAAAACAGGTTATAGCTATCAGGAAACACAGACTCCGGTAGGGAGTGCCATTTCGTTAGCTGTACTCACAATGAAAGTATTTCCAAAATATTTTGCGCTTTTTTTTGAGCTCCTTAAGTTCGAAGTTGAGTTACACGATGATTGACAAATGCTTGCTCTGTCTGGACAGGTCCGCTCAAATCTGCGTGCTCCTTTCCTCAAAAAACACAACAGATATGAACCTTCATGCTTCTCATATGGTTTGACAAATACGAATTGTATGGACTTTAAAAGAGACATTGACCTCTCATGAGTTTGTTTCGGTGTTTCTTCTCAGAGTAGTCAGTTAGGAAACACCGGTCTGATCTACACTGTTTCAAGTTAAGCTTGAAACAAAAAAAAAAATGACGTGTAAAAGTGTTATTTATAACCAAAATACAAAATAAATATTTTATTTAATTTAAATTAAAAATTGCCGCTCGTCTTGTAGTCTGATGATGAAATTGGCGTGTTCGATTTTTTATTGTGTATTTATCAAAACATGATTACTAAAAATTATGGAACACTAAAGAGATATACCACCATCAGGGATTTGGCAGTGCTATGCTTACCAGACACTTTCAAGATCGTAATAAGTATCTCTATAGAACATTTGAGTAGTTCTTTCCATTTGCAAAATTGCAGATTTCCAAAAGTAAGTTATTCATATATAATTGTGAAATGTATCCCCACGTCCTTGCTATTATTATTGTTAACTATTACAACTTTAAAGAACCGACTTAGTATACCTACTCGGCGTATTATTGTAGGAGTTTGGCCTCTTACAATGCACATGAATTCAATCATAATGATTTCAATAATCTTAAAACTGGTTATCAGCTAGGCTGCAAACTACGGATTTTAAAAAGTTTCGACCTCCTAAATATGTAAATGTTTAAAATATAATATTGCATTTTTTCCGCAGTATTTCTTTTGTATCCGGAACCGATCAATGATGTTTTTTTCAAGAAAACAAAAATAATGTATTTGTAATAAAAAATATAATATAAGAAATATGAAATAAAATTATGAACACATTAATAGCGCGGTACCACTAACACCTTTGTTAAGTTATTAATAATAACTTGTGTTAAAGATGCCTCCACTTAAGTCTTTATTGCTGAGCTCTTCATTTTTATTATAAAATAATATAAGGTACAAATGTATGTAAATGGTTTCACATCTTAAATGCATAATATAAACTACATAGGTAACATTATCAAGATCAAGGATTGTTTACATTTTGTAGAAAAAACAAATACGATGTTGTTGGCGCATCTCTTTTGTTTCTACGTTCTAAGGTGAAAACTTACGACAATACGGGCAACCAATTTATGGCTAGACCTAAAAACTAGCATAAATGCATTGAAATGTATTATTATTTTCATGAGGTAAAATATAATTATACCTACAATAGGTATAAACCTTTTTGGGCAGATTTCTTCATGTAGCCTATGTCTTAGAAACACCAATTTCATATTATGTAGGTATTTCTAGAGATTTTGAGGATCTTTACAAACAAAACAATGATTTCTTGTATATTATATTATATGTAATATAAGATACAAGAAATCAATGTTTATTATATTACATATAATATAATAAAAGAAAGATTATATAGTTAGAAAGGCATTTTAATACCAACCTCCATGTTGCTGTACAATAAAACTTAAGTACATTGAAAAAAAACCGAATACCAAATCTTCATAAATGACATAAAATGCTGAAAAGAAGATAAATACAATAATCAAACAACCAAATACTCTAACAAACCAATAATTAATTTGGACAAACATAATTACGTGCGCTCTACGTAGCACTTAAAGTTCACAGCGTTGGCAACAGATGGCGTTACTGTAACTGGTCCAACACTGTATTATTAACAAGAGTTTCCAGAATGTTTTCCTTTACCATGCGGAGCTTATTACAAATTTAAATTATGAGAATATACTTGCAAAACAAGTCAGTTTCGAAGTCAAACGATTTTTGCTTAGCTTTGACTTTGTGAAAAGTTTTGTTGAACTGCGGGTTAAGACAATCTTGATTTGTGTTATGAGTTTAAGTAAGTTACACCAATGCCTTTATTTTATGTAGCGTTGAGCTACACGATAATTAACAAATGCTTGCACTGCCTAGACAGGCCCAATTAATCTATGTATGTCTCAGACATAAACTAAAGACACCGCCTCCCGAAATTAAAGTTATTTTTGCCTTTGTAGTGTTTTTATATGGAAGTCGGTTATATTTTTTCCAAAAATTTTTTTTTGGTAGGAAAATAATCTATTGACTCTTTCCGGTGTGGGTGAAGCGGAAGGCACAGGGCCGGATTAACCATTAGGCGGAGTAGGCAAATGCTTAGGGGCCCCGCGTCAACTAGGGGCCCAGGCCCAGTGCACACACCAAGAAAACATGTTTCTTCAAACGAGAATTTGATGTGCGTGTGAACTTAGGGATCTCATTGTTATCTCAAAAAATACAAATCGTTAGATATAGTAGTAGAATTAAAACAATTTTAGAACAAATCTGGGAATAAGTAAACAAGTGTTATTTTTTGCTAAAAAGTTTTTTTTCACGCTTTTTAGTGGGTCGATTTGTAATTTATCTAGTTACAAAAGCCAAAATGACAACTACTTATCACCTTTTACAAAATATTGATTTTCCCGGTGCAGAGCCGTTAATTTTTGAGGAGTTCTCCTGGTACATCACCATCAGCTCTACTTCATCATATGCATTGTGACGAGCATAAAGTGCTTAACATCCATATTCAAGTAATCTAATCGCAATCAACGAAATACTTATTATTGAGTAGTTTCGGTGGCCATCTGGGGTCTTCAATATCAGTTCCACTTCCTCAAATGGTGCTTTTCAAGAGCAACTGCACAAGGTACTATAAGAAATACCCAAAACGCTATAGGTGTGCCTATAATATTTGAAGAGTTCCCTCGATTTCTCCATGATCCCATCATCAGATCCAAACGTGACGACAATGGGACCAACTAGAAATTATACCCTTTCAAACAAAAAAATAATTTTCTTAATTTAATTAATTTCCTTTCAATAAAAAAATCGGTCCAGCCATCTCCGAGTTATGAGGTAACATACATAAAAAAAAATAAAAAAAAAAGTTCAAGACGAAATGTAAACCTCCTTTTTTTGAAGTCGGTTAAAAAGGGGGTGTCGTCTTACCTAGTTACTTGGTTATGGATGTCAAATAGACAGGTACTAAACTGCATCCGGGTAAAGTAGAATCCGATCCCAACATAATTTCAACTTAGTTGAAAAGGCTGAGGCGATGATGAATCAATTGCACAACAAAAAAGTGCAAGATATTTATTGCTATTGCTTAGTTAACAAGGAAAATATTTTTCTCTATTAATTTTACTACGCTATAATCACCTATTTTGTCAAAAGGTTCTAACGAGATACTGTGACCACAAAACGAAAGGACACCTGAAAGACCAGGGTCAGTTATCAGTCAGTTAAAGTGACACTCCCTTTCGCTCAACTAAAAATGATTTCTCCAAAAAAAAACAAGGTTGTAACGTTTCCCATTACCTTAGAACAGTCAAAGATCTTTGTCAAACAGTAAATGAATAAACAAAAATTGCAATTATCAAGTGTCTGAGCGCCACAATAACAATAATCCCACAGAGACCACAAACAAGTTCTTACAGAAGAACAGAGAGTGTTGCCACTTAATTATAATCATTGTTACCACGACACAAATACGACATCTTTATTTAAAAAGTATCCCCTCTGCAAACAGTTGACAGTTGCTCATTACTCTTACAGAGTAAAAAGGTACAGAAGGCTAGCTCTTTATGGGCAGCAATAAATGGTGCATACATATACATATTTCAGAACAAAACACATTCTATATAGGTTTCTTATTCAAATAAACTATCATTCGTTTTCTGTAAAACAAAGTGGAATATAAAAAGTGTATTTTTGCTGTTAAGTACACAGAAATACATTTTTTTACGCAATAAAAATAATATAAGGCGTTGATCTTAAACAAGAGAGATAACCGCGCGAGGGCTCTTTTCAATTTTTCTGAACAATGGCGTCGAGTGTCTTTTCGGGTGATGTTTAATTGAACGATGTTTTATTATCAAATGTATTTTGTCATCTACATAAATAAATAGTCGCGTACCTACATAAGTCTTCTACTAGGCTAGGCTCCTTTTTTCCAAAACTTTGGCGTTGGATTCTTATCTAATTAAATGTAGCTAAGCCCTACTATTGACCTCCACAATTAATTTACCGGGCAACTGACGGACCCACTTTAAGACTGTTTGTAAGATTGTAATTGAGAGTAACACATGTTTGTGTATTTTAACTCATCACGCAGAGCAGTTCTTCTGGGTCTATCTACTCTATGGTTGTTTGTCCGCCATAAAAGTGAGCAGTCGTGGTAATTAATGAAATGCTTTGCTCGATAAATTTCTGAATTAAAAAGTGTTATTGTTGATTGTATGTTGTTTGTTTGTTTTTCATTTTTCTATAGTAAACAAGTTGGGAATGAGATTGGAAGTTTTTGCTCGTCTGTTATATCTATCATGGTTAATTACCCATGTCTAGTTTTGACCTCCAAACTTTATTTCAACGTTATTATCTTAGTATCGACTATTCGGTCGGTAGATTATGTAACATATTTTATATCTTATTCTGTATCAGAGATATTAGAGGGTGGTGTACTAATTGTATATATGATAGCCCACCCCTTTTTGATATGATTGGACAGTGTTGACTTGTATAAATTAAGGCAAATGGTTTAAATGGCACAATTTGACTTTATTTTGTCTGATTTTAAACGATGACATTTCTCTTTGATCGTAATTTTCGCAAAATATTTATAAACCTCATGGAAGTGTCTTTAATGATGCCATTCAAAAACATCGTACACAAAAGACCTGAACAATGGAAAATAACACATTTGGAATCGATATCAGGGTATATTACTTTTTCAAGACACCAAGACGGTTTTAAAACATGGGAAGTAATGGAAAGGGATGAGGGTTGAAACGGAGAGTCGCTTCTGTTTTTACGAATGCGGAATATTCGCAACAAATCATACTTCCGCAAATTTTGTTAAAGAGTCTTAGCAAAGCACCCGAGCGGTTGAATCAAAATCCTCTGAGAATGTTGCGATTAGGGGCGAAACCTGTGTGAAGTATGGGTTCGAGTTGCGTGTTGCTTCACTTCACTTTCCGCATATTCTTATCTTTTTGGAAGTTAGTTTTGGAACTTAAATTGGGCTTACTAGTCTTTGGCGGAATTCAAATTTAATGAAGTCGTATAAACTAGATTCAGATCGACCAATTGACAAATGCTTGCTCTATGTTAAGGGGCTATACTACCTCAGCACTTCTCACTCTTTATCTTGCTCGCACACTACTGGCCGCGGTCACGCGAGCAAGCGAGACAGGGTGGCAGGGAAAAGACTCCAAGACACCGATAATTTAGTTTATTTCTTTTTACGGTGAAAATAATGGTAATTTAAAAAAAAGTAAATAAAATAAGACCTGCTTTATAGTTAGTTCAATTAATATGCAAAGTTTCACTATCTAATTTGAAGTTATTTTTGAATACCAGCGGTTTATTGTTCAGTTTGGAGGTAATTTTAGATATTTTTCTATCAAGAAAATTTTATGGAATCGTGTTTTCGGCAAACATAGTACCTAACGTTAATCCTTAACTTTACCATATATTTTTTTCAAAATTATTGCTGCAGTATTTTCGACATAACGGAGGATCATGCTAAGCCATTTGAGATAGTATAGGCTGTTAAGCCCTAGTACTCAACTGCATTCGGTTAGACTGTAATTCAACCCTAAGGCTAAGCTAAAAGGCTTTTTTTTTTTTTTGTGTCCTCACACGTGTGTTGGGGGCCGCGGGAAACCTAATTCTTCCGCAGCCCCGCACTAGTGCTGGTCGGGTCTGTCCCGGCCTCGCCTCCTGCACGGGGTAGTGAAGTGTTGAACTACCCCGTGCATCGCCTCAGAGGAGCGCGCCGACACCCGCGCGCGCCTGCGACTCGGGTCCATCAAATAGGGGGCGAGGGACTTCCCCAAGTCCCTCGCCCCTGGACCCATTCATGGGGGCTGGAAAAGGGCGTTGTCCGCCCTTCCCCTGCGCCCGGTGCGCCTTCTGCGGCCAGGGAAGGGAGTGGAGATCTCCCTCTCCCTTTCCGCAGTTTCCTTCTGCGACATCACGTCCTCGCAGAAGGACACCACCGCGTCCCACGACTCTGCGCTGCCGACCATACTCTGCACTACGGCCGGCAGCGACAGATCGCCTCCTACTTCATTTGTGAGGACACGGCGCTGCTCCTCCCAAGCTACACACTCGGCGAGCGTGTGTTGCGCCGTATCCTCCCCGCAATGGACGCAGTGGTGGCACCGAGCGTCCGGCTCTCTGTCTATGCGGCACAGGTACTTGCCGAAGCAGCCGTGCCCCGACAGCACCTGTGTCACTCTAAAAGACAGGGAGCCGTGCCTTCTCCCGAGCCAGTCGTCGAGTACTGGCCGGATCGCCTCGACGGTAGCGAGGCCGGCGGTAGGGCGCAGAAGCCTCTGCCGCCATTCCGCCACCAAGACCTGACGGAGCTCCTCTCGGCGCAGCGCGATCTGCCGCTGCACCGGCCTCGAGCCCCGTGCCCGCTCTTCCTCGCGCCATCGATACAACGACGCGAGTACTTTCGCCTCTAGGTCCCAGGGCGGGGATCCGGCCAGGACGCAAGCCGCCTCGTAGGAAATCGTGCGGTACCCGCGGATGACTCTGACGGCCATCACCCTCTGCGGTTTGCGCAGAATGGCGAGAGTGCCGGCCGTCATGTCCAGCGCCCACACAGGGGCCGCATACAGGGCCATGGACCGCACGATTCCCACGTACAACCGCCTACAGGCGGCGCTCGGGCCCCCCAAGTTGGAAAGCAACGTTGAAAGCGCGCCCGCTGCGCCCATCAACTTGGGCACCAGCCGCCGGAAGTGGGGCCCGAATTCCCATCGGCTGTCGAGCACCAATCCCAGATACTTCATGGTGGACTCGACAGCTATCCGGGTCCCGCTGACCACGATGTGTGATCCCGGCGGCGGCGCCCGTCGAGGGCCATGAAACACCATGGCCTCCGACTTGTTCAGGGCCACGTCCAGGCCCAGGCGCCGGATGCGGTTCACCACCTGTGACACCGCAGCCGTGGCTAACAACGTCGCTTCCCTGTGCGAGCTCCCCCGGGCAGTTACGAGCGTGTCATCCGCATAACACGTCACGTCGGCGCCCGGCGGGAGTTCGCCTCTCAGCACCCAGTCGTAGCCGATGTTCCACAGGGGCGGTCCCAAGACCGATCCCTGTGGAACACCGCACGACGTGAGGTGCCGACCAGCACCGTCACGTCCCCGATAGGTGACGCATCTACCCTCCAGGTAAGCCCCTACTGTACGGCGGAGGTAGGGAGGCACGCGATGGTATTTCAGGGCCTCCCGAATACAACTCCAGGGTAGGGTGTTGAATGCGTTGGAGATGTCTAAAGACACCGCCACCACCACCCCACCCCGGGACACCGTCTCCTCCGCCAGGGCCCTCACGCGCATGATGGCGTCTATGGTGGAGCGCCCCCGACGAAAACCGAATTGGTTGTCGTCCAGGTTCGGCCCCTCCCTGCACAAGTGGCTGACGAGGCGATCTGCGATGATACGCTCAAAAAGTTTGCCCGCCTCGTCAAGCAGCACTATGGGCCGATACGCGGACGGCGAGTCCGCGGGGTGCCCCTCCTTCCTGAGGAGGACCAGCCTCCCCTTCTTCCACACACTGGGAAACTGACCCTGCTCGAGGCATGCCGTGAGAAGCCTCCTCAGCTGGGGCTCTAGCTCCTTCAGAGCCAGGACGAGAGCTCGACCAGTCACTCTGTCGGGTCCGGGCGCTGTGTTCTTAGCCCGGAGTCGCGACACGGCCGCTCCCATCTCTGCTTGCGTCACCTCGGGGACATCGGTGCTCTCCTCTTCTTCTGGAGAGTCTGTGGCTGAGGGCGAAGCCATCGCCGGGGGAACGTGTTCCGGTCGCCCTGGGAAGAGGGCCGACACCACCGCCTCTAGCAACTGGGGTTCCATGCTTCGCGTCAGTGGAGGCGCCCAGGGACGCAACTTGCTCCGTACCCAACGGTAGGGGCGCCCCCACGGATCCCGATCCAGGGACCCCAGCAGCTCCTCCCTGGCGCGCGACTTTGAGTCGCCGATGGCCAGCCACAGAGTCTCCTTGGACGCGCGGTACACCTCATACAGCGCGTCCTCCTCGGCGGAATCCCGTCGACGTCGTCTCCGGTATCGGGTGTACCGGCGGCGAGCCGCAACGCACGCTACGCGCAATTGCGCGATCTCGGCGGTCCACCAGTACACCTGGCGCCTTGCGGACTGTTGGCGGACACGGGGCATGGACGCGTCGCAGATCTGCGTGATCGCCCCCCGAAACCACAGCGCCACCGCCTCAACGTCGACGGGGCCGTCCGTCGTCGACTCCCAGGTCCAGGACTGGACTAATGCAGCTTCCTCGAGTAGTTCCCTGTCGATGCGCTTAAGCGCCCAACGCGGGCCGTCGTTAATCGGGGTTGTTGGATGGCGGCCGCTCGCGGTCTGGGCAGAGACGTCGAACCGGATATACCGATGGTCCGACAGCGTCTCCACCTCCACGGCGACACGCCAGTCGCGGACTCGGCCGGCGACAGAGGGGCTAGCGAACGAGACGTCCACTATCGACCCGCCCCGCTGCCGCACGCATGTGTATTCCGAACCCCGATTCAGGACGACCAGACCGGTCGTCACCGCCCACTCTTCTAGCACCTCGCCCCGAGGGTCAGTGACCGGAGATCCCCACGCCGATGACTTGGCGTTGAGATCCCCGAGCACCAGAACGGGACGAGGGTGATGGCGGCCTACGACGGCGCCCAACTCGACAAGGAAACCCTCAAAGTCGGCGAGACTCTTGTTGGGAGAGAAATACGCCCCCACAATGACGATGCCACCCGAGACCGCAGCAACCCAGCCGCGGCCCCGAGACGGGTCGGTCAGAGTCTCGCCAATAATGGCCACCGAACCGTTAGCGCATCCCAGCCAGTTGTGACGGGCGGGGATGAAGTACGGTTCGGCGACCACAGCCACGTGAATCGACCACTGTGCCATGCTCTGGAGTAGGAGATCCTGAGCTCTGGCACAGTGGTTGATGTTGCCCTGGAGAAAATGGAATTGGAGCATTATTAACATTCCATTCCCTCGGCAACGGTCCTGGGCCGGGAGTCGGCCGCGGAGCTACTAGCCTGCGGGGGAGGCGAGGTTTCCCCGGCAGGTTTGGTGCTCCTCTTCTTTTTCTTCTTTTTGGCCTTGCTGGCAGGCGCGCCACAGGCCCCTCCGCCCACTTTGTGTCCCGCTGGCTTCCCTGCATCCGAACACAAGATGCAGTTGAGTGCCGCGGAACACTGGGCCGCCTTGTGGCCGGGCTGACCGCAGCGATAACAAAGATCACTACGGTCAGTTTCGGCGGTGCACTTTGCCCGGACGTGCCCCTTCTCCAAGCACCGGAAGCACCGCAAAGCCCGGGGCTGCAGGAGTTTCGCCCTCGCTGCAACCCAGCCTACCAGCAATCTGCCGCTCTCGGCGATCTTCTTCGCCGACGCCACAGGGCACCGAACCCAGACTACGCCGAGTCCGGTGGCGTCGGCGCGTATATCGCCAGCCCACACATTGCCCGGCGGACACTCTCCACTTTGGGCAACGGCCGCCACCACCTCCTCAGAGGTCACGGAGTCATCCAGACCAGCAATCCGCACCTCTGCGGTTTTCATTGGCCTGGAGACCCGGACGTCCTCGGAGTTGAGGACCTCCCTCATCTTGGCGGCCAGAGCGTCCGCCTTTTCGGCACTGCCGCTCGGCACAGCACCAGCCACCTCGAAGAGCCGCGCACCCGTGGCAGCCTGCCTAAGAGTGACGGACTGAAGGCCAAGATCAGATAATTTGATCTTGGCCTTGGCCTCGGCAATGACCGACTGGTACGTTACGCCGCGCTCCGCAGCCCCAGGCTGTAGCGTGAGCGTCACAGCTTCGGAACGCGGGGTACGTATCGTCGGCCCTTTGCGACCGCCTTTGGCAGTCCGTCGCGCAGTCCGTCGCGCAGGCTGCGCAACCGCCTTTGCGGTTACGTCTGGGGCGCATGCTGCTGCTGCGGCCTTCTTGGCGGCTTTGCGGGCCTTCTTGCGGCCCACGACTTTCGCCCAGGTCTCACCCTTAGACCCGGCAGTCGTGGGCTGGCCGCTCGGAGGAGCTCCCTCCGCGGGCTTCTCCTTTCGAGGCGCAAGTCTCGGCGGCTCCTCAGTCCTCCGCGTGTCAGCCGCTAGAGGTGGACGGAGGGTTTCCGCTGGGAGACGCCGAGAAATCGCCTCCATCCGAGCGTTTACCATGCTCCCGCACTGGAGCATGCAGAGCCGGACAATGCGCTCGACCTCTTCATCGGTGCGAGGGCTTGCCGGTCGCAGTGCGGGAGTTGGGGCCACCACAGGTGCGGCAATGGGAGACGTGCGTCGCTGCTGCTCCTCGCTTAGCGCAGCGACTTGCCGCCGGAGGTCTTCCAAGTCGTTTCGGAGGCGGCTGTTTTCCTCCTGCAACTTTGCGACCTCGTCAGAGGCCGTTCTGTTGAGGAGGGTGCCAACCGCCTCCCTGATGTCCGCGGCAGCCTCTTTCAAGCCACGGGTGAACGTGCCTTTTAGGCTGCCAGACTTGGTGGCAACCTTCAGGACTAAGTCCACCCCATCCAGAGCCAGCTGGCTCAAGGCCACCGCAGACGGCTCGCCCCCTTCCGCCGCCAGAGCAGCACGTCGCTCGCGAGCGCGTCGGGCCATTTCCGTCACTTCGTCGGCCGCGACGGCTTTGCGCTGCTGCCTCTTGGCGGCGTTGACCTCCGCCTTTGTGCTCCCCAGCGAGGCACAGCTTTCGCCGCCATCGCCAGGGTCCTCTGTGGTGACCCCCATGTCACTTTCTGCTTCACTAGCCGCGGGGGTATTGGGGCGGACGAACCGCCCGCGCCCATCCCTCCGCGTCTGCGAAGCGCTCGCCCCTTTCGATGCCTGCCGACCCCTCCTCGAAGTCGGCAGCTTGGGGGCCGGAAGGCCTTCCTCGTCCGAGGACGGGCTCGCTGGACGCTTCCTGACGGAAGACGTCCTACGCGGCCGAGTTCCACTGCTTCCAGTAGCCATATCCGCTACAGGGGCCTGGTCGCCTACCCCTGCGCATCCGTCGGTCACCAATTTAACACTCGCAGGCCCGGATACCTGCGAGCGCCGGGTGTCAACCGGATCGCATAACACATTGCATCCAGTAGCCATATCCGCTACAGGGGCCTGGTCACCTACCCCTGAGCATCCATCGGTAACCAATTTACCACTCGCAGGCCCGGATACCTGCGAGCGCCGGGCGTCAACCGGGGTGCATGACGAAGAGCAATCCAATTTATTCACCATTTCATTTTTTACGATTTGGGGTATTTAAGCCTCCCGAGGCCTGCGAATGCCTGTGTACAGGATATACCGCCCGCTGTTCGGTAACCTAATCTAAGCTAACCTATTTTTTTTTTAAGCTAAAAGGCTAAGCTAAGCAGAATGCAGCTGAATACTAGTGTTTTACATGGAGCGACTTGCCTATCTGATCTCCACGACCTAGTAACGGGGTAACACAATACCCTCTGGCAAGACTGGTATTAATTTTTTCTAGCTTCCGACTACCGTTAATAACCGACAACTAAACTATTATTGTTACACCAGTCACTTAGCGAAGTGCGTTGAGAAACTTCAACAGAAATCTAGAATGTTCGAGACACTAACGCCATCTAGCGGCGAGTAACAGCACTGTGTATCTCACAGTCAGTCTTGTTTTAAGATACGAGGCGATATTGAAGTTGGTTGCCATCTGTGAAGCTTATGCTAAGCGTCATGGATTGGTATACAACATAGGAAAAAGTGAGGTCATGCTGTTTGAGGCCAGTGGTCGGAGCCCTGAAACTGTACCACCAGTCAGGTTGCATGGAGTAGCTCTCAGGAGAGTATTAAAGTTTAAATACCTGGGACATCTCTTGACCGCTGACCTCAAAGACAAAACGACGACGAATGTCGGTTAGAGCTAATATGATAGCTCGCAGGTTTGTACGTTGCTCACTTGGTGTAAAAATAACCATATTCCGAGCATTCTGCTGTTCTTTCTACACGTGCAGCCTGAGGGCTGCATATACTCGTAAATCGTACAGTGCCCTTCGCGTTCAGTATAATAATGCGTTCCGGGTGTTGATGGGGCTGCCCCGCTTCTGTAGCGCATCAGGGATGTTTGCTGAAGCTCGCGTTGACTGTTTCTATGCGACGATGCGAAAACGATGCGCTTCCCTGGTGCGCCGGGTGCGGGCCAGCCCCAACATAATCCTTCGTTGTGTGGCGAGCAGGCTCGACTGTGTGTTCGTGAATCGCTGCTGCAAGCTCTCCACGTCGGTGTTGAGCTTGTAGCTTCGATTCGCGAACCAACCTTGTAATTTAAGTTAAGTACTAACATAGGATTAAGGAATTTTGTTACTAACCAATTGAGTTTTGTTACTTGGAAATAAATGAAATTGAAATTGATATAATCGAAGCTTTAGAAGTGAATTTCAGTGCGATTTAAGAGTTGAGTGACAAGTATTGTACTGTGAATAACTGTGTTAATTTTTATATGGTGTTTATTTAAGTAGTGTAATTTTGGTTTAATTGGTGTAAATTATTTCTATCCCGAACCCCAGCTCGTAACAAAATGTTAACCGTTTTAATTTATTACCTCCGCGTGAGTCAAGCTTCACTCTACCATATTTTCTTCACAAAGATGGCTTCCGCCACACCCCTAAAAGAGACAAGTATAAAAGCAATACAGCCGGGAACATATTGCGAATACAGTTACGTTAAACAAGAAGTGATATTTTTATCATTCGCGCACATGAGAACAAGTGAAATGGGTTTTTTTTTCTGGATGCTGTAGCGATGTTATCGGTACGGCTAAGCTGAAGATGTGAGGGTGAAATATGTACGTGGAAGGTTGCTGATAAGATTTGATTTGTGCTAGGTTATAAATATAGGTTTAAGGAACGAAATAGATGTTCTTTTTATCTTTTAGATCTTCGGTAAAAGTAGCCGGGATTTTCTTTTCTGTAAAAAGTAAATAATCTTTGTAAAAATGTTTGTTATATTGAAAAGATTATAATAGAATATTATTGTGATCAGTTTTTAAATTAATAGTGCCAATGAAATAGTTCTAAAAAAAATCATAATTGTTATCCTGTGTATTTTATCTATACTAATATTATAAAGCGGAAAAGTTTGTTAGTTTGTTTGTTTGTTTGCTTGAACGCGCTAATCTTCGAAAGTACTGGGTGGATTTGGATGAAATTTGGTATGGAAGTAGCTTGAAGCTTGAGGAAGGTTATAGGCTACTTTTTACCCGACTGCAAAAAAGGAGAGTTATGTTTTTACCGTGATAGAATCCACGGGAGCGAAGCCCCGCGAGAGTACTAGTAATAAATAAATTTATATGTTTTTAAAGTGTTGACTTATAGCGTGTTGGTGATAAATTAATTCAGCACAATATTGTTTTTCTTTTTTAACAAATAATTGCCCCATACGTTTAACACCCAGATATGAAACTACTATTTGTAGGTCATGCAAACATTTGTTCCAATGTGGAAATTGAATCTGCGATAAGCAGCGCGGCAGCCGATCGCTCAACCACTGCACAAGTCGAGTCTTCAAATTTTCGATGGCTCTGTACAAGCATTTGTACCTTTACACATTCCATAATGTTCCTTGAATGAGAATCTATACTAATATTATAAAGCGGAAAAGTTTGTTAGTTTGTTTGTTTGTTTGTTTGTTTGTTTGCTTGAACGCGCTAATCTTCGAAAGTACTGGGTGGATTTGGATGAAATTTGGTATGGAAGTAGCTTGAAGCTTGAGGAAGGTTATAGGCTACTTTTTACCCAACTGCAAAAAAGGAGAGTTATGTTTTTACCGTGAAAGAATCCACGGGAGCGAAGCCCCGCGAGAGTACTAGTCAGTAATAAAACAAGATTATTTAAGACTCGACAGTCGCCAAATAGCAAAGTTAAGCCAAAAGCGGGGCTGGAGCTAAACCTATGCGCTAATAACATCATTCCTTGGTCACCAGGCCGGATGCCAAGCGATGCAATTATGGCTAGAAGACTTTATTATAACAAATGGCTGCTTAAAATAGAAATACATGTTACGAGCCTCTCTGAGAATAAAAGAGGAAGTTCAAGTTAAAATGTCTGTTAGTTCTTTTGAACTCTGCAACGGATTGTAATGAGGTTTCAACATTATCAATAGACTGAGTGATACCTACATGAATATTATAACAGAAACAAGAAAGGTTTGTAATGTGATTTAGTAACGACACAATTTTGTGCGCTTATATTGCAAACGCTGCCATCTTATAATATAGATCAACTGCATTATTTTGGTCTACGGAATTGTATATATTGAAAAATCTTCAAAAAAGTCAGCAATAGTAGTTATTTATGTCTGTCTGCCATAAGAATATATCAACAGGAACCATTTATATATTTTATTAATAAAACTGTATTGCTTAAAATAGCTTGGAATATAAATAATAATAAAATGAAATATTAAAAATTATCTACATATTGTAACACTAGTACTCACGCGGGGCTTCGCTCCCGTTGATTCTATCACGGTAAAAACATAACTCTCCTTTTATGCAGTCGCGTAAAAAGTAGCCTATAACCTTCCTCAAGCTTCAAGCTACTTCCATACCAAATTGCATCCAAATCCACCCAGTACTTTCGAAGATTAGCGCGTTCAAGCAAACAAACAAACAAACAAACAAACAAACTTTTCCGCTTTATAATATTAGTATAGATTTATAAAATTTGATTACAGAAAAACAATACTCTGTAGCAGTGCCATCTACAGATGCGATATGATAAACTACTGTCTCGTCTGCGATAAGTAGTTAGATCATTGTTCTCAATGATAGACTATCGCTGGATACGAGATAGTAACTCTTAGAAGATATCATAGATGGCATGGTATATATATCTAGTATTAGAATTCATGTTCAAGTCTAGGTAAATAATAATGATTAAATATAATAATAAAGGAAAGTTAAAATAAGGTATTCTCTTTATGCATAGAATATGTGCAAACAATTTAATAAAATTCTATGCTGAGGGAATCCAATTAGTAATTGTTTTTTGCCATGGACAATTATAGATAGTTAGCTGTCAAATGGGGCCGGACTTTCTTTTTGGTCTAAGATAACGAAGGGATCGGAGCGTTTAAGACTAGAATCGTAATAGCCAACTGATGACGAGGGAGAGGAAAGGTACAAGGGTTAAATATAAAACCCATGTTGAGGCGTCCGGAGATGATACCGTGAGTAAAAACAGTTTCCTCGCTATTGAAATTACGCCAAGTGCTAGATTTTACCGGCGTCCATTTTGTGCTAACGCGACAATTCTCTGTTTTGTTTTAGGGTCGCATATTAGACTTAATTAACTATTAATTAATATATTAAAGAAGAAATGGTCATATCTATACTAATATTATAAAGCGGAAAAGTTTGTTTGTTTGTTTGTTTGTTTGTTTGTTTGCTTGAACGCGCTAATCTTCGAAAGTACTGGGTGGATTTGGATGAAATTTGGTATTGAAGTAGCTTGAAGCTTGAGGAAGGTTATAGGCTACTTTTTACCCGACTGCAAAAAAGGAGAGTTATGTTTTTACCGTGATAGAATACACGGGAGCGAAGCCCCGCGAGAGTACTAGTTATGAAGATATACTAAAGGAGTTCTTCACTAAGTACGTCGTTGAAGGAATAATGCACTAGCAATTCGGTTCCGGGAAAGGAAGTGCCACGCGGGTTTGATTATGCACACCACTTAGATGCGATACTGTTGGCGCAATCCGTACCATGGTTCAATGAACTGAAATTAATTGTTCAGGGTAATTAATAAACCCGGTAATGTACATATATTTTATTATTTAGTTTAAATAGTGTAAAAGACGGAACTGAAAATATAACCAACACGTGTTTGTAGAAAAGTAAATATATTTAATGATATGACCAACCAAACCTGTCTTATGTTTTATTTCTACTGTATCCTCATCATGCGCTGGAACTCAGCACATAAGTCTCATCTTCAAGGATCTACCCTTGGTTAGCAGGTGTGTAGGGAAACCAAGCCTTACAATATAAAATAAGGAATAATCCTTATCTTATGTGTAGATTTTTTTAAACCTGTAATCATATCATTAAAATTAATTTCATATAAAATATATTAATAATTAAAAATGCAGGTACAAAGCGGTCGCGCCGCCACGCCTGGCTTTACGTATAGTCAAATCATAGTTTTATTAATCCCATCACACCTTTTTTTTCTGGGTGGGAAAATCATCAAATGACTGCTCCCGCTGTGTGTTGAGTAGAAGGGAGTGTCAGACTTCTACTGACTAAAAACACACCCTGCGTTCCGGGGCTGCGGTATCTCGTTAGAACATTCCCGCAACCCCGTAAGGCAGTAGCCCTATCGGGCCCCGTCAATGCTGCTGACTACTCTTTGAGGCGCAATCCCTCCACACTGCAATCACATTAATATCTACATTGCACCCGTGCGAAGCCGGGATGGGTTGCTCGTGGGAAATAAGAGTGAAATTGCTAAGAGATACTAGTGTTGCTGAGGAGCATTGTGGAGTTACATAAGCAGTCACTCATCATAAAATATTATTACATAGTTTCATCCAGTTGAACTGCAAGCTGGCCCCGACATTAATGGGAAATCTATATCTGTACGAAATGTCATCCAGATTCTTTCGACCATTTTAATATGATTGATCAAGAAACATTCAGCCATCCATCCAAGCTTTTGCATATAATATTTGGGGACATACGTAACAGGGTGTAAAGTCCCGCGATCCCATTGAAAAGGCAGGATCCGGTGACCAGACAAGTGTTTTTGTCTGGTGGGCAACTGCCCGATGTTTGTGATCTGGTGACATTCTGGTGATTTGTATGCAGGCTAGTTGTGCGGTATTTCTGCTTGCGCGATACAGGATTTCAATCTTTAGTTCGTATGTTGCGAGATAGATGTCGCTACAATATAATTTAAGATAACAAATAAGAAAGGCAGCCTTTTCATCAATAATTCACCTTTATTTCCATTTACAATGTTCAGGAAATGTTCACGAGTGGAAACAGTACAAAGAAATTCATACTATCCCATTGTCGATACTGAATGAAATACTTTTTCAACAGAAACGGTCAAAATTGCACTCAATTTTCGTAATAGCGAACCTATCAGCACAATATTGATGCATCGCAGCTCCAACATTGAGCTCAATGATTGATAGGACCCGCTTAATGCTGGCACGTCATACTCTCAGGGATTCCTAACAATGGCCGTCTTATTGAATATAAATCATAATATTAAGTACTAGATTTTCCTGTAGCTTGGCTCTTGGGGTGTGCACTACAAAAGCAGCACAATTATTTTTAGGAGAGCTCGTGGCTATATTATAACAGGCACACGGATCGGTTAACAAGGTTAATCAACGCTTTTTCTTATTGATAATAGGCTCGCGTTTGACCACCATCTCGCCTGATGGTAAGTGATGATGTGGTCGAAGATGAAGCACGCTTGTCTAGATATAACGCATTCACCTTATAACTATAACCTATAGGTTAAAGTTATTAGGAAACATATATTGTACTAGCTTCCGCCCGCGACTTCGTCCGCGTGGAAACAATTTCCCCCGATTTTGAAACATTTTTCATTAGTGCTCCGCTCCTATTGGTCTTAGCATGATGATATATAGCCTATAGCCTTCCTCGATAAATGGGCTATCTAACACTGAAAGAATTTTTCAAATCAGAGCCGTAGTTCCTGAGATTAGCGCGTTCAAGCAAACAAACAATCTCTTCAGCTTTATAATATTAGTATAGATTATACACACACATACATTTTGTATTATTCTTACATTCGAGTCCTCTGTGATGAGTTGATGACGCACCTAACTGACTTAACGGATAGACTAAAATTTTAATAGATTGAGGGTCAAGTTTTGCAAGGTAATATTAAAAATGCTATTTTAAAATTGAGTTACATGGTGTGAACTCAAATGGAAGAATGACTGAAAAAAATCAAAATGTTGAGTTGATTTATGATTTGTGGTTAACGAGATAAAAAAGTATATTTATATAATAGTATATGACGTACGTCATAGCCTTGTTTCAATTTCAAAAGCTAAACGCATTTACTGACCATCTCCTTTCTCTTTCACTCCTGCACAATACTTTGACGTATGAGTGGGATACAAAGCTGTACCGAGCGATATTGTGTCTGAATATTCATTCAGCTCAGCGATTTTTCGTTGAACACATTTTTCTAATACCCAGCGTCTCACACCATTAAGTTATGCCTTAAAGCCAACCTTTTTTCCATTGTATAACAAAAAACCGTAATGTGCTAGCAGGTTTGGATATTTTGCGACATTATAGTGCTATATTTCCATGTTGATATTAGAATGAACATAGCATAGCGAAGCCCATTTTCAGTTGCTACGTAGGGAGATTTATGTAATTTTTCTTACAGATGTTTTGTTAGGTATCACCAAAAAGTAGGTAGTATAAGACGCTCACAATATATTTTTTTACTGCAAATTACATCGATATTTTATTAACACTTTAAACACTTAAATAAGAACCCTAAACTACATATAATTATACATCTAAAAATAAACTAAAATATGGCTTCCAGAAATTCGTGCGCATCGTTGTCCACTGGTAATGTGCCCAAAAGACTGGCGGCATTGCCACGTTGTTTGGCAATGCGTAACTTCTGTCCAAGGTAAAAGCCAGCCCTTGGGTCACGCGAAGAGTCAACTAGGCGTCTGGATAGGTCTTTAAATAATTTTTGAGCACGCGGATCCCACGACCCCAAGGTTTCAGCCCCAAATGGCTCGAAAATATAACTACCAGCAAGGTTATTATATTTCCGCCGCTTGAGGTTCCCAGCAGCCGCAGCGGCAGCGCCACCACAGCAAGACGAGCTGGAAGATGGAATGGTGCACGAAGCTGCGTCCCACACTAAAGGCCTAATTTAGGCCTAAATTTAGTTACTCAACTATTTTATATTCTTTTCAAACATACATTACAGTGCATGTTGGTGAATGTTACATGACTTGGATTTTTTTCTTTGGACATGCTTATTTCCTCGAGATGTTTTCTTTCACTGATTTGATAACAGTGGTGATGATAAAAATGACAAAATTAATGAGCTTGCCTGGGTTAGAACCTACGGCCGATATTATACCCTCTCTTAGAGTGGTGGCCTGTGTCTCAGCAGTAGGAATGATTCATGTTATGTGTGTATATACAGGGTTAATTGTAAAATACCGAAAACCTCTCAGGACTATGTTACTAACATCATAATCAACAACTTTTGTTCTATGACTTATGCAAAATAAAGCGATACTACAAATCGCTTTCTTTTGCTTCGCATAGACTTCGTAACATTTAGGGCGTTCAATTTAAATATTTTTATTTTTGTATGAAAATCTGGTGAACTAAAATATGACGAATTTTTAAAAGTCATAGAACAAAAGTTATTAAAGCATTATGATAATTAATTAGTATTATTGATGTAATTAGCCCTGTATATAAGAGATAACGACACCAGGATGGTGAAAACCAAGACATATAATAGGGTAGTTTCCTAAAAATAATATTTTATTTAGTCCGTCACGTAGTTTAACAAAAAACATTGGACACGTATTTTTAATTTTTTCACGTAATTGAAAAATTAAGACACAGAGATACAGTGAGTTAAATTTTCGCGTGACGTCACACTCCGGTATGATTTTTAGCACTGTGTGACGTCAACAGCCCCTACTTCTCTACTTTGAAGCTTTCCATCTGTGTGAATTTTTCTTGACTTGAAAAGGCAAAAAATACGTGACCCATATTTTTTGAAAATCTACCTAATGGTCCAAATAAAATAATAATTTAGTAACACAGGAATCTACCCTATTGTCAACATATCACTATGAAGAGCAGAATTGCATAGTCTTACTTGGTGATAGCTAAGCCCCGAAATCATCGATCAAATAACGTGAAAATATATGTATTTAAAACTATGCTATTGCTTAGTGCCATCGACCAAGTCCAGAATAAGTATAATTTCTTTTTTATAATCGCAAAAAAAAATGTGCTAATAAACAAAAACCCTAATTCTTTGGAATTTCTAAATCAACGACGAGTTTCGAGTTTACATTGATATGGAAATAACAAATATTTAAAATAAACTAGCAAGATGTAAAGAAACTTAAATGAATTTAAAATCATTACTATCTGGTACACCTTTTGCCTAACTATGTTAGGGCCTTATCGAGGTGCAAGCGAGTGGAAAGCGGGGCGAGTACGCAGCAAGCTCGCCGCGAGTTCGCAACCAGTGCGCGGCAAACACGCCGCGACGATGCCGCGGGTGCGTTCGTTTCCGTCTTCGGAGTAACAAAGCTAACAGCAGCGTTTCTCGTCGGAATCTATTCTGGCACTGTACAAAACACGGATCGCACACCGCGAACTCGCTGCGCACTCGCCCCGCTTCCCACTTGCTCGCAACTCGCTGGTGTGATAAGGCTCTTAGGGTCGGTTTCCAGTATAACCGGATGAATTGAAGTTAAATAGTAGTGTTTTTCATGAAGCGACTGCCTTTCGACCTCCACAGCTCAGCAGCGGCTTAACACGACTGTCAAAGATGTAGAAACAACTGGACTCGAAGGAATCTCATAATCATAATCATTTATTGATTTGCGAATATGGGTACAAGCGAAAAGGTCTAATATAAATAATAGTGAATCTCGATAATTATGTCAAGCCGGTCTCATCCACGGACTGACTTGTTTAACCTTGAAATTAAACTCATGTGGCTCCTTTTATTTACCCATGCTCTTCTTAACGAAATTTTAAGTAAAATTGAAAATAAATAACATTTGAAAAACGCATACAACATGTTCCGTAAAAGAACAACAAAAAAAAAATTTGAAATTGAAAAGAACAAAGGAGATCGCAAACTAAACCAAATTGTCTGGCCACAAAGGATACTGAGTTTATTTTTAAAAGTAGCTCAAACAATTCTTAGGTAAGCTAAACAGCATTGGCACAATGGCTACATGAATCCAGCCCCCAGGCATGCACTTCAAATCGATTTGGCTGCTGCTTGACCCAACTTTTATCGTGGAATGTAGCGGATCTTCACTTTGGGAGATATTTTTTTGTTCGATGTACATTGCTGCTTGAGAAAGTTAAGAAGTTCACTGATTTGTGAAGATTTGTGGCAGCGTGCTCGATTTTACAGTTGAAAACTAATGATTCGATTGATTGATAGAGTGGAGTGAATATACCCATTGGTTTATAAGAATGTTTAAAAAAGCATCCCTATATTATGTTAGGTTGGCTTTTTGTATTTGATAAACAGTAAATAAGCAGCGTGCCTAGTTTTAGTACGTGGTTGAAATCATTGTACCTATGTTTTCATTTTTGATCCAGCAGTGGGCCCACGTAATGGAACGGCTTATTTCTTCTAGTATAAAAAGAGAGAATTTTTTTTTTTTTTAGCAATAAATAGAACCGACTTCTATATAATAACACTACAAAGGCAAAAATAACTTTAATTTCGATAGTCGGTGTTATTTGTTTTCTATTTTCTTTTATTTTTTTGACACCGCCTTCCGAAATTAAAGTTATTTTTGCCTTTTTAGTGTTTTTATATAGAAGTCGGTTCTATTTTTTGCAAAAAAAAATTTTTCACGCTTTTTAGTGGGTCGGTTTGTAATTTATCTAGTTACAAAAGCCGAAATGTCAACTACTTGTCACCTTTTACAAAATATTGCTTTTAATGGTGCAGAGCCGTTAATTTTTGAGGAGTTCTCCTGGTACATCACCATCAGCTCTACTTCACCATATGCATTGTGACGAGCATAAAATGCTTAACATCTATATTCTAGTAATCTAATCGCAATCCACGAAATACTTATTATTGAGTAGTTTCGGTGGCCATCTGGAGTCTTCATCATCAGTTCCACTTCCTCAGATGGTGCTTTTCGAGAGCAATTCTGCACAAGGAAGAAATACCTAAGAAATACCCAAAACGCTATAGGTGTGCCTATAATATTTGAAGAGTTCCCTCGATTTCTCCATGATCCCATCATCAGATCCAAACGTGACGGCAATGGGACCAACTAGAAAGTATACCCTTTCAAAAAAAAAAGAATTTTTCAAATCGGTCTAGCCATCTCCGAGTAATGAGGTAACATACATAAAAAAAAAGTTCAAGACGAATTGATAACCTCCTCCTTTTTTTGAAGTCCGTTAAAAATAGGTCTACATCCCAACAGTGTGATCGTAATAGGGTGATTTTGATTATTATTAATAATGAAAGGTAAAAACAATGATTAGCTTTTGTATAAAATCGCAATTCGGAAACTATTTCGTAAGTTAAAAAAATACAAACACATCACTGAATGCTAGCAGCATAAGACCAGTCGATGTGGTGCCGCTCGGAGACGACAATTGACCAACAAAAGATGATGACAAAGGGCGATAATTTATTAAAACAGCATCATATCTACTTAGCCTTTTCTCCACTCTGTTTGGTCTGCTTCCAGTCTAACCCTATGCAGCTGAGAATTATTGTTTCACAAAGGGCACCTGCCTATCCCATCTCCACAACCCAGTATTAAGCTTACATCACACCGTCTTCTCAAAACTGATATCAGATTTTATGTCTTCAGGCTGCCCGTATCGACTGTCAAAGATCTACATATGACAGCCAGGAGCAAACGCATAACGTGTTTTCCAAGACACGGAGAAATCTCAATATGTGAAGTCGGTCTCCATATGTTGAAGATCAAACTGTAAAGGCTGATATTATTTAGCTAACAGCTCTTATATTAAATAACTAGTACTCACGCGGGGCTTAGCTCCCGTGGATTCTATCATGGTAAAAACATAACTCTCCTTTTTTGCAGTCGCGTAAAAAGCCTATAACCTTCCTCAAGCTTCAAGTTAATTCCATACCAAATTGCATCCAAATCCACCAAGTAATTTAAAAGCGGAAAAGTTTGTTTGTTTGTTTGTTTGCTTGAACGCGCTAATCTTCGAAAGTACAGGGTGGATTTGTATGAAATTTGGTGTGGAAGTAGCTTGAAGCTTGAGGAAGGTTATAGGCTTTTTACGCGACTGCAAAAAAGGAGAGTTATGTTTTACCGTGATAGAATCCACGGGAGCGAAGCCCCGCGTGAATACTAGTATTAGTATAAACTAACTGTCGCACGGCTCTTCGCCTAGTGCACTTTATCACGATTAAAACATAACCCTCCTTGTTTTACCGTCGGGTAAAAAGTATACTTTAACCTTTCTCAAGCTTCAAGCTACTTCTATACCAAATTTCATCCAAATCCACTTAGTATTTTCGAATAATAGCTCGTTTAAACGTACCATCAAACCTTTTCGCTTTATAATATTAGTGTAGATTATAAATTCAATAGTGCTGCCAAAATTATTTTTGTCAGAGCACAATTAAAATTTGCTGAAATCACGAAACATTTACGTGAGTTAAGTATGAGTACCTTCATATACGAGTACATTATAATTATGTATTATCTACAAAACCCAATTGTTTCAAAAGACATTGTTCGATTTTGGCCTATATAATCGATGTGAATATAAATTACATGATAATTTTCATTTCTTTTTATACTGCTTGAAACATATTTTAGTATTCCATGGACACTTCAAATAAATAAATTCAAAATAAAAAGTTGGGTTACGATTGACGAATACGTGGTGCCGTAAAAAATATCTATTTGCCATCTAGTGTTGCCGATTTACGGGATTTTTCCCCGCAGGAAATACGGAAGGTTCTCGGGATTAAATCAGAAATTAATAAAATTCGGATTATTTCGGGTATTTTGATTCCCCTGCACGGTTCTTAGGTGATAATTATATTAATAAGAAATATTGATGATTAAAAAACTGTTATTGAATATACATATTGTTTTTATTGCCCATGCTAGAAAACCTCTTTTATTCTTATTGATATATCTTACTATAACTTTTAGGCTTATGATTCTTATGTAGTAATTGTAGTTTTAGTATGGTTTTTATTCTCGCAATTATTTTTGTATTTTCAAGTGTCCGTTAGTAATAATTGATTTACTATGATTCCATAAAATATTTAGAGTCTATCTAAGTCATTTTCTATTCAAACGATTCTTAGGCGTGACATGTATGGAGCCGGAATAATGTCCTTTTGCTTGTTGTTATTCGACCATTGACGAATCATGAATGGGTATTTTGTGTAGTTCAAATTATTTTCAAATGCAAATCTATAATGAAATGTCACTAACTTGCCACCCAAATTGCCCCATTCAATGAATATCGATGGGTAAGCGTCCATAATTAATTTTCGACTAACTACCGTCAACTGCGATTGAGTGACTATAGTTGACGCCTTTTGAAATTAATTTTGCACATCATTAAAGCCAATGTCTAAATTTATGTATATTTTGTGGGGATGGTTGAATAAAAGTGAGATTTTAGAAAGTAAATAAAGAAAGAAATTAGGATTGGTATCTATATAAGCAAAAACTACTGGTCAAATTATATAATTAATAAACCTACCTACTTTATCACTTATAAAGACATAGCTGCACACTACGAATTTCTTCTGTATCGTGAGTGTATTTAAACAAACACCCAGACTCGGAAAAACTATTTGTAGGCCATAAAAAACATTGCATCCCGTGGCACGCCAACCACTGCGCTACCCGTGGCTTCAAAATCTACGTTGAGCAAATTCAATCGGAGTAATTGAAATGTTTAACGAATTGTCATTTGTTTGAGGTTAACAAACCTACATTAGTATTTGCCAATATCCGAATTTTCAATAAGCCTGCATAATATACTAATGTTCACACAATTAGTTCAACATTTTTTTAGGTTTTCTCCAATAACGATAGACATTCATAATCTAAACAAATCTGGCACCATATCACATCCCATCAAACCCCACTAGCCATATTAACAACAGTGCTACTAGAATGCTGTTTAAAAATATAAATTAAATTTGATCCACGATTATTATTAATAACCAGATTTATGTTGTGTGAATTTAAAATGGGACCACTTCGATTGCACCACAAAACATGATTTTTCGTCGAATCTTCCCTTTGATGCGAGCATTTTGCTCATAGTGTCATATTTAAAAGACGATTCTCAGAATCCGAAACCATATCTCGATATTTATAGTTAATATAGTCTTAAATTGTCTCCAACTAATGATGTTAAAGCTCCCGAGATGCTGAAGATCTACAAATCAATACAGTCAGGTGTATCGCAAGGACTAATGTACTAAGAGAGAAAGCATCATCGAAAACGAAGAATGGTCGTGATTCAATCAAAAGATGCCCAACTGAGGCAGAATTAGAATGTATGCATCATAAATGAATCTTTATCACGTAATTTTTATTCGGAAATGTAAACTAGATGAGGCCAGTGTTTCTGAACTGACAACTCTAAGAAGAAACAACGAAACAAACTTACAGGTCAACATCTCTTTTGAAGTCCATACAATCTGTAGTGATAAAATCATATGATAATCGGATTAAGTCTGTGGTACTCTTTAGAGAAAGGAATCACAGAGATTTGAGCTGGCCCGTCCAAACAGTGTAAGAATTTGTCAGTTATCGCGTAGCTCAACTGAGCTCGAACGAACACTTAAAACTTCGACTTTTTTGTATTGATTTTGATCACACTATTTAACGCCTTCTGATAGTTTCAAGATGAGCATAGCGTCAACGTAAAACCAGCAACGAATATCGAACAGCCGAAAATACCCGAAGTTACCCGAAGCCACGAAGGTAGCGCATCCACGGCGGCGAAGTAGCAAATCCAGTGGAAGCATGCCAATGGCTCGCGACATATGCTCGCCGGCCTTTTCTCAATTCCGAGACTATTTTCGGTAAGAGTGCTCGTAAAACGTTTTGTTAAGAACTTATTTTACAGTCGCAAAATTGATTCCAGTTTGGTCTGAGACTGTACGTTGAAATTAAATTTAGTAATGTTGAGTAAGTACTGTTATGAGAGTTGGTCAAGCGCTAGTGAAGATAAAAAATAAGCTTGAACTTGTTATCATTAAGCAGAAAAAAATCATATTATTTTTGTTTTTTATTTTGCACAGTTGTTGCTCCTGAGGTGGTATTTTAATACATCAGACCCATGGAAATCGTACATTTTCGTTAGCGCTTGAGCTACTGCAGACTATAGCTTAGAATCTATCTCTGGGATAAATTTCATCTAGACCTGTTCAGCCATTTAGGCGTGATTGAGCTACAAGCATACACCCATACATCTAAACTTTCACATTTAAAATATGTATAAGTATTTAGACAAACTTATTTATTAAACTTACCGGTACAGGTTATGCACGATATCCTGCTTGTATAAAAAGGCCTATATACACAGGACCTGGAAATTCATGATTAGTCATATAATGAATAAATGATCTCTCGGAACGTTGACAAAAACTAATTACGATTCTATAATTTTATTGAGGATATTTTGTTTTTTCAAAAGACTACTTTGTTTTTATTTATTTACTAGCTTCCGCCCGCGACTTCGTCCGCGTGGAAAAAAAATCCCCCGATTTTGAAACATTCTTCATTAGTGCTCCGCTCCTATTGGTCTTAGCGTGATGACATATAGCCTATAGCCTTCCTCGATAAATGGGCTATCTAACACTGAAAGAATTTTTCAAATCAGAATTGTAGTTCCTGAGATTAGCGCGTTCAAGCAAACAAACAAACAAACAAACAAACAAACAGACAAACAAACAAACAAACTCTTCAGCTTTATAATATTATTAGTATAGATTATATACTTTATTGTACACCTTACAATACACTTAAGGATACAAATAATTAATTAGTGTACAATGGGCGGTCTTATCGCACAGGGCAATCTCTTACAGACAACCTTTGGATGGACAGAAATGAAGGAGACAGATTTAGGGCTGTCAGTGTACAACATCATACTAATCAAACATAATAATATAAAATACATACCATATATATTTATAATATATACTAATACATATCAAAATCATAATAGAGAAAGGAGGGGAAAAATTAAATTATAGTGAGAGGTAATGCTCTTTCACCATTTTCTTGAAAGTAGGTAATGTTTGAGCACGCCGTGAATCTATGGGCAATGCATTCCATAAACGGGCTGCTTGGATAGTGAAAGATTTATCGAAGAAAGAAGTGGAATGCATACGGATACTTAACTCTAAATTTTCCGATGATCTCAAGGACCTTGAATGTGTGTCACAGACACAGAAATCAAAAATACAGAGAAGTGGTAAGGGGGCGTATCGGTGTCCGCGCGACATGGCCACAGGGCTCATGTCACAGGCAAGTGGCCGTCTCCGCGAACTAGTGCGCTTTTGACGGCGATCGTGATAACATATATGAATGCCGAGTTGTTCTGTGGTATCTTGTAAAAACCGAAGCCAAAATCAAATCTATGTGAATCATGGAATCACTTACCATATGTAAGTACAAGTATTTTACAATATTTGTCTTTAAAATCATGAAAAACAATAAATCGTAAAATATTTCTTGGTTTTACTATGTTATTTTTGTTTTCAAATATCAGAGCGACTGTACTCCTTTTGCTATAAATACATTGCTCCTTAACCACTACCTGAGTTCGCCACTAAGTAACTGGACAAGCAATGTAAACATAACATACGAAACTGTATTACGCGGATTCATCGCGTAGTGAGGCCGCCACTTCTTGCGACGAATTAGTGATGTGCTTGTGCAGATCCACTAACGTAGGCTATCGACAGCAATGTCGATTGACGAATGAAATATTGCTATTATAGTTTAGGGGTTTTTCAACCGATGACATAAAAAAGAGGAGGTTATCAATTCGACGCGTATATTATTATTATTTTTTTATGTATGATCACCGATTGCTCGGAGACGGCTAAACCGATTTGAAAAATGCTTTTTTTGTTTGAAAGGGTATACTTTGAAATTGGTCCCATTGTCACCAAGTCAGGATCTGATGATGGGATCCTGGAGAAATCGAGGGAACTCTTCAAATATTATAGGCACACCTATGGCGTTTTGGGTATTTCTTATAGTAACTTGTGTAGTTGCATTCGAAAAGCACCATTTTGAAGTAGACCTCATGATGAAGACCACCGATGGCCACTGGAACTACTCAATATATAAGTAGGAATAATAAGTAGTTCATGTGTTCCGCTTCGATTACTTGAATGTGGTTATTAAGCACAATATGCTCGTCACAATGCATATGGTGAAGTGAAGCTGATGGTGAACTACCAGGAGAACTTCTCAACAAATAACAGCCCAACATTGGGAAAAGCAATATTTTGTAAATTAATATAAGTAGTTGACATTTAGGCTCTTGTAACCAGGTAAATTAAAAATCGACCAACTAAAAAGAGTGAAATAAAAACTTTTTACCAAAAAATTAAACTGACTCCCAAAAAACACTGCAAAGTGAAAAATAACTTTAATTTCGGAAGTCGGTGCCAAAAACGAAAATACAAAACTAAAGACACCGACTACCGAAATTAAAGTAATTTTTCACTTTGCAGTGTTTTTTGGGTGTCTGTTTCATTTTTTGGTAAAAAGTTTTTTATAACATACGGAAACCTCTAAGAAAATATGTTTAACTTTTATTTTACATGAGATGACAGAAATAAAAATACGTTGAAAAGTCAAGTGTACAAAAAAGTAAAAAAAATAAACAATTTATTTTACGCCCGCAGCATGCGTAAGGAGTTCCGACGTCGCCGTCGCTACAATAGTTTATTTTTCAATCTGTCAACAGTTTTAGCCCGGTTGGAAGATCGATGTAAATAATGTTTTTTTTACTTATTTTGATTTTTTTACAGAGTAGTAGAGAAATGCGTAACCAATATTCGTAAAGTAAGTTACTTTAATTTTAGGTTAATAATCGGTGGTGTTTTTCGGTTTAGAATTATCGTATGTAATGCCTTATCCTCATGCTGTTTCTTTATTTTTTATGGTTTTTGTATTTTGCTTCCATTGAAGCTTCGAATGCGTTATAATAATCGGCATGGTTCAGATAATATATTTGTGAATTGAGCTTAAAATAAGTCAATATATTCATGCTATTTATTTGTTATGCATGGATGCGTGTTTGTTTTCATATATTTAACAATTTCTCTACTAACTAGGATTTTTCTTATAACAAAAACAAAATGATAAATAAGTGCTTTTCGTACTTTTCAGCTTCCCAAAAGATGGTAACATAAAAAAGGAATGGATTGATGCCACAGGCATGCCACCTAACTGGTACCCTACAAAAAATAGCACCATATGCTCGGTTCACTTCAACGCAGAAATGTTCTAGTCTCTAAAGAAAATTGCAGGCTTTTTGAATGGACAATTCCAAAATTAAGAGTACAACTGATATTTGCAGAAGTGTGTTAAATTTTATTTCATTATTGAAAGCTATTCTCATGATTTAGGGTATTCATAAAATCAGTCATTCAACTTTTCAGGATTCTATACAACCTATACGGCTGGTATGTTCCGATCAAGAGCGTAATGTAAGTTAACATCGACTTCTATTTGACCTATCACTATGATAATTAAATATTAAGATTTAAGTCGAAAGCGCCAGGGTAGCCCTTAATACTTAGTAGGTAGTACTTAATAATAATTATGCAATGTTATGTTCTTAATAATATGTTTAGTGTTATTGTAATATTTTCTGGACATGCCATTTTTTATTTGGTTCATTTTCAGGTGCCCAAAAAAAATTGTACAATAATAAATGGAAGAATCGATAACTTTCCGATTTAGTCAATCACTAGCATATATGTAAAATAAATTGCTTTTGCACAGCACAACGATAGCGACCGATGTTTTTGTGTGGGTAAATTCTACGGTGCATGGTAAATACACGCTGTGTTTGACGGAATAAGGTTTATTATTGATTGTATAGTACGTTCTGATTTAAGAAATGCGGGTGTGTGCGCGAGTGCGTATCAATTGATTTTATTAAACTGCATGTGTAGTTGTTGCCCCGCCCAGCGCCTAACTGGAGACACACGGTTCCGATATAATTTCGTCTGTTGACCAAATCTACTTATTTATTTTATCTATGGTCACAGAGAAACCGAAAGCGGTCTTTAAGATAAAAAGGAGTGAATGGATTAAATAGCACATTATAAAGCAGAGAAAGTAAATGAACATTCCGGCGAAACCTAATAGGAAGCCATTTGAGCTTAGTACGAAATTCAGAAACATGGTCATATTTGCGCAAGCCAAATATAAACCTAATACAGAGATTTTGAAGTCGCTCTAGCTTGTCGAATTGGTCTTGGGTCAAATCAAGATAGCTGGCATCAGCTTAGTCCAATATAGGAAGAAGAAGAGATTGTGCAATTACAATTTTAGTGGTGATGGGAAGAAAATTACGAAGGCGTCTCAGGGAGCCTGCAGAAACAAACAGTTTACGACTGACTTCCTGCAGTTGCTTCGTCCAAGACAGAGTTTTGTCGATGTATATACCCAAGTTCTTCACAGCGTGACTGAACGGAATGACAGTGTTATTAAAGGAAACTTGGGGAAGTGTCGACCAATCGATCTTAGAGATAGTCCGGGAACTACCAACAACAATCACTTGGGTTTTGGCAGGATTGATTTTTAGTCCGAACTCAGTGCTCCAATCACTAATTCGAGCAAGGTCTACATTAATATTCCCAATGGCATCAGATAAGTCTACGAGGGGTGCTTGCGTGTAAATTTGCAAATCATCAGCATACATGTGGTAGAAGGAAGATAGATAGTCTTTGAGTGATAGCATTAATAACGAAAAGTAAAGGAGATAAAACGCCACCCTGCGGCACACCGGCAGTGGTGTCACACCAAGAAGAGAATGAATCCTCAGTGCAAATACGCTGCCGGCGACCAAACAGGTAACTACGAAACCAATCAATTACCGAAGGAGATATGTTAAAAGAGCAAAGAATGCCAAGCAAAATGTCAAAGTCAACGGTATTAAATGCATTGCTGAAGTCAAGTAATGCGAGTACCGTTAACTTTCCCATCTCCATGCCTGACCTTATATCATCCGTTATATGAACGAGTGCTGAGGTAGTGCTGTGACCAGGTCGAAAACCAGATTGGAAAGGATTTAAAAGATTATGTTTAGAAAGGAACGTGCTGAGTTGTTGATGGACAAGCTTTTCAAGAAATTTGGACAGAAAAGGGAGAATGGAAATGGGTCGGTAGTCAGAAAAAGATGCAGGATGCGATTTCTTTGGCAACGGGATAACTTGAGCGTCTTTCCAAGCTTGTGGAAAGATACTACTGGAAATAGAGAAGTTAAGGATATAAAGGATGGCTGGAAGAATGTTGTCAAGGATAGGAATGATCATCTTACGACTGACACAGTCACTACCTACAGCGTCGGACACAATAGTCACAATACTCTTTTTAACATCACAAGCAGTAAAATTTATTTTTGAGTATTTTGAAAAACAGGGTAGAAGCAATGTATTTACCTTAAAGATATTGTTTCTACTCTCTTTCTTGCTAAGACCATTGACTCACACTAGGAATTACTCCTGTATTGTGGGTGAGTTACAAACATAAAAACTCATACACAAACAGATTAGATCCGAAACAACTATTTCTGGCACGGAGCAAATATTTGTAATGCCTTTACAAATGTGCGAGAAACGAACCCGCGACTTTCAACGACGACGACCAACAGTCAATCGCTGAACCACTACGCCTACCATGTTTAGTTACCGGTCACTCTTCTATGATAATGTTGATGCCATTTAGCTGATTTCTGCCGCAATTACTGCAATCAATGATATTTTATATTGATTGATGAGAGCTTTAGTAAGCTGCTCTTTCATATGCTCTGTACTTACATATCCAACTTCGTTTGAAAAAATCCGAGAATAAAGAGGACATATACGAACAGCATTAACAACATTGTAAGTGATGGCTACGGGTTGTCAAGCTTTTAGGTCATCACGTATTTCATGTGATTGCACCTTCCTTTTGTCTTCAAAGTCATAGCCTCTCCCTTATGCGTCCCGCCACCTCCTTCGCTAGTATTACAGCTTCGCAGAAGGAGGTGACTGCATCCCATGCCCCCTCACTCCGGACCATGGATTGAACGAGGGCCCAGAGCGACACCACCTATATCTCACCTTATATCTCGAAGACGGCTGGACCGATTTGGAAATTTCTTTTTAAAATCTCCTTTGAATTTTGAAAGGGTATACTTTCTAGTTGGTCCCATTGTCATCACGATGATCTGCTGATGGAATCATTGAGAAATCAAGGCAAATCTTCAAATATAGTATATTTAATCAATATATATAGGCACACCTATAGCGTTTTGAGTATTTTTTATAGTTACTTGTGAAGTTGCTCTCGAAAACTGTGCTCTCTGTGTGATTATTTCTTCAAAGAGCACCAAAGACATGAACCTACATGTTTTTCATATGATTGGACCTACACAAATTGTATGGACTTTAAAAGAGACGTTGACCTCTGAGTTTGTTTCGGTGTTTCTTCTCAGAGTAGTCAGTTAGGAAACACCGGCCTCATCTAGCTAAGCTAAACTTAACACGCAAAAAAACATGACGTGTAAAAGCGTTATTTATAACCAATTTACAAAATAAATATTTCATTTCATTTCATTTCAAAATCACCATTTGGGGAAGTGGAACTGATGATGAAGACCACAGATGGCCACCGAAACTACTCAATAATAAGTATTTCGTGGATTGTCATTCGATTACTTGAATATGGGTGTTAAGCACTTTATGCTCGTCATAATGTATATGGTGAAGTAGAGCTGATGGTGAAGTACCAGGAGAACCCCTCAAAAATTAACGTCTCTGCATCGGGTGATTAGTAGTTGACATTTTGGGTTTTGTAACTAGATAAATTACAAAGCGACCCATTTCGGATAGCGGTATGAAAAAAAAAAAGAAAATACAAAACCAATAACACCGACTACCGAAATTAAAATTATATTTGGCTTTGTAGTATTTTGGTATGTAAGTCTGTTTTATTTTTTGCTATTTTTTTTTATAAAAAAAACTAGCAATGTTGTTACAGAATTATATCTTGTTAATCCCTCCAACTAAGCTTAATAGGCTTGTGTCTGGAGTGGGTTTACGGCGATAGTGCAATGGTTGGGGTTCAAACCCGTGACCTGTCGATTACAAGTCCGACACTTTAGGCTATTGACGAATTGGCTAATTTTGTATCTTTTGAAGTATTCAGAACAACCTTATATTTTTCAAACTGGCCACACTTTTCTGTATCCATCTTCTCGATAGCAATAAAAATTGCCTGTATAGGTAGCTACTAATAAAACTATACTGCGATCGCCAATCTACTGCTAAATGTGGTGCTATTGGCTCGTCGCCAGAACCTTTAGATGGCGGAATGCTTTGTACCTACTTGAGATAAAAATATTAGGCGGCTTTATAATACAGCAGCTAGTAAACATGCACGTTTATAAACTGCGAAGGAGTTATCTTTTATCTTACGAATAAATAAAATTTCGGTTTGTGATTTCAAAATAGCTGTGTTTTTTCAAGTACTTAAAGTTTTTTTTTTTTATTACGAATGAGCCCGCTCTTGACCTCGATTACACCTGATGGTAAGTGTAAGATGAGGTCTACGATCGAACGAGCGAGCCCAGAAAATGCCTATTCACTCTTGCTTTAAAGGCTGACGGGTCATATGTGGCAGGGAACACAGAAGCCGGCAGAGAGTTCCACACCTTGGCTGTGCGCACAATGAATGTTGAAGAAAAGCGCTTAGTACGACAAGACGGTATTTCGACCAAGTGCGGATGGTATCCTGCGGCACGTCTGGTTGACCGGTAGTAAAAGGGGATGAAGGGATCAGGTCGTGGAGCTCCTGCGCACACTCTCCGAAGTACAATCTGTAGAAGATAGACAGGCAAGCAACGTTTCGCCGGTGAGCCAGGCTGTGTAGCTTGTCTGCTAAAGCCTCGTCACCTATGAGCCTTTTAGCTCTGCGTTCGATCGAGTCAAGTGCAGCTAGCTGGTATTTGGCTGAGCCATCCCACAAGTGACTGCAATACTCCATACAGGAACGGACCTGTGCTTTATATAAATTTAAAAGCTGTCCAGGTGTGAAGTATCGCCTCACTTTCTGTAGGATGCCCAGCTTTTTGGCTGCAGTCTGAGCTTTAGACTCAATGGTTGAGCCGAAATTGAGGTCAGACGTCAACTCCATACCCAAGAGCTCCAGGCGGTCGGTAATAGGTACAGATGCACCTCTGAAAGTAGGAGACCATTCAAATTGGCTCCTTTTAGCGGAGAAAAAGGCAAGCCTGTGTTTTTAAAGCGTTGAATTTGACCAGATTGTCATCGCCCCATTGGGAAACGAGATTTAAGGTCAAATTCGTTCGCTCTACCATGGCCTTTCTAAGAGCGGCTATTTCTTCCCTACCAGCTCTAGCACTGGACAAGTATCTAAAACTTTTATCTATTTTGACTGTTAGGCTCTCTTTTTATCCGGGTAAATCTCTTGAAAGTCTGGATCCATTTTATTGGGACTTCACTGGAAGATAGAGACCGTTATAGGACATAATTATAAGCTTTTATCCTGTAATATCACTTACGACGCAAACAAAATTTCGGGCCCAGTTAGTATTTTGACATAACGTAATAGAACGATATGACTGGCGCAGTTATTGAGCGATTGCCTGCTGTGCTGCGTATCGGAACTTTGATTCTCGCGCAATGGAGCGAGCTCCCGGTATGGTTATTTGTAGAAATGCGACTCACGATACAGCAGAAATTCCTTAAGTAGGGCAATGAAAAAAATAAGTGTTCAATTAATCATAAGTTTATTATATACTAGCACTTCGTAGATTTCGAAATAATTCAGGTACAGCTTACAAATAGTTCACTTTACCAGCAAAGAAAAAAAAAATGATTTGGATCATTAGTTTCGGAAATTGCCCCCTACATAAAAACTTACAAAAAGAGATTACCTTTTAATTAAATTAGTATAGATTTTACCAATCAGGTGCCAGCTATTACTATATAATTTTATGGTTTGCCCTTCCATCCGCAGATTCACTCAAAGGCTGCTGCGGTGAAGCTGTAATTAAGCATGGCTACAGATATTAATCACGCCTATAAAATAGAACAACTTGTTTTTTGTTAAAGTGGTATACATTTTCAACCGACGACCAAAAGAGGAGGTTATCAATTCGTCGCGTATATTTTTTTTTTTGTTTTATAATGTATGATCACCGATTACTCGAAGACCGCTGAACCGATTTGGAAAATTCTGTTTTTGTTTGAAAGGGTATACTTCGAAATTGGTCCCATTGTCACCAGGTCAGGATCTGATTATGGGATCCTGGAGAAATCGAGGGAAATCTTCAAATATTATAGGCACACCTATAGCGTTTTGGGTATTTCTTATAGTAACTTGTGCAGTTGCTCTCAAAAAATACCATTTGGGGAAGTGGAACTGATGATGAAGACCACAGATGGCCGCCGAACCTACTCAATAATAAGTATTTCGTGGATTGCGATTCGATTACTCGAATATGGATGTTAAGCACTTTATGTTGGTCACAATGCATATGGTGATGTAGAGCTGATGGTGAAGTACCAGGAGAACTCCTCAACAATTAACGGCCCAGCATTGGAAAAAGCAATATTTTGTAAAAGGTTGTAGTTGACATTTAAGCTCTTTTAACTAGGTAAATTAAAAATCGACCAACTTAAAAGAGTGAAATAAAAACTTTTTACCAAAAAAATAATAAAAAGTCATCAATCTGTGTTGTAATACCAAAATCATTATTTTGTTTTATTATATTTGGAAAACTTACAGCTAGACAGTTAGTTAATAATTTCAACATGGCCAATATCAGTAGTCACATCAGTTTGTTAAATATAGCTTTAATTTATCTTTATTGGTAGCATTGCGTTTTAGCTCGATAGAAAGTGATGATGTGGCGCATGATTATTAAAGTCATAATATATCCTATCTGCTCCTCATCTACCAACCATGTTATATTTTTGAGTAAGTATTGAAGATTTATTAGAATTTACAACTAACCTGAAATAAAAACGGTCACTACTGAGTAGGCTAAACGGAGCAATTGCTAACAATCGTACAACTTATATTCTGTAATTTTATGTCAATATTTCATAATATCCAAAACTAAATGCTCCTGTAGCTTTGTACTTTTATGGTATTATTTTTTTGTCATTGTTCATGAGATGTCTTCATTTCAACAAGATACATATGAGACACTTTGGGAATAGTTTCATTGTGCGAACAGCTAAAGAGTGGACTGCCGGAGTTTGTTTCCTGATAGCTGAGATAGACAGAAATACAATTATCACAAACGTAAGAGATTGACCACTGATTGATGATCATCCCACTAAAAAATCTGTATTTTTTCCAAAACTACAACTAAAGTTATAACTATATTAAATAGTACACGCAGTACACGTGATAAAATACACAATGTTTAAAAGAGAAAGATCTTCTTACCAACCGTACCAGCAAATTCCAGAACGTTTTAAATCAAAACACAAGAACGCGCCAACATTTAAATCCCGAAACCAACATTCTAAACTGGAACAGTTTATGTTCGAATTTTTAATTCTGATTCATGACAACAGAGGATAATAGCTTATCAACCTGTTTGCAAGAACGAATCAAAAGTGGTGAGGTGTAATGAATCAGCTACCGTAATGAACTCAGCTTCATAAACAGTTGGTTTTATCACCTGTACCAACCTTTCTAGTATTATATACCTTTAAACCATTGTCTAACATGGAAAATAGTAAATTGTTTGTTTGTTTGATGATGTTCCAGTGGTTACAGACACGACTTTTGCCTAAGAGTACAACTAAAGTTATAGTTATTTCAAATATTACCTATACATGATTTAAATACCCATTGAATATAAAGCGCACAGAAAATTCCAGAATTTTATTTAAATTTCTATTATTGTATTGAAACTAATAAGTTCCACACATGTAGACATAGGATTACAAAGCCCTTGCTATAGGCACCGTGCGTAGCGATGACTCTGCCATCTGGTGACTCGTATCCGAAACTTTTACCTCAAGTGACAAATATTCTACTGTGAAACCACGGAAAAAAATTCTGTATTTTCGTGTTAAATTTTGCTAATTTAAGTTATCAAAATGTATTGTTGTATTTCTAGATGCTGTAATACATCCAACAAATCCTTGTGGATTCATAAGTTTTGTATCTAAATGTTATGGAGTTCGCTCTAGCAACTGTTTCATAACAAATCATTGCGGAATGATACATTTATTGGAGCATGGTGATACTGTTCTTGCTGATAAAGGTTTTCCTGCTATTAAAACATCAGTTGATAAGATTCTGACATAATGATTAAGACAGAAGATTCTTCATGAACTTTTCACCAGAAGAATTAGAAGAAACATATAAAATTGCTTCATTGCAAATCTACATAGAAAGAGACATACAGAGGGTTAAGCAATTTCATATTTTTTATAAAATACCAATTAGTATGTTAAAATATAGAGATCAAATAGTTTATGTTGATTGTGCGTTAGTAAATGTTGAAAATCCAATTATTAAACAATAAATGTAATATGTACTGTTTTAAAACAACATTTTTGTGAAACACCGCTTATAACGTACTAGCTTCTTTTTTTAGCGTCTTTTTATACTCGCACGGTGTCTCTACTGTCGAGATTATAACGCCATCTATAGTTTCCGCACGGAGCGAATATCGTTTGTTATCATCCAAAGAAGCCGTGCACTTGGTATGTATATACCCTTTAAATTACACGTTGTATATTAGCTAAGGCCGTGCGCGCACTGCCTTGCGGTGGCCGCAATTCCGGTAGTTCTACCGCACCGCAAAATTTGTGAAGTATGGAGTGTCATAGAAGTGCGCGCACTGCGGTCAGTCTACCGGTGCGGTAGAACTACCGGAATTGCGGCCACCGCAAGGCAGTGCGCGCACGGCCTAACATGAAGAAAAAGGAAATTGTTTGATTGTTTGGTTATTTCCCAGTGGTTACAGGCACGACTGATGAGTTGTTAGTCGTGAGTTCGAACCCAGTCGGACAGATTACTTTGTGTTTCATTATCACTACTACTTTCAGTTAAGGAAAACATCATGAAGAAACTGGCAACTACTAGAACTGAATTTCCAAAGACATGTTGTGACTTCGACCTACCCACTGGGCGCGTGGTAGATTATGGCCTATTCCACTAGGCCCAACACTGGGAACGCTATTGGCTGATTATAGTGGTATTATTGAGCCATAACAATTTGCTGGACTGGATCATTCTCAGCTGTAAAGCACACTTTTCTATTATTTTAAAATTAATTTACTTTATATTTCTTACTTTTTTTATTAATTTTCTTTCTTGCCTGAAACTACTTGAGAAT
Organism: Tholera decimalis; assembly: GCA_943138885.2. Taxonomy (NCBI): domain Eukaryota; kingdom Metazoa; phylum Arthropoda; class Insecta; order Lepidoptera; family Noctuidae; genus Tholera; species Tholera decimalis. The sequence goes on along the minus strand of OW964564.2, from coordinate 36,573,280 downwards.
TATTTTTGATATTTTTATATCCTTGATTTTTAAACATAAGACACTTGTTTTTCCAAATAAATGCAAGTATTTTCGTAGTAACCAAGGAAAACCGCAAGCTTCAGCTAGTCTATTATTCTCTTGTAAAACTTACACATTTAATATTCAGTAGTATTTGTGAAGGGTGCGTATTTCAAACTCATATTTCATGAGGGGTGTGCGGTTTGGCCGTAAGTCATGACGCTGGTTAAGAGGCGTGGTCTCATTGGAGTAAAGGGCTTTGAAAATTCTTAAGCGGCCTCCTTTTATTAGTAAAACTTGAGAAAAAGAAAATGAGAAATCATAACACAGTGTAGGAAAATAGGAGGCCTTGATAAAATCGTGCTCTTATATTTGAAATAAGAATTCGAGATAAATATTTTTTTTTAAATTACACTTTCTAATTCCACCAAGCCCGTTCCATCATCGGACTAGGCAAGGCGCTTCGCCGTTTGTCTCGACAAACGGCGAAGCGCCTTCGTTACATGGTGGACATCCCACCCATACGAACAAAACGTTTTGGGAATACCTTCATTGTACGTACAGCTAAGGAGTGGAATTCCCTGCCAGAGTCTGTGTTTCCCGATAGCTATAACCTAGGAGACTTTAAGTCAAGAGTGAATAGGTTACTTTTAGGTAAGCGTGCTCCATTTTCGACCACATCAAACTTACCATCAGGTGCGATGGTGGTCAAACGCGAACCTATTTTCAATAAAAATAAAACGCTATCATTTGTACTGAACAAGGTCAAAATTCGATTGCAAACTATGCTTTCGTAAAGGTAAAACCAAATGATCACTTAAAATCAATTTTAAATCTATATACTTTATATCATTAGAACTTAAAACGGGATATTAACCGTGTTTATTCATTGTTTCAAGTTTAAATCTATTAAAATCAATAACTCTACAATAGCTATGTTGAATTGGTGTTTGTTGGTTTTAAGTATTTTTTTTAACGAGAACTAGCAATGTGGGGAATTCACATTACTAACAATCTTGTTAACCCCTCCAACTAAGCTAGATATGCTTGTGTCTGGAGTGGGTTCACGCCAATGTAATAGTGTAATGGATGGGGTTCGAACCCGTGACCATTCGATCACAAATACGATACCTTAGCCATTATGGTATTGACGCTTCACTGTCACTAAATTTACAGTTGATGATGCTCAATGTCTACCAAGCCCAGGTTCGTTCGTGTATGGAGTACTGCTCTCATCTTTGGGATGGATCTGAGAAATACCAACTTGAGTCTATCGAGAAACGGGCCAAGAGACTCATTGGCAACGATTCACTGGTCGAATCAAAGCTTCAGAGCCTTGAACACCGACGACGAGTTGCAAGTCTATCGGTTACATTTCGGGGAGTGTGCGATGAAATTACACAATATAATTCCGCCAAGCCCGTTCCATCATCGGACTACAAGACAAACGGCGATGCGCCATCGTTACATGGTGGACATCTCACCCATACGCACGAAACCTTTTGGGAATACTTTCATTGTGCGTACTGCTAAGGAGTGGGAGTCTTTAAGTCAGGAGTGAATAGGTTACTTCTAGGCAAGCGTGCTCCATCTTCGACCACATCATCGCTTACTATCAGATGAGATGGTGGTAAAACGCAAGCCAATTATCAATAAAAAAAAAGAATTCAATATAATCTCTAATTATAATTATATTCAGGTATAAATGCGAACCTGCACTCTGAATATACATTCACGGTGAACCCAAAATACTAAATGATTTTTATTTTGGAAGGCGGATGATTTCGATGGGGCTGGTGTTAACTACCTGAGCCTCAGGCCTTAGGATCTTGAGAAGACACATCGGAACAAACTCAGAGGTCAACATCTCTTCTAAAGTGCATACAATTTGTACTGCAAGGTAAAGTAAAGAAAAGGACTTGAAACTTATGCCTTTGACATGTACTATTAATTAAAGCTTCAATAGCTTAAGGACTAAGGTGTCGGACTGAAAGTTATCTTGAAAAAAAAAATATTTACAGAAGTTTTTGGCAACACTAATCAATAGTAATCTTTCAGACTTTATTTCTTTCAAAAGTTCGGTTGACACAAGGTTGACAGTTCTATCCGTCAATAGAAAGACCATCAGACCACTGCAGGGTACCATCCGTAATTGGTTAACATACATTCTTGTCTAACTAACTCTCTCGTTTCTCCTGTGGAGAAGAAGCGCTTAGGAGCGCTTTGGAGGAGAAATGTGGATTTATTGTGCGCATAGCCAAGGTGTAGGACTCTGCGTCTGTGTTACAAATTTACAAAGGACACAGCCTTTAAAGCAAGATCGAACAGGCCTGGGTTGGCTCGTTCCATCGGAGAACTCATCAATGGCCTACTTTCTGGCGTGACCGAAGTCAAGAACGCGCTCATCCGTTATAAAAAACAAAGCTTCGTTACAGTAAGTACTGGCCAATACTAATTTACTAAGCATAACCCAACACTATAAGTTGTCAATAACGTGTCCATTTCAGACTATAATTGGCATAATAGTTATTGACCATTTGTATTTATCATTTCGAGTTTCCAATATTTCGGCACTGTTGCAAGCGCAATGATCACGGATGAATTGAAGTAATAGCGGGTGGAAGTTTATGAGCAGACGAATCGGTCTACCCTCTTTTTCGTTCGTTTTAGTGAACACCGCTACCACTGTCACACGTATCACACAAAACTCGATTCTCTTAATCCCGTTTTAAGTTCTAATGATATAGTAGTTATCCTCGAGTAAACCATCGACCCTGTTTCTAAGAACATAAATTAAAGTGCATTTTTTTAGTATTTATATCACATCTAGGGATGCCAAGACGATAGTGTTAGCACAGAGGTAGAGATGGTTAGAGATTTAGATTTTTACTAAATGACAAATTTGTAAAAGAAGTACAAGATAAGAATAACCTAATACAATGTGTAACGGAAACCCCATATCTATCCAAAAGGCCTGAATACAACATCTGGTATGGAGTCTCTATGCACAGTTTCAGCTCAAAATAACTGACTCAAAGAATTGATACCAAATTATCGGTTTCATATATTTCTTGAATACCAATCATAACAAACGTGTCACAACACTACGAGGATCAGTAACTTTCCACGTCACTTGCCAATAACACGACAATTCTCTTCGTTCTTCTTAATTTGAAAAATTCGGTCTCTGGTATCAGTGTATTGGTTATTTGTAATAAGTTCTACACACGTAGACTTAGGATTACAAAACCCTTGCCATATTGTTTGTTATCATCCAAAGAAGCCTTGCACTTGGTATGTATATACCCTTTAAATTACACGTTGTATATTATGTTCTTCGTATGTAGTGTGCAATAAACAATATTACATTTAATTAACATTAAACTAACATGCTTAAACTCATAAATCCGAACAAACTGTAGATTATACAAAATTTATTGCGTGTGGGAATCAAACCTAGGACACACAGCGTAGCAGCCAGTTGTTCAGCCACTGCGTCACCATTTTCTATATGACATCAAAGACCTATACTAAAAAGCAATACAATACATTACATCCGCAATTTAATTAAAAACGAAGTTTTCATTACAAACAAACGAATATCACACAATATGTATATCTAAACATATAAATACAATTAAAGTGTCTGTGATTTTAAGATATCTGTTATCTTAAGTGCTTATAAATATGTAGTTAATTACATTATAATAAAACTCAGACTTACTTTTCTCAATTTTATGCGTCTGTCGATCTGTATATGTCTGTTTTTACGGGCTAATCTCTGGAACGGTCAAACTGATTAAAGGAACTTTCAAGGAACGTAGAAGTAGTTAAAGGGCAGCATATAACGCTACTTTTCATACTGGGATTCCCACAGGATCGGAATTCATTGACTCCTGGAATGGAGTATCAGACTTCTACTGACTTCCCACCCTGCTCCTTCAGTTGCCCTTGCATTCCGGGGCCACGGTATCTCGTTAGAACACTCCCGAAACCCCGTAAGCCCTATCGGGCCCCGTCAATGCTGCTGACTGCTCTTTGAGGCACGCATGGAACACGACGGCCTTACCGGGCGGTGAGCTAGTCCGCAGGCCCGCGTCTACCGTGGCCGGAGATTAGCACGCGATCCCCGAAGCCCGGGGCGTCTTTCACGGTGGCTGGGGCGTGAGGAAGAAAGTTGTACCTCCGTGTTCCGCGTTCAGCCTCCTCTTTCGCTAGCATGACTTTTTCGCAGATAGGCGACTTCATCCCATTCCCCCTCGCCCCGCACCATAGCCTGAACCAAAGCCGGACGCTAGAGGTCGTCACCGTCGATCGCCTCCACGAGGACACGGCGGTGCTCCGCACAAGCAGGACACACCTACACTGTATGCTCCACCGTGTCCTGCGGATGGACCCCACATAGAGCCTCCAGCAGGCGGCAGGAGGCGTTTGTCCCCCCTAGATTGAATAGGAGCCGCTTAAGTGCATTCCCCGCCCGGTCGCAACCCCTCGCGTCGCCGGTTCGGCCGCCACCTGGAACTTACATAAGACTTGTGAGTCAAATCGTGATAGCTTGGTTCTGAAATCCCCTAATTTACGTGAGACCTGTGAATCAAATCTTTAAACAGCTTGGTCCTTAAATCCCAAAAAAAATCTGATTCATACGAATACAGGCTACGATTTCTTGCGGAGTTCCTTAGTTGCAAAAGCGGAGTTTGATCCCAACCCTAATCTACTTCAATTGGTGCCTCGTTGAAAAGAGAAGCAAATATGCACTGGTGCGGAAAAAACGTCGCGTTTGTCCCGCGGTTTAGGCCAACGTGAAAAACCACAACTCTGGAAAATCCCTGTATGTATAAAACGGGCGATTTCATTTGTACAAAGATTGTATCTTAATATGATTTGCCTTTCACTGGTTTTTAATTCACTTCAAAGGTATTTAGATTATCGAGCATGGAGTGGAATAATGTATATACTTGGATTTTTTCTTAGACGTGAATAATTTATTTTATTGATAACTATAGAGTCTGTCAACGACTTTTGGAGATAGATAGAATTCTCTTTATTGCACACTAGTAAGTTTAACACACCTGATTCACCACATTGCTCAACTAATGGTTACAATGGTGGCCTTATCGCTATAGATAGCGATATCTTCCAGACAACCTTTGGATGGACTTTATGAACATAAAAACCAAGAGGGGAGGGGAAAGTCAGTATTTTATGTATACAACATCCACAAAATCTAATTAAAGTAGATAACATATGTATATATAAATAAAATACGATACTCAAATAAGTATATATACAGGGACAAAGCCAGACAAGCACAGCTGCTTTTAAAAGCAGCAAGAGACTGTGCTTGTCTAACTGACAACGGCAATGCATTCCACAAACGAGTAACCTGCACCGTGAACGATAAATCATAAAATTTTGTGGAATGTGCAGGCATTGAAATCTAAAGTTTTCAGATGATCTCAAATCTCTAGTATGTGTCATGAAGGAACTTAAAACGTTCTTTGAGATAAGAGGCAATCGTTGGATTGAACAGAATATTGTAAAGTAATGATAAAATATGCGTATTCCGACGAACCACTTGAGCTTAATGCGAAACTCAGAGAAGTTTACTGGGTGTCAAACTTTCGGACCGCATCAGAAACTCTACATTTCGCTTCAAAACACAAATAGCTGACACAAATTGCTTCCGGAGAAACAATGGGCTAAAATAATGACTGAGTCTACTGGTCCCAACTGGCAGGAAACGACAGCGCGACAGACCCAGAAGGAGATGGTGGGATGAGCTGAACTAAATTTTAGAGAATTGGCCTACTATCGCATTAGATCGCGAAACGTGGAAGGAAGGAAAGGAGGCCTTTGCCCTGCAGTTGGACACCACAGACTCATAATAATAATGAAAACTATACCATTTGGACATTGTTCGATTTTGGTCTATGAACCGATGTGAATATAAATTATATGATAATTCTTATTATTTTAATTCATTTCTTTTTATACTGCTTGGAACATATTTTATTATTCCACGGATACTTGAAACAAATAAATTATAAATAAAAAGTGGGGTCACGATTGACGAATGCGTGGTGCCATAAAAATGTCTATTGGCCAGACAGTGTTGCCGATTTACGGGATTAATTAATTAATTTTATTTTATTTTTTTTTCAAACGATTCTTAGGCGTAACATGTATGGAGCCGGAACAATGTCTTTTGTCTCACGGTGTAACTACACACCGAATTTATTAGGGTCTTACTGCTGAAACACCGGCCTACTCTCTGTGCTTGTCCCTGATTCTACTGCATCGTATTTTTGAAGAATTTGTTTTATTAATAACAGCTGAGCATGCGACTTCGTTTGTCAATGAGTTGATATTACCTACGTGGTTTTGGTCACGGAAACACGGATGAAATAAAAAAATTGTGTCTTAGTATAATAATAATTTAAAGACGAAATCACAAGAATATGCAGACAAGAAAAAGTCTATGTAATTCCTTTAGTTCTGTCCACGACAGGAATAATCCCCAACCATCTTCTCCGTAGCTTAAAATGAATAGATTTAGAGGAATCCGTATATATCAACCTTCAGAAACCTGCCATATTTTTTTTTTATTAAAAATTAAAAATATAATTTTATTAATAATAGTGGGCCCATCGGTAATAAAAATAAAAATATGTAGGATAGTTAGTAAATTCATGCAATTAGAAGAAGAAAACACACTCTCATCCTCAATACACACAACACGCTGCATTTACTTGAACTTGGTCCGTAAATGTAGCTGAAACCAGCCTAAAGAGCTGAGAAAAAAAAAACATCAGAGAATAATAATAATATTCCACAACTTTCACACAACGCCATCTAGTTCCAAACTTGTGCAAAAGCAGAGCTTGTGCTATGAGTACTAGACAACTGATAAACATACATATATATTTCTAAATACATACATATAATAGATAAATTACACTTAGACAAAGAACGTGCTCATGACCGTGCTCATTATACAAACATTTGTCTCATCAGACCAACTGGGCCTGTCGTGTAAATATCTTAAAAAAACATTTGTTTTGAAATCACAAACAGATATTATCAGCTGCTTAGCCTTTTTCCAGGGTCGGCTTTGCAACCGGATGCTGAGCTGAGTATCAGTGTTTTACACATACCGACTGACTATCTGACCTTCACAATTCAGTAGCTGGCAAAACATTGTCAGATTTTTTGACTTCTGACTGCCCGTCACGATTGTCAAAGACGTCAAAACGACAACGAGACCAACGGCTTGACGTGATTTCCAAGGCCTGGGGTATCAAACTCCGGGCTGCCGCTGAGAAATTTCTTATAGAAAAAGGTAAAGCACTTTTTGCCCAACCCGGAAATCGAACCCGAACCTTGCGACCACTTGGAGCAACGAAGCAATCAGAAATCACAAACAAACACTGCAATTGTATCTATGTAGGTATGATAGTAAAAAAGTATGATAAATGAATAAATAAATAGGTAAGCACGTCTGTCACAATCAAATCTGTGTTTAAACCATTGACATATTATATATTACTGCGTAAGGACTGGGCGGACCGCATGTTATAATGACGCCTCGAACTTGGTCCCAAAGTGGTTTTACCTGTATCGAAGTAAACTAGAAAGCGATGGGCTATCTTCGGGAGGGGTCGTCAGTTTTACAAGCAAAACTGCCAAATTGTGTCGTGAAGGGTTGCGTGAACTACGACATAAAGCACAATAAAAAAAAATAACATTTCATATCACCGGTAAGTTAAAAATATGTCATTAAATCAACTTCTAACATTATTTAAAACAATTTTCTTTCTTGTTTATCTCAACCTTTAGCAATGCATAGACAACGCGAAGCCGCGTATAAGTGCGACATAACTTTGCAGCGGCGCGCGTTGCAGCCGATGAAATGAAAAGATTTAATAATATTACTATAAGATTAAATTATGTACAAAATTATTTTTTATTGATTGTTAAAAGCAAATTAAAATGTATTTTTATGTACAACAAATAAAAATTTCGAAAAATAAAAGGTTTTTTGTTATTTCTTTTTACCTCGAAAAACACCACATGCCGCTCTTACAAGGTTATGTCTAGGAGCACACCACGCCGATTGACATCTCAGTTATAATAGATGGCGTTAGTGTGTTTTGTAGGGCGACCGCGTTCGTCAAATGTTCTGACGACCGTATCTTTACTATTTAAATCAATGGTTTAAACTAAAACAATGCCACCAAGTTATTTTTGTTTGTAACTTTTTGGTCATTATTTGCGGCCAATTTTTTAAAATTTAATAATAAACAATTTTCAATAATAATAATTCAATGCCGTAATGTACAAATTAGTTTCAATTAAAAACAAAATGCGAAATCATATACTTAAATTATCTAATTAGCATGAATATTGACAGCCGTATACAAAAAAGTAATTAGCTTCATATACGACTAAATGTTCCATCGCCAGCATCATAAATTATATTAAAACGTCCCATTTTTTTAAAACTGTTATTCAAAAAATAAAATTTTAAAATACTCTCATCCGATGGTTAAAAAATAAAAACTACGAGGAAACTGGGTCTATGCTACACTCTAAGATCACATCATAATCAGGGAGTAACACACAATCACTTTTTATTTATTTCTTGTCCGAGTTTTAATTAATGATATTTTTAGTACTAAGTCATTATAATAAGTTTCCTTTTTCTTTGGATTGATATATATTTTATTTTATTTTTTCCTTTTGGTTCTGTTTACTTTTCTAATCAAAATAAGTCAACAATAGCTGGAAGAGCGGAACTACCTGTCACAAGCCAATTATGGCTTAAAAGGTTTTTCCTAGCATCGATATTGTAAAATTCATAGTTTGATGAAAGTAATTTTATTATTACTTTTTAGACAAAACGTAACTCATAAAATAACATGACCACGCATTTCAGAAATAGAATAAAAACCTTCAGGGTAGGAATATTTTACCCTCATTCAATGCTCTTATTCCTGAAGGTGCTTTGGTACACTCTGATGTTTCACCTAATCAAAGGGAAAGTGCAGTATGAACAATTTTTGTACAGCCACTATTTTTCTAACTTCTTTTGCAGATTTTTGCCGCCTCCTGTGACTGTCTTTAACTCCAGTGACTAAATAACGACCTAGCATAATAAGCTATAATTTTTTTTTTAATTTTGTGGCTGTGTTTTTTTTAAATATACGTACGGTTATTATTTATCTGTGGTATAAATATTAAGGATTTGACATAAAGACGTTTATGGTATTCTGATGATGTAAAATGTATTCAAGTGTGTTTTTAATGAATAAGACTATGCTAAACAATAGGTAATATGATAGTTCGATATAAAATTTGATTATTATTTGTGTGTAAGATATTTTCTATAGAAAATTCTAATCAAAATAATTAACGTATTCATTTTATTATGACTTTTCTTATTTTTATTGATTTTTTATGAGAAAAATATTTGCTATGTGTTAATTACTACCTATTGCTAATTTTTCATGAAAATACTTACTTGAAGTTATTATACCGGTGTGTGGCCCAATAACTTTATATTATTATCGCTCATACTTCAAAATACGCTGAAACCTGTTTTGAAGTATTAGCGTTCATATGAATTAATAATTTTATCAAGTTACTAGTTTCTGCCCGTGGTTTCGCTCGCATGAAAAGACTTTTTTGCGAAAATGTAGCCTATGTCAATCGGTGATAAAGCAACATACTACTGGTGAAAGTATTTTCAAAATCAGTGTAGTATATCCAGCGATTACTTACAAGAAACTCACGAACTTAACATCTTTTTAATATGTATTAGTATAGAAATAACTAAAACTCAGTCACACTCTAATGATTACAATTTATTCATGACACTTAACAATACGTAAGTGCGTATCAGATAACTAAATGATAATTTTAATCTTAAAATTATATCAACATCTAGAATATCTTAGAAAAGAAAGAAAATCTCTTAGAAAAATTCTTAACAAAACTATACACACACAGCTATCTTTTAACATAAAAAAAATCAAAATACAACCAAAGAAACCCTTACCAATTAAAGACGCGCCCACCCTGAACAAAATATGGCAGGAGAAACATAATGTACGAAGGCGTCTTTGAACTTTACAACGTGTAACGGAAACCCCATATCTATCCAAAAGGACTGAAGACAACATCTGGTATGGAGTCTCTATGCAAAGTTTCAGCTCAAAATAAGTGACTCACAGAATTGACCCCAAATTATTGTTTTCATATGTTTCTTGAATACCAGTAATAACAAACGTGTCACAGCACTATGAGGGTCATCACTTTCTACGTCACTTACCAATAAAACGATAATTCTCTTCGTTCTTCTTAATTTGAAAAATCTGGTATCAATGTATTGAAATTTCTAATATGCTTCACACATGTAGACATAGGATTAGAAAACCCTTGCCATATCGTTTGTTATCATCCAAAGAAGCCGTGCACTCGGTATATACCTATATACCCTTTAAATTACACGTTTTATAATAATTTACCGGCAGATGCCAGGAGCACATATTCTTTAAATATATTAAAGCAAAACTCAAACAGTATGTCATTAAGAACACTAAGCTATTAAGATAACAAAACAATTTAATGTTACGCACAATAATATGTCGACATCATACCTACCTACTCCAAGTAAAAATACTGTTAGCTACTGGACTAAACCTACATTAGTTATGTATTTATTCGCTAAGTGAACAATTTATTTATTTATTTACACTTTATGCACATAGGTACAAAGGCGGACTTAATGCCGTAGGCATTCTCTACCAGTCAACCATGAGTGGTGAAGAGATAGAGTGGAAGGTGCAATATGTACGTGAAAATTATATTGGAAAAAAATAATGATAATAATAGTGATAACACAAAAAAAACCTACTATCATAAAATCGAAGTATCATAAGATAGAAATCTACATAAATAATATATATGAATAAATACTTATATAAATATATATACATACATATATACTTAAGCAAATGAAAATTAAATATGGAACTTCTGCTTATTGGTGAAGAAAGTGGATCCGCATTTTTTTTTAAATGCGTAGCGATTGTCAGCCGTCCTGATCTCGAGAGGAAGCGCATTCCAGAGGAGAATGGACTGGATATGAAAAGAAGAATGAACAAAGTCGGAAGTATGAGGAGGACAGAGTAAGAGAAGATTATTGGATGAACGTAGATTCTTATTGTGTGAAGAACATAGAAATTGTAAGTGAGACATTAGATAAGAAGGTGGGCTGGGAGAGTTAAGTAGTGATAAAAGCATTGTCAAAGCGCGCAAATTCTCCTCTGACGAATAGTCATCCATTTAAGCTCAGACCTGACACTTGAGACATGGTCATATTTTTTTTCTTTAAATTCGTCGACTCCATGAATGTACTATTTTCAAAACTAAAAACATTTAAAAACATTTTCTTTTGTGGTGACATTAACATAAATATAGTTCCAAACAGCCCTGATAAGCGATCATATGATTACCTGAACAGCTTAGCTAGCCACGGCCTTCTCCCTGCTCACACTTTACCAACGCACGGGTTAACATGCCTTGACCACATGATGCTTAAAACTAAAATGGACGCACTCTGTTTTGTCTTCGAGACATCAATCACGGACCATGAGAGTGTAGCTATTAGTTGTAGACCTAAATCACGCTTGAATTATCTTAATAAAACGTCTTGCTTGGTTAACTTCGAAAATCTTGACCAAGCGATTCAAAGCATGGATTTTCAAACTATTCTTGAATGTCAAGACGCTAATAAAGCAGCCGATCTACTCGTGACTTACCTTTCAACGGAAATAAAAAATAATACCCGTATTATCAAAACTACGAAAAGAAAACTTATAACTAAGCCATGGGTAACTAAGGGACTACTTCGCTGTATGAGAAACCGGGATAACTTGCACAAAAAATTAAAACAGAATCCTAACGACGATATATTAAAACTAACATACAGGCGCTACCGAAATTTCTGCACTGCCTTACTCAAAAAAGAAAAAAGGAGGTACGAAAAACAGGAAATCGAAAATGCAAAGGGTAACAACAAACAGTTGTGGAATGTCATTAAAAAAATGAGCGGCTCAGACAGAAGGGCAGACTTCTCCTCGTCTCTCCTGTCATCGGACAATCCCGAAACAGATATTAACAACGTCAACAGCTTCTTTGCGAACGTTGGAGCCAATCTAGCTCGTAAAATCTCTTGTTCAATCCATACTCCGCCTTTAAACGCTAATGTCCATTCATATTTTTCTCCCCTTAGTTCACTTGTTCTTCTTCCAACAGACGAACAAGAAATTGGCAACCTCATTAAAGGCCTGAGGGATAATTGTGCAGTGGGAATTGATCAGATTAGCAGTAAAATTATCAAGAGATATGAAAAGCTCCTCTGCGCTCCAATAACACATATTTGCAACCTTTCCATCACAACGGGAGTTTTCCCCAGAGTTTTTAAAACAGCTGTTATCAAACCCATACATAAGTCCGGCAGTAGAGACTGCGTAAATAACTACCGTCCCATCTGTATCTTGCCTGCCCTATCCAAGGTTCTGGAACGTTTAATTAACCAGCGTCTTATAAGGTTCCTGGAAGCAAACAAATTGCTTTCCTCAGCACAGTACGGATTTAGAGCTGGCAAATGTACAAACGATGCGGTCCACGAATTAGTGAACTCTGTCGTGATGGGCTTGGATGACAGAAAGAGATGTTTGGCGGTATTTATCGACCTTGCAAAAGCGTTCGATACTGTCTCTATCCCGCACCTTCTGAATAAACTGGAACGGCTCGGTATCAGAGGGATCCCCTTGAAACTTTTAGAGGACTATCTTACTGGTAGAAAGCAACGGGTACGGATCAATGATACCCTAAGTGACGAGCTATCAGTGCATTTTGGTGTTCCGCAGGGTAGTATTATTGGCCCGACACTATTCTTGGTATACATCAATGATCTCTGTCGTCTTTCTCTAAGGAAGGGAAAGATCATTACCTTTGCGGATGATACTGCCCTGTTCTTTAGTGGTGATAACTGGGATGAGGTATTTCTTCTTGCACAAATGGGCCTTAACACAGTTAGTCAGTGGCTCCTAGACAATATTTTGACCCTTAATGTCTCGAAAACAAAGTACATGGTGTTTGCACACAGGTCTAACTTGCTTCCACCCTCGTCCCTTACTATTACTGCTCACACTTGTAGCTTTGAAACTTCTGAGTGCGATTGCCCATGTCTTGAAATGACAGACAACATTAAATACCTCGGGATTACTATTGACCAGTATCTATCATTTAAGCCACACATTGAGAGCCTTGTGACCAGATTGCGTAAGCTAATCTATATTTTTAAAATATTAAGGAACTCGGCAGAACGAAAGACTATTAAAATGGTCTATTACGCATTATGCCAATCGCTAATTGACTACTGCATCATATCTTGGGGTGGCTCTGCAAAAACGCATCTGATTGAAGTAGAAAGAGCGCAGCGGGCCATACTCAAGGTTGGTGCTGCTCTCCCATTTCGTTTTCCAACCACTGAGTTGTACAAAGAATGGGATACTCTAACTGTCACGCAAACGTTCATACTACATATTTTAATGAAAAAGCATTCTCACCTGCAGTTTGATGCAAACCTACTGAAAGACAAGCGACGAAAGGGTAGAGTGTGTCCCACGGTCCAATTCAAATCCTCGCTCCCTAAAAGATTCTTCTGTTTCCTCGGGCAATATCTTTATAATAAACTTAATAAATATCTGAATCTATATCCCAAAACTAAATCAAGCTGTATTGAAGCAATAAAAAAACACCTTAAAACCCTGGACTATCAGAAAACAGAAAATCTTTTAACCATTTTGAAATAAATGTTACCCATATTAACCCAATTCACAGCTACTCCTCCATACTTACCTCACACACATTATTATCACCTCTACTCACACACTCCTCACCAAACTGACAAATATCACACACAACCAAACTGAAACTACTCAATCTTTTCACTCACACAACCCACCTCACAACACGAGTTAATAATTTCTGCCTAATTATGTTTTAGTTATATTTTTTTATTAATTTATATTTTGTTTTTTGTTTTTGTGTCATAGCTACATTTCTATTTGTATTTCTATTTTTTCTTTTTAATAATGTTTACTCCCTTTTCCTTACACGGCACCTAAGTAAAAGCTAATCTAAGTAATAGCCGTGAAGGGGCCTGGTGACCTGTAACACAGATTTTTTTCCAAAAACCTATTTCAGGCACCAGTCTCTCACAAAGAATACAGCTTAAGAAATTGTACTAGATTAATTATGTATAAGGTAACTTTGTGAAGAGAGAATAAATGATTTATTGATATTTCTTTAAATTAAATATGAACCGAATGCAGTTATTAAGAATACGGTATGTTCTTTTAGAATAAATAAAGAATCTTTAAACTCATCTGCCTTTTGTTGGCTTCCAGTCTAACTGGATTCAGTACTAGTGCTTATGGAGCGACTGATCGCTCGTTCGGTAAAGCTTTGTTTTCCTAGGAAAGCGGTGCCGTCATATAGCGGCCGTAATATTACAGACGCAAAAAGGCGGCCGTCTGTACGGTGACGACATGTGGAAAGTTCCACGGCCGTTTTAACACACTGTCTGCTTCATCGCTATCTAGTGTATTACATTCTCTTTGAAAACGTTCACGAAACCATCTGACACCGACAAGACGGCCGTCATGCAAATGGCGGCACCGCTTTTTGACGTTACGGTGTCAGTTACCGCTCTCTAGGAAACCGCGCCATTTTGTTTACATAGACAACGTTCTAGTGACGTCATTCACCGCTGTATTACGGCCGCTATTTGATGGCACCGCTATCCTAGGAAACCAAAGCTTAACTCGGCTACCCGTTACGACTACCAATGTCATGTACAAATGACAGCCGGGACCAAAGTGTTAAAGTGCTTTTCAGGGGCTCGGAGGAATCCCGATATTATGTTAACAGTAGACACTTATCAACAGTATCATTAGAACTTAAAACGGGATAAATATTGGAAACTCGAAACAAAAAATACATATGGTATCCCGTTTTAAGTTCTAATGATACTGTCAGTGACCATGTTAGCTTAAAAACTTATGCTTACTCTTGGACATCAATCGTGTGGCTGTAATAGGGTAGTTTCCTAAAATATTTTATTTAGTCGGTCACGTAGTTTAACAAAAAACATGGGATACGTATTTTTTATTTTTTCACGTGATTGAAAAATTAATACGATACAGTGAGTTGAAATTTCTCGTAATGTCACACCTCTGTATAATTCTTAGCAATCTGTGACGTCAGCAGCCCCCACTCCCGTACTTTGAAACTTTCCATCTTTGAGACATTTTCTTGACTTGAAAAAGCAAAAAATACGTAACCAATATTTTTTGAAAATCCAAATAAAATAATTATTTAGGAAACTACCCTATTATTAAGCCTCAAACTCCATCTTAAAACTGTACCTTTATGTATAGAAAGGATAACAGCTTCAGGGTAAAATTTCTTACAGAATCTTAAGCTCAATATTGGCTTGGTATGTAGTTATTGTTGTTAGTGTGGTTTACTAACTACAATAACTACCGAGTAACCGACATCGAAGAGAAAACCGCAACAATCTTAACTTACTAATATTATAAATGCGAAAGTTGGTGAGGATGGATTTATGTTTGTTACTCTTTCACGCAAAAACTACTGAACGGATCTGAATGAAATTTGGTTAGTAGATAGTTGACATCCTAGAATAACTCATAGGCTACTTTTTATCCCAGAATTTCTATGCGATTTTCATGGGAAAACCCACGCGGATGAAGTCGCGGGCACAAGCTAGTGTGTATATATTTTATAAACAAACTTATTTTTAGTGTATATCAAAGTCCGTAACAGAATCGATTACTATAATTTTGTGTTTTAATAGTTTTTTTTTATTTAGCACCATTTCATATTTTACTCGACTGCGGCGATGTTCAAAAGGAGGATTTATTTTAAAAAGTGACAAGCATGTAAAACACTTTTTAGTTTGAACATTAAATTATAAAATGGAATGGGTGCGTTCCGCGTGCTTATCACTTTTTTTAACAAATATAAAATTGTGCTTGTTTTTTAGTTTTCAGTTGAACAGTCGGGTTTTTTTATTATTATTACTTTTTTCAGCACAGCGCTAGCACCTTCCGCATACCTTAGCTCAACTCGTACAACAGAGTTGTTATATTTATAAGCAATATCATTTATGTCGATATTCATGATGCATAATATATTTTATGTATGAATTTATATACCGTCACATATCGATTCATTAGATAAAAATATTTGACACGTGTCTGGGTATATGCATATAAAATAAAATTTATTATGTTCCTGCTTATAATTCTTACAATAGAAACTGCGCAATAATGGAATAGTTTTTCACTCAAAGTTATAGCGTTTTCAAAGCCGAGTGCACAAACGAATCCAACTGTGAGATATAACATGTATCTTTTACAGTGCAAACGAGGACGTATGGCTAGCACAGTGCTCTGTGAAGCCCTGGCCAATATTTAGCTACAGCTAAGGCACGAGGCGATATCGTAACTCGTGAATAAAAGGTTGTTTGTTACTCTCAGAGTGAGAATCGGACCACCCTACTGCGGTGATACTCTAAGTTTATGAAGGGCTGTTAGTCCGATGTTTGTTTAATTGGGATTATGATTTGGTTTATAGATGTTGTCTGTGGAGACATGTTTATTAGAGGTTTCTTAAAGTTTATAAGTTTGAGGGTGAATAATAAATACGTAGGAAAGCAAACATACATAATTTCTCTTAGATGTTAGAAATGCTATTAACTGGAAACTTTGTAGATTTGTATTGAAACGAAATTGACGAGACGATTGGCGAAGTGGTTGAGAGTTCGACTGTTGTGGTGGGTGTCACAGGTTCGATTCCCACAAATATTTATTTGTATAATTATTACTACAAATATTAATTTGTTAGTATAACGTACAAATATTTGATTCAGGTCTGGTAAAAAAAATTACAAGTGTGGGGCAATGTTGAAAAAATACTGCTTTAATTCAACTATGTAGTTGTTAAAAATATCAAAAATTTTTTTTACAAAAAATTAAACCGACTTCCACAAAACACTGCTAAGTGAAAAATAACTTTGATTTCGGTAGTAGTCGGTGTCTTTGGTTTTGTATTTTCGTTTTTGGCACCAACTTCTGAAATTAAAGTAATTTTTCACTTTGCAGTGTTTTTTGGAAGTCGGTTTAATTTTTTGTTAAAAAGCTTTTATTTCTTTCTTTTTAGTTAGTCTGTTTGTAATTTACGTAATTTAGTTACAAAATCCTAAACGAACTTTACGTAATTTAGTTGTAATTAGTTATTAGTTATCGAGGAGTTCTCCTCGTACTTCACCATCAGCTTCACTTCACCATCTGCAATGTGACGAGCATATTGTGCTTAGTAACTATATTCAAGTAATCGAAGCGGAACCCATGAAATACTTATTATTAAGTAGTTCCGGTGGTCATCTGTGGTCTTCACCATCAGTTCCACTTCACCAAATTATGCTTTTTGAATGCAACTGCATAAGTTACTATATTAAATACTCCAATCACTATAGGTGTGCATAAAATATTTGAAGAGTTCCCTCGATTTCTCGAGGATTCCATCATCAGATCCTGACTTGGTGGCAATGGGACTACACGGGAAGTACCAGCTTTCAAAAAAAAAGAGAAATTAAAATCGGTTCACCTAGTCGTAACAAATATTTAAAAAAAATTGAGAACCTCCTCCTTTTTATGAAGTCGGTTAAAAAAGGGCTGGTCAATATGGTGAAAGCTTTTGGAACCGTATGACCAGCAGTATCTTTGGTTAGTATGATGATGTCTCAATATTGTATTAAGTAAATAATAAAATAAAAATGAAAATAAAATAGCGTTATTTTTCTTGTAGGCGGCCCGTACACAGTCAATCTCGATCGCGATCCAGATTGATAATGTACGAATTAGATTGATGGATCTGGTCTCAAAATTTCTAGATATTTTGAAATCCATATTGGATCGCGGATCGCGATCGGGATTGACTGTGTACGGGCCGTCGCGCCGTATAGCGTTGTATTGGATCGCGCGATTCGTCGTTCAATATGATTCTCTTTTGAGTAACCACTGTTTAACCCAGCGCATTTTTCGAATCCTTTTCTTCCACATTAAGGCCAAAACAAGGGACACTACCGCTTTAACTTTATGTATATCCATGACAACAGGTGTTAACGTAGCAGTTACAATACATGGACTGAAGAAATCAAGATTGACTGTGTAATTTTATGACGAGATCCTGTGATCCGAGATCACGATCAAAGCTTCGCGATTGCGATCGAGATTGACTGTGTAAGGGCCGCCATACAGTTTTGTTCAACTTAACTAATGAAGTGTTACAAATTTAAATAAAGTTCCTTAATTTTATTTTATATAATTATATTAGTTATTTAGTAAATTATGTACAAGGACCGCTAAAGAGCGGTGAAAGCCTCCTCCATTCGTTTCCATACTATTCTGTATTAAGGAGATAACGATTAAAGAAATAAACTTAAGAATTTGTCACCAACCAACCATTTTATTACCTTAGTCTATACTTTATTTTTCTTCCATTCATTTTATCTACCAGGAAACAACGGTTTATTTTGCTTAATTTTGATTAAACTTACTCAAGAACAATCAATCTTATTAGATTGTCTTGTTAAGCTATTTTAAACCCAAACTTAATTTGTACAAGGATGTATATTGTTTGAATTGGCATCAATAAAATAGATTGCCGACTAGACAAATGTATTAATGGTTGTATTGATTGAGTTTTATGACGTTTGAATGTAGTCTTTGAAATTACGTCATGCTCTCGAAGACAGAAATATAGTGATTCAATTTTATGGGAGCACTTAGATTAAATACAATTTCATGATATTTTAGAAGATTCAGTGGTTTATTATTGAATTGTAAAAAAGTGTAACATTGATTTATAGTAGGCAGCAGTGGTGACGCAGTGACTAGGACCCGAAGAGTTCTAGGTCGTGAGTTCGAGCTCATTCAGGCAAATAACTTTGGGTATTTAATATCATTACTACTTCCGATACGTCAATAGCTTAATAACTAAGGTGTCGGCCTTGTGACCTAGAGGTCGCTGGTTGGAATCGCACCCATTACATTATTACCATGCAACCATTTTAGACACAATCATATTTGGTTTATTATACATGGTGTAAGACGGGGAAGTTGGTCCTGATCCAGAAAGCCGGGCGCCCTGCGGACTCTCCATCCGCATTCCGGCCCATCGTGCTGCTCGACGAGTTGGGCAAGCTCTTGGAAAGAGTCATTGCAGACCGCCTCGTCGGGCACCTGAATCGAGTGGGCCCGGATCTTGCGGAGTGCCAGTTTGGCTTCCGCAGGGGGCGCTCCACGGTGGATGCCATCATGCGCGTGAGAGCCCTCACGACGGGGGACGCGGTATCCCGGGGCAGGGTCATCTTGGCGGTGTCTTTGGACATCACCAATGCCTTTAACACCCTGCCCTGGAGTTGCATCAGGGAGGCACTCCAGTATCACCGGGTGCTGACCTACCTCCGTCGCATAGTCGAGGACTACCTGACAGACAGAGCCGTCATCTACCCCGGTCACCGGGGAGAGTGATGGATATTGAGGCGCTAACTGCTGCAACTTGGGTTCCACAAACAATTTACGGCTTGGTAGAGCTCTATAAACCGAAAAGTTTCTTCGTTATTAGTCAGTACTGACATTTTGTTTACACTAGTTGTTACCGACGCGTGACTATAAAAAACTTTTTAACAAAAACTAAAACCACAATAAATGTAACTTAGTTTTATTTTTTGTTAAAAAGTTTTTTTCACCCTTTTAGTGGGTCGGTTTGTAATTTATCTAGTTACAAAAGCCAAACTGTTAACTACTTATCACCTCTTACAAAATATTGCTTTTCCCGATGCGGAGCCGTTAATTTTTGAGGAGTTCTCCTGGTACTTCACCATCAGCTCTACATCACCATATTCATTGTGACGAGCATAAAGTGCTTAACATCCATATTCAAGTAATCGAATCGCAATCCACGAAATACTTATTATTGAGTAGTTTCGGTGGTCATCTGTGGTCTTCATCATCAGTTCCACTTCCCCAAATGGTGCTTTTTGAGAGCAACTGCACAATATACTATAAGAAATACCCAAAACGCTATAAGTGTGCCTATAATATTTGAAGAGTTCCCTCGATTACTCCAGGATCCCATCATCAGATCCTGATTTCATAACAATGGGACCTACTAGAAAGTATACTATTTCAAATGAAATGAGAATTTTCTAAATCGGTCTAGCCGACTTCGAGTTATGTTATACATAAAAAAAAAGTTCAAGACAAACCGAGAACCTCCTTGCTTTTTTTGAAGTCAGTTAAAAATTTTAATCAGGTACATGCGATCGTTCTGGGAGCTCGTAGCAAACTAAACGCGCAGCCAACGTGTGGACGCGGTGGCCAATACTCGGCCACAACCCTTTGATCTTTTGCAAAAAAACCGACACCACACGGATCTCGCGTCAACTTGTCGGCCATCATTCCAATACAATCCAAGATGCACAAACACCCCCTCTACACGTTGGCCAATAGGCACTGGCCACTACATTCACCACTGTGTTGGCCAACGTGTAGAGCCGGCTTTACGCAGACGCATACACTCATGCAATGTTAGCGGCCAACACCCACACGAGCGCATTTTCTTGCATTAAGGATTGTTTTCATTTGTCATGATACTGTGTTTCCATTTTAAGCTAAATGAAAGATTTTTCCGTCAAAATGTAACACCTATTTTTTATGACGGAAATCGATTCAGAAGCCGATATTGAACCAATCAAAAACTTTCAGGAATTGCGTTTATTCTGTTACACATTGTATATTTAGTTGGGGGAGTTAATTAGATTGTTAGCAATGTGAATTCTACCCTCATTGCTACTTCACCAGCATTTCTTTGGACCAAAAACTCGATGGCATGTGACAGCCATCAACACACACTTAGCTCGCGAGGTGGATTACGGCCCATTTGGACAAAGAGAGGAGGTTTGTGTCCTAAAAGTGGGAAAGTTATAAGTTTAATTATTATTACTTACTATATGAGATCGGACTGTGGACGGGTGATCACCATTACATATTTAGATTCCTCTGTGCTTCGGAAATCACGCTAAGTCTTTGGTCCTGTATGTCATTTATACATCTTTGATAGTCGTTATAGGTACATCCCACCAACCACCCATGGCCCCACCGACGTCATGTCATATGGACCGAATCGCAAGGAGACGGCTGCGGACATAGCGCATGCGCTATCACTGCAGTCGCTTTTTGACTCCTTTACAAGTTTCCTAGTCCTGTCCCTCTGTGCCTTTCCCCCCATTCTGCCCATTCGGCCTCTATCGTACGACCCCTCTCATGGGTCCGTACACCACAGTACACCTTCGCTGCCCGTCCCCGCGCTTACTCCTCTCGCTCCAGCCCGCTCCTCATCTTATGCCATGCGTGCGTGAAGTCTGTCAGCCGTCGGAAGTTAGCCTCCGAAGCTACGAGGTCGCCATAATCTTGCATCGCTGTTCCTCATACAGGGGGCAATGCCACAGAGTGCAGTCCAAACTTTCATCCGCCTCACCGCACCAACACACACTGACCTCACACAGCTTCATCTCATGCAATCTCTTTTGAAAACATTCATGCCCCATCAAAAAAAACTGTGAGACTTGATAGTCCGGTTCAACCCAAGTAGGGGTCTCGTGTTACCCAGCTACTAGAATGTAATGGTCAGGCAGCCGCTCCGTGTAAAACTAGAAGCCGAGACCAACAAAGTTGGAAAAAGGTTAAAGAAAAGAAAAGTAAAAGAAAGAAAGAAAAAACGTTAATCAGATGATGATAATAATTATAATATTCATACACTTGTCGATCATTCTTCGTAACGAATTTTAAATTTGAATCTAATTCCATGTAACTATAACCAGTAATATTTCACAGTAATCAAATGTTGTGAGAACTTGACTCTCTACTTCACACCTACACCGACAAAACATCAACACATTGCAATTATGAACGTTATGAATTCGACCTACTTTTCAGTGAACGTGTACATTGTACTATTTCGTCTAAAGATTGTTAATTAATGACGCGTCGATAAGGAAATGCGACACAGAAGCTCACGGCTAAGCTACGCACATGGGAACTTAGCGTCGCTTTGTATGAGATTATGCGCGGGATCGTTCACAAAGGCCACGCTTCCATAAGTAGCGTGACTGGCAAACAATATATCTACCGCGCGGCTAAATGGGTGTCACGAGTGAAATGCTAAAATAAATGAGATTAAAAAATTAATCCTTTCCATTCGCCGGTGGTGTATGTGTGGTGACGGTGTGACTGGTAAACAAACCAACCGCGTAGCTAACGTGGCACATCTCGCTGTATAATCTACGTAGCATCAAAAATAGTGGGTGGTCGGCTTTACACCTTTAAGGAATAGTTGTTGTTAACGCCGCAAGTAAAGATTTATAGCTTTGTTTTTGGGAGAAATTGGATTTGTCATTCCAAATTATGTATGTCGTACATGAATTGGGTGAGTGATTTATTGTAACCGAAAATTATCCTAAGAGAACAGGGTTCTACATCTATGTCTTATTCAAGGGTATGATCAACTCATATAAATATTTTTGTTATTATGTTTAGAAATCCTAGGCTAGGTAGAAGACTGTCAGGCTCCTAATGACTAAAACCACATGATACATATTTCTCCTCGTCACTTCTAGCGCAGGGTGCGGGGAAACATAATCACCTCAGCAATGACAGTTTGCTGTCGAAAATACACTGATGTGGGGATTGAAGAGTGAGCATCTCCTCACCCTTTGATAAGTTTGGATACGCGCATGGCCCCGCATTACCTACATGGCATGGTCTACCGTAGTACAAAGTCATTCCAAGTCTCATCGAAAATCATTCATGTCGATTAGGCTTTGAAGAGGTGAAAGACAGACAGTTAGTTTCACATTTGTTATATTAGAAGGGAATTATATTTAATCAATTTAAAAGCTTTTTATTAGACGATAAGAAAATTTTGTGTTATTCATCACCCTAGTAATCTCTGCTCTGCTGTATCGTGGACGCATTTTTACAAATACCCCTTACTTTTTTTTCCAGGTGGGAATGACTTCTCCCGCTCTGGGTGGAGTGGAAGGGAGTGTCATATTCGACTGACTAAAAATCCATTCTGTTCCTTCAGCTACCCTTAAGTTCTATAAACATTAGTTCCGGTGCGGCAATCGAACCCGTGACTCGCAGCGCAGCAAATAAACACTCAACCACTTCGCCAACGGAGTCGTCTGTGTCTTTACAAATAGTAAAATAGGCACTGATGCAAAATTCAAGAGCAAAGCCATTAGCGGATTCTTTCAAAGGCTGTCTGTAGTTGTAACGTTCCTCATATAAGACAATAAACTCTAATGCTAGTGATTATTATGTTCATTTTCTTTTCAATATTATGCAAACCGTTAAACCCCGACTACATCATTATGAAATACGACTGCTCGTGTCTTGAATTATAATTTTTTTTTTTTTTATTTAGAATAGGTTCGCGTTTGACCACCATCTCACCTGATGGTAAGTGATGATGTGGTCGAAGATGGAGCACGCTTACCTAAAAGTAACCTATTCACTCTTGACTTAAAGACTCCTAGGTTATAGCTATCGGGAAATATAATAATAATAATATAATAATAATATAATATTATAATCACCGTCTCTGGCAACTTGTTTAAGAGTTTCTGGAGAGTTCTAACAAGAGACCGTGGCCACGGAATGCAAGTGCAACTGAAGGAACAGGGTGGGTTTTTATCAGTAATACAAGTACTCTAATCCGGAGTAGAATAGTAAATAATCATAAAATCATTTGATGATTTCCCTCTTAATAAAATATAACTTGTTTTGTATTATGTCCGTGTGTTTCAGGTTACCATGCTATTTGCTTCTTCTTATTATTATTCTCTTTATTTCCAATATATATACAAATTACATGTTTAAATATTCTTTAAACAAACATTTAAAAAAATAAAAAATAGTAGCCCACCGGTATCGGGAACAGGGTCCAAGCTACCGGTGATCAGGGCTCCATATAGAGGAACCTCCTGACGATACGCGCCGTGTCGAGGAGTACTGCTTTCTGAAGCAAGCCCTTGATCCAACCGCCTAACGAGAGCCTCCTGATGTGTTGGTAGAGGCTCTTGACTATTAAGCCATTGGCCGAGATGACTATCGGTACAATGATTGGCGAGTTCAGTGATTATTCTTATTCTTATAACGATTCACTGGTCGAATCAAAACTCCAGAGCCTTGGACATCGACGACGAGTAGCAAGTCTATCGATTTTCTATCTCCGTTACATTTCGGGGAGTGTGCGATGCAATGGAATTACACAATCTAATTCCGCCAAGCCCGTTCCATCATCGGACTACAAGACAAACGGTGAAGCGCCATCGTTACATGGTGGACATCCCACCCATATGCACTAAACGTTTTGGGAATACTTTCATTGTGCGTACGGCTAAGGAGTGGAATTTCCTGCCGGAGTCTGTGTTTCCTGGGGGCTTACTCTTCAAACTAATTTTAAATCCAATCTAAGGCCAATACGATTCCAATGTAAATTTTGCAGTCACGTGATTCGCTACTCTTGAAAACAATATTGTCAACATTGGATTAGGATTAGAATCGCACCGTGATTGTTTTGTTTCGCGTGAAGTTGGCAATGTTACGGGCCGCAGTAGTGTTGGTCGACTAATTACAATAAACCGGTAATAGGGTTTTAAAATGCTTTATCTTTTAAATAACAAGGCCAATAAATAAATATTATATAAATAGTTGTTTAATTGATTAATTGTAACGTAGTAAATTCATTTTGGCGTAAGATTATTAAAAAAAATCATAAAGTGAATCATGACTGGCTGCATGCGGTAGGATCGTTGCCTAATTGCCTTCAATACTAAAAAAAATAAGATGTCAAAGTTCTCAAATTTCAATAATAAATATTCATGTGCTTTTAGAAGTAAATAGCTTTATATAATACAATTCGACAAAGTGCAAGTTTGTCTAAAGCATTTAAAGTATACTGTGTTACGATACTGTGCGAGTTTGGTTGTTTGTGTTGTAATATTGGTTTTATGGAATTTTATGTCTATGGTTTACTGGCAGGTTTTTTAAGTCTATGGCATTTAAAACCAAAATGTT
Source organism: Tholera decimalis (assembly GCA_943138885.2). Lineage (NCBI taxonomy): Eukaryota > Metazoa > Arthropoda > Insecta > Lepidoptera > Noctuidae > Tholera > Tholera decimalis. The sequence goes on along the minus strand of OW964564.2, from coordinate 36,547,970 downwards.
GTTATGAATGTTTTTAAATGTGACAAGATAGATGAAAAGAAAAGTCAAGTAAGAAAATATTGTGAGTTGAAGATATAGTCGTAGTCGGAGTGGTTGTATATGGTCGATCATAAATGATTTAGTTTTTTAGAGCAGTTTACCAATTTTATCAAACATGTATAGAATGTAATTTAGAATTTTGTAAAGGGTTTTGGGAATGAAATAAAACGCAGTGAAACTACAGAATGAAGTAATTTATTTGAATAAAGGATCCCACACTTACAACATCTTGGTAAGAGAACAATTCGATATTTTTAACAGGTTATGGCCCAGGACGCTTCCAAGACGGTATTCTACAGGTTATGGGCTGCCCCGGGCAAATTTAACCAGATGTTGTAAGAAGATCGACGAAAGATAAGTCCAAAAATTCTTTGGATTACAAGATAAAATTTGTTGAAAATGATTTGAAGATTCAAAGTTGTTAAGAAAGACAATATGTCGCTTGGAAACAAAAGAAAATAATATTTTCAGAGGGGAAGTCAGAGATGATATAGTGGTTGAAATTTGAAAGCGATGCAAAGGAGTTGTTGGTGATGATTTTCGCAGTGAAGAAAATGCGGAAGTTAGTGATGAAGATGCTGAGGTTTCTGATCGCAGGATTGAAGACGTTGAAGTTGAAGTTAGTGGTGAAGATGTTGAAGTTCGAGGAGTTGGTGTTGAAGATAGCGTTGAATAATTTTATATAGAGTCGAAGTAGATAAGTCAGGAGTTTTATAATAATTTTATATAGAGTCGAAGTAGATAAGTTAGGAGTTTTATAAGTGAAGTGTGTTTAGTGATGGTTTAGTGAAGGTTAGAGTAAAAAAAATTCAGAGGGGATGTTGGTGTAGAATTTTATAGGGTTTGTGTTATTGGGGCTCCTTTGCATAGCTGGCAACGTGAAGTAGTGGTTTAATTGAGTTGGGTTGTTAAAATGAGTTGATAGGAGATGTTATTCTAATTGCAATAAACATGAAATTCAGAGGGGATGTTGTAATATTGGTTTTATGGAATTTTATGTCTATGGTTTACTGGCAGGTTTTTTAAGTCTATGGCATTTAAAACCAAAATGTTGTTATGAATGTTTTTAAATGTGACAAGATAGATGAAAAGAAAAGTCAAGTAAGAAAATATTGTGAGTTGAAGATATAGTCGTAGTCGGAGTGGTTGTATATGGTCGATCATAAATGATTTAGTTTTTTAGAGCAGTTTACCAATTTTATCAAACATGTATAGAATGTAATTTAGAATTTTGTAAAGGGTTTTGGGAATGAAATAAAACGCAGTGAAACTACAGAATGAAGTAATTTATTTGAATAAAGGATCCCACACTTACAACATCTTGGTAAGAGAACTATTCGATATTTTTAACAGTTTGGTTCCTTTTGAGCAATTATTAGTACCTATTTCGTGAAGTTATCTAACTAATATTACAGTTTTATAAAAGTGGTAAGTAAATATACAATCATATTTTATTCATTAAAGTAACGTTTTACTAAAGAGAAGGCTTATGTTTTGTTTATGTAGTTATTTTCGTGGTTTGAGCGGCTATGTTAAATTAGCTTTATGTTTGGTACCCTTTGTAACAACATCAAGTAAATAAATATGTCCATGTGCCCAGCGAGGCCCTCCAGAATTTGGATTTCAGAACAAATAATATATAGATGTGGATATGGGCTGTGGTGAAAAATACATATAGTATAAGAAAAACTTAAAATAGACAAAACAAACTTAGCCAAAAACTATTAACAAATAATTGTTGTTTGGCAAGTAACATAATTATGCACCGCATTGGTTCCTCATACAACTTGCTAAATTTGAAAAATAAACCAATTTTAGATCATTCAGCACGGCCCTCTATAGTTGTCTTTATCTTTTTAAATATGACATGTTTGTTTACAAAATTCGACTTCCTGAATTATGTATAGGAGTACATTCTTTCCAAATAAATTGCGATTCTGCTGTATTAGTACTTTAAAAGATTAATTAGATCAAAAATATCATATTATCGTTTGACTTGTTTTATCTAGTCTGGCGTTTTGTTCCTGAATAAACTATTTATGGTACAGCAATTTCATAAAATTAATGTGTGTTTTTAGTATTGGGCTGAGAAGAAATGTGCTCTAAAGAAGCAGTATGCACAGCTCGCAGCTTCAATGGACAATGAGGCGCACTGCTGGTGGCACAGCAGACAACTTGCCGGCATTGTCTGCCTTAAAAAATATATTGGTGGTGGTGATGGGTGGACTGCAATTTGCAATAGGAGATTCAAGATTGGCTGGCAATCTATTTTCTCAATTGGTACATAATTATATGTATTTTAATTTAATTATACCTATATTTAATTTTATATAATAATAATCATTTCTTTGTTTCAGAGTAGACCTACTGAGTCATTCAGTTTTATAGAGGCAGAGGAGGAGCATTCACACATGTGTACTAGTCCAAGAAGACACAGAAATCCATTCTTTGAATATTCAAGTGTCCCCTTATCCCCAGCACGTCACACAATGATGCAATAACGGCACCACGATTTGATTTGATTTTTGTCATAGTTTTATTACTAAGTAAATAAAAGTACATTTAAGCAGAATGAAACAATTCATTTATTTTATTTATTCATTAACAATTAGGAGTTAAATGCATGCAATGCAAAAAACAAAGGGCTTAATATTTTCATAAATTTCCTCAAACAAATCCTTGCTCACTCTATAATTCGCTTTAAATTCGTCTTCATTAATTGAAAATCCATTATCCGTATATCGCATTAGCCGACGCTTATTTCGTCTTTGTTTTAATTATTTTTATGCAAATTACGTATAACACTGTATACTACTGCTAATCGTACCATATTAAACAGTTATTATTCTCTGAAAACCACTTAAAACGCAAAACAATTTCTAAAAAGTTTCACTTTTGCTATTGGAAAAATCACAATCAACAAACAATCCCAATTCAATACGGGTGCAATAGACAGCTGTCAAACTACACTCAAGAGTAGCGTTTACCGCACATCAATCCCGATCTCAATGTGATTCTGATCCCAATTAGTTCCTCATAATAGACAGTCAATTTGGCGCTAGTGTCGAACTCAAGAGTACGAAACGTCACAATTCCAATGTCGATCGGTCGACATTGAATTCAAGAGTAAGCCCCCTGATCGCTATAATCTGGGAGTCTCTAAGTCAAGAGTGAATAGGTTACTTCCAGGTAAGCGTGCTCCATCTTCGACTACATCATCACTTACCATCAGGTGAGATGGTGGTCAAACGCGAGTCTATTATTTAATTTAAAAAAAAAAAAAAACAATTAGTAAAAGCAAAGGAGCACGTGAAATAAAAATACGTGAAAAATTAAAAATAACCTTGCATCTGAAAAGGTTTGATATTTTTCCCGATGAAAATTCTCATCGGGTTTGCAGCTTGCTTGTTTGTTTATTATATGTTGACAAACAATTCCAGTGCGTGTACACAATAGTGTATATTTTCATTCTTACCTGTCAACTATTTAATTTCAGAGTTAAATGGGTAATTTTTTCTTTGGGAACGCATTTGCAACTTTCACTTCATGCAGCTGAAAATTGGTGCTAGCTGATATATACATAGTTTCAACATTTTCTTTTAATCATTATCTATTTTAAGACGGAGAAATTAATGTTTCTACATTTAGAACGACTGTGATATTTGTCACCATTTGACCCACCTATTTCTACCATTCCCGCGATAAATCGTAGGTGGAATACATTTAATAGAATACAGTAATAAGTAATAGGAATTGTAATAAAATTTGAAGAGTAATGGAGCTCATATCCCACATGCATGCACAACGTTCTTAACGTTATTTTTAATAACCATTTAGTTAATTTAAATGTATAATAGTTCATAACGATTTTCTTATACTGTTCTTTTGCTATACTCACCCAATGTTCCTAACAGAAAAACGTTTGTATTTATTTGTTCATTTTTGTATTTTTGTCAGTTTTAATGATTCTCGCTGGTAATCAGCGCTGTTTTACAGTAATCGTAGCATTATGCTAAGCAATGGTAGATCTAAATATTACCTTTTTTCATTTGATTTTATCTGGTATGCTTCTTGCTTGGATAAACTCTTGTTCCTTTCATTCTTTGAAGAAGCAGTCGATAATCTATTACGATAAGCAATTAATCCCAGACTAGAAGGAATTCTTTACAAAAACTATTTGCACAGAGTCGCACTATAGAAAGAATATAAAACAGTAAATCGTCATGCCAGCTCACTCCATTCGCGCGTGAGCGTAGATATTAGGAGAGTTCTTTTCATCCCAAAAGTAGCAAAAGTCAACTTTCCTATTCTGAATGCACTCTCAATTTATATACCCGATCTACGTAACCCGAACGAATAAAACACGCATTCACCTCCACACGCCCCGCTCCAATTTCTTAACATTCTCAATTTCTCTGCATAATCTCTCAGATGTAAAGGGAAAAATTGAACTCAAACGTGAATATTTACAAGTGAACATGGCAATATCTCGTCCAAATATACGTGCAACACTCTATACGAAATTAAAATTGGCTTGAGGCCAATATAATCTTGCTGTGGGTTCGTATTTATCGCTTTGGATAGGGTAAAACGGGAGGCATTATGAAAATCAAAAGGAAACTAAGCCCATATCTGATAGGTTGGTATTTTCGGAGTAAAAAAAATACTAGAATTTTACTTCATTTTTGTTACGTGATAACGGTAAATTAAAGGCACTGTGAAATGTTGAACGGAGACGACATTGGTGCCTTCCCGGGTACTCGTATACCCTGGATGAGACTGGCACAAGATTGTGGAGCTTGGAACAAGCAAAGGAAAGCCTTTGTCCTACAGTGGGCGAAGTCAGGCTGATGATGATGACGTGTAACCTTTTATCCCATTTTTTTATTTAAATATTTGAAGCTACTTAGGACTTTGACTGCTTAATAGATTTCCAGGGACTAAGGTCAACACCAATTACAGAGGCAAGTTGGCACCATTCGGGGGTTCATTTGAAAAGTATTTTATATTTATTTATTTACAGCCGCCTGCGCAAGTATGTTAGAGCTTGGCAGACTCCACCGTCGACCCTACCACAGATGAAATCCATTAAGATTTCTCCACCTCGACAAAAACAGAGCTACTTAAGTACTCATTACCACGTTCTTAAATTTAAATCTTGAAATCAAAATCCAGTCTAGCCCCTGATAAATGCATAGTTATTTTATGAAAGACTTCAGCAAAACAGTGGTAAATATAATGCTGTATTAATCAGCCGCAGACCGAATTAAAAAGAGGTGTTGATCCACTTAAAGGAATAAAAAATATACTGTTATATCCTCTAAACTGCAAACTTCATACTTCAGCGATAATCTACAAGGTCTATTTAGCCTAGTCCACTTACCAACTATATAATTGTATTGGCTTTAAGCCAGGGATGCACAGTTTCATCTCTAAATGGCCACGTATATTATATAATTTTTATTGCAGTGCTTATGTCCGAATGCTGTTTGTGGGTAGATGTTTGTAATGCTCATTTTAGCCAACTTATAGTGGCCGTTGGTGATTATTTGAGTTATGGCCTAAGTGATTTTTTATTATAGCCGTTTTTGAGAGGAGTTTGCTGTTCGACGATAGTTTTGGGAGACAGTAAATGGAGGTCGTCGGTGACCGGTAGATATAAAACAGGTTTTTTAACTAAAACTTAAAGTTACTTTACTCAATGCTTTGCTTGCCTTAGTAGCTAATAAATGACTAGTCGGTGATTATTGCGTAACAGAAAATCTCATTTTCGCATGTATAATGTTCCCTATTAGATGTAGTTACGATAACAAACTTTGTTATCCTAACTATCAGATTCCATTCTAAGTCTTCTAGTTGTAGTGGAGTATTTTATATGGAGTGACTGCCAATCCCACAACCCAGTTACAGGGTTGTTGAGGTCAGCTAGGCAGCTGTAGCTGGGTAACAACACAATACGTATTCTTGTCAAAACTGGTGTTTTAGCTTCTGGTTCCCCGTAATGACTGTCAATGATATACCTATAAAATGACGGCCTAGACCAGCGGTCGGCAACACGCGGCCCGCGGGCTGTATGCGGCCCGCGGACGTCTTACTTGCGGCCCGTGAATGTTTAGTACTTAAATGAGTTGTAAATATCAAAATAAAATAAATTAATATTCGTTGGAAAAGTGATAAAATGAGGATATTTTAATACAACATAATTCAGCGACAGATTTGGTGATTTTAAAAAGTTTCAAGCTAACTGAAGATTTTTGCAAGCCGTTTTTGTGTGATGTAGAGGAAGTACCGAGTCATTTACGAATAAACGTGACTGATTTTCAATCGAATGATGCTCTCAAAAGCTCTTTCTATGTAAACAATGATTTTGTTAAATTTTCTGATGTTGACGAATTGAAAATGTTTGCTCAGCAGTTCATTACAATTTTTGTTAGCACTTTTTTATGCGAACAAACTTTTTCAATTTTCAATTATAGAAAAATAAATATGCTTCTCGTCTCACAGATAAGCATTTGAGAGCCATTCTACGAATTGCAACGATATGACCTAATTGGTCATATCGTTACGTTGGTATCAGGTAGAATCTAGACTTAATGTCACAAGTGCGGCCCGCCTTTTGTTTATTTTGCCACCTTGTGGCCCTTGCCTGCCAAAAGGTTGCCGACCGCTGGCCTAGACCATCACTTTAACGTGCTTTCCGACTCCGAGGTACGGAGGAATCAATATGTTAAGAAGGTCACTCGTCCTCGGACTGACCTTGGCAAGCATTTCTTAACCTTGAAGATCGATCCGTACGACCATTATTATTTAGCCACGAGCTCATAAAGATAATAATACATACATCCACATACATCTAATAAATCTGTGGCCCGGCTGTCAACAAGCACGTCAAAATTTTTCATTCCGATTTTTATTAATAATTTATAAAATAAAATAGTTATTTAAAATGTTATTTAAAACGAAAATAGTTAAAAAAAAAAACTACAATCCACATGCGTAGTGCATCTAAAATAGACCAAGAATATAGAACATAGAATATGAAAATAGACCAAGTATGAATGATAACTTCGTGCATAAACAATGTTGACGAGAAACCGGGCACGATTGCTCAAGTCTACACGCCCAAGATCTTCGGATTCGTCGCTCATCTCCGCCTCGCAGCCTCCGGGACCTGCTCCAGTCGTGAGTGAAGAGACTCTGGCCGCTGCAGTTGCGTCGAGCTCGAGCGACGAATACTTCTCGCCGCTGACGACACCACCACCTGCTCGTCGACGGGGAAGAGGCCGACCTCCGGATTGCTTGGAACCTCGAGGCCCACCGGCCTCTGATAGGGTTCCCACTGCCGATGGAAATGTGCAGCGCATGCGATGCACTCATACATCTATATCTATACATATAATAAAAAGTGTGTCTGTACCTAAGACCAAAGACTGTTATACATATACTCTCTGGTCTATTCATTCAAGTTTTATACAAAAATAATAATTGAGGTGGGTTAAGAGGAGGCTCCGTATATTGTATCTAACTTTGCATTAATATTCTGAAACAATCACGCATACAATCAAAATGGAACTTTAGTATATGATTTATTGGATCTTTTTCTTTACATGTCTAGACCAGTTACGTAATTGGAACATTTTCGCTCGATTCATTTTTTAATTGAATATCATGTCTGTTCAGTCCCAAGCCAGCGCAACGGGGCTGGTATGCTGAACGGTCCACGGTACGTGGAGCCTAACGTTGCTTACAATAAACAAGGTTACACTATAGCCCTCTGGGCTTCCCCTTAGTGGTTAATAATTATAATCACTTACCCAAGGGCTGATGACGACAAGCTACGACCTTTCTTGAGGCCGCGTCCGTGTGTGTGTGTGTGTATAGGTAATGAGGTGAGTAATTGAAACGTATAGTGAAAGTCAAGTGGATGGACGAAGGTTCTCCAAGATGCAGTCCTCCCAATGCGGTCCGTCAGCAGTCAGCACAACTTAATTCCAACAATGCGCGTGCCTTGGTATGGCGTCAATATGGCGTAATTGTTCGGAGAAATATCCCTGGATTCTCGTCAATCCGGGATTACAAAGTTCAATCAATCACTGAACACAATTATTCTGTTAATCTCACGTGAGATCCAATTTGATTTCCAATTCTAATCAATAAAACTCAATCTCCCAAGCGGTGGTTAGTTTTTCAAGAGAAAGGCAAACGTCAAAGTGAAAAAAGTCAAAGACTATAGAATAATGTTGCCAATCCAAAGGTGCGTTCGATTTCACGTTGGACTAAACAATGTCTTTTTTAAAGATTATTCAAAACTTAATCAAGATTACTCGGCTTTTATGTCTAAATTTAATAAATTAGTATTGACAGTAAGAAAATATAGTTTATTATCCAAATATAGAATATTTTTTCTTTAGATCAATTAGGTATTACTTTAGTTATAAACGAAATAAGAATCGAGACTTACGACATTTCGTTTCGAAGCCGAACATGGTAAAAGAGCGCACGCGATATTTAACTTTATTACTGCTGCGTTAGCGTTTAGAACACAACGGTAGTTTCGAACCCGAACATGGTTAAAGAGCGCACGCGATATTCAACTTTATTACTACTGCATTAGCGTTTAGCATACTACGGCCCAACCGGGGTGCATGGGGCGAAGCTTGCGTGAAAAGTATTTTAGAGTGCCTGGTCTTAAGAAACGGTAACTCGGCAAAAAAAAATTAAAAAAGTCTGTCTGTTTGTACACGCTAATCTCCGGACCTACTGGATGGATCTTAATGAAATTTGGTAAGTATATAGTTGATATCCAGGAATAATACATAAGCTACCGGAGTTCCCACGGGATCGGGATTTACGCGGGAAATCCTCCCACGCGAATGAAGTTGCGGGCAGCAACAAGTAAAATAGTATAATTATTATTAAAAGAAATACTAACATGTCGTACTGTACCCAGCAGTGAATGTGTCGAAAAATCGTGTAATAACATTGATTACAGGTACAATAGCCAACAATATTATATTATTTATTTGTTGTGTCACAATGGAGAGACAAATAAATTAACGCAGTTGTTTGATTGGTTGCTTGGCAACCAACTTTATTGATTATATTTAATCAATCTGCTAGCGACAACAGTTGGTGATTATCTTTGATATGATGAACAATAGTTTTGCGTTAACGTAAAAACAGGAACAAAAATTAATGTGTGTTTTTGTGTCTATAAGTGTACGTAATATTTGTTTAATTGATTTAAAGAAGGTTTTATTTCCTAGTATTAGTGTGTGAATTGGGTAATGTGAATTTAAAGTTATAGAATTAAAAATATAAATGGCCAATTCACGCGATCATTAAATTAGTGGTAATTATCCCATTTTATCACTTTGAATTTCTTATTATCACACATTATAACAAAATTAGCGTATTAAATTTAATAAAGGCTTAGGTTGAAATAAACAACGGAAAATAGTTTAAGAGCCGATCACGTTCGTTAAATCAGACGCAATGGTTTCCGTTAAATAAAAATCTGAGCAATGGCAAGTACCTACCATAGATACCTATTTTGGGAGTATCAAAAAATGCGACATAATTTATATATTTAATTTAAGGGACAATATAAAGTAAGTATACATGAATAAATAGTACAGTGAATAAACAATATTACAGCCCACTCAGTGGGCTGTAATATTGTTTAATGCAGTGGGCCCCACTGCATTATCCGTATATCAACATTGAAAGTATAAGCAGTATATATGCCGCTGGATAAGTAATTCAAACAATATTTTTATTATAACATTAAAATTCAATAATTTTTTATTAAAGTTATTAAAAACAAAAGAAAAAATACAAAAAAAATCATTAGGAACGATTGCGATATTTATGTGGGGTCTAAATTTACCAGTTTTTGAATATTATTTACACTTTATTATTAGCAGTATCTGTGCAAATGCATTTAAATATATATTCCATTTGATGCTATTCCCTTTTTATTATAAAGCAAAAATATACGCCGAATATGATCCCTTTTATTTTTAATTTAATTATTTGCCTACGTAGTGACAAAGAAATTGGCCAAGTGCGAGTCAGACTCGCCCATGAAGATGAAGGGTTCCGTAGTAATTACGCCAAATAACTTTGATTTTTATTGTATTGTATGAATTACAAAGTTATATTTGCGGTTTTAGAAAATATGCTATATCTCAAAAACTACTGACCCGATCTCGTTCTAACTAATTTTCGTTGAAAGTTTCCCTCCATTATTATAGAAGTTAGAGGGGGGGACACATTTTACCAATTTGGAAGCGTATATCTTTTAAACGATTGACTTTATGAAAGAATAGTTTTAGAAACCTCAATGTCATTTTAAAGACCTTTCTATAGATACTACACAGGCATAGGTTTCATGAAAAAAAAATCAGTTCCAGTTCCAGGTATGTATAGCGTCTTAATTTTAATTTTTTTTTTTTCTTAAAATCGGAAAGCGTTTCACAGAATACATCTACCTACTAAGTTTCGTGTGTATAGTCTTAATGGTTTCGGAATAAAATGGCTGTGACATACGGATGGACGAACAGACAGACATGACGAAACAATAAAGGCTCTGTTTTTTTTTCAATTCGGCAACGGAATCCTAAAAGAAATAATGACATGAGCTTATGGCTAAACAACATCCGTAAGGGATGACCTTCATTGCTCAGCAACGCTTGCCAAGGTCCGTGGATTGGTGATCTTAACATATCGACAGTCCTCCGTGTCCTCCTCATAAAGCGCGTTAAGCCGTTGGTTTCGGTTGTCATTCGTGTATCTTCGACAGTCGTTACGAGTTGTCAGAAGCCAGGAAATCTAAAATCAGGACTTGCCAAGGGGTATTGTGTCACCCAGCCATTGGTTTGTGGACTGCAGAGGCCAACTAGACAGTCGGTCTATGTAAAACACTAGAAATCAGCTGGATCCGATTAGACTGGAAGCCTGGTCATTTTTTTTTTTAGTTGTAAAACGCTAAGCATGATAATGACTTTTATCCATGAAAACACTTTTAAAATCACATTACATAAGACACATTAAATTTATACAAAAACTGTTTTATTTTAAGCGGGCCTAGACAAAATCCATTTTCTGTAAGCGTTAACGCCAACGGAAAAATTAAATTGTATGGAGTTGACATTTACTAACACGTGACAGTCACGTGACATGTGGTTAGCAAATGTCAACTCCATACAATTTAATTTTTCCGTTGGCGTTAACGCTTACAGAAAATGGATTTTGTCTAGGCCCGCTGATCAGACTGTTCAAAAATAGAATGCAAATCAAATTCTATTGTTTTACATTATAAATTCATTGTTCATCCTCCAATCAATACATAAATTGATGTTAAAGTGTGTGTATGTACTTGCTTACTACCCGGAATTTCAATTTGTTCGCGTATTCAAGGGAACTGATATACTGCTTAAATGGATACCAAACTACAAGTATCGTTAGTTGTAAGTTAGTAACTACTTCCACTTCCGTAATTACATATTTCCTTTGTTAACAATAATTTTAGGAGAGGTTGGGGAGGGGAGGGCATGGCATAAAAAATTTGAAGGCCCGTTTATAGTTAAAAGTAAGAATCAACAGTTTTTTCAGTAGTAAAAATCAAAATGGGGGGGGGGGTGATGGGGGGAGATGGGGGAGGTTGCACAATTATTTTGACTAAAGCATTGTTGACTAAAGCAATAAAAAATGTTCCAAGTCTTTTACTTTACCGAGCCTCCTCTATACGAATCCGTAAAAAAAATAAGAATACGGGTCTCGTAGTTTCCGAGATACGATAGGGAGGGGGGAGAAGGGGGGTGAAAAAGGGAGGTTTGGCACTTTTCCCGTAGGTTTGAGAGTTACTTGTTTACGAATCTGTCAAAATATACCCACCTCCCCATCCACCATCTGGGAGAACAATTCTGTAAATGAGTGAGTGGTAATCTAGCTTTATATAGTATAACTAGTATTTGCGTGTTGCGCGAGGTGCAAGCACCTCGCGTGCTTGTGAAAAAAACTAAAGCATTGCCCCTCTAAATCAAGTATTTGCGTGTTGCGCGAGGTGCAAGCACCTCGCGTGCTTGTGAAGAAAACTAAAGCATTGCCCCTCTAAATCAAGTATTTGCGTGTTGCGCGAGGTGCAAGCACCTCGCGTGCTTGTGTAAAAAAAAAAAAAAAAAGGGGTTGGGGTGATGGGGGGGTTTAGTATTTGCGTGTTGCGCGAGGTGCAAGCACCTCGCGAGCTTGTGAAAAAAAAAAAAAAAAAAAAAGAGGGGAGGGGTGATGGGGGGGGGTTGCACAAGTATTTCGACTAAAGCATTGCCCCTCTAAATGAATCTGAAAAAAAAATGTTCCAAGTCTCTTAGATTCCGAGATCCGCCTAAAGGGGGGGAGAAGGGGGGCGGGGGGGGGACTTTGAAAAATGGTTTTTACTTTACCGAGCCTCCTCTATACGAATCCGTAAAAAACAAAAAATACTGGTCTCGTAGTTTCCGAGATACGATAGAGGGGGGGAGAAGGGGGGGGGGGAAAGGGGAGGTTTGGCACTTTTCCCGTAGGTTTGAGAGTTACTTGTTTACGAATCTGTCAAAATATACCCACCTCCCCATCCACCATCTGGGAGAACAATTATGTCAGTGAGTGAGTGGTAATTTAGCTTTATATAGTATAATATAACTAGTATTTGCGTGTTGCGCGAGGTGCAAGCACCTCGCGTGCTTGTGAAAAAAAAGTGGGGGGTGATGGGGGGGTTTAGTATTTGCGTGTTGCGCGAGGTGCAAGCACCTCGCGAGCTTGTGAAAAAAAAAAAATAGGGGGGGTAATGGGAGGGATGGGGGGGGTTTAGTATTTGCGTGTTGCGCGAGGTGCAAGCACCTCGCGTGCTTGAGAAAAAAAAAACAAACAAAAAAAAAAGAGGGGGGGGGGGTAATGGGGGGGGGGGTTGCAGAAGTATTTTGACTAAAGCATTGCCCCTCTAAATGAATCTGAAAAAAAAAAATGTTCCAAGTCTCTTAGATTCCGAGATCCGCCTAAAGGGGGGGAGAAGCGGGGCGGGGGGGGGGGGCTTTGAAAAATGGTTTTTACTTTACCGAGCCTCCTCTATACGAATCCGTAAAAAGAAAAAAATACGGGTCTCGTAGTTTCCAAGATACGATAGGGGGGGGGGGGGGAGAAGGGGGGGGAAAAGGGGGGGTTTGGCACTTTTCCCGTAGGTTTGAGAGTTACTTGTTTACGAATCTGTCAAAATATACCCACCTCCCCATCCACCATCTGGGAGAACAATTCTGTCAATGAGTGAGTGGTAATCTAGCTTTATATAGTATAACTAGTATTTGCGTGTTGCGCGAGGTGCAAGCACCTCGCGTGCTTGTGAAAAAAAAAATTGGGGCGGGGTGATGGGGGGGTTTAGTATTTGCGTGTTGCGCGAGGTGCAAGCACCTCGCGTGCTTGTGAAAAAAACTAAAGCATTGCCCCTCTAAATCAAGTATTTGCGTGTTGCGCGAGGTGCAAGCACCTCGCGAGCTTGTGAAAAAAAAAAAAAAAAAAAGAGTGGGGGGGGTGATGGGGGGGGGGGTTGCACAAGTATTTCGACTAAAGCATTGCCCCTCTAAATGAATCTGAAAAAAAAAATGTTCCAAGTCTCTTAGATTCCGAGATCCGCCTAAAGGGGGGGAGAAGGGGGGCGGGGGGGGGGGGACTTTGAAAAATGGTTTTTACTTTACCGAGCCTCCTCTATACGAATCCGTAAAAAACAAAAAATACGGGTCTCGTAGTTTCCGAGATACGATAGGGAGGGGGGAGAAGGGGGGTGAAAAGGGGAGGTTTGGCACTTTTCCCGTAGGTTTGAGAGTTACTTGTTTACGAATCTGTCAAAATATACCCACCTCCCCATCCACCATCTGGGAGAACAATTATGTCAATGAGTGAGTCAGTCAGTCAGTGAGTGGTAATTTAGCTTTATATAATATAACTAGTATTTGCGTGTACCGCGAGGTGCAAGCACCTCGCGTGCTTGTGAAAAAAAAAGTGGGGGGTGATGGGGGGGGGTATAGTATTAGCGTGTTGCGCGAGGTGCAAGCACCTCGCGTGCTTGTGAAAAAAAAAAAAAAAAAAGTGGGGGGGGTGCTGGGGGGGTTCAGTATTTGCGTGTTGCGCGAGGTGCAAGCACCTCGCGTGCTTGTGATAAAAAAAAATTGGGGGGGGGGTGTGATGGGGGGAGATGGGGGGGGTTTAGTATTTGCGTGTTGCGCGAGGTGCAAGCACCTCGCGTGCTTGTGAAAAAAAAAAAAAAAAAAAGGGGGGGGTGATAGGGGGGGGGTTGCAGAAGTATTTCGACTAAAGCATTGCCCCTCTAAACGAATCTGAAAAAAAAAAATTTCCAAGTCTCTTAATTTCCGAGATCCGCCTAAAGGGGGGAGAAGGGGGGCGGGGGGGGGGAGGTGCAAGCACCTCGCGTGCTTGTGAAAAAAAAAAAAAAAAAAAGGGGGGGGTGATAGGGGGGGGGTTGCAGAAGTATTTCGACTAAAGCATTGCCCCTCTAAACGAATCTGAAAAAAAAAATTTTCCAAGTCTCTTAATTTCCGAGATCCGCCTAAAGGGGGGAGAAGGGGGGCGGGGGGGGGGACTTTGAAAAATGGTTTTTACTTTACCAAGCCTCCTCTATACGAATCCGTAAAAACAAAAAAATACGGGTCTCGTAGTTTCTGAGATACGATAGGGGGGGGGGGAGAAGGGGGGGAAAAGGGGGGTTTGGCACTTTTCCCGTAGGTTTGAGAGTTACTTGTTTACGAATCTGTCAAAATATACCCACCTCCCCATCCACCATCTGGGAGAACAATTCTGTCAATGAGTGAGTCAGTCAGTCAGTGAGTGGTAATCTAGCTTTATATAGTATAATGATGAATCGCTAAATGTGTTGCTAAGCACAAAACACGAAAACGGCTGGACCGATTTGGCTGATTCTTTTTTTGTTGTATTTGGTTTTGTCAGGAGAAGGTTCTTATGAAAAAAAAAATTAAAAAAACGAAGGAAAGGTCTCAAGGGTAGGGTAGGGCAGAGGTAGGGTAGGGGTAGGGATAGCGTACGGTACGATAGGGTAGGGTAGGGGTAGGGTATTGGTAGGGTAGGGTAGGGGTGGTGTAGGGTTTGGGTAGAGTAGGGGTAGAGTAAGGTAAGGGTAGGGTATCGGTAGGATAGGGGTAGTGGTATCGGTTGGGTAGGTGTAGGATACCATGCGAACGAAGTCGTGGCGGGTCAGCTAGTTGATAATAAAATTCCATGTGCTTGATAATGCCAATTCGAGTGTGTAAAATTATACAAAAGTATTTACAATCGTCTTGATACAAATAGTACTTAATAACATAATATTATTGAAACATTATGGAATTAATACGCGAAGTCACGAATATTAGCTGAATAAATACGAGCTTCATCTTTGACCACATTATCACTTAGCATTAGGTGAGATGGTGGCAAACAATTTTAATATCGTCTTTGGGAACTTAGACTTGTTTGCTGTGTCTGCAAATAAGTTTAAGATCTCCTTATTTGAATTCTTAGTTGATGCATCAAATTTGTGACACATTTAATTGTAATAAATATCCTTTGTTATTGATTATTTATTTTGATTTGTTTAATTTTAATTATTTTTAATTTCAATGATTTGATACCGTTTGTTTTTCTATCATACTATTTCAATGTTATTTTGACGCTATTTTTTTTCTGTTTTTTGATTAATGTTGTGTTTTATTTTTATTTATTTTTATAATTATTATTTTTGTTTTGTGAGTGTTGTAACCTTATTACGTCGTAAAATTTAATCTGTGGATAACGCAGTGGGTTACACATATGTTATTGTTTACTTAATGATACTAGAGACTAAGTGCTTTGTGTAACTGTTTGTTTTCCCGAAATAAATAAATAAATAAATAAATAAATAAAATGCGAGCCTTAAATTTAAATATATTTTTTCACCAAAATATCTAATCAAGACGTAAAGAAGTAAAAGACGGACAGACAACATTTACCATCGCATTTAAAATATTAGCATGAATGAATAGTTACTGGTGATCCCTTATAGAGCAATCTCAGAATGCGTAGCTTTAAAATGCTATTAGTACTGCCCTGACGTTACAGTGCCTTAGGAATGTTCGTCAAGACCCATACTGATC
This sequence comes from Tholera decimalis, assembly GCA_943138885.2. Lineage (NCBI taxonomy): Eukaryota > Metazoa > Arthropoda > Insecta > Lepidoptera > Noctuidae > Tholera > Tholera decimalis. Next base: position 36,531,756 of record OW964564.2, on the reverse strand, counting down.
ACTTTCACGCTATCAGGCGAAAGAAAGTAGCATCACTTCTTAAAAAAGTATGCCGGTAGTAACAACAGCTTTTTAAAAGCGATTGCTGAGCACCCTGACAGCCCTATACTAGGAAATTATATAGACTCAGATAGCAAATTTAATGACTGAAGTTATACATATAACATATTAAACACTATTTCAAACAAATAGTCTGTAACGGCGTCGTGACTTCCGCATTATCGGGTATCTATCCACAGAATTGTCGGAACACAATACATAACACCTTTTGGCCAAAATTCTTCCTTCTTGAAGGTCGAAAGATGTTCAGTAGGAACCCTCACCACAAAAGAATTAATATTATAAATCCTCAATCGACCCGTGCAACAACTTACCCCAAACCCCGGTCACAGGTGTGTCTATAAACAAAATATAAAACGACCATAACTTCATGAAACCCTGAAACATGTACCGTTCAAGTCGTAAGTACTAGGACACGTAAGTACCTGGTCACTGTTGCAATTTATACTAAGTAAGTGGTGCCATACATCGTCTCAGACTAACGCCTCTAGAACTAGGTCAGCTGGGAACTGAAGAACCTATCATTCTTTATGTACTTAGCTACAATTTTTTAATTTACGGTGCTGTTTATTCTTATTTAGATACTTTATTACGTTATCTAGTGATTTCTCGTTGCTTTTATAATTCATCGGTATTATTATTATTTTCTTTTAATAGTGTGATTATGACTTACGCCGCGAAATAATAATACTTCAATTTTTTTTTATTATGATCAAAATCTCAGTATACATACATATCGTTCTTATACAAAAACCACAAAAGCCCTTATTGGCTTATATATGTCTAGTGAGTTAAGGATAAATTGGGTTTTAAGTATTTTAAATAATAAGTGAATTTGTAAGTTTTACATTTAAAGATGTTAGTTCAAATAGTGCTTACATAATTTCTTTCTATCTTTAACAAACACAGATAATTACTTTCTTAACATATAAATTAAGCATAGATAGAGTAAACGACGGTGTCTGAGCTAGTATTAACTGTGTGACAGACACCGGCGCCTTCCTTTTACTCAATATAAGAACAAGTACATACAGAACAATATTTCTTAGAAATAAATTATGTGCTTACCGTGTGTGCGTACTGGTTCAAGATGGCGTGGAGAGGTCTTGCATCGAATTTTTTTTGTAGTTTTTCAGGTACATTCCCGAGGCCCCGGGTGTGAAAAAATCTGGAAGAGTCCTAGGAGACTATTTAAGTTCAAAAGTCAACTACGTAGACCCTGCATTTGCTGTCATTTTTAAACAAAATTGATTTTATTATACTTTTATATCGGCTTCCACTATGAAACAAAATTCGTTATGATGTTATGATTCAGTTTAAAAACATTTCTTTCATTAATTTGTCCCGCGTGACGACACGAAATTATCCACAGCCTGACTTTACCTACTGCGGGGTAAAATTCTCTCTTCGCTTGTACCTAGCTCCACGTTCCTGTGCTAGACTCCTCCAGGGTATATCCACGATGGCATTAATGTCGTTTGCACATTTCGCCGGAAACCAATCATTCTTCTATCCATTTCTTGGACACCACTCGGTCACAGCTACGAGTATACTCCACCTGGCATTACCGCTACTTCTTAGGTATCCTGCCTTACTTCACTTGAGTGCCATTACGTGATAAATGTGCTGGTAGTTTTAAATATTTGTCATTTGGCTTCTACAAAATTATTAACTACAAAATATTACTTTGGATATACCGTTGATTGAACATAAATCTTTAAATACAAAAATTAAGAACGTCTCTAAATAACAAATTACATCCATTTTAAATATTTGCTTAAGACCTCATAATCCGAGCCACTTGGCCACCCCTGAGATTAAACATTATTAATGTGTTTGAAAAATCTTTTAAAATTTATCACGTTGGGGGTCCCTGTTGAAGAGGGTTCTCTTAAAACATTTAGCAATGTTTAGCGGTTACAGAGATGTAGTAGGGCTGTCACGCTTGCTTCGTAGATTGATCGATAATATGCTATAATTTCTACTTAGCGGTGAGACAAACGAGCATAATGTTCTGGCAGAATCGGATACGTGCAATAATTTTATTTTTTTATGGAGAACCAGTATTATTGTTAAAATTCACATTACTAGCAATAACCCTCCAACTAAGCTAAATGTGCTTGTGTCTGGAGTGGGTTCACGGCAGTAGTGTAATGGTCGGGGTTCGAACTCGTGACCTCTCCATCGCAAGGTCGATACCTTAGCCATTACGCTATTGTCGCAATATTCTGGGAGAAACAAATAAGAGCACCAATTACAATTTTGAAAAAGCATTATAATTTTCATGTGATCATAGTTTAACGAAAAACGAATGATTAATATATGTTTTTTTTTATGATTGAAGAGAGTAAATGCTTTTACTAGTATTTATTATTCATGTTGATTAACGACATTTCAAATATTTTTGAAGAAGTTAAAAATGTTTTCGCCTTGGAAAAAGTGAACAAATGAATTGCTTTAGACTTGTGCAGGTAAGTAATGATGTTGTTGAAATAATTCAATAAAAATAACTGTTAGTGACTCAAGGCATTTTAGAAAAAAAAAATGATAAATAGTGGTGCTTTGCTGCATGCATTGTGTTTCATATACACATACGGCCATACATAATGATTGACAATATACCTGTTTACGTCATCACATCTGTGCCGGCCCTCGATGAAAATCAGCGCTGGGTCATTATCTAGCATAGTGGCACAGCATAATGCTCAGCGATGACCGTTTTGAACGTATGTTACGCAGATTTTTACTCTGGTTTAAATTATTTTTGTTTTGTTTCCTTATTTTCATATGCGTCTCGTATCAGTCAAATATTTTTTTCTTTTTAAGCTAAATGGTCACTAACATTATAATTAGAACTTAAAACGCCATACTTATAATGTGTATTTATGTTACAAGCGCCATAACCACTGATGAGTTCATCATTGTCTTGCATCAGTGCCGAAATATCGGAAACTCGAAAAAAATACACATAGTAAACATCCCAGTTTAACTCCTGATGATAATATATTTTTCTTCTTTCTTCATGTTACAAACGGGCTCCGACTCAACATTGCTGTAATATTTTAACCAAAAGAAATATTCTTCAGGCTTCTTAGTTTAATATTTGAAGCTAAGAACGTATTAATTGATATTTAAAAGATGAGATTAACAGGCTATGAGGAAAAAAGGAAAGTTTGGAAAATTCTCAACTTTTAATATTTGAAAATAATGGCTGACAACCCTAAACTCTTGTCGAACTAAATAAATAAACACAGAGTTAAACAAGCTTGCTGTTAATTTTGAGTTAGAATTACTAAGAATTATTCCTATCAGCATCTTTTAAAGCTTTATAGTATGCAGTGATTTAAAAGAGTTTATAATTTGGAGTTTTTTGCACGTCAGTCTATAGAATCATTATGCTTTGGTACATACAACTACCACAGTTGCGTTGGTTGCGACGGTGACGATTTCAATGTGAGGCATACTTTCTGCGCTTATCACTAACTTTTATAATATTTATTTATTTGGCTAAATAACATAATTTTTACATGAAAGCATACATAAAATACAGCACATGACATTTACACTAGATGTACAATATTAAGGTGAATGGATGAATGATCTCACTGCCATTTTGTCACTAGATGGCGACACATCCACAATTTCGAACATTTTCAATTTTTACACCTAATATATAAATGTTTAATAGACAACTTTATTATACGCTCAACCTAGGGCATTAACTTGATTTTTTTAGATAATCACTATGCTTGTTAACTGGTATCATACAAAGATTAGAGCAAAATAAAGATTTAACCGCATGAATTTACTCTTTACACACACATGCGAAGTAAATAGCAGTAACTTTCGACACCACTAGATGTCGCTTTATTCAAACATGGTAGGAAATTAAAATGTCTAAATGGTGTTAATTTAAAGAAAGACGACCAAATTATTTATAAGATGAATGTCCTTACATTGTAGCAAAAACTAAAAACAAATATTAATTTATTTATTAAACATACTATATATCACTAGAGGTTAAATTGTTATGTTCCAATCTAATTCTTATTAATATAATTATTGGTCTATGCATACTTTTGTTTCTAGGCTCGATATACGATACCTTTTCACCATAACAAATTATTCAGATATAATTTGTCTGAATAATTTGTGTTTTGGGTAATAAAGGTATATCGTACTTATATAGGTTGTTGTAATGTGACTGAACCTAAATAGTACCCAACGTGGAAATAAATTGTGACGTGTTCTAAATAAATAACAGATTATTTATTTAATTGTTTTTTTTTTATTATTAAAAAATAGGTTCGCGTTTGACCACCTGATGGTAAGTGATGATGTGGTCGAAGACGGAGCACGCTTACCTAAAAGTAACCTATTCACTCTTGACTTAAAGACTCCTAGGTTATAGCTATCGGGAAACACAGACTCCGGCAGGGAATTCCACTCCTTAGCCGTACGCACAATGAAGGTATTCCCAAAACGTTTCGTGCGTATGGGTGGGATGTCTACCATGCATCGATGGCGCTTCGCCGTTTGTCTCGTAGTCCGATGATGGAATGGGCTTGGCGGAATTAGACTGTGTAATTCCATCGCACACTCCCCGAAATGTAACCGATAGAAAGCCGATAGACTTGCAACTCGTCGTCGATGTTCAAGGCTCTGGAGCTTTGACTCGACCAGTGCATCATTGCTAATGAGTCTCTTGGCCCGCTTCTCGATAGACTCAAGCGCGTCTAGTTGGTATTTAGCAGATTGTAAAGCTTTTTATTGTACTTTACTATAAATTAATAATATTTATCTATGGTTAATATTTTCATACAAATAATCGTTTTATTTACTCTCACTACATTTACCTAAATAGTTTCTGGTTGGATTCGAACCATCGACTCGTGCCACCATACAAAGATAACATTTTTTTTTTATATTTTGATGTTTACAATTATGATTCTGATTTTAGTATTAGAAAGAATTATGTACGTAGATTACAATTTATATAACATCACACGTAAGTGTATATAGCGGCACATGTATGTATCTTACACAACACTCTTACTTACTCTCACTCGTTAGAATATTTATTTATAGATGTCAAATATACCTACAATTATTATCATATTTGACATATTAATTTTCATTAGCAGTACTGAGTTATCTTTTAGTACTACGATTGGCTATTTTCAACAAAATATAAACCAAAAAAATATTTGTACCTATAAAAGTTACGAACATTCAAAATAGGTACCTACATGAAAACTATCGGCCGACATCAAAGGATACCTATCAAAAGTTCGCTCGCAAATGATTTCGCTTAGATTTTATTATATAATAAGAACTTCATTAGGTATGTTATTTCTAAATTTCTTTTTATTGTTGTAGGTCTGAGAAATTTACTTCCAACTGTTAGTTTTATTGATGCAATAAATGTTATTAATTTATTTTACATTGTGATATTTACATATTTATCCTGGAATATTGTTGATCGAAGGTACCTACACATGAATTTGGGTTTATTAGATTTGATTAGAGAAATGTAGGTACCTACCTACATACTTACGATTCTAATATTATCTATACCAATATTATAAAGCGGAAAGTTTGTTTGTTTGAACGCGCTAATCTTCGAAAGAACTGGATGGATTTCAAAAAATATTTCTGATTATAATAGGCAGTTTTATGAGGAAGACTAGTAGATCGGATATCTAGCATTACGCTAATGTCTCGGTTTTCCTAAAATAAGGGCATTAGTGAAATAAGTCGGAAGTAAATTATTATAATCGCGTGCGCTGGCGAAATGCTGATATATACCAAAAGTTCATGTAGGTACTACAGAAATGTAGGGTTTATGCAGATCTTAAAAAAAGTCCGCGGTACTACATATCTAACTTTTATAAATAAGAAACAATAAGGCAAATTATGTAGATACAGAAAATTTTGTAAAAATAAGGCATAGCTTTGTAGTACCTACCTATTATTATTTTGCCACTATTTTGATAAGTACTTACATTCGAAAGTAGTTTTATCATCAAGACATATTTATGAAGATAAACTTTGTCTTTTACAGAATATAATTTGGACGCAAAGTTTAGGAGAAATGTAAAATTAAAATTATTCAACATATACTATACTCGCCGATATTTATTCCTCACTGATAGCATAGGTACCTAAACTTGGTTTCATTTCAATTTCTTTGCTAAGAGACTTCCTAACATTTAGGTATGTGAAATTATTTTTATTTCACATTTTTTTACTTCAGGGGGCTTAGTATGAGTTTGCGATACTATTATCGTTTTCGAAAACTTTAGCTTTGTCTCTTTCACACTCACCTACAAGTTCGGTACATGTGAAAGAAACAAAGCGATAGTTTTCGAAAACGATAAAAGTATTTCAAACTCGTACCTACTAAGCCCACAGGTGTGTGGTTTTTATATCTATACTTAGCTAGACGTATTTTTCGTCTATATTTTTACGATTCTTGATTTTGTGTAGGTACTTATAATCAATTCATTACATGTACAATTGTATATCTTCATATGTATAAAATGTATCAATCATATTTTCATTTATAACGTGGCCGAGAATTTTCACCTAAGTACCTAGGTATACCTACCAACAACAGTATTACTCAACTCAATTTTCAAATTCCCGGAGTTGCGGGAACGTTCTAACAAGCCTCGGACGCAACGACGGACGGAACAGTCAGTATGAGTTTGCCACGCCCTTCCACTCTACCCCGATCCGGGGCTGTGGTATCTCGTTAGATTTGAGTATTTTTTATAGTAACTTGTGTAGTTACATTCGAAAAGCACCATTTGTGAAGTGGACCTGATGATGAAGACCACAGATGGCCACTGGAACTACTCAATATACAAGTAGGAATAATAAGTATTTCATGTGTTCCGCTTCGATTACTTGAATGTGGTTATTAAGCACAATATGCTCGTCACAATGCATATGGTGAAGCGAAGCTGATGGTGAAGTACCAGGAGAACTCCTCAACAAATAACGGCCCAACATTGGGAAAAGCAATATTTTGTAAATGAATATAAGTAGTTGACATTTAGGCTCTTGTAACTAGGTAAATTAAAAATCGACCAACTAAAAAGAGTGAAATAAAAACTTCCACTTCCAAAAAACACTGCAAAGTGAAAAATAACTTTAATTTCGGAAGTCGGTGCCAAAAACGAAAATACCAAACTAAAAACACCGACTACCGAAATTAAAAATATTTTTCACTTTGCAGTGTTTTTTGGAAGTCGGTTTAATTTTTTGGTAAAAAGTTTTTTATTTAGGAGATGAGATGACGGCTAATAGACATGTATGGAATAAGAAAACATACTTACTACGCAGACCCCAAATAAATTTGGATTGAGGCAAGAAGATGGAGAAATACTCATGAATATATTATGTATACCTATATGTTATAATTCTGGATTAGTCCCATACATAATTATATGGGACCTACACTATATTTTTTGTTTGAACCTCTTTTGCGAGAGGCATTCAGGGCTCAGGGGTAGGAGGCGATGCCCGCCGGGGTTGCGGAAATGTTCTAACAAGATACCGCAGCCCCGGAACTTAAGGACAGCTGAAGGAACAGGGTGGGTTTTTAGTCAGTAGAAGTCTGACACTCCCTTCCGCTCCACCCAGAGCGGAAGAAGTCATTCGATGATTTACCCACCCAGAAAAAAAGGGGTAGGAGGTGTCTTCTGTCCCATCCCAATTCTTCTTTGGCTCCATTATACATTATCTAAAAATACATTAGGTATGTAATAATATAATTTTGTTTGAAACGTTCAACGTATAAAATATAGTTAGGTAGGTACCTACTTACTATTTTTATCCATAGTTATTATTATTATTATATATATATGTATATATACAGCGGCTCCACTCGTCCCTAATTCACTCAAGAATAATGTAGCTTTTCAATGGTGAAAGAGTTTTTAAAATCGGTGCAGTAGGTACCTACTTATTTTTTGAGTTTATCTGTTACAAACAATCAAATCTTTCATCTGATATTTTTACCGCATTTTACGACTCCAATGAGTCAACTCACTCAAGACACACCCATGACACTATAGAAAAGAAGTAACTACCTACTGTTTATATTCTTGGCTCAAGGTCAAACTGTCAAACGCTCAAAATTGGCGGCTACTAGCGATTGATTTTAGGTATCTATCTACGTATCTATCATAAAAGGTTATTAATTTAAAAGGTTCAAAAAGGTAATTGATAAAATAATAAAGTAAATTATTTCATTGTTTCAGTATTTTTTCATAATAAACTTTTTTTTGCTGGACGGGAATATCATCGAATAACTTCCCACTCTGGGTTAAGCGGAAAGGAGTGTCAGACTTCTACTGACTAAAAACCCACCCTGTCCCTTCAGCTGCCCTTAAGTTCCGGGGCCGCAGTATCTTGTTTGTACATTTCCGCAACCCCGGCGGGCTAGTTTTTTTTTTACAATGAATATACAAAGCGATGTAGGTACCCATTGATGTATTAAAAGGAGGAAGATATGTTACTCTCTAACATTGCAATCAGTAAACCTGGGCTCGGCGCACGAAAACATGCACGGTAACTCACACATCTGTGTTCAGTGTCATCATCAGTCACAAAACTACAGTTACCGATAGACAAGGATAGAGATAGGAGACGGCGCTGTAGGGCGAGCGAAATCGCCTCAGCTGCCGAATGTTTGCGCTTATGAATGAAATGAGATTGCATGTATGGGTAAGTACCTACGTAGTTAGTGATCCCATGACCCATGTCTCTTATTTTTCTTCTTGGTGTAACTAAAACTGTCTTGCTACACAAGAAGTCATTTTGATGCGTATTTATTCCAAAAAATCTTAAAAACACGAAGAGAGGAGAACTTCTTGAGCTGTGTGATCAGATCAACAACGTTCCGTACGCGACTGAGTGCCAACAACGGGCAATCACTTAGTTTTGTAGGACCAAACGCTGTGTCTAGTACCGTATCTTCCCCCTTTTAATATATCAATGGATGTACCTAATCTATTTACTATTTAGGGACATTTTGTACTTTAACAAATTTTTAAACCTGTTACATTACATTAATAAAAAAAATTGTTTAGCATCGTTGTGAAAATTTATGAAACGAAAAAGCGACAGTAAAAAGAGACGTGACGAGACACATAAATTGCCGAATTTTGGAATTCTGTTGGGACCAAGTGGTAGAGCTTTTGATGCCCTTTAAAATGAGCCCAAAATCGGCTATCTTGCGATCACGGGAACGAAGTTAGGTCGCGGGGGGGTGAAGCAGCCCTGAGAGGGGGGCGGGGAGGGGGTTTCGTGGGGAGTTCAGGGGGGTGTGAGGGGTAAGCCCCCTTTACTCCTCACCCCCCTGAACTCCCCACGAGACCCCCTCCCCGCTCCCCTCACACACAAATTTTTGAAGGTTTTTTTGAAGGGGTCACTTCTACCACGTGTGAATTGCACACATGTTTTTTTTTTTTCTTAAAATCGGAAAGCGGTTTACAGAATACATCTATCTACCAAATTTCACATGTATAGTCCTAATAGTTTCGGAATAAAATGGCTGTGACATACGGACGGACGGACGGACAGACAGACAGACACACAGACAGACAGACACGACGAAACTATAAGGGTTCTGTTTTTTGCCATTCGGCTACGGAACCCTAAAAAGCCGTCAATGACACATGCCTAATCTTGAGCGTTTAGCTTCCATGTATGTCAACAGTTTCGGGTCGAAACATGACATAAATAGAAGCTAAACGCTAACGATTAAAATTTAAAAACCTTTTAATAAATTAACAGTTTTTTCAATCTGTTGACCATGGAAGATTAACATTTAATTTACATTAACCAAAAATCCGTCAATGACACATGCCTAGTCGCATCGCCGCGTCCTTCACTCGATGGTAACTCTTGGCGATTGTTTGAATTTTCGAACAGTGCCATCTATTATAAATGTTTACCGAACGTAAACTCGTAACACAAAAGCAACGAACTTTTTCTCGGTGCTTCTATAAATTTCTGTCAGATGGCGCGATTCAGGTCACTCACACATGTAAAGATTTTTCGTTTTTTATTGGGTCTAATTCTCCTAGAAATACTATTTTTTTTATAAAATTTGGGCGATACGCGATCATAATACATTATAAAGTCTCATTATACTTGCTTTTATTCTGCAGAAACCGTTTATTTACGGAGATTACATCTCCGGAAAAATGTATGGCGAGGTCTATCTAGGCATTCACCTTAAGCAGTAAACACATCTTGCTACACAATATACCAAAATCTAACAATCTCTACACATCTCTATTTAAAACATTTGCACGCCATAGTATAGACAAACATGTCGGAACTTTATTTTAATTCGTATGTTATCTCATATGCGTTTTTAATCTGTATGTGCACACAGTTGAGCAAATAAACATACCTTATCTTATCTTCAAAGATTTATTAAGGAAAACGAAATTGACCAGACTTGATAGAATTAACTTCATATATTTGACAAACACACCTTGACAATTGAAATAAAAGTTCCTGTAAATAGTACACAACATGTAACAGAATAAACGCAATTCCTGAAAGTAGTTGGTTCAGAATCGGCTTCTGAATCAATTTCCGTTATAAAAATAGGTGTTAAATATCGACAGAAAAATCTTTCATTTAACTTAAAATGGAAACACAGTATCATGACAAATTAATACAATCCTTAATTCAAGGAAATGCACTGGTGTGCGTGTCGACCGCTAATATTGCATGAGTGTATGCGTCTGCGTAAGGATATTATATGACGCACATGCGTTTAGTAAGGATAAATATTTTATAAAAAAATGTCTAGGTTTGGTTTCAATTTATTTAGTTACCGATGTTGTTTTAGACTTATAATTTAGTATTCTAATTGGGGTGTCTGAGGTATTGCGCGTAATCTGTTACACCTTGTGAAATAATTATATATTGATATAGATTATTCCTATTCCTTGCATAGCTCCGTAAATATAACTTTACAGTCATCATCATAATTATGCTTAGCCTTTTCCTAATTATGTTATAAATATGGTCAGCTCCCAAGCTAACCAAATACAACTGAGTATTAGTGTTAAACCAGTAGCTGGATAACACTTTAATCCATGGGCAATCCAGTGTCAGATTTACTGGCTTCTAACTACCCGGAACGGCTTTCAAAGAAGTCCAAATGACGACTTAAGTGTTTTCCGAAACACGGGGGTACACGGTACAACCTAAACTTAAAAAAAACTTTACAGTACTTATATTATTACTAGTACTCACGCGGGGCTTCGCTCCCGTGGATTCTATCACGGTAAAAACATAACTCTCCTTTTTTGCAGTCGCGTAAAAAGTAGCCTATAACCTTCCTCAAGCTTCAAGCTACTTCCATACCAAATTTCATCCAAATCCACCCAGTACTTTCGAAGATTAGCGCGTTCAAGCAAACAAACAAACAAACAAACAAACTTTTCCGCTTTATAATATTAGTATAGATAACCTAGAGCAGCTCATGGTTACTGGCAAGGTCATGGCAACCAGCTAAGAGGTCGCAGTCCAACTAGATGGTCTGCCTAAATCCCTCAACTCTGAATACTAAGTTACACGAAGCACTCCACGAAGCCAAGGATAGGCACCGATGAAAAAGCGTCGAAAAAAGTTCCATTAGGGGAATCACGACTCTCAGTAATGAGGCAGACAGACGACGCTAGGTGGAGCATATTAATTATGATTAAACAAAATCATATCAGCGAGCTATTTAATTTCAATAAGATATAATCAATTTGGAGAATTATATGTATAAATTCAGTTGATATGCGATGCATCAATTAAAATTTATTTTCTTTCTTACTAGTGGTCACGAAATTCGGGCGTATAATTTATTAAAATTGTGTTTTATAGCTTTACAACTCAAATATTAGCTTCCTGCAATCCTTTTCCCTATAAACATTACATACATAAAAACTTTTTACCAAAAAATTAAACCGACTCCCAAAAACACTGCAAAGTGAAAAATAACTTTAATTTCGGTAGTCGGTGTCTTTAGTTTTGTATTTTCGTTTCTGGCACCGACTTCCGAAATTAAAGTTATTTTTCACTTTGCAGTGTTTTTGGGAGTCGGTTTAATTTTTTGGTAAAAAGTTTTTATTTCACTCTTTTTAGTTGGTCGATTTTTAATTTACCTAGTTACAAGAGCCTTAATGTCAACTACTTATAACCTTTTACAAAATATTGCTTTTCCCAATGCTGGGTCGTTAATTTTTGAGGAGTTCTCCTGGTACTTCACCATCAGCTTTACATCACCATATGCATTGTGACGAACATAAAGTGCTTAACATCCATATTCAAGTATTCGAATCGCAATCCACGAAATACTTATTATTGAGTGGGTTCGGCGGCCATCTGTGGTCTTCATCATCAGTTCTACTTCCCCAAATGGTATTTTTTGAGAGCAACTGCACAAGTTACTATAAGAAATACCCAAAACGCCATAGGTGTGCCTATAATATTTGAAGAGTACCCTCGATTTCTCCAGGATCCTATCATCAGATCCTGACTTGGTGACAATGGGACCAATTTCGAAGTATACCCTTTCAAACAAAAAAAGAATTTTCCAAATCGGTTCATCCGTCTTCGAGTAATCGGTGATCATACATAAAAAAAAATAAAAAAAAATAAAAATACGCGTCGAATTGATAACCTCCTCTTTTGGTCGTCGGTTGAAAATTACGCGGGGGAAAGAATATTTAGAACAGTTATGTTCTAAATATTCTTTCCCCCGCGTAATTTTCGTGAAAAGTTTTTACATCAAATATTAATATTATATTCTGTTCCATCCCAGTATCAAATAAAACATAATTATTATGTAAGATGAAGAGAAATATTTATAAACAATGAAATTACGGTGATATCTTCACAACAGTACAACCCAATTAGTCTTAGCTTGACATAGGACATTTTCTTATATAAAAGAAAATACAGATAAAAATAAACGTTTAGAAATAGACCTACAGATAAAAAATAAATGTTTACTATGACCGAAATGATTGAAAAGCATGCAAAACATACACAACCATTAACAAAATACCTATAATATTTATTTTCATAATAAATCTTTATTGTTAATATTCTTAATAAAATAATCAATTAACTATTTGGTTGTCATAGAAGACAGATTAAAGACAATCCGCCAATGTTATCGTTCACAAATCATTTAACAAGAACAGGATCATAGACTATACGAGCACAGAGGTGATATCTTGTGTGTTTGATTTTATGGTACCTACACTAGCTTTTGCCCGCAACTTTGTTCACGTGAAATTTTCGCATATTTATCTGGGATACAAAGTAGGCTATATGCAACAAATGTTTTACCGAAATTCTACTTTTTTTTTGCACTAGGCAACATTTTGTATGAAGTAATAACAAAAATTACGAAAAATAAATGTTTGTTTAGTGATATTTGCCAACTTTTAATCATTAACAAAAATTTGCTACGTCATCAACTATGATAATAACTTAAATTTCAGTTCAGTCGCGCCGTAATTAATTTTTAAATTGGTTAAAATGATTTAATCTGGGATTTTTCATTAAAAAACGAATAATCTAACTAACTCAAAAACTACTGAATTTCGGTAGAACATTTGGTGACTTAATTTGTTGTATTTTAACCCTACTATGACGTCCTGCATGGAATACGTCGAGTTACCAGTAGCCCTGTATAGATTAGTACGATTTTTTATTTTGGGCTGAAGTAAATAAAATATTCAAAAAAGATGGGCTAATTCGTTTGTTTCTATGATCATCATCGTCGCTTAGCCTTTCCAAAATAATGTACGGGTTGGCTTCCAGTCTAACTGGATGCATCCCTGGATGACTACCACAAGCCAGTACACGGGTAACACGATACCCTATGGCCAGACCAGATTATGTGGCCTCTGATGGCAACGACTGTCAAAGAAGTCCAAATGACAACCGGGACTAATGACGTGACGTGCTTTTCGAGGCACGGGAATATCACACCGCCATCTTCCAAATTCCAGGATACTACTAATAAATTCCTTACAAAAATCGAATAGCACATTTTGACAGACGGGAACGGGAATCGTCGTCAGCAGTTGCGTTTGCGACCACTAGAATAACGAGACAGGCAGTGTTTGTATGTTTGTAAAAGTAATATTCTTTGAAAGAATTGATTGGATTACGAAATTAATTCAACGATACAGACTAATCATATCTACGTGCCATATCATCTGTGATAAGCGCGCAGTAATTATTTTTAAGTAGTGATGTTTTATTCCGATAATAGTGATAAGATATTGAAAGTGTCATAACAATGTTAATTTCTCAATTTCTTTCTAGGTTGCTCTAAATAGGAATTCATGTGAATTTCAGACAGTGGGTTGGTATAATTTTTTTGTTAGGGTTTTGGATATGGGAATAGGGTGAAAAGTCCCGCAATTAGGTGAGATGGTGGACAAACGCCTCCGACTAGAGAGGTTTGTTTTTGCCTGGTAAGAAAATACCTGATACATATTTGTATTCTGGTGTTTTTAAGCAGGCTATTTAAGCGTCAAAGGATTTCTATGCGTAGTTAATATATTGCGAGATAGATGTCACCACAAGGGAAACTTAAAACGCGCTCGGCCTTTGAATTAAAATAAAATGAAATACTTATTACTATAACTGGTTTCATGTTTTTTTGCCGTTTTATTTTTAGCTTGATAAGGTAGGTGTTTTCTGACTGACTAAGAAGTCTGTCTAAGAACGTCTCTTTTAAAGTCCATATAATTCTTATTGTTCAAATCATATGCGAAGCATGTACATAGGTTCATGTCTGTGGTGCTCTCATGAGGGAAGAAGCACACACATTTGAGTGGATCTGTCCAGACAGTGCAAGCATTTGTCAGTTATTGTGTAGCTCTACTAAGGCGATAAAACCGAAGAAGGGATTTTTACTTCACTAAAACCTCTCCGGTGGCCACCATCAGTACATGAAGGGGAAACCCAGGTCCTCTAAGGAAACCACTCTGGAGCTCTTAGAGTGCAATGCCTGTTAGATAGATATACTCTTTATTGTACACCATAACTTTATTTACTTTAACAATATTGACATTTTTACTTATACTTGACATTTTTAATATATTTTTTTACTTCTTTTATTTTTAATATTAATCTTCTTAATTGACTATACGTTTTGACATGAAATAAAAATTATGAATATTAAAATTTTACTTGCTTGCATAATAATGTTATGACGAATTTATATTTTAATTTAATAGTATAATATTTTTTTCTTAATAATTTGTATGTCAATTGACAAAACATAGCGCACTACCTAATTTTTAAGATCTTGTAATTATAATTCTGAACAGAATCAAATACGGATTTAGCAACAACAAAGCGTGTTACAATGGGCGATCTTATTGCTGCGTTAGAACACTTCCCTGAGGAGACTGTGAAAAGATCTACACTGTGCTTCGCTGTGTATGGTTGTATGTGACCATGTGTAGTCAAAGTCTCCACTTTTATGGCTCACGACCCCAAACACCCGCTAACATTAAGGTCCAGTTGAAAACCAGCGTCAGGAATTTTGCAGTTGTCTGGCATTTTGATGAACTTGGCCCATTTGGCACAGACGTGAGACAAACGCAATGCTGTTTTAGTTAATTTTTTGATTTAGTTTTAAAAGGAAAATGCCAAGGCTTCCTTCAAGACTCGGCCAGAACCGACAAAGATAATAAAAAAAAAGATAAAAAAATAATAAAAAAAGATAATAAAAAAGGAAGATAATTATATAATTTGACTGTATAGTTAGTTTTCTATAAGAAGTACACCAAATAAAGTTATAGTTCTTTGAAGTTGACCACTTAATACTTCTAATTTTAACAATAACATGAAATAAACTATAAAATTATTTAATAATGACTATTGAATTCGTTTTCAACAGTCAAGGTGGTCGTTAGGAATACAGAAATCGGAGTCCGGTAACAAAACAATAAACAACACAAAACTCAAAAAACACATACGACACTTCGTCGCTCGTCATTAAACGCGGGAGAAGTAAAACTTAAACAATGACAACTACAAGATTAAGTGTTACCAGCACTAAATAACTATTCTAAACTATATCGATAATTGAATTGAATTACTTTAAATTATTATAAGATATTAAAAAATATAACTAAAAATATATTAATTATTATAAGAATTACGAGTTATGACTTTAGTAACTAATAAATTCACTTACGTGGGTTCATAATGATATTAATGTAATCGATTTGCAAGTGCAATATGCAAGTGCGTATCGATATTATTTTATTTTGGTATTGGCAACATTTCTAATTGAAATTGTAAATAGAAAACGTGTTGATAAATTGAATAACTATTTAAAATGACTTTTAAACGGTGTACTTCTACAGATTTTATTTATACTGTATAATTCTTACAGTTTTATATAATGAATTATCATTAATTTAGAAAGTCTGTCGGACACCACATGATTCGAGCCGAAACTTGGCATTCACCTTTGTATTAATTATTGTGCGCCTTTTCATTTACACCAAATAAAATGTATTTTGTTTGTTTCTTTCTTTATTTTCTTTCTTCCTCTCTTTCAGCCTGCATTAATAAAAAGAACGGGCTGAAAGACAGGTATACTCTAATAATAACGTTTGGTTCAACGCACTATTAACAATACAATGCTTACCATATTCAAATAACTATGAACTGCAGTGTTAATTACTCTTCGTTACGTCCCATTCTTACATAATTTATTACTAATTGAGGATTTCTGTTTGTGTATGATGTTGTAAAGAAAAATTATGTACTGATGTTGAAAAGTCTGTGGTTCACTGGAATAGTCAATTAAGTTACAATTACAATAAAATTTTCACTGCTTAAGATCGCTTCTGTCTGGACTGTAATCTGATTATTAGTCTCAAATTTTTGAAAGGTTAGTCGTGGCCCATATTCATAATGTATGTATTATGGGTTGCAATAATATTCTTATAAAAAATAGACTCGCGTTCCACCACCTTCTAACCAGACGGTATGCGATGATATGGTCGAAGATGAAGCACGATTAATTAGAAGTTTCCGATTCACTCTTGAATTAGACTTCCAGGCCGTGTCCACAGGCTGTGTGCGTATACTTTCAAACACAAAACTAGGATATATACCAACTCGTAAATTATGAAAAAACGCTCACTCGTGCCATCGTAGACCTCGTGTATTGCTTACCATCATGCGAGATTGAGATCAAGAGTGGGCTCTAAAAAATAACTTTATTTATTTAGTTTTTAATAATTGAATATACACTTAAATAAAAACCCTAAACTATATAATATATACATCTGAAAATAAACTAAAAAATGGGGTCCAGAAATTCGTGCGCATCGCTGTCTACTGATAATGTGCCCAAAAGACTGGTGGCATTGCCACGCTGTATGGCAATGCTTAACCGCTGTCCAACGTAAAAGCCAGTCTGTGGGTCACGCCTGTGGGCTCCTAAATAAATAAAAAATAACTTTAATTTTTTTGCCTCTATTTCGAAAATTCATCAGCCTGTTTGTATCCTAAAAACTCCACGGAGCAAAGTAGTATCGCTTCTGTAATCCTGCTCCATGACGCAAATTAGCCTGTCGTTGGCAACATAACAAAGCGACTGCACGCACGAAGCGCGCGCGCCGTATCGCAATCAAAGGGCGATCGCGACGATTAATAATTTGAAATTCGAATTATTACTAACCTTCTATTTTAAATTTGAATTCGAGTGAATCGTAGTGTGTAATTTTTTGATGAAATAAAAGTGCGTTCTTTGTGTGCTGAATTTAATTGGATTTTATTTTCATTGTGGTAAGTTTTTAACTCGTTTTTATTAGGTCGAGCTAAAGGTACCAAAGTAACTATGTAATAAAATCTAAGAATCCGAATTACACGCACTTCTAATTGCTGTATCATCGTGAAACTTAGTAATTATATGTAGATTAAATGACAATACAATATTATGATACCAACGAGCTGTTCTGATGATGGAATTGGAAGGTGGCTGATGGAACCTTGGACTGCCTACTAGTATATATAGCGATTTTGGGCTCATTAGATCGTCTTAACATTTATTCTGTCCATTTCTCCTGAAGACAAGGACATAATATGGTTATTGTGTGACCATTGAGCTGGTCTGATGATGGGACTGGAAGATGGCTGACGGAACCTTGGACTGCCTACTATAAAAGCGTATTTTAGTTTTTTAAACTATTCATTTATTATGAATAATTAAAGATATGCCTGCTCTATTTATTTGAACATAGTGTTTGTACCTGAGGTATTGACGTATATTTAATTCTAAATTTTATGTACACAGATAATACAAAACAAAAAGTATTGAAACGAAAATTTTCGATCTCCATAAACTTCTACATTGAGCTACGCGATACCTAACAAAATGCTTGCACTGTTTGAACAGGTTAACTTAATTTTGTGTGTTTCTTCGCTTAAAAGAACCAGAGGCATAATTGAAAGGGATTTATATGTTTTGATCAGTACCGAATGTACGGACTCCAAAAGAGACGTTCATCATGAGTGCTACGAGTTTGTTTCAGTGTTTCTCCTCAGAAAAAACAGCGGCATCTTCTCATCAAAATTTACGAAATAACATTGGCCAAGTGCGAGTCTGACTCGCCCATGAAGGGTTCCGTACTACGCAACTACGCAAATATCTTTAGTTTTCATACTGTTTGTATGAAATACAAAGTAATATTTGCGGATTTAGAAAATGTGCATTATCTCAAAAACTGCTGACTCTATCTCGTTCAAACTAATTTTCATTGAAAGTTTTAAATAAGATCTACAATATATTTTTTTTTAGTTTTTTACATCTATTATTATGAAAGTTAGAGGGGGAATTAACAGAGTCCATCTACCTACCAAGTTTCACATGTGTAGTCATATTTTCGAAATAAAATGCCTGCGACATCGACATACGGACGGACGAACAGACATGAGGAATCTCGCGTTCCGTTTTTTTGCCATTCGGCTACAGAATCCTAAACAAACGTGAAAGAGCGTTATTTACAACCAATTTGCAAAATAAGAATATCATATAATATTATCATTTCACATATCTATGAGAAATTCTGATTTTCAAATGATTGCATTGATAATAAATTGTATTATACAAGCGAACCATATCTGTGCACTTAGGTAATAAGAATTTATTGCACGATGAGGTACTATCCGACGCACGGTGGGCTGAAAAACGGCTTTCATAGACTTAGGCATTTTATTTTGCAAGTGCCAGTTTTTGTGCCGGATATCACTTCTATTTGTTATAACAATATACAAAAATGACACCAGAATTGATTCTGCACAAAAACGAAGGAATTATAATTTTTTTACGAAAATTTTGTATGGAGCTAGTATGAAAAATCGAAATATCTCTGAAACGGCAGCGATAACCGTAATATCCTTATAGGAGGTTTTAGTACTAATTATTTATGATTTTTTGACATACGTTACATAATGGTTGTAGATGCCTTTTTTTTTTTTTAAATCGTCAAAATATTTTTATTTATTTTTACATATTAAACGTTCCTTTTAGTGTTTAAGTTGAAGAATTCAGAGCTTTAACAACTCTTAACATAAAATAGCATCACCCCTATAGACCTGAAGGACTAGACAGAGGTGTGTAGTATCTTAATAAGTTTAATAATAATAATAATAATAAGTTTATTTTGCCATTAACAGAATTACATTAAATTAAACGATACAATCAGAGCTCTTAAAAAACATTTATCAAAAAGGGTAATGACCCCCATGCTAGGAAAATCCTGTGTTATGGGGACATTGGATCCATCCATGTGAACTTTTAAGATTATAGATATTTTGTAAGTAGGTGACACATTTACTTTGTTAATAACAATTTAATTTAATTCTGATTTCCCGACCAACAGACAAAGATGAGATATGTATGCGGTTGGTGTGTTTGTGTGTGTGTGTGTGTGTGTGTGTATGTGTGTGTGTGTGTGTGTGTGTGTGCGTGTGTGCGCGAAGGTGAAGTGAGTGCAAGGAGCCGTATAAGATGATGGCGTATGTGTGTAAAATGGTATGGTAGTGGGTGTGATATGTTAGAATTTATACAGATATATAAAAGTGAGTGAGAGAGACGCGAATTTAAGAAGTAAATGATAGATAAGATAATTAGTTGTTTCAACATTACACAGAATGTCATTTATATGGTGTATTAATTAGATTTTCTGTTTCGTCATAGTCTAGCGACATAAGATATTGTTTAGTTTTATGTTTACATTGGTTTGCATTTAATGCGTGTATGTTAAGTTTTGTGTGCAATTTGTTATACAGTAGAGAGCTCAAGTATGGATAATGGCGCTTTGCAAAAGTTGTATTGGCATGTAGTCTGGGGCAAGCAGGCATTGGTCTTCTCCTTGGGGTGGACCTACTAGTATCAGGAGGTGGAAGAGTAGCGTGCTTACGCATGACTTAACCGGACACATAATAATATCGACACAAAAGGAATTTTAAAACCTTGCATACGTTCAAAATACAAAATAACATATTGTGTAGTCATCTAATGAGTCTGATGACAAGTAATTAAGTAATTAGAATGATGGTTGTAGTCTTCTGATTCTAATGAGCCTATTAAGTGATTAAATGATTTGAAATATCTCGCAACAATACCAACTAAGAACTGCATTCACCTTTTTATAATTAGTGAGCTAATGTGATTTGCTAATGTTGATTAGTTCTACTATGAGTTCTACGAAATGTTTTTGACGATTATAAATTTTTATTATCATATCTTTTATAACTTTAATGAGGGTAGTTAACTAATTATTGACTTTATACAATAAAAGGGCTATAATTTTGTTCCATAATTTAGATTGTTCACAACCGTGTAACTGCTAACACTAAAACTATTTGCTTTGCGACTACAAAATCTTAGAATGGAAAGTTTAATCACCAACTTAGATTTGTTTGTTCTTCTAAAAAGTGAGTGTCCTTCATTTAATCATGAAGTATTGTTTAGTGCAATTGTGTCCCGCATAGGCGATTGCCTTTCTGCCGAAGATCAAGTAACTCTCAAAGAATTTTGCCGGAGATTCACGCGAGCTGCTTTAAACAGGTGGCAGAAATCTAAACGATTCTTTGATAAGTTTAGAAATACGTACGGAGAGTGGTTGCAAGCAAATATTGATTGGCCGAGTTGCGTGCAAACTTTAATAAATCAAGAACCAACTGTTGATGAGATACCAAGAGCACGCTCAGTCTCTCCAGAACCTTCGACATCATCGACTGTTGGAACAATGACAAAAAGGTCCCGAAAACCATTCAAAGATCTGGGAAGCAAACAGAAAAAGAGAAGATCTAGTGAGCACATAGGCGAGGATTCCTGTGAATTGGCATATGCAGCTGCAGCACGTTTAAAAGAAGAAGGTTATGAAGATATCGCATCTGTAATCAATTATATGATCAAAAATCCAGAAGCTGCCGTTAAAATCAAGGAAAGCATTAAGAAAACAGTAATATTTACACCAGAGAAAGCACTTGGATTGCTTCTTTCACTTAAGCTTTCAAAGTGGCAATATATTACGTTGCGAGAGACTGCCATTCGGGAAGGTGCTAAGGATATTTACCCATCCTACTATAAACTGCAACAAACTAAGCTTGCATGCTACCCTCCTAATCAATCAGTATCAGTTACGGATTCATCAGCTACAATTACACTTCAAGCTTTACTTGACATCACGGTGAAGCGGATTCTTCAAAGTCTTTCTGATAATGTGGAAAATAAGCAGTTAAAGCTGATATCGAAGTGGGGATTTGATGGTGCTTCCAATCAAAGCCGATACAAGCAGAAAATGGACGGCGAGCATGATGATTCAAGCATTTTCATGACCTCCTTGGTGCCACTGAAACTGACAGATGGAGATAATACTATATGGACAAACCCGAAACCATGCTCAACTTTTTATTGTCGTCCGGTTCAGTTCACTTTTGTAAAAGAAAGCCATGCAGTTTACATTGATAACAAAAGAAAAATGGATGAGCAAATTGAGGCCCTTAACCCCACAGAGTGCATTAATAGTAACAGGGTGACTCATAAACTAATGATGACAATGATCGACGCAAAAGTCTGCACGTACCTTTCTGAAGCTAGATCAAATGCATCATGCTACCTGTGCTTAGCAAAACCAACAGAAATGAACCACTTAGATGCTGTAACATCAAAAACTGTGTGTTCTGACATATATGAATTTGGCCTATCATCCCTACATGCCCGTATAAATTGCATGGAATGTCTGTTACACATTGCGTACAGACTTGACTTCAAACAGTGGGCAGCAAGAAGTAATGAGCATAAAGATATGTTACAAAACAGAAAAAAAACATTCAAAATAAATTTAAAGAGGAGCTCAATCTGTTAATTGATATAGTAAAACAAGGCTCGGGAACTACCAATGACGGGAATACCGCAAGGAAGTTTTTCGAGTTTCCCAATAAAACTGCAGCTATTACTGGGTTGGATCAAAACCTGATAAAAAGATTTGCTGTTATTTTGCAAGCAATAACATCTGGTGAGAAGATCGATGTCATCAAATTTAAAGATTTTGCTCGCAAAACAGCAGAAAAGTACGTGGAATTATACGACTGGTACTACATGTCATCAACCGTACATAAACTATTAATACACGGAGCTGACATAATCGAAAAAAATGATATTGTCCCGATTGGGACTCTCTCGGAAGAAGCCTCAGAGTCTCGAAACAAAGATTTTAGGAGGTTCCGGGAACATCATTCGCGGAAAAGAAGCAGGCAAGATTCTAATCAAGATATCCTAAATATGCTTGTTGTTTCTTCGGATCCTATTCTAAGTGCACAAAGGCCGAAGTTAGATGTCAAAAGGAAGACAACCTTTTTTGCTGAAACTCTCGACCTAATACAGTTTCCGGAAACTGAGTTCGAGTTTGTAGGTATATCCGATCTGGATTCTGACTCGGAATTGGAGTCCGACAACGAAAGTTGTAAAGAAAATTTGTAAAATTTAATTATTTTTCTTTATGTTCTTTTGTTATTTATGTTAGTTTATTGTACCAATATGTTTAGTTAATAATTTCATAAATTATAGTTTCAAATATGTATTTTGTATAATTGAATTTATTAGATATTATTTTTGTTACTTCTGTTTTATTTAAATTACCTATCAATAAAAAGTTTATATACAGTCTTTTTTTTTCACATATTCTTAATATTTGGGGAAAAAGCATGCTTCCTAACGATGTTCTTAACTTTGACACAGTTCATGGATCGTTTTGAACAGTTTCATATGTTAAAATAAATAATGTTAGTACTATAATCCCCTATAAGGATATTATTATTATTATGTGTCCGGTTATGTTGTAATCATACTTTTAGGGTATGATCAATTAACAATTTCATTCCCCTATCTTTCAAAAAGAAGCGACAGCATGGGCACTTTGACACTGATATTCAACTATTTGGTATTGTTGGAAATCTTACAAGATCAACAAGACACTACACACCTCTGTCTAGTCCTTCAGGTCTATAGGGGTGATGCTATTTTATGATAAGAGTTGTTAAAGCTCTGAATTCTTCAACTTAAACACTAAAAGGAACGTTTAAATATGTAAAAATAAATAAAAATATTTTGACGATTTTTAAAAAAAAAAGGCATCTACAACCATTATGTAACGTATGTCAAAAAATCATAAATAATTAGTACTATAACCCCCTATAAGGATATTACGGTTATCGCTGCCGTTTTAGAGATATTTCGATTTTTCATACTAGCTCCATACAAAATTTTCGTAAAAAAATTATAATTCCTTCGTTTCTGTGCAGAATCATTTCTGGTGTCATTTTTGTATATTGTTATAACTAATAGAAGTGATATCCGGCAAAAAAACTCGCACTTGCAAAATAAAATGCCTAAGTCTATGAAAGCCGATTTTCAGCCCACCGTGCGACGTACCGACGACGTATAGTCATAAAATATGAAGTCGGTCACTATATGATTGAAGCCATATATTTCCAGTATTAGCTTATCTGCCATTGTTTGGAAAGCCTGCACAATGCGAGTTCAATTTATACTGGAAATGTATAAGCATACAATTATGTCGTTCGGACATAATTATAAGGCTTTGGGCAATATTTGAAACATTATCTTGATTTCGAAAATTTCTAATTCAATGTCAATAATGTTTATTTTTTTTAGACGTTTGCGCTTTACATTTTTTTGACTATGCGCTTGCGTGAGAATTTTAATTTTCCCATACAGTATGAAAAAAAATGTTTTAGTTTTGTGTTCTTGAAGGATTAATTTGTTTTATAATACTTGCACTTGCAATCAAAATATCTTACTTTAAGTAATATTATAAATGCGAGAAATTTGTTGGGATGGATATTTAGATGAAATGTTTGTTTGTTACTCTTTCACGCTAAAACTACTGAACGGATCTAAATGAGATTTGGTAGGTAGATAGTTCATATCCCTGAATAACGCAGGCCACTTTTTATCCCGGAATTCCCACGGGATTGGGATTTAGTGGCAGAAGCTAGTGGAAGTCTATATTTAAGTTCTACTGTTTGTACGATATGCTTTTTACTGCAGCTTCTGCTCGCAGCTTTGCTCTTGTAAAAAGTTTTCGTTAGCAAAAGAAAATTAGCATATGTAGGTACATCTTCAAGGTCCAATCAATATCTTTACTTAATTTCATCACATTCACAATAAGTTTAGTGGTTTAAACGTGAAAGTGTAACATACAGACATATTTGTTCCTTATAATATTATAGTAGAGATAATACATTCACTCAT
This sequence comes from Tholera decimalis, assembly GCA_943138885.2. NCBI lineage: Eukaryota > Metazoa > Arthropoda > Insecta > Lepidoptera > Noctuidae > Tholera > Tholera decimalis. Next base: position 36,506,837 of record OW964564.2, on the reverse strand, counting down.
GTGAAACAAATCGAACACAATTATTTTTTACGTTCGCGTACTTACTCAAACACAATATTTTCATTGATTTCATTTTCAACAATACAACTGTACGAAACAACTCTATATTTTCAATATTACTCGGCTCAAGACCATACATTTTTCGACACCTATTGTTGTGAGATCGATCGTATAGGTGCCTACATACATTTATTTTGTAAATATCAGCATACCATACGTATGGATGGATGATTTAAAAGGTGTATTCAATGGTCTATATTGTTTTCAAACGTTCATTGTTGCGACAGTTTTGAATATTTTCAGCACGAGAGTAAAATTTTATTCCAACAAAAGTCGGGTAAAATGAAAAATTTTAATGAGAAACGAATTTTCCGTACAAATAGTGGGTTGAATTAAATTCTCTTGCGTGATGGATTTGATAGTTATCGAATTGGATAGGTACGAACAGTACTTCGTTTACAATAAGTTTTTTGCAAAAACCATTAAGCTCATAAAAAAAATATTCAGCGTTATTTTGTTATAATTTGTAAAAAAAAAAAAAAAAGGTTAGAGGCGCGACTTGCGAGCTGTACGTTGCAAGTTCGAACCAAGGCACATTACTTTGTGTAATTTTCATTTTCACGACTGCTATCCTAGTGACTTTTTTTTCTGAGTGGGAATATCTTCGAATGACTGTTCCATCGATGGGTGGAGTGCAAAGTAGTGTCAGATTTCTACTCATTAAAAACTCACCCTATTCCTTATATTCCGGGGCCGCGGTATTTCGTTAGAACATTCGCGTAACCCGCACTGGGACTGCGTGGTGGATCACATTCCCTCTCATAGAGAGGATTATTAATACCTATTTATGATAAGTAAATAAAAAATGAAGATATGCGATGCAATGCGTTGACACTTCAACTTGAAGTAACGCGATGACGTCACAAATCCTCAGTACTGAACTTTGTTTCATTGAATTGGGCTGAACAAAAACTTGTCGAATTTTATTCATTATCGAACTAAAGGGCTTATTAGCATTAATATTTGTACATGGTTTATACACACATAATAAGGAGAAGGATTGATAATGACACTAAATACTGAATAATACAGATAAATATGATACTAAATATTTTGAACAGTTTTACAGAGCAGTTTTATATGATCTGCAGCAATATATTCGGGCCGTTTCGGTCAAAACTCTACTTCGTGCTCACCGATTAATTCTAGGCAAGTATTTTTCAACGCTGAGAACACATAATCGCTTTCCATCAGATGATATTATAGTGATGCATAAACCTATCTTTACATATAAATAATTATTACTTTATTTACATACGTACAACATACGTGTATTAAATTGAATTTTATAAATTTTTTTACAAAGTTCCTTTTCTTATTGTAGGTATTGTAATATTATTATTGTATGACTTGATTTTGTAAGCCATATATATTGGCAAATCATAGAGCGCATATTTTTTCAACACTATCTGTACCTATTTTTGACAAAATAAATGATTGATTGTTTGATCGATTAAACTAATATTAAAGTTTATGTCTGTAAGTTCAACATAAATATGTGTTTTCCAGTCGACACTAAAACACAAATGATTTGTTTTTAACCTTTGACCGTCGTCCGTCTGGGCTAATTTCAAAAACTAATCCCATCAAAAAGTTTCAGCTATGAAGTTTCTTTAGTTAATTTAACTCGACCTATTATTCTCATGCATTATCAAATACAACAGTATCGATTGTATATGTGTCCAAGCGAACAATATCTATAATTTGAGTGCTATGATTTGTGTATCTACAATAATTATGGTAACATTAATGATGTTGACATAACCGATTAATCACTTATTTATTATAGTTACATATAACTATAATAAGTGATTAATCGGTTAGTTATTATAAAGTTATGTACCTACATATTATATCCACACGTTTAACCTAATTGTACTATTTATATTCAAACAAATATATTATAAGTACTAGCTCTTGTTCACGACTTCGCTAGCGTGGGAGGTTTTTCCCGCGTAAATGCCGATTCCGTGGAAATATCGGTATAAAAAGTAAGCTATGTGTTATTCCAAGATAGCAACTACCTTCTTGCCAAATTTTATTCAGATCCGTTAAGTAGTTTTTGCGTAAAAGAGCAACAAATGTATATACATCTTCATAAACTTTCGCATTTATAATATTAATACGAAACTAGATGCTGGCCTGGCAAACTATGTTTTTCAAACATCTCTCATAGTTTCTAACTTCATATTCTTCCTTAGCTCTTCCTTCCCCATCGTAGGGAATACGCTTCTCCAGATGTTCTTCAAATGGTCCTGTTACAAACATCGCCCACAAACAATGGTCCCGTGCCGGGTCTAAGTGCGGAAACCAAACCACTAACAAGAAGAAAAAGACAATATGATTTTACCAAAAAAGGTCTTCTAACCGAAGCTATAATATATAATATAATATATATTTATTCATTTCTCCTCACAAATTACAAACACATCAGAGAATCATGAATCCACATCTTACACTACAACTTGTGAGGAGCTGGTGTCTGTGTTAGGCATAGAAAATGCCTGTATTACAAATCACCAGGTCCCCACCCAACGGAAACAGAAAGTATCAGTAATATTATATTTACATATGCTCTAGTGAAATTATAAGGAGAAGACAAGTTTGTATTAGGTTAAAAACAATTATACTATAAAACTAAAAGTGCCTAATTGAATATGTGCAAAGTGAAATTAAACATATTAAAAAGAATATTTATCGTATGATTTTCATGTGTGTGTGTGTGTGTGTGTGTGTGTTTTGGGTGTGGGTGGGTGGGTGTGTGAGTGTGTGTATGTGAGTGTGTGTGTGTGTGTGTGTGGGAGGGTTTGTGTATGTATTTTGCGCGTTTGCTATCTCGTCGTCTACTCATTTACATATGATTATAGCTCAAATATGTATGGCAATCTATATTGTAGGTATTTATGTAATTTAAATCAATGAACAGAAACAATAGTGCACTCTGTTGTGTACCATATCATTTTATTCGTAAGAGATAGACGACCTTATTACTAACTAGATAAGAGTTTAAATTCACTTAACTTAAAGCCTTGTGTACAAAAGCAAACTAAGCATGATAATTATCAAAAGAGTGTACGCAATCTTAATCCTGACACATGTATGAGATAAACTCATACGTTTTTATCAATTAGAACGTTAATTACTGCCAAAGATAAGTCAATAAGCATAATTAGAATTTATTATCAACAAATTTGGATAAAATTAAATATAATCTGGATTATCATTGTTATCTTGCAGGTTAACGTTTTTGACAGACAAAGTATTAACGGCCCTATTATATTTACACATGATTCCTAAAAAATGTAGCAGTTCAAGAGCCCAAGAGTAACGAAATCCTATATATATATATAACTATCCTTCGTTTATATGTTAGTATGTCTGTCAGTGGGTGCATCTCATGAACCGTTAAAAGACAGATGGTTGAAAATTTCACATAGGGTATATAACTGTCATGTCTTTAGTGACACTTGCAAGGTTAAGGCAAATCGATAGAGAGAAGAATTATTAAAATAGGCTGACGCGTTTGTCCTCTACAACGCCACATAGTTACAAACATATATGTATACATAGATTTTATAGATTTTTAAGATTCTAATGTAACATAAATATTAATAACAATTAATCTATACTAATCTATACTTAATATTATAAAGCGGAAAAGTTTGTTAGTTTGTTTGTTTGTTTGTTTGCTTGAACGCGCTAATCTTCGAAAGTACTGGGTGGATTTGGATGAAATTTGGTATGGAAGTAGCTTGAAGCTTGAGGAAGGTTATAGGCTACTTTTTACCCGACTCCAAAAAAGGAGA